>CM036880.1:54460803-55929384 GCA_020796165.1 Pantala flavescens
AATCTCGAAAGTTAAATCGCAAGTCACCCGTTCGTTTGTTCATCGTAATTACGAATCTTTTGCGAAAGAAGCGTTATAAAGTTTAGGTGCGTAATCAATTACACGTGTCCTAGGTATGAAAGTTAATTTTCATTATCAGCCCATACCCATTGGGAAGAGAGGTCGTGGTGCATTTCCTTTTAATTCCGCCGTGGCAGCACTCTCGTTTGGTGCCAACGCTCACAAAATGGCGTCCGCTCTCCCCTCTGGCTGGTCCTCCCTTCATCCCCCACTCCATCTCTCCAAGTCTTTTCAACTCCGCCAGACTCCCCTCATCCCCGAGTTCGCTGATTCTTCCTAAGTTCCCCTCCGACCGAACCATGCGATTGCTACTATCCAAGGCGTCCAAAACCGTACCTCGTTGGCTTACATCTCCGAGTTGCGTTAACTTTTGCTTCACGATAGTGAACCCGTAGATGTGGGGTTCTATCTTTAGGTCAATGTTCACGCCCTTTGGAAACGGGAGAAGAGTATCCGGGATGGATTTATTAGATGGAAAAGTTCAGCATATTTTAAGAGATTTTCATGTGCCGAAGCAATTTTATAGACACGTAGATTCAATTTTATTTCTAACTAGTTTGATGGTTCCATAGAGAGAATCTATGCATTGCATTGATATTTTATTCCCTTTATCATGTTAAAGCTGACTGGAAGGGTATGTATATTTTTTTCTGGGATGAGATATAATTATTTTATCGTTTATTAAGGTTTTTATCCAATAATAAGACGGTTTTATGCACATAATGCACACATTAGTTTCTATGGAGGGTACGTTGGCGAAGAGTGAGTAAGCATATCAGTTAAAATATATGGGTAATTTGTTGTTAATGGTTGAGGATATATACCCATATCATTGTCTTTTATCATTTCTCCTTATTAGATGATCATTACCATAAATATGGTATATGCCAATTTGTATTAAAGTTCTGCATTCAATATAAAATGACTTTTCTGCCTCGAATATATTTTAAATGCAAGTTAAACTCATTTACAGCAATTAAATGTTCTTGTGCGAGTTGATTGTCGGTGAAATAGATATTCCCGTCATTTTTTGTCTTATTTCGGGCACGAAGGTCTGGTATAATGAGGTATTTATTTAGTATTCCAAAGGCAAAAAGGGAATTACACTAAGTTCAAAAATTTATTCGCAGGCAAGTTTTCCTCTTGAAAGTTTTTTTCCAATATCACGATCAGTCGCAAATGTCGGTGTTACATATAGTAAGGAAAGATTAATTCCAGTTATATTTAACTTTCATACGTAATTTTTCTGTGCTATTCATCGGTGTCGGTCATGAGTGTGCGATCGTTTGGATTTTATCACGAATGCAGCAGTCGTATCGGGACAACTGCATTTTTCAAGTTCTGCCTAGTTTATCACTGTAGCTAAGCTGCGTGCACCCAAGTAATTCATAGTCACATTTCCATGATTAGCCATAACTTTTCAGGTGAAAGGTGCAATTGTTCGAGCAAATGCACTTCGTAACATCTCACTCTCCAAAGGAACTATTCTAGCTCGCAAATTACACTCACTATTTGCGATGAGTAAATGTAATTTTTAAAAGCTTGACATTGCGCAGCTTTGCGCGTATCTAAACTCGACGGGATCACTATCATTTTCTAGTGCTATCAAAAGTTTCGAAACTGCCTCTGTTGTAATTTCTGGCAGTCGTAACTCTGCAGTATAGTTTGCTCTGAGTCAGTTTATTCACACGGAAAGATGTCACACCCGTATTATGGGGTTATTTATTTTTCTAACCGATTTTATCCTCGATAAATGAGATAACTGTTTTTCCTCGAAACGCCTTTTTAATAAGATATATATCAGAATTATTTTTCATCAGAATACTTATATCAGTTCAGCGTTGATTATTGGTCATAGAATTTAATGTTTTAATTTAGCTTGAATTGCTTGCGTGTGTTTTTCTTTATTTTTGCGTTATAATTTTATGTAATGGCAAAAGGTTTTTAGTGCCCAAGAATAGTCTATGTAACATGAATTAAGGGTACATATTTTCTAATGTAACGGTCATATTTTTTTTACGGTCAATTTATAGATTTTAAGAATTCCTATATCGTCAGACTTGACTTGATAAAATGAGTTGTAGAGAGAAAAATCTGGTTCTTTCCGGCTGCCTCTGGGATTATTTATTTTGATAGGAATTCGGTAACTAGTCGACGATACGATAAACTAGTTTTATCTTTTGTACCTCTACTTACCTAAAGGATGTGAATGTAGTTTCTCGGTAGAATTACCTGTGGTGAAATTATATCCAAAGAAACCGTATCGATATGTAATATTTTGGGTTTAGAATATCTTCTCAAATCATACTGGTATTAACGAAGTTAAATTATTTATTTCAAAGAATCGTATTGTAGCTTTGTGATAATAGCGCACTTTTTATAGATTTTAGACAACGTTCTTTAGCCTCCTATATTCATAGTTATGTAACTACAGCGCAGGAAACACATTTAGAAGTCTCAGAAGTAGGTGATTATTAAATGTTTTTTCAAAGAAGTGATTGTTTAATTTAATCATCCTCATCTGATCTCTCTTCTAACTCATCTTATAAGATGCTTATGCGTTATGAAGGCAGTTTTCAAGTTTAGTTTCTTCATCTTCGCGAAAGTAGACATCGGATCGAAGTTCGTTGCAACGGTATTTCATCGTTTGTCAATACACATATAAAAGGGCTGTGCAAACTTCCTATTTCGTCTTCTGGAAGCCATTAAATATCTCCTTGACCCCAATCTTCGGAAAACATTCGGCGTCCTTACGTGCCATGTACCGTGTGGGGTGCAGAAGGTCGGTTTGTCTCCGAAAGGCGGGGGTGCCGTAGAAAAAAGTATGGTCGCTGGTGCCATGGAAAAACTCCCATCGCCTGCTAACCGTCCGGCGTTTGAAATATGCGGTACCTAGGGCTTCGTATTCCATTTCGTCGGAGGGTTGTGGTCGAAGGCCTGCTTCACCACTTCGGGTGAAAGGGCCTCCGAAACAGCTGCCATCGGCCCGTTTGAGAGAACGATACATTTGTTTCGCAGGATGTAATTCAGAGGAGAAATGAGAGGTTTTACCGTGTTGCCGTAGAGATTCGGTTGGCCTGCAAGATCGAATCCGAAATGGGGAATTTGATGTCGGTAGGAATCGATTTTCTGTAAATCGAAATTTCGGCACAGCGATTTGATCCGGGAAATTTTGTGATCGTTAATTGTGACGAATTGTATGGAAACCACTCTATATTTCATTGCTGTCTAGAGATATAGACATTTGGCGATGTAGCAATAGCTTTTCAGAGTATTTTAAAAATTTTTGTGAAATAAGTTATCATCAGTATCAGTGTAAGTTACATCAGTATTATCTTTAACGTTTCCTCGTGCATGCAGTCATATATTTTCGGCAGAACCATATTCATATAATATTCGAAATTTTCATAAAAAATGAAAAAAGATATCAATTTATAATTAACGGATATTTTTACAAAATAAAATGTTTTCCTCGAATTACTCAAATAGCAACGCTGTTAAATAGTAAATGATAAACTCATTGGCACATAAAAGTGAATAATTTTACTCTTGAATAAATAGAATATGTACACCAGAAAGGGTGTTTTTGTGTTTGTATGGTGATCTTGAAATGTTAACTTATGTTATAAAAACCTCACCTTGTTAATATTTTCTACTTATTTTTGTGAGGCTAGTTATCCGATTGATTGTAGTGTCGATTAAATGAGAATATTCAAAGGGAATGATATTACATATTAATCAGCTTTTGTTCAGTCTCATTATTCATGTACTCGATGCTGTGTAATCGACTTTTCAAGAGCAATTATCTTGAATTTATGAAACCGTAATAAATATTTTGTAAATTTATTCTCTTCATTGAGGTATCATGTTCGAAAGAGAACTTTATACAAATACTATCGTTTTATTAATTGAATCACTGCACGTTCGATAATGAATTCAAATAATAATACGTATCGATAAAGGTATCTGGTTGCTTCATTGATTCGGCTGCATTTCTCGTTTTACTTTTGATTAGAACGGATGAATAGCTCGGAATTCGGTTCCAACAGTATTTATAAATAATTTTATGTTGCATATCAGTTCGATGGCCGCATTCTGTTATGTTATTTAAATCGTAACAAAAGGCGATGAATTCGCCATAATTCACCACGTGCTCATAGCTCATCTGTGTTTAATGCATTATACTTCTATAACTTTTAATATTTAATTATATTAGTTCGTTTTTTCACCCGAAATTTCAGTGTAAATTTGGAGAGTATGTTAGAATGTCTTTAGATAAAGGATATAATAAGAGTTATAGGTTTATGGAATATTTGTTAAATCTTCCAAAGCTATATCTCGATGGTGTGGAATTTCCCCGCAATAAATCTTCTATATCCTAGAAGTTAAAATGTAAATTTAATACAGACTCATCCCCAATTTAAATTTTACTATCAATGCAGCTAAAACTCTGAGACATCTCCTACGCATTCATACACCTTTCGTAGAAAAGTTGCTAATGCCCGAGGGCACGAGTCTTAGAAATGTAATAATTGAATGATGAACCATTTGGGGTTCGATCATCTCACTTCATTCCCACAAGTGTTCCAACGCACATTATGAAAATGCTTCATCACCGAATAACTCCTGCAAAGAGTATGTCCATCTGAATGCGTACGTTTCACCGGTTACCGTTCGATTCCCAGGTCGTAATGCCACGTCTTCCTCCCACAAAATCGCCCTCATCCGATGCATGTGCTTCTTGTTATTCCATTTCTTTTGGCACGTCATTTTCACCTGGCATAGACCTGGAACTCTCTCGTCCCTCCGAACCCGTTTTCTCCCGAGAAACATTTTTCCCGTGGGTCGGAAACTGAGTGATAATGGGCCGATGAGGATTACCGTTACTTCGTTGTTGGACGTTGTTTGGCGTGGGACGCCCCGAAGGTCGGCGGGCATCTTGTTCTGTGGAACTCAGAGTCATACGGTCTGGGCTTTCCCACCTCAGGAAGTCCACCCCCTTGATAAATATAGTCTAGTCTTTCAATGTGATAAGTGTGAAATGATCTGATTTAAAGTAACATAATTATTTATATATTTTTAAAATTTTAGTGGATTTTATTGTTTTATAGTTGGACTACAGTTGTATGTTTGTTCCCTATACTCAGTGGATCATGTTTCATTAAAAACATTACATTCCAGATAACGGATTAAGTTTATGGTCGATATTCTGTCTCGCGTGGTCGTATGGCTAATCGATAGATCTTTCTGTTTCTTGTTCGATATATTTTGCTATGCTATTTTGTTTAGTAATACTAGACTTAATTTAGAAAGTTTCAGGATATTATTTGTTTTTTAAAGAAACTTTCATTTTGAAGTAATCTGCCGATTGAGCGTATAAATTAGTCTTACCAAAACCTTATTAGACGTAACATGAACTTAAGTTTCTATTTCTCGAGAAGCCACGATTGAATCTGAGGTAGGTTACAAGGACTGATTGGTTCTGTAGTAATTAGCAGAGTCAGATTGCAATAGGCGATACCTCGTGTCGCAATGCAATAGGTGGGTACGATCCAATTCTCACTTCACACGGAGAAGCCCCAGCAAAAATGCCCTCGTTAGTGAGGGAAGGGATTTATGTCCGACGGAATTCGTTCATACATACAACTAATTAACGACACTATCCATTTACTTCTCAAATTTCTATTTCATTTCCCCGTGAGATATCCTGCCGCACGTAATTCATCTCCTGTTTTTGCCGATAAAGTTTCTCCCCTATTTGGGCGGAGAGACATTATTCTCGTCACAAATCATGCGCCTGGGAAAATACCCTCGTATTTGTGTGCGCTGTTTCTGTTTTTCGTTATTTAAGTGCGCCATATGTTCGTGTTTTGCTTCCCGAATGTTGTTCTAGTTGTGTGAGATAAGGAGGCGTTGGATGCAACTCCTGCAGTGCCTTCATTAGAAAGAGGTAACATCCAGTCCACCGAAATGGCAGTTAAATTCAGTGACTTTGATGCATGGACTTTCAGTGATAGAACGTGTCTTTAGAAACACCAGAAGACCCTCCTCCTCGGTTTGAAGGCTCCGGTCGAGGTCGCTGCCACTTCTTAATTTTAGCCCTTAATGGAGCTGAGTAATCCACTGACGTGTTGTAATTAGAACCCTTTTCCAGCCGTGCATTGACGGAATTGACGTTAATGGATCGTATTTCAGAGGCATGCGAACGAAACATACTGGGGTAGTCATACGCTATTACTGAACCTCTCGAACTGTGAATTGATATACTTCTCCATGACTTTTTCATCCTGATGGATGATCGAGTTGTTATTCAGATTTTAGTGTAGGTATGATTAAGCGAATTTGATTTATCCATATTTAGACTTTATTCTCATTAACATACTCTCCACACCCTCTGGTCTGCACTTTCCGGTTCAGATTCTGCAGAAGTTAGAGCTCGAAATTTTTGCTGCTGGAAACTCTAACCGTGATGTCAATGCTTTGTTCAGTACATAATTCCATGTTAATAAGTCCCACCGCCTCGTGCCGGTCTCGAGGGCAAGACCCTGGCCATCGTCGCTTGTGCCGAAAGAAATGCCCGGATTTAGAATCGGTGGCCGGTTATTCAAGGGCATTTCTATTATCCCCTTTTCTTCCTCACCTTTCCCCACTCATCGCCGCCGGCGCTGCGTGCATCTGCGCCACCGCGAGTAAAAACAACCGCTCCTTTAGGCCGCATTTTTTATCCTTTCGGTGCCAGATGCGGGCGAGGGGTCGCTATATATATATTAAGGACGGAAAGGGCATTGAAGGTAATGAGGAAAGGTAAACGAGAGGAAGGCGAGATAGCGTCTGTTTATGGAAACCTATCTTATCTGTGCAGCGGCGGATGCGTAACTGTGTCGAACCGCGTGCAGCTGCGAGTTCGTGGATGGTGGCGTGGTCGGGGAGGGTGGGGTAGTGGAACCTTAACCCCGCTATTTGGTACAACATTTTGTCGTGTCAAATTGAATATTTATCTCCTTCTTTTCTTGGAAGATGTTACGTGATGGTGGTTTACTGCTTCTGGGGAATCGTACTTCTCATTTCAAGGGAAACATTAATGCTTGACGCTCTCGCAGAGTGTTTCATCCGCCGCCGTCTCTGAGTTACATCTCGAAAATCAAGCGTCGGTTATGACTTTCTCCTCGAGTTATGTGGACGGAGAAATCGGCTCTTTCGAATGAGCGTTGAACTTGAATGGCGAAGGCCGGATTTCAAAAGTTTTTATCCGAGCGCTTGTTCTCGCTATGAAACGCAAGGGTTTTCGAGGGAACATGGCGGCTGGCGGGCACGTGTTGGGCGCAGATGTTTTATCGCGGATTTGTGAATGGATTAATTTATGGCGATCAGAGATGTTGCGTTAGGTATCGCTCTGTGATGCAATGACGAGTGATCCGAAGCACCTTCGAAACGTATCGATGTATTGTGGTCTATAGTAAGGCCACAATGAATAACAATTTAGTTTATCTGCGGATGGGTGAGATGGAAAGATGCTAAGAATGATTGTACGTGGCTTGTAATCGAGTTCGTGGTCTGTATTTTCTACTAAACCTTATTATGTTATTTTACTCTCGGACATTTAAATTCTCTTGATATTTAGATGGTCTTCTATATAATTAAGTCAATACATTGAGTCGAGAAAAGAGAATACGTATGAATGAAAAGTACGCTTTTTTAAGCAATATAACCTGCCAATTTCATTCTAGTCCCGGATTCGATGAGTAAAATTAGATTTACGCCGCCTATGGCTCTACAGGATGCGATACCGCCAGTCCAAACTCGAGAAAAATTCAATGTCACGGAAGCCTTAAAAGGAGTAGAGCGTGTAAAAAATATCCTCGGCAGTTGCTTCCTGCGAAGGAATCATGGAAGCCGTAGTAAGTGAGTTGAAAATCAGGAGTGGATTGGAATGAAGAACGTTGGAAGTGCATTTGGTGTGAGAGCATCAATTATAAACATCCTTCTGCAGAACTCCCTGGAAAGGCGTCCTCACATCTTCTCGACGTCCTTCTCACCCCGTCGACCTCACATCATTCCACTCTGCGCCACATTGTTTTGCCACTTAGTCATCTCTTTTTTAGCCGTGGCGATGTGTGACTTCCGATCAAATCGCCTCCTGGAGTTTTCCCGCCATCGAGGGCATGCGGCTCCTGGATCATACTGGTCCTTCGGTGACCGGGGATCGATCGAAAAGGCCTTCGCGCACCCTAATTTGTTACGGGTGCCCTGGCATCATCGCTCTATGCCGAACCTTGCCAAGTATCTCGTGAGTTTGGCCCCGCTTTCCGTGAAATCCCCTTTTTATGCGGCAAAGCTTTCGAGGGAAAAACTCCCCAGTTGCCAAAAATGAAAATGGAATATATTCGAGTCGTTCCAATTACTCGGAGAGGTTTCCGTCGAAAGATTTCGATCGCGTAATAAAATTCTTTCCGCCATAAGTACATTTCGCTGACTGCTATCATCGCTGTCTTTGTCGAGCAGTCCAAGAGCTGCCGATTCATTCTCTCGCCAAGAATAATATTTGAGAAAGAAAGACTGACGTGATACGCCGACGGTTCGAAGACGTCTTCCTCGAATATCGAGAGTCTTGGAAATATGGATTAACTTGGCTTCTTTCCGTTGATGCATGGTAGGATGGTACGCTCATATTGCCAAGGCTTTTCCTCTAACCCATCGTTCATTTTCCTATAAACACGTTCTTTTTTTGCGTGGAATCACTTAATTGCGAGCGAAGAGAATGAAAGACTTCATAGCCAAGACTTCCGAATTTTTTTCGATATTTCTCTTCTCAACTGAGAATCCTCTTGCTGTTCCTTCGTGACTCTCTGGAACTGGTCTTTTTTTCTTGTACGGTTTCAGCTTTGCATACTAGAGGTGTAGCTTTCCCTAGGCGTCGTAGATATCTCGCGCTCTCCGGTTCGAATCCCGCCCATGGCTCTGGTTGCGCATTCTCACCTAGCCGGCTGCTTTCTTTTCCTGCGCAACTCTCCGTACACAAATTCTCCGCTGTGATCATACCGTGAAGCGTGTACTAGGATGTGCTTTCTAGATAGCTTACCCACTGCATCATCCCCAGGTTTTTTCCTTACTCCCACTCATTTTTTTTAGCCCCTCTCCTTATCCCCCTCTCACCCCTCCACCGTTCCTCTGCCCGCCCTTTGCTCAGCTCCGGCCGCCATCTTGCTGAGGAGATATGCTACGACGCGTTGGCAACCAAGACTCGGCCTGAAACACTGAAACCCATTCTTGCGAAGTATTGACTTCTTCATATTTCCCATCTCTCCACGGTTGGACCCCTCGCACCGTTTCGTTATCGGACTTCGAACAGAACCACTCTCTTCAAAGAGAATATTGACAGGTGCGAGCTACGCGTCCGTATCAGAGCATTTTTTTTGTTCCGAGAGGATGTGTTCAGGGTTGCCAACCTCACTTTTATCACGTGAAATTTTTCGAAAGTTCGTTACGAGGAGAGGAAATCGTTTTTCGCGCCACGATTGGTTTTTTCCTCGGGGAGATGACGTGTTTTTCAATCAGGAGCTTACGGCGCATTTGTCGGTTATTCCATCCGATTTTGATTCAATTTCCAGAGAGAAAGTTCCCAGCATTTCAGTTCATACTCTACTATTGTGTCCAGTGAGTAATAGGGAAGGGCTAGTTCGCTTTGCCTATTCAGACCGTTACGGGACGAACTCATTGTTTCAGTCGCAAAAGTTGTTCACCCTATCCAAGCTTGAAGAACTAATCTAATTATATTGTTTGGAATACGTTATGAAACGATCGATGGCTTCTGTCGCCGTATTTTAAGGCCTCAAGAAGCGGTGACGTAACTCTCTCGGCGGTTGAGAAATACGTTTGATAAAATGTCGCCGCCGGTAAATATTTTACGTAACGTTTTCCTCTCGTTAATGGCATGCTTAATAGATGCCTCGTTTCGAGGGCACGTGAAGACTCGAATTAAGCTCTCGTAGACGAGTTCACTTTCTGTAGCGAAATCGCGGCTTGAAGCGTACGGATTGGCTGCTCTCGCCGAACCAACGCCGCGGAGGGGCGAAATTTGCATTCGGTTTCAAATTAGAGCTGCTTCTCGGAATGGAGGGGGCAGAGGGGAAGGAAATGAAGGGGTTCCGAAGGCATGACCGTTTCGGAAAGGAAATAGTGGGAAAGAAGAGGTTGGCGTCCCTATTGTTAGAAGGCTGAAAGCGGCACCTGTTCCAAGAATTAACCCATGTATCCTTGCATCCAAGGTGCCGCGGCTATTTACTTTCCTTATGAAATTCCACCTGATTTTGATCTCCGCCGTAAGAGATCTGAGCAAGTCTCTCTCTAAAGTTTAATTTTACGTTTATCGTATAAGATTTATTGGTAAATGACTATGGTGTAACTGAGGCTCTTTGGTTGAAGGACAACATTCTTAAGTAATGCGTTCTCAATTTAATTGTGGTGAATTGGAGATTCACCAGTATTCTTCAGGTATCTGGTCAGTATGAAGAAAATTGTTTCTTTTCCCCAAATGTATAAGCTCAATGATAGTCCCCTGCAGCGTTGGGTTTTGATCTATTATATGATGCATCATTTAGCCTAGTGATTATAATATATCGTGCGATAACAAGGTAGAAGTTCTGATCAGTTGGTTCATTTTTTTGGCTATTTCGATTTAAATCCTTTAATCTCGTCACTTTAAATGTAACTGTGCCTTGATATACTTACAATGGCTTTTACCGTGGAACGCTTGCCGATTCATTCATATCTCTTATCGTGATCCTTGAAATGTTTTTTTTCAGACATTAAGCAACCAAAAGTGATACGAGTGAGTTGCATCATGTAATCTTCGTCTACTTTTCGCGTCTGGCGTAATGAATCTATTCTTTTATCATTTGAAACTCAATCGAGCTCATTATTAGCCCATAATTTTATTTTGAAGATAATTCTCTATATGTATGCAAATGTTTTAAATATAAACCCGCACGTACACGGGTCTTCTCATACATTTTAATGTACTTCCTTTCGATTTTTCTCGTTATTTGCTTCAGATAGAGATATATTTGTTATAATTAACATGTTCTGATCGATTTTCGTCTATCGTTCTAATCGTCCAAACAGCGTTAGAGTTATAACCGTCGCTCTCGAAGGCCTGAAGTCTTGTTCGTGCAGCCGCATTTAGATGGGATTTCCCCGATCGAGTTTCTTCGTCATTTTCTCTATGTTCCTCGCCATTCCCAGATTCGTTACTTTTCCCTTTGAAATCGACCACGGTTTCTCCGAAAGCGTGGAAATCGAACGGAATCGCTTTCTGGAAAATGCAGCGGTCGGGGAACTTGGCCTCGCCGTCTACATATGGCAACGCCGCACCACGAGATAAGATTCGCCACGAGGATGATCGTAATTAGAAACGTCGTATCAAATAACACCTTTCATTTGGTCATAAAAAGGAATCGTATGTTTTTACCTTTCGCATCCGGACTCATAAATTCTTCGTTTAACACGATCGATTCCTTTTGAATTAACGAGTATATCACGGAGAGAGGTGAGTGTACTTATTCTCAACACGTTTCTGAGAAAGGAAGATTAGCGGGTGAATAAGCCTCGGATGGTCTCGCATGCACCGATCTCAGATGTCCCGAGACCACAGAAACTCCGTGTGTGAGAAGAAAGACAGCCGAGAATCGAATTGCGTAACTTCATCGCGACTCGAAGTCTTCACTTTCCCTATGACGGGCGGACCTTGAAGAAGAGGGAATATATTAATTCACCTCCTGGAAGCGTCCTCAGTGGGGTCACGGGAGTCTGCATTCACTCAATGTCGTATCAATATGTTATAACGCCATGTGCCAATGATAGGTCTTTCGAACGGTATTATATGCTCTTCTTAGTACGAACATATATTCGTTGAAGGCTTTTAAGCAGTGCGTATATTGAATTTAGAATCAATCTCACGTTAATCTGAATTTGTTTTCAGATATTCTGAGATATTTCTGTAATATATCTCCCTCTTGTAACTCTATTAGCTAGGATTTTCTTCATTATTATCTTCATCAAGCTTTATAATTTCATTTTCCTGTGGAAACCTTTTCTTCATTCTTAGCAACGTTACAAGGATTGTATAAATAATACAAAGTGCAGAAATTATCCTACCCCTAGAACATTAAATCAGACGATTGCTGTATCTTATTTTTTTACAAATTTCATACTTCTATTTCAAACATTTAACTTGGTTTGAAATTCTCTTCCCTGCCGTCATCGGTTATTTATTTAATATGTGTATTAATCTTTATCATTCAGTAATAATTTTAGTTATCGAATGTACTATTATCTCTAATTTGAAGGCCGAGCAGGACAATGTTTTCATCCTCGGTGTTCACAGTTAGACCCTGGTTGGTTACCAAGGTGATCTTGTAGCTAACACAAATTCATCGACATGTGTCTATATATCACAGATAGTCACGAATCTCTCAGACATCCTCGATGCACAGATGCAATTATACTGCGAACAGGAGATTCGTGCGTGAAATTGGGTTTTTTATCACATAGCATTCCTTGAATTCCTGCCAGAATTAGCAAGTCCACATGGCATAATGGACTCTGGAATTCTCAGAGTTGATGTATCCGCATTCTGAGGACCCACAAATATCTAAATGATACTAATTTCACGAGAATCATTTTCACATAAAAAAGATCCGATTAATAAAATATAAGAGTTTAGAAAATTTTTTCTATTCTGAAGATCAGATTTTGTTTTCTTCTTATTTTCAAAAAGTTGAACGTTTTCGAGGTCTTAAAGCAGTTTATTCACTTTGCCAAGAGCTTGTGTTATATCTTATGGAAGCTTTTAATTATGACTTTGCTTATTTTATGAGTAGGTGTTTCTAGTTCTAATTGTTCATCACTTATGCACCAATAAATACTTTTTATACTTATTCCATTCAAAAATAGTTTACGTCCTTCCTTGATTGATGAATTAGTACAATTAAACCTGTCTCAAGGACTTGTTTTCACTCGGTAATTATCCCCGTTTGTATCTTTTGAATCATCATCTTTTCTCCGAGTCACTGTCACATCCAAACTTCTGTTTCGCATTAAGACCGTCCCTCTGCCACGAAAATATCCTTTCACATCCGAACGCACGGACGTCAAATTCTTATCGCTCATCGGGGGATGCCAATTTGGCCATTGCGTCATTCGTCAATGACGTGAAAATCCTCTCACGCCCAAAAACCCTTTCATACGCTCCCCGTTGAAAGGCCCCCGAATTATATTCGCGCACATCTTCTCCCCCTCCTAAGTAATTGGGTTTTATTAATACGATTTCTAATCCGGTCGAATTTTTTAAGGTCGATTTAACAGGATCGCAATTCCGAATGAGATTGAATGCGTCGATGCGTGAAGGAACTAAGAATGTCCGCATTCTTCTCTTTCATAGGTCAATGGAAGGTCGCATAATTAAATCCTCGTACGTCAAGGTATTTTTGTTTTCTTATGAGAATGGTGAAATTACGTTTCCTGGATGATTGAGTTCAATGCATCTTAATAAACTGATTCATGTTAATACCTTCCTTCTTACCTATCCATGTGTGCATTAGCTATTATACGTATTAGGCTATTTTCATTTAGAAATTCCTAATTGGCGAAATGAAAGATTATATGCCTCAAAACGTTATGCACAACTGTAGTTATAAGGTAATCTTTATTATTTTGACAATCAAGATATAGATTGAAATCAGACATTGATTTGAATTTGACGTATTTCCGATTTTTATTTCGTTGTACTTAACGACGACCTATCCACGAGAAATATTACAAGCCAAGCTGCAAATATTTTTTATCGTGAATTACGTGTTTGTAGATAACATAACGTTTTTGTCCTTAGGTTACAGGGTAGCATTGTATATTCCCCAGAACATTCAAAATGAAGAATCGATAAATAACTGTAAAAGGGCATTGCTTTAAACCCTAGAAAGAGATTTAAGATTACGTCGATTCGAAACAAAATATTCCGTGGATTTTAAACGTTCAGAAACTCCGAAGTAAAAATCAGATTTTGCTTTCGGTGGCCAAATTCGGTCTCGATCCTTTTGGAAAGTCATTGACTATTATTGTCATTCGAAAATGTCGTTCCCATTTCGAAGCCCTATTGCATAAACTCGATATCTGGAGGAAATTCGATCGGAAGGCGTGACGTCATTCGCTCGGAGGTATTAAAAATGCCTCCGCCGCAGAATATCTCCCATTGAGCGTTTTCGGTGTAATTCCGTTCGAACATCTGTCACCACTTGAATGGGAGGGATATTTATTCCCGATCGCGTAAAATCGTCGTGCAGAAGAGGGGGCTAATCTACGTGCTCATAAAAGTGTCTCAGGTGGACACTTCCATAATACCTCTTTTGAGTTTCATACGCACTATTCATGGAAGGATATTCATGAAAAGCCGCTTTTGCCACGCGTCCATTATCTTTTCACCGCAGGTTTCGCTTTAATGGGCGAGATTAGCCGATCTTCACGAGATGCGAGCGAAATGTGCAATAAAGCAAGTGCGTGGAAAGATGCGTAAAATATTCAGACCGGAAGCTGTTTGGTCTCTTTTGCCCCTAGTCATTAAGATCGAAGTGAGTGTGGCTTATTAGTCCGTAGCGAAGTAGTTTGCCTTCATACACTCTGAGGACTGCAAGTAACTGAAATCCGTGTCTGTGAAAAACTATGAATCTAGGTTTCACGCTATCTAAAGCGTAAAACTAGTAGAAACCTTTCCCAAAGCCATTGTCTGGCGTCACTTATAACTTTACAGCGGTACTGAACAATCTTCGTCAGACAATGAAAGTATACGTTTTCCTTATGAACCACTTGAACTATATCGCTAAGAATACGAATTAGCTTCGCTATTTCAGCTACTACGAATAATACTTTTATCGTTAATATTCAAGTTCGGATCTTACATTAAAAAATGAATGCACTCTTTATCTATAAATGCTCTTAGAAACTAATTGTTTAACTATCACGATTGTGTCAAATACGATAATTCAATACGTATGAATGCATTTCTTTATGTTATTTTCAAGGGGTAATTTTTATGCCTTTCCGGTGAATACTTCTCTTATGATGCAGAGTTCTTAATATTATCGCGTACCAACAGTTTCAGTATTACCCAGAAATAGTAAAATTTAAATATAATAATTGGCACGATCGGAACCCACTACATGTACGGGTTCTTATGAACAGCCATGTTTCAGCTGTCATATTTCGGTTGGTAACTAGTAGACGAGCGAGTATAATTTTTTATCTCTGCCAACGAAGGATTTCAGCCTCTCATGAAAAAATTGCGCCAATCAATACACTTCGCGAAGTGGTTTCGTCTGGGAATCAGGGTACACACCTGCTACCTCACCTTGTTAAAGGCTCTGCGAATGAGACAGACTCTTTGTTCTCCAGCCAGACTGCAGAGGGCGTCTGAAAATGCTCGTTGCATTAATAAGTGCGGGGAATAAGCAGAGGGCGCTTTGATGCTTTGGGTGCAGCTTCTATTCCATCCACTCCTTTTGGGCTAATTGCTCTGCGTAGGCGAGTCGCGGAATGTGGTAACCGACGATGTTTTTCTACAGTTATCAGTTGTGACGCAGTGCGTGCTATGCTCGTGCCGTTCATTTTCTCGTGATATTTAGATCCGAGGTTAGCAACTGGGGTGAATAACGCGAGAGAAGGCCAGCAGCTCTTTCGCACGAGAAGATTTTTAAATTCGACGAACAGAGGTCTCATTGAAACGTCGCGAGATGGAATCTATTTCCGAATCCTTAACTCTTTATTTGTGATCTAAGGGTGGTCCAGAATCGTCTAGGAGGTCTTATGTAATTTGATCTTCTTGAAAATTTCGTTGCTTTTGGTGCGAAAGCACCTAGAGATGGAGGTATAAAAAAATTGTATTTAATAGAATCTGGTATAGTAGAGTATTCGTATATTTTTTGCTTAAGTTACTGATAAAATTGTACTGGAGAAGGCTTTTGACTTTAGTCTGCTTCCATAAGTTTATTCTATTATGGAATTATCTAATCAATATATATACAATAAAGTCAATAATAATGAAATTAATTGGACACAGATAAGTAAAACGGTTTAAGAAGCGAAAAAAATAAGGCTTTTGTTTCGGCATAATTTCGAAACGAATATCGTAATCCCCCGTGACGTGGAATCGACACGAAGTAAAAAGAACTTCACGGAGAGTGAGTGGTTTAACGACTTAAAGGAGACAAACTTCAAAGGCCGTCTGTCCTCAGAACGAATTGTCTCACGTAAATCGTTATCTTTAGAATGTTTCCATTCATTTCCGTCGCATTTCGCAAGAGTCCACATTCCACGCCATTGTTTATTTGCAATTTTAATCGTATTATTTATATATTCCGAATCTTTGGATGGAAATTCCTCTCGAAAATAGTGTCTGTTTCTCGTCGTTCCACTTAGTTCACCGATAATGACTCGGAGGACGCAACTCTGTTTGCCTCGGATTCATCACTTTATCGCACCGGCTTCGGTCACGTACACTCGTTCATAAGCTCTCAAAAGAAAGGGAAAGGAGTTAATGAAGATAACGGAAGCTCTAATTGCTACACGGATGTGGAACCTATTGAGTAACGCGAGTGTTTTCTTCTGCTTCCACGGCCATTACCATAATGCCGTTCGCCTCTCCCGGTTCTCTTTTTGCGGCAGAAATTCTTCGTTTCCTCGTCCCAGAACGTAATCGGGTTTCTTATTATCTCATTATTTCGTTAATTAAAACATTCATGCCTTCTTGTAATGTTGCAAATATGCGTATAGTGGTATAATTTAGTGGAACATAGAATAGACATGGACGCATCGTTTGATTAACAGATTCGATATCCTTAGTCTCTCACTAATTGTTTGACAGCACTCTAATACTTTCCTATTTGTCCATCTTCTAATTCAATTTCATTTACACTGGCAGATATACTAGTTCTCTTTTTCCAATAACCGTTACATAAGTATCTCCAGATCATCGTGCATAAATCGATGGAGAGCTAACCCAACCAGCCACTCGGCTACATGACCGCTTCGTGCTGTGCAAATTGTCGCATAAGCGAGTACGTGCAGTACTGCTAAATGTCTATGGTTGCGCGAACACACAGCCACGTCATTGTTCAAACAAAGACGATGATACTCCTGCGACTGTACCGATTTCGTCTTTTCCTACGGTGATTGTTTTGTAAATAATTCTTGCTAATTCCAAGAACGAATTCCCATCACATTTCTAGAACTATATCTCGTTCGGTTGTTTTCATAACACTTACTTAATTGACATTCTCCGGTTATCGTCTTCTCGGAATTGTTTAGTTTTTTTGATTCGTTGATAAGATTGCGAAGGTATTCCAGGGAGGTTTGCAACAGTAAGAAAGCATTTCTATGACCCATAATTTCCGTATTCAAATCTCTTCTTTTTGTCGTATTTCTCTCGATATTCCCTCTGAGGAAGGACAGAGAATTATGTCGTGGGAAATAAATAGATGTCGAAGAGAGAAAAAGGGCGAAGGGCAGCTTTCGAACGATGTTTCGAATAAATAATAACCGGAGGCAGGAGAGATCAACGCTCTGGCGAACCCCACCTTAATACTTTGGCATGCAACGAAGGAAATGCGTCGAATTTTTAGCTTCCGATTTCCTGATTTTTTCATGGGGCCGTTCCGTTGTTTACGCGAAAGCGAGGTGATTTAGGAACGTGTTTATTTTCGCGTATTTTTAATTTTATAGCGTTCTTGTTTATCTTCTTTGGGGAATGGGCATTTGTTAGTTTGATTTTTGTTTGCGTGCGAATTGTATCTTATTCGAGAGTGGTCCTTACAGCATTGCGGAATAATTTACGTTTAAAATTCCTCCATAATTCTAGTTTTCACCCAATTAGAACGAAAATAGTCAGAGAGACAAATATTTTTTAGATTATGAATATTTGTCTTTTGTCACGTAATCTGTTTTGAATAAATCCGAAGGTTTTGGGTTCGAATCCCAGTCACCTTTTACCTAATTCTCTTCATTGGATAATTATGCTGTAAATTACGTAGAGTGTGTTCGCAGTAGTTGGCTATTAATTCGTCCGCCATCCTCTCGAGTTATGGGCATATATCAGACGATAGCATTATCGGAAACTTCGGTGGGGGTGTGACGAGGTATACGCTCTCGTGTGTGCCGAGGGAACGAGACGGAGACAGGCATATAGATATGAAAGGGTCGAAACCTTGAAGGTCACACGGCGACCTCAAACCACAATAAAAAGAGTCGGTGTTTGTTTATCATCGTCCCAGTTTGAAGATAAGGATTGCGGAAATATTCTGCCGCGGGAGAGGAAATGTTTCGTCTTCATTTTTTCCACTTCCGAGAGATTTTTCCGAAGGAGGTCGACGGCCAATACGGTTTTCCGCGGCGAAATTTGGATTCGCTTTTTTTAAATGTCTGTTATCTGCTTCTTTCGATGGATATATCCCATTCGGCATTTGGGAGCGAAGTTCGCGATGGGAGATATCTTAATGCAGTTGCTACCAGTTATTGCTGTCCTCTCTATCAATCTTGGAATCCTATGCGAGGAAATTTCGGAATCATTTTATAACAAAATTTGTCATTTTAAACGGGTAACATACGTCTGATTATCACAATTGTATCAGGTAAAATTTGCGAGAATGAATCGAATTATGAGTCGCCATTTTAGAAAATGAATCTGTATGTACAGTTAGTTATCTTCTTAGTGAGTTTGATAAAAAATGGTTCGTAAATTCAACCTTTAGCACCTTCCCAAAACTACGGAAGTCCAACTTCATCGATTTACTCCCATATATCCGCGTAATCGTCAATCTATTTCAATCCAACCGATCGCACGGTCTTTTTAATAACGAGCATTCAGGTGAATTCTCCCCCCATCTGCGTGTGCCTTCGATATCCCATTGAAAGGGACTCAAACGTACCTCCGTAACAATGAGGGAGTGTGGGTGGATGGCGGAGACTGGCACGGCGGTGGTGGTGCTCCGTTCCACGTGGTGCCCGCTATTGTCCCCCCATCCCGGTTGTTTGTCTGATGTCTACCGGAAAGGGGTGAGACTACTATTTTAAAGCGAGCGTCGGTGCATCTCGTGGGGTCGCTACTATTTTCGAGAGACAGAACCTCCCCACACCTCACTATTCCTATCTTCCCTCCTCCCCCACGCATCTGCCGACCATATCTGTGTATTTTGGGTATCCACAGAACTTTAACCTTGATTTCGTATCACCATGTCGATAGGGTTCTTCTGTTTATTCCTCCGGTCCTTACGGA
The DNA here is from genome assembly GCA_020796165.1 of Pantala flavescens. Taxonomy (NCBI): domain Eukaryota; kingdom Metazoa; phylum Arthropoda; class Insecta; order Odonata; family Libellulidae; genus Pantala; species Pantala flavescens. The sequence continues at coordinate 54,480,179 of CM036880.1, forward strand.
GGTCATGTTTTGTTTTCGTTGTAGTTCGTATGCAAGTTGTGGGCGGTTTGGTTGAGATGAATCGTTGTCGAGGCCCTCCGTTGCTCTGAAAATTAACGCTTGCTAGTTGCATGCGATTGTAACTAGCATGGTTTATTATTGATATTGGTAGATTCATACCACGGCGTGTGTTTTCCATAGCAGATTATTCGAATTATCATGTTCTTTCGCTTTCCCATTCCCAACTATTCTCTCCACTCAAAATACTTTTCATTATATCTCTTTTCGTTATTTGCATGATGCAACCGATTAACTTAGAGTCATCCGACACCGTGAACGCTTTCTTTTGCAAATGAGAGCAGCATCTGTTGCCAGATAAAGCGACGTTGCTCGTAGTGCCCAACTATTAAGGGGCAGCATCTAGGCCCAGATTTTAAGGTCCATTGCTATATCATATCCTTGGAAGAGACGTTGAATGAATGATTTAATATAAAGATGGTAATAATTTCGTGATTTTATTTTCCTGAAAATTTATTCATAGTAACTATGATTAATTAATCTGAAACATGGAGTTTTTATGTTGTTATCTTCATTAAAATTACTGAAATATTTTAGGAAGAATGCACTGGCATTAAATACCGATGATATTTATATTGCATCATACATTTCAAGGAGTTCCGCTTTCAAGAAGACCCGCTTTGAATCGTCATAGAAAGTAACTGGCTAGATGCATCACTATTCTAATTCAGTCGGAGCATAGCTATGGAATTCCATCTCCTTCCCCCGATTTCCCTTCCAAACATGTTCGATCGCTCAGTTCCTATTGATTTGGCCATTGTGGTCGTATAAAGTGGACGAGGGTCATGTGAGTCGAATGCACGGACGAGGAGCGTGCATTGTTAGAGGACCATTCACCAGATCTTCTTTTTCAGCTCCCTATTCCATCCTTTCAATTCCAGCCCGTTTCTTCATCAACCCTTCACTGACTTATAGCTAGAGATGCCTGGACAACTGACTATACTTTTGGATCGACGTATGAACAATTGCTACTCTTTTGTCTATTTGGAAGTTTGTATCGATGTGTATCGTTTGACTCGAATGGTTTGGAAAAGGGGAGATTTTGAGGGGAAAGACAAAATATGCGACGTAGGAACGTAGAGGGATTGAAAGACACGAAACCATCCTTGTTTGGGATTAGAAGGTCGTGGAGTTTGACGTGGAAATGCGAAACCACACAAAATTAAGCCAATTCATACGCTTCTCGAAAAACACACTCATGGCCTAAATTTCACAGAAGTCAAGTTATGTAAGGATAACACACGAAAAGAGGCGAATAAATCTCATACCGCGAATAGAGCCCTGTCACGTTGAGGTCGGAAACTAAAACGATCGTGAGTTTACATAGTTAGCATTTCAGTAAACCAAAGGATAAAGCTTTAAGAAGAGCTATTCTTAGAAAGCTCTGAAAACAAGCCAATATTTCGTCGTTGGATGTAAAAGAATATGTGCGTTTTTATATGGTATGATTCCACTCTCTGCAACTCATGGTTTCTCTATAAAATAATTTCCCTAAACTTTAATTATAAGTTTTTTCACTTCTTATGTCACCTGCTGGAACATATCCACGATCAGTCGAGCTAAATACAAGATAGGTTTGATATTTTTGAAAGTTTTTAAAGTTTGAATTAATTTTGCGGGTTTCTGTTATGAATAATGGAATAATAGCAGTTTATAAAAATAATATATTCTTTGAATACTTACTAATACTTACATAGAAATTAAAAAAAGTTTCATATCATTCAGTCGGATGTATGTTTGTCTACTTCATTCTGAGCAGTAGTGTGGTTATTTTGTGCCTTTTGGATGAAAATAGGTTGGTAAAGTTAGGTTATCGCATGTTAATATAAAGTCTCCGCGGACTTAGCTATTCATACTATCATATATAGTAAGAAGTTTAAGAATTTTCAAAATATTAAAAAAATGTTCGTAAATCAAATGATTCGGATACTTCATGTCAGGATATGTGAGAGCAGTATTTTGCGAAAACCAACTCTGATTTCTCTCGCAAATCATCCGGCTTTTTTTAGCATCAACACCCAAAAAAGCTCCGGGGGCCATTACTTCAAGTCGTAATGACTAAGGCAAACACCGAGAGGCAACCCTCTCTCGATTTTCATAAAAAGAGTCCTTTGAGCCATTCGAGTGTGCTTTGTCGCATATCTGCAGATGGAGTTCACCCGTCGGAGTCGGCCTTCGGCACTTTTCGCGCACGCACATAGATTGAAGGAATGGTGTGTATTTATGGATGCTGGAGATATGAGATCCGCCTGAGAAGTGGATAGGGTTATGGGACATCGTCAAAACAGAGCTTCTATATTCCTTTGTCTCCTCATGACTCCAGTTGTCATGCAATCGCGTTCATTTGATCTCTCGAACTTCACCCTTCTGCTTAGCGATGGAACTGTTTTGAAGTTCTCTGCCGGATCCATCACGTGGGATTCATCAGATGTTCGAATCAAGGAAAGGGTTTTTTTTTAAAATGGGAAGTATTTCTGTTTACTCATCTTTTACTAGATCTTTTACCTTTTTTAAGATTACATGCCTTTAATTGCATGGGATGAAATAACCGCAATTTTACTTACCAATGATTACTGAAATGAACCGATGCAATTTTTCTAAAGGAATTTTTATCCTCACTCAATACATTCTACAGTTTTTCGGTTTGATTTATTATCGGATTTCCCCGAAAATTCGTTGGAAATACGCAATTTTCCAAATTGGAGAATATGTTTCTAAGCGACAATCTTTAAAACCAATTGTAGCCATTTGGCATCGCTATCATTTACAAAGCCTCTCATGTTTTTCTTTTATTCGATTGATGTGTCATAGTCACTCCTATTGAAAGGAATTGGTGTCGTATAAGAAGTAGACCTTTTTAGCTGCCAAATAGCCATTTGTATGTCTTTCTTTCAGAGAGAATTCGGATGTTATTCAGAGATTATGAATGGCATTACGTAAGCATAGTGAATCGAGTGAAGAAGTTGGTTAGATTCTCAATCTTCTCTGCGAGAAAATTAGAAGAAATTCAGAACATTTTATGAAATATTTCACTTATTTCTTAACTTTAAGTACTGTTTTAAGTAAAGATGTACTTATAAGGCTAGGCGATTTAACGTCTTTTTTGTCGTGTTTACGATAATATATGCTGATTCATTAATAAGTTTTCGTCAATGATAATTTATAATGTAGCTTTAAAGGTTCAGCTACACTACATGTTTGCTACGAAGTTGATTGGATAAACACCTTCGTATGCCTGCTGCTCTATGGATATCCCCAACTAATCCATAAAGTATCCACATGGTCTCGTCTGCGACGCATTTGGTCTTGGTAAATCTGGGGTAAAATAAGGTTTATAGCTCAAGAAAACGGTCCCTGAGACATATATGGGGGCACGTGGCGGAAGGCTAGCGGAAGAAGTGGTCGTGATCTGCTGGTATTTCCTGTTTCTTTGGGTCAACCGATACGACTGTTGTTTCGATAACGTACCGTTCACCCACGCATTTCGATTTGCATAATATTATTATTTTCTCAGAACAAGAGTTCAAATGACATTTCAAGTATGGAAACAGATAATGGATTGATATTTCTCGATCCTCTACTTTTAAAACTGTAAACCTAATCAGCTGTCAATAAGCTGTATTATATCAGTAGATTTCTACGACAGTAATTATAATTGTCTGTTTTGTATTACACTGGTATCCAATCCAATCGTAAAAGTTTGAGAGCAAGTTTTGTGACCAACTAGTTACTCAGATATCTGTTTGCTTTCAATCTGGTATTCTATCTAACCCTTTTCCCTGTGTCAATAATTACACAGCGCGAGTTTTTATGAAGAATTCTCGAGTGAGATTGACGTCCGGCACTTGTCCGAAGCAGAAATGCTATTTCATGAGAAACACTCATTTCGTGGACAAATGTACGAGGCTGACGAAGTGCTTTTTGCGATTAAGGAAATATTCATCCAGTCGTGATTTTTATTTAGAATTTGCTCCTCCTCATTGATAATTTTCTAAAGTTTGACTTGCAAATTCCTCTCCAATGCAAGTGCTTGTCAGGTTGAAATTTCGCTCCATCAACGCAATTTTCCGAGTGAAAAATGCACGGTAATTGTGGTAAAATGAAAAGCAGGTTATCTCCTGATGGTGATGTAGCACTTTTGTCCTTTCAGGAATGAGGCCTCGCAATCATTCAACGTTGGAAGTATTGAATAGATTACTCGAGTCATGCAAATCCTAATGCACCTCATTGTGTTCACTAACGGAACTATTGACTTTCTCGTTCGAATTTATCCTTTGAACTTTTATGTACTTATGCTATCAATGACTTGTGTTCCTGGAACATAAATACATACACTTCATGTTCATTAAGAATTGCTAGATTTTTGTGTGTCAAGAGTAAGTAATTCCATGAACATGACGAGCAGACCTTTGTATACGTTAAAATATTCTCGATAGATTTCCATATACAAAATAATGAATTATTCAGTATTAGTCAATCAAATAGCTTTTACTAAACATTTAATGTTAGGATACTAATAGTTGTATTCATTTCTTATTTTCTACTCTTACTTCAATTAATTACTTATTCTACTTTTCTACACTTACGTAATTAACACTTACGTCTGTTAATATAAGTTATTTTTATAGTTATCTCCGAAGTAATTTACTTTTCCTAGTGATTACTCCTTCTCTTTAATCTAACGGTTAATTGCCCTTGGTATAAATGGGGGAGATAATTGTGACTTTTCCTATCGTTTTGACTTCAATGGATCGAGTTCAGGTTTTTCCCTGTAGTATCTCGGTTTGTTGTTACGTAACGAGATTTTGAAGAAGAATAGTCGATAAACTGTGGCTTGACGTATATTATTTTCAATGCAGTTAAATAATATGTTTCATTCTCATCAAGTTCCGTGAAATATCGAGAAAATGTGTGCTCGCTGTGTATGTAAGAAGTGATTTATGAATATAGCATGATGGATGGACATTCATTTGTTATTATTTGACATTAAATATGATAATTTGAATTGGAAGTTGTACTCGTAGATTAATACATTAAGTAAATACGTATATTTGGCCATTGCCGCATTTTTCCCTCTCTCCGATTAAGACTTGGGTGACTTGGGGATTTTATTAGGATAGCGCCGTTTTAAAATGCACTTTCCTATGCCGATCTTGGGGTATCCATCTCGGAAAGGGCAGTGTGTGTGTGAGCCCCCTCTGGTGTTCCGGGTTCCCTCTTGGGGATGGAGTAAATTTAGGCGTGAGGAGGCTCTTAGAGGGGCGGTGGTCCAAGACTGGAATAGAGGCGAGAGCCGCAAATAGAAACTCCCATACCGACGTTGGATGAGGTCCTTTGTATCACTACGCCTCCTCATCATCCCGTCTTTTATTCAGAGCACTCGGGATAAAAGAAATCCCGCCCTTTCGACGAGAGTAATTTCTTCTCTCGAGTCGAACCGCTGACCCCATCTTGAAAAACCCCTCTCGAGTGCTAAAAGAGTTCTCCTTAGAAACTCCCAAAGGATTCTTCATAATTTTGCCCTGGATTTTTTGATATCGATTCTGTTCCAATGTGTGCTAACTGCCGTATGAATCTATGCTTGGATTTTATTGATGTCTACAGACAACATTTTACCGTTGGTGTATACGATGTTCTATGTGTAGAAACAATTTATTCAATAAAATATTACTCTCTTATCAATTCGAAAAAAATAGCTACCATTGGGAATCCTCGAAATGAAATCTAATATTAAGTATCGATTGCCTAATTTTTTTGTCTCATTCTTTAACACAAGTTTATTAAGAGTAAAGTACGCAATATTTTATGCATTTGACCAACGTAAATTTATCTGCAAGTCTTCTCGAGCTCCACCATATCCGCGTGACGCCAAGATATCCCTTTACCAACAGCTTTTGATTTAAAAAACGTGAATGGAGATTACAATATCTATCTATCTATCAATTTCATACATGTATGATGTTTGAGTGAATATTCTGTTACAGAAAATACTTTTTAATCGTACGTTTTGGGTTCCATACTTGAGCTTCATGTTGAATCTCTCACGCTTTCTCAAGACACTTGGTGTAATACGCCCAGCAATGTTTCTACTGGCACACTTCTAGCCTCCGTAACCCGTTCTCCTTCGCCCACACGTAATACAGTGTCTTGAGGGTGCGGTCGCATATTTGGTCCGCCATCCCTTTGCAGCACTCTTATAAGGCCGTCCCAAATAATTCCAACGCCCTTACTCAGCATCCACTCTCGCTTTCTGCTGGAAAAAGGTTCGAATGCATCTTCCCTGCACCTGTCGCCTCCCCTCGTATAGCTGACGACTTTTTCTTATCCGAGGGCACAGTCCTTGCCACCTGCCAAGGTTCTGGAGCCGGTGTTCTTTAGCTTCACTTGTCATTTATCCTCCGGATTTTTGTGTCGCAAGAATGAGTAGTGTATCCTGTTATTTTTATACATCGGTTGCCTTTTTTGATGATTACTCCTGTTATATCGTAGCTTCTGTTTGTATCTCATAAGTTTTATCAGTTACTGATAACTCAATTATTAATATCACTATTGTATAACCTTGAATATTATCAAATTTAGTATCTCGTAATGTCTTTGACTAGTTGTTCATTCATAGTTCTGTCTGTCTAGCAACTTCTAAATGTCGTCCAATAGTGTCTTCAATCTGCTGTGCCTCTCGGCTCCTGTATTGTTTTTAAGAATGGCATCTCGTGGTATTTTTTCGCCTTGGGTTTTCCCGTCTTTCGTCATATTCCTTGCGAAACCTTCCGACCGTAGTGGTTTGGATCGTCGAAACACACATCTCGGCGATTACTAGTTCATTTTTGTTGGGCTTTTGCCATCTCTTGGTATTAAATATGTCCTTCGACGCATATTATAGATCACAATCGGCATTGTTGAGTTTTGATTGTTACCATTGTCATCAACATGATCACCTCGACGATTCGACGGCCTTAAATGTGTCCTCAAGCCCAGTTTGTACACGATGAAGGTTTTAAGCTAAGAGATATGATTCCGTTGGTGCTAAATCATGATTTTACATCTTTTTTGGCAACGTCAACTTAGTTTTCCTCGTTGGAAAGCAGCGGTATCATGCCCAAAGCATCCGCTGTAATCGCCCTTGAATCTCTGGCTCATCCGGTACAGCGCATACTTCCTGAATTCGTAATGACAATACCGTTCGATTCAGCTTTTACTCAGCCTCTTCGCAGAAAGATGACGGCGGATCCTGCCCTCGGTGGTTTCTTTGGTAGGGCAGAGGTGACCCAGGCAAAGTGGGGAAAAGACGGGTCAATTGAAGGGCGTATCGAAGACATAATCTTCGTCTCTGGACCAAGGTTTCCTCCGATCAAAGTGAAAGAAGGCCGATCACGAAGGTTTCCCTCATCGGGTAGAGAAAAATTAAATTGACTCTGCGGTGTTAAGGTCAAGAGCGTGAGGGGAGGGAACGGCCAAGGGGATAAAAGATTAGTACGTCACAGACGCACTGCCTTTAAAAAGCCGTACTTATCTCGTCAAACGCGGTAGCCGTAGATTTCAGTTTCGGTCATCTAGAATGCTCTATTTATGGTCTCCCTCGGCCACTAGAAGCGTTCCCTTTGATACGCTTTTTCCTTCGTTCTTTTTCGAAATTACGAGTTGACCCAATTTTTTCGATGGTCCTTCTTCCAGGATCGTTATTTATTTGGGAAACGTTAAAGCTGCTCTTTAAGGCTTCTAAAGGGAAGTTGCGGTCATTTGGAGTTTTTGAGGACTTCTCGCTCCAGTTTTTTTCTTGCTCTCTCTTCGTTCATACTCAGCTGGATCCGCGTTTTTATCATTACAGTCATTAGCTAATTACTTTCTTGGAATCTTTCATTGCTGTCAATGATCTTGATGATACTCGAAACTCGAGATTGCGCCTAATTGCCTAGAACGGGAAGTTTAAAAAAAAATAAACTTTAATGCAAGTCTGGAAGCATTGAATTGAGGTTATTTTGGTCTTTCCTTATTTATCATATCGTTTTATTATGATTGCTTAATTATTTTTGTATTTCCTATGCAATGCAATTGATGACTTCTTTTATTAAAACCCACAGATTTGCTATTTATAGTTTCGAAGGTCTTATTCTTCTTTGCTGTCATGTTTACATCCTCCACAAGTAATTCGAGTCTGTTTCCTTACATCTTCTCAAACATGGACGTTGCGTGGATCTCGGCAATTATTTTTGTCCGAATTCTCATGGACTCTCATCTGCTGAGAGAGTATTTCAAAATCACCACACATTCATTTGAGTAGTCAACGACTTAATTCATACTTTCTCAGCGTCTCCTCTACATATCATTTTCTGTCTCGTTTGTGACGGCCTCTTGAAGTAGTTTACGTAGAAGACACTTATAAAACCTATAATAAACCTTAGCTACCGCTTTAGTAATGGCTATAAATATCATTCTTCGATACGAATATAAAACTAGAGAGAATTGGTATTACTACCAGATGATTTTTTTACGGAGTTTGGGTTCCGTTGCCAAATGTTTCCTTATCCCAGTAGCGCAATGTTATGCGTCTATTTATAAAGCCGAACAGTCTTTCAAGTTTTTCTTATATGTAGCTTTATTTAATTTCTGAGGATGGTTGGTCTTCTTGAGATGTAGGCAATCGCTTCAATATTCAAAAAAACACTATTCCTATCTAGTGATGACATCAAGGAAAGTGATTAAGAGGATTCAATTTTTTAGATATTTAACCTCTAATGTTGACTTTGTTCTAGCTGCAATTTTGCCTTAATTATTTGTGTTTTCTATTTCTGGGGACAGCAATTTTTTATTCAGTTTTTTAAGTATATCCCTGCTATCTTCTAAGAAAAAGGGCTGAAAAACAAATTCGTGTTTTTTATCGCATTAATGATTCATCCGTGTCTATGTTAGAGGCGTATCTATAATCGCACGAAAGCGAAAAGCACTCAGTGCTATCGATACTTTAGAATATCTAAACGCGCCGAATAAATACCTTTTAAATGGAATCCGAGAATGCGGAATTCGTCGTTTCCAAGACTAACGATAAACCGTGTACCTTCGTTCTTTTTAGACCATCTTATCTATTCGAAAACGTCTCTATCAGATCGATCGCACTTAAAGTATATTCTTATCACGAGTGGAAAGCTCTCGAGGAATTCTCTGGCGGAGGGCGTGTTTCGCATCCAACACTTCAAACAAATGAGAGACGTATCTGCAGGTTCGATAGGGCCCATCCACCTGCCATCGTCGCAGATAGGGAGCACGCAACGCCACTGCAGACACGCAACGAGAGATCCGTAATTTTTTAATTCATCTTCGCGTGTCTTCTCCCCGTCAATATTCTTCTCGTGTCTCTCCACGGGGGTCGCATTCGTCCGAAAGGAATTATTCTGTAACGTCGTGGAAGTCCGAGAGGCGACTTTTTTCGAAGTAACGCTGACGTAAAACGAAATGCGGGAATGTTACGAAGTGCGGGAAAAAAGTCCCTTTGGATGCATTTCACCTTTGCGAGAATCTGAATGTCAGGTCTTTTTTGTGCCACGAATACGGTCTCTTTATTCCTTCCGAGATGTGTGTCACTCGAGGCGTCCGTTTTTTTTTCAAAAGTGGTGCAGTAATTTTCGAGTTGACGTTCGCGTATAGTTATTGGATTTTTCGATCTTCTGGAAGGCTCGTATTGTAGAATGCAGTGATGAATTTGTGACGTTTGAAAGTGCAGATTTAAAAGTACTCGATTTATTTTTAGGGTACGTTTTTTCGGACCTAAATAATGGTGTAGAAAAGATGACAAAATCCTGGGTTAGATCTCCGGTTTCATTTTCGTTCTATCATCTCTGGTTACAATTACATAAGATAATAAACCATTTATGAGCTCAATGTTATCCAATACATCATTTATTATTATTTGTTATTTACTTAAGTGACTGGAATTCTATATGTATCAATTGAATATTATATAAATAATTAAATCCTTTTTATAGGCATTTTACCCCGCGTTAAATTTAAAATTGAAGTTTTTTATAAATATTTTAGATAGCATCAGTTTTTTTTCTCTTGTTCGCACCATCCCCTCGTTCCGTCTTTCTCCAAGGGGTACCTCCGCTGTAGCACCGTTATCATCTCAAGACTCCGGTCGCAATTTCTCGCGTTGAGAGGGCAAAAGCGTTCACCTCTTTCGCAAGTTATGCGAGTGGTCCCCGGAATCGCCGTTTCGGACGTCATTTGTTGCGAAGGGAAAGTCGATAAAGAAGAAAAGGGTCTTGGAAATTCTCCCTCTCGGTGGTGGACGTGAAAGCGCCCGTCAGTTTCCAGCCCACCCTTCACCTCCATTACACCTCACTCGTTCGTGCAATTACCTCATATCCCTTATCATCAAACTCCTTTGTTTTTGGCCGAAAAAAGAGAGAACTTCATCTCCACCTTTAATCGTTATACTCACGCTCAAACTCCATTCGAGTCGTTATCCTTGAATTTTCCCAAGAAACATGCATGATTGTTTTTCAACCCCTTCACAGCCGTAAGGCCGTTTCCTTCTTTATTTTAATTCATACCGCAAAGCAGATCGTTGGACATCTTTTCGAGATCTCCATATTGTTCTTCGGTTCGAAGGAAACGCGATGAATGCGTGTGTTGGCTCAACGCCTCTTAATATTATTTTTAGTCCTTTCCGCGATTAGAGCAGTCGCTCGTCCCAGCGCTAAGAAGGACGGATTGGAAATAAATATCCTTGCAGCGGCTGCTCGGAATGCGGGCCAAATGGTTTTAACGTAATGTCAAGCTCCTGGGAGCGCGAAATTTTCCTTCATTCCGAGACGAGATCTCAGTTTCTGGTTTTCAGAAATATTTTATGGTTATGTTGCATTTCCCATCGGTTTAGATTTTGCCTAACTTTTTAAAACACCTGGAGCGAAATGAAATAAATATCTAATTTTAAATTTTATGAGTGCAATTTATGTTTCTCAGCATATCCTGTTTTACAATTCTATTTGTTTGTTTGTTTTTTCTACTCCGTAATTCTGCCGTATTCTGATTGGCATACTTTCTCTTGGAATGAACGGCATGAGTTAGTTTAAAATCCCCTTCAATGATCTTTCATTGCCAAAATAGCCTTTGTGCTGTAAGTCAAATCCTACGTACTCGTACGGGTGAGGACATGAAACTCATTTGCATAGTTGGTGCATACTTCTTCTAGATTCTTCATTATTTTAATCACGAATTAAAACTTAATCCTTATGCTTAAAGACCGTCATATTCGCTTGGGAAATAATTAAAAGTGCAGCTCGTAGCAACTATGCATAATTTGTGTTTTCCGTTCTCCGTGTTTCACTATTCCAGTCAATTTTTTATTTTTAGTTGGCGAAAGATTCATCAATCTCAACTCGTTTATTTTTCGGTTGCCGAGGATTCAAAACAACACATTTATACTCGGGCGGATGGAAAAATCCCAGGACCTACGTACTTGTTTTCATTCAGCGAGTTTTGAAACAGCTTCCGTCTCTCTATCGAACGGAGTTATGGTAGCGCAGGGCTCACGATTTATGCCTCGTTTTCCACGTTCGCGCAGATTGGGTTCAGTTTCCCAGCAGATCCTCCAAGTGGCGCTGCAAAAAGATGGGGTGGCGTCTGTTGCCATGGAAGCGAGGGATGGATTTTTTCCACGGGGTCGTTTGCTACGTGGGCGTCTGAGGAGCGTCGGGACGTTGGTGGGACGTCCTTGGCCGATCCCAACGGTCGAGTGCCTCGCTATTCCTCTTCAAGTTTATTTCGTCATAGCGTTCATGAATGATTTCTGTAATGCGGACGCGAGCGGTAGCCTTGGTCGTGTGAGTGGCCAACGGGAGGTTACGAGTAAAGGGAACCTTGGAAATATTTTTTTCTCCGACACTGCGTCCTCCAGTCCTCCCGTCCATTCTTTTTGTGGGCCTGATAAGAAATCGTTGATCATTTCGTATCCGTTTAAGGTGTTGCGGATTTGACGGTGCCTTTTTTGTTGCCAATAATGTTAAGGAGGAGGATTCTTCTACTTCAACTGGAAGGTTTGTCGTATGCATGAAGGTTGGAGTACGAGTCTCAACAATCAGACGACGATTCAGACGATGGAATTTCGAAGCGGAAAAGGTTATTAAAAATAATTCTTCCCATCCCGTTTCCCACGTTCTCCTTTTAATTATTGTTTCCCGTCCGCAGATATTATTGCGTGATTAGAAATTGTACATAGGTTTCATCACGAAACCCTACCTAAATGTTTCTCTTGCCGATTAAAGTTACCAAAGCTCGAATTTGAATGAAAACGTGGAAACCACTTCGCTAATTAGCTTCGAAACTGGTATTATTTTCAGTTTCCTGTTATATTTCCCAGAATTTCACCGGTTCGCCATCGTGAGCAAAAAATAAATACATGGGTTTTTCCTCATAGTCATCGAACATCTTCGTAACGTCTCGTAACTTTGAAACCTCCAATTTCCTTATGCATTCGTCGACCACGTCAGGTTCTCCTGACCGGTCTAACGACCTGATTTCCCAGTGAGCGAATCTTTCCGCTACTCCAGCAAAAGGTGGAGTCTACAACGAAACGTATACATCTCTCACTCCAATTAGCAATTTCCTTTTAAAAGTCTTTCCAGACAAAAAATCGCTCCACTTAAATCTGTCTAGTCAGTTTATGAACGACATCGTTATGGAATAGATGGGAACTACTGGATTTAGTCTCGATATTTATTTACGGAGATTTGCACCTATAAATATATCTCAGCCTCTTCCACGTGCCAAAATACGATCTCTATTCTCGAAATTTGGACAGTCATTTTCTCGTTCAGGGTCACCGATTTTAAGAATGCTTTCTCTTTCCACACGCCGTTTATTTTGGATTCCATCTCTTCCCCTTTCGTCCATCGTTAATTATGTACCATTATACGTTATTTTCTGCTTCGCTCAGATTTGTGCAGATGATAAAATATTTATAAACTCGCGTTATAGTGTAACTCCTTTATCGAGTCCCTCTCATCTAAAACTTCACTCTCTGGACTCTGTGTTCCTCATTGGGTTCGCAGTCGGTTCGATCTTTATATCCCTATACTTCCCATGCCCCCTTAGGGAAACATTCGAACGTGATGACGATTCGGTACAAGTCTTTTTTCCAGGTAAATATCGATGGGCAGGTGAAGGAAGTTGGCATTATTTCCTTGAAAAACCTTTTGAAGGACAACGTGGCTTTCACCCGTTGCCTCTCGATACGGTATCTGCATTTCGCAGAATCGAACGATTCTGGAGAAAATTACACACGCCCGCACGAAGTATTTATCTCTCTTCCATACGCAGTTCGTCGTAATTATTGCAGCGATGGCTAATATCGCTCGATATCGCCGACTTAGTGGCGTGATTTAATAAGATCGATCAAGAGCGTCTTACTCAGCGTTATCGGCTGAATGTGGATACAGTGATCAATTACGTTAACAGCGTTAGTTCTGTAATGCGATCAAAGGTAATTCTGAACAGTGACTCATGCGTGGCACGTTCTGCTAATTAGAGGATACTGCCTTCTGTGTCGTCTTTTCTGGTTCACGCGTAAGCAAGCGAGGCTTCGTGTTAGAATGCACTATTCCCGTGTGGAATGCCTCCTGTGCTACTCACCATGCGAAATATGCTAGGCGTGGTTAGATGTCGAAACTAGGGTAGTTTTCCTGGGAACTTCTAAGTCAGTTGCTCGACAATAAATACGGGTTTTACGAGTGTTTTCGGTTATGTTTTTTTTACATCTTTTCGTTTGAAGGGTTTTTTCTATGTGGAATCGTCGTATCCAAATTACTAATGTGATTTGCTACGTCTGAATGCCGCGTAAATAATAGGATAGTCTTCAAATGCTCCGTGTTTTATTTCCTATTTCATTCTAACCCTTAAAGCGATTCTTCCAGATTTATTTCAGGAAACATTCTTTTAAGTCGCGGTTTTTTCTTAGCGCGTAGAAGATCTTAATTACGAGCGCCTAATCTTAAACTCGAACCGCCTTGGAGATTACTTTGTTTCCTTTAATCCTTTCTGGCCGCTATAGACAAACGAAAGCCCTCCCGAATCATTCTGGAATCGATTCAAGAATGTCTCCTTTGTTTTTCTCTTCAGCACGAAGCCTCCTTATCTCCGATCCTCTATTTTGTTTTCCCTTCATTACCTGAGGCTGGATTCGACGGAATTCTCTCTCTTGTCTCGCATCTTTAACTCGTTCTTTTCTCTTCGGCTTATTTCTTCGCCTTCCGGCGCTTGCTTATTCCCCTTTACCTCTTCTTTTTCAAGGCGGTTTTAGCAATTCCCCGGTTTTGCCTCCTTTGTTCAGATAGGCGATGCTTCCGTTGCTGCATAAGTGAGAAATGTCAAGTCTTATAGTTGCCTCATGTTGTACGTCTGTATCTTTGTGGGAATACTTTAATTCTTACTGATTGGATGGTTGTTTATCTATTGAAAATCACCTGGTGGCGTTTTTCCATTGGAAATAAATGAAGATCACGTTAAAATAGGGCACTTAAAGAATGCATTTTTTCCTGACTATACGAATTGAGTATTAATCATTTAGATTTAACAATAACAAAATTTAAAATATACTGTTTTTAAATAGAGAAAGGTATGTATGTATAAGAAAAATAACGGAGTCTTGGCAGGAAATATCATATACTTCTCATTATAAATGTTTTAGAATTATCAATCAATTGTATTTTAGAAATAAATTTTGATTTAGCGTCCATGACCTTGAATGTCAGTAGGACTCAGTAATAATATTTCTAACTTATTTAAGATCTATATGGAGCCATTGGTATACCTTAGTAACGAGATTTACCTATCAGTTCACTTATAAATAAAACTTTCCCAGTCGCAAATAAATCGTGAAATTCATTAGTTTTCTTTTTGAATTGCTCTATTTTTATCATTCTATCGTTTGGATTCCGCTACCGTCGTTAAACTTCCACCTACTCGGGTGGAATGGGTTCGTACTTACGAGAAACCCCAGCATCGTAAATGGAGCAATTTCTCTCGAAATCCCATTTCAGGTGCTTTGAATTTCGCTCTTAGATAACGCCGTAACCTTGGCCCCATCGTTTATTTGCTCTATGGAAGGTTAATTTGATTCCCTCCCTATGCCTTGTACACTTGAGACAGCAGTCGTGCGCTTGTCTGATTTTGGGGTAATAACTTCAAATTTTAAGTCATCGGGCTAAATTCATCTATTCCTCAATATTTACTTCGTAGAAAAAAATGCAAAGGATGCGAATTTGTGCATAATTCTGCATTAAGGTACGAAATTGTCTACTTTACTATCCAGTTCGAAGAAATACGCCATCATCATCCAGGGAGTAATTGTAATTGAGTTTTGGTTCTCCTGTTCTAAAAAAGTATTTAAATTACGAATGAGTTATCATAGTACAAGGTCAGCGATAAGTGATAATGGGTCAATAGAAATTGGACCGAAAAGGAATGGAGAAGATTATGCATCTTCATATCAATGCCAGTCGTTCATTTGCAGTGTCGAGAAGTTCGCTTTGACGCACGCGATTATAGACTAGTTGTATATAAAGATTGTTGTCGACGAATGATTTCATCCAATTTCTTTTCACGCACTGATATATTCGTTTCAAAATTCTCTCTCTGAATTGGCCAATGAGTCGATATTCGCAGCTCGGGAACCGGATGTGGTTCATCATTATCTCAACTGTACCCGTTGACCCCAGCTTTGGCCGTCACAATCGATTTTTAGTGGTTGCATTTCGACATAATTTTAAACTCGTGACGTTTTTAATGGGTCAATTATGGGCCGGGTAAACGTGCACTTTACAATCAAGACTTTTATATCATTGCTAATAAAGCAAGTACGATTTGCATTTAGTTATGATAGTTAGCTGTTTTTGTTTTTCCCAATGTATACATAATAGTTTTTTCTCCGTATAGCAAAAATATTTACGAATATATTATTAGTAATTTACTAAATTATCAATGTATTCCACGTAACGACGAGAGCGTATAAAAATCTTGTATCGTGAGCTCATTAGTAATGAGTGACCGATTCAGAATTTTTATCGACCGATATTTCATGTTAAACTCTCCTCATTAAGATTCGTCGAATAAACAGTCTGCGTCAGAATGGTGATTATTTTAATGTCCGAATTCGATCAGGACGCCTTCCATTCGACGCAGACGACCACCGATCGAAAATGGTTTTGCAATCGGAGCAGAGATAAGGAATCGCGCCGAAGACGGCCAATATAAATTCCAATTAGAAATTTATCGATATGAAGTGTTTTTTTCTTTCGGAAGGTCTTCATTCGTGGGCAGATTTTTGCATATCTCGCCTCCTGCCAACTCCACGTCTCATCCCATTTCAGATAGAAGATCTCATTCGCTGGAATGCACTCCCATCGCAACGTGCGTTCCATCAATCCGTCCGTGCAACTACTCACGCCTTCCATTTGCCGTGTCTCTCGTTTTTATGCCCTCCACATCCATTTTGTAGAGCGTGTAGATGGCGTTCCGCGAATTCCTAGACGGGTGCAGCCGAGTTTCTTGTCGGGAAACTGTGTGTGGTCCATCGATGGTTTTACACATCACTTTAATTCGATATGTCTATGGTCGATATCTGAAGATTTTTTCGTCGCTCAGTTCATACGAAAGAAAATTGTCGCTCACCAAGAGAAGTTGGATTGGGTCATCGAGAATCCTTTTGTTTCCCATTTGCAATGGAAAATTCGTTACGGCTTCAAATGATGCCGAAACCCTTTTCTTCCCCTTATGGATTCCATAATGTTCCCAATAAGGTATTCTATTAGCTGTACAGGTCATATAATACTTTTAGGCTTCTTTTATTAAATGAATCAAGTAACCTCCAATATTGGGTTTCCATTTTATCGTATGGAAATGAAAAATATCATGTAATATTTTATTGTATCACAAAGTTAACCGATTGAGATTCTAATCTTTTTAAAGTCTCAACTTTAATTTGGCTTTTACATGTGAAACCAATGAAATATTAGTATTTGTGTTTCTATTTCCACTTATTATATCCGACTCATTCCGAATAATGGAGCTCTGACAACGCCCAAACACATTTCGTATTCTGCCATCTTCTGCAAAATGCTTTGGGATTCAATGCAGATGAGAGTGACCTCAGATACTTCCCGTTTTCCATTTCATGGATTCATTGTCTTAAGGGTGACTGATTTAAGTTGACTCTAGTTTAAACGTACGGCCCTTTTAAGAGAACGAGGTCGGA
Organism: Pantala flavescens; assembly: GCA_020796165.1. Lineage (NCBI taxonomy): Eukaryota > Metazoa > Arthropoda > Insecta > Odonata > Libellulidae > Pantala > Pantala flavescens. The sequence continues at coordinate 54,497,481 of CM036880.1, forward strand.
AAGGCAGAACAATAAGAGAAGAGGATTTATTGTTCCCGTCAGAGGAGATCTTTGTGGACGAATATCTCTCTAATGCGGTGTTTTGTGGAATTGATGTTGGCACTTCGGAGGAGCGTTCTTGCATTTTGTTGGAACAAATTCACAGGAAGTTGAATCCACGGGATCATTGGGGAACTCCTATTAATTTCGAATTGTGTTATTGATCTTGATGACGGGTATGTAATACAAACGAATCGAAACTATTTTGGTTAACTAAGTCTTAGCTTGGTTTTTCATGGATTCTTGTTTTGTGATCATCCTTTGTCTTCCACAGACGCATTCGTCTCACAACGAGCTGAATACCCTTTTGAAGGAAATGAGGAAATTTAAATACCCTTTTATCATCGGAATCGCATGCGACCTCATTCACGTCATTTAAAGTCGTCTACGCTTCATCAACGGAGAGCACGTGATCGCATCGATTCTGTCTATTTATGCTCTTTCTCTACCGATAATCTAGGGAATTTATTTTCATCGCATATATTTCACGCGTTCGACGTGTGTAATTCGAATTCCGCGGACTGCAATTTCTTCGATTGTGAACATCGACGGAGCACCGGAAATTCCACTGCAGACCAAAACAATAAACGTTATTTTTCGGAACTCTTCCGCTTTAACCATATCTCCCCCCTTCCGCTCGTGATTCACGACCGAGCCGTGACTGGCCGCACGTTCGTTGCTAAGTGAGGAGGGGGAACACCCACACTCTTTTTATCGCTAGTCCTTTTACGTGATTCCAGGTCACTGGAGCCGTCCCTTCTTCACTTGCCTCGAGCGCTCAAATGGCACTTGAACATCTCCACTGTGCACCCCCTTATCTTCTTTCCCCTCTCCATCCTGCAAGCGATGACTGTGAGTTTTTAGCCGCGGTCGGCCATCTTGTCCCCCCACCGCGATCCACCATCATGGCTGCCAACCGACTCTGCAACTCCCCCGCATCTCGTCCTCAGTACGTTTCCATCACTGGATCACAGTCTGTTGCTTACGGACCATAGTGTGATTCGAATATTTTGCATACGTTGCCGTAGATGCTCGCACCGGACTTTGCAGACGTCGAGGGACTATCCTTCGAAGACTGAAAAGATAGTTGGATTGTTGGATAATAATATGAACCAATAAATGTTGAATAAATTAATCGAATCTCGAATGCATCCTTGTAGTGTCTTTCGATGATGTGATGAGACATAATGGATGTCAGAAAGATGCAAATCTGCCATTCTACGAGGGCCTCAATATCGCACCACAATTTCGCCGTTGTCAGCTTCACATAGCTCGTGACCGCTGGGATTTAAATCCATCTCAAACCGTGAGTCATACATCTTCCCAATCTCGATTCAGGATCGAATCCCCAAGGTGACCAGAGCGAACCAAATGCACTGTTGCTCAACCCTCAGTCTGAGGAGCGCTCTCCGTCCAATCCAGTTTATGGCTATTTACGAAGTGCCTTAATACGTCATGTGATGGCTTCAGAGTGGATGTCTTTATTCTCATCCCGTTCATTTTTATTCTCCCTCGCGTCACGGGGGTTTCTACTCGAGGTTCGTTGTCACTGCGTCCTTCAGCGCCAATCAAATTATCAATCTGTTTACACCTCTTCACTCTTCAGCTGTTTTTCTCCGGATTGGTCAACGCTTTATCTCTCGTTGAATTTCGCAACCGATCAAGGTTGCAAGTCTAAATGCGCTGCATTATGGGATCTGAAAGCGCATCCGAGAGTTGATTGGATCTCAGGACATTGCCCCCTTAACTTTCCCCTTTTCCTTCGAATTTGCTAATCGAATTACACCTCTGTTTTCTACGGACTGCCGTTCGAACGCTTATTCATTCAGCTTTTGAGGATTTGCCGTACTTTACATTCGGATGTTGTTGATGAATTGGATATTCAAAGGTTCTTTTTTTATTAACTGCATGTTGACAATTTAACGACTCATTTTAGTCTTAGATATTTTAGAAGTCTCATCGTGTGTGTTTTATGGATTGAAACCGACATTAAGCTCAAGAATTATATTGTTTCTTTATATTGCATATATATATATATATGTATATTCGCATAAATATATTTTTGTGGTTTAAAGTACAGTTTTTGTATTATTATACGCCTTTTTTTGTTAGTGTAAACTTTAAGTTCATTATCATCATCATCAATAATTGGTTTTGGCTGAACTATTAGATGTACATTCAATTATTATTCAATTTTCGATGCATTTCCAGAAAATGTAAGTTTGAATAATATTTTTCCCAGATCGAATGCCTTGAATCCGAATCTTTTCCTCTAAATATAAATAAATAAATATTTTTTCAAATGATTCTTCGTTTCGTTTAGGTTTGGTCTCCATTCTAATTTTATAGGCAAAGTTCAGTACTTCAAAGTTTAAGTTCTTGTAAAAAAGAGCGCAAACATTCAAGATTAGATTATTTTTGATATGGCGTGGAGGACAACCCAAAATAAGCTTCATTTTTATTACCAGCTGAAACCGGTCTCAATGTTATGTGCGACTATCAAAATTCGTTGTTTGAATTTCACTTTTTGGGTTTGAGATAAAGGAGTGACCTTTATACTATCGCTTAGACCAGAGTTCTCTCTGTTATGCGTTTTTGGGAACCATCTCATACTCTGTAATAGAGAACTTTGTTTAATTCTCCTATTTGTCAGGAATCAAGTCTGGAAGAATCGAAGTTTGGAAGTAATGAGACGTTTGTTCGCTGTTATTTAAACATATTCGGTACGGAGTATATATTAGCGTGTGAGGGTCCTTTTCTGAGATCTCATTTTTTGTGAACCCCTCTCGCTCTCTCCTTGTACAGTCCATGTATGCAGCATCGTAATTAAGGCTTCGATGGCAGTGTTCGTGCAGAAAAGAAAAAAGTCGCGAAAGAGCGTACTTTACCGATGACCCAGATTCGGATCGTTTTCTATGAGAGTGCACTAGAGTTCAAGCGTTGGCGTCGAATCGGCTTTCCTAGGAATTCGATCTCTTCGACCACCCCATGAGTCACGGAATCCTCGCCACTGCACCAGGGCCTGGCGATGTCTATCGGAGGCGAATCCGCCGATTTTTTGCAAGGATGATCGCTTCGGAGGGAATATTACGCTGTAGTCGTTGTTATATCGCGCTGCTTTCTCGACCTATCCATCTAGAGTAGTTGAGAAATCAACGCAGGATCGGTTGTCTGCATTGTTCGTTTAAGAGGCTTCCTCTCCGCCCTTGCGATTTTTCGAAAGGAATTCATACATCGCATATTATCATTCGTTAGAATGGAAAGCAAAAGAAATTCTTTATTTATAGCCGTTTTAGATGCATAATACATATTATGAATTCCGAATCAATTTAAATTCTAATTCAAACCTCTACTTGTTCACGTGAATCAGGTATAGTTAATATCCAGCTGTGTCGCTACAATGTATTTTCATTTACTCCTACGAGTTATTTATATTTGTAGGTAATGCAGTCCGTAGCGCAAAGAAGGTCATCCCCACCCTAAGATATTTTCGCCTAGCGACACCATTTGGCAGAACCGATAAAATAGGAAAGGAGGGTGGGGGCTGATCGATCGGGCGCCGGCGCCAGTGAGCGCCGCAGACGACTAAGGAGAAGTAATACTTCGTTCTCTATATATCCTTCAGTTCAGACCGATTCAGCAGGTTCCATCTGCGGCGAATTTCTTTTATCTTCCTGCATTAATTACGTTAATCCTGCACGCGTGGTGATCCAGTTCCCATCCCTTCCACCGTCACATGACCTATATATCTGCGGACGGAACCAGTCTTCTATCTTATCTGCTGCAGCTCTTGGAATCGCTCCCGTATTTCGGGAGTTCGGGGCTATAGTTTAGTCACCTCTCCGTTGCGTATCAATGGTTATCCTCACGGGAAAGATAACCCGACGTCGAGTTCGATAGTTTCTTATACTTGTCAGTGAAAGGAATTGTTTTTCTTTGGTTTATGTTTAAACAGATTTATAATTCATTTTACTTCGTTTCCATCGAAATTAGTATGGGTTCCGTGCCGTTGCGCAATCATTACATTTAGATCACCGCATCCGTATTCATAAATGAAACATTCACATTAAAATTACTATGAGATCGTATCGTTGATGACTTCCTTGTTAGAATTTGTTCCGGTTAAACGAAGTGGCCATCTTATTCTATAGTTTCTCTTAAGATGGCCATTTTAATCCCAATAAGTAAAGGATGAACGTTGTATATAATCGGCTAGTGACCGGGAGTTACGTCAGTGAAGAGTTTTATTCCCAATCATACTCTATAAAGTTCCTTTAGTTTGGCATCTGTATGTCAACTACCCATTTCCGCGTATTCTCCTTCAGAATGAACATTTTAAGGATCCCACCAAAAAAGTTGGGTGATTCAAAGAACTCTTTGTGCTGCAGTTCGCATCTCCTCTTAAGCTCCGTAGGTACTGTTTTATGGTAAAGAGGACCATAAAAGCGCTCGATGACCCTCGGTTTATTAAGTTCCTCGCCTCTTCGGGATGTTTTTCTTAGGCCCTCGCGCTATTACGCCTCCCTTTTCTCCACCGAATAATTTTTCCCTGCATTCGGAATCCTTGGGCGCCTCATTCCGTATCCCATCGGCGTCCCTCGGAGGCGTGGCCGCCGGGATTGGTCCACGTGTCGATTGGGGGGTCCTGAAGGAAATTTCCTCAGTCAACGCGTCTTTGTGCCGTTCGTCCGAACATCAAAACTACGGAATGGAGAGCAGTTAGCATTTGCGCTGACTCTTGGAAACACAATATTGCTCCAAAAGTACGAGGGCATTCTCTCGTAGCAGCGGGGCCTTCCGGTTGGGCCGTCGTTAAACGAGGTCTTATTGCTTCACCGCTCAATTGCTCCTCCCCGGAATGGTGGGCTGGTAATGAGTACTCGAGCACAAGAGATGCCTTCCCAGAATCCTCAGCGCCCATTTCCTCGGCAGCAAAAACCCGATGATTAAAAGGTGGATGTCGATGTTCTCTAATGAAAGTTCAAGCTTGTTTCCTCGCAGGTGGTCGATGGATTCTTTGCGTCGTAATTCCAGCCACGTGACACTCTCTGTGCATCCCGAGTGGTGCTTTAGCATTCTGTCGTCATTTGAGGGCGAATTAATATCCTCCCCGCGTCTGCCAAGGGTAGAGGACCTTCTTGGAAAGATGGAATTCTTTAAGGTTCCTTCTTTTCGGATACGTGCACCGGCTGACGTCAGCCAAAGTTTTGGACGATGAATACATTACGCGTTTTGTCATTCAAGGTGCTTTCAGGGCGTAAGGCCGTCCCCTCTCATTGGTGGTAATTTATTCGTCTTTAGCTTCGTGAGGACGTCCTTCGAGGTTTGTGTTAAACAAGTTTTTAGATATTCCTATTTCCAGCAAAATGATGATTTTGAATGTATGGAGCTTTTTCAGAATACGAAAGAGAGGAAGGAACCCTGATGTCATAGACTGTCACTGACAGTTTTACGCTAAGACATACCCCAAAACAAATAGACTCGAGTATTGTCTGACCATGACTAATAATAAATAATTATTATTTAACATGTATATAATCAATCGTTTTATAAAAAATTCTGATAGGAACTAAGATAGTACCTGATTTATTTTTAGAAAGATATGTTCTAGATAACCTCTACAGAAGTTCTGTATCATTATGTTGTGCGTGAAATATGCGTTTGATTAATATTCAGGCCGTTTTCAAAAGACATGTATAGTCGTCGTAGCCAAACTCGTTTAGACCTACGCATATCATAGCTCGGAGGTAGCATTTAGCGTCACGAAAGATCTTTCCTGTGCATAAACTTCGATAAGCAGAACAATTGAAGTCTCCGAGATGTGGCACGGAGCGGCGTTTGTGTTCTTAAATCGGAATGCGACTCTTTTGCAACGCATTCTTTGTACGGTGCGAGTGTGTATATCTTCCCTCGGTCTGTCACCACCCTTTCCCCCTCACATTCCCCTCCAAGGACATCCCATTGAAGAGAGTACGTGGGGTGCAGCCTCTCCAACGGAGAATCGCCCTAAATGCGGTGATTTTAATATCATTTCTCGATCCCAAGATGGAAATGAGTACGACCACGTGCTGTAATGGCATTCGTGGAAGATCCCTGGCCATTGCGTCCATGGATTACTGCAGACCTCCTCCGGCTGCGGTTGGGGTTCAATTTTATCGCACGAAAACCTCTTCGGGATTATCCGTGGCGATGAGCGGAAGCGGTGTTGCGGAAAATTGAAAATCGCGAATCATCCCATCGAACGCTATGGGCGTAATTGTCTAGTGAACCCCTTCATTGGGTGGTCTGGAGTGTTGGAAATTCATGTCCTGGAGAAATGGAAAGTTGGGGGCACAAGTTTGGTTCCCTGAGGCACACACCGTTATGAATGAAAAAAGACATCCGCTACTTCAATAAAGGAACGTAGTCTATGGATGCAGCGAAAGTTCTCATCACTTTTCTTAATTATTCCTTCTTGCGATTTCAGTATCATTCAAAGAGTTAAAAATACGGTTGCATTGCAATTTTTATGGTCTCAATTTTTAAACAGTTTCTTTTCTTCATTTTGGATTTAAAATACAATACAATGTCTCGTTAACTCTTCATATACGTACATTACATGATAAACCGATCATCAATGAACGGCAAAACATTGAAGTATTATTTAAACCCGCTTTATGTGAATAAAAAACTGAAAGCAAGTTTATTTTCAAGATCGCTTTTCTTCGCGACTGGTAATGTATGTTAATTGGCTATCTGACCGTTCCATATAAGTCTGAAGGTTGTTATCCAGCGAGTGGGATGCATGCGTTCAATTTGCTTCTCTCTAATGATTCCTTCCATCCATGCCTTTATTATACCTCTCTGTTGTTAAGCTTTGCCTTCCGATTCTTTGTTTTATTGCACCTGTATAATTCGTTCCAATTATTTTTTTCGTGAGTATATCGTGATTTAATTGTACAAGGCCAAGGTGTTTTAGGAAGTGAGGCGGTACGACCTCGGTTAACTTTTACGAACGCCTTTTGATTAAAGAATATATCCGAAGAGTTTTAAACGGTACCGTATAAGGCGCCACGGTTCGCATTAATTTTCCATGACGCCACCCGCATCATGTCACAATCCAAATCATTCTAACTGTATCGCAACTGTCCATACAATCGGCGGGGCTCTTTGAAGTCCGCAATATGGAGAGAGATTATATATATGTATATGCATGCATTACGTAACCGCGTGCCTATGCTTTTCCGTTGCCTGCATTGCATCGGCCATTTCAATTTTGCAGTTCTCAGGACGACTGGTACACGTCCTACGGTGGTGATATTTTCCAAGTTGAGAGGAGTGGCCGAGTGATGCACAAAGGAGGAAAAGCAAATGAGAGACACAGACGGAGGCTTTGCGAAACACAAGGATTTACATATTTTCCTTTTTCATTTCTTTGACCGCCTCCAACGAGTACCAGTCTGCGGCGTATGGTAACAGCGCGAGAGACGTTTTCTTTATTCGATTCACGTCACCGAAGATATCGACTTTTTTCTCAAATAAGTCCCTACAAACTTTCCGTCGACTCGTTTCTTCGAAAGAAACAGAGATTTCCGTGCCATTGTGCCATCTGGTTTCGGACCAGAATCCGTTCCGCATAATTTGGTGGAGCCATAAGCGATCAGTTGAGCCAAAACGAGTCCGTTTTTTAGTCGCGATTAATCGATAGGTCGATGCGTTCACATCGCGTTTTTTTCGCACAGAAGGAAGTAGGTCATCCAGGAAATGGAAGCAAACGGTGCACGCAATTAGGCGATGTGAATGAGCAGCTAAGAGATACGGTTCCATTCATCGAGATTGGTTGCGCGGTCGGCTGGGGAAAGTTCCGCGGACATTTTGTTGTTGGCACAAAGCAGGTGCGCCCAGTGCCTCTTTTAAGCGAGTTTCAATGGGGATCTGCAGAATTAGGATTTACCGCATCCCACGAATGGGTTGATCCCTTCACTGATTTGTTCTCTTTTTTCGATGGGAAATTAGGAGGCACTAATTTCGTAGTTGGCTCAACCAGGTTCGTTCCCATTCCGGATTCCGCTTGGGATCCCTTGTACGCGGACCTGCGTCTGAATCCACGCTTCCCAACGTACCTCATGCTCTCGATTATACGGTCGAATCGGTTTCAGAATTCAGTCGTAGCTTTGTGATATTCCTGCCTTCTCTATTAGGTATTGAGCGCTCATTTCGTGGTAAAGGTAGTGTATATTTACCCCATCAATTGTATGAGATTCAGGCCAATCTTTCAGGTTCCTTAGAAGTTACATTCTTTTGCGTCCGTACCTATGTAGTGTCCTTTATTTTCTTAAACTAAAGTATAGAGTTCTATGTATCTTTCTTGATGGAAAGCAAAATTAAAATTCCTATTATGAGATATGTTCAGTTTTGCCATTTTAATCCTCCCATTGTTATCTCAATGTAATTTTTATATTGTACTTTTAATATCGTCTGTTAAAAGATATCGCACCGTCGGCTAATAGACTTGGAATGAAGGGAATTATCCTATAAGACTAAAATCTGTTTATAGCCTGTTATTTTCTCATGGTCATTCGATTTCATCTGCGATGGATAAGGATTAAGAAAGGTCAATGCCAAGATAGAAGGAATAATACTTATCTCGAATGCTTTTAATTAAGGAAAGGGACTCCTATGTTCATTATGGTTATTAAGGATAAATCTGCGAGACGACGTATCCATCATGTCATCTAGCATTTGCGTCATTTCCTTGCATTGCTTTCTCCATGCGCATTTCACAACTCGTGAAATTCACCGGAGAATCTATTCTGTAATTATCCTCTCACAATATAAACTTGAGGAAAGAGTCAGCGTTTTACTTTTGAATTTTCATAATCGGGTAATTGTTTTAAGAAGCACCGAGATGCGTTTACCCTTAGGTATTCTTATCTGAGTAATCATGTTTCTGTTTTAAACACACCATAACTCGAAACGAGTTGTTTATAATTCTTCGGCTTTGTAGGGGAAGATTTCTACGTCTGAAGTCATAAGTTGTTTCTAGAAATCTTATATCTCTTGTTTATCTTATGAGTGTGACTTTAGTTCCCATTTCCACAGAGCGCATTATCATTCTAATTACTCATTGTTTTCATTTACGTCAAACTCCATTCCCTTCTTCACAGTCCTTCCTCTCGGCTGTCACTCCATTCACTTCCTTCACGCCACTCAACCATTCCAGAATATTCTTCCTTCAACTCCCACAAGAAATAGACCTGTCATAGGAAAGACTCCCTTCGAAGATTAAAAATTACAGGAATGGCGCGACGAATTATTTTAGACGTTCCAACGCCTTACGATAACTGTAGGTACGATATAGAATAAAATAATCGGATAAATGTTCCCTATCGGTTGAGTCAGCATTCCGAAAGCTGGTAGAGTCCACCGTTGTGTTCTAGGCGGAGAGTCTTAAAGGCAAGATGTAGAGCGAGGTTGTTCGCCTTCGTTTTCCTAAAGGAGCAAGAAGAAAAAGTCCACGTGGGTGAAGCACAATGACCGTATGAGTAGTACTTTCAAAATGACCAATGAACTCCGTTATACGGAATAAATCATACGCCTCATCCGTTTTGAAATTATCTCGTCTCATATGAACTCACCGTTGTAGGATACAATTAAAGATATTCTTTTCCTCTTTTTTATTTATATTACGGCAGGATGAAGCGGTTACGGGCAAGCTGTCAAAGATATGAAATCACGCTCTTAATTCCCAAGAACTGAATCGCGTCCACATCCGTCGTTAGGCAAGATTCCGAAAAGTCCATCCCGAGAGTTATGCAACCGCGTCTTGTTTATTCCGAGGATATTAAATTCAGAGGAAAATTACGTTGAAAAGAGATACGTATACGATAAAGCAGAATCATCGGAAGGTACACGAAGAGATCAAGGAAAAGGTATCGTCATCTCTGTGTACATCGCACGTGTCTGTAGAATAACACCTTAGGCAAACACGGCCGTCAGAAAATCGTTCTTTTAGACGGAGAATGCACTCTCGCCCCCACCCACCGTCTCCTTCACGGACGCTGCACCCTCGTGACAATGACGAAGCCCACGCAATCCCATTCGTTGCTTTTTTTATTCGCCATGTGGTTCGTTTGCCCCATTTCCTTTTTCTGCCGTTTTGTTTTCGAGAAGGAAGTGGACGGAGGAAGCGTGCAGATAAAAGAGTTACGAATTTTTGTGGCGCCGCTTTTTTTCCGTTGAGAGATTCCGTTGAGTCATCCTCTTTCGGTGCTGCCCTCTACTTCGCTGCACACCGTGACTACTCGTGCTTTCCAAATGGCTCATCAGATACTTGACGAAAAAGTTTGGAGTGGTTTATTAACTTAAAATATGCTGATAAAAGTTGATACTGTGTTAATGAAGATACATTAGAAGCGCTGCAAAGCGGGGTTACGTAATGGGATATCTCTAAACCAAACATCATGTTGGTTTCGGGCATCGTTTAACGGTGTTCGTTTTCAGCATGAAAACGCTTCTTTTTGTTTAATGAACGAGGCTCATTGTTTAATATCCTTCGATCATAAATCAATCACCTTCATATTTAAATTGTCCTCTTCATCACCACGCGCTTCAATGCGTGCTCGAGTCTCCACCGGATAGTACGAAATCTCATTAAAAGTGGCGTCATACATGGCGAACCCCGGTTCTCAATCGGATGTCGTGACGCGGGCCTCGTTAATCACTGTCGCATCGTTATACTTTTATTATTCGATGTATCGAAAGGTGCGATCGCTAAATTCACCCGCGCGTGACTCGTGTCGAAGGGAGGGCGACCCGATGCGAATTCATCCCTCGCTCACGATCATGCCCGTTTATTTTCCGAGATCGCCGAATCTTTTTATCCGTCACGTTTCCGGCGGTAAATACACTCAAGAGATTACCTGACAGTAACTGCGAGTTCCGTGCGAACGACGTGAGAAGAAAATTCGAAAACGTTTCACTCCGCCGTTTTTAAACGTCCATTTGCTCTGTTTCTCCTGCGGTTTGCTGCTCCGGAATATCGACTTCGAAGGAAGTGATAGCTTCTGTGAAAGCGATATCGATAAACTTTATTTTGTATCGATTATGAGCTCGTTGTTTTCCTAGAAATACATTTATCTGCATAACAAATTGTGTAAAGTTTGAAGTGTCCTAGCGGGAAGTTTTCGTTTATACATTTTGATGTGGAATAGTGGCTTGAAACCAATGTTCATGTGGTGTGTGTGTCCCATCTAGTATAGATTCGATCAATGATTGTTCACGCAAAGGTCGCGACTCGGTTCGGAGAAAAATGAATCACAAACTAGAACGGTATTTATGATTTTTATTTGCCTAAGTTGATGCAGTTTAGATTGCGAATCCATGACGTGATCGTTCTTGGTAGCTCGTAAAGTAAGTTACAGAATGATCTCATTGTGTGGACACCTTCGTGAGTGCACTGCTCTATCATCTTTTTTAATGGAACGTCTTGCCATATATTCTTTATCTTGTAGTTTCATCGGAGAACTATTTTAATGATACCAATTTATGTTAAGTATCCGTTTTATAACGAGACAGGTGAACCTACTTGTTCCTTTAGTGAACGTGATACTGTCGAAAACTGCAAATTAACGGCTGGGAGCTTGGTCAGATAGGTTATATTTTGCATCAGCTTGTTCTCGTTAGCGATTGTGATTTGAGAGAAGTGTGAATTTTCCCTGTGATTGATATTTGGATGGTCTTAGGACCTGGAATCAAGAGTTCGTCGTACAATCAATGTTTTTTGTGAGATTTTTTGATTCAAAACTTTCACCTGGATATTTTTAGCTGTGACGCTTGCATTTTATAATGCGGATCTGAGTGAATGATTTCCGTATATGTGGGCACTTATGTCGTGGCTTTAGAGTTCATCGTTCCGCCTCGAGACGTAGGTATCGTTTTCCTTTATCGATAGCAGTATTATTGATAAGTTCGTTTGTTTCTATATATAAATAATTACATTTTTGTGTCTGCGAAAGTGAAATATGAGCTTTTTTCACGGATTATGATATTCGGGAAAATCTGGCGAAATGCTTTTTCTTGATTGTTTAAATCGCCAATCCGATTTCATAATCCTCGGATAAGGAGGATGTTTTGGACACACCCGAAGGACAACAGTTATGCATTAGTTACGAAACAAACCTGATGACCTCGTGCTGAGGAAGGGCTTCCAGGTTGTTATCGTGCCGAAACTTCCGTCCAAAATACATCGGTTGTACGGGTGGTGGTCACTCTGTGAGGATACCGTATACTTACCCCTTTTCAAGGACGTTATTTCTCTCTCCTGAAGGATGTGCTTTTTTACACGAACTGTTAATTATTTCGTTAGGGCGGCGTTACGATTCGCTTGCGTTTCAATTAAGACCGTGAAACCGACCACGTGCATCGTGCGCTAATAAACGAAGAGTTCAAGAGATAGAACTCCTCTCACCGAAGGATCTTGATGGCGAAATAGTGAATGTACACTTGGTTCCATCAGTGCATTTCTCTTCGAATTGCCCATTAGCATCCTCTCGGGAACCGGAAATTAATCTGGTGTGTGGACGAACGTTGTGGAAATTAGCTCATCGAATTTCAATCTTCTATCGGATATCTGTTTTTCGACAGGGGTCGTGCTTCGAGAGCGTTATTTTTTAAGGTTCTCCGTGGACTACGACATGGTTAGAATGTTTTAGTCGTGTTAGCTCTGCTCTAGAATTATAAGTATAGGGAAGAGTTCGCACGAATCCCAAGAGAGCGGCGAGTTCTTCAGGGTCTTCGTTTGGGACCGGTTTCAGGTGTACACAAAATGGGCCCCTCTGGAATCTATCGACCCACTCTCGCTAGGGGTATTTCCCGGGCGCGAAAGAATAGGGCAAGTTTTTGCGCGTGGGAGTATAAGAGAGCGGAAAAAAGGGTGCTTTGGCATTTGGGCGCTCCATGGAAAGATGTGGAGCCTTTTCTGCGAATAAGGGCGGGGTTTCGAGGGCCTTCGCATGCGCACCTTTTTCGCCTCATGTCGTTACCCTCCCAAATCCTCTTACTGGATGCTCTCTAATGCCTCTAATTTCACTCTGCGAAAGTCTTTTCTCATCCGAGGAGATTGTACCCTCTTTGGAAGATAAATGAGGAAATTCCATTACAAATAAGTTTACGTAACCAAGTTTATACATGTATCCCCACTGCATTTACAAGTTAGTAATAACGAATGCGCATTTGAAGGAACTTTTGGATGTTGATCGATCGGAGATATCTAGATTCTGGTCAAAATATCGCTTATGTTTGCCTATCAAAAAGGCTTTATATTGTTTTGATGTGCCTTGATGCTTTTACTTGGACCAGGATGGTAGTTCCACCATCGATTAACATCTCTGTCGATTATAAACATTCTAATTTTTGAGAAAGTGAATAAAATTAAGGGTAGATGGAAGTCAAATTATGTTTTATGATAAACTATCGTATGTTTACTTGAATTATATGATTTTTCATGTGTAAATTTGATTGCCTAGCTTATAATTATTACTTGGTGAATTCAATGTGCTTGGGGCATGAAATATTATATGCTCCGTTGTTAAGCATTCTATTCTTAGATTGCCATCTTTATTGCAATTTTTATGTTTATGTTTCGTCTGCAATGTTACTCATGTATCTTTTCCTTCTTTGCAGGTACTACAACAATTCGGATTGTCACCCTAAGTTGCAGTCTTCCGATCGCCCACCCCACAATATAGAGAGGTACACTCCCTTATGCCCCATGTTCTCTAGGAAACCCCAATGTTTTCCCTGAACAATTGCCCTTTAATGATACTTTATGCCGTAGAAAAAGGCTTTGAACCTAGTTATAATTTGGAAGTGTACACTCTTATGTCTTTTTTCGAATGCCCTATTTTGTATTTATATGTTACTTTTAGTTCATTCATGCCTTACGCAGCTTGTATTCCGGATAGTTCTTTAGCTTTTACTCTTAATTTTATTCTTAAATTTATCCGTTAACGTCTGTTAGAGAATTAGAGTACATTTCTTTTGAAACTAAGTTTTTCTGAAGCTCGAAAGTGTGATTTTTTCTCACGAGTACTCCACATGACGATTCAACTATTCGTCGGTGGTTTTCAATCTTTTTTGCTGATTAGACTTCAATGTATCTGATTTATTATCAACACTCGTATATAAAGTTTGCAATCTTTATATAATCAGTTTTTCCTCGATTGATATTGTAATGTTTATCACTTAAACATGATTAGCGTTGATTACTTCGACGTGCTCTATTCAGTAGAGAGGGATATCTTACTATTCAGTCGGGTAAATTATAGAAATTTAGTTGTAATATAATTCTATCCCAGATAGTGAGGGTGTACTGCAACTATATTCCCATGATCTAATACTGTTAGCCTTCTCTTATCAAGAGCCACGGTATATTTCATTCAATAGATGGCGAACGACCTAGTCGAGGCGTCCCTTTTTCGTGGTCCAGTAAGAATTAGAGTGGATGATCGTCCGATACGCACCTCTAAATATAGTCGCGTTTGTCGCTAATCAACGAAGCACCATCCTTTCAGCGCCATCAATAATGAGCGCTGACCTCTTCAGTCTCTTGCCGCTCTGAATCACTCCCCCCTTTCACTTTCCCAGGACCTCCTTCTTCCCCCATCAAGGTCTTCCCTTTCTACGTCTATCCACGCATTCCGCCCGAACACGTGGTCGCCATCGAGTGCGTGAGCGATTTGCTGAGCGTAATACGGGAGGGCGCTTCTTTCGAACCCATAATCACGGTCTCTTTGTGAATGGTTTCCTTCGGGGGCGGCGATCGAATGTCTGGACTAAAAAGCTAATGGGAATTATAGTGTTGTCTTTGTTAACCTATAAATTGCTGCTATGTGCGAATACGTATGATAATATTGAAATACGTTATTATATGTCTAGTCATCCGGATGTGTTTTATGGATCGTAAGATGTTTATTTAGCATCGATTTATCGATAATTAATAGATATCATCTTTAGACGGAATATCGTCAAACCAACCAACCGTTTTATTTAATCATCTTCATGTATATTGAACTAAAACTCGTATTTCTCAACTTTAATTCGAACTCTACGATTTCTAGTTCGAATTCTTTATTCCATCAAGGAGCTTAAGTAGAAATATTAATTGATCCTCGTTTTCATCAGTTAAAAGGCATCAGGCTAATCGTCTCAAGAATACATAACAATGATTAGTATTTTAAAAAGATAAATTAGTACAAGAAAATTGATATTTTCATGAAGTTAAATGTAAAAGATCATTCTTTGGCCATGTTTGCTAAAATAATATTAATTTTTGAATTAATTGAACGTGTCAATAAATAATTTATAAATACCCATTGTTGAGATTATCGTTAGATTTAAAATGTGTTCATGCAAACGAATGTAAATTAAAAGAGAACCGTTGAAGATTTAATGCAGTGTTATGAATGGTTTAGTGATAATCATTAACCTTATAGCTGTGTACTCCAACGTGGAACCAGTCCTTCGTGTGAAGAGCCGTCTGATGCGTTTCTATGGCTGATATATGGTAAAGTTGTTTTGATCTGCTTCCTCTTTGATTTCAACGAAACAACACTATTTGGTTGTATGTGCGACCTCCAAATGTGTACATGGCGAACGACTCAACGGGTAGGAAATTACCCCATGTAGAGGGAATATGGTAGCAATAAATGTAGAAAATTAGAAGGTAAAACAAGATTAACTTCCTCAAAAACAGCACTAGGCTACAAATATTTTCACGAAACAGTTTGCTCTTCTTCTGCAAATTGGACACTTCCTCGAATTCGACCAATTAATTTTCGCACATTGGTGACAGCAACATAAATGTCCAACGGTTCCGTGTACAAAAATTGCATTCTTTGGTTTCTCCATACATGTTATACACTTGTCACTCTCTATAGCTTCCACAAATTTAGCTGTTTTTGCACTGTCAACTAATTCTTGTAAATTTCCACTGTTACTTTTCGTCCCACTATTTTCATCGGCCATACACACCATATTTTCAGTAATGGAAACAGAATCACTGTTCGTGAACTCCTTGATTCCGTCGGTGTCAATTTTTTTCCACTGTTTATGAGGTTCCTTTCCATTCCTCTTCTTTGGTTTACGCCTGGGTCTCTGAGGAAACCAAGCTCTCCTAATCAGGAAACATTTACTGCAAAATCTAGGAATGGAATTTTTGACGTTTGCATTTTCGGATTTGCATCGTAAACATATCCAGTAGTCGCGCCTTGGCGCCTCTTGTTCTGTGGAGGAATCGCTCGAAACGGAGTTTGAATTATCTCCCCAAAATTCCACGCCTTCCTTCACATCCTTAGCCGTTTCTGGCAATTTGATATTCCCATTATCTTCCGAGGACGAATCGCTGCTGTCATATCTAAACTTTCCGAATGGATTTTCAACCTCAGACGGAAGGCTTTCCATCTCTAGCTCCAACATAGGTGTCGGAATCTCAGAATCTGAAGAAGAAGATGTGTCCGGAGTATCTTGGCAAAAATCAGTTTCCCATTCTTGCATACTATAGACACTTTCATCCCCCGACGACTCTTGCTCGTTTCTGGGGACGCGGAAATTCCATTGAAAGCCACGCTGCTTCGTTGAACCTATGTCCAAATCACAGGCATCAGGATCTCTCAGTCTCTTCTGGAAGGAAGATGAACTGCTTCCTTTCCCCCACTCCACCTTAGATGTGGTTGCTACTGCAGCACCTTCTTCTCCGTAGTTAGTCAAACTCATACTCGTTAACACTAGTGTATGTAATAATTATAATAAATAACTTAAAGTGACTAGAAATAAGCGTATCGTTAATATGATCTGCAGTACTATCCTCCGAATGGAAACCGGACTGAAAGCAGAATGATTCGAGAGAGTAGAGTGAGATACCTAATATACCGCTCCAAAGAATCACCAGGCAGGACGTGTTTCGTCTTGTCTGTGACGCGTAACCAGGACTTGTGAGAGGGAATTCTCCGAAATCTTATCCGAGGGAGATATGCAACTGCTTTTTCCTCCTCTCTCCTAAGCGTGCCCCTTTTCCTTAAATAATTGTGTAATTCATGAATATAGCATCCACAGTTTACATAATATACAATCACATCTTAAATAAGTTTAAAAATGTACTTCTGCACTACTCAGCTCATTCCTTTTTGTGTTTTGTTACTTCATGAATGAAATTTGATTAGCGAGTATTTTGAAATTGGTTCATTTATCACTTTAGTAAATGAATCATTTAATTTTTTCATCCTTTTATCTACTGCCTTAAAAATTACCTCGAAAATACAACCTTAAATACTTAATCTGTTTAATAGTTGGTTAAAAATGGATATTTTTGTAACGTAATAACAGTTATTTAATCACAAATTTCAAAGGTAAGATTCAGCGAGTGGTGTGTTATCTTATGGTTCTGTCGTGGTGGTGTAAGGTCTTAAACCAGGGTTCTTCTGGGAAGAAATTTCGTGTCTAAATGGAGCAGGGCGCCTATTATTCGTTGGCTAAATTTGTTCGGCCATCAGTTGCATCAAGTGACGTAATTTATCCATTTGCATCCCGTCCGAGCTCGTTCGAACTTGTCCGTTGAAACTCGTCCGTAGCGGTTGAAGCGAAACGGGGAATTCGGCCTGCTCCGTGGTAGCATCTTCCCTCAAGGTCCCTTCGAGAGGTGTTCAGGAACGCGGGCGATTTTAGCTGGAATTTGAATTCCGCATTCCTCTCTCCTCCCACGCATCTCATGTAACTGCCTCAGACCCAATGGTAGTGCGTCTGCACCCATCCCGCTATTTTAAAATTAAATTCGAGATGGAAATTCTGAAGGCCGCTCCTAAAAGACTGAATTCACTCCGATCCCAGAGACTATTGGACTTACGCAATGATTCGTTTCGGAGAATTCCTTATCTTCGCGGGTTAGATAAGCAATTGGCTCGATATTAGATTCCCAGTCGTCTGTAAGCACTTGTTTGCTGCATAGGCAAGGTTTTTGTTTTCAAATCCGACTTGCTATCTGGGTCGTTGACTTGATGCCAAGGACGCATTGTTCTCTCACGATCTGCCGAAGAAAATATGCATACTCATGGGAAAATAAATAATCTATAATATTTATGATTAGATCTGAAGAAAAGGCCGTTTATTACATGTCGAGAAGGTGATTCAATGTCTTTATCTAGCCATCCAGGGTAATAATTCAAGCTGAGTGCTCGATTAACGTTGAATACTGGAATTTTATTTTATCCTAAGTTTGGATTAAACAGCAATTGTTTAACTTTCGTTTTGTTCTTCGTACATTGTGCAAAAAATAATACCGTTTATCTATTAATATGGTCCCATATAGGATACCTGAGGTATACCTGCTACCAACAATCACCTTCCTTCAACACTAATGTTTCCCACCCAAGTACGTAATTGATTAAGAAAATAATCGGAAACTTCTCTTTCAATATCATTCCGCATGTTCTTATTCTTAAATATCCCAATTATTTTTAATTATTATATATCATTAACCGAGAGGAGAACATCACTCACAGAAAAATAACCCTTTTGATAGTTTATACTCTTAACGGCTATCAAAGAAATATATTTGTATAATTATCTTCTGTTTACTTAAAGGCGGGGAAAATAATCTGTTCCTGGTGATTGTATTAAATTCCGCCTCATCATATGGAGAAATTTAGTCAGAAAAGTAACGGATTTCAATGGCTGGTCCAGACTCGTTAGTATATTATATTTATAGATGTGAGAAGTGGATATACATTTAATCCACTCCATCTGATCTTTGGGGTTTTTATTTTACGATGAATTGTATCTCAACTCTTTATAAGAACTGCAGATAGTGTCAAATTTAGCGAATTCCAACAGTTATTGCATTTTCTTCATGCAGCGTCATATATTTCTCCGTAATGTATATTTCCTACTGCATTTCACTTTAGTCATACTTATAGTGATAAATTACATTTTGATGATTTTCTTTTGTTATTTAATCTTAATCTTTTTGTATGCGAAATGCTATTTTTATATATATTTCTTCATCATTAATGTTGGTCGTCAGTGACTTTCGAAGTAAAAGTTCACATTTAATTCTCAAAGAAATAGGATTTAGATATCATCATACGCAATGGGAATAGTTGCTTTGTTTTCTATCCCCAAAGCAGATTATCTCCTCATTTCCGCACATATTTACCTTTCTCGGTCCGTTGACACAGTGCTGTCAGTTCCGTTCTGTATCGGATCGAAAATTGCTCATTAACATTAATAAAGACGTTCTCCTCCTCTCACGTTACTATAGGTTAGCGCGGAAATTAAAAGAGTTTATTTTGGCAGAAACATCTTCGGTCCAGACCCAAGCGCAGTCCTCGTTTTATCTGGAGAGGATTGAACGCAGTTCTCACCGAAAGTTAAATGGCACACTTTCCAAGTTGCTTCTTTACGAAGTGGCCGCACTCCTTTCAGTGGGAAATTTCAGTTGGAAAGCAGAGGATGGTTGCATCTTTTTTAATAGAATTTCCGAGCCTTTCGAAGCGCCATTAATTTTCGAAGTGAAATTATTCGATTCGTTTTTTCTCCTCCGTATTTCCCAAGGATCTGTTTTTGCTCTTTCCCCGTCATTTTCCTATTCTCTTTCGTCGTTGGACTTTTTCTATCTCGGAATGGTGATGGAAGGGTCCCCTGAAAGAGGTAACTCCTGAATGATTTACCGGATTACATTTGCCGGCAGCTTTCGACTTCCAGTCTTCCATTTACAGTTCAAATGGATTATTCAGCGTTTTTCAAAAGGCAATTTCGGATATTCTTTTTGTTGAGATTTTTTAGGAGAGAGGAATTAAAGTGGGATTTTTACTCATTTAAATTTTTTTCACCCCCTAGATTCATTATTTATAACGCTTATTGCTTCCTTGGCAGCAAGTTATCTGATTATTGATTGTAAGGGCTCTCTATATTGGCCCTTTTTTGTTAGGAGTCCGCTAGTATACTTTTATACGAACACAGATTACTTAAAGCATTTGAAGTTTTCAGAAAAACTTTTTATTTCTACCTTAAATTGTGTAAGTTTGAATAATCCATATATATTTTAGAGTAGTCACTGTTCTATTTAATTAATTCATAACGGAAAGAGCGTGGATTTGATAATTTGTGTCTCCTGGACACGACCAGACTCTCCTTGGATAGGAATGTAGCTCCAGAGAAAAGAAGTAATAAAAAGTTTCGTACTTATTTTTTATCTTTCGCGTCGAAAATCCGTAAATTTCACGGCAGTAAATTTGGGTGGGTGTGGTGCAACGCGATGTTGGCTCAACGCCAAATAAATCCTCGTCGACACAATTCGGTTTGCGCCAGCGAGAGCCAGTTTTGAGGACAACCGCTTCGGAAAATAAGGCGGAATGATGGAATAATTGGAAGTTTCCCCGGATAAGGGTATTTGGAGCAGATTTAAGTTCGCCGCATTCTTATCGGCGTTTAGCTAATGATGGCTAAGTACTCCGCTTTATCTTCGCTCCCAGCCATCGATGCACCTGCGTCTTCGGCGGGTCACGAACCTCGCTGCCAGCAGAAACTAATGCATGCGGGCCAAATCGATTGCCCTCTTCCGCAGACACCGTAAATGACCTCACCGATGCACCCTCCTCCACTCTCTTTACAACTTTATACAGTTATCGTGTCGTTTTTTTTTTCGCGGAGAAATTCGTACGTTTATTGAGGTTGTTAGGGTACTCCGCTTGTTTTTTCGAGGGAAAAAATTAAAATTTTATTATAAACGTACATCCAGACTCTTTCGAATTTAATTTTGAGAGTAGTTAGTGTATTAATCCTTTTGAGGACTTTAAATATTTCTTATGCAGTGTATTAAAGCCTTATCCTATTTTAGCCGAAGCCGGACTGACGCTATCATAACGTAATACTTCTTCTTAATTTGTCTCTTTCAACTTCGTCTGTTCATCGTGGTTGTTATCGTTTCTGCGATCGCACTCACCCGTCATTGCATATCGTCTAGGACGGACAATTCGCGTTGGCAATCTTCCACGTCCAAGTTAAGTGTGTAATGGCGAGTTAAGGGCGATTACCTGCACGGTGCACGCGAGCGAAGCAGCACATCAATTCCGACAGCGCGTGGTCCCGACACTCGATATCTAAACCACGAACGCCAGAGGAAATGCGCCCGCATACGAGGCCAATTCTGCCTCTGATGTCGCCCCCATGTGCTTTGACGCGCCGAACGTCATTCCGTTTGTCCTTGGAAGTGCCACGAAGGTCATACGTCGTGTTCCCGGACCCGTGAACTCCGGAAAGGCGGGTGACATTGTGTCTCGGACCTACGACGTGTCTGTTTTGCCCTGTTGTAGCTAGAATTAGTCGTGAGCGTTTTACACCACCGATCCAAAAGTCTATGGAGTTACCCTTTACTCGTTTCTGTCAGTTTCACTCCTCAGATTATGGTGGTCCAAATTCCCTATGTCGATCTATAAATTAGATGTCCAAGAATATGGAAGGTGCTTGTGGAACCATGTCATGGTTTTCACTAAGCATTTATTAAGTATCGATACGTTTAACCAGTCATTGGCCCGCTCATAGAATCTCAATTTAAAACTTTAGTTGAAATAATTTTATGTTGCAATCAATTACTCAAATTGCGTGTTTCTAGAGGAAAGTATTACCACATATGACAAGATGTCACGATAGATGTGTTATGATAACGATTTAACTCTACTTTGTAGCATTAGCCTTAAGGGTCAACAGGAAACGATAGATTATAATGTGGGGATTTCCCTATACATACAATTTTAAGGTTATTTAAAAGAGCAAAGTTCTATTTCGCATGAGAACGTGCAGAGTTCATTTTCTTTCATTTAAGCATTTACGGCAAAGGTAGAATGAAAAGTGAAATCATTCTCCATGTGATTAGTCTAAAACCAAAAGTAAGACGCTCTCTTTGAATCAGGTTTTCCAGTGGATCCTGTAAGAATATTACGTCTTTGAGTAGTAATTTTTGTAATATTGTTTATGTGACGAATATCATAGCAAAAGCGGTTGATTATTCTGATTCAGCTGTAGTTTAAGAAGGTAGAGCTCTTGTGTATATTGAGAACTGATTTTTTTAATAATTATATTTTAAATCGAACCCCTTTGCGATTGTAATAAACCTTTATTTATTTATTGTAAATTTTGGATAATTATTTTATCAGGTAATCGGTTATCATTTTTAAAACTTTTTATTTAATTTACTTATTATCGGATTAGGAAAATCTCGGAATTTTACTTTCGTTTCCTGTGTTCCGATCCGCTTCGTGCACGTGAAGGAGAGTGGAGGGACTTAGCAAGTCACGTTTAAGTGCATAAAAACACGGAAAGTGGTGTGAGGAAGTGCGCTTAAGTTATCGGAGTTTGCCAATGCATTTGGGTAATCACACTCATCCTTCAAACAGGTCCCGAATCCATCGAAGGAAATGCGGGCGACAGATAAGCAAATTGATGTCGTTTACGGAGGCACCGTCATACTTTATTGGGGCATATGCACTATCATTTGGAGCGGAAGAGGGATTTGAAGTGGTTATTGTTTGATCGGCATTGTTGGGATTCGATCCCGGTTTCCCTTGAACGGATTCCTCGTCAACGTTCATAGTTCAATATAAATTATTTCTTGAAAGAGCGATGTATCTGTTCGAATATCGCCAATTGTTAAGTCTGCATTTTGTGATTTCTATGTATTCGAATCAAGGATCGGGAATAAAGCATAACAATTTGTGCTAGAAACACAAAAGTGTTAGGATTGTTGGGCTTTTAACCTTTATTAATGCTGGAGAAACTGTAAAAAATAAATCGGAGTTAATACTACCAGAGTGCTTTGTATTCAAGTTAATTTCTTAACCGTTGGCTGTCACTAGGAATCGAACCCTGTACCACTTTCGTCCAACCTGAATGCGGTGCTTAGTTTGCCGCTCAGGATTTCTCTCGAATTACGGAATATTATCATCTCTCACAAACCTGGTTTCAGACTGTGCAAACTCTGATCTTAATTAAATTTTCTTATGTTTTTATACTTATGTTCGAGTTGCTTGCATAGTCAATTAATCTGTTTATCCGGAAAGACTGTTCTTTCGCAAACGCTTGTGTTTGATGAATAAACTATTTTAATCGGAAGAGGATTCTCTCCTTATTATAATCCCATTTAAAATTTGGGGGGGGATCTTTCATAAGTGTTTGGTGAAACCCTCAAAAAGTCTTCGTTGAGGATTATTGACGAATAACGTTTAAAATTCCCTCCAGCCAACTAATGCGATTTTATCGTGTCCGCGCAATCGTGATGAATGGGACGTAATTATCACGATGAATTTTCTCATCTGGCAGTTCTTAATCTCATTTCTCTTCTCGTGGGTACGATTTGTTTTGTCGCAGTTGTGCAGAGCTTCCGTTCCCCTCTCTGCTACGTCTGCCACTCCTATGTCTGCCGATGACTCACCAACGACCGTCACATGTTTTCTAGGTCCCGAGGTCACACGCCTTTACTTTTGTTTTCTTCGGCAGAGGTCGTTCCGGGATGTCAATCGCCTTTTTCCTCGGACGACCGCAATTACCTGATCAAAGCAACGTTTTCGTTGCATTCGAAATCGTCGATGGGTTACTCAATCGATCCGTCCAATGATTTTCTCCGATTCATCGTTGAGTAACTATGACGTACGCGACGAAATGTAATCGAACGTAAAGTAATGTCCCTTTCTTCTTATTATTGAACCGGCAGATACTCGTGCTCCTTCCCCGAAGACCAATTTCATTATTATTTTGGGAGAACCCTAATCCATTTTTTCACTGCCAAAAACGATAAAAGTTATTGAAACTCGAGAAAGTGGTAATTTATTTGTAGAACACGACCGAAGAATAAAGTATGAAACTATTTTATCTATGCCAAGCGAATTTTGTGTAATGAGTCATTTTTTCTTAACTAATTAGGTAAAATGGAAGGAGTACTAAAGTTGTAACTGTATGTACAACTTTGTATAGTTAGGAATATCCAACAATATTGGACTTGCAGATATTACACTTAGCGAGTGAAATATTTCTCTAGTCCTGAAAGGAATTAATTATGTTTTCTTAGAAGTACAAATACAAACCGCTGGATTCCAAAAAAGAGTTGAATCTAAAAGAGAGACATATATCAGAGTAGGAACTACATTACCACGACCGAATATCCCTTTGTTTGAATCTCGGAAAATTATGGGCGTAATAAATATATCGCTCGGTCCGATGCTCAGAATCGGATGCAAATGAACTCCAGAGGATGACCACTGGATTCCCTTTGAGCGCACTGAACTCCACTTCCTCCATCGCTTTCTCCCGAGAATCGAACGAGGCCACCCACGTAGCGAATGCCTTTTCATCTTCTCAGCGTTTTAGCGAAGAAAGCGCGTTGTCGTGGGTAACAATCGTCGGTCAAAGGGATGCTAATGCCCTCCCTTTTTCGTCTCTCCCTTTGTTTCCTCTACTTTGTGATCATCTTCTTTTTGTCCTTATTTCAGAAATCTCTTCAACATGGCTCCTCTCGAAAAAATTTGCATTCAATTGGACGGTTTGAAGTCGAATGCCCTCGTCACGGGGAACTCTCGAATTGCATGGAAATTCAGTTTCCTCCTTCGTCAATGGAGGGACCTGTTTACATAACCGCGTGCATCCATGCAAGGTCCTGGGGAAATTCCACCTCAGTTTTCACCATAAGTCCTCTCGTGTGTTTGAAGGGTTTCGGCAAACCGACAGGTCAGCGTTTGATTCAAATTCGAGCGTTACGGTGCAGTTGTATTGCATCACCTACGAAAGCAAGACTCACCTACATCATTGGTAGAGCGTTAAACGTAACACCTTGGTCCTTATTCGATATTTTCATTTCGAAAGTTGATTAAAGTGCAACTTATCACTTGTAATTAATCAAAGAAATGTTCACTCTTATCTCGTCATCTAGGCTGTGAGGATTTTCTGCTTTTACGGGATGTATCCGAGATTTGATTGCTACAAAGCACTAATCCGTACCGGCGAAGATGAGGTTTTCCTTATTCAAAATAATCAGCTTAGAACACTCTCATCCGACTACGTGCGCTTGGTTAGATGGCTTTAAGAATATTATGTTTTCGACCACGAAAAAGATTCAATGCAAGGGCTTAGAAGAAACAGTAAATTTATAGGTGAATTTAATTACGTTTCAATGTTCAAATCGTGTACATTTCTAGGTTTATTAATCAATTTTAATTATTAAGATATTAGTTGCATAAGATTCCGTATACATAAATATATATTTGGCATATAATATCCACTCGGTTCTTTTTCTGTATTGTACTCGTCTCGAGGGAAAATTTCCTCATTTTTTTGTCATTTTCCCAAATCTTTTCACTCGTTTTCTCTCACAGCTAAGATTGGTGAGCGGTTTTGTGGGCAGACAGTCCTTTGTTTTTGCCACAAAAGAAAGCAATAAAAAATCGGAGAGTTATTCTTTTTTCCTTTTATAATGTTGTCACCGTTTCCACGAACGCTGGTCATTCAGGTGTATTCTTTTTGGAATGTCTTAATTAATAACTATTATAATTTCGTCTCAGAAATTCCTTTTCTTCTCTCTAATTTGTTCTCGCGCTGTTACTATTTATTCTCGAATAATTTAATTATACATTTCAATAAAAGTAACTAATAACTTGTGAAACGTTCGTTAAATAGGCCTCTAACTAAATTAAATTCTATTCAATCATTGGCCAAACCATTGACCTTGATATCCAGTGGTATAAACACTAATTAATCAATACACACGGTACAAAAGTAGATTCCTCCTCGGAAATGGCTCACAAATCCTTTGTTAGAATTGAGAAACTTCAGCCGTGAGAAAAATACTCACCACGCTCTTTTATATAAGCCCTCTAGTCGCAATACGTACTTTTAGAAATGTATGCTACTTAAATAAGTAAAAGATAGAATCCACTGCAAAAAACCACTGCACTATACCTCTTGTGTAGATATTAACAAAATATGCAAACCCCGAACATTTTCTACGTTAACTGCATACCCACATTCTGAATTAATAACTTCGTACGGATACCATTTCACAAAGTAACGCTTGACCCTATTAAGTTTATGCATTCGCACATTATTTTTGTACGTCTTCCCCGCAACAATGTTGACCCATTAAATTGTAACACTTTGTTTTAGGTTCAGCATCCTTTTATCTGTGACGTCTTGTCGCTCCGACAAGACATCATTTCTTACTTATCGATTGTGTTCGATGGTGTGTGTATGGAATCGTATGCGAAGTTTTCATGAATAAAAATACTTGCGTTATAGGTTTTATAGCGATCCAATTGTTGTGATGTAGTCGTAAGCTAATTATAGGAAATTAATTTCGTTAAAGCTGTGAAAATATTCGTTAACAGTTTTTGTTTTTCCCTCTTCCAATTTCCCTCTTTCAGTATATGTAATTTCCACTCGCATGGTCACAATTTACTTAATTGCCATCTCGTTACGTAAGCGATTGTTTAGATTTTTTTAACGAAGCTCATAAGTAAGTCGACACTTCGGGACAGTCGGAAGGAACCTTCGAAGGTCATATCATGGATGTTTGTGTTGTAGAATACTTACGTATTTTGTTTATTTTTATGATGGGAATAGATACGGGATTTGGCATTCGAAAAGCGTCCTAGCCGAAATCCGTTTTAACGAGAGAACGTTTGTGTTCGTCTTCTTAAATGATTAGCTGTCGAAATATTCGACCTTGCGAAGGCTTCTCTAAAGGGCGTTCCAGTAACAGTGCGTTGGTTTTGTCAAAGGGGATGTGACGGCAAGCATGGTCGTTTTAGTTGGTCGCTAAGTTGGTGAATGTGCATTTCCTTATGGTTCTCTCGACGTGGCACAGTGTGTCGTCACTCAGTGTTGAGTCTACGAGAAGTGCATCTTCACATACTATTATGTTTTGGACGTCTTGCATTCAGTGCTACGACAAATGGGCAAGAAAAAGGCATTTTTGATCGGGCGAAGTAAGCGCATGAAAGAAGTTTGGGATAGAAGAAGGTGAGTTCAAAAATGAATTGAGTCGATAACACCACTCGATTACAGCCGAAATCGGTGATTGTTCTCTTTGTATCGTTTGGGTTTTTAATCCATCCCCAAGTTTCGAATAGAACGTGGTTAAAGCTTTATTTTATGATAAATAATTTCTATTTAAGATGTTGAGTTTTAGTTTAGTTTTATTGTAATATTTTCTTTGGCTTACCTCACAGTCGACTCGTATGTACTCGCTTAAATTCATTTTCACCATTGTTCTAGGCGTGCGAAAATAAATATGGGGCTCATTTTGTATTCTATGTCTTCTCTCAACAGTCTAAAAGAACTCATTCGATAAGCCATTGTCATTTGAGCAATAGTGGCCATGTTTCTCGTCATTTCACCCAGTATCCAGTTTGTTTTTCTGAACCAAGCTAACTCTGGTACTTGGAAGTAATAAAGCGAAATATATATACGTTGTCCAAGAGAAGAGGAAATAAAAATAACGCGTTCTCTTTGGCAAGCCGTTCCTTCCGCTTTATTTCGGATATAAAACTTGTTTGTCGCGTTGGATAGTGGTTTCGGAATTGACGTAATTCGAGGGAGAGATTTCGTATCGTCAACTCAATTTTCGCCAATAATTTTCGCTGACGTTTCCTTCATCTTCATAGGAATTTGCTTTTCAATAATTGTGAACAAGTTACTTGCTACTTCGGAGTTAATGTCTGGGAAATGGGATTAGTTTCCTCATTCGTTTTATACGCTAAAGAGTGGCTACCTGTGTAGACCTCTGTTCGAAGAACTTATCACACAATGCACGAGTATTACTCTCCACGTGGGAAGAGCGGTTACGAAATACGTTTAACATTTAAGGAAGTTTTATAGAACTATATTATGTTGAGAAAGATAAGAATTTCAATCTAAAACTTATTTTACCAGTATTTTTACTTGTGTGAGAGTAGTTTATCTCGGAGAAAAACCTAGCAGTTTGGAAATTAAACTAGGTTAAGTGAATGTTTCTGCACGTCACGTGCTTGTTGTCAGATTTCGCGAAATATAGCAGTGCTTTCTGGAGGTCGCGATATTCCGAGAAAACCACGGCATTGCGAAGAATGCAATATTTCTCCGCGTTAAGTGAGTTTTTTTCCTCCGATATGTTTACACAATAGCGTCGGTTACAAAACAGCCGGGAACAAGAATCGGGTTGAACGTCCTCCAGTACGCGAACCAACTTTCCTTTTCTCCGGAGGATGGATGGCATTTTTTTAATTCCCATTTCTCGGAAATTGTTCGGTCCCCTCGTGGCAAATCTCTTTCCCCGCCTTTCCAATCCACTCCAAATAATTAGTGCGTGACCCGGGAAGTCGAAATTTCGGCGCTCTTAACTCATTTCCTCGCCAACGCCCGTTACGCCTCTCCCGTGTTTGTATTCTTCTCCCCCTTTCTAACTAAAGTTTTTGATTTGCCTCTGCATATCTCTCTGTCCGAATTGATTGCCATTCGCCGACCTTGACCTCGTACGTGTCTCGAAGTCTTTCCTCGAGCGATTAAAGCCTTTTCACCACTATTTTAGCGATTCGAAAGTTTTGGGTTCAGGTGTTTGCTTAAAAGTGTGATTGTCCCGGAAAGACTCCGCAATTTCGATCGAGGAAGTTTATTTTGGAAGAGTTCATTTTCGGGTTAATATGCTCTCCGTTGGTTATAGCGGTACGACTTTCTGAAGTGAACGGAGGAACGTTGGATAATGAATAAGGAGTAATGTTGTTTGGTCTACTGAATTTAGTTCCAGTGGCGTGGATCATGTTTTGAGAATTTGTAAGTACAGCTTTTCCATTTATGTATCGTACTTCGAACCATGTTTAAAATTTAGTCTTTTCAATTTTAAATACTTTTTATATGTTTTTTTGTAGAAGTATCTCAAAATTATTTGAATAACTCGGGAAAGGTTTTGACGTTCGATAAGATAGGCTTTTCTCAAGAGATCTGCATAACGTGCCATTCCACCATCAATTTCACGCTCTATTTAAACAGTTATACAGGCCTCATCTTCGATTGAACGCACCATCATCGAGTATTTTGGAAATTAATTTTTAGAAAACGGCTTAACTGTATCTTTCCTTCAACTATCAGTGTCGGTAGAGGTCCTTTGGAAACGGGTGGAATATCGACTTTTAACTTCGTATATATTTCATTTTCATTGGAATCATTTCTCCGTGCTAAATATTTCGTCTTTGGTCCGTCTCACCCTTCGCACAGTGGCTCCATTGACGTCAATGCGTATCAATGCGATAATCTGTTTTACGGTTAAGGGTTTAAATCTTTCCCCGTTTATGATTCGCTCATTCACTGCGACGGAAATTCGCTCACTCGCCCGTGAATGGGTTTCTTTTTTCTCTCCTTATATTTTGGACTTGTGTTTATTCCGCTTTAGAAGGATCAAAAGCGAGCGAATGGATGCGTTCTCATAGAAGCGGAACAAACGCCTCGAAGCTTCCATGTTTTGTCAGTGCTTCGTGGGAATTGAATAGCGTATGTTACTGGTCTTTTTGCGTTTTTTCGATTTTTGAGGAGTACCGGAATGAGATGAAACCTGGTAGATTTCTCTCGTTTAAACGTGAGTTTCGTCATCAAGAATTGATGTGTTTTTACTTTTCCCTGAACGAAAATCCTTCGATTTTTCGAACTTGAAACTTTTTAGCTCTTAAAATTGATTCTTACGCCCCACTTTCTTTTCCTCATGGCCATTTTCCTAGAAAAGAATTATTAGCAATGTAACTCAAACAAGCACTATGACACATGGGAACCCATTGAGAAATTCGTCGAAATATTTTGCATATTTAAGGAAGTTCAACTCGAAAAAATACCGGAAACGCGTATATAAATGTTTTATGTGTATTTTGTTGATAAGGAAAATATTAAAATACTGTTGCTTGCAATACCTTATTTTTTCTTTCCGTTATAATATATTCTTTGATTGTGTCGATGGTAATTTTGAAGGGAACAGTGATTAGTAACCTAATGATTATAATTAGTAACATTTCTTACTACGTATTAAATAATGCAAATATGTTACAGAAAAATAGTTGCTGGAGAAAATATTATTTTTAAAACCTCTTCTCTCGCAAACCTTTATACAAGGCATGGAGTTTTATAATGACCGTATTTAACCATGGGGCCCTAGATATCCAGATTTTGGTTCTCATCCCTCGCTTTGCCTTTCCAAACATGAGCACTTTTCAGGCGTGACTTGGTTAAATCCTCTGTATTTAGTGCATAAACGATTATTCCGTGCGAAGGGAAAGTTGTGCGTGGGTGTTAGGAACCCATCCTCATTTTTATTGGGAAGTCACTAACCCTTTTAGATACCATATTCCCCGCTGCATTGGCATCGGGGTGTGAAAATCGCGTGTGTCCGAACGTGACATCGCACGCCGAAAATAATGAGATGTGTTCCGCATGACGAAGCGATATTTCGCTCTCTCGTGGGTGTCAATTGTGGTCGATTGCAACTGCGTTCATAAGCGCATGGTCGACATTTTGGGACTTCTGCTTGCTTGCCTTCACGTCCGAAGCAGTGGCGGGTAATTGAAACGATTGACTGCAAATGTTATTCCTATTTATGTCGAAACGTGTTTTAAGACGCTCTGTAAGTGTCAGGTGAAACTTACTGTGGTATTTAAATGTTGGTAAACGTAAACATATGTCAAGAACGAATTTGGAAATTTATGCATGTCCATGTGGGTATATGTCGATACGTTTTGTACTAAAAGATTATGAAATTTTTATCCTATTATCATGATAAAGTTCGCCTTTATTGAGACAATTTAAATTGATGTTGTGATTAAATGTTGTTTTTATATATCGTTGGATTTTTTTCGATTTCATAGAAGTTTTTGTATGTGACCCATCGCTTGCATCAATTTATCGGCAAAGCTGATGTTAATTATGTAAATTAATTTTTTGGAATAGCTTTATGGTGATTCATTTCCGAAGAATTAAGTTCTATCTTTATTACTGAAGGAGATTATGGTTTCCCGAGAGATGATGCATCACTAGCAATTTTATCAGTTGTTTTGTTTTAAGTTAATGATTTTTTTCCAATTTCTCTTTCGGTTGTCTCAGATAGGAACGCGCGATAAGTGGTAACTTATCACCGGGATTTGTCCAAATTCACCGACTTAGCAAAGCTAGCGAATCGTAACTAATTGGATCTCTCGAGATTTATTTTTCTTGTTCATCATCGCGATTATCTCGTTTCGAAAGCGCATTCCCAAGCGATAGTGCATCGGCGAACGACCGTTTCGAAAAGAAGAGAATTCCTCTCCACCATCGCGAGATCTGGAAATCGCGCTCTCGAATATCATAGTTCCGCCTTTGTTTTTTAAGTTGATTTCCATCCGCTTTTATTTTCACCCGAAGTTCATTGTGTCCCTATCTGAGCCATTGGAAAAGATACATCTTCATTTTGTTAATCTGCGATGAAACTGAACCGAACTGAAAAATTGAATTTTTATCGTAACATTAAAGAAAGCTTGGCTTCCCTTAAATTCATGCTTCAGTTGGTTATTTGTCTGACTTATGGAATGTTATAGTCATTCGCCATTAGTGTTCTTATCTAGCATATCGACACAGTGAGATCATCTCGTTGCTTTCGTCGTTTGTCGCAGAATCCGACTCCCGGACCACTTCCACGGCAGTGTCTAAACAGCTCCATTCATCATCCCTCCTCCATTAAAGTGATCGATGACTCCTTGCTTAATCATCCGTTGATAAGAGAGATATTTATGTGTATATCCCCAATATGCACCCATTTCAAGTGAAACCACTCCCATCCACAACTATCGCTTCTTTTTCAAATGCCCCGAAAGCCGATGCCCATTTCCGCGGAATGGTGACTCACGCCACCGATGAAGCAATAAATTTCCTCCCATCGCTCCATCACCGTCTTTTTTTCCAGGGTCGATTTTTAACCCTTTATTCCCCACTCCCACAGTGTGATGTCCGTATGTGCCATCACGTATCCTCCATCCCGTGCATCGGACCCCGTTACGTCATCCCCGCTCTCTTTTGGCATCCGTCCACCGATTGTTAATAACGATACGTAGCTGACGAGGGGATTAACTCGCGAGAGATCGTAAGAGGTTCCCGGGGTTTTATAATCTCCCACCTCTTCTATGCGTGCGCTAGATGATGCAAAGAGATGCGTTCCGCTGGAACATCAAAGCATTGTCTCCGGAGTCAATGGGATGAGGTCGCAGAAAGGGCTTTAGTTCTCATTAGGACGCTCGTTCTCCACATCTTTTCATTAGAAGGGATCTGTGGGTAATGTCGGTCTAGTTAAGGGTTCGATGAGGTACGTGACTCGTAATGGTCTCTTCTTACGGCTGGGATTAGTGTTGGAGTATCAGATAGCGTTCTTTCACGAACTACTCTTCACATATGTTGCGTTTAATCTAAGGAAAAAGATTTCACGTTTAAATTACTAATTGAACTTCAAATATTGAGGCCATATATTTATAAATATGTTCTCCTTTTGTTTGCCAACAGTATTTCCTATTCAATTATCTACTCTGTTGCTATATTTTCTTGATGTCTTGATAAAATTAGCATTGTATCTCTTGAATGATAATTATGTAGATGAAGTCTCTTTGTAGTTCGTAATTATTTATTGGAAATCAGTGGAAACAATGACGAATCCGAAGAAAATAGGATTTCAGATGCTTTTATCCACGGCTAATCTAATTTTAGTCATTATCGTTACTTTGAGACTTCCATTTCATGTACAGTGATATTTGTCCTTGCCGTGGAAAAATCAACCCATTCCGAACAGTTCCGCTGTGATTCATTGGCCGTATTTTAGACTATCTTCCTGTCGAGAATCGACTATGGACCCATTTGTATTCCGTGGGCTTCTGCGACGCGGATTTAAAGAGGTTCTCGGAAGTGCATTTAAGTGAGTTAGTGGCTAGAAAGCGACCTCGGTGCATCTGTGCGAAAACGCTAACTCGCGGAGTGTTCGCACGGCCGAGTCTTGGCTCTGGGCGAGACCCGTCGATGGCCCACGCCTAAGACGGTCGGGTGCGGCGGTCGCTTTGTGCCAAAGCACTTAAAATTTCGACGCAGCAAATGCGGCGTTATTCCCGGAGACGGAATAGGTCGCGGGTTCAAATCCTGGACGTGGATGCCATTTCTATTCGGTGCCCTCCGGCTCGATCTTATCGCCCTCTGAAAGCTTTCTCGGAGAAGTAGGTTCGTGGGGAATGCGAATCGAAAGCCATATACGTCCATTTTGCCTTGTATGTCCCACAGTTCCGAGAACGAATACGTTATCCTCGTGTTTCGGACTGAAAGGCGCTGTAAATGTGAGATACTAACTTGGAGATCTTTCCCGTACTGCATTCAAGTCAATCTCCCTCTGCAAGTCTGCTTTTGAGAGGTTTTTTTGTGTCCTTAACTTTTTTGTTAGGTATTCATCAGTATTTTTGTTATTAAATAGCGACCGTTACTTAAGATGCCTTTAAATTAAAAGAAATCTGGGATATTTAAACTCAGACATTCAGGTAAAGGATGAAGTGTCTGAAATAAGTGAATGTATATCTTTCATATTATGAAAGTAAGGAATGTGAAATTGTACCTGCAAAGTGTAAAAGACAACTGGTACTCGGCTGCATTGGGTGATGGGTCACAGACCATTCATCCAGTGCAACCGTACCCTTGCAAGTCACTGCGGGGAAGCTGTTGCCCATAGAAATGGCCTTTCATAGCCTTCAGGTTTCTGGGAACTTTCCTATGACCCAAGAAAGGTGGCAAGGGAGGCTTTAAACACCCGTCCGGTAAAACGCCGGATGAGTTCGTAGAGAACGAGGATTATTTATGACGGGAGGAATTTCACTTTCTTTGAAAATTAGGGTGAGCTATTTGTATTGGAAAGGCGTAAATTCTATTTGCTAATACGAAATTGTTCTTTATTACGTAAAGGGATTCTGGTGCCCGTCGTAAAGGTTGAAGGGAGATGTAAATTTATACAGTGAGATGCATGGTTTACTTCGAAATGCATGATTTCCAGGACTAATGAAACATTGGAAGTTGAGAAAGTAAATCCACGCCTGAGAAATACAGAAAATTAAAATTAATTGAAGTCTATTTTAATTGGGTGCAGGGTGAATACTCCATTTTTTAAGATATCTCCTACGTATAAATTTTTCCATCTATTCCCATCTGCATTCGCTCAAATTGGAGTGAAACATCCTGTTTCATTCTCGCACAATCAAAACCGTCCAACTTTGATTCCGTCTGCAGTGAAAGTACCTTGGTGCCCGTTGGCGCAATCGCATTGTTCTCTACATAAAAAAGGAAAAAATATAAGCGAGAGATGTTTATCCGCATAAATACGTCGGATAGTGCATTTCCAGAAGCCACGGCGCACTTCCTGCTATAATAATTCTTATGTTTGTAATTGTTTCATAACGGTCGTGAATACCTTATTGTGTCATTAAAGATCCATTTTAATAACCTCGCGTCATATTCGTGGTTTCGTTATTAATGTTCGTTGAATGAAACAGTTTTTAATGCAGTTGAAAATGTGATATTTTAAAGATCGATTTCGCTAGTTATCGCATTTTATTTGAATGTGTGTTTCTTTTAACAGCTTATGTTAAAAACGTGACGCTCACCGAAGCGACCACGTGGTTATGAGTTAAGGTCCCTTGCGTTTTCAAAACTGCAAGGTATTGAATATTTGATGTGGGTTATTTTACTATTTATTCGTAATTTTCTTCTTTAATTTTATTTATTATGATTTATTCATATTAGTTTTGAGGGAACCGGTCTTTGAGATTCATCTTTTTCGTTCCTTGTTTCTCTCTATTCTGTATGCTAACTCAAAACACTAAGCAAATTCGAGCGTTGAAAGCTCCGGTCTAATTGATCCATTACATCTCCGTGTTCTGTAAAGAAATCTTCGAGAGCATTGGCGAGACGCTCCTCTAAAGGAACTCGTACCTGAGGAAACGTGGCAACGTGGCCGAAGCGGCAGTCTTGGCGTAGGTATGCGAAAAGCATGTCTGCCAGTTCGGCAACCTGTGCCCTCCCAACCTTTTCCCTCCCCTTCTCACCTCCCCTACTCTAGCCATTCTCCTTCGCACGCCATACCCTCACTCTCCGTTCCCCTATCCTCGTGCAAAGAAGGGGGACGAAGAGCCTAGTGCTTCTTCTATTAGTGTAGTGCTGTCTCCCACCCCGGCGTTCGTTGGTTCGTTTCCCGGCGCGGATAACTAGTTTTGGGGGAGGAGAGTGACGAGTTTACTCGGGTGTCTCCGTTGCCATCGGTCACGTGGTCCACCGACGATGTGCGACTGCTTTTGACTTATCGAAAAGGAATACAAAACCGGAAAGGTGAGAGTGCGTCCTCGGAATGTAATTTAAAATTTGTTTTGGTGTTTATTTTAACTCGCGAGCATTTGTCTGGAAGATCCAAATGCGGTTCTTTTATACAGGCGGAAATTCGCACTTGGGCGATGTGAGCATGTGCTTCATCTGGTTGTTTACCTTTTATGGGATGGACGCCCGAAGCGCCGGCGTTTTGCGGAATTGAGAAAATGTTGTCTAATAAATCTAATGCGTCCAAGCTCGTGTCTGCGGAAGAAAGGAATTTTAGTTAAAGAAAACAAAGATTGAAGTTTCCTCAACACGGTGAGCATTTTTCGACATTTATTCCACCTCTGTCTGCAGAGATTTCTTCTGGTGGATTCACCTCGAGAATTCTTTTATGGGCGAAATTTACTGTTTTAATTGCTGATATTTTAAGATGTATTCATGACCTGAATTTACATTTACATTATTTCGCTGTATAATTTACCGATTTAAAATCAATTGCTGTTCCTCTTGAAAGAAATTGTTCCTTAATTAAGGTGAGAGAGTTGAAATTTTGTTCTATGGTCCCATATGTCTGTTTTACGAGAAGACTTTATAGTCTCAATTTCGCCATAATTCGATTTATTATTTTTATTTCTTGTAACCGGAGAGGAAGAACAAATGGTTATCATCTGGTCATCCTGTCGTTAAATCAGTGCGGTTTGTAACATACCTAGTAATTTTTTTAAACTGAAATCAAGCCTTGTTTGTTGTTACTCATAATAGCCTCGCGTAGACCACAGCTGCACCTGCGATGCAAATACAACCGAGACTTCTAAATGGCTATGCAAAACGAGGTTCTGCTCATTTTGGGTTTCAGCGTTTCCATTAAACCGAATTATTTTCGGCGAAAGCGTAACTCTTCGTTTCGTAATTTCGCTCCCAAATTTTAATTTGCGGAAGACCGCTGACGATCGTTTCTACGTCACGGACCAAACCGCAACTTTTGAATGTTTTCGCGTTCTATTTAACCATCACGTGGGTGCCTTCCTCGCTCTTTTAAACAATTCACACCACCACTGCCTCCTTCGGAGAGACCTTTCCGACGTCGGCGTATTTATTTTTTCGGTCGATATGAAGGCGTTCGGATAATATTACATTTTGCCGTGGCGAAAAATTGGCCCCTCCTCACGTACTCTTTTCGCGCCCATCTCATTCTTGCATGTGCCAGTTGCGGCCGGGATGCTCCATGCGGAAGGGCGTGGGGTGGGAGGAGGACATTTGAAAATACGAGTGGAAATGTAGGGTATGGCGATGTTGGGAACGTTCTCCCTTCCTCCAGACGGGCGGCGTTGCCACATCTCCGTGCGGACTCGTGGCCAAGGACTCCACGATGCGTGTGCTTTATGAATTCCCTCGCGATTTTCGTATCGCAAACCACGTCAGGTTCTTATCGTTTATGCAGAAGTGTAAAGCTGAAAAAGAAACTCTTTCTCGGGTTCATTTCCGTATCCAAGGCAACTAAGCAGTTCCCTTGAAATAAATCGTGGCTTATCGTAGGTGTTTTGCTAATAGTTCACGCGAAGTACCTTCGAGGCGTTTTTATGCGAAGAGGAGCGTGATTTATCTAACACGGAAGGATTAAATGTGCGAAATTAATCACTCTGTTGTGAGTTTAGCAATAGCATTTCCAGGAACTATACCCGTCGATAGATTGGAATATTTTGCTATTCTGTTGGCGTGCCAGCACGTACTTCATTATCGCCTGATTCACTCTTTTTTATGTGTAATAAAGTAGGACTAAAAATATATGTTTTTACGTGTAGTGGCTCGCATTCTTTACGAATAAGCACGAGTACGGTATCAGTCGACGATGACTGCATAAACTTGTTTTTCAACTTGGTTTTTAAACAATCTCGATATGAGCTGGCGGTACATCGTTGAAGGCCATTACGATGTAATAACTTGGAAATAGATGGAAGTGTTCTAGAAACTCTTCCACGCTTTTAAGGTATTCGGAGAGCTTGGGGATCTGATGTACTGCATTTTTATACGCGGATATATTTTAATCAGTCTATATTCGCGCATTAAAAAATATATTCTCTTAATCCAATTCATTTCGATTTTCGGTTTCAAATTCTCAACATTCTCGAATTATCATTGTTGTCGCGTAACTTTCAAATTTGAAGCGTCTGAATCATCAGTAAAAACAGATTCAGTTCATGAAACGTGTTTTTCCCATCATTGCTAATCTAAACAGCGATGCGCCCTGTGACATGCCATTTTATGGCATGAGTTAGCACAGGATTAACTTGCAAACATCTGAAAGGCAGCCTGTGTGCATTTCCCAACTTGTTTACGAATAGGAGCGCCTTGAAATGAAGATGAGATGGCATGGAATCGATATCTTGCTCTTTATACATCATCGTACTCAATGCAATTTAAAGTACAGATAGATCTATATGGACGAGAAAATTCCTCCTTTCACCACTTTTTCTTTTTATGCCTTTTATATGACACAAAAATCGTCGCAATGGATTTTGTCGTATAATTATTAAATAATAATGAAGACTTAAGATTGTATTATGTAGCTTATTTTGCTGCTTGAATGCTTTTTAGTGTATTCATGTAAATGAGCCTAATATGGGGAGACAAAGTGTTTTTAATCGTATAATCTTCTTTAGGATTTCATTTACTTGGGAGGGATTCGATTAGTTCACTCCGTTTCATCTAATGAAACTTTTTTAATATTAGCTTTATCGCGTATCCCTCTTTCATCATCTCGAAGTGGACGTAATGAAATAGATTCCTCATCCATTAATGTTCAAAGGTATACATTCAATAATCCCAGGCATAGGACACGTGAGGAATGTCGTAGGATCGTAAGGCACGTTTATTAAACATACCTCACATTCCAGTGACAGTGCCAATGTATCCAAATATCCAATTCCCAGAAGATCGAAATAGCTGTACTTATGTCCGAAGGGCTCTTTGGAACAGATATCGGTCACTCATTTACTGTTTCATTCACGGATGAACAAGTTTTAATTATAATCATTATAACGTATCTGTATTCGATTGAAAGTGATCCGGCAATGTAAGTGCGGCACTAGCTGTGATATAATTCTAGAAGGCGATTTATTCACGCGGATGATATTTGTGTGGGCAGCCCGTCTGTACTTATTTTAGAAACGACTTCATTTCGGGCCCTCCGTCTGGAATACCGTTACAGCGCCATGAGGACTCCAGGAAGATTCTAATTACAAACATGACGTCACTGTGCTTACTTTTAGGATTTAATACTAATTACTTACTTTCTAGTTCCAAAATCTAACGTTAGTTTACTCGGTATCGAATTATTTATTTTATCGAAAGTGTTAATAATATCTCTGAATCTGTCTGAATGTTTATTCGAATAGAGATGGTGAGGAAATCAAAGATTATTTAGGAACTTAGAACTAGGGAAAGGTACTTAATAATGGTGTTACGAATTCATGTTATATATATGCGACTGATTTTAAATGTTAACCGTTTTATTGTGTAACAATTATACACCCGAAGCTTAGAATCGGATGTATTTCCTAATCCATACTTAAATACTTAACGCGCTAAGTCGTTCCATGAATAAAAATGTGAAACATTATTTCATGAAAGGGCCTTATTAAATAAATAAAATATCCATAAATATTGTTATGCAAGATGAGTGAAAAAAATTTTGATATGCTAATGATAACCATATCTTGCAACATAGAGGTTTGCATTTTAATCTCCATAATAGCAAATAGCTGTAGCAAAAGCGCATATCGTAGAGAGTGAAGTTAGAATGGTTTATGCTCTGTCTTCTCCAGTAATCCTTCTTGTAAAGTTCATAACCAAATTAGCCTTGTATAAGGTCTATCTTCGCTGAATTCGGAATTAAATTTGTGCTTTGTGGGAAGTTTTCTTGGTCATACAATTAGACGTTGGCCGCACAGGGGTTAGTGAAGGGACTAATTTTGGATGTTTGGATATCGAATTCAGTTAGCGCTCTGAGGAATCAAAACTTTCTTTAGTGGATTCCATAGTCTGTGGAGAGCGGATAGACGGTGACGACATATCCCGCAACTTCCTCTGGCATTCTTCGTCCGGTTATTATTTTCCTGCAGCAAATAGTAGACTATTTTATCCTGGTAAATAATTGGAGAGTTTAAAAAGGGCATCGAAGCAAATAGTGAAATATTTGACGGAAAAAGGGTTTCGTTAGCCAAAACTAGAGCTGTTAATTACGTTTACTGCGCCTTAAGGTTGGTGACCCGTCTATGATAATGGAGTTTGTTTGCGTTCCCACGTATAAGATGCGAAGTCACGCTCCCAGTCGAGTTTCTAAGTGTCTTATGACGCTATGATAGTGTAGAAGAGATTTTCATAGTGTTTCTATGGCGTTTCATGTAAGTTAGTATGAATGTAATTCCCGAGTAGGGAATTGTGAAATCCCTTGTTTACTTTAATTTCATTCGCATTCTGAATAGTCAATTTATTTCACCATCATCATGATTTAACTACCGTGTATATATTTCATTGGCTAATATAAAAGTTGATTCAAAAACAAATCTCATATCGATAAGCAGATGTTTTTGGACATCCAGATCATTTTAAATGTTCAGTATCCATCATATGAACTCGTAAAGGCTAACGAAACCGCTCGTAGATAGTGGGTTTTTCCAAACTATTCCATATGACCGAGTGCGTCCACTGTTTCCCCATATTCACATCCATTTAAATCCGAGTTCAATGTGGATCTCTTTTCATTGCCTTTTCGCATTACGACATCGGCTTGTTGTCGTCCTCAGTGTCGTGCGGGGGTGGCAAAAGAGCAACAATATAGTCCGACGGAAGTGAAATGACCTTGTCGTGGGCTCTCTTTGGAAGGGGGCCTCGTGTATGACTGATTAGCCAACGCTTCCTCAGCCGTCCCTCTTTGCGATTTCGTGCGGAATTTACGAGTGAAAGTTAAAGGAAATGCTTTTAATCTGGAGAATGTTTGTTTTAATCAGCACGGGCGATGTCTATGCGTATGTAAAGGTCGATTTTCTGATCGAAACTTAAATTGTATACTTGGGTATTTATAATTTTCTCTTCATTTAAACTATATGATTGTCTACTTTATTCTTAGTTCTTTTGTTTATTTTCGCTCTGAGTCGCTCTGTCATTCTTTTATTCTCATCCTTATACCCGCTGACGAATGCCCTGGGAGTTTGCCCAGTTCTCCAACACTCTTTCTGCATTAAAGTTGATAATATATGCTAGAAACACTTCTATGGGCAATTATGGTTCAGCGTCTCATTTGCATAAGGGGCGCTCGTGGAACACCTGGAGGGCTTAGAATATCTCTAACAAAAGGGTGGAAGGAAAGTATGGTTTGGACAAGGATGTAGTTTTCTCATTTATCCCTTGACAGGTTCACGATTTATGTAGGAAAAACTTGATATCCAAAGCAGAAATGCATACTGAGAACAATTATGAAGTAAAATGAAGTTAATTTAGAGTTGTATCGAAGCAGCTGTTTCCGCGAAGGCGTGTCAACGAAAGATAAAATTGCACTTTAATATTTTTGTATTTGTATGTGAGCATTGGAGCTGTATTATTAAGAAGTATTACGGTGAATGATGAAGGTGAAAATGAATTCAGGAAATTTTCTATAGAAGTATAAAACCAAACTGGCTCATACCAAAGTGCAACGTTTTTCTAAATAAATAAATACCGATTTAATTCGAAGTTCTCCTATCCTTATTCTTTTGATGAGAAATTTCGTACGTTTAGAAATCAATGCCAGAACTGAAGAATTAATTTCGTTGAATGACTCTCTCTGAACCCTTATGTCATGTTCTAGCGTTAGATTTGTGGAAGTATGTAAATCATCACCTGCTACTTGCAGGGTTCTCGAGTTTCAACTACTCCCAGCTGTCTGCTACGCTCTTTGCATCTTATTTCCTTATCTCACTCATTTAACCTCCGAGCGACCTTCTCGTAGAGCGTCGACCCGGGATTTTTCATTATCGTCATCCGCTCGGTGTCAAATTTCGCATGTTTTGGCCACGCGGTGCCGAAAGAGCGATCATCAAATACGCGTCGGAATATTTTGCGCGAGTGACAGTGTGGTAAATTGTTAGTCGTGGGGGTCCGGTTGCAGTGGGAGTTGTGCTGTTTGATTCGTGTTTCCAGTGGCACTTTCCATGTTTTCGAATTAAAGGGATGGAGTGGAATCTAATACGAGTTCTGTTTGTTTTCCAATTTGTTTCCACCGCGTGGATTCAGGGATGCGATGTTTGCGGTATGGTTCACTCATGGGAACGGGAATGAAATATTTAGTTTTGAAAGAAGTTCGCCACTTATAGCAATCAAAATTAATTAATATCCGATATGTCTAAAATAGAGTAGATGGATGTTGAATGTTTAATTTATTAATTGTATCTCGAAAATCAAGCACATTAATTGAATCGAAATGCGCAATTATGATTACTTTTACATCGCAAATCCGTTTAAATATTTAAATTTTATCTGTAATTAGTTAAGAACTTGTGATATACATGGCTATAGAATGATATCTGAATATCTATTTGCCCGTACTGCTGCATCCATGTTCATTAGTTTTCTCGAAGGTTGTAATGGATGTGAGATTCGCTCCTTCATTATTCCTGCCGTTGAGATCCTTTGTTTAAACATTGTGAGTTTCTTTTTTGTTTGCAAATTTCCTATATTGCTAGAGCGGTCATTCAACCTCTGCAGATAAGTACTTTCATCCATCAGACTCCGTTTCGGAAGCTCTCTAAATTCCTACCGTAACCGTTAAGTTTTGCTTTTCACGGGTTTTAACATTTCTAGAATGTTGCAGAAAGTTGCCTTCTCACGTAAGTTGTGTATCTAGATAGACATTGGTTGAGCTACTCTTGCATCTCCTACATTATGCAAATAATTCATCGAATTGCAAGGGAAGTTATGAACATTAATGTCTTTGCAACATTCATCTGCTGTAGATATACCTTATGAAATTTTAAAACTCATTGTATTATCTCCACGTTATAAGTTATTGTTTTATCAAAGCCATCAGATTCGAGAAATATATGAAAACGAAAAGTTAAACATGTTTATTGCAATTGAATTATTTGATCACGAGTTATGTGGAGTTATATGTGTATAGGTAACTACTTTTCACATTTCTCTAACATGCCTGAACAATGCTTTTGCTATGATGCGTTTTGATTATTATTTTATCGGTTATTCCTTCCCTCCTCTTGTATTTTATTACAAATACAAATGCTTTCTGCAGTCCATCACCATTTTAGTTACTTTCCTCTTCTACTGTCCTTATCAAATATCCGTTTTCTCCTTCAGCATCAGTTCGTTGACCTCTGCTTCTTATCTCAAGTGAAAGTTTTCCTTTCCTCGTACCTAAATGAGAACTTAATTGCTAATGAATGAATAGCTCTTCCCTTGCTAAAGCGGCTGCATTTGGTACGAAGTTACATCGTTATGTCGTCCGATTCTTGCGACGGTTGATAAGGGATCTATATGTAAGCTTTTCGCTCGCTCTCGCATGTTTAAGGAAAAAATTTTATTTGTTTGATATTTTTTCGTTTTGGTTTGCGAAGATCGGTTGGGTACTAAGTTGAATTTTGATAGTTTTTCTTCTGGATAATGGTGTCGTGTATGGGCGCCTTTTCATCTCTTATCATAAACGCAAGTGAGTGCAAAAAGAGTGCTTCTTTGTCTTAAGTTTCCAGAAAAGGGGCAATCCCATAACCACGTCATGTTTCGTCTCACCGGAGTCGGAAACCCGGAAATCCTCGCCTAAGTTCTTTGAAAATAATTCTTGGGAAGAAGTGCCATCGGGAGCGATTGTGGTCTTCGTCAGCTGTTCGTAAAAGGGCTCGAATGTGGAGCAAGGGAAATCTCTAAGCATCACCACTTTCATCCGAGGGAGAAAGGACACCCCACACCATCTCTTACGCTCTTCTCCTAACCTTCAACTGTCAAAAGTTCGCCCTTTCCACCTCCTGCAAGCGCCCCCGTGGATCCCCCTCCTCCGCCCCTCGCGGAGCCCCGGTGATCAATACCAGACGCCCCATTCCATTTTACCTATTGTTCGCCCAATGCGAAGAGGTTACTTCTCATCTTTGTCCTTGGCACTTCCCATTCATCTCTCCTCTTTTTTTTGCTGGGAATCTTTATGTCGACGACAATAGGTGCCGCTGATGGTCCAGATCTGATTTTGCAATAGAACATACGCATTCGTGATGTGATGGATAATAGTTGGGTGGAAAATATTAAAGTATGTGATGTTATAGGTCACTTCCGTATATATGAGAATTCGTAAATTATTGGAGGAAGATGGATAACGCAAATATTCATGTATTAAGAAAAGGTAAGTTGATAGCGATATGTCTTGTGTCTCAAGCACGAGTAGAAACGGAAATGAGAGAAGAAGAAACTAGAATAGGAGCTAAGATCCCAACCCTCTCTTAACAGACATTATATATCCTACGTAAATTTTGTAATTACGTTGCATTCATTCATTCTAAAAATATTTCACATTAACATATACTTTCAATATAATTTTCGAGTGTTTCAGATGATTCGTATGTTAGGGGGGTTTTATTTTCGTGTTATTATTTTATTTTTTATCTTGCTTGTAGGTCACCGACTTGAAATTATGAAATGATCCACTATTGGGATAGTATTTCACAATGTTATAATTCACGAAATATTGATTCTTTTCCCGGAATAAACTTTCGAAAGGCTCTTCTATGATGACTTATTCTCCGAATCAATGTACAAATTTCATCACTAAAAATCAAGTTTCAGGTGAGACGGAGAAATTCCGCGAACTGCGCTCGATCGAATTAAGTTAAGCGGGTTTACGACTAAAAGGCATCGCGATTAAGGAAGAGTATTTTTGAATGAAATACAATCGATGAGTCTGCCACTTGTTCTTGCGTACGATAATAAAGTTAGCGTATCATTTCCGGGAACTGTATTAGTCCTTCCCACGAATTATCATCGTAAGCAATTCGGGGAAAATAGAACATCTATTGGTTGCAACTTTACGGCAGACGTATTCGGCCTTCCATTCATGCGAGAGGTGTTGTCACTTCTTGGAAATATGAATACGATAATGAAGTTTCCGAGAAACTACTACGACGCATTGCTCAATAGTTTTTTTATCTTAAAGTGGAGTAGAATGCAGCGATTCGGTCATTGATTTCTCTAATGTCAGCGCACTCT
Organism: Pantala flavescens; assembly: GCA_020796165.1. NCBI lineage: Eukaryota > Metazoa > Arthropoda > Insecta > Odonata > Libellulidae > Pantala > Pantala flavescens. The sequence continues at coordinate 54,542,139 of CM036880.1, forward strand.
CGAAATGAATTAAGATTTCGTCACATTTCATGAATGTTCATCTTTTAATTTTTGGCGTACGGTAATAGTAGTATATTGTTCTTATTTATAATTTTTAGTTTCCGTTTATTCCGATTTATTTAAGTTATTTAAGTGTCTAGTGTTTTATTCATAAGCTATCGGAAATGTTGATAATTATAAGTTTTAAGGTTTCATCTATGACAGCCTATGCGAAATAATCTTCTATATTACTTTTTCATTATTATTTTACAGAAGTTACCATAAATGACAAGACTTAATAACCTATGTTCTCATATAATACCTCTCTCTTCACAATTATACGGTTTATAAATTCAATTCCTCCCTTTATTATTAATTCTGTATTAAAGTGTCAATAATGTTTTATTAATTATTGATCTTCTCTCTTCCAGGTGAGTTGAAATATTCTTCAAGAAGTTTCGTGTTCGGAGCCCTGCAATGCTTTGGTGCAAGTTGTGAGTAAACGCCTCAAGTGCTCATTTTTGCATTAACTAAAACATTCGCGATGTTTAATGGTCATAAATAAGGTTTTGCGATTGTTAATGTTTTAATTGGTGTAGGGCCAAATGTTTCCAATAGTTGGGTTTCATTTATTTTATATTAACAATTAATCTCCAACGTGAAGATTTATCGTCTGAATTTCTCGTGTATAGTGTTTCTTCTTCATGAATCTGAAAGGAATGACGCAATATTTTTAATTCCTTTGAAATCTCCCTTGCTGTAGCAATGAATCAAAGCGATAATTGCTTTCTGTGATTAGAAAATGCATCTTTGAATAAGTTTCTGTTCGTACGGAGTGTCTCTTGTGTCCAAATGAATTGTTTCTTAGTCTATTGTTAGACACTGTTAGCAGTCATCAATCTCCCCACCAACGAAGCTCTCCAGGGACTTCGATTTTTCAATGAAAATTATCCAGTAGTTAGAGTCACGCAACTGAGCAAACGAATGGAATACTTGAAAATCATACTTCCTCAAATGGCGAAAGAAGATAAAAAATCAAGTTGAATTTTCCTTCACGAAAGGTTCCAGGGCACTTGAATATATATTTACATTCAATTTAAAACGTATTTGAATTCAAGAAAGTTTCGTAGGCTGAATAATATATTCACGTATTCAAATATATTAATGTATAAATTTGCGTTAAACTGCAAGCGGAATGTTCTTGGTAATTATATAGTAGGTCGGGAATTAGGATTCGGTGCTTAATTGATTTTTTGTGTGCATATTGATGATCTTTTCGTAAGGGGAAACTCTCTCTGAATTGTTACGTTCGTTTTTATATTTGTTGAACCTTAGTTTTGTTCTGAAACTACCGTTTAAGCATGTGAATTCATATTAGCTACTTTGATGAAACCTCACATATATGGGCTTAGTAGTGATATTTTGTGTTGGTACGGCTGTTGTCGGCCATTTTGCCGTCTTCGTGTTCATGAGATATGCATCATATTTACTGGTCATCGTCCGCTTTAAGGGTACAATTTGAATTTTTTGGATAGAAGTTACTGAGGTTTTGCCAGTTAGTATCCCTAGAAAAGTGCATAGTTGAGATCGATCGACAGTTCTCTATTTTCATTAGAGTATACGTATCGCTTTTGGTGGATTTTATGTTCCTTTTTATCCAAAAAGTGTAGCGTACGGTTGTAAATCGTGATTTTGTTCGGAGGTGTTTTTATTTTTTTATTGTAGAAGTATTGATTTGATTTCATGTTCTTAAGGATAAGGTGCTGGAAGAGATGGAATACTTTAATTTTAATAGATTTTTTAACTTCTAACTAAAACTGTTTTATTTGTAGGACTGGTCGTTGTATTATGCTTAATGCCGACAATTCAGACTTTATCGATTAAATCTTATTTTTACCGTCATAGTCGTAGGTCGACAAGTGGATATTCGAAGGAGGACTACAGTGTTCCAGGACTTGAATATATGGTTGCATTTCAGTTTTTCTTGAGTTTTGCAGATATTTGTTTGACGCATGTGAATGTGTCTCAAAGGTTCCGATCAACTTTTGAACTGTTCTTCGCATCGCTCGGGCATTTGCAGCGAGCCACCCAATCGTGTATGTGCGAAAGAGTAATTTTAATCATTCATTAATCGAAATTGCGTTACATAGAAGGAATTAATAATTGGTGGAGGATGGCAAGGGCGTGTGAGACAGGAAGAGGGGATGTTGTCGTTGGGGGGAGAGCCCAAGGCCACAGACGGGGGAATTTGGGGAAGGGGAGCGAGATTGGTGGGAGGCGCCGGGCTTTCAGCCATTCAAGCCCCGCCTCCCCTCCCTACCACCGGGAGAAATCTCGCTCTGGCAACGTCGCCTCCACTTTAACCTCCTCTTTTTTTTATAACCCATTCCCTCCCGTTGCCGCTGACCTCTCGCTTATAACGCTTCTCCCCCTCCCCCTTGCTTTGGTGCGCTGTTGCCAATTCTCTCGAGGTTTAAATTCAGTATTTGTTTGTCGTTTAGGGCGAATTTCGAACGAAGATCGTTAATTTATATGTTTTTTCTTTATTTTAGAAAAGGGATTTTAAAAAATCGAAGCTGGCAGCTTTTGTGGTCTGAATAGGTTGCTTGAATTAGCGTTATTCTATAGATAGCTTTTAAGTAGGGCGTTAGCATTGATTCGCTATTAGTGCCTTCATAATGACTGTAAAATACTTCAAACTGTATGAAAATGAGCAAGAGAAAGTTGTGATTCCTAATCATTCATTACGTAGAATCTTAATAACTTACGCTTTTAGTTTTATTCGTGTATTTGCAGATCTTCATTATCATTGTTTTCGAATTTTGTCCATTTTTCCTCTCATATTTGTTTGTTTAAGGCCAGATTCGCAATTATGGCACAACTATCAACGTTTGCCTTAAACTCGTATGTTAATTTTTAAAAACTGTCTGGATTTATCGATTGTTTTAATTTTATGTTAAAGTGATTCTGCTCCTGGATCTGTTTGCTGAGAGTCTGCCTCCGCCATTTGCTTTCCGTCGTAACTCCGTTTTGTGCCCAAGAAAGCTTAGTTACACAATTTGTTTGATTTGTATGGTTCGCTATTATTACTATCGTTTACAAGACATTTTCTGAGATGGCTTTTCCGTAGTTGCAATGCTCGACAGCACCCTATTCGTATAGTATATAGTTCCTATTGAAAATAATTACAAAAGTTACGAATATATAATTAGAACGAGTTTTTGAGGAATTACTCCCATTTTTATCTATAAACTACCTAATGTCACCATGAAAGGACATTTTAAACACTTCCATAGCACGTTTGCGGGAAAAACGTCAAGAAAGGTTTACGATTAAGTGTACTTTAGGTTTCTTCGTTTGTTGTCTTTTCACGTGGTAACAAATGAATATAATTCATTGAAATGTAACCGTCATCGTTTTCATAATTTTCACTTTATAGCGGGCTTGGTGTGTTAGTTAAGTTATTTATGTTTTTGTGTAGAATATGTTTTTATATTCGTTCTTCAGTCTCGATCCTTCTTAACTATGCGCTTTGTATATCCTCGGTAGTAAATCAATAAATGAAGATTGTTTTTTATGCTGACTATCTTCTTATGCATAGATTTTGTTTTGCGTATAGTTTAGTGAAAAATATTTAAGTTATTAACTTATTGTTGATTTCGTTAATAATAAGATCGGTGCTAGTTGTGGCTCTAACAACAGCAAAGAAATAAATAATAAGAACTTGAGAACATGCGATATGGAGTACATTTTAGGCTTTCTCGTGGTCTGGTTTCGGTATTTATCACCCTTCGCTATTTCACGGATCAGATGGTGGTTTTTTGGGAATATGTTTATTTCATTTTTAGTCTAGCAGTATAACGGAGATGAAAGCTCCTCGCTTGATCATTCACGCCGCCCATCAAAGACGGAACTGATCGGTGTGGATGTAGGAAAAAATAGCTGCACTTAGAGGAGTAGGGGTTGAATGATCACGTCGGAGTGGGGTGAGGGATGAGAGTTTTGCGCAAGTGGGAGCTGCGCATCTCGTCTGCCATTGGAGTGTCGGCGCTTTCGCGTTGGATCATGGTCCATCGTAATGAGACGTGGCGCGCAACCATTGTCCAATGGGAAAATGCAGATGACGATTCCGAGGCGCATGCGTCCGAAAATAGGGAATGGTATGAGGGGGAGACGTGGGTGGGGGCCGGAGGGAGGAGTGGGTCGATTGTGGTTGAGTCATTCCCAGTCTAGATAGAAGAGGGTACGAAGGACGCTTTGTGCCTTCTATTCGGGGAGTTTCTCCTTTTTCACGATGGCTTTTCTTTTATAATAATCCGCTTTCTCCTTCCATCGATGGAGGGCGCTGAGGGGAATGGTTACATGCACAGTTTTTACATTGTAGGCTTTTTTGAGAATAATAAACGCGTCAAAGCGGGGTTGTAAAAACATTGTGCGAGGGAAAGGCGGAGGAAGGGAGAGACGTCTTCCGGCAAGCAGAGGTGCGGAATGCCGGCGAATAGCAAATGAACTGTTCGGTCCATCCGGAGGAACCTTCATTTGGCTGCCCTATCGGTGGAATCGTCGCCCGAGGCTTTCGTCTTGAATAAATCTGGATATGAATCTATTGGATTGCGTCATTATTACTATATCTCTTGGTACACGATCGGCTGTGCTGCCAGATCGCTTAATTAGTACTACCCTCGCAAATGTTTAAGTGCGAAGTGTGAATACGTGGAATATGTGGGTGCTTTGTTAATTTTACACCTCTGAATCCCCATATCCTGTGACACTACCTCCATGTATCACATTTACATGATCTAATCTTAAGGTTCTTTTGTTTACTATGTCGGTCGAGCTATAGCTTCGAAACAGTCCTGAATGCACTGTGAGTCCAACTGCATTTATCTTGAAGGTTCGGCGATATTGAGCTCCGGACTATTCAGATTGGCCTGGGAAGTTTGGAGCTCACTCGATCCCTAATGGGATGCTACTTAAAGATTTTATGGTTAAAACGCGTTAGTATATTGCGAAATATAGCCTTTTTAAAGTAATTTATCGGAATCAAACCCATCTCTAGCGCATTGCGTTCAAAGATTGATTGTAGTTACGTTGATTGAGTTTCTACTTACGTATCTTCACGCATTAATATCCAAAAGTAGATGTTCGCAGTGGGTGTTTGAAATATATAATATTCCACGTATATATGATTGTTACTTATTGTTATTTGATTAATATAAATAAAAAAGCGTGTTGTTAAAGCGTTTGTCATAGAGAAGTAGGAATCGATCGTGTTGGTGGTTCCCCTTTAAGCCGTGGGACAACCCGGAGAAAATCGATGACTCTTTTTGGAATGAAGTTGTTTCTGAAGTAGTAGACTCTAAGAGAGAGTAAATGAGTCAAGTAATGAATATTGTATAGCGATTATTTATTTAGTCACCATTATTTTGTTGCCCGAGTGAAGTTTTTAAAGTTCGATGAATGATGCATACGGCAGCCATTTTGTGAATTCCCTTCCCATTAGGTTTACTTCAGGTCATCCACGGTACGGACGTTGTACTTGTAATATTCTGCATGTATAAAATAAAAACTTTCTATACTCCTTTTTCTGTAACGCACACTTTAGCCTGACCTCGTACTGCATTGTGGACTTAACGAGTAATTGTGCCGTAAATAATGCTGATTGGGATATCACATTCTATTTTTAACACACGTTTGAACTGAATACTGGTTTACTATCAATAGTTCTAAGGTATTTATTGCCGTATGTTTCTCTATGGCCCTGAAAATAATTAGAAAGTATTCTTTCTGAGACATGTTGGGCGAACTGGATGATTTGCCATTGACGTCACGGCGCTGTAAGATGGCTTTATTTGTTATTAAGGCTTCATTACGTTAATTTCAATTGCTGAATAATGATTCTTATGTCATTAAATGTCAGAGGAAAGAAAAATAAGCGAAAGTTACGTTTATTAGGGATGACTTTACTCTTAAAAATATATGTTGTATATATATTAATCCTGCCATTTGGTCACTTGACGGTAATGTAATCAATGGAAATCTTTTGATACCTTGGAAAATTATGATCTCCTCTTGGAACCAATCTAGAATAGTGAACGGTTATGCCATACTATTCTAAGTCTTATTGTCCTGGATTCATCTTCTTGAATTTGGTCTCAGACAGTTTTTTTGCATGTTTATGTAGATAGTTCGTGATTGCGATGCGTGCTTTAATCGTGACTGAAAAATGTTTACGGAAACGATATCTGCTTGAATGGAAAGTTTTAAAATCATACTGCGCAGATTCCGAGAGAAAGTGGCGCTGGCAATGTCCATGTTTTGGAGGTTTTGGTTCATTCATAATACAGTTAATATTTGCAATGTTCAATAGTTTTGTTTTCGAAATTTTTATCATCCTTATAGTACGGGTTTTAAGTAATACAATTTAATTGGGTTTCAGAAGACTCCCATGTACAAAAATTAAAGGTTGTGGTCTTATTTTGTCGAGTTGGGCGTGCTGACGATCTAATTTTATAGGGCGAAATTTAATGCGCTATATACATACAATAGTTTAATATAAATATATAAGATTTATATTTTATTATTTTAATATGCACGGCTAAATCCTAAAGGATTTAGTTACTTTGTCGTTTAGGTCGTTAATTTGACCAATATAACACATACACATATCTCGGTATATCGAATTGTTTTCTTCGTAGCTGTGTTAGAAGCTTTTGAACATGTCCGAGGGCCGTTTTGGGAACGTACATTCGTCATGGTGATACATGCTCCTTCTTTGCAACGCCTCCGCTGCAGAAATTTGGCTCGTTAACGCATAAATATTTCACTTTCTTCTTCGCTTGATGAACGACCGTGTATTCGCCTTGTAAGCAGGAAAATCGTAATTGAAAATCCACGGAAACTTTCTAGACATTCGTTGCCTCGGTACGCTGTTAAGTAACCCACTTCAAGGGCCGTATGTCAGAAGGATCCGCGGGTAAGGAACTATTTACCTCTGTTACTCATAGGATTTGGGTTAAGAGAAGGTATGAGTTTCACGGTTTTCCTGAGAGTATTTTCGTCTCGTTAGCCTGAGTGCAAAGTTACTAATCCTCTTAAGGTCCCGGCATTTCATCTTCCGCGGAAATTCGCAACAGATGTTGCATAGGCGTATCCAAGGGCTCGGGTTCGACCCCCCCTCTCCGTCCCCGCCCTCTCGCATCTAAATTCCGCCCGAATCGATTTGGGATTATCATCGGCGTTGGACGGAAGGGGAGCTTCCAGAATGTCATCGGCGGACAGCTGTGTTGCCGTGTGCCATCTATAATGCATTCGCCGGAAGCCCTGTTGCCGAGGGGTGGTTGCTCCCCCAGGGAGGATGTGGTGGGCGTTCGACTGGGTGGTACTGTCTGGTTGCCAGGGCTGCCTCAGGGTCGGCATTTTTCAAGCAAAAGGGTACAGGGGCGCGTGGGGGAGAGAATTGCGGGGTTGAAGTTTGATTCCGTCAATTCCGGTAACGAAGGTTGTTTTCCGGAAGATCCCCTGTTTTATCGATTGGCCTTTTTCAGTCTCTTTTGTCGTATGATTTTTGTCCTGGGTGAGCCAGGATGTTACATAACGAACGTCTTTATAAGCCAGTCAAGGGATCATATGGCTGGATACAGGGTTTATATCCTGTTCTAAAGTTACGTTAATGATGTCTCTTTCGTCTCAATCCTGTGTGAATATTCAATTCTATGAGGAATCGTTATGGAAGTCTACAAATGTGGATGTAAGAATTATGGTTTTTAATTTTATGATTAGAAGAATTGCTTTATTTTGGCAAAATTTTCTCCTCTATATATCTTAAATTATTTTGAATTTCGTCGGTTACGTAAGATTTTTAATGCTTTTTTAAAGTATGATTGGTATTCTAGGATTGTTTTTGAAGAGTCATGACGTATTATAGGCGTGGGGATGAGGTACCCTATCAAGTTATTTGATTGATCTCATCTTGTGTGACATCCTCGTGGTCATCGCATACGTGAGTCATACTTATTGCCATCGGTGGAGGTCAAGAGTGGGCGTACGGCACCGGTGGTGAGAGGAGTCGTAAAAAATTTCGAAAAATTGCAACTTCCTCGTTTTTTGTCAGTTTCCATTTCGAAGATGGGTTTTCGTGGAAGGAGTGCCAGACCAAACAACGAATAACGATCGGCCATTTGGCCTCGCTTTCTTCTTAGACCACAAAGCCCTTTTGGGTCTGTGCTTTTTGCTGCACCCATAAACAGGAGACATCGAGCGTGTCGTGGTCAGCCCTCCAGCGTGACGTTATAGCTTCGAAAGACTACGGGGTGGTCCAGACCATAACGCATCTCTCATTCTTACATCTTGCATTTTTTTACCCACTCATTTATAGCAGACATTCCTCAATGTTAAAATTTTTAACGGTGAGCTACTCCCGGTTGACTTTGAACAATGGTAAATATTGAATTATCGGTTCAATCATGTTTTCACTAAATTATAACCTCTATACCGTACTTAAGAACTGAAATGGCGCGACTGTAGTCTGATTTATAAATAAATTACTTCAAGAGGCTTAGGTATTTATTATAATCATAAATGTATAGTTTGATTAATGTAGTACCTTCTGGTTTTTTCATATAAAGTGAGAGTTACAACATATTTCGGAGGAATGATCTGCCGTCTATCTTAGAATATGATCTAGAAGTGTAGAATTACAATTTATTGCTGTAAGGCAGTCTAACTGAAAGAGTCATCTTGCGACAATGAGTTTGAAATATATTTATTGAGAAGTTAGTTTTTGTATGATCGTTTGCGGTTGTATACTTATCAGGTGAAATTTCACGGGCTAAATCTGTGTTCATACCATCGTGCATTCATGTTATCAGGTCATGGATAAGTTTCTCTAGTTGTCACCTCCAGTCATAAATATTTATTCTGTAGTGAGAGGGTAAAGAAGAAAATTCGACTTTTGTTCTCTTGAAATAATCTTTACACCTGCGATAATTTTTTCAGCAACTCGACTAATTATTCATTATTTTATTTTCCCGTTCGCTTCTAATACGAAAGTCAAATATTGATGCTACTAGCAATGGATAACCTTCTCTGAGTTGTCGAAAGCTAAATGAATGGAATATTAATATTTACCCGTTTTGCCATTCTTGACACGATTTGAATTTTTTTTAGCGATGGCTAAGCGGAACTTGTCAAGGTCATAATGAAGAGGCCGCACTTCCCTCGGAGTTTGCAAATCGTGGGGCAAATTTACGCTCGAATGATATGTTGCACTCCCAAGAGTCTATGGGCGTGGTTGGTGAATCACATCGGACGCATCACGCGCTGACAATTTTCCGGTCCCTCGCCTTCGCAACCCAACAATGCCCACGGTCCATCCGCCCCATCGAGGATTTTCCTACGCCGTAAGCGGATTTGGAAGCGTTGCGCGTGGAGAATTTAAGCAGTGGGGAGTTCATTCTTTTTCCCCTTGGACAACGTTATGAGTAATGGACGAGACCTACTTTTGGATGGAATAGTAAAGATAGATGTTTTCAGAATGCTGAAATCAAGTCGTATACCAAATGACGCGAAATCTTTTTCTTACGCGGTTCTCTATGGCTACGAGTTCTAAAATAGTAGATTTGCGCTATATTGGAACACTTGAGGATATATTTCGGGATCTATGCAGCATCGAAAATTCCGGGCGGATTCCAGTCTTCAAGTATGCGCCAAACGTAGCTATTCGTTTCCGGATTTCTCGGTGGCGAATGAGAATCTTCTATTTCGGGAAACACCATCGGGAACGAAGGGTTGCCTGAGGTCGGAATTTAGCTCAATTCTTCAGGCGGTTTCGTATGTTTTATTTTGCGCATTTTTGCTCGTTGGGTCCAATTTATTGCCCTACTCCCCATGGAATTGTTCTTGTAAAACATGGATTTCTACTCCAGGTCGTCATTATTTTTCTTGATGTCTCGCAAGAGGGGAATTCATATCTCGCACCGTCGTTTGCTGGTCTCGTATTTTACTCACTCTTATGTATTCGTACTTTAAGTTTATTCTGTATTTATTTTCGTACATTTCTATACTTACGCTTAGTATTCTTTCTTAGTAAGATATTTTCTTGATTTCAAGACGAGAAATTCCTGTGAGACGCATTTTCATTTTTTAAAATTCGTATAGGTAATTTATTTTAATTTGTTGGAACTTAATTATTCCTTCGTAAAATGTAAGTTATGTAAGACATGGAGAGATAAATCGAGTTTGAATTCTGAATCTTTATAAGGAAAAGCTATCTTATGTGGCATGCTTCATTGTATTGGACATAAAAAAGACAGGAGCACAAACAGAGAAGAAGCAAGAAAAAATATACCATTGTTCCTTCGTTCTTGAAGGCGTTTTTCTTTCCTTCACCTGTGAGGTGCTTGAAGGAATTCCTAGTCATTATGCATTTCACACTTTACCCATATTTATGTTCGCCGGTTTGAAGAACGGCAGGAGCAATTAGTCCCGCTTAATTATTCCCGTCGAGCATCATTCTTTTGTATGCGTTATAGCACGAAACAGCCCGACTGGCGTACGTGGAAAAAATTATTGCTTGTAGTCTCTTATAAGTCTTCAGTTCAGAGATTCCCCTCGCTTTATTGGCCGTCGGTGAGTGAATACTCTCGTGGCAACTGCGGCCAATGAGTGTTTAATGTAATCGCGAGTTGCGTCAAAGAGTTGCCCAAGTGAGTGAGTCATCCACAGTGATAGGACAGCATGTGACAGATTCTGCTGTATCACATGCATAGGACCAAAAGATGCATTATCGTCACACCAACACCCTTCGCTTTTTACGAATTATAAGTGTCGTACAGCTATTCTCGAATATTATGGCGTAAATTATTTCTGCTAAGAATTATGAAACATATTATACGTAATATTTTAAAGATATTCTCTCAGAGTATCACTTTCATCGTTGAATTATACGTAATCATTAAAAATGATAGAAGTAATGCTAACGCTACTTGCTATCGAATAGTATAGACATGGTCTCAAGTCGACAAAATGCAATTATTCATCTTCGTTGAAAGTTTAAAGTGACGTTTATTCGATTCTATCGTGCGTAACTGCATTCGTAGTCGAGGAGTATCCCATCGATACCACCTAGTGCATGCAGTGTTACATATCAAGTTATCCACCGATTCTTTTGGGTGTCATCGTTGGATACACTGTCCACGAGATGGGACACGTTGCACCGGTGATATATTTGCAGACCATTCGGAGATTCGCTCAAAGTAATTGTAGAATTAAAATTTCGCTTATGATTGCGGTATCTTTCACTTTGAAGGACGCGTGACCGGAAGTACCTGACTATGGTGTTCAGATCGGTTTCTTCTCCAAGATGAAAGCAGTACGTGATTCTATCGTCGTGGGATTGTCTCCGTTGATTGATGTGCATATTTGGTCACTTCTAGTTTCTTTTGTCCGTTTTTATATGGTTCCTGTTGAGGGATTCCTTTTAGTCACATAGTTGTGTCATCTCCTGGTGACTTATCGTGATTCGCTTTGGAATTTTAGGTTCTTTTACGCTTTTCCCATTGTCTGCGTTCTAGTTTCATCGGAACGAAATAAATATTCTAGTGGTTTAGTCATGAAGTCATACTTCCTGCCCGGAACTTTATCTTATAATTTTACTTTCTAAATATATATTGCGGATACACTTACTTAAAGAGGAATTTTGTACAATTTTGTTAACTTTTATACTATATTATTTCTTAGGTCACCGTAATCCTTAAATAAGTTTTTATATAAAGTTAATATAATTCTATCCACCTGAGTCCATCTCAGGTGGATAGTATTATTATCAGTTGTTTTCCAGATATTATTTTACACGTTCTGCATAACGGCTTCACCTGTAAAACTTTCCACGAAACAGAGTTTAGTGCGTTGTCTCCCCCGGACACGGAGTGAGTCAAGAGGGTTGCGAAACGTGGCGTGGGAGTGACAAACGCGAGACGGCGTCGGCACCTGTTCTTACCCAATGCCGCGACCCCTACTAATTTCCTCACTTCCCCTCATATTTGCCTCTCTATTAAGTAGCGCTTTTCCACCATCATTTTGTGATCTCTGCCCCCCGCATTGTGCCCGTCTTCTCAGACCCTTTCTCAATACGTTATCAACCGGACATGGCAGGATAATTCTCCACTTCCTACGTACAAATGCAGGAAGCAGAGCCATCCTTCGTCGGTAACAATGCCCTTCTCCCACTTCTTACTTCCTCTTCGTAGGTGCCAAACCCCGCCTCCTCCTTCAAAGGTACTATTTATTTTGGTGATAATTTAGGTACAAGCCAAACGGTGGAGCTCTTTAGGTTATAATTAGCCTTGTACTTATTTATACCTGAAATGGATCCTTTTAAATGCGACATGGAAAATATGTTGTAACCTTAATGCAAGCGAATTTAATCGTATGTTCTGCTCCTTTTAAAAATTTTATTTCTATGCTCGTAAATATCTTCCTCCGGTTATTCTGAACAATGGAAGACTAATGGCGACAATGTGTATCATAAGAACTTATTCATAATCATTCAGCGCGTGGTGGAGTCTTAGCATTTAGTAAATATGAAGATGAACCGCAAATAGATTTGTTTGTTCGTGTTGCATCGATCTCCTTTGCAATGCATACGTGACGCGTCTGTGTTTCCATGCCCTCAGAGCATTGACGTCACGTCTGAGAATCGCGATTTACATAAAGACATTCGTCGAACGGAAATTAAATTCTTCGATCAATTTAAAGTACGCATCCATTAAATCTGACCTGTAGGTGTAATCGATTCAGTGTTTAACGCCTGTTGTTGCTTGGCATCAGTGTTCGGTTAATTGTGATTAACATTTAGAATAGCGTGTATGAAATGTCTTAAGGAGAAATAAAAGTTATTTATAATTCTTCACGATCTATGAATTACAACATCCATGGATTTAATGTTCTACTCGATGGTGATGTTTGCAGTTTTTTCTTCGTATTTATGATAATAAAGATCGAAGAGAAACGATGTTCAATTGCTTGGGATTAATAATAGTCGAATGACATTGGTTAAATTACCGCTGTTTCCTCATATTATTTGTAGTAATTTTGTCGTTAACAGAATAAATCTACAGTAATTGTATATTTAAAGCTTATTTCACATCATCTTCTATCCAAATGATAGTATATTTATCCTTTTCTACCCTTAAGAATTTCGTAAAATATCATTCAAAATCAGGAGTAATTACTCTCTTTTCCATCGTCTTAGTATACGAATTAAAGGCAAAGCGGTGTTACGAAAAAGTATTAAAAAACAAATACAGGATTCGTCATTGATTACGGATTTAATTCTAAACCGGAAAAGTCTGTGGTTCAAAGGAATTGTGTGAGGATGAAATATTACATCACATCACAGCCTTTTTGAGGATCTTACAGTGATGATAATGATTCCAGGTCCAACCGAATTTTGAGTAGCGTCTTAAATAGGACGGAATATTTAAATCGAGGAGCGTTTGCAAGTTTTTATATTCTCATTCGATTGTGGAATGACCCACATTCGTAATAAATTCGGGACTTGATCATAGTGCGGCAAACTATGTTCGTCATCGGAGGAAGACCTTCGTCAACGGAGAAGAATACGTCGTTATCCTTTCACGCTCTTCCCTCGTTTCTTTTTTCACACCTCCCTCCATTTACCTTCTCGGAATTCCCCTCGCGTAGAAAAAACTGGCCATTTTTTCGTCTCGCTCGAGATATTTCTCGTGTGTGCATTGGCCGAGAAGGCGCTCGACTGAGTCCAAAGGAAGAGGCCTTTAAAACGGATCGAACCATTCGAATCTTACGATGAATTTTTACGGTCTTCCTTAGTTTACTTTTGCTTTTATTATTATATATTTTTGTTTGTTAGACGAAAGAGACATTGTTACATGGTATAGATTTATCAATGGGAAGTTTTCTTTTGTAAATCCTTTAGTTCATATTGCATTCATTCTAAGATCACCTTGTGAAATCCAATAATATGTTACGTAAAGAGCATGATACACTTCTGATATAATCATGTGTTCGATATTCCCTGTGATCATTTTCATCTCTAGCATGATCTCTTACTGCAGTTAAAAATAGATGCCCAATAAATATATTTTTGAACCATCAATCTCCGGATGTCAATATTGTTTGTTTTTTCCTTCCTTTTATTTTTGTTAGTTCGTTTTCAAATACACGTGGGTATTATTAACTTGAACTGAAGTTCATGAATAACTAACTCACGGAAGGAATTTTATTGTATTATATATTCGAATATTGCGCGAGGTACTATCTACGTATTCTATCGCCTCTTTTGTATATCTCTTAAGTACATTCAGTTTTCAAATAGCTCTTTTTCAATTTGAAAATATTCCTCGCATACAGGAGTAAGCTCACATTGCCTTGGATCCCTTCAGCTACCTCAGGTATCCCTTTGAATCTTATTTTTAAGGCCGTTATTCGTTGATGCGGCTTCCGATTACAACGCTACCTAGAATTAGATAGACGCATCTGGTTGCTGCTAAGTAGCCTCTCTTGCACCGAATGCCTCGTCAGCGGTATCACGTTCGAGCAATTTATTTTGCTCATATTAGAGCAAGTCAACGCGTGGGTTGTATTTTAAACGTAGGTTATTTAATCGCGAAACCTTATCTGATTTTTATTATTTTTTAAATAGCTTTTTCTATTTTTTAGATGGAAAGGAAGGCGATGTATTGTTCTTTTTGTTGATGCGATGCGATTATTTTGGCTTTGAATACATTTGTGTATGTTCTAGTGTTCGTTAATTCCGTAATATATTTAGTCATGAGATCTAGAAATGTCGTCGAAGTGGATCTATTTCAAAAGCGCGGTTGAGAAAATTTATGCTGTGTTATTATTTATGCACATCATTTTCAGTATATATTTTAGTTGAAGCTCGACCGTGGTCTGACATTTAAGTGTATAAAAACCACGCCCTGATTATAATTAATAGCTTGGCTTTCCGTTATTGTTTTTCCGAGATATATTGTTTCATCCAACGCAAATCTCGCAGCTTATTTAATGCAGCAATCGGAAACGAGATTAATTTTCCCGATATTCGTTGCATCCATAATTGTCATTTGGATCGATGGAAGTCATTGTGCCTTTGGCTCACCTGCGAACTCAAATTGCCTGCAACACATGCAGAGCGAAGTGAATGCGTGGGTGGCGTTGTTTTCTATCAATTATATGTACGGGTGACCTCGCTCCCAGGACGTATTCCTCGAACCCAATCAAAATGGTAATCCCCTTCTCACGCCCACTTACTCGATTCGCGCGACAGCATTACGCAAGTTGTCCAATATGGTTACTGCTGCGATCCGCGTCCATTTCGATTTTTATCGTTTTCCTGCTCCGTTAATATGTGTAGTCATAGGCGAGTGCGTCAGATTACATTACCGCATCTTGTCCAGAATTGATAGGATTTTGTTCGAAGCATCCCTTTATATTCTTCTCGGGGAAACTTTTCAGTCGCCAGTTTTTTGTTCCAATTTTTTTCCAAGATTAGTTTAAGTTTCACTCCACGGTTTGTTTTAACGTGCTGTTATTTTAGTCAGAAATTTGATCGAAACGCTTTTCTTAATTTTTTTTCTTCTATCTGACTCTTCATATTACTGTATTGTAATTAGTGTCACATTTTTAAGAATGATTTTATAAACGATGAATATTATTCACAATTATTTATTGATTATTATTGCGTATTGATTTTAATTTTTGTTTTGGTTCATTCTGAGTTCTCAGGATTTTCAGGCAAGACATTCTCGACTAAAGGGTGATTACTTATCAGTATACTGTTACTTAAAATCGATAAAATACTGATTCATTCATAATAAAATTTTAGATCCATTTGTGAACTGAGGTTTGAAGCTGATAGTTCATTGTATGGAGTCCTTATTTTATAATAATATATTTCCTTTTACTGACCTTTTGATTCAATTAAAATGGATTACTGTAATTATAAATTTATACATTTCTTAAGTCCCTGCGAGACGATTCTGCTGGATTACTTTCTATATAGCCTAACTTATTTTCCTTAATGAACTCTTATATCTGTGGAGACCATCTTAGCCAGCTGTGCCCTTCATCCCTTGCATTTTTATCTTCTAACGCCTTTTTCTAATTGCCCATTGTCGGCAGACGAATTTCAGATGAACCCCACAACATCACGTTATGACATTTCAGGGCTTCTGAAGCGTTTAGAAGAATGGCGGTTGAAAAAGTTTAGAGGGGAAGGAAACGTTAGCTTTTATGATCGTAGCGATATAGTCTACAGACCAAAATTTCCCCTCGTCTGCACTCATCTGCGCCACGCATAAACGTGGGTGCTGTGAAGGTAATTTCCTTCGCAGAGTTCCCTGCGTGCTCTCGACTCACGCAGTGCGTGCCACGCGTTTTACGCACTCCGTCGTAAAATTTCTGTCTTCTACTTCGCGTTGCGTAGGAAAAATCGCCACAGCCGTTTAGCGCGATTTAATCTGCTCTTCCAAATGGAGAAGTGTTATCTGCAGGGTTCAGGTTATATATTTTGGGTTACGAGACAGTTCATGCTGTTATGAAGTTAATTATTCAGGCTTTACAACGTTTCATTACTTTAGCATGGATATTTTGCTGATCCCACCCGCAGATTTCATAGCATTTGTGACAAAGCACTTAATTTCCGTGTGAATTATGGTCTATGAAACATGTAGTGTGTGTTGTAAAATTTTTGCTTCAATCTGCGTTTTTCCTTGTGCACAGTCATTAAAAAAATACCCTTTACAAGTAAAATATCACACTCTATAATTAAAACTTATTGTTGTGTTCTTTATTCGTATTTCCATTTTCCCTTCTGTACATGTTGAAAATGTGTTTTAGAAATGAAGTATTGAGGTGAAAGCTGGATCGGATTCAATCTAGATCTGCAACTGTCAGTATATTGTAAATATTCAATCATTGGGTTTGGAAAATAACTGAGCAATGCTAATCTGCCCCTGCGTGCGATCAGTACACTTTTTCGGATATTATTTGTTGTTGTTTACTGTTGCTGTGTGAACTCCCACTGTCCCATGTTCTAGAAGATTCGTGGTTTACGCCCACTTCCGAAACCACGCTTAATTTGTTATGGATTAGTCCATCGAGTTGTTTTCGCCTCAAATCAGTGGAAATAATTGAAACTGTTTATGCATTCAACGCTTTTCAAATCGAATCTAAGACTCAACCGAGGGAATGAGCCCGTGTAAGGAGCACGACTCTTCCTCGTTGTCAGGATAATTTTCTATGGCCGTCAGAGAATGGCATTTGTTTCCAAGGAGACGAAGGAAAGGAAGCCGTTTGTTGGCGCCGCCGCTCTTTCTTTGTTTCCACGAGTACGTGCTTCCCTTTTATTCTCCTCCCCTTTTCCTACGTGAAAAGTTTTTAGGGATCAGAAGGGTTTCTATTTTTGGATTTTATTTTGATACCCCCTTCCGACTACAAGCTCTCTCTATAGAAGTTTTCTGTTGGATCCGGCGAATTCATTTTGTTCAATAAAACCTCGTTTTCTAGAAAAGAGAAATTGGCGACTTAGTTGGTTTCCAAGATATTGTGCTCTATAACTATATTTAAGGTTGTTTAGCACTTGAGGGAATTGGAAAAGTTATCAAAATGAGGTATTTTTCTCGAATGCTTCATTTTTACAATTTTATTTATGTGAGCCTGTTTATTGGAGGTGGGATGAAGCCGTGAAAGTATAGGTCTCAAATTTGCCTTTTGTTACGATCTTATTCCTTTCTTACAGTTTTTTTTTGTTTTCTGAGATTTCCTCTATTTATGTGGAATCGAAAATCTTTAATTGATATGATTCGCTGAAGTAGTTATTTCTATTAATACTCTCCCTTTACTTTCACTTATCCTAAAAGGAAAGTCGATGAGTACATTCGTGCATGGATGTACTTCGTAATGTCTTTGTATTGTTTATACAACCTTATGTTAAAATAGATCTCGTAGTGTCTATTTTCTATGGCAATGATTCTCATGATCCTATATCTAAGACAAAATCAATCCAAAGACTTCTCTGATTTATATTTTCTAAGGTTTCTATTGGTTTTTCTATCTTTTTTTATATATCATCATCATTCTCATGTATGCTTTAACGCGTTTATCAAAGTTTATTAATGTGAATTGATTCGAAACTCTTAAACATGAATGGAATTAGATATGACTATATCCACAATCACATCTTTTGCCGAAAGTAGAAGTTCACCCGTAGAATTCCTAAGTCGCCTCACCTCCACTATTCGAAATGGCGAAAATTCGTGTCAGCGACCCGTCTCACGGATTTTGTTTTGCAAATTTTCGGTTCTCATAAGGAAAAGCGTCACCGGAGAGATTAGCCAATTCTAGAACAGTAAAACCATTCACGTTCCCAAAGGCTTTTTCACCCCTTTCATCTCCCGCACTGAAAATTGGCCTCCGCAAAGCAGATAAGAGCTCTGAGCGAAAATAGAGAAGGGACATTCATACGAATTCAGATCCATATCTCTCAAAGCAGATGGAAAGTACCTTTCAAGGACGGTAAATAGAAACGTATGCGGCACTTTTTACATTTAATTTATTCCTCCCGTTTTCGGCAAATGCCACGCACGTCTCTGTTAATCTCCATTCATTCATTGGGTCACGTAGTTCGGAATACACTCATCCCAAAGGAAATCCTAATCCTCATGCATTTATTTAAATCCTCCGATAAAATATTCAAATCCTTCGTCGGTGAGCCTCTCGATGTAGTGGCGTTCTAAATTTTGCGATCTGGAGATCCATCGGGTTTTACGTGCGAAAAGGTAATGATTCATATTCTTAGAAGTATATGTCCTTCCTGTTTGCAATATACTACATGAATGGAAACGAGCTTATTATTTGAGGAAAGGTTTTAATGCTGGCCTCGAGGTACACTGAGGGATGTAATTCTTGTTTAAGATACACCAGAGGATGCAAAGTTCTGCTGTATGAAGCAGAAATTTATTTTACTGTATCTCGTGTTCTATTTTTTTCATTCATAATCCTCGTCCTTGATTTCTTTTCATTATTTTTGCAGGATTAATATTACAATTATTTATTTAGTTTTTTTTTCCTCGTAATTCTGGTGACTTCCCAAATAAATTCATTATGGAGTTCCTCGTTTTCTAAGCTTAACAATGCATAACTTTCATTTTACGTCCATATATTCCAGAAGTATTTAGAGACATCGCACGAATTTACTGCTGTACTTAATTGCTTATCTTCCTTAATCTCATCAGAGGCTATTGATCCCCATGTCTTTTTCAGTTATTTATCGATAAATGGCTTAGTAAGCAAATCCTCCGGGAGCCGTATTATCGGGCGCTTGCATGGCCGCAATGCGTAAGTGATTAACATTGAAAATAGGTATTAGATGTGTCGTTACCTTTACCTATCTTACGAGATATACGAGATCTTATCTATTGTGTTCTCTTTTTAGAACTGCGTAGTGATTCTTGTGGACGGTTATTTTTTTTCTGACTTAAGCAGCATTTTGGTAAACTCCGGCCCAGGGTGTACGCTATCGGCCAGCCGATGTCGAAAGGTGCGCTTGACAGGTAGCTCCTGGCCATGACGTAAATGTCAACCGAGATAATAAGGTCAGTTTGGGCCTTCTTTCGGAAGCCGTGAGGAGAACCAATTGGAGGTCTTCTTTGTGCCCGACTTCGTTATTTCGGTCCTTTACAAATTTTGCGATGAACCTCCTCCGACGCTGGTTACGGAATATGGTTATTACGAGAGAATCGTTACGTGTGGATTGAATGAAACTCATAATTCGCTATTAAAACGTGGTTTTATTGAAGTTGTGTCGATGACTCTGTTTATCTTATATTAAACATCATAGACGGCAGGTAACGAATCCAGTATTGGGTTGTCAAGTAAGTTCGTACGAGGTATATATATCCCATAAAAAAATTTCTCCCGTCCTTTATTTATTTCCTGGCTGCTGCATTTCTGTTGATGTATTTAAATCCTCCTCACATAGATTCTCGATTATTTTTAAGTGATCTCAGATGTTTATGAAGGACCAGATAAATGATAATTGATGAAATACAGTATTATTTGATTTATATCGCTTCAGATTTTGTTGATCGATCGGAATAACCTCTGTAGTATTCAATATATGGGATCACGGACCAGGTTGTATAATTATATAGCTACAAGGTATAATGTCTTTCCGCATTGAATCGAGGATGTTTCCATACCTCCCACTCGCAAAAACCCTTTTCGTTCCGCGGCGATGCAAGATCTCCGTCCCGCGTTGCCGTCACTTCCCCTTCCCCGCCCTCCGATGACCTTGCGCACATTTCCTCTCAAGATGGTGAAAGTCTGGTATGTGTTCTCAGTGAGAGGCAATTAAAAATTTTTTCCTTCTGAAAATAAGGCGAAATGATTTATGCGGTTATGGCCTGAGCTTGAAATAACACGATATTCATTCGCGCGGTGTTATTTTCTGATTTTGGAAACTTCGGTGTTATGAATGACTCCTCGTTAATTGAGTAAAGGACAATGTATTGCATTTAAATTCGGGATCATTGCGGAGTTAAACTTAAGATTTCCTAACTTTCCTTTATATTTATTTATGATTCATTATAAATTTGGTGGGAAATGCTCTCGATTGGAAACAAAAAAAATATTCCATTCCGCAACCGTATTTACTGTTGTAGTACGATATGATAACCAACTTTATGAGAGGAAGGAATAGGAATATCAGTTTGATATAAATTTCTGTATGATTCGAAATATATTTTCAACTCTATTTTCTTAGATTCCTTAATTTACTATGACATTTTAATATGGGTATGATTTATTTTTTTTAGCATTCTCTGCCTCTTTGTATAAACTATGAAAAACTCGGTAATATATTCCGTACAGTTGAAATTGCATTTAATGTGGTCGATTAAATCGGTCAAGCATTGGTGACTGCAATTGTCCTTAGTGTTTAAGGACAAGTTCCCCCTTGAGAATTATGATATATCGCGTTGATCTTCGAACTCCGCGAATCGTATCACGTTCATTTGGCATTTTGTCATTTTTTGCTCGATGGCAAACACATGCCTAGCGTACGTACTTTTATCCAGATGTCTTGTATCTCTCCTTTGTCGATTCCTATCTCTCTCCACCGCATGTTTCTGTTTTTTACCCTCTTATTTGCATTTTCCATCCCGATTGTTTCATTAGTAATCAGTTTAGCTGCTAGAACACATTATGCATGCTCGAACGTTTATCAGAGCATATCGGATAAGGTATTGTGCCCCGCGTTCTTTGAAGTAACTTTACTGGAAACATTGTGGGGGTCGTGTGCCCGTGGGTAGAGGCAGTAAGTTTTAACTGCCACGATAATTACATGGCAAACGGACTTATTAAATTTCGCCATCGGGTAATTGGGTTCGTTTGAAACACTAGATGAAGGTTCCAGGAATGAGAATTTTAATCGCTCGCATCTCCAGGGGTATTTAATAATTAACCTCATTTTGGTCGTGGATTGAAACTGATCCTAACTATCTGCTTAACGTAGTACAAGCAAATTCCAAGCGGAATACGAATAATAAGTTCCTAAATAATAAAATCTAATTTATTAGCGCTACGAATGAATTTCACGTGAGGCTTAATAAAATTAGCAGTGTTTTGCGTTGGATAATCTATAAGAGAATCGTAATATGCATCGACATTTAGTTATTTAAACAGCATGGAGGTGTACCAATTCCACATCCAGAAGACTGCATTTGTTTATAATACATTAATGAATAAGTAGGCGTTTCTAAGGGAGATTTACATTGTTTGGGTCGATGTTTTCTTCTCGATATCTCTTCGTAAATATACCAACAGATGCTTTACTTATGCATATATGTAGCGTGGGATAACGAGGTGGCTGGTGTCTATGGAGGCTACTTACCAGGAAAACAACTTGTTAAATACAGCGCATGATCGTGGAAGAGGAAGATAAGCATTTCTCTCCGTCGCCTCATTTCTATGCTTCAAAGTCTCGGAAATTCATGAGCTCGAGTTTTTGATGCTCCTTGAGGAACGTCTTTTGCATCTGCGGAGGAGCAACTGGACGCCTCGTAACCTTGAATTAATTCGTGCGTCCCCTCGAGGCGATCGTTGTAATGCATTTTCTCGTCCCTTAGAAACCTTATGCCATCCCAAAGCTGCGGTTTCCACTGCTCTTTGCTGGAACAGTCGTCAAAGTAGTCTTCGTACTCCAAAGGGGGTGTCCAAAGGATGTGCAACTGACAGCATTAAAATCGAAATGCTATTCTAATAGTCTCTTTGTAATTGAATTTCCATTATGTGAGAAATTCATTCCGAAGCACATCCATTTAAATGTTTTCTAAAAGAATTCTGCCTCTAGTGTTGTTGGAGATTATGGAGTTGCAAAATTAGCATTGTTCAAAGATAATTTTGTGACAGCAAGGTGACAATCAGCAAGTAATTTCGTTTAAAGCAATGGGTTTTAAAAACATACAAAATCTTATTCGTAATATTAAGCATATTAAAGGTTCAGGAATGGTTGGATAGTTCATCGTTGGTTATCGTAAATTAATTGCATCAGAAATCTGAGATACCTGAAAGATGTAAATCAGATAATGTTATTTAAATCTCTTTATAAGATGAATATTATATTTTGGGGAGAAGTCCTCGTGGTGTCTACTATATCTTGGAGTGTCTATCATCCACGGTGGTCCCAAGATGAGTCCTTGTAGGGGCACAAAGGAAGGTTCGTAGCTTGCGGTATCCTATAATCTCAGTTATGCCGATAGAAGCTTTATTAAATACAGTACCGCAATTCATGAGGTAATGCATTCCGCCTCGTAACTGGTACCAAATAAATCGCCTTCAAGTGGCCATTGAAGCAAGTCGCTCCTTTAAAAAAGTAAATAAAGCAACGCGGCCCGCTCTGGTTTGTAATTTCCGCTTCCGGCATCTATGCATTAGCATTAATTTCCAGACTGCGCCTGAATAATTCGTTCATTATGGAGGGCTTAGGGTGCTATCATAATTCGGAATGGGCGATCGAGGTCATTGATTTTGCGTAGCTGATGAGGGGTTTTCGTTTGATCGATGTGTCTCTTGATCGCTTTCTTCTTTGGCTTATTCCTCTTAACTATGATAATGAGTCTTTATTTAAGGGCGGCAATGATACCTTTCTCTTTTGCTATTTATCCCTGCTGTACTACGCTTCGGTTGTCTCCGGAGATTTTACAGATAAGTTGTGAGCATGGTAATTTTGTCATTAATTATGAACGAAATCATAAATATTACCAGCAATTTATCTTGTAAATCATTGAAATTAAGACGGTTATGTCAAAGTTACGAGATGAAATTTCTTTCATACCCTACCATTTGAAAATTTATTTACCTCTCGTATGATGATCCATAGATATATTCATCTGTTAATCAATGCCTCATGATCGTTTCTAAATGTTTTTAGAATCAAATTATATATTCAAAAAATTAAGGAAAATGTCCTATTTATATTCGTAAACTGATTTGATTATAACCTTGAACTTGCCATATTCGGTAGTTCCGTTTCATCCCAATGAAAAATTCCAAAACAACGTAAATTCCCTTCTTTGTTCATCGAGCTTAGTTCCATCGGTATCCTAGACTCGTTTTCCAGTCTGGTGTTTAGCCTCAAAGGGTCTCTGGTTGGAGTCCTTGCGTGACATCGTCTAACGACTCCGAAGCCATAATCCTTAAGAGTGGATGAGGGCGTGGATTCTGCAGGGAAGGAATTTGCTTCATCATCGTCGGCCATGCTCTTTCAGTGACTCACAACTTGCGTGATTCAAAATGCGGGCGATAAAGAACGCATTTAATTTGCGAATGCTCGGAATTCTGTCTGATTCCCTTTTCCGATTACTTT
The DNA here is from genome assembly GCA_020796165.1 of Pantala flavescens. Taxonomy (NCBI): domain Eukaryota; kingdom Metazoa; phylum Arthropoda; class Insecta; order Odonata; family Libellulidae; genus Pantala; species Pantala flavescens. The sequence continues at coordinate 54,566,026 of CM036880.1, forward strand.
CCCAGAATATCGCGTCGAGCAGTTGGTGGGGAAATTCCAGGCTGTTGACTCTCAAAGAGAAACGATGTTATTACACAACTATTTAATGTATTCATCAGAACGATCGAATTACTCCAAAGATGATTGGTTTGTCAGACTCATTACATGTTGGTAATGACATTATTTTGGATTTTATTAGCCGAAATTTAGGTTGAATGTCCTTCCGGTGTGTGTGTAAATTTATACAATATCACCGTCGAGAGTGTATATATATGCTCCTATTTACAGACTGATATTCAAGTAGGATACATAAGGATTAGCTTCCGGCGAAATTTTTGGATGTATTTACCATTAGTACACTTAGTTGTCAAGCCAGTATCACACTGATTTTTTTGGCAAATAAGAATATAGAAGTCTTAAGAATCTCTCTTACAATTGTCTTCAATCTTTAGTCTGATTTTTTTTTCTTCGCTCGTTAGGGAAGAATTATTTGCCGTGGGAAATTTTCATCGTAACATCACTGTGCGAAAATTCTTCACTGTTGTTTCTTTTACGCATTATCATTTTACTCGCCAAGATTTCAGATATCCCAGTTAATTATGTGTTTGGGATTGTGTATAATTCTGATTCTACGATCTCTTATTTCAAAATATTCTTTGGAAGATATCCTCGTAAGTGTATATGCGTAATTTCCAAATTTCTCGTCCTTTCAATGCGTTCTGTCTTTAAATAGCAAGAAATATATTCTTTCGTGTAATGAATGCTTCTTGGGAGGGAAGTTTAATGTTTCCTTATTAACAAAATTATGTGAATTCGAATCCTTAGTTTCCCGTAACGCGAGAAGTTTTCATTTCAAAGTAAACTATGCGAAGATCATTGCTGTGGACGGGAAAATGTCAACACCAACGAGCTCTCTACAGAAGTATGTGGTTCTGTGGTTTTTACAATTGAAGTTGCGTTGTTCATTTTATAAGATTTAGTTATTTTTTCATCATTTGAATATGAGAACGTAAATATTTATTTGCTTGATATTTGTTAAAGCTTCTCTAGGGATACAATGATAAAAAATCACCGTTGCTATCTTAATAAAGTTAGAATGTGTATGTATGAAATCCCTCGCAAACGATGACGTTAGCATTTAAATGTTCATACGGATTCAACTTAAGAACAGAATCATCCTGTGCTTTTTGATAAATAAGTTAATTGACAGCATTTATAGATTAATGTTTCGGCGACAGTGTAATAATCTCTTTGAAAGATCCGCTTTGGTTGGTTGTTGTCCATCATAGGTTCGTATCGACCGGTCCTCAAATAGGATTTTCCCAAGTGTTTTTTCGTGCCGTCATCGCCGCGTTCGCCTCCCATGGTCTCTTATCTCCCAACAATGTGCTAATCTATTGTATTTGTTGATGTCTGGGATGGCATTGACGTGCGGAGGATAGAAGAACTCAAACGCAGAACACGAATTTCCCTCGCCAAAGGAATCTCGTACCGAATGACACGTTTCATCCTATCTGCATCGCACGATTGGCTCAAATTCGTTATGGATTATGCCAAAATGCACGCCCATTTGATCCACCGCGAGATTCCTTTCGCCACTCACCCGTCATTTGCAACCGCTTTCAGATAAGGCACATGTTTCGTTGCAGGATCATCTCGGCATTGAACGCATTTCTATTTTTATGCATTCGAAGCATAAAATTTATTCGCAAGGAAAAGAGATTATAACCATGCTAGCAAAACTGTTTTTTTAAATCGAATATCTGGTGAGATTTTGATGTATTTTATGTCAGAGTTAGTCGGTAATTATGACATGCCAGTATTGATTTATTGATAATTTGATTCATGTCTGACGTTGGACTTCTATAAAAAAGCTCAGCCATTTTCCCATTGATTGATTCGCGTAATACGCGATTAGTTCCTTCTTCATGATGGTTATTTAATGTGTAATTCAGATTATCTTCTTGGAAATCTCGTCTTAATCTCTTTTTTCCGTGCCTCGAAATTGTCATCAGTGCCATGTCGTGCTTTTTTAAGTAATCTATCTGTAATATATCACCTCTGGCTCTGAAGTCATCAATACGTCATCTTAATCGCGCTTATGTGTCAAAGTATCGAATCACTGAAGTCACTGTGTTCATACAAAGTTACTTCTATATATGCTCTATTTTGGCTTATAATGCACGATAATTCAAATCGTGAGAATTTTCATATGTGTAGGGCATTCTTCTATTTCTCAGTACGTCAATCCTATTTCTAGCTATTATCTATTTCTACCTCCTGATCCTTCTTTGTAACCTAAGTTTCAAAATACTAGAAATACTTGTTCAGAACATTCAGTCATAGGCATTCATATTTCACGGTTTCTCCATTTCAGTTACTTTTGTTTTGATGGAATGTTGTGGTTGGCTTCGTTGCGCAGGTTTGCGAAACATTAGAATTCTGCCACTATTCGTGCCAGAAAAGAATTGTTTTTTCCTCTTTCTACTCTATTTTCTATTTTAAATGGACGGAAGAGTTTTTTTAGCGTTGTGCATGATGGTGATGGAATGGATGGAGTTGAAAGTGGATATTTTTTGTGATTATTCTATGATATATTCAATTAGCTTGGAAATAAACTTGTTAATGCATCGAATTGGAGCTGTGACAAATTATAGATGTATGTACGCCTAGGATAGGTTTTATCTAGTTCATTCCTGAGCGGTTTATATTTTCCGGATTCTTGAAAATAGTTGCACGTATCCATTTTTAATGCTCAGTTCTCGGACGAATGGTTTTTACGGAAGAAGAATAGAAGATGGTAGTAGTTTTCGATTCTCCTTCTTGAATATAGGTATTTTTAGTGGAGGAATTTTTAGTTTAATTTGATTTCTACATTACCCATGCGTTTGGATTTTTTATGTAGTTGGTAAATTTAAGTTATCGTATCTAAGTTTAATTATTTTTAAGTTTCGTACTTCATTTTGCTAATAAAGGTTTTCTTTGTTAATTTCAGGTCATCGCAGCCTGGGGAAGTCTCGCCTTACAAACCCCAGCGACAGTCCTCGGCCCCCGCGCCCCTTTCCCCGAGTGGGGCGGCCACAGTGGTCGGAGGCCGGCAACCGCCCCCTCCGCAGCACTATCCCCCGGGAGGGGGCGGAGGAGGCGGGGGTGCGTCCGTGTATGGCCACCCTTCGCAACCCCGCGGGGGCGAGCCGGCATCGTCTGCCTCCCTTCGTTACGGGCACCCACCTCCCCCGCCCCCACATCCCCCACCACCGTCTCAGGCACCGTACGCAGCCTCTTTGCCCTACCGGGACAGCATATACTCCGTACCAAGGGTAAGTAGTGGATTCGTCGTCCCACTTTCTTGTTTTCAATGAAGTACTTGAGATGTATCACTATATGTACAGAAGACACGAGATGTGATTGTGGCATATTTTGGCTGTATTTCCCTGCGAATTCTTATGAAGAGGGTCGATGTCAGTTTGTCTTATTTTACGGCGTTTCATGCAAGTGAAAAAGTTGCAACGAAGGAATTTTTGTATTCCCGACTTGTATTAAACTCTTGGCTACTTCCTTGGGTTTTTCTCATTTACACTTTGTTCTAACTATTTTTTCTTGCTTTTCTATGCTCTGTATATCTTATTCCGCGTGATGCTTTCACTGGATGTTTGGATAATTGCATTAAAGTTTGAATTTTAGGTACTTAGAAGCCATTTTCATTTTATCACATTTATGGTATGCCGAATGCCCTCTTTTGGGCTTAAGGTTGTTATTTTTTTCCACGGAAATTTCTATTTTCTATGGAAATTAAGTAAATATTTGGCCGTTGTTTGTTTCATGTTTGTAGCTCTTGCTCCTGGCGTAGTAGTCCTGCAATAGGCGGTAACTTAAAATATTAGTTGCTGATTTATCCTCGTAATACATATCCAGGGCTCAGGTGTCTTCTTCATACATCAGTGGCAGCGTACGAATTTCTCTCGTTAATATCCCTAGGCAAGTTGACCGTTGCTAATGGTGTTCTAGTAATTGAAATGTTGAACGCGAAATTGGATGCTTTGTGGGGAAGCTTCAGTAAGTGTGCGTTGTTGACTGTTGGATAGGCGAAACATTTTAAACCGTGGTCTAAATGAAAAGTGTCAAAGAGTGGTCGACAGCGGAGAATGATGATCAGTAGAGCTCATTGCAGCGGCCATCGCACAGTGTATGAAAGGACTATCTCACCTCAAGGGGGTGGAAATCCAATTAATTTCTTCGAAGGGTGTTGCAGAGTTATTAAGGGTCCAGCGGGGAAGCAAAATGATATTGCGAAGGCATAAGAGGGCTTTACACATCTCAGAGTGGGTAGATTTATGGAATGCTCTCTCATCTTCGAGATGGAAGGCGTTCTGAGTGTTTTCTGGAATTCGGTAAATCTCCGCTAAACGTCGCTCCGCTATCGAGTGAAGGAAGGGTTTTGTATCCTTAGTAACAAACAAGATGTTATCTCTCTCCGTGTTCTTGGAACTGCGCGAAGAGAATGCCCGATGTATGCACTTTCCCATTAAGCGAATTCCAAGTATGTTTGTGGAAGTTATGTCGCATAACATCTCTTTAAAGGAAAATGCCTGAACTCAAGATGTTTACTGCGTAATGTTAATTGCATTCCAAGGGGTTCGTGAGTTAGATAAGAATTTTATCTAGCAGTACCGAGTTATTTATCCCACAATTTTATTAATGATTGTGCGCATAAACTGAAACGAACTGCATGTTTCCTTCTAACGCGAAGTTTGTGGAACGAATGCTTTCTTCGGAGCGAAATTATGGAAAAAGCTATCTGGAGCATGAAGCCATTTCTCAAGAGGCATTCGAGATGAAACGAAATAATTAAAACATTTCACGTCATGAGTTTTCACAAGTCACTCTGGAATATAGGAGGTCGTTTCAACTCGAAACTTTAAATATTAAATTAAGACATTTGCCACGCAATGAACGTTTACGAGTTTCCACTATCATTCCGTTTTATTATATTAAGCTTCGGATCGATTTTAGTGTCTTTATATAACGATCGGTGATCTTCAAAATCCACGAACTACAACCTTGAAGAGGGTTCCTCCTCGTTACTTAATATGGAAGCAGTTGGTTCGCCAAATTGCGTTTCTGAAGTTCTGAAGTTTTCTGAACTGCGACAAAACATCATTATTCACCAGTGTTTATATGAGCGTCACCTGCCGTTATTCCCTTTAAAAATTCAAAGTCATTGAACCATCCTAATTGCCTTCCATGTATCTCTGCATTTAACCCACCGTACTTATTCTCCGCTTCAACTGAAAGCACTAAATCAGTCGTAAGCCGTTTTTACCCCTTCTTGGCGTTAACGCGCGCATACAAGAATTCTATCTCCAGTGCCAGCGAACTTGTTCCAGCATCTCTGTAGTTAACGCCCTCGGTTTATTTTCGCGTATCTTTTCAAGACAGCCATCGGAAAATATTCCGTGGGCAGATGAGCCAGCGAAGATCACGTCCGAGTTAGGAATGCTATTTTGTTTCGCAGGACTCCGGTTTAAAACCCGTGGGTTCGCTTTAACGAGGAAGAATCTAAAAACGGTCGCAATTAAAACGGTGGTTTTAATTAGGCGTGGGCTTTCTTCGCTGTTCGACTCTATGTGCGTACTTTTCATATCGTATGGGTAGGTTCGGGTGCCTAAGTAAACCTATTAAATGTGTATATTCTGTCTACTGCAAAGTCTATAGATGGATTGGCTCATGTATCTAAGACAATTTCTTTCCGCGTAAATCTGTGGAAAAATACAACTTCTAAAAAAATAAAAGGTTCAGGCGAACGACCCAATTACATTCGAGTTCAACGTACATTTGAAAAGCGTCATATATCGAAAGTGTGGAAGAGTCGCTCTCGAATCGACCTTTCATTTTCGCCTTCGACGTAAAAAAATTTTATCAGAACGTAAACACGTGCCGGAATAAATTAAAATTCCTTCCCCTGAGGTTAAAATAAGAGGAATTTCGTGCCGAAACCCGAAAATGAAAACTCGGAAATTTCTCCTCAGTTCGCTGGCGTCGCATAATTTTTTCTTTTTTTATCTCCTTAACCTGTTCGAGCTCCAGTTTAAATGTCTCATCTCCGAACCCCCCCCCTCCCACTTCTCCCCTTTTATTACTTCGATTGTCTGCCGCTCTTCCGATTCTTACCTCGGCGACCTTTTTGTTTCTTTAATTTTTTAGGATGTTTTTGTAACGCGTCGCACCCATATTTGCCTACTCCGTATTTATCTCGTTATTCTTTAGTGAATGTGAGGTCCTCGACGAAAGAAAGTTGCTCGGGAATATTCTTGAAGAACGGAGATGTTAACTTACGGAGACGGGTATCGAAGACTCTTTGTTAATGCTTTTTAAATCTTTAATTTTGCTTAAATTGTCGTTTGTTTTTGTTATTTGAGCATTTATCGGGGATTTCATCATCTGCTTATCCTTTGTTGTATACTTCTCGTGTTGCGTTGTATATAATTAAAACATGTGTGTAATGATGATTGAAATACCGCACTAGAACAGTACGCATTGTTTATTGTAGCCATATATCAGTAAATTATTCTGAAAGGGAGATGTATTCATCAATCTCGCAATAATTGTGCGGTTTTATCTTTTATAGTTTCATTCCAAATAATCAGGATACAATTATCATCTCTCGGGTTTTGTTGTAATCTCTATTGGATAATAGATAGGATTACGATGCTCTGAAATGGCATCGTTTCCGTAAAACTCCGTCCAAATGTCACTCTTCAGCTCTGAAAATTGTTTCATCGATACTTCGTGTAGCACATCGGGTCGTAACACAATATCGTACCATTAACCTTCCTAGGAAATTTTCCATCATCGCGAATTTTTATGCCACGTTTTTACGGGAGCAGTTTAATTTCGTTCTTAATGGGCGAGCGTTTTCCGCAATTACTCTTAAAGAGCGATAAATGTTCACTTTAAAACTATCTGAATTTTTTCGACTGCTCTCTTAGCCTCGTAGGAATTATCTTAATTGCATTCGCGAAAGGGCGATTTAAACGACATCGTTTCTGCGAATCGTTGCGCTCTTAGCCTCGGTTTTACTTTGGCGTTACGCTCCTCTATTAATGCGATTTCCCGGAACGGGGTCATTCGGAAATTCATTGCTCCGTTCTGAGGTAGATGCAATCCTGACTATAAAACTCCGAATCTAGGTTGAAAACTTTAACGCGCTACATTCATAGTTGGAAGTTTCTTCAGTGACATTAAACGTTTGTCACTTGTTAGATTTGCATTATTTTCATTCCGTTCGTCGTTGTTAGCGACGCCAGTTTGTAACTCTTACGTTTATCGCCCTGCAGTTTTCTGCTTCTAAACATTGGCCGTCTTATACGTAAACCTCGTCTGTGTTTATAATCACTCCTATTTTACTTTCAAATTGGCCTCGTGCTCTATTACAACTGGTGATCGTGGCTGTAACTCGGTTCGAGAACGTGCGAATGTTTAATGGCATGTTGAGTTTAAGAGGACAGCTTCTCCTTCTCTTACTATGCATCCATGACGTGTAAAAGATGCTGAATAAAGAAAATATGAAACGGGTTGGTTATCAAGTTGAAATAAATGTATTATTTACTTCTGATTCACTCACTTTGAGCTTTTGTGAAGGAGAAGACAGAAAAACTAATTTCGTCTTTTGCTGTTTATTTTGTCGTTACGAGTGATTTTATGGAACAGGGTGTTATCTGAAATGGTTCACTTTTTCCTTAACGACTCTCCGAAAATTTGTGTTGGATTATGTATGTGGAACCCTAATTTCACTTTTTCGTAGTTTCTTCGATTGCTCCTCCGAGTTTGAACTTAATGTTTATTCCTCAATTTTTACATCTTGGTTTCTAATTTTGGCTGTTCCTTCGCCAAATTGATGTTGAGATATTTCAGTATTTTCTAAACGAATTTCTTTCTTATTTTTGGAATGTTTTTTGTATGAATCGTAAAAGGGAGGTATACAACACTTCGGTTTCAACTTAGATATTTTTGAAATTCTGAGAAAATTCGCTTCGTTCTCCCATTCCAATCGTAACTAAGATTTGCGGCGCAGTATCTAGGATTATAAATTATATTTACGTTTTTACTGCATTGGCTCGAATCATTTCCGCCAAGAATAGCTTTTTCGTGCTGTTAACGTCATATATTCAAGAAGGAATCGATGCATTAGCGTTGGAATAGCGTTTTGCCCGTGATCCAGGCAATTTACGCTTTACTGTTACTGCTGGAAACGTTCAGCTGTTGCGTATATCTGCTTCGGTAAGAGGCGATATTTCGCCTCTTGGGAGGAAGGTGTGCGTGGTCTTGTGGCAGCAGCCCACGGAGGATGCGAGGATAAATCGCCGCCCAACTGAAGACATAGGAAGCTAGTGAATGGAGATTAGGGAAGTGAAAAGGCAAAATTGGCTGCGGATGTTCTAAGAATTGTAGAATTATGGGCTGTTGATGACAAGGATTTTGGTTAAACATTCTTTGAAGGTATTTTATATCTATTATGGGACGAAATTGTTATCGTTGGTCATATGGGGGGGATCAAGTCGCTTCGTTGCTTTGAGCGAACTATACTATATTATTTTTGGACTTATAAAATGGAGAGGTAGGCATTTTAAGGTCTACCTTAACACCATCTACTTTTTCATACCCCCAGTAAGATAACCAATAGAATAGTAATGGATATGGATCATACCCAAGAGGTCACTTTGCTTTACAAGAATTACAAGTGGTGCTTTTGTACTTTAACCTTTCTTATCATTGTCAATGATCTTGACATTGAAAGCCTAACTTGAGGACCTCTAGGAATCATAATGTCCTCGGTCAAGTGCATCTGTTCAATGATTAAGATGTTTCTTTGTGCTATTATTCATATTGCCACTTTGTCATCAGCTTGTATAGCCCAAAAATCTCAAGTTCGGGCAAAGAATGATTCATTGTGGCTTCAACTATTTCAATATCCTTTTACCATCTGTACTTAGGTGTTAGTGATTATGTATTTTCTTCGGAATAACTTGGGTAATATTTATTTACGTATGGCAGATAGTTAGGTGGCTTTGCCGGAAGTAGTAGCAGCCTTAAATCAGCATGCCACCGGTTCATGTAAAAGGATTGCAGAAAGATATTGAAGCTTTCATTTTTATGGATTTAATTTAATTTAAGAGTCTGTTAATGTATTCGAATTCATTGGATGGCAAAGCAGATTGAGGTGGGAAAGGTTAATTGTGAAAACATTCGAAGCTTTAACAATTCAATAAATAATCTTTACGTCCTTGACTATTTCATAGATGTATCTCTTGGGAAAAGAGGTATTCAACGAACGTATCAAACTGAAAGAGTCTATAATCACCTCCAAAATCAGCCCTCCACTATTAAGTTGAGGTTATAATTCTAAGAGAATCATGGGAAGTGAAAGGGAAACAATAGGACAGATGTAACTATAATGTCTTCTTGGAACGAAGTAACGATATAGATGGTGGGAGATAGGAAGTGTCAAAGGCATGAGAGGTGGAAACAGTTGCAGGAAGCGGACTTTTCGTGAATGAATAGAATGAGTCGAAGGTATAATGAGAAAAAGCGGGGGTTCGAAAGGTCACGTGGTGAGTAATCGTTTTTCATCTTTCTCTGTTGGGGAGACGGATGTCATCAGACGAAATGGAAGCGGAAAATGTTACCGCAGTGGTAATTGTTGTAAGAAAGTCGCAGTGCGGATATAGATAGGGAAAGATAGGGGATCTGTGTGAGCCTTTTTCATATAAAAGAGGGTTCGCATCCTCCCCTGAAGGGTATAGGAGATCTTAAGGAAAGATGTCGACTCAGGTTATCTGGTTAAAACGGTTGGCTATGCGATCAGAGATGTATACATTTATTTATAACTTATCTATAGTAACGGAACGAATTAACGGAATCAGTCCTCTGCTCATTGGTTTTGTTTACTTGATTTTTGTTACCATTATTTGTCACTGATTCCTTGCTGTTTCTACTTCCCAAATTCTTAACCCTTGTTCATGAGTTATGTAGATTTATCTGCTATGGACGGATATGTTATTATTTTAAGAGATTATTTTCCTTTGGTTTGCTATTTATATTTTATATATTTTGTATGGGATGGATTTTGTTTCAATACCCGAATGATAATAGTGAAATTCAAACCTTGTATACTCGTCTAATGACAAGTTCCGGCTTTTCCTCAGGGAAACGTAGTCTTTATTCAAAAAGTCGACCTTTAAATTAGCTAGAGTATTCCTTCTGTGCTTTTCATTCCTCAGTTGTGTCGCAAATGATTCCATTCATATGTCGACCATGATTAAATAACTACCTACCATTGCATGTTTGTGCAGAATTATGTATCTATTGTCCCCGAGAAACCTCGAGACGGCTGTTGTTGGTTCGTTATTTACGCCTCCATTTCTGACGACGTATTCTTCGAAGGCCTCATTAAAATCAGAGGATTATATATATCGTTATGTCCTTTGTTTTCGTACCCATCGATTTGTGCGGTATCTTTGCGATGGAAGCCTTAGAGGTAGGCCATGCGCCGTAGCCTACGTGTCAGGCGATGACGTGGCCAGGTTGTTTTCCAGCGAGAATTTTCCTTCCCAGAAGCCCTTTTTTCCCTCTGGGTGCGTTGATAATTGCGTTCCTCTCTTTGCAAGAAATGCGAAGGAATGTCTTATTCATATCGCGTAAAGTAGTGACTCAGGTACGCGGTGAATTTCAAGGACCACTATATCTCTAAGAATGCGTACCCTCTTACATTTTACAGCAGCGTAACGTTTCCGGAATTAGTTCAGAAAGCTTTCATAATGATAACGATGCTCAAGAGTTTCCTAGTTTAATATTTAAGATCCCATCTGCGCTATCATGTATCGTTCATATCTGACAACCTACTAATTCGGGCTTGGTTTAACTCCCTAACTCTCATTCTGTGTTTTCAGTGTTAGTGTAAATTACGTATGCTTTGCTTCTTTAAGACATGACTTCTATATTTATTCTCAATTTACTGTCAGGGATCAACTAAAAAGGTCATTTTATGTATCGTGTTTATTTTTGAGTCTTAATCTGTTTTTTCATCCATACGATTTCATGATACGATTTTGTAATACGTCTTGTGTAGTTACGCCGAGGTTGAGTGCCACGTAAACATTTTGGGTTCAATCCCCGCGAAAGGGGAGTTCATGTGCTAACTCCATTAATAGGCATTTCATTAGCATAACTGTTCTTTGCCTCGCTGATATATAAATTCAGGATAACAATTTTGGAGAGTCATATTAAAGTAATTGAAAGGAACAGAAGTCATGTTTCGAGTTATCGAGAGGCAGCTTTATTTAATATTGCTTCTATTTTGAATATGATCTCCGCAAAATGATGTCGAGTCCATGGTTCAGCCGATGCACGGTATATGTCAATAGTTGGTATTATTATAAATAGTTCATATGCTTTCTTCTGGGAGTTCATGAAAAAGGTCGGAGTGTAGTTGTGGCCGCACGGCGTCTCTGCCGGGGCTCGACTGCGGACACTGGTATTTCCGGGGTTGAGAGGCGAATGGACGCAGGGGCGCGTGCGCACTGGTGCGGGTGGTGGGGTCGTAAGGTGTGGCGAGGATCGAGACGTTCAGGAATGGGGCCGCGTGTGTTCGAAGGGGGTTCCGTAGTCTTGGACTGAATTAAAGGGGAACTTGTTTCTCTCGAGGATCTATTGATGAGTTGCACGAAAGATCTTTGTTTTCTTCTCCTCACGTGCACTTTTCAATTGATTTGTGGAAATTAAAATGTATTTATAAACGTCTCAAATATTATCTGCTATTATATTCTACGAAAGTATATTTCCGTTATCATGCTCCTCATGGCAACTTTACGATTGGTACCGTCATTCAAATAAATTGTACTGTATAACTCAAACCTTCACCATTTTACAGGCTCTATTTATTGTGTATACGATGTATTGATTTTACGTTCTCTATTTTATATCAGCGTTTCCTGATTTGCGCCATTTAATATGCTAAGAACCGTTCAATGTTTTTCTAATATAAGAAAAAGTCCTAATCTTAGTTTTTAAATTCTTTTTAGTAAACTTGTTTACTATGATTTAAGAACTTTCGTCTTATGAAGCATTTGAGCGAAAGCTATAATGAAGGTTGCCATATTACGGTTTGAGAAAGCATTTCCATTCGCTTGAAATTTTCTCGCTTTCGAATGTTCAGGAAAGGTTATGATAACCTTCGAACAAATGACGTATTGCATTTTTATTTTCCTTTCGGTTACGCTTCTGCGAAGAAAAGCTCTTACGTTACCCAAGTACAGTCAGAATTATATAAGCGGTACGAATTTTTTTTCACTAAAAGATCCTCGTTTAATAGCGACTTCCGCGGAGTATCGCTATTTCGAGAAGTGAAGTCATTATTTGGAAAGTTTTGTTTTGCGTATTCTGACACTAAAACGCGCACTTTTCGCGAAGGTCGGCGGTTCTACGCGTTTTCCTTTTCATTCTTCTCCTTTCAAATTCCAATGGGTGCGTATTGGTTTATGCGTCAAGAGCAAAGAGACAGTTTTACGGTTAATCAACTCTTTTCGGTGTATATTATTGTTTTCAACGTTAGCATGAATGAGAGACACAAATATGAGCAGAAGAAGTGGTTAATGATTTTGTTATAAGTGAGCTATCATAATTATTAACGACCTCTCGTAGAATAGTTAGAATATAGACTAGATAGAAGGTAATTTGTCGTATAAAGGAAATATCTACTACTACTATATGATGAATCAATGACATGAACACGTTTCCACGTTCAAGTGCTGATTTTTATCCGGTGTATAGTTCCCAAGATGGATTGAACCAGAGCTTTGAGCTTTAAATGCTGGAATTTAACTCTTTGATGTAATAAATGTGATGATAATCAAGTATTGTCATAGATATGCTACCGATGGTCACGCCTCCGAATGACGTCATTCGCGTCCAGAAATTTCCCTAGAATCCTTCAAAAAGCTTTTTTCGTCCATTTCCCTTAGGGCAACTCCGCTCAATTATCGCGCCGTGTTTCATTTCGGGCGAAATTTTGCGCAGCCCGAGAACCTCTCCCCCGCATCTCTGCAGTGGCGGCCTCCAGCAAGGGCGTCATCCCCTCCCCACAGGATAGGTAATATCCCCCGCATAAAAATATGCCATTAATTCGAGGGCGTTATTGAATCTCGGGGAGGGGATGCGAACCCGGGCCTCAGCTCGAAATCGGTGCGTAGAGGGAGTGGAGGGGGGATGACGCAGTAGGGCGGCGGCCCGGGATGAATGGAAGGCAAAAAAGAGTGAATGGGCAGAGTAAGATGCGTAGAGAGGGTACGCAGGAGCGGGGGTCTCCGTGGATATGTTTCAGACGATGTTCTTTCGACGCCGCAGCGTAAGGCGAGGAATTAATTGGGAAATGGAGGCGATGTTGATCTGATACGGTGCGGCGTTGGTTAGTTTTGGTGGTTCGACCGCCAGGGGAGTGGATGTATCGTTAGTTGGAGGTATTCCTCTATGTATTGTTCTGGGCCCGTTTCGGTTGGTTATCGGAAAGCGTGGCGTTTACGTGTTTTGTATGTTTTTATGTCAGCTGTTCGTTAGCATGTTTATATTCCATGTTTAATTAGGGCCTTCTTTTACTTTTCAACCGTGTACCATGTAGGCTTCTTATATGGGGAATAAAGTGATTATGCACGCTTTCCATGCAGCATCCTCTCGCTTCCCTCTGCCATGGAAGGCTTGAGCGCAGAATATTATTATGTTCTTCTGTTTGGAGTGGAAATTTGACTTATGTATGTATGTGATGATGTTACGTATATCCATTGTTTGTATATCTTTCAAAAATGTTCTTGGCATGATTAAAATATCCCTAAATTTTGATTTTTGGCAATCGTTTCGTATTCATTATTATTAAACCTCTAATTTTGACTGAAAGGATTGCGATTTAAATAGTATTTGAAGATCACCTACGTAATATAAATGCCTCCCTAATTCTCTCCCACCGTAAGTGACTAAGTTTTAATCAGCAAGTGGATATTATACCAAAAAATCGATTTTGATTCTTCCTTATTTGTTCAGATCGAATATTCAGGGATGTGGTAAAAGAGTAGACTCGTAGGATATTTGCTCACTAATCAAGGTGGTACCTGCAGTATAAGTAGTGTATTAGTTGCCATGAGAAAAAACCTTGTAAGGTTAGAGTTTCCTAGTACATTTTTTCAACGGTTCGTTTTACATGCAGTTATTTTTTACAGCAAAGTAGACTTTTTTGATAGCTGAGTCAGTTTCGAATGATATTCAATGGGCAGAATGGCGAATTCCTTACCTAAGAATTTATCTTTCTTCGCGTTATTTTAAGATGTGAATGTTTGCTTACCTGGTTTTTTAAATGAATTTCCTCTCCTCATAAAGTGTTATCTTTACTACTGAAGCGCACTACTTGTGATTCTGTCCATCAGTAGCCAAGTACTTTGTCTCGGTTTGAGCGGAGAATATTAATTTTTGCTTATTATTCTGAAATACTTGCGATACTGTGAATATTTTCTTTCGTCTTTGAGTCTAGCTCAGATGATCCTAAACTCACATGGTTCTTAATTATGCCGTGCCGTATGAGTTTTTTTGCAAGAAATATTATTCCAGCCTTGTAATTGTATTTCTCAGCATTTAAAAAGAAGCCTGTTTGAATTGTTACCTGAATTAAATAATATTCAATTATCCATTGGAATGCCTGTATGTAGGGTTGTTTCACATAAACATAGCAGAACTTTGTAAGGCCTTTTCGAACTCGATCATTACTCCAACCTCTCTTATTTAACACTCGCCTCATCAGCTGAATCTTTGTTTACTGGCATTGCGTACTTAACTGTTCATCATCAACACGCAGCACTTCCCCGCTAAATACCTCACGGTATCTCTAACGCTACATATTAGACAAGGGAAGTCTAATTACGAAATTTTGCCCGTCGTGTTTCATTATGTTCCGGATGTTCTGTTAGTATAATGTAACTCACTTCTTAGGCAACATTGCTTTGAAAATGGACACGATCTATTTGAATAATAGAGGTTCTTCTCGTTCTCGGTTTGAATGCTTTTATTTTTTGTAATGTTCTAAGAAGTGGTAGTAAATTAGAAATAACGGAAAGTGGCCTTCGTATTCAGTACGTTTTATGTTAGAGGAGAGTCTACACGAGTCTGTAATCATTCTGTTTTCATTTCGCAAATTGGTTCCTCCATCGCAAGCAGTTCGTTATCTTCCCAATTTTAACTCTGTGCGGGCCCTCTTAGTGTGCCGGAGTTTGTTTTCCAGGAAAAGCTCTTCTTTTCCTCCATAATAAGAAGTAATCTCTCTTCATCACGGCCTTCTTTTCCGTCCAATTTCTCTTTATTTCTTCTCCCGATCCCCCGTCGTTTCCCTTCCGTAGACTCTTCCCTGTTTTATTTTTCTCTGCACTGCGTTCATCGCTTTGATCATTTTGTCTCCTTTGCATGCCGTCGTGGGAACGCATTCGCCGAAACCGCAGTGAGTTCATGGTAATTTGTCGCCTCCAATCCCAAAATGCGTCTCTCTTTTGGTTGTGCACATCTCCAGGAAGTAGTTCCGGTGGGTCATTCGTTGCTTTTCGTTTGTTGCAATTTTACGGAAACTTGGCTCATCATCTAATTGGCTGTGTTTTTACTATAAATATGAAATTTCTTTGTGAATTAAACATATGAAGCGTTCTTACTAATAATTTTAAAAAATGGATGTATGTTTGCTCGTCTGTTTTGCTCGACATATTTTTTTGTAGGGAAAACTTTTCAAGAATCATTCAATTTTTCCCTGGCGATGTGCGATGATGAACAGTTTATTTAATTTAAATTTGTGTTAATCTTATTTCTATCGATGCGTTATTTTTATCTCCATCATATCTAACAGTGCGAGTCAAACAAATATATGTTGATAGCGCAATTTTTGGAATCTCTCCTTTAGAAAATATTCAGTTCTCATTTACAAACTGTCTTAAATTTTTCGGTACTGTAGATTTTAATTTACAACAATCCGAATTTTCATTTATTCTCATTCATTCTCTTCTCAGAGAGTTGATGTTGGTGTACGTCCATATTTTATTTGATTACGTCTTGTAATTTTCCATTAGGTGGATGAATGTGTAGTAGCTGTGGTAAATAGATTATTTTTTTGCGTATGTTCGCACTCTAAGTTTTGAGAAGATGATGCTTTTCTAAATCAATACGTTATATTGCTGTTTTCGATCAGGGGTTTCGTGTAGTTCCTTCTAGGCATCCGTGAGGGTGTCTGGGGTATTACTACAATTAAGTTCACCCGACCCTAAATAGGAACACACCTCATTGATGTCCCCAGTATAAAATTAGGTTTTTGCCAGAGGTATGAGATGTCGAGGACTCTAACCATTCTCTAGATGTCCTCGGACCACCACAGTTCACCTCCAGGGGCAGCCAAATTTTCCCCGCTCGACCTCTCTTTAAGCCTATTTGCCGATGGTTACACGCTCCCTTACAGCCACAATCCCAATCACGCTCGTGTTTTCGCCCAGGACAAGAGTCCATGACCTTCCTCTAATTGGCCGCTTTGTTTCTCTGCAGGGCGAACGGGCGGTAGTGGAGTACGTCCGGGAGGGGCCTCCGCCGCCCCCGGCACCGCCGCCTCCACCGCCACCCCCGACCTCCCAACAACAACAACAACCCCAGCAGCCCCCTCCACCACCTCCGTCACAGCCTCCACAGAGTCAGCAGTCTCATCAGCCGCAAAGAACTCGGATATCGCTGCTGCAGCCTGCACCCGATTACATCACCCAACTCCCCAGGAACAGGATACAGTCGTAAGCAATACTTAAAGCTCAGTCTCTGCAAGGAGCTTTCGCCATGGATAACCGCTTTGGTGTATCTTCCTCGGGGCTGCAGGCTTTTTCTATCTTCTGTCGCTGTTTTGGATTGACGCTATTTTTGCTTCGAGCATGAAGAAATTCGAATCTTCGCAAGCGCCGAAAATCAATCGAGCGAATGAATTATTATTGTTCTTTTTCTGTAATTATGTAATTAACGTCGCCCTTCTGCATTCAAAACGCGATTTTGTAATCAAAAAATTTAATGAAGCATGTCCAATTTTTAAATTAACTCGCTTGTTTGTTTACGCTAATTGAATTTCCGGGCGCTTTTATTACTTATCCGGAATAATTAATCACGCGGGATTGGGAATTATTAACGCGGCGAGCTAAGGAGACGTAATTATTAATTTTTCATCAAAAAGCTCGTTAAATTATCTGCTTTTTCATCAGAGCCTATCGCAATTTTATATTTTCATTGTGTAATAATTAGCTGTTTGTTGATTCCTGAATGGTAAATTCATTAAAGTTAACTTCAGTTTGTGTGCGATTTGCTAATTAACAAAAATATAACGTAATAAAGAGATCTTGCGAATAGCAGAGGTAGAGAATTCAAATAACTGCCAAAGAATTATCACACATGAGTTTGTTCCTAACTATTTTTGTGCAACGTACAGTCATCACTTCCTATCGCACATTTTTCTTGTGGTCGCTGCTTCATTATGGAAAGTGGTTTGTTTCGAAAAGGGCCACGATCAGTATTGGGAACGGTTTGTATCTCAATATACATGTAAATGCATGAGAGCATAAGGAAGGTTCTGATCCCCTAGCAGTTCGTCGTATCCTTACAGGGCGGACCCTCCGTACCGGGACACCATGGTGTCGGCCGTGGTGCAGCAACCCCCGCCCCCTCCACCACCCCCGCCCCCGGCGGCACAGCTGGAGCTGGGCCCCCCGCCCCACAAAAAGATCCGGCTAGTGGGTGTGGTCGCTGGCGGGGAAGCGAAGGCTGGGGGAGCAGCGGGTGCAACGACGACATCCAGCGCGACTGCACCCTCCCCCGCCGACCTCCAACAACCCCTGCGGATAGACACTCGGGTGAGTTAACCTTTTTAACACCTCCTTTCAGTGTCTCTTCTGAATCACTAACAGGGTATGATCAACAAGGAACTTATAGCTGGAAATTTGTACTACATTGCAGACGTGTCAGTTTTCTTGTTGAGTGAACTCGATGTTATATTTTGATGTTTTGGGATGATCTCTTTGATTTATTTACTTAATTAGTGATCGTTAACAGGTGTAAAGCACTAGGAAAGAGGTGACTTGAGATGCCTATCAGATTATGTGAGGCTCCCCAAGATAAAATCTCTGATCACGTTCTTGTATTTTTTTTTCTTAAACCTTCTTCCATGGTCTTAAAATTCGTGGAAATTGAATGTTTTTGCATTAAGATTCATTTTCAATCAATTTTCAAAGCGTAAATGTTACGCATATATATTTGCACTCTTTCATACATATAATCCATTTAATGATAATGTACCTATCATCTGAAATTGTAATTTTTAAGGACCTTAAAAGTTACGATATAGTTTATCAAACAATCTTCGACTTTCGGTTTCGGAGAATTTAATTAATCGAAGCCGAAATCCAGTTCCAAAATGACCGTTGTTCTATAGATAAAACATTTTCAGTATTATAGAAATAGTTTCGTGAACATGGCAAACGTGTTTTCCTCAACGATCCTCGTTCAATTTGGATCGTTCTGAGGAAGATTTGCCCTTACATTCATTTTATTTTCTCCTCCGAATTTGTTCTTCCTTTGTTCAACATTTCTGACATTCTCTCCTGTACGATTCTTGGAGATGAAACAAGGAATGTCATAACAAGCGTTGAGATTTTTATCCATTTATATAACTATATCTTCGTTCTAAGAGTAAGGAATTGCAATCGTGTATTCACTAAATTAATTCAGCATCGAATTCGTTTTGAAACGACAATTTACTGTTGTATTGTTATTACAGTTAGAGAAGGAGTATAGAAGGAGTGAGTGTGTACCGTGTTATCACAAAGATTTAATCAGTGAGATAAAATTGTTCTCAGTACTGAAATTTCGCTTTGAATGGTTAAATTTAACATCAACTCAAATGACAACGCTCCAGCCGTGAACAATCCTTGGACGAAAGAAAGTGACGCACCAGGCTCCGGATTTATAACCCACGCATGTATATTTACGGCTGTCAATACGTAATGCTTATACTGCACTGCCGCGGAATGATCCATTTCCTCAACGCTCACATTCTCCTTCTCGAACCCATTCTCGCGAAAATAAGCCCATTTTCACCACTTCGAAACGTATAAACGCTCGCGACAGCGTAAATAAATTTGTCCCCAAATCGATTCAAAGGATCGGACGTAAGAATCGTCTTCACTCTTCGGTGCGATGCCTTTTTCGGTCGACAGAATGGTTTTCCCTTTATTTTTGGCAAATCCAGTGGAGGTGTGGAAGAGTCGTCGTCGGAAAATCGATCGCACCTTCGGAAGGTTCTCCTTTAAAGGACGCCTTTGGACTATTTCCATGCGGATAAATTTGGAGTGGTCGTTGCAAAAGAGTACGTGTTCCTTTAAAATCGGAAAGTACGTGTTGTTGCTGTGAGAGGGTTTGGGCGAAATCCAACGTTTTCACTCGCTAGTTTAATGTCAAGAAAGAGAGCTTTGCGGCAACGATATTTATAAGCTGTAGGATGGAATTTACGCCCTCGGTAAAGTCAGTGTTTGGGTGCAAGACGGTCTGAAATGAGCTCCCTTTTTTGAAATGTCTCATCCGTCTCTGATGTAATTGGATCTTACGAGTGCTTTTGAGGCAAATAGGAAATCATATGGTTTTTGAGTTGTTGTTGCATCTTCGAAGTTAAGTTTAGATTTGTGGGGGCTTAATTTTAGGTTAACCAAAAACCATATCGGGAATCTTCAAAGGAATGTAAACGATTCTGATCAATGACTCCCGTTCCTTATATCTAGTCACTAATTAAAATAAATTTTAGTTCGAATAAAATGTAGTTTATTAGAAACAATTTTATGTAGTATTATGTTAATATATATCTTAATACTGTTATTTTTATTGAATTGAGAAAGTATAATGTATTGTTAGTGAAATTACATCGATGGCTAAAGAGGAAGGTATCGTTTTTTAAACTATTCTTCCATTCTTATGCCCCAATTTCACTCTTAACATTTACACATTCTTAGCGAGTTGCGTTTAATTATTTAACGATGTCTTGAGAATTTGTTTACGGTTTATGTAGTAAAGCGCATTTTTGGAGAATTTAATCATCAGATCAAAAAATTAAAGTGTTCATTGGAGTATAGGAATTATTTTCATCTTTAGTTTACTTACATATTTTTGGCTAAATCTACGTAATTGGAAGTAAAAAACGGCAAGTTATAACTGGTGATTTTACCTTTTTTCATCTTAGTGTATGTCGAAATAAACATGATGAATATTTGCGTTATTTTGGGAAGTGGAATTCAGTGATTCCCGACGAACCAGCACATCCGTTAGTCTGCGTCATGTGCAGTCACAGTTTACATCCTGTCGGTGGAGAATTTACCAATTCGTAAACGCGATGCCCTCCCGCCGTCGCTCCACTGCGTGTGTACAGTCAGCTGTGCGAATCGCCCTGTTAATATGGCCACGTTATCCACGGCAGATGTTCATCCTTCCCACACGCGCAACCTTCCACGGGATAGATAATGAAGTGATAGTCCTCCTATTTTCCATGGGATGCAGAGCGTGCGCCCAAGGACGTGATAAGGGACGCACCTTCTGCGTTGAAGGGTGCGGGCTGGCATATGTCGGAAGGTTCGTTTTGTGTTTTCTCCAAGAGCTTTGTGCCCGGAGATGCACGGTTCAAATATTTTTCACACGGTGATTTTAGTGCCAGGGCCGGGTTGGTTATGATGTTGGAGTTGTAGCCTTTGCGGTGCTAATATTATACGTAAACCTTTATTCATTATCTTCAGGATTTTCGAGATAACTGTTCGGGGATATGCGTAGAATAAATGTGATGTGTTTATTTCATTTTTTCTACATTCAAAAATTAAAAGTATTTTGAGTTCTTCTCGTTGATATCTTAGAAAGAAGATCAATTATGAAAGATGTCATTTCTTTCCGTCGAACCGAGTATTACCACTTCGGAATTGTAATTGTAAACTAATCGATTTAATTGATTTGAAAATGAAATGTCTCTATCAAAGATTCTCTTCCCTTTTGAATAATTAGCTGATTGATTCGCGAATTTTGGCCATTTGTCATATTAAATTAACGTCGGCAATCATTCATCGTTTCCTCTCGAAATATAGATTTGAAATTCGATTACAGTCCTTAGTGTTCAATAGTAATGTTCATCGAATGAGATGGAAATGATTGTGATTAAAATTCGGGAAATCTTTCAATTTCAATGGAAGGAAAATTCCATTTTATCGAATTTTATATTGTATACGGATATCATGTACAGCATATGGAGAAACAAACATTTGGTGTCGAGAGTCTTTTGCATCAGTGCTTCCTCTTGAATGCGAATCCATGTCACTTCACGCCCCGAAACCTCAGCGCCCCTGGGCAAACTCTGCTCACGCCCTTTTCTCCGTACGAATCAGCTTTGTCGACCAAATATCCTGTAAAAATATTTCTCGTTTTATCGTGAAGTATATAATTTTGTCAGTTCATGAAATTATTTTCTTGGAATCCCTATAATTGTTACTATTCGTCTTTAAACCCAGTAATAGTTTATCATAGTGCCTCTGCAACGAGTCATTCGCCTCCGTCTCTGGTTTGCGGTCGTTCATCACTTGGCGATTTGCCTTTTATAGATTTCGTCATCTCCAGTTTTACTTCAGAGCGTGGCATTCTTTTCTTAACCCTGACATTGAACTCATCTCTTGCTGTCTATTTTGCTAGTGACGGTAGCTGCTTTCCTTTATACGTTCTGAATGTTACTAGTGCTCAATTAATTCTAAAAGTAAATAGTTACAGCATTGTTAAAAGCTCTGGTTGTAAAGGAAGACATTTATAGTTCTTTTTCATAATTCCAGAAGAAGAAGAAGATTATCTCGAATTTCCTGATTAGGTTTAGGCTAGTTATCTCGAAGATAGATGCTTCTCCAATAGCAGTAATAAAAATATCAAGGAAACATGTGTTTAAGATATTTTCGCAGCTGTGTTTTTCGGCAGCAATATTTAGGTTCCCGATCACGGTAAAAGATGGCCGTTGGATTCCTCCGCAGAAAACCAAGGGCGCCTCATGGTTTTTCTGGGTGTACATTGGAAAGGGTCCAAACCGGAAGGATTGCGGTTGGGTTTCTTTGGCTCATATACGTCTCGTTTAGGAGATGATTCTCGTCAGGGTGAAGTATGGGACTCACCAAAGTCGTCTTATTATCCACTAGAATAACAAATCGAGTATATTTAACTCGCTTGCGTGGAATTCGGCAAGAATTTCCTTTTTGAAGTCCGCTTATGTTTTCGTTTCCTTCCTCACCATGACGTTTGAGACGAAATGTGTTCCATGTTCCGGAGTCTAGGAGGCCGTTGTATTATTATTCTTCCTACCGCGTGATGTATTGAATTTAAGGCAGTTAGTAATGGTACTTCTTCTTAACTGTAAGTGAAAATAGGGAATTCATTTTTCTAGAATATCATCTTGAAAAGAGACTTACTTCCATTCGTTCTGGAGAATTATTCTTTCATTGATTGGGGATTAACAGTCTCTGGAAGATTATTCTACTGCTAGTATTGAATGCCTGGGTAGTTATTTTTCCTGAACGAAGTGTAATTCCTAGCTCTTGCGAAATTAAAGTCTACTATTGTATCGATTAGTATGAACCTATGTAATTGTAATTTATGCAAACAGTGTAAGAATTTCGTCTAGGAACTTGAATGAAAACGTAATGGAAGCACGTAGGGGACATCATTTATGCATGAGAAAATCTAATTCTCTTCTCTGACCTGCTCGTCTTGTTTAGTGGACTCTGGAGTCCCTTCAACAAAATCCTGCTTGTTTCAGCTTCTCTATTTTGCGCTTCCTCGATGGTCGAACGTCCAATGGCGCCTTTTTCCTCGGACCACCAACATTTCCCCATCCATTTTGCCCGCAGAGAGTTGTTAGTGTCCGGTGCTTAAGTTCGTCCCTTTCAGGCGATTTTTTTAAATCTCTCGCCGTGCGCGATGGGGTTTTATAAACGAACAGCGGCATAGTTTTTTTCAATAGCACGAATGTGGTGGAGTATGGTGAATGGTACAGTTCCACTCAAATGCTAGGAAATTACTCTGAGGGAAAGATTTCACGTCACAGTCATCTCGGATCGGCGGTTGAACGTTTTGCGAGGGTTCATCCGATTGCCCGTGTGTCGAACTCCAATGATAAATGCGTTTCCAGAGAATGCACATTTCTGTAAAATTTGACGGAGTGCTCGAGTGTTTAACTTCGGTTAGTGAACGGAAAGATAATTTAGTGGGAGGACTTATGTTAGATTAAAACTACTGTTGAAAAAATTAATAAAATTAATGGTTCCATGTGAAATGCCGATTAAATGTCGTAGCTATTTGCCTCTAATCGTGGTTTTGATTCTTGTTTGAGGTATATTTCATATATGTATTTATATAGATAACGATTTTTCAGTATCGTTTTTCTTCATTTTTCGATCGAAAATTCTCTCAGGATGTGATGTTTTTTTTTCATTTTTAGATGACGAATTTCCCTTCCATTAAAATTATTTGTTTCAATTCCATGAGAAAATAGGTAGATGAAAGCGGAAAATATCTTTTGAATTGTAAAACTACTTGTGCAATCTCTTTCTTTATTCTGCAGTTAAGATCCCTCTAGACGTTCAGCAGTGACATTTCCTTTCGCATTTGCCATTTAAGTTAACATATAAATAACCCGACATGCTGATCGTAAAATCCATACACCTCACGTCTCCCTAACGCAGTCACCGCTGCATATAGTCATTAAAAGCACATAACCATATCCGTTCAGTTTAGTCACACGTACCACTGGAGATAATTCACATCCCTCTTGTTTAATTCCTATCCACAATGGTCCGAATATCAATATTCTCAGTTGTCACATCGGCAACATTGCTTACGGCGAATCATTCCTCATGTCTCCTGTGTGGAGGTGCGTGGGGAGCATCACAAGAGACAATGATCCCAAGTTGCCACATTCCTCCTCATCCGAGAGCATCATCCACCGCTATCACCTTATCATTTCCTACTGCCTAACCATTCTAAATGTCACCATCTTTAATTTCGCCCTGTCTCACCCTCGTTTCTTCGTATCTCAGCTGTCTTCTCCATTTCCGCAGATCATCCCTTTTCGATGTAGCGAATAATTCACCGGAGAAATCCGCACGTACGTCAAAGCGTGATAATGTTCTAAACAATCAATGGCGACCCGTAGTAGTATTAGGAGTTGTTGACGTCAATGCAGTGAAGCGTTATTAATCTTTCATGTCGGCCTTTTCTCGGGTGCTTAATTGATTCTCTCTT
Organism: Pantala flavescens; assembly: GCA_020796165.1. NCBI lineage: Eukaryota > Metazoa > Arthropoda > Insecta > Odonata > Libellulidae > Pantala > Pantala flavescens. The sequence continues at coordinate 54,590,401 of CM036880.1, forward strand.
GATGGTCTTGTCTTTCTAGTCTCTAAAGGTCACCATAAATGGTGAAGGAAGGTCTTCGAGGATGGTGCACTGAAAATCCACTCTTAATCGCCCGTTAGTAAGGAGCTGTTTTGAGATTAATCTTTTGAGCCTATTTAGCTCAGAGTGGGATGGATAATCGTCAGTCAAACATCTCTTTTTGCTATGTCTGGGTGAATTTTCGTATGAGTGTGACTATTAAATCAGTCTAATACATATGTATAAGACCAGAACAGATCCCAGATCATCTGTTTCAAGTTTCTTATGATAATTAGGTACGTCAGTGGTTGGTATTATTTCTTGAACCAGTCTCTCAATGCACAATTCTTTCTGAACTCATGTATTCAGAATATCACACTTTCAGTTGCTGATATTTTCTTATGGGAATAAACTTCCTGTTCATAATCAGTGCTGGTCTCATTCTCACAAAAATACGACCACTCTCATTTCCTCGTGAAGTGGGAAGCGGAGCGCATTGGAAGGCCTCAATGGTAGAATGGTAGTTTCCTCGTGTCACGGTCGAACGCTTCTAATGGCCGAGGGCCTCTGGTTACGCTGGAATCTCTCGAAACACAATTGTCTATAACGACTTTTCCAAGAGACTGTCCACCATAACTTTTTACGACCACCATTTGGACTTTCATTTATTTTAGTAAAAAAGTTTCATAGCCCTCGACGATATCCTTTTAGAATGACGACTCGAGAGAATTCCCGTGAAATTGTTTTTTCTAATGACTTCGAATCGTAGAAATAGTAAATTTCGCCGAAGAGAGATTCGCTACGCACTCGTGAGCGATGACGCACGGAGCATAATTGATTTTCTAGTCTTTTCAATTAATATTCGCTGTTGCATCTCGTTTTGCAGTCGATGGGAACACGCGTGGGAAGCCGCGTTTAACCGTTATCACGTCAACAATGCGCGAACGCCGAAATTCAATTTGGTCCCTTTCATCATAATGTCATTAAAGGCGTTGGGAGCCATTAGTCTATTTCAGCATGACCTTTCAGCGTCTGAAAGGGGGTCTTCTTACGGTTCTGTTGTCCAGGGCGGGGTCCACCCCCTTTGTGACTCCCTTCGGACGACATCTGGAGAGAGCTTTCGAAATTCATACATCCTGCACAACTTCCCGTTTCCTGCAGCCTCCTCCTTTGTGTCGACCACTCTCCTTTCATTGCTAGAGGAAGCTGAAGAAATGGCAACTGGTTTTTTATCGCGGATTTTTTTCGTATGCGGGATGGTGGGTGTAAGATGGTCATTGTTCGAGGAATAGGATTAATGCCAAGCTTTTGTTGTGCCAGCCATGTAGAATTCTAAAAACCCACGATATGCATTTTCCCGTTTAGCATGTTTAACTATTTATTTCGGACTACCATTGTAGGAAAACATTATTTTCTACAGATTTTTTGTTTTTGAATAGTACTAGGTGAAATTTAACCCTTAGAATAAATTCCTCGCACTTTTTTGCATTTAATTTTTGAGCATTATTCTCTCAACTTAAAAAAATTACTGCATTGCTGATCTCAATTATATCCTTAAGATCTGGAACGGTAGCATAAATAGAATAATTTAACACGAGCTATGTAAATAGATAAGAGAATAGAGTATTAAATTTTTGTAATTGATTTTTTAGCCAAAAATGTTCATTATAGTTCGTGAAAATGTGATTATTTCTTTTAACTCTTAGTATAGAAAGGATAATTGGCACGAATATATAATTATTTCGAATAAATTTAAAGAAGTTATATCTTCAGGAGTCAGCCCAATGTCATCGTGCAAACCGAAATTTTCAGCAGGGCGTCGGCCCCCGTTTAATTATGCGGCGATCGGGACTTTTTCCCCGCATTTCCCTTGTGCACCCTCCCATTGTCCGACAACAATGCCCTTTCTTCGTCCTCTCACATGCACACCTTTCTGACACCTACTCCCTTTCATTGCCCACCATAGACCGGTCAATACTCTTTGCCGATCCAAAAGGATTCTTCTTTATCTTCCCCGGATGCGTCGCGAGGTACATCCGCGGGGGTCTCCTTCGCTTTCCACGCACGTGAGAGTATCCATCGCGACCGGAGCGGCATTGGGTGGGCCACACCCAATCTGTGCCCCCGATCGGCGATATTTATTGTCGCCTCCGGGATTAATGGGTGGGCGTTGGTTTGCGCAAGGTAATGTTTTGCGTTTGGCGTGCCCTGACCGAGATAAACCCAAGAGGTATTTTCGCGTGAGAGTGAGTAAACTTGTATGTTAGGTCATTTTTACGGAGAGCTGCATATAGTTGAATTTCCCCTCTGGTTTATGTACTGGGTCTCTATAGGATAACCCACGGTAAAAGTGAATGTCGAAGTGTTCGGGTACTTCGATCGATTTTGTAATCTCAAGATCTTGAAATAACATATTCTCAGTCGTATTTGCTGATAAATAAAATCCTTGCCTCTACAACGAGGACGGATCTAATCTATTACGCCTTAAGTTGTAAATTAAAAAATTTATTTTGGAGTTTTTATAATGCTTAATTTATTATTTGCTGTTTCCAAGGATTTGGGAATAAGCAAATTATTATCAGCTATATACAATAGTTGTGTATTTTATTGCCTTTATTAATGTCAAGAATATCAAATATATTTTCTCCTTCGAAGATGAAAGTATAGACATTCTTCATTCACCCATGTAACTGCATGTTCGGATTGAAATATTTACAATTGTTCAGTTTCAAACGCAATCAGTTTCATTCTTCTCTCTCCATTTCTTGATTGTCCGTCGCAAAGAATTGACGTAGATTGTTTTCTCCGAAGTCATTCTTTAATTACAAATTCCTTTATCGCTTGTCCATCGCAGAAACTGTTCAACAGAAACGTGCAAAAGATTCTTTGTGGAAAAATGTAGAAGAGAGATTAGTTTTCAGAGGAGAATTATAGAGCTGTCCGCCGGTGGAAGAGTTCCAAGTCCCCATCTTCAATTATTTCATCAATATGATCATTCGAGAAGGTCGTTTACATCTTCCGACTTTTCTATCGCATCTCTATAGTTTTATCAGCTGGAGTCTATCGATGTTTCCCCACAATGAGAAAATCCCCTTCTCGCGTGAGAGCCTCCCCCGCGTCCTTCATTCCACGGCTCGTCAGCGCACATCTTCTGGACGTCACGTCGGAGAGTGTCCTTGAGTCGTCCTCTCCGAAGAGTATCATCAACTTTGACAGTCGAAGATGCACGCGTGTTGGAGACGACGGCTTCCAGATATGACCTCACAACGATGACGGGGCGCCTTTATTAATAGGAGTCATTTTCACCACACGGCAAATGATCATTCCGTGATAAATGGCCGAGGGTTTAATGTCGAGTGGCACAGCAGAAAAAATCGGAACCGAAATGTCGCCGTCATGACGGATTCAGCCCCTGGGCACGTCCCTCTGGTCTCGTATGTCAATGTTTAGGGGAAGTTTTTAATGTGATTCGGCGCTGGTTCTATTTTCGACCCTCAGTTTGTTCAATACTGAATTATTTCGTTTATCATTTGTTCATTTTGTCATTGTTTTCTTTGGGGTCTCGGTTTATATCATACAGTATACGGAATGATGTGGATGTTCAACTATAATAATACGAAATATTTGAGAATTAGAGTTCCAGGGTTACCTTTTTTCACGAACCTTTCGGAGATAATGGATGTATGTCGTGTAGAAGTTCGTTGGCTAATTCCTAAGAAAAAAATATTTTTTTCAAATCCCGCCTACTCAATGATCGATAACTTGGTAACTAAAAGAACGCAAGCGTTACACAAAAAAATCTTCACATTCATCATGACTGCCGAGCATTAGAGTATATGTTAATCAGTCATTCGAATTTCGGAACAGGCGTTAGTTCTATTTCAAGAAAGCCATTAGGACCGAGCAGTTTTGGCGCGCGGTCGATTTCGCGTCAACTAAAATCGATGAATTGCGAGTGCAGGAAATTCCATGACTGTGACATTTTGGCTCCCTCAAATATTAATAGCGCGTGAGGAATGGCTATCGGTTGGTGAAAGATCGACGGTAACTAATATACACGCATCGTCATCCTAAGGTGGTGTCTATCTCAAATTGGAGAATGCGTTACTCAACTCCTTTCGCGATAGGACATTTGCCTGTCATTCTTCCGAGTCGTCTATCCTCTATTAATTCATCAACGATGATATAGAATATCTATTTATTTACCGTTTTCCGCATATTATCATACATATGCTCACCTTTTGTGAAGAATGTCTAATACACGTCTCAGCAGGTAGTTTGTGATGTATATTAATGATAAGCACCTTTCTACTTTCCTCCTATATTGCCTACAAAATTACACTTTCTTATCCCTTAGACTTCCTGGTTGTCTTGGTTGACTGTTGTAATCAAACAATTTCCTGCCGATTTATTTATTTCTTTCTCCTCTAGAGTGTACGAAATTGAAGGGCTAGGTTATGTTTGTAGCTATTCAATTCGTAAATTTGATGGATTCCTCCTTAAAAAACTGTGATTTTACCTTTAATCCTGAGATTATCGATTTTTAGATCGATTAAACTGTGTCTGAGGGTTCAAGCGTTTTAGGAACTTCATAATTGAAATTCATTTCTTATTTTTATTCCACAATTGAAAGTGTGATGAATGTTGGAAGCTCGGGTAAAGTGTGAATGGACTTCGCTTTCAATGATTGAATCTTGTGTCGTTACGTTAAACCAATGTACGAGGGGCCTCATTTACAAGAAAATTGTAATGAAATGCGATGATGGTGTGAGGAATTGCTTTTCAGGAGATAAAAGCCATGAAGTCCGGATAACCGAGTTTTAGGGTGTTAGTTGATTCATAAATTAGTTCCGAAAAAGGTCCATTAAAATAAAATATCAAGAGAAAGGGACCTTTTTATAGTTTTATAATGTAATTTGCTCATAATCGATGAAGGTTAATGTCAGTTGCTGCTCATTCCGTTTAGCAAGGCCACCTAATGTATCGTGGTTGGTTTTTAAAGCTCTGCACCCGCTCTCAGTGTGTCGCTTCGTCCCCTGTCCATTGTACACTAATTCTGGTAATTATATTGTTTTTTGCCGTCTCTTTGAGATTCACAGATTAATCCATGTATCCGAAAGCAAAAGCCAACGCATAGATCTTGTAGCGTCGCGTTGCTTAGCAAATGAAGGAGACAGCAGATGTTCCGACATTTGGCAACACCGAAGATCCAGTGCTGGTTATTTCGACGACTTAGTGCCATTTAGTGCCAACTTCCCTTTACCTTCGTTTTAAATAAAAATCCTCCCTGTTTACACTCCTTGATGTGTCTCTCCTTACACCGAATGTCCCGAGCACATGCGCCCCAGTTGGTACAGATCTTAAGATTCCTATTTTCAGTTTGGGGATATTTTTGTCTGCGTTTGTTTATTCAAGCGAAGAAAAGAAACGTCTCGTGCTTGTAAATTTGTATGTGGATGAATGAAATATCAAGCTTCATTTTGGAATGAGCTATCCCAGGTTCGGTAGAAGTAACTGTTAAAACTCCTCTGTTTGTGAATTTTATAACCATTAATTACAGCAAAAATATCAAAACTTTTCCATAAAAATGTATTTAATTTGATCTTTTCCTTTTGGTTAAATCAGGGAATAGTGACGTAAACGTATTTTTATAATACACATTTGTTGTTAATTATCCTGAGACCTTTGCGAATCTAGAATTGGAGAATTTTTAAGCTTTAAATTTATAATCTTTCTCATTCAAGTTCATGTTACTGTTGGTTTCTGTATTTCCGTTGTGGATGATGTTGTTTTGAAGTCCCTGCTGTCTTTCTTTTCTTTTACATGTGGTATGAGAATAAAATGGGAATGTCCATGTTAGCGGTATATAAAGTGTTAAAATAATCCTTGATAGTAAATAATGTCTTAATGATGTGAAATTTTTGAAAAATTCTTCTTCGAAAGTTTTCAAAATGATTTTAGATTATTTTTTATCAGTGTCGAGGTAGTAATTTTGTTTTCCGCAGTCGCAATCGGAGTTAATACTTTTCGTTCGAGATTTCGATACGGATTGCTATTACAGCGTTTGTATTTCCGTGCAGTTGTGTCCGTTCCTCGAGAACTGCGCCTTTTCCTTAACCTTCAAAGACAGCCCGAATTCGTGCTCAGTTTCGTTTTTCGCATGGGCAATTTCGCTGAATCTCGATTCTTTCGATTGCCTGAGGCCGCACTCATTCCTCGACCGAAGCACTGCTTGAAGGTTGGGAGCCCACCGCCGTACTCTGCCCCCATCCCCAGAATAAATCTCGTTTTAGTTTCATTTTCCGTCGGCGACGTTGCCGCTTGTCTTCGTGCGGTTTCTCCTTTCTTGTCTTTTTTCTTCCCGGGCTAAATATGGCAGCGGCGCCATGACCCTTTGCGGAGGAGAATGGCTGCTCGTTCAGGAATGGAGGGGCCGCGGACAGAATTTACGGGCCCTTTTAATTCGCGCGATCTTCCGCAGGTGCCGATGTCTTTAAGATAGCCCAATTGCGAGTTCTAAAGGCATCCTGTCCACTTTACTGTTAAGTTCGTAGAAATAACTGGGGGTATATGTGCAGCTATTCACGTATCCGGTGGCGGGAAGCATTTAACCATTTGGCGCTTATGATTCTCGAATGTTTATTTGATGCGTGAAGGTTGAATTATGTGTAATTATCCACGGTTGATCGATATCCTACTTTTGGTGAAGGAGTACGCGGTTTGAATCCCACCGTAGGCCGAGTATAACGGTGGCCTGAGAGAAATCGGCCAAGTCTTGCCAAGTTGGATGCATTGCAGAAGTCTTATATTTTCCGGGAATATTTCTGTACTTCAATTCTATGCATTTTCTAAAATCCGCCCGTTCTATCTCTATGAATGAAGCTCTTCAAGGCCAGGGTCAATTTCCCTACCTGAATCTAAGAATTTTTTAAAACGCTTCGCTAAAATATGAAAGCGTTCGATGAATTGTATTGAAAAGAGGAACTTAGTTTGAAATTTCAATGAGATTGTATATCTCTTATATATATATATATATATATATATATATATATATATATATATATATATATATATATATCTGGTAATAGTTTTAATCCGAATATAGCTGGCTATAATATTCGCCGAGGTTAAGAGGATTGCCATGCTGAACCTCTGCTTGGCAAGTGGCTGCGAAAACCGTACTTAGTTGTTGAAAAGATTTTTGAATATAATGCTTGCAATAATAGTGTAATATCTGACAAGTTGCATATTTATCAGTGTCATGTCACTGTAAACTATTAACAAATTCCGTAGTTCTTAGAATTAATCAAGCGGCAAATTGTAGAACATGAGTAATTGTTGCTTTATGAAGAAATGAGAACGCTCTATTATCGTGTCCTTGAAATTTATTTTCTCATTCAAGTTAATGATCAGTTTAGCTTATTATTTATCAGGAAGAATAGTTGTGATCTAGTGGTAGAAGAATATCAAAAGCTTTAGGTTTGTTAAGGGCTATTTTTATCTCGAGCCTGGTCTATTATCAAAAGCTTTTCAAGTTCACGCGGACTAAAATATATTTCTCACGTCCCACACACGTAACTATCGTATGTAGGCGAGTGGAAACGATGAAAATGCGTAGTTGGCAAGCTTGGTCTGGCGCGAGGGAGAGTTTTATGGGACGATGACCGACAGTACACCTTGCTCCCTCCACCCCCCTCCTCCACGCACTTACGCTCCAATGACACCTTGAGGTTATGAGATCCGTGATGGAAGGTGAGGAAAGAAATAATTTTGACTCATCACCACGCCGGACCACGTGATTGGAATGTCCTTGTTATGTTCCCTCTCTTCCCGTAATGACATGCCCATTGTTAAGTCTAACAGCCATATTTTGTGTGGGTTGTTTTTATCCTCTCTTTCTTAGCAGCGTACCGATGTTACTTAAGCTTCCTTTAGAAATCGTGATAGCACGCATCAATGGCAATGCTGTGAAATATTACAAGTATTTTTCCTGTGCTATGGTTTGTTTTCCGTTCGTTTCATTCTCCGATCATTGATCATAGTATACAAAGGTCGGATTATTAAGTTTTATCTACTTGCCTCTACGTAAATGGCTTCTTAAAACTGTTTTGGAACTAAATATTGGACATAATCTATGATATGAGAGAAATGAAAGTGGAATAAAAACTGCAATGACTTGTATATGATAAGCAAATGCCATATATTGGATCCTTTACCTTGATTCGTTTTGATTAATCAAGGGAAACCCTCTCCCCGTTTCCGTTTCTTGTATGCTTGCAACTTTCTTCCTATCTAACAAAATGATTTAATAAGATTTTCATTTTTGTCAAGAAAAATTTTGTATTTATTATTGATTCCCCTTAAACACTTTATGATTTTTCCAATTCCTAGCATTTACCCAAAGTAAAATTTATGCTCATTTAATATTTCTAATCTTATTGCACGCAATTACAAAAATATAATGAATGAAGATTATGGATGATGTAACATTTCTTACTCTTACTTTGTCACTGATATAGGAAGAAATTCTTAGAAGAGATCATCTCAATTTCTACCAAAAGTCTACCCATAACAAAAGAAGTAATTTCTTAAGGTATACATACAGTTCAAAATGCGCTGAGAATGTATCCGGAGAATTATCCGAAAATAAGGTGTGATATTTGAAAATAATGGACTTAAGCCTTCATAGCGGAGGTATCTAATTAGACTGAATTCACTTGATCTTTGACCGGGTTTATGAGTGAGGTGGTTTGTTTCAGGAGCCAGTGTACACACCTCAGGTGGAAGCCATCTCCCCTACGCTGCCCTCAGATTCCCTCCAGGAAGACTCCACGTTTCGGTCTACAAAGGATGAACTTCTTCAACAAATTGCGAAGGTGGATAGGGAGATTGCTAAAGCCGAGTCGCAGATTCAAAAGCTCAAGAAGAAACAGGTTTGTGATTAAGCATTTAATTTTTACACTATACATCTAGATTTTTTGCTGCTTGTTTTTATGGTGAGGTAACCAATTTTGTGCATTTAAATAGTAATGTAAAAATATGGGACTCAAAAAATGCGCTCAGAAAAATGGTGCGAATAATTATACTAAATCACTGTTAACTTTTGCATATACTTAAGAAGTGTAAGCAAATTGTTATTGACAGATTGATATGCACAATTCACTGTTTCTCTTGAAATTTAGATGTATATAATTATTATCATCAGCTTATAAATCTTTGGAAAAGAATGGTTTTAATTTAAATAATATTTTAACTTTTAACTGAGTTTTTTTTTGACTGAGTGTTTACTGAATTCTGTTATATTTATATCATTGCTATGATGATGTATATACACTTTGAAGTGGGAGACCGAAGACTTATTAATTGATTATTTGCTGTTTTTATCAGTATACTACTGCTTTAGATACAAATTTCATAGCTTTTTGTAATTATGATCATTTCTCATGAAAGATATATCCTTAGTTGCATGATTAAAAACTCATTTAAATTTCAGTTTTTATTTCTATTTATCTTTTCTATTTCCTATTTCATGACCTTCTGATTAAATTATGTAAAAATCTCAAAGCATAGTCACTGGTCTTCATTCCTTTGTTTAATATGGATATGATGTTTAATTTACCATAATTAAATGTTATCTATTTTTAAGATGCTAAAGTTTATTGAATGACTAAATTAATCTTTGGTTATGATTTATGTATTATATGTTTTTCCTTTTACTTACTTGTTGCCATGCACTAATAAACATAATTAAATTGCAGCAAGAACTGGAGGAGATTGCTAGTAAGCCAGCTGTTGTCATAGAGGAGGAAGAAATAGCCCAGCCCAAGCATCAGAGTTTAGCACAGAAAATTTATGCAGATAATAGGGTTTGTATTCAAGATTTCTTAATTATAAATTCCTAATTTTTATGTTTCACTATCAAGCCACTGTATATTTATTCTGTCGAAATCTTGTAGTTAGCTTCAATTAGTTATTGAATCCCAGAAAGATCTATTATAGTTGGAAAATATGCGTCGTTCCTCATATGGATGATTGGGTCATTATCTTAAATTATTAGAAATATTCAATATTTTTTCTATCAAGATTTAATGTTATCTAAATATTTAACATAGAATTATTCCTAAGTCCATTGTGGTTCTTTAATTATTAAATATGCTGCACTAAAGTCAGTTAATTGTTAGTACAATGAAAAATCTTTAGTCTTCTATTCTAAGTAGAGTTATTTTTATCAGAAAGCTATATAATAAAAATAATAGGTTGTAAATAACCAGAATGTTTGATGAACTCATTTTTAAAATCATTTACTGCTAGGATTAAGTTATATTATATTTGTTTTAATGAAAACGCTTTAAATACTGATTATTTCCCTTGCAGAAGAAAGCTCAGGAAGCTCATGGCCTGCTGGACAAGCTGGGACCAAAGGTGGATCTGGTGAGTAGAAAGTATTAATATAATTTTGAAAACAAGATGATATTTGCTTTGTATTATATTCTTTTTATTTTACTAATTAATATTATTTTAAATTACTAATTTATCTCCACACTCTCCTAGTTCAAATATACCTCAAACTTACTACTTTTGTTATTCTTTCTTATCTCTCAATAGTCTTAATAATAATAATAATAAATTAATGTTAGTAGTTTCACCTACTAGAGATAATTTGCATGTCTCTCACAACCCAGTTTTCATTTCTAGTACTTGGGGCCCTCTTCACGTATTGTTTTTCTGTTGATTATAAAGAACATTTTTATGTATTATAAATAATTTTATCAGGAAGTGTGATCATGATTAATTTTCTCTCTATCATTCACAAATATTTATGTGATTTATTATGTAAAGATTAAAATTTTGATGGAAACAAAACCATCTATTATTAAAATTGTTCAGGATTTCCAGTTCAGGATTGTAATTATTCTGTTAAACCTAAGATCAGGGCACATTATAGTTTTAGATTATCAAATGTAAGTTTAATAGAACCTATATCTACATAAATACCTAGCAAGCTGCCTTTTGGCATGTGGCAGGGGGTTTAAACACCTATTTAAACTATCATTTATTTTAACCTATTATTATTGAGTATGGTATATGGGAAGAAAGAATCACTAACACAATAAGTGCTAGTATCTATTTCTCACATTACATGCACATTATCAGTTTGGCTTAGCTAGTAGGGTGATCACAGAATATTGATCATGTATTATGCAAATGTACTTTCCTTAATCTTATCTAGTAGTTTTAGTCTAGCTCCATATCTATCTACTAATGATTCCCAACCTGTGTCTGATAATAATTTGGTGACACTTGCCTTTTTGTCATAGTAATTCTCAACAAATTATATCATTTTATTCTGTATCTTCTCTAGTTCTCAGGTGCTAATTTTGTCCAGGGGATGCTGTATTGTAGATATAGTCTAATGAATGTGAAGTAGCACTGTTCTCTCACCTTTATTCACTTCTATGGACAATATGTCTAATAAATCTGATACTTCTATTTACTTAACTGTATATATTTTGTATCTGTGTGCTCCAACTCATGTTATTAGTAAGAATAATAAGAGTATGATATTTAACTTTATCTACTACTTTTGAATTGGGAAAATAAAGAATAATTTGTTCACTTTAATACTTAAAGCTTTAAAAGTCTCACACCCTGGGAGTTGAAATAAATTGTTCTCCTCCTTTCTATAATATCTTGAGGGAATTCCTTTTTACACTTATAATTTGATGTGTAAGCTTAAAATTGAATCAAAAGTTCAATGATTGTATTCTAACCTCTAAAATACCTCTATTACTATCTCACTTTTTTCCAGAAACATTTACATCTTAATGTGGTATTATTTTATTTCATTTTAAATCAAAGTATAATTTATTATACCATTTTAAATGTTTTGCTTACATTAGTCAAGTAATTTAAGTTTTGTGTTAGCTAAGTATAGAAATCAAAATCAACAATCAAATGTATTGAATTATACAGTTGATCATCCAATTCAAATTATCTTTGTATCAATATTCTTTATTTATATTATGTTAAATACTGTCTCTCATAAAATTTATTCTTATATCTTTACAGCCTCTTTACAACCAGCCATCAGATACTCCTATTTACCATGAAAACAAAAGGAGGTGAGTGATTTATTATATTCTTTGTAGTAACTTACCACCATGTTATTTACTATAATTCTAAAGCTTTGAGTGATTAACTAATGACATTTAAATTTATTGATATTGCCTCTTAAGTTTCTTAATGTAAATGTGTCACATCTTTTCTTTGAATTCATCTTTTTTTATTGATTCTTAATTTACATTCGGTCTATTCTTGGCAATAAAATGAGCAGATAGAATTTTTTTGTTTTTAAATCCAATTGCATATAACATATTTTTTAAAAATCAACATTCATTCTGGTTTTGCAGCTTTGCATCTATTGACATTGTATTCATTTGCATCTTTTCCTTTTTCAGGCATCTCACCTTTAAGAAACGGCTTATGGAGTATTTCAAGAGGAAACATACGGAGAGGGAAAGCAGGGAGAAATACATGACAGCAACTTATTCCCGCCTTATGCAGGAATGGCTTAGGAAGGTGGAAAAAATAGAGTCCTCAGCTAAGAGAAAAGCAAAGGAAGCAAAGAGCAGGGAATTCTTTGAAAAAGTATTCCCTGAGCTGAGGAAGCAGCGTGAGGACAAGGAGAGGTTTAACAGGGTAGGGGCTAGGATCAAGAGTGAGGCTGACCTAGAGGAAATAATGGATGGTCTCCAGGAACAAGAGGTTGGTGTTTCTTCTCTCTTATATTTTAATGATTTTGGCTATAAAATATAAGATAGCTAATTTAGATATTGTCACTGACATTATATAAATTTGAAGGCTTGTTGTCAACTATGAAATTGGGATGGGCTATCTTGGTAAAAACTCACTGGGAATACTGTCTAATCCTCACTCCCAATCCAATGATGTAATATAAAATGGATATTGAACTATTCAAGAACAAAGCTTGCAATTCTGCTCTCTTAAAATTTGAGATGTTTATGGCACCAAAACACCAGTAGGAAACATTCCCTTATATTTTACTGACTAATATTTTGTTGCAAAGGATAATAATTTTCAGATTGAACCAATTATTGAAAATTTAAAACTATAGGTAAAAAGTTTGATTGGATTATTACAGCAAATAGTATTGCTATTTCTTTTAATGAGATTTAATTTGTAAAGGATGGTGTAAGATAAAACGTAAAAAATTCAGATGTTCTAGTTTCTCATGGTTCTCCTAAATAGAGTTGTAAGAAACTTCTACATTTGAATATTATTCTCTATTTTATATTTATAAAAACAACACATTTTTTGGTTCAGTACTACTTTGATATGGAAAAACTCCACATTACTATTATTTACATTCAAGAGCTTAATGTTTCATCATTATTTCTAAATTTTATAATATTTTGTCAAGACTTCACACTTTTCCTCTTATGTGCCATTAGTTTTTAATTCTATTACTATTTCATTCATACCAATATGAGCTTTCTGATCCTTTTCATGGAGTATTCGCTAAATTCCTATATCATTTTGGGATTATCCAATATATCTAAAGTATAAACCAAAATTTGAACTATAATTGGTAATATATTCTGATGATGGGTTCAATAACAAGGCAATGTGCCCATTATACTCTCTAGACTCCAAGCTGATGTTACAAGCGTATGAATGATGTATGTTAGTGTACATTTTTTTCAAGAATGGCTGCCTGAGAAAGTACATGTTTAGTTTTCATTAGATTTGCAGCAAGTTTTTAATTTTGATCCATAAAATTAATGACAATATTATAAATAGCATCAACTATGTATTTTTCATCTTTAGTCTTTATTGAGGGTAAATTTAGTGTGTGTGGATCACTGTTGAAATAAATCTCTGAATGAGGGGACAGGTTCAACAATACAACTAGAAATGTATCATGTATCCAAACCAGTTTTTTTTTAAGGATAGATCCATCATTTTGATACTGAATGTTACTCAATTTAGTATGTTTATTTTTTTACTAAAGAGTAATACTTAAAAATTCAAATTAAATGAATTTGTTCAGTTTTAACTATGTTTAAAAAAGCTGCATTTGCCATTTTGAGAATAAAGAAGCACTTTTCAAACTAAAGTCCACAAAAATTTATCAGTTGATTCTGTCATAGGATTAAATTATGTCAGTTCGTTGATGAAACCAGTTGCATCAGTATTTTTTTGTGGATTCTACTAAGTCTCTTTTCTTAGAACATTCTATAGAGTATTTGTTATAGGACCAGTTTACAACCAAATTACCCCAAAGATGCCTTTGAAATCTGTTGTATATTTAATTCTCTATGGAAATATACAAAGTATTTCTCTTTAATGATGCTTTTCCACCAAGTGATGCCTTCCCCTAATTATTTTATTTAATTTTCTAAATTTTAAATCAGAATTTTGTAATCAAGAGTTCAAGTATAAATTTCATATTGAATCTAGAGTTCATTCAAAACAATTCTTTAGTACCAAAGCAAATATGCAATTCAGATGTAATAATTATCTTCATCATTATATAGATGTGAAAATAGCACAATAGAGCAAAGTATTTCAGATATAAATAAAAGTCTTTATGCAACTTTTGGAAGGATAAATATTTTGTGTGCATCATCTTCAATTTAACAATAAGTATTGAGATATTATTAAATTCATTGAATTTCGTGATGACTTTTAAGCAAGAAGTACTGTGGAACTTGACCGTTCAAAAAATGGACTTTTATTCCAAAGCCAGAATGTTGATACTAATATTTTCCTTTTTAATACTCTAGATGGAGGATAAGAAGATGCGTTCTTATGCAGTCATTCCTCCTATTCTCTTGGATGCCAAACAACGAAAGTTGACATACCAGAACATTAATGGACTTATTGAAGACTTTGCGGCAGAGTATAAGGAGCGACAACTGCTCAATGTGTGGACTGAGCAGGAGAGGGAGATATTTCGTGAGAAGTATCTTCAGCACCCAAAGAACTTTGGTCTAGTAGCGTCGTACCTTGAGCGAAAGAGTGTGTGCGACTGTGTCCAGCATTACTACCTCTCAAAGAAGACAGAGGGATACAGACAGCTGCTCAGGAAGTCTAGGCAGAGGGCAAGGGCATCAAGGAATGCCCAAAAGCCCACGGCAGCAGGTGGAGGTGCGGCAGGTAGTGGTTTGGGAGCGGGGGCTGGTGGAGCAGTGGATCCTGGCACGACTGGTGTGACCACAAGACAGTCAGTGGCTGCACTTCAGAGGGAACAGCAGCAGCGTGAACTCCGTGAACAAAGACAGCAGCAGGAGAGGGAGAGAGAGCACTCTGCTCCTGAAAACATCTCAAATTCCATTGCACCTCGCGATTCCTCCCCTGTTCCCCCTGCTGGCCTTCCAGTGACCCTTGGTAACTCAGAAGGGAGTAGCACCAGCACAACTACGTCGGCACCAACGGCTGCCGGTTCATCCGTGGTGCCTATTGTTTCAATGGCTTCTGGTACAACCAGTAGCACTGGTATTCTATCGCCATCAAATTCATCAGGGGTTCAATCAACAGCTGGTCTGTGTTCATACATGGTGACTGATAGCGTTCCTGACAAGGAAATGGATAAAGAGAACAAAAGTAGCAGGTGAGTACCTCATAGATTTTAATTTGCTTTACTATAATGAATATTTATTATGCCTATCCCTATTAGGTTCTAATATGGTTTTTATTTTGAGATTAGTAACCCATTTCTAATTAGTTTTTGATAGATTATGAATGGAGATATTTAGAAAACTTAAAAACATATTTATAGGAAATTTATTCTTCAATTCTTGGAAATTTTCTATTGGAATCCTGAAAATTGGAATAATATTTTTATTTAGATTGAAAGGTATGTAGTTATGGAAAGAATGTTTTTAAGATGCTATGAAGAATATTAGGAATCTCCTACTGTTACACCACAGATGAATTTATCAAGATTTATTGAATATAATGAACTATTTAGAATGAATCGTTATAATGCTTCCATTAGCTCAATCAGCCAAACTTGCATAGCTTTGATAATGGTCTAATAATCATGATTCTTTGAAATTATCATCAAACCTGGATTCTTTAAATCTTAAATTACCAATGTTGCTTTTGAACTTTGTAATAATATATGTTAATATATTGTTGTTTGGCATTACAAGAGTGAAACTCATGGACTTAAACTCATTGTTGATTTCTCTAAAGAAGATCTTGCCATCTCTCTGTATTATCTACTTACATGGTTACTGTAATGCATCTTACTTTGGATTACCATTTTTAATTCTTTGAAAGATTCTGTTGTAAAAATTTAAAGGTTTCATGTCTATGTTAAATCCCGTAATATTTTATATTGAAATAGAATAATCAATTGCTCTATGATAGATTGATTAGAAGGAACTGAAATTAGTATATCATTTTAAAATATCGTTCAATAACTAGTCTTAATCATGCATTCAAAAACCAATTTAAATTACCTAGTAACTTAGTTGACATTGTCATCGTGAATAATTTTCATCATAGTTTTCTATATAAACTCGATTCGGTCTAGCTGTACTTCGTAGCAAGACATTGTAAATGAGAAGCAAAAAACTTAGTGATTTCCACAGTATATTTCCAAAAACATGCAACTGGTTTCGACAGACAGCCATCATGAGGTGGTCACCTGACCGTCGTGTTTTTTTTTTTTAATATACTGTGGAAATTACAAAATATTTTGCTTCTCATTTATAGTTTGCTATGGTAATTTGAAAATGATCTTTTCAATTGTGATAGTTTTATGATAATAACTTATATTGGATACATAGAATGGTTGTTAATATTATGTGGCATTTATGGTGGTGAATAATAATTTTAAAGATAAATTAAACATAACCTCTTCTTTGAAAGAACATCAAACTTTCTTGTTCAATTCAAAAACTGAGATTCTTCATTTGATTCCAATTCTTCAGTTTCTTGAAGAGGACCGCAAGAGTAAAAGAAATCATGTAGAAGGAAAGCCATTGATCCAAATATCTGAGAAGATGAAAGTTGTTTATTTTTTCATAGTAGAACTTTAGTTTGCAACTTCATTTTGTTTTTTCATACCTTTTAGCTCCTTATGATATAATGATAATTAGAAATTTTATTTTGCCACTGGCTATAATTGATAAACTGATAATATTGTTTATCAACACCAATGAATGAAATCAAGATGCAAGGAAATATACCACTTATGGAAACCAAATGAATTTTTTTAAATGTCAGTTATCACTGTATAGTTCTTCTACTATGATATGGGTTAAGTCAAAACTAAATTGTATTATCTTACATCCTCCTTATCACCCATTCTGTAAAAAAGAAACGATATCTGGTTCCTCAAGATATGAAAGCTTGTTATAATGAATTTATCAAGGTTGCAATGTTAATTGACTGTCAGTCCTATAATCATATAGGTTTTACTGAAAAATGGTTTTGGCATTACCTGCATTCTGACTTATTAGCTCTATTTTTATACTTTTGGCAGTGAACTTTGATTTTTAACCAACTGTTAAAGTATTTTGAAAATCTTTTATAATTGTTGAACACATTTCTTATGCATCCATAATGACCAGTTCAGTCTTTTGGAAGCTTTTCACCATCAATTAAAATTTGTCAGCTAATTTACATTAGATTTAATATACTTTGAAATCAAATATGTTTGCTGTTTAATCAGTAAATTACCTTGTCTTTGCCCTTTTAAGATCTTTATGAAGACATGGCTTTACCAATGGTAGTGTCTTAGTGTGTAATAACTGAAGAGTTAAAAGTTTGTGAATCATTTTAATTACACACACATTAAATGAGTTAGTTAATTATTATTAAAAATAAAATAGTATGTGTTTTATTATCAAAATCACACAAACACATATATATGATATAACTTGTTAGCTTAAAGTATTTCTTAATTAATTTAGTTGAGCTTTCCTTTTATTGATTTTTAATTAGCAGTAGTTATCAAAAATTTAACTGTATAAGTTTGGTTTTTTGGTTTAATAAATAGTTTCAGATGAATAATCATGAGTTGTGCATAGTTTTGAATAGGGAAAGAGTACTGGCAGTGATTCTCAAATGTGTATAAGTTATTAAGCTAACCTGGAATAGCGAATGTAGAATAAGCAATTTGTTTGAAGCTAGATATATTAATACAAATAGCAATATTAAAGTAATTCTTTGACTTCTTGCTTTTATTGAAATTTAAAATTTTAATGTGAATTCTTAATTCAAGTCCAGTGATATGATCATATTAGTTTGGATAATGGCATACCTTCTATAAGAGTTTCCCTATTGAAAATTTTTTTACATTCATATGTAATGCAGGTGTTCAGGTTCTGTTAAGTCTAATATTCTCTATGTAAATAAGTTTTTCTATAACCTCATTATAATTAAAGGAGACAAAATTAATGGAAAGTTAGTGTAAGATATCAATTTCTATGGACAGTTATCAGTAGATATGATATATTGGAAAAACACTCACTTTTACATCATAGGTTTGTAAAGCTGGATGTATAATTTGTATCAGAAACATTTTTATGAAGTTCAATGATAACTAACAGCTTGCCAGTAGAGATAACTTTAATTACTATTTTAGGGTAATCAATTAGGGCAAACAATAGAGGTTTAATTTTCTAAAAAATAATTCATTGAATAAAATACATTTTGTTTAAAATAAATTTTCTCTCCAACTAAAGTGGAATTTCAGTGATCAATTATAGGTCCTAGTAGGAGAGAGAAATTTTAATAATTTTAAAAGTTTAATTTATTGGAATAATAAATAGAAAATAATGATTTTTTGTTGTTGTGATTAACTATTAGGTGTAAGTCTAGAAATTCATTGAAGAACATTTCAAAATTACTGTTTTATTAGTTGCTTAATATTGATACAATCATTTATGGTAATTATCTTTTGTTTAAATTATAATTATAATTTATAGAAATTTAACCTCGTAAGTTATTTTAGAGTTCTACATTCTAACTATCTTCCTGAGAATTAATTCTTCCTTTTTTCTTGATTATTTACTTGCCAAACATTCATAGTTAACAGATTCTTTAAAATTTTGTGGATCAAATACATTGATTGTTTTAGGAAAATTAGTTGATAATTCATTGGTTTATTAATGTGAAAGAGGTCAAGTCTTAATGATTGCTTAAATTGAGTGAATAGTTGATATCAGGGATATGAAAAAACTGAAATATGAATTTCATTTGTTGAAGAATGTATATCTTTACTGTTCGGTGGTGTTATAAGATATTACAGGCAAGTTGAAATAAGTTGGTTGCTGGTTTCCATTCTGGTAGATTACTTACCTACTTTTTGCTTTGTAGGAGGGAATCATATGATCATGTAGAATAACATTTCTTTAGAATGAAATATTATGAACCAAATATTATAAAACAATGATCAATTTACATATAATTGATGGGAGATGGTTTTAAAAGGTGATACTACGAGTATAAACGTTTTATAGTTAGATTTTTATTATTAAAGATGTCAATTCATCTTTTTCACTCACAGAAGTAATAACTTCATAGAAAATTGTTTAATTATCAATTCACTTTTATTTATTAGATTAATTTCTTGGGAAAAAAATATGTTACAATTAATTAAGAAAATTAGTGATTTTCTTTATTGAGAAAATAGATTAAGTACATTCATGGTTCTATATCAATCTATCTATACTGAATAACTTGATATCAAAAAGTCTTTAGATACTCCATAATTTTCAGTGATGAAATTTTTAAACGTTGAATGAAAAGTTTGTTTTTAACAAAGGAAAAAATTTTAAAAATATAGTTTAGGCTCTAACAATATTAATATATATATATCTTATTACATCATGAAGTACCCCATGAGGAAGTTATATATAAAAGGTGAAGGAATTAGTTATGTCATAAAATGAATGCCAAATGATACATAATGTATTCTATTCAAATTATCTATTTATCTTTAGAAGAAGATGAGATACCCTCCATGTATTATATTAACACTAAATTTTACGTTAAGGATTAATTATCTCCAGAAATTATTTTAAGATCATTATTAATAAAATCATCTAAAAATTTCTCAAATTCATTCTCTCATTTTCTGATGTATATATCAGAAACACTTTTTAATTGTATAGATAAATATCATGTTGCTTTATGATTCCTAAATAAATTTATATTCTCCCTTATATTTACTTGAGGAAATATCAGAATTATTCATTTTTAATTATTCATATTTAATATCGATGTGCCATTTACCTCTTGATGGACGAACAGAATGTATGATAAAGTATAATCCAGGTCACTAAAATTCATATATTGTCACGGTTTTGTATTCTGCAAGTATCGAGAAATAGTTCTACATGTACATATTTACCCTTCGAGCCGGCTGTTGGCGTTTGGCAGGGGGTGCTTGCACCAAGTCTCTACTTCCCTTGGCGATTATTTTCTCATATAGTTCGAAGAAAAAATGAATTTTTGAAACGACTCGTTCGCGCATCTCTTTCCCTGACCTTTCGCGCATTATCAGACCGGCCTATATAATACGGAAGACGCATTATTATTGCTACGTCTTCTAGAAAGGAGTTCTCTCATTAAAGAATGAGAGAATACATAGCCTTATGATAGGATATGCATACAGCTAGATTTGTACGGATTTTATAAAATTCAGATCACTTAAGAGCAGTAATTTTTAATTTTTAAATTTGATGCATGTGGATTACTATTTTCAGCGAAGTTAATTGTAACTAATTGTTCGTGTTTCATCAGAAATAACATTAGACTTAATTTAAAGTAATCACTTCTCTTCGGTAAAGGCAGTTATGAATTTTTATTTGCCAAATCTGTTCGAGTTAATATTCTTATTAAAGTTTGTTTTCTGGGGATTTTTGGTTTTTCCTTTAAGCCCCCTTAGAATAAAATTCCCAAATATTTAAAATATAGAAAAATATGGAATAAATTTTGGATTGGATTCCGATTTCATGATAAATATATTATTGACATCTTCTTGTGATTATGACTATGAGTGATGGCGGAATGCGTTAAAATGTCATATTTTGCTAAATTTATATTTAAAATATAATTCAAACAGTAAAGGTTAATAGGAATGTATTTATATACTTTTATATAAGTAAATCCTTCCGCTGAAGTAAATTTTAAGTAAAGTTATTAATTTAAGTTAATTTGTAAATTAAAGTATTCAGAGAGTGTTAAAAATTTTACCGCATTTGTAACACAAGTGAGTTGTGTTTCAAAGAATGATTCATTATCGTTTCAGATTTTTCGAATTTCTATCGTAAATTTAGTTAGTAACAGATAAAAACGAATTCGACTATTTTAATTGCGTTAATTCAAATGCAGAAGTTTTTAATCGTTGCAAGAAAAGTTTACCTCCGTATATGCCTAATAAGCACTTCTTCACATCGGAAATCAATATCCGTGGAGAATGACTTAATCTTTTATTGAAACTCTTAAAAGTTTTTAGTTTGTGAGGGAATTTGAGGTTCGTTGCATTTGGGAAATTGCTATGCAAATCTCTCAACATTCCCTCCGACCCTTCATTTGCTGATTTCATCGGATTCTGTGGAACTTCCTAATTGGATCACTTTCCCGTAATGGCATCGGTGGTAATGGATTTTGCACCCAACCCTTATTGTAGACTCTCCTTAGATTCCCTCAAAAATGATCGGCCTGAAAATTGAGACCCGGATCTTAGTTGGGTTCGAAAGGGTAATTAATTCGTGAGAAAATATTCTCATCACCCTGAGTGAAATAACTGATTGCTTTTTTGAATCACGAGGATAAATGAAAAAACCTTTTTGAAATATGAATATATTTACAGCATATCATTAAAATCATATAACATAGAGATAATCATTTGTATAACCTCCTAACTCCAGAAGTTTGGGTTGTTCACCAAGAACTTACACGTTCACTGGTTTCACTTTGTGAATTGCGACGAATTTAACTAAGAAGCATGTTTCAGATGCACTTATTACTCGAATTCTTGCGTATATTTGAGTTTTTGAACTTATCTTTTCCACAGCGAAGGGAAGTTGGAGAACAAGAAGGAAAGGAGAAAAGAGGAGAAGAAAAAGAAGAAGGAGGAAGTGGATAGCAGTGACGAAGAATGTGGTGACAACCAGGGTGAGTACCATATTTCCTTCTCACAGGTCGACCAATGTCTTTACTTCACCGAACAATGAAAAGTTTGAAGTGGAAGAGAAGCATATCCTTCGGTGCGTTATAAATTACTATTGCGTGCGAGTACATGATCTAATATTTTCTCTGCGATGTGCCGTCGAAAAAACACTTCGGAGTTCTCACCGCGAGAAAATAAGTCGAACACGAACTCTAGGTGCTTCGTTACTTTTAATTTCATCTACACACACAAAATCGTTGCCATCCGCAATGGAACAGGGCACAAATGTCCTACGCAACGCGTTTCTCATTGTCCACTGTGGTAGTTCTTTTCTTTCCCTCATCGTATCATCATCACTCCATAGTGGTCATCTTCGTTGCGTTGGTCACCTCATGTCACCATTTCCCCCCTCCTGGTTCTGCCTTGAAGACGGGGCAGAACTCCGGTTTACTTTGGCACTCTGCCCCTTCGGAAACGTTAGCAAATTTTCTTTCCGTGGTCGCGGCCTCGCCTTCGGTCCTTGCGCTCTCCTCGGGGCCCTCCTTGCTCTTCTCCTTCTCCGGCGCCTTGCCCTCCGACGGTCCTTCGCCGCTCCCTTCGTTCTGCTCGCCCGCGTGGCACATCTTACGATGCTTATGCACGAAATAGTAGGACGGAAATTTGGAGCCGCACGTTTTGCAGGGGTAGTACTGAACATTCATGTCTAGCAGCTTAACTTCTTTGACCACTACCCTCGCCTTCAGCTTCCCAGCAATGCCGCATCCGGTCGTTCCTCCCGCCCCCAACTCGAGTGCTACGGGATTGATATGCCTTCGGGTGTGCTTCTGGTAGCAGTAATGGCTTTTAAAAGTGTGGTTGCAGTAAAGGCAACGGTAAAGAGGATCTGAAGAATTGGCATTGGATGTGGAAGGCCTCGACTTAGAGTTGTCCGAGCTAACGGAGTCGACGTCGACTGAGGAAGAATCTCTGCTGGCAGATCCACCCATCACATCTACTCCGGTTTCCCCCGGGTCCCTGTCCGACGACATCATCGGTTGAGGAGGTCTCTCCGATGCCATCGTTAAAGTCTCCGGGGGCCTCTCCTCCTCCACGTTGCTTTCCTCCAGTAGCTGACCCAATTCCAAGCCGTAATTATCGTTCAGAACCCTGTGGAATCTCACGGGGCCGTCGCAGCAAGCAACGTCCAGCACGACCTTCGTCGCCGAAGAGCTGGAAGAGGTTGTCGAAGAGGACGAAGATGGAACAGAGACACCCTCGTTAGAAGTCCCGGTGGCGTTTCGTTGAGAAGCCGAGGACTGCTTCGACGTAAGGTTGTGGAATGTCTGCGCAGTAGGTGGTGGCGTCCTCGAGTTGGAAGCCATGGAGAGAGAAGGCGAAGAGGCGGTGGGCGAAGGAGAGTTGGAGGATGGCAGAGAAGACGGACATGGCGAAAGAGAGGATGGAGTGCGGTTGTTGATGTTGGAGGGACCGGGTTCAGAGTGGCTCGGCGGCGTGTAGGGTCTCTCCGGATGGAACGGTACGTGAAGTATCGGCGGAGGGATCGGAGGTGGAAGAGGAGGTGGCAAGTGCGGAGAGAGCCTCTGAGAACCAGATATCACTGCTCTAAAAGGACTTGCGTCTGGGGTATGAAGAAGATGGGGCGGCGAATGAGGTGGTCTTTGTGGATGTGTCGGAGGCCATCGAGGAGGTACTAGCACCGGTAACATCTTCCTGCTAGGAATGGGTTTAAGAATCGGGGTGGGCGGGGTTGGTGGCGGCGGAGGAGGCAGTCCTGTAGTGGCCAGTGCCGCCGCGAGAGCAGACCTCCTCTGCTGTTGGTGGAGGAGGAAAGCACGGCAAAATGCGAGGGCGCGTGGCATGTGGAGTAGGTGCGCTGCCAGAAGGACGGCGTAGATATTGTCAGGGCCTAAGTCGAGGAAGCCGGAATACATGAATGCGAGGAGAGGGGCGAATGACTCTGGGCTGACGTTAGGCACGGAAATCGTAGGAGCGGATGTAGAAGTTGGTGGAATGGTTGCTTCAGAGGCTACTAGGAGAGCTTTGAGGTAGCCGCTGTGAGCGGAGAGGACCGCTCGATGGGCAGCGAATGGTCTTCCGCCCACGTTGAGGACAACGTCCGCTGGCGGCAACCAGCAGGCGGCAGCCGCGGCGGCTGCTGCTGCCGCCGCAGTGGCTGCAGCCCCGCTACCGCTGACGGGGCTGCCCGTTGAAGTCCCCAGATGGGACAATGCGTGCTGCATTTTGATTGATTTATTTTGGTTCGTAAATGTAGGTTTTCTCCGTGGAATTATTTAAATTATATCGACAATTATTCAAACATTAGAGTCTAATTTTTCGAAGGATATTCAAGGCGGTCCTTAAAAAATAACAGGTTAACTGAACGTTATCGTACTCGGGACTTAATTCCGTCGTAAGGAGTTAGTGATGCATATCCTCGGCGGATTCTGCTATTAAAACTCCCTCCTTAAAAAAGTTTTCACTTCAAGCTAGTGCCAATGAGCAATACACTCGCTAGTAATTTACGTTTTGCGTTCTTTACTTCATTTCAGTAGTTTCTTGCACTAATTTACAGATTCTCGATTCATGATTCGAGCGTACAGTATCACAAATCTTCGCTGTGAAAGCACGGCAAATGGTCATATTTATGGATTGTTATTGATTCACGTTTCTCAGAATGATGTTTAGATAAACGAGCAAGTTTTTTTTACCAGTTATGAGAAAGTAAGAAGAAATTATTATCAGACACATTCGCTCACAGTAATTTCGCTGCAGTGTCTCTTGGTTTACGCGATGAAAACAAGTCACCAGTATCTCTCCGGAGAATTTTCAGTCACTGGAATTTTAATAAGTTAACACTGCGTATCACATCAGCACTACTTTCGTATTTTCTCTGCGAATTTTTGTTACAAAAACAGCGTGGAACGACCTTTGGAGAGTGAGCGAAGCACTTCCTCTCGTGAACTCGGATGGAAATCGTGAGCGGTGAGCGGCCGACCTTCCGTGTTGCACTTCCGTCCCCGCAATGTCTCGTGCTGTTTATCTCCTCCTCTTGACATCTCCCCTCCACCGCTCCCGCAGCATCCACCTCCGCGAAAGAAAAACAGACGCGATTGGACGGGCGAATCAGGAACGTCACGATCCCGCCGCTCTCATTGGTCCACGGCACGAAATATCCGAGGCAGTGGCTAATGGAGGGGAGCGGTCCACGGGGAAATACGATCTGATGGAGGAATGCCGGGGGGTGGGGAGCTGAATGGGGAATTAGCCTGCGCCGGGTGTTGACCATTGTGGCTCGTGCTTTCCTTTGTGTTCCATATCTCGCTTCCCTTTCACATCTTACTCGTTTTCAAACCCTTTTTCCCCTCAATCGTTTCCACTTAGAGCCGCGGACTATTCTATCGTCCCGTTTCATGATATTTTTCGTTATTATTTCAACGCGGAGATGTTAATTCGGCAGAAAAGCGGAGACCTCTCGCGCCTTTATTATTCATTTCTTTGTGGGATTAAGGGGTTACGATGGCAATGATCCAAAGAGCGGAGTAAGTGCATTTTCGAACGTGCTAATCCCATGTTTTTTGGATGATGGAGGAATAAAAAATGGTGTTATAATCCCTTGCATAGGGAATGTGTCCATAGAAGGAGACAAGATATGTAAGCGATGTTTTTTTTATTATTTTTCGTTGATATCTATTAAAATATATATTATTGATTCTTAATAAAAATATTTATTATTTTCCACGTGTAATTTTAATATTTGTGTCTGTTCTCAGGCTGGATATATGTTTAGAATTATTAAAATTGAGTTTTACGCGTTTAATTTCGGAGAAGAACTTCGTATGATTTAATGTCGTAGTATTCCAATTAAAATGCGCAGTATTTGGATCTTCATAAAAATAAATGAATATTATTGATTGGAAAAATCAACGTTGGCAGTTTCCTTAGTAATACCCTCTAATGAGCAAAAGAATTAAATGTAAAAACTCATCAAAAATAATGAATTAATGAATATAAGTAATTTTATACGTATGTTTTTTAGAAAATAATTTATAATTTAGGAATAAATAAATCTAACTAAATTCATCTTAGTTGTGTTTTTGGATTCATCCCTAAATTAAATCATCAGTTGTGCCGATCTTTACTTTTAACATTACATAATTTAACCATGATATTAACTATATACATTTTCACATATATTACGTATAGTCAAGTTTAGAAAATTGAACGAGTAGTTTTTTTTAGTAACTCTATTTTACGACCATTCCGGATCATAGATTTCACATTGCTGAATATTTCCTTCTTGATTTCTTTTATTCTTGAGTTTGGAGAGTATAAGAGGTTTCCCCTAGCGACCGCGTGGTGGCTACGTGGTCCTTTCCCGCCATTCCTTCAATTCCTCCCTCTCAGCCGTGCTTCGTCCCACCCACTCTTGTCCGCGCGCACGCGCCCGCATTCCACGCCTCCCTCGTGGTGGGGAAGTGGGTGGCGCCTCACTCGCCACTGGCGCCTCGAGCGGCACACTCACATGAGCTCGCTTACGAACTGAATGCGTAGAGAAAATGGGTAATAAAAGCCAAGATAAAGTAATGCTTGTTGTGAGAATAATCGCGGGAAATTCTTTTTTTTTGCGAGGGTGGACATTTTATTCCATGGTGACCATCAAGTATTCGGTTTGATATAGTTTTATATTTAGAGTGAAGCTTGTCGTATCCGATCCATTCTTGTAGGGTTTTTCATCCGAAGGCACCGTTTTAGTCTTGATATTTATCCTTTTCATTAAGTCTGTAATTTGTTTTCCTCTGTTTTATTTCTACTTCTGCTCTGCTATATGTAGTTTCATTCGATCGAATTTAGGGATTTCGGTTCAATTGTTTGATTGCCGATGCGAAGAAACTGCTTCAGCTATGAAAGTATTCGAAGAACATTTACAAGCAACGATTGGTGTGGAGTTTCTGTATCTTCCAGTGTCACTCCTACTTTTTCTCTGCATAATGAAGAATCACACATTTATTTTAGTATTCTTTATTTTATTCGTATGTATCTTCTGTAAACAGTATCGGAGGAAAGGATATCCGTTAGAAAGAGACTTTTACAAGTTTACAAGATCTGATCTAATTAAGTAATAATTCGAATGAATGTTTTTTTAGCGTTTATTATGGTCTATTTTAAGGAAAATTCATTCTTGAAATCGGTTACTTTTTAGCATTTCAGCTCTTGTGTTTCTCACAGAATTTTGCAAAAAGTGAACCACTTTAAACGTTCTATGTATTTTAAAAACGCTATGATAAATTTTTGCTGCATCATTTAATTATTTTGAGACCAGATAACTTGAATGATCATATCCAATTGTTTTAATGCGAAGAAAGATCGTAAATATTTATCCTCTGAGTAAATTTACTCGAAATTCACTTCATATTTTCCTATTTATTTGAACTTCGACGTTTTGCCTTCTTGAATAAGACAATGGCGAAAATAAATGTTTCAATTCAAAACGACTCTTCTTTTAACTCCCATAAGTATAAAGTGCAGCTCAGAATTGTCATCGAATCCTGGTGCACTATTGTGTGAATCTCGAAACTCTTCGGTGGAAAGATTTCCAACGTTAAAAACTATTAAAGAGAACTGTATTTGTTGAGACTGTGGCGCAGATATTTCCCGTTTTCATTCTTTGTCTTCACTTCATAAAGACTTACTCCATGAAATTCAGGTTGATTCAGTTTCAGCTAATTATTTATTCAGTTTATATTTATTTATTTCACGTTTTCAACGTTAATTATTATCTTGTTGACCGTATTATCGAAAAGGTACATTTTGAGGATGATTGCAAAAATGGAAGGTTTATTTCCATTTCCAAAAACTCGGTTCATATCGGCGTTCTAAGGAATGAAACCGCAATCGGAATCGCTTTATATTTTACATTCAATTTCCTTACTTATTAATTAACTCCCAACGGGGTCTCTTTGAGCCAAAGATGACGGTCCATGAGCGTCTCGGAATTTTGCACATTTTTGAAGCGATCGCAAACATACAACTAATGTTGATAGACGTTGATTAAGTGGTCCTCGTAGCGGACCTTTCTTTGACGAATCTTTTTCCCCCAATCGCATTCCTCTTTTCCGGATCCCGTGCCTTGGCGGAATAAACAAATGAGCGGTCAGTCCCTTTTCCGTGTGCTCTCCACGACCTCGAGGTCGGCTTCTCTTTGAACCGCCAAGTTGCAGGCGTTTTACAGGAGGAAGCTGCCGTAATGAGCCATCATCGGCCCATGATTGCTTACCGGTCAAAGCGTATCTTGTCCATCCTTCGTTTTCCTCCCAATCACTTGCATAAACATCGCAGGCGCATCATATGGGACTAATCACCGACTCAACTAATTCGGCGTGTTTGTCGGGCTTAAACCTCCTCTAAATATCCGCTTAGGGCCGGTGGGCCAGGGAGGCAGTAATTGGGGGCGTTAATGATTAAAGACGCTGGGAATAACTCGCGAGGGCGACTTCGGTGCGCATTCTGTCAACCGGTACAAAGAGCATGATTTCGAACTCTGTTTGCGCCGGGTTTTTGCCGAGCGTTGCAACGTTTTCAGCTCCAGTATTCGTTGGCGTGCGATACGCGACACAGGTTAATAAGGGAAATGTGGTTTCTAGTGTTGGTAGCTTTTATGTGGTTTATACTTATAAATTGTTTTCTTCCGTGTAACAGTTAACTTTTTGTTAAGATTCATTCGTGCAGCAACTGGTTTTCACTTTCATCGTGTTTCGGTTATATATCGAAAATATTCAATTATCTGTTCGTGTTCTGAATAATATCGTATTATGTAGAATGATTGAGTAGTTTTTATATAAAATTTGAAATAATACTGTTATTATTTATTATTTACCTCTGATTGAACTGGTATTCGATTCAATACTCCAGCGGTTATATCTGATGTAGAATGGTGGCTATTTCCACTCCTTTTATTAAGTGGAATGGAGGAATGTTTCATTCATCGACGGCATCTTATTCCGTTAAAAATACTCGCTCCTTTGAAGGAGGAGGATTTTCGATTACCTCTGCAAATTGACTGTGGATTCCTCGAGTAACGAGCTGGAAAAGTTCCGAGGTTCGATTTTTTCATTCCTCCTCGGTAATTGGACCGATCGAAATAAAAAGGGAGAAGTTCTCGTCGGCAAAAAGTAGTAATATTCAGAGGAAGTTTTCCCGAGGAAAGACGAGGCATTTCTATCTGTTTGTTCGCCCGTGAAGCAAATATTTAAATCCACTCGAAAAAATTGGGAGAATTGAATTTCATAGCAGGTCTATCGTTGACATTTCTTTCATTATACTCCGAAAACACATGAATTATTAAAAAACCTCGCAACCTCGTCCATTCGAGATAATTAATGGAAACCCGGATTCTTTCACCAGAAAGAATGAGAATTCTAGAGATATGGCTCTCATTAAGAAAATTGACGACGGCTATTTTAGATGTTCCTCGTAAAAGAAACGCCAGCTTCTTCTCGGGAGAAAAAAATTCAAAAGTCGCATTCGATTTGACTGCTGCGATTCCTTCGCAGTTAATAGCGAATCTGGGGACACAAAGCGCGCGGTATTTTTTTATCCTTTTTAACCTTCTTCTCTTTCCCAAGTCTCGCAAACGCGTGTCACGTGCATTAGATTAATGTAATGACGAAGCGGCGGCAGAGTTTTCGGGAAGAAACCTCTCTTCAAAAGAGGTCTAAAAAGGCGGAATTCCGTAAAATTTCGAGCATCTTTTTTGTGTGTCGATAGGGGACATCCTTCGACGAAAGTAATTAATGTTTTCATAGTCATTCCGCGCAGAAAGGGAGTTTTTCTCTCCGGACTCCCTCCGTTCGACACTTAATAAAAAGGGCTCTTTTTTTTCGTCTCCAAATCGGCGTCCTAACTGCAAGAGGAGCGCCACTCGATTTGATAACCTTATATTCGTACCCTTTTTCGAATCGGAAAACGTTCTTTTTGCGCAGCTTTCTCCGTTCCTCCTCAACGTGTTACAAGAGCTCTTATTTGTCCATTCTCTTCCATTCTCCATTTGCGATCGCTTCCGAGTTTTACCTCTTTCATCTTTTTCTCAAGTTTTCACATTCTCTCGGCCGACTTATTACTTTTGGCACTCGGTTGAGAGTTAGCAAACAGGAGTAGGGTTTTATGGAGAATCGTTTCCTGATATCCAGGACACTAGCAATTTACTCCAGTTGTGTTTGTCCCAAGTTTTTTTTTACTCCAATTATACGAACTGTAATTTCTATTGTTAGCTGAGAATTCCGTAAGTGTGCGTTGGCCAAAGTATATTTCGTATGAATTCGATGGTCTACGTTAGTGGGTCCTTGTTTTTGCATTAATTTAATGAACGGTTGCATATTTACAAAAAGTTGAGCGACCTATTTCTATCTCTTTTCCAAAATTGTTCGCCTCTCAGAGTAATTTATTTCCTCGATGTATTTGAAAGTGGCATTCTTTGCATAAGGGAGAAGATTTTTTGTGCTTTTCCTAAGAATGATCTATCCATCCAATATCGTTTGATGCTAAATGACTTCTTCCGAATTCAACGATTCGTTTGGCTTCTGAATTTTCTTTTTTAAAAGCAGACTCTAATTTCAGCAAAGTATGCTGTTCACAAAATTATGCAGTTCTAAGTAAAATTTTGTTTAATAAATTAGGAATAGTTAGGAAGTTTGTGTAAACAGGATTATATACGGGTTCTTAGTTGTGCAGTTTGGACTGTTAGGGTATAATGCGATAGATAAAGGCTGAGTTTTTCAACCTTTGGAGTTCATTTAATTTCCCATTAGCTCTTTTTCCCCCTTCCTTTGCTCATTTCCCATCACTTATTTATTCCCTCTTTCCTTTCTTTTTATTCCAATTTTCATAATTATGGTTCAATCTGCTCCATTGTCTCATTTCTCTCGTACATTTCTTTTCCTTCATCGGCTAATTCGATCTTTTTTCCCCCACATTTGTCTCGATTACGGATTTCCTCACTTCCCGTTTTGCTTTCGATCGTTTTCTCTTTCCATTTCTTCTTCTATTCCCTTTGGACGCCCATTTCTTCGCCTCTTTCATCTTCTTCCGCAATCCCTTTGACTCTCCCGTGGGAGCAGTTTCAATTTCTAGATAAAAAGCCCTTTTCCTCGTCTTCTGGCCAATTAAGCCGCCCAAAATAAAACATATGAAATATGAATCACCAAAGAGGAAGGATCGAGGGAGTTTAATAATCATCCTGTAACCAGCCTATCATCCTCGAGCAAACGCATAAACGTGCACCGAGTTTCGCTCGAGAATAGATGCAATTTAAATAAAAGGTTCCTTTTTTCGGGAACGTAGTTCATACGCGTGTAGAAGAGAGCTCGACGGGAGGGGTGGTTTTTTCAAGGGACGGTCTCTTCCAACCCCCATCTTTTCTTTGGTTTATTTTCTTTCGTAGGCGGGGGTGCTGAATTGCCCACTTATGTCTTTTAATTTCGATATGGCGTTGACGTAAGGAGGGTTGGAGTTTTTACGAAGTTACTCGTATCTTGTTTTTCATCGCAATGAAAATATAATCTCTGCAGTCTCTCCCTGCGACAATTTTTGCCCTCGTTACAATGGTAGTGCCTTAATTCATGTGGGCGTAATTTCCTGGCCCTTATTTGCTCACAAAGAGAATGTTTTATCGGCAGGCAAATGGCTTTTCTGTTTCGTCCGCATTTTCTTTGCTTTCTGTAGATGTTTTTCATCATGGCGATGCGCCTCCCGCATTTCTCTTCCTCATTCCAATTAATAGTAACTTGGGGCGAAAGGATACCTCGTTTCAGTTCCGCAGCTTCTTTTGCCGACCACTTCCGAATCCTTTTCATCGTTAATTACCATTTCCGATCTCTGAATATATAATCTCGTTCATTTCCCACCCTCCCAATTTCTAATTTGGCGTATTTTCACTCAATTCGGGAGTATCATTTCTTTGTCCGCTCTCTGCCGTTTTCTTCTGGTATTTTCGCCCTCTTCGGCAAACAGTTTCCACCTCCCCCACCCATTGCGGCCAACTTTGGCTAGAATTTTCACATCCACTCGAGGATCCTTTCATCTGCTCGATTTTACTCTTTTTCCCTCTCACACGTGGAATAAGGAGCGTTTGCCCCTTTGCAGAGGCCGTCTTTTTCATTCCCGGCATCTTTTTCCTCTCCTTCGACCTTTGAAGAGGCCACATGAATTTGATAATCGCGCGTTGGAAGCGCCGCTTCTTTGCCACACTCCCGTGCCTCTGCTCTCTCTATTCCCCGGCATTTGTCCCTGCGAAACCGCCGTCCCGTTGCGCGACGAATTTCTCTTTGCTTCTGTGTGCGGTGTCCACGAAGTTCATCTGATAAACAGACTGAATCATATAAATGCGATCCTCTGTTCCTTTGACATGGTGTTTCTTAAATCTCGGCTTAAAGGTTTTATTGGTTCAAATGGTCCGTGGAAGCTTACATCAAAATTAAGTTGTCGTTCGTGACACAACGGTACCATATATTTCGGTGAAGATTGTGTATTAAAATGGATGATCGCACCTAATTTACTAGAATATTAATAACATGAATATTTTTTCATCGCTTGACAGCGTTATTGCATTGCTTTTTATGACGCGTACTTTGGTGTCATAATCACCGCCGATTTCTGAGCCAGAATGGAGTAAATAAAGGTATATTGATTCGCAATGTATTATATTTGACCTATGAAGATATTATTATACACTAGTTAATTAGAAACTATTTTAAAAACCATCTTTTTTAATGCCATATTCCAGTGTTTAAATTCCCTTAACGTAGGAGATTTAATCCTTTATGACAAATCTGAATAGAATCGACACTTTGCATTTAGCCATTAATCGACCAACGCTTCTTTTAAACTAAACAGTTTTTACATGCACTCTTTCGAATTGCACTTATAATTTGCTTGTTTTAATGATAGCAAACATGTCCAAAATGTGTATTTAATGCGCTGCGAGATCACTTTTAAACTGGTAGTTTCTGCTGTCGTTTCACTAAATTTCCTCTGATCCACTGCTTGTCATCTTTCCCATGTCCCCTCTTTAACGTCCGCCTGCTTTTTTACGAAGATCTGTTTTCTTTGAACAGCTTTTCATTATTGTTATTGAAAGAACAATATGGGAGTTGAGTGATAGGAGTGGTTCGAGAAAAGATGGTACAGAATGTCAGAGATTTCTCCAGGGACCGGTGTGATCGGAGGCTGCGTCGATGGAAAGGGGGTACGTGGTTAGGAAAATGGCATCCCTTTTTGATGAAGACATCGACCAAAGCATTCCCAATTGGAACTATTCTCATCCTCCGCTTTTCTCGAATAAGAATCGCGGAGGGAAATCGAGAATCGGTGGAAATAAATTCCCCATTTATTAGTGGAAACGAATTTTTACGTCGAAGTGTGTTTATTTGCCGTAGTTTTTTCAGTCCTCATAAGGAAGCTGATGGCTCTGCTTCCTTCTAGAAAAGTTAACTTTCTTAATGGAAGCTTTATTTGTTCTTAGCAATTCTTTCAACTTAGTTTCACAAATTGGCTTTTTATTTATCGTAGATAAGTAATCAGTATAAGTGGACATGATGGAACAGATGCGGGAATTCGAAGAAATTCCCTCAAAATAATTCATATCAGAGTGCTTATGTGAAACTTTATATTCATAAATTTTCTCTTATTTTTCTCTATGTCAAGATTCATAGTCCTTAGAAATTTTTTTAATCAAATAACATTTGGGAGCATATTTTCCCGAAGGTATGGCGGATTCAATATTTGCGGTCCCTCTTTTTAATTTCGATCACAAACCTAGTGAACGCAGCCTTTTTTTCTGAGAATTAATCTATAACTCTCCAATTAAGTTTTAAAGTTTTCATTTCTTTGATTATAAAAATTGTATCTTCTCGAATTGTATTCAATTTGGAATAAATGATTATTTTTTGGATCGTATAAGAGATACTTTTTGAAGTTAAAACTTTTTGACTTTAAGAAATGCTATTCAGATTTAGAGTGCTCAAAAACTAACAATTAATAAATTGTCTTGTTCACAAACAATTTAATATTAATGAGGCCGGTGATTGATGTCCATGAACAATGGAATTATTTTAAATGATTCTATAAAGACAAGAATCGTAATAATAATTGACGTGTGCTAAGTCTAAAATTATTCTTCGTATGACCATATGCAGGGGAATGTAATTGGGATTGCGTCTATAACCAAAAGAAAACTTTATCCTTGCGGGTATGCAATACAAACCACTCTTGAGTTTTGCTGGTTGCAGTGCATCCAGTCGCTGTCTTTTGTCTCGTGAATGAAGTAATAACGACATTACCATAGTAATGTTATAGTACTCTGTTAAAATATAATTTTATTCGAAAGACTTTTTATTATAAAATGAATCCTTATCTATCTAACTAGTTTATTTCCTGAAATTCTTTATATAGCTGAGGTTTCATCTTAAATGTATCACTTTGTATTAAATTCTATAATTTTATCCTACCGTCACACAAATTGTAGTTATTCGACGAATAAAGAATCATACGTATCATATAAGTGCATGAAATGGTTTTTGGGTGACAAGTCTCATAATGTATGGAGTTGTTGTAGCGAGTGCTACCTTTTGTAGCACGATGAATATACAAATAACAATCGTACAGTTTTCACTCGATTCTATCTCGGAGGGGACGCCCGTACCCATAGAATATCTTTGATGGATCATCTGTGGTGGCAGCATCCGTCCTCAGAGGACCACAGCGTTCATCAGCCTCTTTTTGACGCAATCCTTCCGCAATCCCCATTGACTCCCCTTCGCACACCCCTTTCGACCCTTGGAATCACTCCCCCTTAATTGGCCTTCCTTATTAGCCATTACCATGGCGCACCAATTGTCCCCCTCAGTCTATCCCTTTTTATTGCTCCCCCATCACGATTTTCAAACTGCGGTTGTTTGTGTTCTCTTCGTGAAGGGACATCGGGTTTTTTTTCGGAGAGAAGCGTGGATCCCCCACAAAAATATAATGATATGGTTTTTTATAAGTGGAGAAGCCGCGGGAATGGGATCCGATGAAGTCGAAGGGGATGATATTCTAAGGAAAAGTAATCAGGCGAATCGGTGAATGGTCGGGGGTCCATTTTTCTTACTTTATATACTCCTCCGGTTCTAGTCGATGCCTATTTTCCGTTCTGATTCGCAGAAGGGTTGGTGTACTTTTCGTAGTCATTAGTTTCTCAGAACAATGTGGTAGAATCAGTGGGAATAGAACACGGTTTGATTTTGGGGATGAATATTTCTATTCTGCATGAGAAGCTGTTGAATTATTGTTCTTTGAGGTTGAGCAAGTTAGTTCATAATTCCCTAAAAGAGTTGAGAATTTAGCGAAAAGAATTACAGTAAAATGGCTATGTGAATATTTGAAGATCTAGAATACGAATATTGTTTCACTTCAATTATTTGGCATCATCGGAAGCGCCGATTTCTGAATATGGAAAGCGTGTATGAATGAGAGGAAACATACCTTCATCTGCCGTTCATCTTCAAACATATCTTCATCTACCGTTTCAGAAGGTTCTAACTCATTCATTTTTCATGTGTTGCAAGTGAGACTAAGTTATATCACCATATCTCTCAGGACCTGTTACTCTTTCGCATTAAAAGTCGTCGCTTGGGTTTTCCTCGCACGTGCCACACGCCCTCGGCACTCTCTCTCCGCGACGTGATCTTTCCTCGTTTTGGATTTTGAAGAGTTTGCTTTCGAGAGTAGTGCTCTGAATGTCGCAGCGTTCAAGGATATCTTATATGTACGATTTCTTCGTTCGCCGTGTTAACGGCGTTTAATAGGTACATTCGCGAACGGTGCACTGGTAACCAAAGAGGACGATAGTGTTATTTACCGTAGAATTTCTGCAATTCGTAGTGGAGGTGGTCGTCCGTTGAAGTCTCCAGATGGAGTTAGCACGCTCTCTTTTTGAGCTATTGAAGGGAACTAGATTCCAACCTGGTTTTTAGTAGTGCGTTCGTATGTTAATATTATAATCGTAGACGTTTATGGCGATTTATATAAAAGGTGAATTTCGACTGGAAATAAAATTCTGTGGAAGAGTTACGGCTCTCTTTCCCAGATTTCAGATTCATTAGGTTCGCATGTAATAGAGCTTTTTGTGTGGAGTTTTTTTTTGGAGTTAGATATTCTAAATAGATTGCCTTCCAAAGATTTTAACTACTTGATCATCTCGTTTCCATTTCTATTGGAAAATGTTGCTATTCTTAGACTTTCGGAAGAAGTTAATGAGGCATGCAAAGATGATTGATGTTGATAATTGAATAAATTAAACATTTTAAGACCCGAAACTGATATTTATTGATTGCTTAATTACAATAATCCGATAAATTTATTAGTATTCAATATTACGAGTGATGTAACTGCAGGGCATCGCTTACTTTTTCGTGGTTTTTATGTTTGACTTTAACCTGCACATTACCACTGTTAAATAAGGAACGTACTTAGAAAAATAATCATTTAGAAAGTAATATAGGTTGCTTTTAATCTTTCTCGTCGAGTGTCATAAACTTGGCTTATTCTGACGATATGCCGTCGCCTCACACATCTGATTTGAAGTTTGACAATTTTTGTGATGAAATGTTAGTTCATCAGAGGACCCATTGCTTTCTTTCAAATGAATTGCCCTTTTTCTGAGTCAGTTGAAGGATCCATCGATTGTAATCGCCCCTATCAAAGTAATAAAAGCTCCTTTGTCGCGTTTTAATTCTCTCCCCGAATCTTACAACCCTTCCACCCCCACTCCCTGCCATTTGAACTCGCATGCACTCAGATACAGACATTCATTGGGTGAGGTTTTCGCCGCGCTGTCGGTTGCTCTGCAACGGAATACGATATGAGCGCGTTGCCTCTCTCTATCTGTTTAGCGTGCCCATGTTTAATGCATGTGCCCTCCCCTTTTAACCCTCCCACTTTTCCTCCACCGTTTCTCATCCAATTAATGCGGAGGGGATTCGTGGACTCCCGGTTCGATTCCAGGCGCGAGACGTTTTCCAAATTTTACTCAAATATCGTGGGATTTATAGATGGAATTTTTACTCAATTGTGACACGATAAAGGGAGAAATATTTTCAAACGTCGAAAAATGTACGATTAATTTTTTAGAAGGATTATCTTTAACGCTTTTTATTATCGCTATGTTCGTTTTTTCTCTTTGTGGATGGATGCGCGTCATTTCCCGCACGCGTCCTTTATGTTTTTCACATAATTAATCCGCTACCGATTTCAAATTTTTTTCGTCGCCTCTCTTTTTGCACGTATCAGTTTTTGCAGTTGATTGTTGAGGGGCATTAGCGCGTATCGGCAGCAACGGAGCTTAATATAATTTGATTACCTCATCGCAATAATTCTGCCTAATTATAGGTCGTGTGTTTTCTCGCATGAATTTTAATCGTGTCGTTTTTTCATTTGCGCCCAAAATAATTAGTTTTGTTTGCTCTCGGAATGGTCTCTCCCCTCCGCCGCTCGGGTCGATGCTTTCAGCGAATTAAAAGTTAAATATTGAACGCGTTCGCCATTTATCGGCGGATTAGAATTAACCGCGATTTGCCTTTTTTTGCCGTCACGCAATTTGCGCTTTCGCAGGTGCCGTGGGGCTTAAGATTTATTGACAGCATCGTCACAGCTTCTTCCAGTATTTGATGGGTGTCGATTCTTCCCATGCACGAGTTCCCAACCCAAAAAGGGCTGTGCGAACATCGGTCGCTAAGGTATTTTCAGCTCCAAACGATTGCGTTTCTCTACAATAGAGCATTTAAAACTTCTTTTTAAAGAAGATTGCTTTGTTTGATTTCATATTTTGTTGTTATTACGAGAATATATATTATTCTAGTTTGTTTATTTAGTTGTTTTATCTTCACTTACACAAGTTGGTATCGTTGATATTGTCTCGTAGTTGATCGCATATCCATGTTGAATTCGTTTTCAGTGTAACCGAATACGTAAGGTCTCATAATATGTTACTTTATATGATTTTAATTTCGTAATTGTAATCGAAATTGTCATTCGGTTTTTTCCAATTTTCTGTTTTTTTCCACATAATTTTAAGATTCTCATAGCGATTCCAAATCGTTTTCAAAATATGCATAAGGTTATTTAAGTCTCCAATCAATTTATTGTTTTGAATAGCATTTTTTAAAAAATATCGTTTAAAGTATTATATATATTATATAGAATTTCAAGGAGTTATAATAACCAATTCTATCAGTTAAGGATGAGAAGATAATATATGCAGCTGCTTAAGCTTGGTTGATTTAGTAGGTCCTATGGCACCTATCTGTAGCGAGGAGCGGATAACTGCAGGGATGTATCGTTGAAGAGCAATGGGATTGCACATGGAGTCATAATTTTTATTCCTCGAGTTTCCGTTATGGAAACGTATCCGAGAAGACTTTTAAGGGACGCACTCAATCCTCTTGTTGTCCACGTCCATCAAGTAAATCCTCCGTCGATTAGGGAATATTCGGTGCAGGATAACGAGGCTGAGCCAAGCGTTTGCGGCGTATTTCCCGAACACGGTGGGGAAGATTGGGATTGCCCCCACCCGAGTCTACGTGAGGTGCAGATTAAGTTGATGCAATAATCTCGTCTGCAAACTGATATTTATTTACTCAAGTAATTGCGTTAAGTCGATGGAGTAGTGCTAGATTTTTCAAATTTGAAATTAGGTTGTAATTGAAACTTAATGGCTGTTATATAAAAGCGTAGGGTATTATATTTCTTTTCCGGTAGTTAATTACCTTAAAATGTGTATTCGATTTAGTGATTTAATTTATTCACGGACAATTAACTTTTTATTTCGCAATTGTTTTAAAGTTTTTCGGATTTGAAATACTTTATTTATTTCAAGAAAGAGTGAGGGATTTTTAATTCTAGAATGTACTGAACCGATTTTCGATATTGTTTTAGAGTCCATATCTCTTTCGAGTGTTTCAGATTTATTTCAATCGATCATTGGACACAATGCGCCTCCGCAGCGTAAATTCCGCTCACATTTTTTCTCCTTCAGCCGTGTTCGCCTTCTCGGCCGTGTTTGCATTCGATGCGGGACAGGAGATTTGACTGATTGATTGATTTCTCTATTGTGCATCCAGCGAGGGATAGTCGCAGAGTCCTTTCATCTCTTTCGTAATTTTAATTTTTTCCGCCCCGTCTTTCGCGGCGCCACTTAAAAAGCGACGCCAAATGAAAAGGGTGCGAAAGGGAATGAGTTATGAGGGCGTATTGTGATTGCGGAGAAAGAATCGGCTAATTGTCGTTCCTCCGGGAGAAGGATAAGAGAAAAGGAAGAGGTTTTCAGAGGACTCGCGAGAGGGACTCGCCAAAGGTCGAGGGAAATGGTTCATCCAAAGGGTTTATTAGCGCATTGTTGTCGAGAACCGCGATCTCCACGCGTTCATTATTCGAGAGACCTTGTGGAGCGGATGATACTGTTTGGCGAATGGCCGTCGATTTGCATTTTATAGAATAGTTATGCTTCATTGGTTAAGAAAGGGCAATGGGAAATCGAACGTCTCCCACAGCTAAATATCATCTTATTCCCAGGTGAATGATATCGGTGGAAAGGCTATTGAAGTTTTTTTTTAACGGATATAGATTGTCTTAAAAAAGGGCCTCTCGAATTATTAACGCACGATTTATCAATTATGCAATATTTCATAGAGCCCTGTGAAAAAATATGGAAGAGCATATTCCTGAAGCAATATTATCTGTTAATTCTTCACGTTCAATCTATCTTTTCGTTTTTGAATTTTCCTTTATTCCTTCAGATGGCCAATAAGTTATGGATGCAATAGTTTTTATATATTCAGCGAAATAAATTACAATTCATATACTTTATAATAATAACAATAATAATTTTTTAATTTAAGTGTGTCGTCCCTTTCCCGATAAAGATACTTTGTCGTGAAAAAAGTATGAGGAGCTCTTGATTCTACTATTATATTCCAATGCTACATATTTTAAATATTTTTTCAATTGTCAATTCGGTATCAAGGAGCTAAGCCCTCCTGTTTTATGTGAGCGTTGCTATGGCAGATGCCTCTGTATGTCACTCCATTACATCCTGCCCCTGTACATCGGGCCTCCTCACTGTTAATAGTTAGCAGCGTAAAAATTGCATTTCTTTCGCGTACTCATCGATAATTTGGAGCTAATTTAATTGCTATTTTGATTATTCACGCGGCGTGCGTCTATCTGCTCCGTGTCGTCCGACATATGCATGCTCGCGTTGTTTATTCACATCGGGAGTACATTTTTGCCATCGAGAAACTCTATTTTTTTGTCCGCCCTCCATCGATTATTCAACGGCATCGATGTCCTGCACGATATCGAGTTAACGTCGCGTGCCTGCCGTGATGTCGTTACGCGATTGACTTGCATTTATCGGTAATAATTTGGGAGGTCGGCCTGTGAGACCTGTCATAGAGGTTATTATGGGAAAAGGTGGTTTATACATCAGGGTGTCTGGGAAAAGGTTGCTATCTGCACGGAGGACGTGCTCTGAACATGAATAAAGGTGAAGGCTTGGAGCTTCTGTATTTCGAGCCTCATTGGCTTCAATTTTTTGCTTTTATCCTTCGTTTGCTGAATAGTTATTTAGTTGAGTACCTCTGGTTTAAGTTTTAATGATATGCTCATTGCTGAAAAAATTTATCCTGCCTCGCGGAAATATTGAAGAGAATATACCTCCTCGTAAACTAAAGTATGAATTTAAGTCAACTTATTGACCTAGCGACTCCAAAACAACATAAGAGATATCTAATGCTTTTTAGCTAATTTTGTAAAGTTTTTAATAGCGAAAATAGATGGATGTCTATCATTTTACCCATAAGCTATATTTCCTTAATTACTCGGTCGATTAACTCGGAGACAATTGTAAAATATATCACTTAATCTTAAAAATTGTACTAAATAGTACAATCGATAATAGCCTTCGTCGAGCACAAGATTGGTGGAAACAACTTCGTTATTTTCAAGAGAGAAACGAACTCATTCGCGAATGTCTCTCGTAATATTTCTCATTTGCTAATTAGAATGCTTTATCTCAAGCCACTCGAGGAATTCCCGAGTTGTTTTCAAAAACCCCGCAGAATATTCTAATTTCATAGAGGCGCATCCGAGAAATCTTTTTTCTCCAAAAAATTTCTCTCTCGGATTCCCATTTAAATGTTTCTCTTTTTAAAATCTTAAGCGTTTTCCGCGTGAATGCAGTTCTCATTTGGCTCAGCTCATTTGGTAAGAGCTGTGTCCTTTTTAAAACGCTCCGTTAGCGGTCCTTTTGTCATCTTCATACTCTGTCCTTCTTTTTCCCCATAAAAGCGTATGAACCCCTTAAATTTGCTTTCCGTCGCAGAGGAATTCCTCGGATGTGAAAGGCGTTCAAAAGATTTTGCTAATTGCCCGCGATGCTGATAATTACCGCAAACATGACGCATTGTGTCTCTCTATTCATTGCGGGATTTCCGCAATGAGCGTTTAGAATTCTTTTACGGAAATAGGACGTTCTACGAGCGATCAGTCGCTTTCATTCGAATATTTTACTTTTAACGGAATGCCTCTCATTCTGCGATATGCGTGTTCTCGTCACTTTCTGCGTAAGAAAGATTAATGCGGCTATCCTTAGCACTTTTTTAAGCTTTGAATGGCGAATTCAACTGGTGAGACGTGAAAAAGATGTTTTAGCGTCGCTGTTATTCCACGTAAACTTACGGTTATTGAGATTCGTTTGATTGGTTAATTGACTACATTGTCTCGTTCTTTGAAATTAACAGTTCCATAATATTTCAACTAATGATCGAGCGTTAACTTTTGAAATGGATTATTCTCTGAATGACCACCTATATGCATCGTTTAAGGTAAAAGATTTCTCTTTGAAGTATTTTTTGTGGTGGAAATATTTGCTTTTATTATTGCCTCTATGTATGCAATGCGAACCAGCTTTCGGTTTGTGGTAGGGGTCGTTTTATTAATTTGGAACGATTGATTGAAACCTTTCTTTAGAAAATTTTCAGATTATGATTTTGAAAAATATTGCGAATGTATGAAATGAGGTTTAGGTCAGAATTGTATTGGATCTCCACTACTTTTTTATTGTTAATAGTTTTTTATGAGAATAGGCGGAAGATTTTTTTTAGAAATGGTGGATAGGTCGCAAGTAAATAACTCTGAATTTGTATG
Source organism: Pantala flavescens (assembly GCA_020796165.1). Lineage (NCBI taxonomy): Eukaryota > Metazoa > Arthropoda > Insecta > Odonata > Libellulidae > Pantala > Pantala flavescens. The sequence continues at coordinate 54,632,789 of CM036880.1, forward strand.
GATAATAAAAATTCAATGAATAAAACATGGGTACTTCCTTCTTCTTCCAAAAAGAATCGTCAAGTATGATTGTAAATCATTGATGTTGTGACTTCCAACTTCTGCAAAGGTGTAACGCGTTTATGTAGTTACCAAAACAGCGTATGCGATGCCACACGGTGCTGCAATTTTTTCGCTTTTTTGTCTTTTCAAAATGGTTATTCTGTCAGAGCAATTAGGTTACTGAAAGAGAAGGGTAAGGCCAGAGACACGGTAAAGTCGTCATGAGCACGTCTACCGATTTCGAAAATCTTCTCCGGAACATGGGGTCAACAGCGTCATTGTCGGTTAAGTGCGACCCCGGCTGTCAGGATCCATCAGCCGCAGAAAACAAAATCCTCGGCCGCCATTTAGGGGCTTCCGCTGGAGACGAGCGCGTATGGGCGGCAAGGGAGTACTCCCATGAGGATCTGGGATGCAATTGGAACTCCTGATGGCGTCTATGAATCGAACCTCGTCTTCCAGTCTCTTTCACCTCTTTTATGTTTTTTCCCATCTGTCAGCGCGTCGCCCGGACGACCGATGGAAAATTAAACGGGACATTTCAATCAATTTGTTAGCATTAATCACATGACGCGAGCGAGAAATGATGAAATGGCGCGGCTAATCCATTATTACTGCGCGAGTTAGCGAATGAAAGTTGTCAGAATGAGTCCCTTTGTTCTGGATTTCTCTCTTCCAAGTGTTGCGTTTTTAATAGTGATGCTAGAGATAGTCGAGTTCTCCTTCGATAATAAGCGAGGACGCTAATTAACGCGACTTTGAGATTTATTTTGCGGAAAATTTTGTTTATATTTCCTGTACGCGCATCGTTTTAATAATCATTGCCTCTGTTGTCACATCTCATTAACTCGGTAGGCGTAATTTTGATGCCGCTCATACGTATTTAATAAAATTCTTCAGCGATTTTCTTCTTTGAGCCACTGAAATACGTGCCTTTTTATTTTTTCCTTATTTGGAAATTTACCTTATTTATTTATTGACCATCGCATTTGCCAATATGATATTTACTCTTCCCGGAATTGGCATGCTTTTAATTTTATCGGCTTTGCTTTTGTAATAGGTTATGGAATAACTTTATTTCATTGGTTTTCAGCGCCATGTATCGTTTCCTTCTCTCGTACCAAATTAACTATTATGAATTAAAAGATATCTTCGTAGAATCCCCTAGTGATACGCTAGCTAACCGAATATATGTTTATTTTCCTTTCTATCGTTTCGGGGCACTAGTCGTATGCTCTGGTTTTTTTGTCGTTAATTCCCAAGAATTTCGTTTGCTTAACTTCGTTCTTTGAGTGAAGTGGCAATCCTTTCCGACACTCAGTTTTATCCCTCGCCATCTCTTCTTTCATAGTTTGCCTTATAACCGAGTTTTCCCATTCGTTGAATATGGAATCGTATAGCGAAAATATTTTTCTTTTCCGTCCCTCGCAATTAAAACAGCTTGCTAATTTCTATTTGTCATGGGCACCAATTAAAATAGTTCGTTTCATCCATAAATAATTTTTGGGAAAACATTTCCTCTGCCGTCATTAAATTAAATATCTTGAATCTCTCTTGTCACGATAATTAATTAGAGGAAAAACATTGAAATGCATATAATCGTATCCTCTCGCTCAGTTAATTTTCTTTGTGAGCTATTAGCATAATTTTAACGAGAAAGAGATGGAAAAACTCTCTTTGCCATGTTCTGTTATCCTCGGTCCACTCGTGCTTTCATTTCTCTCTTTATGAATCGATCAATTGATTTAAAATTGTCGATCATTATCAATTTTGTCGATTTAATTTAGAACGTTTTGAGCACAAGTTAGCGTAGATAAATTACTATTAAATACGGACACATATTATTCGTAATATTAATTCTAAATATAGAACATCCATCAACATTCCTAAGAATATGTACGCTTTATTTCCTTGCTTCAAAATATGTTAGAGCTTGCTGGTAATTTTAGATAATGCTTAGTGGTTCATTTCAGGTTGTTAAAGTATCTATATCTTACAAATAATATCCAATTCATACAGGATATTTAATTATATACATGAATCATCCAGTCACAAACCAAAGACCCGTCTTCAGACATAATAAAAGTTTAATTTGATTTTATATCCAAATCGATAGATAGTTACTGTGATAATTGAATTTAAAAACAACGCTATAGTCGCAGCCTTTAGAATCTCCCTAATATTCTATGGGTCAATACGCTCGATACAATGAAATAGCTCGTGTTCAAAAGTTCGCGAATAGATGCTTTATTAGAATAAGAATTGTCTAGTCTATTTTTCATGAATTCAGACCATTCTGAAATGTATTTTTCCTCATCACAGTCTTAGTGGTTTTTCCCTTTATACGTTTTCGCACCCCTCCTCAATTGTCGTCCGCCATTGACACGTCCAACCCCAAAACGGCAAACCGCTGCAAGTGCTCCATAATATACATCGATGCCACAGCTAATTTTCTTTGTCATCTCCTCTGCGATTATCCAGGTGTTTTAATCGGATGAGACTTCTCCCCTTCTCGAATAAACCCTCCCTAAATACGTCTTTCACGCGTTTGTTTCCATCCTTTTCGAACGAGATCCTCCCATTTTTCCCCTTCACAAACCATCGTGTTTACTATTCGCGAGTGTTTCTCCTTTCGTTTGTGAATTTCTTATGCATTTAAGCCTCGGATATTTCCATATCTCCGGCGTAATTAGCTTGATGCTGTTTGCTCTGGCAGATTTATTGTCGCTTCCTCATTGTGACGGGTCGTCGAGCTTCTTTCCAGTTGATGCTTGTCTTCCCGGTGCCTTCTACCGTTGTCGGAGGCGCATTGTCTCCGTATGCAATGGCCTCTCCCTCCAATGGAGTTTTGGGAAATGGCATTCATTTTCGCAGTTTATTTTCAGCCTCTCCCTAATTTTTCTTTGCTCCTTCCGTCTACACCCTCCTCGTTTGATTTCCCCTTAGTCACGCGCTAGAAGTTTCCTTATGAGATATTTGTCGCTGAATCCTTCTATTTTAACGCTCAATATTGTTCTACCGAAGAAAGGTTCGGTTTCGTAAAGGTGATGGTAAATTACACCGCGAGTTTTGAAGGTTTTCTGTCGTTTAAGCATCGCATTAGCTTGCTTATGGATTTAACGTTGCTTTTCCACCTCATTGCGTCTATAGATGAACTTTGAAGTCGCGTTGTGGAGAAATATTTGCGAGAAGTCATGCGAGTCGCTATAGACTAGTGAAAATTGCTGTTATCCTTGCTGAGATTTCGCCAAAAGAGTTTTTAGATTGCATTTTCACCTCACATGTTTATATTTACTTTCTTGATTTTGCGGTTCATTCCTAAAATTGTTTCGCCACATTCTTTCGTAATCATTTTTCCGATGTTATTGCATCAGCTCTCAGTTTAACTGCAATTTTATGAAGTTCAAGTGGCAACTTCTGATGTATCTACGCTTAAATTACGCAATAAAAAACTCGATTATCCCGAAATTTTAATAATAATTATTCCTCGTTAGTGTAGGTATTTCTCTGGTTAAAATTGCGAGTTTCTTCCGCCATATTTTGCATGAAAAAATTATTTCGATTTATTTATGCTCATTTTTTCTGCTGTATAAATATTGACCGTCCCTTTTCGGTAGCTCACTTTTTCCAGGCATTGGCAATCGAGCAATATTCACCCATTATTCATAAGAGACATCAGAGAAAGACACCCGTTTAAGAGCGGAGATCCGGTCACACCGTCGCCATCGATACATTTAAATTATTGCAAGTCAAACAAAAGGGGTCTTTTTGAAACCCCCCATGGCTCATTTGGCACGCGACAATTATTCATGTACGGGGTTAATTCATCGCGAACCTTTTCGGTCATCGGAGAGCCATGGCAACGCATTCTCGCGGCATATCAAAAGGGTCCTTCGGGAGGAAGCCTCCCACCGGTTTGCCCCAATCACTTTGATTTCCCTGCGTCTGTGGCCGCTCTTTCCGAGGAGCCATTTCGGCCGATTCAGGGCTTTTCGCTTCAAAAGCGACACAGTCATCGATTGGGCGGGAAGGGCCTCTTCGATGCGACCCCGCAAATAATGTTAATAATTGCAATTGCATTCGGTCGGGGGCTCTCTCTCCGCTCCTAATTAGCGATCCCCTTCGCTCAATTTGCAACGCCCGCTAATCATCGTCAAATACGGAGTCATCAAAACTCGATTGTTACGGCGGCAGAGGGTTTGCGTGTGTGCGCAGGTGAATCGAGGCGTGATTCGCTCGGCCTTTTGTAGATTTTTCGTGGTGGACCAGGTGGTTGGAAGTGCAGAGATCAACAAGTTTTTAGGGCGTCCTGGTCGAGTCTTGCGGGTTTTGTCTGTCCGCGTTCTTTAGTGAATTCATCCACATGCAACACCGATGCCTGGGTTTTCTTTAAGTAAAGATACTGATGTTGTTTTTACATTATTCTGAGGTTAATTCAAAGGTAACCGTATTTATAAGTTTGAAAATTTACAATCACTCTTTAAGTTTGAAATATGGACATACTCATAGTTTACAATGATAATAAAATATGGAATGTTATATCCAAGAATTTCTTATTGATATCCTGAATCGTAACTGTTTCAGTTAATTGCTGCCATTGATTCCGTCTCCTTCATCAAAAGAGACGAGAGGAAGCCTAGTGTATTATCGTATTGAATGCTTCATTAGCGTATCTCTGAGAATTGCGCATTAGAGAGCCGATAATCGCCTGTCTATTACACAGGGTCGATTCACTACCTCGTTTTAATGCCCAAAGGTGCAGGAAAATTAAAACGGAGTAGCGATACGCATAAAAAATCCCTCTCGCTGAAGAGAGACTTAAACATCATGATCTTTATAAGCCCTCCCTCAATTTCCTCTGAGGCACACCTCAATTAGAGTAATCGCTCGTCGATTTCATGACCTCTTCATCTCGCCTCTATGTATATTACGAGAAGGAGCTCTGGGTGAGCACTTGCGCGGGATTGGTGCTTTCCTTCCCTCCTCGTATAAATATAAGCGAATAAATAGGAATGAGCTCGGTGGGCGGTTTTTTCGTAATTAATTGGAGAGTATCGAATTAATTGTACCGCTCGGTATCATCATCGTGATGAAAATGAAGTTTTCAGTGACGTACTGCGTATCTCGGGCTAAAACCCATCGGTTTCATAACTGGAATAGCCGTATCGCTTTTTGCGAAGTATTGTTTTTGTTTTATACGGGTTTGCGGCGTTCGTTCGGAATTATTTCACGGTGCGGATTTCCATCAGATATTAGTTCGGAATGGAGCGGTGGGGGAAAAAAGAGACGAGATTGGATTAAATGAAATTCGCGATGTTTTACTCGGTTGAATTTTAACAAATATCGCCAAGAGGCATTTTCTCCATTTCGTCCGAGGTTCGTCCATCCTTCGGTTTTGGATATTTCCCTCCGCCCAACCGTTTCCTGGCAACGAAAATAATTACTCATACATATCGAATTTGCATTCCGCGGACGAGGGAGTTTAAAAATTTAATTTCTCATCCAATCCATTTAGGGACGTATATAAATATCGGGGGAGGATTTTGATGTTCGTCTGGCAGCGTTTATTTTTAATCGCCGATGCATGAAATCCGCCCACAGAGTGTGTCTTTCGCCGGTAGATGTTTCAACTACGTTCCGGTCCCGTAATCAATCGCTATTGATTTAATGAATTCCCTTGGTGACTAGCGTAGCGAAATTAACACGCGGCTTAAAAAGGAGTATCTCTCTCTCATCGTCAAGGCGAGATTTCACGTAGCGGTGTTTAAGTTCCAAACTGGCAATTATAATACTTCCGCCTGAGTTTCACGTTCGCCTCTTCGTGTGCGAACGCTCTCTAACTCCCCGTCCGAAGCTTTTACATGCATAAGTAACCTCATCCTCTGAATTATAGCGGGTCGAATTGTACTTTCCGCTTTCCGTTGCAGATTTGTACGAAATGTTTTGCGTGGAAAATACTATCGCAAATTCCAGGAAAGATTTTATGCAATTTTATCCTCATTAAGCTCAGATTTATTTTTAGAGGTGTGTAAACATACAAACGCTGTTTCAATGTACGAGATTAGGTGTATTACCAGGATCTCTAACGTTTAACTTTCCAGTTAAAATGTGACCTTTGCTGCCTGTGGAAGTTCATTAATCATCCTATAAGTTTTGTCTTCTGCTTAACTATTATCACTACATTATAATTATATCAATCCATCATTTTCTCAAATAATCGAAACTTAACGTTTATAGAAGTAAAATTAAGTGTTGTACAGTTCGTGTTATTCTGTATTTGTGATGAAAACGAGTGATCAAATTGAAAATGCAATGATTACAAACACTCAGCCCGTTCGAATATTTTCAATTTGGAATCGTACATATATTTATGTATATTTCTTTATTTACTCCCCTGTTTTATTTTATTTCCTATAAATTATTCCCCGAAATATGATGCATTTTTGTCTGTAAATTTCTTTCTCATTTACTTAATTCAGAATTTCATCGTAATGCATTCGTCTTCCGAGAGATCGATCCATCTATTAATGTCCAAAGTGGCTCCAACTATCGACTCAAACTTTAATCAAAGATCCTTTCGCCAAAGTTGTGACCGCGTGTCGCAGGTCGAGTTGCACGGAAAAGATAGCGTATCCGTGCACCTCGTTGCTTAGCTACAGTTCTCACGGAGGAGGGATTTAATCATCTCACACTAATTAGTCGGGAGTCAACAGTGTGGAGATGGTAGGGAGGGCAACTCCATACCGTTGTTTACCCTGGTTTGCTCTCGGATAACGAGGGATGCTGGGAAGAAGGAGGTGTGGGGCGCGTGGTTCGGGGGCCAAAACGGGTGGAGGCGTGCCCCTCCACTTTCCATCCTCTCCAAACCACCGATTTTTTCGCATCTGCGGAAAACTTCCCCACCTCCCTTTCCTCGCTCTCCGATTGGCTCACGACCCCTCAACATTCTTTTCAACGCCGGTACCTCCTTCGCGAATATTCGTGCAAATCGGCTCATCCAATTGAAGGCGATTCCGTTTTTGTTAGTCCCTTCTTCTTCTTTTGGGTCGTGTTCATACAGATCCACTTCAACTCGATTGCGAATCCTTTTTCTGAATTACGAGCAGATCAAGTGCTGAGCAGTGATCCGCTTCGACTTAAGTGTCTCCGTCTTTGGTCAGGTCACTCATCATGAGAACCTCTGGAGATGCAATGAAGTCGTTATGAGCGTTAACTTTTTGCGAATGTTTTCTGGAAGCACTAGAGAAATAACCCCAACCTTAGCTTAGGAAACTGTGATTAAATGAAACGTTCGTTTCCCTTAAACGTTCTAATTACGATTACACTTTGTGAAAGCTTCATATTTAGTATATTTAGGTCTATTTCGATCAATTATTATGAATTAGTTTGACAAATGTGTTTTATTCGTATTTATAAGTATTTGTTTTGAATGGGATAAGGTTTTTTTTACTTTCCATAGATAGGATTTAACAGATTGCTTGTATCATATGTTCTATTTCCCGTAATGTCGGAATGACCTTTCCACTGAAATCAGTTTGAAGAGCCATCGACTGCAATCTTCACGCGATGTCTCGGTAATCGTTTCGCGAAGAAGAAAGTGCTGTTTTAATATTCGGGCGGTGTGGGGCAATAATTAAAATCGCTTTTCGGTCCTCTTCCGAGATGGAATCCCGCTTCGCACACACTTCTTGCCTTAATCTTTATTCCGTTTATATTTCCCTCCTTTTGATTAAGTATTCAAACATCCTTAACGCCAGCGGTGCCCCTGTCGCCCTTCTAATGTGATGAGAAGTTTCCCCATTTCCTCCATCGCGTTCTCATATCTTCGCGAGATGTCGGAATTCGCGGTGCGTGAGTCTTCCTAAGGTTTGATATTCATACAGTTAGGTGAGCTCTCGGATGCTTGGTTGGGTCTTTTATTGCCGCTTGAACCTTTCCAAAATCATCGCTCAAGTTCACACGAAATTGATTTTTCAGTTGGGAAATTCAGGATTAATTTGTGTACCATAAGTAATGGTTGCTGTTTAACTAAAAGCAATATCAACTAAAATACACGTTAAGTACGATATAATGACTATTGAATGATTACAGTATCGATAGATCTATTTTCTTTGAATTTTTTACACTTTCCTTTTAATGTAGTTCCAAATATGTAATTACGAAGATATAGGTTGTAACCATATGTTAGAAAGATAGCTGTAAATTTTTCCGTTAATATTTGACTTAGAAGAGGAATAATTGAAGTACTTTGACGATTTGTTGCAATATTTTTAAATGAAATAAAAATAATTGCACGTGATGCATTGGCTTAAAAACAATAAAATTCAAAGTCCTATTACGAAACAACAATCTCCATTTCCAACTTAAACTTAAATATATTTCCAGAACGATATTATTGAAAGATAAAATTATGATTAAATCTTTAATATTTGCCAATTTCAAACAATCATGTCTCACCATTTCCAGAAATTCGAATGTAATCAAATAGCAGCTAAAATTCCTCATTTCCTATCTTTAATCAATCTCCAATCATCTTGTCTACTTTCTCAAATTAATTTTAGCGAATTTGGAATAATTAAGTCGACTTGTGATTTCATTGTGGAGAGGGGAAAATGTTTGACGGGAATCATGTGATATTACGTGACGATACTATTAAGTGACATCATTAATTATTGGAATAAGAATAATAGATATATATCGCTCTTCCATTAAATTGGTATTAATGAATCTTTTGTAAATAAATTAATGAATGAAGAAAGAAAAGCTTCTTGGAAAGCGGGGGTTTTTCTGTGCGGCATTTTAATGTACGAACTTGTTTTTGAATTGTAATTTTTAAGTTCTTGTAAAGTAATATTCCCATGTTTTCATACGGAAATGCCAAGGTGCGTTGAGATGTTGCTGTTTGATATTTGCTCATGTTCTTCCTCGTCTTCTTAATTTGAAAATCTTCTAACGTCTTCATCCCGCGATGTTTAAGGGATGTATCCTAGCAAGACATCCTCGCACATCTTCGGCTCCACTTGTCTTCATTACACCCTTCCGCCCAAATCCTATCTCACGCTCGATTAACTGTGTTGTGTTAGTAGCTTAGTCTCCCCTTGGTATTTCCCTCTCCGTCTTGCTCTGATTAGAAGCAATATTTATCAACTCGTAATCTCACCCACTCGACGAATTTATTCGAGTTTAACCGTTCCAAACATAAAAATGTTGTTTGCGCTTTCTTAATCGCCTTACGAAGTGTTGACTGTGTATTCTTTTTATTCGAAGTATTTCCGCCGATGCGAAATAGCGGCGTCGGCGAATTTTCTTTTCCTGCGGATCTGTTTTACTTTCGTCCCTTCCCTCCAGACTTCTACACATTTATTTTTCCGCTTTGACGTTCTAATTGGCCTTCTGTCCACACACTCAAACTGATGTCCCTCCTTTTCCTCCCCTTTGGTTTTCCTCACTGCAAATATCATAAATGGCTTAAATCATCCCCTCCTTTATTCATCTCTTCTTTTGTGCTCCGCATTTTTTACGATTCGTCTTTCAGTCCCCCGCTTTGTCCACGGAGGTGGAAAAAAACCTCTTTCCGGTTACGTTTGTATCTCCGATACTTCAACTTTCTCCCCCTCCGAGTGTCCGGCGGAGGAAAATAAATAGCATTCGCTTCTTTGGGGAGAAAAAAGGGGTTTTATTCCTCCGACCGTTGTTTTCCCTCGTTGTCGACATCCTCCCAAGAGATACCTTCTTTTTTTACGATTTGTTCGTCGACTATCTCTCCCTTTCCGAAGTAATATTCTCATCGGCAAATGAGTGAATTAGCGAATATTAGGTTCGATAGAGACGTTTTTTGCGCCTGTTGACTTAGGCGGAATTTTCGTTCCAATTCATTAGCGCGCCACGGTGAATTATGGATAAGCGAAATTCTATTATCGCAACGGTTTTGATTAGACGCGCGTTAATAAATGAGCGCTCGTCGGAAAGGTAATTAACAACGCGGCAGTTATTAAAAGCGGAGTAGATTCGCTAAATCATTGAATGCGATTCGAGAGCGTATCGACCGCCCTTTTCTCCAATTTTTCCCTTTTTCACCTCTAAAGTGGTTCGCATGACCACCGCCAGAGCTCAAATCCAAGTCGTTCGCCCTCTTTCCGTTCGATTTATTTCGAAATGCGGCAATTACGGCGATTAACGAAGCGACTTGTCCCTTTCATCGGACGCGACACCAAGCGATAGACGGACACTTCCGGCGAGCAGATGTAATCAGAGAGCATCGAAGTAATTCATTAGGGCACCGGGAGGCGGCGCTTGGGTGCCGCCCGCGGGTTCCGATCTTTTATTCCTACGGAAAAGCAAATTAAGTCCGCTTCTCCCGCCGGCCCTCGCTCTCCGAAATGAAAAAAGCGATGGCTGGCTCTCGAGAAAGTTTTTTTTCCTATTTCGCTACGAACAGAAAGAGGATGCCAAGGAAGAAAATTTTCTTTACCGTTGTTTGTGTAGGTTCTTGTTGAGGTAAGGGTCCTGAGTGAATAATGCAAGTGGTAGTTATCGATGTCTTCTCTTGCATTTTTTGGAGCCTCAGGAGGAAGAGTTACCGGGATGCAGGCGAAGTCCCACACTGTTTCCTTTTAGGTCCGCTGGAGTTATTGGCCCTCGCTGTTAACAGTCCTTCCTTTTGTCCGAAAATCTTAGCTTTATTAGACTTTGCAGAATATTTAATTCACAATATACCATTCAATAAATAAAATTAGTCTGCTGTATATAAGTTTATCTTTTATTATCTATTTTAATTTCATGTACTTTCGGCCTGTTTTTGAAATGATGATCATTTTAATTTTAGTTGTGCAGTTCACTGCAGCTGATTCCTAGATATCCTTTTTTCTCAAAAAGCTACAGCATCATTTTTTTATGTCTTTAATTTTTGTGGCATTTTGTATTTTCATCCGTATTTATTCCATCGTCTCTTCATACTCAAATCGAGACGATGACTTTCAAGAACTCGTCATCTCATATTTCCCCTCATGGCCAGTGTATCCCGATCCCATACTTAAGTTCATCGCTGAAAAAAAAGTCTAACAATCCTCACTTCGCTATCATCTTTCGTATTCGACTGCTGCTGGTCCTCCAGGCGAGAGACCAACAAAGCATTCCTTGTTTGTTTTTCCTCTTGTGCATCCGTGTCTTGGAGGCATCAGGTTGTCGCAGAATCGACGCCTCCTCAACGTTCCTCAGATATCTGTTTGTATTCCTCTCCTAATGACTGCGGAATCGTGTTTACAATACGCGAGATCTCTTGTTTTACTCAAAGGTCACTTCGCTCCTCCTCCGTATTTTCTAAATGCGCCTCTCGACTTTGAAGGGATGTCTCTCCCACTCTTGTTTTACCCCCTCTTAATTTTGTTTTCGATCTTCTTCTTTTCGATTGAAGTCGTAATCTCGGTTGATTTCCCACAATCCTACTCGTGTCCTCACCTCCTAAAGTGGTTCCCCTTTTTTCAGAGATCCCGAGTTGTTTACCCTCCCCATTGAATAGTCTGCGAAAATGCAGCCAATCGGACATAAAGATTCTTCTAAGTTTCGAATTAATAAATTAAGCTTTCTTCTTTACTCGTCCTGACGTCTCTGGAGATATATCGAAGTGGATTTCCTTTTCTCTGCAATCACATCTCTCGAATGATATAACCTATGATTAAGAGAGTTTCTGAATCATAATTGATTTTAATCTTAACTTATTCTGTATCTGTGAGGGAAAAGAACATGACTGCGATAAGGCACTATTTGAGTTATCTAAACGACAACCATTAGGTAAAGCTAAGTTTTTTAAAAAGATATTTGTCACCAAATTGTGAGCGAATGAAGTAGTAATTAATTAGATGCATATCCTGATAGTTGTTCGTGGAACTTTCTAGTTTTTTTTTTCTGGTTTGAATCTGTTGCCTCTATTGTTTGCGACGTTGTTGTTTTGTGTTTTTTAATAATATATATTTTTGTGTGTGACAAGTATACGTCTCATTTATGAAATCTTATTGGAATTTCAAAATTAATTGAATTCGCCGTTACATTCAGATATAATTGGAAGTTCATAAATTTGCTTTTGCTCTTCTGAAACATCTAGACCCGGAATTCTTCGGAATTTCCATTTATGGATATTACCTAATCAATGATCGAGTGAAAATATTATGTCATCTCGTCGAGTGACCTCATCATCCATCCAACCTGCGTCATTGCTCCATTTGTCCGTATTTGAGAAGGGAACGAGAAAGAAGGTCCATCGGAGAGTAAATATCTTCATGCAGGCGGCGAGGAAAAACTGTTAGCGCTCAGTTTGTTCTGACAAAACCATTAGAGTTATTGCCAGTAAAAATTCATAATTTTCTCATTCGTACAGCAGCGGAGGTAGTTTTTCCTTCCCCGAAAAAATCCTCCCCATCTCATCTTCTTTGATTTTCTATTCTCCAGAAACGAGTATCCATTCAATTACACTCGAAAGTCACCACATTCTTGTCCCCTCCCTCCACCTGCTCGATGAATATTTAAAAAGGGAGAAATTCCGCCTTCTGTTGGGGAAGATTCGCTGGAGAGTTCTCTCGCAGAGGAAAAAAAGCCAATTGGATCCTCCGCAAGTACATCACTTCGATCATCGCTTCACGTAAAGCCTCTTTCCGCAAAATGATTATGATTGGTTGCGCTTTTAAGTGGGGATTGTTTGTTGATACGAAATCCTTTCCGAGCTCTTTCTATGCATTCGCTGCTCTTTGACATACTAATCTGGAGATGTATTGCCCTCGAGGGCGAGGTTAACATTTCATCTCTCTCTGCACATTCTCAAGCAGTGGACGCGCCAATCCAGCTAATATTTTGCCAACTGTCGCAAGATGGAGTAATGTTAGTTAAGTGTTTTTTTATATTATTCGGGAAACCTAAGCTCGCTCTGGTAATTAGGAGAAAGTGGAGAATGTGTAGCCATCCGAAACGTTGTTCCGAATGCATTTTTCTTAATTAATCTAAAGGAGACGACGCGGCCATACTGTCGCAGGTTTTTTAATTACTTAGGGAGGACGAACGCGATTTTTCATAATTTCCGAAGACGTCGTCGTTCGGCGAGGAAAGGGTGATGTAGGTGCGGGGAGGTATCATGAAGATAAAGAATCGTTGTAACGTGGTTATGTTACGCACCGTATACTCTCTCGTTAAAAGGCACGTCCAGTTTCAAATGTCAGGGTTTGCAGATTGATGGACTTCGTAATGATAAGTCGGGTTAATGACTTTGTGTCGCCGCAACAATTATTATCAAATGCGTACGAAATGGAATTCTTTATCATCGGGGGTTGTGGAGATGGTTTTGGATTGATGTATGGTTACATGTGCTTCGCATGTCCTAGAAATACTTAGGGATTATTGAGCGTTTGATTTTACAGTCGAAAGAATAAATTTGTCTGTAATACAGTACTATGTCCTTATCTAGGGAACTTGTCATCATCTTTTCGAGACACGCAGTCTCTTCATTGAAATTGCCAAAGGGTTAACGATTTTAAATTAATTATATTAGCTCTGCATTTCCTAAGAGAAGTCATCAATGCGGTATCCGAATGGAAGCGCTCCGTCAGGAATCGTTGGATTGCTTTGACGTCAAACCCGCGATTAAGGAATAAGGGTTTTAGGTTCATTACCGCCAAATCTATTTATGGGACGGCGTTGAGTGGCTCGGTGGGGTTCTTCGCTCCTCACCCACGCGGCCTCAACCTTCATCACAAGAAGCCCCTCCTTCATCTCCCTCAGGAAATGCGTGGATTAATTTCGCAAATGATAGAGTCAACAACGTCGTGTGTCGGTGGGGAAAGAAGAGCATGCGTCGCCTCAGGGCCCCAAACAAGAGTGGGGCGCGCTCCCCGGTCACAGGAGGCTTTCCCTTTTTCGGACTCTTCCTTATGTTCAACTCTTGCACCGCCCAAATCCAATCCAATTATCTTCTTCTCGAACTGCTATCAATCCAATTAAATCCAACGGCCTCTCATCTTACACTGCACGAGGCTCTTTATTTCCGATGAGGTGCGGTAAACCAATGTCGACCTCAGCAGCGCTATCTCTCGAGGACGGAGTTAATTTAGGGCCGGGTTAAGGGAAATAATCAGAGGCGATGGACCTCTCGGAATCTCGAGGGACCTTCGAGACAAATGTCGAAATGGATAGAAGTGAAACGTTTTGGGAGTTTGCGGTCCCGCGGCAAAGTTTTTGAAATCGCATCGAGGAAATTCCGAGGGTTTCGTCGTCATCTAATTTACGAGAAATGTTTAAGCTACGAATCGCTCAGACTAATCATCGCGAATGAGAGGGCATTCGTCACGTATGAGGAGAAGGTGGAATTCTCGTTAAAATTTTGTTTGTAATTTATGAAACAGGGATAGATAATGTGCAGTTTCTTTCCGAAAATGATTCGCTCGATGCGAGAGGTGAGCATGAAGTCTCTCTCTTGCAGCCCTTTTAATCACGTTGGAGTAATCCGTCTTACTCGAAGTGCTTTTAGTACTCCTTCACTTTCATCCGGTTCCTTCTCATTGCTCTAACCTCGATCATCAAATTAAAACAAGCTCTTTCATCTTTTGTACCCCCGAGCAATCCTTCCCCTACTCATCCCTTTAAATCTCCACTTAATGCAAACACTTGAGGGCCGCAAATGGTTGTCCGCTTGTGGCCAAACAAGTATCGTTACTTACGAGATCATCCAATATGGTGTTGTTTCGATTCTAGTTTCGTTCGAGGTTTTATTTAGTACTCTCTCAATTGCGGGTTTAATATCGAACGGCTTTTCTCTCTCGTAGGGTATATCCGTCAGCGAAAAATGACTCGGTCATTATAATTCCACTTAAACATTTCCGTCTTTAAAACCGTACGTCCTGAAGCCCAAATTTGTGGAAGAGATCATTTCTAAATAAACGAAAAATACTTCATAAAAAAGGGCAATATTATGATATCGTATTATCGGCGAAATTCTTTTTCTCGTTATATCCCGTTTTAATATCTCTTTTTGGCCATTCTACTTTATGTTTGTAAGATTTTTTGTTAAAGTTGGCGTTAAAGTCTCCGGAAGATTTGCTCGTCTGCTGAATTATATCTTCTCAATGAGGCGTCCACTCGGATAAAACTAGATGGATGAAAGTCAATATATTGACGTATATGTCATGTAGCGATCGACCGTGGTGTATCAACGTTCGTAAGGTCCGACTTCCCCGTAATTTAGAGCCGATGGAAGTGCTTCGATATCGATGATCGAGTCAAAGAAGCGATGGATCGAACCGCGAAGTAATCGAGTGGGTTGCGAGAGGTTATGGTCTCCTTGACCTGGGACAACCCCTGCCCCGGCGAGGAAGGGAGTAACACTTTTTCGCGGAATGCAGAGGCACTCAGAAAGAGATCCGTTTTTTATCCTCGCATGTCCACCGCGAGTGGGATGAGGACGAAAACATCATAGAGACGGAATCGATTCATTAGGTTTCCGCACAAGTGGCAGTAGTTGGAGAGGTCTCAAAACGATCGGGGGAAGGCTCGTTAATCTAGGTGGGGGTGGTCATCGATGGCAAAATGTCAACTATGAGGATTTTTGGTTTGAAGAGAGAAGGGAAGGAATCGGTGCGTTGTTTGGATAGGCGAGGATCCGGTGCTTATGTTTGGAAAATGTTCGTCGAGTAAACAAGTTAAAGATCCGAATCGTAGATGAATCTGTTTGCGGTGTTGAATAAATGTGACTTTTCCTGTATATAATACTTTATTAATCATGATCCACTGAAAAAAAAAATGTTTCTACTTCGAAATTCTTAAGAAGGGATGTGGTTCACAATTTCTTCAACGTTGTGTTAAATATTTTTAACGTCTTAAGGAGGATTTTAAACATATGGAGAGTTCATAATTATGAGAGTCGTAGTTTGATTCATTTTTCTTGTTGTTTTGTTGTAGTTGTAACCAAATGAATCTGTTTGCGAAGTTTCAAAAATCAAGTGAGTGACGGGTAAACAATATACATTTGGATTCGTTACAACATTTAAAAAATAAATTATCTTATCTTAGCGTCTTATCGCATTCATCGTTTTTGAATACAAGTGTACTTTGAAGATTAATTTACCGATTTATTTATCGTAATCTTATTTTCGATTAAATGAACGCGGCAGCTAATTTTTATAGGAAAGAAGTCTAAGATTTACGCGTAGCTATGAGTAATTGCCCTCGACGGCTTTTTTGTGCTCAACTAAAATGCATCGTCCTTATCTCTCTCTTGGCGATGCAATTGATGCAGCGAATATTTTTTCAATTCCCTCCAACGTGTTCTTCATTTATCATCCCGGTCGACTTGCCGAAGATTGATTTGTGTTAGCGGTCTGTATGCTCTCCCCTCTGCACCCCCGTGTTTGCATGCGCGGCCGCAGGGGTGCACGGACACAATAAGGGGATGAGAAGGGTCGTCTAGAGAATTGTGTCGAAGGGAGAGTTGAGATTGGCAGATGGGATGTTGTCTTCAGTTTGACGTAGTTCTATAGCAACATCTTGAGTCCACTTGTTCCAGATCCTCTGGAGACTCCGTCTTGGGTGGAATTGATGAAAAGATCGCTTTTTTCCTCATAAATAATGACGGTTAAATGGGGAATCGAGCCTGTTTATTCACCGATTTATTGTGTCATCACTTCTATTTGGTATTTTAATATTTCTTTATTATTATAATGGACCATGAGTTATCAAAGAGAATTTTTCATTTTCGGAGGTACTTTTCTTTTAGGCTTCCGTACATTTCTGTTCCAAATGTTTCTTAAATGGAAAATTGTAGCAGGCCATCATTTTTCACGCGGGATCCAGCCTCCGTAAAAGTCGCTCGGACGATAATTATCTCTGCATCAGAAATGAGAGAGGCGAGCAATTTTTCTTGATTTGTCTCTTGCACCAATTCGTGGCCGCGATGTTTCCCAGAATGATGGACGCACAGAACGGCGGCTTTTTGCCCGTCCTTTCGGAGCAAACACGCTCCATAAAAGTCCCTGGGGTCCTTCTCTGCCATTTCTTCAACTCAAACTGCCGTTTCCCGTTTCATTATTCCGCTTATTTATTTCCATTATTCAAACTCTTCTTCGCTGTTGGGGAAAGTTATCGGAAATCGCCGCGAGTAGTGATTCAGAGCGATCGAAAAGAGCGTGTGTACTCAGAGCGCCATCTCCCCGCCCCACAAGGTACATATTTTAACACATCCCCACTCATCTCCGTCCATCGTGGATACCCGTCAGTACAGGCTACCTCCCGTCCTTCATGTCTAATTGTTTGTGCACCTGATGAAAGTATCAATTATTCAAGCGAACGAGTTGTGGAGGGACCCGCCCCATTCGCATCCCCAAGGGTACACCACAGCGTTACCTGAGCTATTGTATGCTTTCAAAACGAGCCTTGTGTATTTAGTTGTTTGGCTGAGATATCCCGCGCTCTTCTTCAACCACTCCATTATCAATACTTTTCCCGTCCACGTTGAAACTCTTTCTTGCTGTGTTCATCTGGGAGTCGGGAGCGTAGTTGTTTCCTTTATCCATATGCCCTCTCTATCGGCATCGTTGATGTATTTGATTTGCCGCTTCGCGAATCCAATCTCCTTAAATATCCTCATTTTTCGGCTACTGGACCATCGATTCCTTACTCTTGTCTAAATTCTGGTAAAAAATGGAAGGTGAAAAAATGGAGGTTGAAAAAGAATTGTAGCATCATCTTTAATTATTAGCGGTAAAATCTGATTTTAAGTTAGATTTAAGTGTTTGATGAGATATATCGCACGCTCTAATGATAATAATCATTGAAGAAATTATAGTATAGTTTATTTAGTGGTAAATTTCTCAGCAATACTTAAAGGTGCATTTTGTGTATATGTAGATGAATCACCAGATTTAGTTTTCTTTTGACACTTCTCCTGTCTTTCAATGTCAATTAAACTCCTCCAAATCAAAAATTAAATTCATTATTTTCGCTTCTCTCTGTCTTTGGATTCAGCACATCAGTTCGTTATTCATCCGTGAATGCCCATTTGATTCTATGCAGAATTTTGCGGGATTATTCGACCGAAAATTCACTGTCGGGAAGTTTGCTCACCTATATCCATCCCCGTCTGTGACTTGATGTTCACGACGTTCGCGTTTTATTCCTTGTTTTCGTTGTTACGAAAATTCCCGAAGGTTGCCAGAACCCCTAGTTGTCCTCCCAGCGTTCATTTATATCGTTTACGAGATAGGAAATGACGAGAGATAGTGTCCCTCCAACGGCGAACGTCTTTTGTGATTGGGATGAACGCGTCAAAAAGCTTTGAATGATTTAGTGAAAATTTAAAAAAGTCGCGGCAGATCCAGAGACAGTACATGTGCTTTTCTATTACAAGATGCGACATTGTGTACTTAATCTCTTACATCATTCTACTGAACCGATGGATTCGTTATGTATCTATATAGTCTACCTTAACAATGCTAATTAAAAAACAATTGTAGAAATATAGTAGTGGTTATAATAATAAAAATATATTATATCTATATTATGGATTATTTGTAAAAGGAGACAAATTTAAAATTTGAATATAGAATATGTCATGAAATATAAACTTAATATTTGAATGAAAGAATATAATGCATGATATATTAATGGAAAGGGTCTGTTCGATAATTTTATTGAAATATACATTTTTTGTCAATTGTTGATAAAATTTTTCTCGATTTCTAAATTATCATTTTTTTCATAAAATCTTATGATAGATAGTAGGAAAAGTGTAAGAGACAAGTTGCTCTGCATCAGAATTTCTATCCCTTGATTTATAATTCTTAATTTTCTTGCATTTCAGAAAAAGGAGGTCCCCATCCCTGTGTGGTATGCAAGGCAACAGTGGAGCAGTTTCTTTTGTCACGGCCACTCCCACGCTCTCATGCTGCTCAGTATGGTCTCCGAGATGAGGATGTGCCTCCTGGTGCACGTGTTTGCAACTCCTGCCGCTGCAAGTCCGTCCGCAGTCGATACACTCAGTATGTACTTTTATATCATTTTCTCTAATTCCTAAAATTTGTCCTTCATAATTTATTGCAACTAAAATAGAATTTTATGATGATATTTAACAAAATGTTTTATTTATCCATAGGTGCCCAATTCCCACATGTCCCACTGCAAAGGGTAGGGCTAAACGCTTACGACCACTTCCTGGGAAATGGGCAGACCTACCCCCAGAAGTCAAAGAACCTATTATTGCAGAATTCCGTAAGTAGATTCTTTGTGTACATTTTTTCAGTTGCTATACTTTTTCTTTTCTCAGGTTTGCTTTTAAATGTTAGTTTGATATCTGGACTTAATTGATTTTATATTTATATTACTCTTTTTATAACATTATAATACTTTTTAATGAAATCCATCATTCAATTCATATAAAAAATCAATTTTACAGAAATTCCCGCATCAGTGACAAAATGTTGCTCAGCGTGTTTCAACCGAATATCCCGTCGACTGTCCCCAAATGATGGTGCTGCTGATGATGGTTCGGGAATATCATTAGCTGCAGTTGCTGCTGCAGCTGCTGCTGACCAGTCTCGATGGACGGATGAGGAGATAGAGTCAGCAAGAAGAGCTCTAGGAGAATTTGGCTTGGGTCGTTGGAATAAAATTGCAGAGCAAGTTGGCACAAAGTCAGAGCACCAGTGCAAGAACTTTTATTTCAACTATAGGAAAAAGCTTGGCTTGGATGCAATAGTTAGAGAGTATAATGAGGTAAATCATATCATCATGTCATTTATTTTTGACCTATTAATGTTGAAGATAACTTATGTAAGTATCCATGGTTTTCAGTATGTGTTTAACAGTTTTTCTTTATTATAGACACATTTAGGTGAAGAAGGAAGGAGCAAGGGTGGAGGTGAAGGAGCTCCTCCTACAGTGACTGATGAGGAGGAATCAGGGTCTAGCACATCTAGTTGTGATGAAGCAGGAATAGCTCCTGATAGCAGTGATACTGCAAGTGCTGCATCTCCTAACCCTCCTCCAGCAGTTCCATCAACACCGTCTACTGAAGGCAGAGCAAGAACTGAGAGAATTTGTGAGTAAAACAGGTTTCCCGTATCTCTGAATGATATTGTTTGAAGGATATTCTAATTAGGGAAAAATGAGAAATTCAAGGATATCATAAGATAACTGTAAATTATGTAGATGCAGATGTAAGATGCAATTTTTAATTATATTTATTTCCCAATGGATCATATACAGCTATGTAGCCAATTTAAAGTGACATATCAACATTTATTGTCGATATTTGAGGTTTAAATTTCTGCAAAACATTTTAACAGGAATTTCCAGTTGTTGTCTTTTGCTGTTATCAAAGAAACAGTGGTTAATTTATCCTATGTGGTTCCTAAATAATGTTAAATTTAAAATTTCAATCTGTTACTTCCTTAAATTTTTCACATTTAATTCATTCAGGTTAACTTCTATATGGAAAGAATTAATTGGATTTAACCCTTTTTCTTTTCCTTATGAACTTCAAATATTTGTCTTCTGTTAAGTTGTCCATCGTAATTGAATTTGTAACGAAGTGCCTTCATTTGATATTCTGTGTGTAAAAGTTTTTTTGTTTAAAGCTGCACCAAACATTGAAACTGGATTAGCCAATTGATTTCTGTAGAGTAGTAATAATCTCATTTGACAAATATGTTGGATCACTTCTCTCTCTCTCTCCTTCTCTCCACCATAGCTTCCCCCTCTTCCATTTGTATTGATCCATCTTTGGTAATTGAATATAGTGGAGACTTCAGTCTATTTTTTCCTCAATTTTGGAGATTGATACAAGCTTATCCAAATAAATACCCCAAGCTGTGAGAGCAATGGAATGGGTGTGGTACATTGGTTACAAAATTCATTTACCTAACTTTTTATACCTCTGTTTTTGACTGTTGGTGCTCCAAAGAGGAGCATCACACTTTGTCTTTGATGTTTCACATTTTCCCGTATCCATTTACATTGCTTGTAATTTCATCAAATATTTTTAATATGGCCCAATGTATGGTGGGCATAATTTCAGGATGAAGGTAATTTTACTTAACTGCTGGTTGTTTCCTTTAATTCAATAACCGAATGGCTATTACTAATGACTTTAACATATTGATGAATAGACTGTTAAGGAGCTTACTAATACCTATTTTGCACTTTATTTCAAAGAAAGTAGGGTATAAAAATGAAGATTATATTATTTTTGCTCTCAATGTATTTAGCTAGGGTAATGGACTAGATATTAAGTTATTTTCATTTTCAAGCTGTTTCCCATCATTTGGCATCTGTTTGTTTTGAGAGCTTAAATTTTATTAGAAAATTAGAAAACTCATAAATAATTCTAAGTAATAAAAAAATACTTTCAGGACTCTTCTAAATTCTACAGTATAAATAGATGTATAAGATACATTTAAATTATTTATAACCTACAAATCTTGTCTTAAAGTTCATTGACAATAATACAAGTTTAAATTCTTGAGGAACAATAGATTTATAATAGGATTTATTATATTTTCAGCTGGTAAAACAGAACCAATGGATGCTGAATCAGAGAAATCAGTACTGAATGTTGAAGAAGAAAGGATTGGTACTCAAAGCCCACAAACATTAGAGCAGCAGAGACAATCTTCTGGAATGCCAATGCCAGGCACTGCAGCTCCTCCATCCACCAAGGAAGACTATGACAGTTCTGCCACAGTATGTTCAAAACCAATTCATGAATTTCTTAGGTTTTCTTTGTATGCTTTTTATTTCTGTTTGTTTAGTGAGGGTTTAGCATTATTGTGAGGAAAACAAGTGGTAAAACTTACATAAGAAGTATGTGGAAAACTCTCACGGTTTATTTCTGTTTCTGAGTTATTCAACTGAAATTAATGTGGCTAAAGCTTTTCATATTCAACAAGTGATATCTTTCACAAGTAATTGTAATTAAACTTAACCAGAAAAATTTGCAAATCATAATTTATGTTAAAGATTTACTTGAATTAAAACAACTTCTTTTTCCCAGGAGACGGCTGATGAAGGTCAGGGAGGCTCTGAAGCTGATGGCACAGGAGCTAGGGGTTCTCCCAAGAACTATGCAGCTACTCAGCAAGCAACAGCCCAAGCACCAGCTCGGACTCCAGATCAGCAACACAGAAGCCACTCTGTAGTTTCAGAAGCAAATGGTGCTGGCGAAAGAGAAAGAGAACCTGGTGAAGGACATACTCAAGAAGTACTCACAATGAAAGACTTGATGCAGGGTGTCATTGAGATGCAGCTCAAGAAGAATCCTCAGGGACCTCAGTCGTCACATTTACAAGGATCTCATATGCAGACATCAGTACATCCTGGTCAACATCAGCCATCACCCACTATCTCATCTATTCTCAAGACAACTGATAGGCCTGATATTGCTTTTGTAAGGGAGTTTAAAAGTGCTTCAACACCAAATAGGATTATACAGCAAGCTCAGGGAGATGTGACACCTCAGCATCCTCCAAATTCTAGAAGACCTGGTGCTTCCCAAGAAGTAGGGGCCTCATTGCAACAGAGGGGTAGAACTCCTCCTGTTCAGCCAGCTGATAACCACCGCAATCCATCCCATACACAGATATCTATGATTCCTACTTCTCACCACAATGTATCATCTCATCACCTGAGCCAGCATCACAATCAGCCTGCATCAATATCTACTCATCACATACCGCACCATGTTGGACAAATTCCTCCGGCTATGGTTGTACCAAATTCTGCTGGTCGAGCTGATTTGCCCAAAGAGGGTCTTGTTGTGGTTCAGGTTAGTAAAATTATATTCTTTAGATATTAAAAAGATTGTTAGCATAATAATATCAATTTTTTATTTTACTCATCTCCTATTTATTTGTCATTAATAAGAATATTTATGTCAATTTTGATTAAGCATGATTGTAATTATGAATTTTAATTTTAGTATCAACAAGTACAGCAAGCCCTAAGAGAAAGTGGCCGTGAACCTGAGCCTGTAACTCTAGATTTGAGTCTGAAGAAAAGAGACGATAGCCCTCCGACTGGCCCTCCTTCAAGTCAGAGTACACGTGATGCACACTTGCATCATTCCATCCATCATCCACCACCAGCTCACAAAGCTCCTTTGAGGCTACCTGAGGTGATGATTAGGGAATTTCCTCCACCTGCTGTATATCGGGAACCAACTCCATTCTACGTGCATCAGCACCAACAACAGCAGCAAATATCAGCACCACCTCCACCTGAACAGGCTAGAAACAAGTCTCCATCTGTTTATGCTCCTGATGGTAGAGCATCACATCTTGTCATGAGCTCTTCCAGTCGACAGTCTAATTTGCCTCCATCTGCACAGATTACCAATGTAAATGCTACACCTAAGGCACCAAAGGTAAGTCTGATGAAGCAGGCTATCTTAGTACAAGCTTCAAAAGTATTTCATATCCATTTTACAGTTAAATTTTTAAAATTGTATTTGTTCTTACTACTATTTTTTATAAGATGAATAAAGAATTAAACAATTTAATTATACTTCTGCCGTGTGATGCACATTTAATAATTTTCTTAGACCCAAAATTTATGTAAGAATATGTTTTGAAACATGGAAATATTTTATAAAAAGTAAATTTTTTGAAAAAACTGTCAATGTTTCATTCTTATGATTATTTCGTGAATTATTATATTGCCAAAGAAAGTTCACTCTTAAGTAAATTGGGTCTCTTATGGCATTTATCTGTATTTTCTCTCTTTTTCATTCTCTCGATCAAAGTTTCCATGGATCGCTGAGGATGTGAATCTTGTACGTTCACAGGGACCTCATCCATTGCCAGCATCAAAGATGGGATCCATTTCGCCAAAACCTCTGCTCTCCAAGACGGGCTCAATTACCCATGGGACTCCAGTGTCACCTGCTGCTCCTCCTGCTCCTCAACATGCATCACCAAGATATGATGGAATATCGAGGCAACCAACTCCACCTCAGCAGCTCCCAACACAACCTGCTCAGCCAAAGGAAGGTTCAATCACCCAAGGCACTCCTGTTCATCATGATCCCAAGCAGCCTAGAGGAAAGGATGGAAGACAGCAATCCTATGATTCCAGAGGAGTATCTCTTGTGGCTCCTCCTGCAGTTCCGTATGATCAATACTATGGGCGTCCATCACCAGGTGGACCAGGAGCACCACAGGGTCATCATCCTCCTCCTCCTACAACAACTGACTCTTATCACCCATATGGAAATGCAACCTCTGCATTTCCTTACTCTGCAAGACCTCCATATACGATAGAGCAGCAACTGACATCTCGTCAAATCATTATGAATGATTACATCACTTCTCAGCAGATGCATGGAAGAAGGGGAAGTGGTGGAGCACCACCATCATCTGGATCAGAAAAGGATGCAAGGCTCTCACCGGGAAATCCAGGCTCTCATCTCGCTTCTCCATCTCTTTACTATCCCTCACCTGGCACTTCACCTGCTCCTCCCCCAGGCAGTGTATATTTGTCTGCTGATGTACGCCATTCTCGCCATACATCTCCTGCTGCTCCTGAGCCTTCCCCATCTAGAACTCCTCCCCCACCTCCTCCTCCACCTCCTAGGCAGGGAGTTATTCAGAGGCATCATACACCAACTTGCCGAGGAGGGAAACCTGTTGTAATCCAACAAGGAGCCCCGGCTTCACCACCAGAAAGATATCAATCGCCCGGTAATAGCCAGTCACCTCATGCTCAGCAGCAACAAGGCAGTCAAATTCCTCAACATCAACAGCATCATATAGCAGTATCGCCTAGAACTCAGTACGTTCATGGATATCCACCTGGGCATGAGGCACTATCATCTTTGGTCGACCTTGCTGTTCAACAACCGAGTTTACCAGTTCCAAAGGATGATAAGAGAAGACCAGCAACCCCAGGTCCTTTGCAACCTCATCGGCATCACCAAATTCCTCAGCCTCCACCTGGCTCACAGCATGAGGGATTAGGGAAAAGTATGGCTGATTCAACTGTTAGTGGTGCAAGGGTGGAACATATGCACCAACATCAGTTTAGACAACAACAGCAACAGCAGCATGAGAGACATAGAATATCTCATCATCATCAACAAATACAGATGCATCAACAGATGCAATTGCAGCATTCAATGCAGCAGCAGCAGCAGCAACAGATTAGGGAGCAGAGGGAAAGAGAGCATGAGCATTTGCATAGACAGCAGCAGCAACAACAACAAATTCAACAGCATGCACAGCAACAGCAACATGCACAACAGCAACAACATGCTCAGCAGCAACAGCAGCATGCCCAACAACAGCAGCAGCAACATCATTATCAACAGCAACAGCAAGCTGCCCGTTCAGCTGAACAAGATCGTCAGAGACATATGCCAGTGTACCGCGAACATGGACACTATCCGGAAAGAGAGCAGCGTGAAAGAGGGACTCCTCAACAAATTTCACGTGAAGCAAGCAATACAGAAGGAAGGCAGACTAATAATTCAGATTTGTCTGAGAGGGAGGCAACAAGAATGCTTGCTGTTAGCTTTCCAAGAGACGGAAGATCAAGACATAATGTTGGTTCAACAGGAGTAGACTCTCGTGGCTCAAGGGGGGATTCAACTTTGACAGCTGCTAGTCTCATTGATGCTATAATTACACGCCAAATAAATCAAGGTTCTGATCAGGATAGCAGTAACAATGGACCTGGTGGTGGGTCATCTTCTGTGTCTAGACCTGGTGATAGACTTTTTCAAGGTTTCCATAGAGACTATCATAACCCTAACCATCCTCATTTACATCATCTCCGACAAGTCAGTGGTGGTGTGCCAACTTCTCAGTCTCTTCCAGTGCAATCTGTTGGTCCAGAATCTAATGGAAAGGCATCTCCAATGCGACCATCTCCTGGAAATCCACCAGCATCATCTCCAGCAGTCACTGTGGAAGAAGATGGACCAGAAAATCGTGAGGGTGGACGTGAAAAAACACTAGGTGAACATATTAACTCAATTATTACAAAGGATATGGCTGGTGATTCTGGCATTAGTGTATACCCTCCATCAGTACGTCAGCAAAGCTATCAGCATCATCATCATTTACCCCCTCCTCCACCACCCAATCGAGGACCCACACCTCCAAGACCACAGCCTACTCCACCACCAACATCTGATGGTATGTCTGATGGAGTATCAGATCATCATAGTTGGAAATTAAGGAGGGCCTTACAAAAAGAAATGGAAATGAAAGAAAGGCTTGCAGCAGATGGCAAGGCTGCAGGCCTAGCTTCTGATGAGCGACAGATTATTCGTATTGCTCAGCCAGCAGGGAGAAAAACACCGCCATCAGCAGGACCCAATGCATCCCAACATGGCAGATCTGGATCACCAGCTGGATCTGCTGGAAGTGAAGGACATTATGTTTCAGGTGGTGGGAATTATTATTGGATGCAAAATGTAGTAGGTCCAGGTGGTGATCATGTGGCTTTTCTACCTCGGAGATGTCATCCAGAGACAACACCTGCTGATATGAGATCACAGACTGTTGAGCCAAACCGTGCTAAGCAACAGCAACAGCAGCCTCATATGTCTCCTTTGGACTATGTCAAAAATAGAATTGTGGAAGTGATGAGGACTTCTGATGAAGGTGGTGGTGGAAGTGGTGGTGACAGTGGTAGACAGGAAGTGACACCAAGACATTATAAACGCGGACCTCGAGCAGAGGAGCGAGAGGAAGTTTCGAGTAAGAGGTCAAGGACTGAAGAGACAAGTCCGGCAGGTGATGCAGACTGCCAAGTGGATGGAAAATGTGGAGAAAGTGGTGAGAGTGGTGCGGGAGAGAGAGCACCAGAAACTGCAGACAGTCCCCAGTCAGGGGAGATGGTTATAGATGAGGGGCGAGCATCATCAGCTGCATCTGGTGGGGCATCAGGAACTGATTCAGCTCCATCAGTATCTCGTCCTGATACTGTTTCCCCTGCTAGTACTGAAACTGGGAGGGAGGGACCTCCAACATCGGCTAGTCCATCAACAGGGGGTGTCTTCCAACCCTATACTCGTTCATCTCCACCAGCACCATCTCCAGCAACTGCTTCAGCATTCCCTGCTGCTCCTCCCTATCCATACCCTTATTCTGCTCTGAGTGTTAGGGCAATACCTGCATCTTCACCATCTGCTTCACCAGGCGCTCAAAGGGGTGCATCACCTGCACCTCCTCAAGGGGCTGGACCAGTCCCGTCTCCTGCTCCTCCTCAGCCGTCCCCTATCTCCAGGAGGCCTCCAAGCAGGACAGGATCTCCTAGGGATGCACCCAATGTCAGAGGGCAGGAGCCAGCTCCCCTTCTGTCAGCGCAGTATGAACCTCTATCTGATGAGGACTGAAACGGGCCCCCACGCTCGGTGATCACGTTCGCTCCCTCGGTGGGGTATGAACGTCGCCGAGTGGATGGGGGAAGGAAAAACTAAAAAACTCATCAATGGACAGATTTTTCTGATCTTTATGAGATTCATGCCCTGCTACTTCAATGACTGTTGTACAGCACCAATGTTCTACAAATGAAGGAAGAAAAAAAACGTTCAATACACACGCTTACTGAGTGAAACTTGTAAGATAAGAGGCGAATTTTTCTTCCAGGAACTTTGTTTAGAATTTTTTGTATTTTTTAAAAAATTTTGTGAACACAGTTATTGTGTCCATTGAAAAAAAAGAAAAAAGTGAGGATGGCAAATCCTCTCATGTGGATAAAAAAGGACTTGATTTGATGTGATCTTTTTTTCTCCTCTGTGGAGCGGGGAAATGTATATGGGAATGGAGGGATATATCCCGCTGCATTTTTGTTTCTCCTTGAATGTGGAAAAAAAATCTTTTCTATTCAAGTGAATGTGTCCAATACTGTTTTTCTGTTTCATTTTTTTATATTGTGTGCGGACTTAATGGTATGATGCTGTGGGGAGTTTATTTTGGCAGGGTTGGTGGGAAGGAAAACATACTGAAATTTTTTTTAACTCAGGTGTTAAAATACACTCTTTGATGTGATTTGTGATGTGATTCTGTGCAGACATGCCGGAAATGGTTTTTAAGCCCTACTCCTGCCCCCTAACCTTTTTTGACTCTGAGGAAATTGTTTGTTTTATCCTGTGCATTCTATAGTGGAACAAAAATATTATTCCCAATTAAAATTTTTAACCTGACAGGTATTTTTTTCACTGCTCGATGGACAGAAACAGAAGGGGAAAAAACTGTCACTGAAATCTGTGAAGTATTGCTTCACTTTGAATGCGCTTTTTCTAAGATTGCCTGCCATGTTCCCAAACGTATAGTATGCCTATGGATGTGGGCTCCTGGCTATAAAATTTGGTGAACCTTCAAACAAGTGTGTATTGTTTTGTGTGATGAGCGGTTTGTGGGAATGAGTGAGAGATTTTGTTTGGGCATGAGTCCATATAATATACCACTTGTCTTGCCCCTTAAAACCTTATACCCGCACCCCTCCTACTTCCATACTTTCCTCGTCCCCTTGCAAATAATGGTGGGAGGGGCTTTTTGCTGCGCCCTATCCGGCGAAAACCCGAGCGTCTAGGTAAATAGGCTGAAAAAGATATGTAGTAAACTTTGGTGTATTAAAAAAATTGTTATTTTTGTTGAAAATAAATGAAGTGTCCGTTAAAAATAAACATCTCAATCGGATTGCCACATCCTGTTTTTTTATTTTTTTTATTCCTTAATGATGATGTACGATTTTGCATGGATGGATTTTAACTACTCTTTTATTTTTAAAACTGTCTATCCTTTTATCTTGGAGAGTAATAATATTTTTGGACATCAAGTAATATTAATATTTTCTACTTATAGATACTACTATTTTACTAATTTATGAATTTCTTTTTTGTTTTTCTTTAATTATGAATTTTGTAAATTTATATCTTATTTTAATAGATAAAAATGGAGGAAATTTTAATTCTATCACAGGATGGTGTTATAAAATAAAATACAATGTATGAGCATTACAGAAGGAAATCAAGAAAAAGGCCTCTGTTCATCTGTCCACATTCATGTTTTGATGCTTTCAAGATAAATAGAATGAAACTTTCTCAATTTTTTACTTCAAAACAGATTTTGTTTGTTGGGTTATAGAGAGAATGAATTTTGAGTATAAATAAGAATGTATATTTAACCAGTAAAGTGTTGAAATATTTATTGCATTTGCTGCAGGTAAATGTTTGAATTTAATCACATATAAACTCTAAGCTCATATACAAATTAATATACTATAAATTAAACTATGCTCACCAACAAAATAAAGTCCATTCTCTTTCTATCTATAAATAGAGCCAAATGAAACTATTATGGTAATAAAGTTGAAAATTATAATTTAAAGAACTTATCTGAAAGAAAAAATTATATTATGAAATTAAATTGCAACTTACATAAATACCAATGCATCTTACATGTGGAATCAACTTCCATTATTCTGGCTTATTTAACTATCTTTTCTCAAACTTGAGGCTGGTTTCTAATAGAATACTATTAGTTTTTACTGTTACAATAAGTAATAATAAAAGAGGAGCAATTGAATTTTACAATATGTAATGAAAACAATGAAAGTATTAAAAATTTATTTGTACTTATATCCTCCATCAAAATTCATGAAATTATCATCTTCAATAAATTAGATACTTCAAACTCCATTAGATGTATTTGTAACATTTTAATTTCCTAAAAAGCCAGTAAAAGTTGATAAAATTTCCGATTAGCAGCATACTTACTGACTTAGTAAATCATAAAACCAATATTTGTCTCAGAAACTACCGTATTTCCCGCCCGAAAAGACGCTCTTTTTTCCTCTAAAATGTGTTGTAAAATTAGCCTGCGTCTTATGCGCCGATGGTATACGGATATCACGGTTATAACTTCGTCCTATAATGAGCAACTGTTTTGACAGGATAAATAAATACCATGAAGCATTTTTTAGTGTATCAGGTATTGAAAATAGTTCAATTCATTAAAAATTTTGATAATAAAACTTTTTTGAGCAGGTTGTTAGAAATAAAGTTTTAAAATATCGATGTCTAACTTCCTTCAAAAAAATTCCCGAATAAATCAGAAATGCACAGTGTAGCATGTTTAGTTTAATTTTGCAATGAGTGCTGCCCTATCATAAAGTCTTTCAAAAAGTGTGGAATCAGCAATGAGCTCGATGGAAGTGAAGATGACATTTTGTATGAGGAAAGTGACGACTCCCGAGAAAATATATACGCGCATGATTTTAGCAGCAGTGATGAGGAGTTTTCTGGGGTTCTATGATGAATAAACTCTGATATATTTGCTACATAGTTTTAATAGTAAAGTTCCGTTTTTATGTAAAATGTTATCATTAAAATTCTTTTCTGAATTATCCAAGTATTTTAGATTTTTTTCGTAAATTCTAACCTGAAAAATCCAGGTGCGTCTTATAGGCGGGGAAATACGGTAGTTCCTTACGTCAGAGTCTCAGGAATCTGGTATGCCAATCATAGTTAAGGTAAATATAAGACCCTTTTTGGAGGTACTTGGTGAAGGTGAATTCTGTACATATATTTCATTTTTTCAAGAGATGATAGGTAATAATATTTATTGCCTCTGGAAATGCTTGATTCCATGACAACATCCAAACTAGAGGGATCGTTTAACTAAAGGAAAGACATTGGTATTGTATGAACCAATCATGCAGCTGAATGTAGTAATACTAAGTGTGCCAGTTTTAATATTTAAGAAAAATGTTTAGAATATATTAGAAATATGACATCTTTTTAAATTACAATGGATGCAAGGTACGTTGGAATGAAAGAGAAGATTTGAGAGTAATTTTGAGGCAAATGATACCTTCTAGTAAATGTTAATGATGGAAGTGTACTATCTCATGTAAGAATCCTTATCATATAACGAATTTTCTTACCCTTAAATTTTGCATTAATACTCTTGGTATTTATAAGCAGCTTAAGTGTAACATCAGTGATCAATTGGTTGATTTAAATGGAAATTAGATAATTATTAGAAAATGAAAAGTTGTATAGCTGGTATTTTTGGATACCTTATATTGGCTTAAAGTACCATTCCATTTTATCATTTAGGATAGGTCTTCATAAAATTTTCCTCATATTCAAGAGGCAATTTTTTTACATTGAAAATAGTTAATATTTTTCCCGAATTAATTTCTTATGAAAGAAATTTCTAAATCTTGTGGATCATTGATAAAAAATGCTGTAATTTTTTGACAAAAATACCTAGTTTAGTATTTATTCTCTCATTGTATACTTTTGTTCGTGATAAATTGACAAACTGTCTGAAATCATGGTTAATTTGAAGTTTCAAGAGGGTTATTTTCTGATGAGTTATGTAAAGGCTCTTGATATGAAATTTATCTTAGCAGTGCATGTGAGATGTGTGAGGGAATAGATGGTAAAACTGTTTGAATCATTAAATTTATTTGCTATTAAATGTAGTAGAAATGAGCAAATATGTAAGTAGTTTAGATATTCTATGAGTATGAGAACTTTTCGACGTTTGCTTCACTCAATCAAAATTTCATCATCTCATTATTTTCAATGGAATCACTGGAGGTAATTAAGAGATTTATATGACTTTATGCATTTTTAATTAACATTGAACTGATTCAAATATCTTTTAAAGACATTAAAATCTATTCAAGTCCTTTTTAATGTAAATAGAACAGAATAACTGAAAATGAATACTGAGGAAATATTAATGGTGAACGGACGTATTCGTTTAATATAAAATTTAATGGGCTAGCGAATTGAATACAGTAAGACCCCGCTTAACGCGCGGGATACGTTCCAATGACTTCAAGCGCTAAACGAAACAGTGTAAAACGAGGCAACGTAACGCGTACATATGTAAATATGTAAAAGGGATCAATGAAAAGAACAAATAAGAAAATTTATCCGTACTTGCCGAATTTATCAAAATAAAATACTGTGTTTATATCCTTATACACCAAATAACCTTGATGAAAACAAATAAATCATCTGTGACGTAGGAAAGCGGCGTTTGTACTGGGATTGCGACTTAGGAGAATACAGTTGGAACCTTTTTTTCTGGGCAGACTAACGAAAGAGCGTTGAAAAAAATACATGGTATATTTATATATCACCGTCGCTATAAAGTGTACCGGTTTTGGTTGGTGAATGGCCGTTTCCTATGCACACATACACAACAAGTATCATTAAAGTGTGCGATTTAGGGGAACCCCAAAAAAACCGCGTTCTACTAAAACAGCGTTAAGCGGTTCAGCTGAGTCTTACTGAAGTTCTCAAATTTTCCGCCGGACTTGAGAGTTATCGATAGTCAACTGCTACTTTCAATTGTCGCGATTGTTAACATCTGGTGGAATCGAGAGGAGTAAAAGTTTGGATGTCGTCGCGATTATCCCTTTTATGAAGTATTTTGCCGTAAATTAATTTTATAATGCCGTCGTTTTCAAGAATGCGGTCCGTATTTACTGGTCTCGGTGCTTGTGGAGGAGCTCTAATTGTATATTATGCCTTGCGTGAGAGCGAAAAGCGACGTGCACATGCTTCATGGACTACGAATTACACTCCGTCCGCGAAGTGGGACTCGAACTGGGATAGGTATACGTCGGACATATTTTGTGTATTATTAATTTAATTTCATAGATTTTCTTAATAAGAAATTTTTAATTCTTGCAGACGAGACCCGCGGAGTTTAATCAAACCTAAAGGAAACGATGAAAATAAATACAATGAACAGCTTGAAAAAGCGCAACCCACTGCTGTTCGAAACTTGTTTCTGATTCGGCATGGGCAGTATAATTTAAGTGGGGCAACTGATAAAGAAAAACGTCTCACTGAAATTGGTAAGTTGTATTTAGATAACTTTCTTTGCAGGTTGGATCTCCTTTGTTGAGTGTTTTTATCTTTCAAGTTAATTTTTTTATAAGCCTGCCCTTATTTACTTGGTACTATAGTAAATAATATGCAAACAATTGTTATTTTTATTAATTCCTATGGACATTTTTTTTCATAGAATAGTTTTTTTTCGAAGAAACTAGTCTCACGACCTAATTTCATTATATGGTATTTGGTATCAGCCGTTTGTTGACCCCGGAGCGCCTTAATCCTCTAATTATTCCATTTTGTATTTCGAAATTCAACTTTTCAAATTTAAAAATTTTTTCTTCAAATGAGTATTAAATATTCCTATTCAAAATATATTGTGTATATATATATATCTGGTTGAAACCACATTAATCTGTATTTTTGTGAGATGACTATTCTTTGCGAAATTAAGGTTGCTCCATTAATGTGAGATTTAATAATATATATTTGATCTACTATATCCTATCAAAGATAAATCATTGAAATTTACAATAATTTATATCTACTCGTAGGAAGGAAACAGGCAGATTTGACTGGAAAAAGGTTAAAAGATCTTGGAATTCCATTCACAAGATTAGTCCGTTCTACCATGTGTCGTGCATCCGAAACTGCAGATATAATTCAGAAACACCTTCCTGAGGTGCCTACAGAGGAATCTGATTACATTCAAGAAGGTGCACCTATTCCCCCAGAACCACCAGTTGGCCATTGGAGGCCTGAAAAACACGTGAGAGATGGTTTATATTACAGTTATGTTCAGATTCACAATTCATTCAAAACTATGAAAATTCTGGCTGTGTAGAGAATTTAGTTTTAAATACAAATTGATAATGTGGCTCTGAAAAAGTTCCATAAATGCTTATACACTAAGGTTACATGTTAGCAAAACATAAGAAGTCTTCAAGAAGAATGGAGTCTTCATTTCCCTGTATTTTTTTCATCATTTTAGCAGTTTTACGAAGATGGGGCCAGAATTGAAGCGGCATTCCGCAAGTATTTCTATAGAGCCCCTTCATCCCAGGAAAAGGACAGTTATGAAATATTTGTGTGTCATGCCAATGTTATTAGATACTTTGTTTGCAGGTGAGTTTTATATTTTTATTAATTCAGATTGTGATATTTTAACATTACATAAATAATTAAAGAGTATTACGAAATTTATTAAGCAGCTTAATCCTTCACTCAAATCTAACTTGCAAGGAATCCTAATATGTATCCTTAAGGATTTAAGGAAACCTCACTTATTTGTTGTAAAATTCTTTATGTAGCATATAATCTTTTGCTTGACCTTTCTCATTTTTCAACTGCAACCCATTTCGGCAGGGTTCCATATCTGCATGCATACTCAAGGTGAGGCCTAACCAGTATAAAGTAGCATTCATCATGAATCCTTTCCTCACATTTACGTTTACTATATATAGACTATTCTTTTGACAAAACCAAGTTTTGTAATAGTGTGTCCATACGTTTTACTGATATATACCTAGAAATAAAAGGGTCTGATTATACTTCCCTGTGGAACTCAGCTTAATTGGAGCTAATGCAATCTATTATTATGTAATGTACTCTGTTAGAGGTGAAACTCTTATTATTATGAAAAGATTTACTCAAAGTTTTGTATTCTTTTTGCAGTAATTACTAATTTAGTTATTCTGGATAAGTAATCAGTGTGACCTAGTTTGATTTGACTAAGATTTAGAAATAAAGTAGATAAGTGAACTATCTACTCATAAATTCATGGAAAAAATTAAAACTATTTTAGCAGTTTTAATATTTATAACATGCTTTCAAGTGAGTTCATATTACCAACCTGAAATTTTTCTTCAATTGAAAATTGTGACTTTTCTAAAAAAAATTTTGCTTTATATGATTCATTGTTATTCTGAGGCTTTTACTATTTAATGGTTTACTTGAGAAATAAGCTTTCTGGAATTGCTGCATTGTGTGATACGAATATGACGTTTTAACAACTTAGGCTTCTCAAGATAGAAGTGACTACTTCTTATTTAAGAGTACTGTATATTTCACAGTTCACCACTTTGAAGTTTGTATCTTTTTTCCTTTGACCATTAGTGGATATATCTATAAGTCATTTCCATATGTTTGATAGTTCATAGCCATCCATCTGGTTGAATTTTAATGTGCGAGTTATATTTTTGTAAATTAATGCTACGAATCCTGGAAAGCTAATGTATCACTATTGATTTAAGTGATAATGTGTTTGATCGTAGTACTTTTTCAATTTTTCTCTATAGATAAATTTTAATAAATAAAACATTTTTAGGATAAAAAATCAAGTCTGTTTTTGTTAGTTTTTGATAAAGCTAGTTTTATATGAATGAATGCATTCAGTACATCAGATGGTCACTTGAATTGTAATAGACTCAAAATTATAAGCATTGCATCATTCCAGTGGCTAAACGAAAATCAATACCCAAAACTTGTTGTATGATTTTTATTGGTATTCACTGTAAGGTTGGAAATTTCAAAGAAATGTTGCCACTCGATTCACAACACTGCTATTCTCATGAGACTTTTTTTGCTATGGAATTAAAATGTTCACAAAAACTATTTTCAATTAATTTTGTCTTGGAAGACTGAAGAGTGATTTTTAATTGTATAACATTTGAAAGTCACATTTTCTTCTCCATAGCTAAAATTTTGTGCATTGCTTCAGGTATGTTAACAGGAAATTCAACTATGATTTTTTATTTTAATTTAATATTTATTATACCTTACCAGGTCATACTAAGTTTAAAATGTGTCTTGATATTTGAAGAAATTAAAGGTTTGTTTTTTTATATCTCTTAAATTACCATTATCTTCGGTTCTAAACTTCATTGGTCATTAAATATACTTAATCTATATCTTCAGAGAGTTTTAATGGACAGATATATTTACTTTTTTTCTATCTGTATTGATAATCAACATTCACAAAAAACTGACAATATGTATTTATCATATTTATCTATATTAATCTCATTACCAGTCTTTACTTTGCCTTCAGAGCATTTATTAGTATCTGCATGTGCTGCATGATGGAGACTATTTGTACGAGTTTTAAGTTTATCTTGAAGTTTGATTCACTTTCAAAACTTTCAGTGTTTATTTCAGTGACATTAATTTTTTTAATGTTTGGATTCATAAATTATAGAGCTTTGCAGTTTCCTCCTGAGGCATGGTTGCGTTTGTCCCTCAACAATGCCAGCATAACATGGCTAAGCATCAAACCAAGTGGTCGGGTGGTGTTACATTTGCTGGGAGACTCTGGTCACTTGCCGCCAGAGTTGGTCACAACCAGTTGATATCGTAGGCGAGTGGTTTTACACCACATAGGTCATAGGTCAGCAAACCAAAGCCTGTTGTCTCAAGGTCATTCTTCCAGAATCGTTCCAAGGAGTTTGGGAAGTTCTGTAGTATCCACATCAGAGGAGAGGACAAGAGTGTTTTGGCAGTTTATGCCTTCACCTCTTATAACCTTGTTGAGATTTATTCTTCCATTTCCATACCCCTTGGAACATCAAGTCCTGCCAATTATGACACGAGTAATGACTTGGTCTTTGTTTGCTTGGAGACACAACACCTGTACTACTTCTAGTCGTTGATCCTCTGATCTCTTGCAAAGTGCTTTTGAAATCAGAGCTGTTGTGAACTCCGAGGTATCTCACCAGATTTATCAGTAATAATTGAGGTGCTGGGCATCTGAAATTGTTCTGTGATGGTGCTTGGAAAGATATTTGTATTCCATTCAGTAGTGGAGTATTAATGGGGCAGGTTCTCTAGATTTTGATAAAATTTTCATTATGCATTTATCCATACCATGGAAAATTTTTTACTTGATCCTTGTTTTCAAGTGCCATAAAATATAGTATTGTGTAGTTTTTGGTGCTGTCCCCAAGTGAATTTATGTTATTAATTCAAGGTATTATTAATATTATTGTTTTTGAGACCTGTATTGTATAATTTTGAAAATTAATAAGAAATAAGGTGATTCTTAAGCAGCCAAGCTGATTTTTAATAGTAGTTTAATACTGTGTTCATTTTTATTTTTACCAATGTTACCCTAAATATATGTATTACATTAGCACAATTTTGGAATCCATGGCTATCACAGATAATCATCGCTCATATCTATTACCTCAATTGCCTTAGGCAGCTATCTGAGAGAATAGGACTTGGATCAGAATAACCTTGTCCAGGAATACAGAAAATTAGATTTATAGATAATTTCTCTGCGTATATATTTAAGAAATATTTCAGTCAATGATGTAAGTTGTCTGTTATAGTTTTTTCTTAAACGATCACCTTATAAAATAAAATTTTAGGGAAATTTTTTATCATGCCTATACTTATTGTCATCTAAAACTCTGGATGCCAGTTCCTCTCATCTCAAATTGATTAAATTCTGTATGTAATACATTACTTTCTCAATCTTTGTATGGCAGATTTTAATTAAAATATCTCACTTGTAGTTGATGGAACTATCAGAATATTTGTAAATTTAAATTTTTTCGATAATGAAGTTATTCCCTGGTACAGATATTCAAATGCAGGTATAGAGAAAATTTAAGCCATGATATGAGACCTATATTTGCCTAATAAACGGGATTTTCCTGTTACTGCCTGAATATGAGTATATGATGTAATTGTGTCTCATGTGCAATATTTGAATTTTTATTTTTATTTCATCTCTGATTAATTTCCTTTCCACTTTTTAATGGTTGTATTGTAAAGATGTTCCTTATTGATTCGTTTATTAGTGTCTTTTATAGGATATGAAGTTAGATTCAACAGAATTTGATAATAAATCTTAACATCATTTAAAGAATTGTTTTAATTCATTCCTATTATTTGACCAAGGGATGAGTAATTAAGAGATAAATGCTTCTGAAGACAGAAGATTGAATTTGCTCTGTAGTTGATAAATTAAAAACTTCTTTTGTGTTCTCATGCTAAAAGTATATCTTCATATAAATAGAACACTATTTTGATTTAAATGTTTTATATTCTATTGCATTTTACCCTAAATTTTATTTATTTTGACTGTCACAAAATAATATTGATCTAAGCCAGTGATTTCCAAAGTGGTCTATATAGACCCCTAGGGGTCTATGACAACCTTCAAGGGGTCTATGTCATCAAAGAAAAAATTTCAGATTGATTATTTATGTATATTTTGAGTAGTTTTACAATATTTATTTTGAGTAGTTTTAATTTAAATTCAATTATCTAATATATAGAACACATGTTTTTTCTTTAAATTTTTAGCACTTAACTTCACCAAAGTTATTTACAAAAGTTCAGGTAAATATGGGGTCTACCCAAAATACCGGATAAACACGGCTAGGAGTCTACGACGCAAAAAAGTTTGGAAAACTATGATCTTAGCAGTCATTTGATATCTGTTGTTTGTTACTTGATGTTTAAAAATGGTGATTGAGCATCAATCTCATTTGTTAAATTTATTTCCTTTTCTTTTTGGATACCCTAGAAACCATCTTTTGTGTGAGTGTAAACTGGACCGTGACCCTACTTACCTGATTACTCTTGTTTATTGATTTTAAAAGAACCTTTTGGCATCATTTTATTATGTTATTTGCTGAATCTAAGTAACCTATTAATTGAGGAGAGATCTTAACAGTACATCATCCATGAATGTACTGCATCTGAATTTATTTAATATATCTACTCATGACTGACCAACATCCTTACAGTAATCATCCTACTTTCTGAAGTCTTTTGGTTACACATATTGATTTATAACAATTTTTCATTAAATGCATTTTATTTGCTTCACCTTGTCTTGTTCACTAATAATACTTCTATTGGCATGGTGCCATTAACTGCATGCATATATAAGGCGAGGCCTTATGAGTGCCTTTTCTCTGCTCTTTCAAACTATCCTTTCAATGAATAAGAGTTTCTGAAAAGCATTTTTATGTACATAATACAGATATGAGCATTCAATGATATGTAATTCACATCTGATATTCCAAGATATTTTAGAGATTTCACTATAATTATTTCATGAAGAATCATTGCTAATTTAGATCTAGTATCCTTGCTGCTCTTGATTTCTTTGTAGATTAATATGTCCTCGTTTCAGTAAAGCTTGTGTGGAGTTCATTTAAAGATAATTTATCTAAACAGCTATAGATATCATAACTGCTATTAATAAGAAATATAAGAACATCATTAGGAATTATTTTTGAATGCATTTCTTCTGACTGAACTCTTCTATTGCCTATTTACTGCCATAGCCTTGAAATCCTGAACTCTTTTACTTTCTCAAGGTCATCCACTAGTTGATACCTTTTCTTGCCCCCCTTCTCTTACTTTCTACCTATGCTTTGATATTTGATCAAGCATTCTTTTCTTATAGTGTGCCCTGTCCAGTTTGCATTTCTCTTTCTTATTTTTCCTCCAAGTTCCCTGTTTTCTCCTTTTCTTTGTTATACCTCTTAATTTCTGATCTATTTTACTCATTTAATATTCTGCATCCTCTTTCATGACAACACATCAAATATCTCTAAATATTGGTACTCTCTTTCCGATTATATTCAGGTCTTTACTCAGTACAAGATGTTGTAATAGACTTGGCATTTCATCAATTTTATTGTAAGGTTTTCATTCATAGTTCATGTGGTTAATGTATTCCTCTTTCTGTTGAAGCCCTCTTTAGCCTTGGCTATCCTAGAACTGAATTCCCTTGTATAGTTTCCATCTCTCATGAGCACATACTTCCAAGATACTTGAATATTTATAGCTCTTCTAATGGATTTATCTTTTCTATCGTACTTATCCATATCACTTAGGTATTCTCTGTAACATAAGTCATTGATGAAATGCGGTTGTTTTCACATTGAAATTAATCCTTATCAAATTATTACATAAAAATGTAAATATATATTATTAAATGAATATATATTATTAAGTAAATATATATTATTAAATAAATATATATTATTAAATAAATATATATTATTAAATAAATATATATTATTATTTAATAATGAAGAAGGTGGTGTCCTATTTTGAACTTTGGACTAATACTACTAATTTGCATACTGCTATCAATTCCTGACCCATTGCAGCAATAAATTTCACAATCTTTGGATTTTAATGCTGAAACATTTTTATCTCAGTTGTTTAAATTTTTGGGATGATGAATATTTAAGGCATTATTATTATGAATAGTTAGGAATGGGATTAAATCATTATAATTAGTTATGTATTATGTCAATCCAGAAAATGATAAATCAGTAATTCAGAAATTTTAATGCATAGTTAGCAACTGAGGTACATTGTGTGCTCTTTGAGGATAGGAATTTTTGCATCTATTTGTTTAGGCCAGAAGTTCCCAAACTTTTTTAGGTTGTAGACACCTTGTTATGTTTTTTGAGACGCCCTACTTACCTGAAATTAACTTCTTGTAAATTCCTAACTGTAGTGAAGTTTCGTGTCAAAAACATAAAGTAAAAACACATTACATTTTATACATATAATTTTAAATGAATGTATGCAAATATGTACGAACATGCTATTATTAAAAAGCATTAGAATGCACTATTATTTTATAAAGTACTCCTCCTTTCAACGATAAGGGCTACCAGTGGAGCCAAAGTCAATATGTTTGCAATCCCACTGCAGGTTACAATAAAGATGTCGATTCTAATTAAAAATATTTTACATAGGTGACTATAACCATGAAGCAGCAAACAGTATGAGTACAAAACAGATCCACTATCATTGACCCCCATTTTCATTTCATGGACCCCCAAATATTTTTTCGCTGCCGTAGACCCCTTACAGATTGTCATAGACCCCTGGGTGTCGATATAGACCAATTTGGGAATCACTGGTTTAGGCTGATAGTACCATTATTTTATTTTCTGTAATCATAGATCCTATGCAGTAGGGAGGACATATAATATCTTCTCCTTTGAATATCCTTCTCCAACTTTATGAAATAAATTTAATCTTCATTCTGTTCTTCAAAATTCTAGAAACTCCTATCCCACATCTTTCAGCATTAGATTTACTTTATTATTACCAATTTTTCATCACATAAATCACTTTATATGAATTATTATTATATGTTAATCCCTGATTTTACGTTACATATCGTTAGAGAATTAATTTTTTTGCTTAATTTTCTGGAACTAAAGTCATTTAGAGGAAAACTTTCAGCATTCTTTATTGTAATAAATGAGAGCCTGAAAGCAAGTGGCAGTGATAACTTTGTAATGCTACTGCCTTGAATTTAAATCCTGAATGAGAAGGAAAATTTTCTCTCAGAGTACAGATTTATGTTTACATCCATTGTTTATTTGAGTTCCACTCAGTAATTAAAAAACTAGATGTTTGTCGGGGCTATAAAATATATTTGTATTTTATCTTGATATTAGCATAATACATAGAATTTCAACTATATGTAGCTTCAGTTTGATCGTCAATTTCCCTATAATTATAAATACTACGTAGTTATATTAGTAGAAGGTCATTTAATTAAAAAGAAGCGAAGAAAAATTGTTACTTAGGAGGTGATGAATAAAATTCTTTATTAAATTAATATATTTGGGTATTCTCTTGCTTGAATTTTTGCCCACAAGTTACAACTCTTCAATATTTTGAATGTAAATGTTGAAAATCAACTATCAAAAGAAGGCAAAAGTACATTTAAGTGTATTTGGTCGAATTATTAATTACAGCTGAAAGATGGATATGTTTTAATTATTAGCAGAACTATGTAAAATTTGCAACTGATCGAATCATAGTCCTTTAAAAATCGATCTAATTGTAGTTTTGATTCAGTTCTCGATCAATCTGCTTAGAGTTGGTATAACTGAAATGGAATATTTCTTGATAAGGCTGCTGTAGCACTCATAGATTTCCTCTTTTAACTGTCGCATTTTTGAACACAAAAAGTGGTCATTTAGATAACTAACAAAAGGTAGGGCGGATCTTTCACCAGCAGTTTTTATGACACTGGCGATTGAGTTGGGGTGTGTGAGTATATAATGTGTGTGTGTATATATATGAACACTTTAAAGCCGTGTTTTTGTAATGTGCAAGATTAAGCAGAAACTATTATTATTATACTATATTGAGATTCCCTGTAGAATACATTTAGAACATAAAATTATCTATTCGGTGAACCTCTATTATCGATTAAAAAATATATATATATATTAGATAAATATATGTATTTAGAACACTATTATTGTTATAAATAGAGAATTTTTTCGTCGAAATTTTAACTTTCTAGGGCTGTCATTTGCACAAATCTCATTAATTGTTCTTTCCAAAGTCGTGATTTGGGAAATAAAACAGGCTTGAAACGGGTTTGGGCGAGCCGTATTACACGTTTGTACTTGGTGAAATATTTTAAACTAAAGAATATCCGTGGCAAAAGCGACTTTAAAGGTGCGGCAGTTTTTTTTTACTTTTTCCCAACATAAGTAAAAGGAGATCACGTGAAAAATTATTAAACTTATTCGATGTTGATTGTTATTTTATATATTATGAAATGTAATCCACAAACATTTTGTAGTCAGAAGTAAGCTTTATTGAGATTTTTATACAATAATTAGAATGGTGCGAGTAGGATATTTTGCCGATTATTCGACGAAGATTTATAATTACAAAATGTATTCTGCTAAAGCACTGAACAAACGTTCAAAGCATTTAGAAAGTATTTGAATTGATTCAAAAATTAGTTTAGAAGATGGAAAACTATAAATTATAGTAGCAGTAGTTAGCAAATCCTTCGGAGACAAATATTGCAGACAAGTATCATCGAATAGAACATCAATTAGCAAATAGAGCATCAAATGGAAAATATTTATGGTGCATTTTTCAATCAGACTTAATGGAAGTGGAGTAAAGCTATAGATATAATTTTTCATTTAGGCATTCCTCGTTAAAAGATAGCAAATGCACTTTAATATACATCATAATGTCAAAATTTTATATTTTTCAACGAGTATACAATACGAATGAGAAACATGTATAGATACGAATTTAAGTTTCGCTTATGATATTTCTCCATTTAAAGAAAGTTGAAGTTATATTTAAATATGTTTGTTAAATTCATCCCATGGCGTGGTACTGTTTCTTATGAGGCTATGTGCTGATCATAGATGGTACGGTCTCTTCTTTCTCCTCTTCGTCCTCTTCTCCATCTTCATCTTCCCCTGGTTCTCCAAGAGCGTGAACAAACTCTGCAAAAGAGATTCAAAAACATCGTCGACTCTCATATGCTCACTTTCAAATGAAAATCTTTGTATTCAGTAGTTATTTCATAAACGTACCATAGAAGTCAATCCTCCCATCTCCGTCA
This sequence comes from Pantala flavescens, assembly GCA_020796165.1. Classification (NCBI taxonomy): domain Eukaryota; kingdom Metazoa; phylum Arthropoda; class Insecta; order Odonata; family Libellulidae; genus Pantala; species Pantala flavescens. Next base: position 54,676,051 of record CM036880.1, read on the forward strand.
ACATCTACTTCTTTTATCATATCCTCAACTGCAAGAGATATGAAAGAAGCCATAATAATCTAGAAAGATACTTATCCACATAATACATTACCTTTTTTCTATCAACCAGTTTCTTTCTTTGACACTCAGATAAAAACTACAATCATTTTGTCGTTCAAGAAAGCGAAACACTACTGTTTCCATGACATGTTAATTGACCGCATTTGTTTTCGTGTCAATCTATAATGGACTACATGCTCAAAAATCTCCAATTATTTTAAAATAGAATAAAAACAGTTTCTAAATCTCTCTTTGACTTTTGTTCTCTAGAAGTATAGATTATGCGTTTAGCGAATACTTTGAATCATTTTTATCGTCGTCAATTGAGTGACAAATATCCATCTTACAAAATGTAAGATGGAAGTTTTCCGGGGCGATCAATTGTATCCATTACAAAACTTTCAAAATTATTTAGATTTAATACGCACAAAATATTTTAATATTAAATTCAATAAAAAAGCATTTGAAATGGCATAATATCTCTTTCCATATCAAATAACCCGACATAAGAAGAAGTAACTTTCCTTAAACCTTACTCTCTTAGAAAAAGACCTTTCAATGGAAAGAAAGGAAAGAATTGGCTTCTCTGACTCTTTATTGAAATACTTACTTTCTTCTTCTGATAAATCCTCTCCGAGACATTGCAGAACAGCTCGAAGGTCAGAGGCGCTGATGTAACCTCTGTTGTGTTTGTCGAAAACCTGCAAAATGAGACCTTGAATGCATTGCCCATCATGCAAGCGGGCGGTTAGTAATACCATTGCCCTCAGTATTAATCATCGAATTACACCGCTACGTTTGCCATGGAATTACCGATTTTTCAATGTATTATTATTGAGTAAACTTAATATAAACAGGAATGAAAGAGTTTTATGATATAATAAATAATAAAAATAAAGCTCATTTATTATCTTTTCGTTATAGAGAAATTCAAGGAGAGTTGCTTTGTCGCTTACCAAAATCGTTCTAAAAAATTGACAGATTTTTCAGCGCACGATAAACTTGCTTGAGATCATAAGACCTCAGTAGAACAAGGATCTATGCATCAGGAGCACCGGAATATAAGGCTCACTCTCGATATTTTAACTAAAATATGAATTTTGCGCGCTCCTTTTAGCCCGAAAATACGGTAAATAAATTCGTATAAGGTGGTATTTATAAGCGAATGCTTTTTCGTTGAGGTAAAGACATTTTGCGTCACATTTCCGCGATTCAGATTCTAATTTAGAATCACCATGTTCGAAATTATGAAATATTATTTGTATACGTACTCTGAATGCGTCTCTCAGTTCCTTCTCTTCTTGATCTGCAGTTCTGTCGGCAGTCGTCCCCATGTTCGATACAATCTCCACGAACTCATCGAAACTGAAGTTTCCATCACCTGTGGAACGTAAGTAAAACATTCAACCTTTTCTAACCATTAGAAAATATTCTTTTATCAACCGTTAAGCTAAAATTCTTGGAAATGAACTCGATGTAAGAAAATGTACATGTATATTTGCACTCTCAATAATATTTGCTGTTGAAAGTGCTTATTTTGCGTATCTCTTGGTGAAAATGACGTATTGCGGGTAATTGAGATGCAAATGCATTCAGAATTCATGGCTAAAAGAGTTTGACTTAAGACTTTGAGAAAAGAAGAAAATAAAAGATAATTATGAAGAGTGAATGGAGAGCGAATAAAACAAAGTCGGCACAGTCTCCTAATATTCTATTACTAGAAATAATGAGAGTAATGGAAGATAATACAAATTTAACGCAAAATGGAAGGGCACTTGACGGAAAGAACGAACTAACGAGAAGTTACTTTTGGGTCAAGCTTAAGGTTGAATAGGAATCGCAAGTTATGTTAAGGTTAGAGACTAGATATACTCGTACCAGAACATCGAGCTATTTTCTTGATAAGATTGCATTGAGGAGTTGCCACAAACTTTGTTCCAATAAACCCATATATGGAAGTCTTAATGAATAAATATATTGTACAGATAACTATAATGTTGATGATTAAAGTAGCTCGCTATTAAAATACATAAATAGATGTAAGTTACAATTATGAATGCATATAATTTCTGTAAATCAATTTTAGAATGAGAAGGCCGGAAATTCATCTCTAATGAAATCATTCTTTGCTTACTCTCCTGAGAAATCAGATAAAACTAACTAATCCTTACCGTCTATATCTACTTCGGCCAGCATTTGCTGAAGCTCCTCTTCAGTGGCGAACTGACCCAAACTCCTCATCACCCGGCCCAGTTCCTCTTGAGTGATGCTTCCGTCTCCATCCTTGTCGAATAAGCGGAATGCGTCTCTAAACTCTGAAACAAAAGAGAAGTACTCCTAAAACATATGAATTTAATATTCTCATTTGCATAGCACTCCGTTACGTACAATATATTTATAAATAATTTATAGATAAATGTTGATGTTTGCTTGTTTTGGCATTTTATTGACAACTGTTGTTTGAATACCATTAGAACTCTCATTATAACGTTAGTGAAATTTACTTTTCATAGCCACTAAAATAATTGTATCATAACCTTATATACGAAACATTGCATAGCAGTATAATATTAAGTCAACATGCCCTATCTAAAAATCTTTTTCACAGAATCCTACCGTGCGTATCCACTTTTGGTAATTACCTAAGTTGAGCAGAAAATGTTGAATTCGTCTCTTGGAATCATTGCGGTAAGTTAACGCCAAAAAAGTTCATGGTATCCTTTTATTTCAGGACATCTGTTGCTCTCAAATAATTACGCATGCAAATGTGATTCCGCGTTTTCATTAAATCACAAGATTCTTTGATCACAAGAAAGAATATTAAAATATCGGAAAATGATCAGTTATAACCCGGTTTTAATTCGAGAATTTGTTTAGAAGAAATCGGAAAGATAGTAATTTTTATGATTATGTTTACGATGATTACGTAATTGGAAATCGTAAGGGTTCGATAGCTGGAGTGAATCGTTTACCTTTCATCTGAGCCTTTGACACTTTGTGTGGTATGTTGGATCTCGTCAAAGAGCCCTCAGATTTAGCCTCTCCGGCTTTTTCATCAGGAGACACTTTGCTCGGTCCCTGTGAACTGCCCGCGCTGCCTCCCGAAGTCCCCGAAGACGACTCAGCATTACTCCCTTCTTGGCCTCCGTGGTTAGTCTGCCGGGTCTGGAAACAGCATAAACCTACGTTATTTTTAACTGATTCATCAAACGTTTCTCAAAAATTATGTGGAGTTAGAGATTCACCGAGTTCTTTAATTACTTGAATTAATTTAATTAATTGAATTATCTTTTATTTTCATTCATGCATATCTAAGTACTCGATAAACTTTCAATTTTCAATAAATGTTCAATGAATCAGTCACTCTACCACCTTATAATTATATACCATTACTTTATAACACTATATATTGGGTTTTAATATTTCCCTCTCAATGAAGATAAGTGAGTTAATTAATAGAGGGATATTTCAACCGAAAATTTACTTGGCAATACATTCACAAGAGGGATGAAATGTTTGCGATAAATTATGAAATATTCAGAATTATTTTATTAGCATCTTTACGGTCCTATTCGCCAAACAACTTTTCTTTTGCTAGAATTTTTCCATAAACTCTCCTTTGGCTGTTTAAGATGGTGGAAAGAAATCGGGTGCACTTCCTTCGCTGCATGCGTCTCAAATATTCATTTCACTACCCGAATGTTTCTTTAGCGTCCTCATTTGTTCTTGATTTTCAAATGAAATGTGGGTCATCTTTGCTTTGCTGGAGAAATAACGAGAAGACATATTACGGAAACGGGAATGAAAAGCAGAGGTTTTGTTCCTATTCAGTTGAGATTCATAAGCGAAGCGAAAAATAGTTGCATTTCCTGAAAAATGCGTCTTCTAGTTGCTGCTGTATTTCTATATTGAACCTTAGGAAAGATCAATTAGGATCGCTTTTCGATTCCTTAAACTGCAGTGTAACATATATATGTATCGAAAACTTCTACTTTATTTATATAGATCTTCTGCAACGGTAGGGTAATTTTTAGCATTATCCCTTACTCTTTTTTGATGATTTTTTGGCATACACAGGCTATATGAAATTTTTTTTTCATTTTCACATTTTCTATCTGGTCCATTAATATAATTCTTGAGATTTATTAAATAAAAGGTAATATAAATATTTTTATTGAAGAACAAATGAGTTTTTTAATAGTGTTATGCCTCAGAAATAATAACAATAAAAGTATTATTATTTCATGAAATTGTCCTGAGCGAGATTTTTAATACGTCTAACCGTTAATGAAAGATAATTCACGAATTTTGTTAAATTACAAAATGATAACCTAAAATTTTAAATAAATTTAATTGCATTTAAGTCTTGAGTGACAATTTAAAGCTGATCTCATAACCGAAATACTGTTTTAGTTAAAAGTAATTGTAGGCTGGAAACCCTTTATAAAGCAGTCGATCCGTTAAATGAAATTTTTCGATTTATTGAAGGAAATCTTGATCGTGTATATAAAAATGCCACATTGTCGAAATTGTTTTCATGGCCTTCAGTAATGTTCCTCAATCAATTAAAGGTATTTTATCTGAATTTTAGTATTCTAAATATAAATTGAATATGAATTCTGATCATTCCATTGTAGAAGATTCAAATACACCTCTGCAAAAATCGTCAAATTTCATTTTCAATATAAAAATGTAATCGAAAAGGAAATATTTGTATTTTATTCAGATATAACCTTTCCAATCGCTATTCTGATCACAATGACACGCACCAATAACGCCGTTCAACTACCGATTTATTCTCTGAGTTACCTTTTCAGTCATAATGAAAGGAGATTTTCGCTTCATGTTTCGAGAAATTTTATTTTCGAGGGTAGAAGATAAAAAATTCAATCGATTGATTGATTTTTCGCAAAGAAATACGATCGCGTTAGTTTTGTATTTTAAATTGAAATTTCTATCGAACAATAACACTGGCGAGCATTTAATGGATTGTTGTTGGGATATTTGACCGAAGAATTTTTTCCTATAATATTATTTTAAAATAAAGTAGTGATTGAAGTAAATAAATTGCATCATTTTGCGATGTATTAGATCGAACTATATTCTCAGAGGTAATGATATATCTTAATGAAAACAGATTTCATTATGAGCTTGAATATATTACATATCATTGCTTTAATAGACCTCCAAAATCCACGCAAAACCGTCAGAACCATACGATTTCCTTTCTAAACACGACGCATTTTCTATTCATTATATGATCCAAATTTTATTCTTATATCAAGTTTTACTTTCTTTAGAGTATTTATTGAAGCTATTCCAATAATAGCGTATCTTTTTGAAGTTTTGAATGTTGATTATTTGTTATTGATCAGTTTTCGAGAAACAAGTGCGGGACGTGTTCATTCAAACAAACTAATCCATTTCGACGATTCGTGATTAATCTGGGAAAGGTGAAAATTGGGTCTCTTCAGTCGTGCAACGACTTTATTAAGTGATTCCGGACTGATTGCGAGAATGGCAATTAGATTTTACGGTTCGCTCACTTGCCAAATTCCCATAAGCAGCAGAATTATTGGGCTCGGTTTTTTCGTCAATCAACGCGGGAGTCGAACTTGAAAATTCAACCGCGTTCTTATAATTAGGAAAACTTATCGACCAGACATATTTGAACGATGTGAACTGTTAGAGAATTGCAAATATTTATACCTCCAACTATCTATAACTGTTGTGTTACCTAGAGTTCCGATGGGATTTTACGGTTTGCAGCTATTTCTATCGGAATTCCATCGCTTCAACACGATAATTGGGTTTCGGCCGTCCCAATGCTGTGAGGCAAACGAACGCTTCCCATTTCAAAGATATCCCTGCTGACCTAATGATCGATTCACTAGCGAAACTTTAAAAATCAGATTTCGAGAAAATCTCCCGTCCATATCATTTATCCCATTTCGAGGATTATCTTCTGATCCACCTGAGGTTTTGGATGTTGTTAAAGAAGAGCTGTTGTTGAAGGTTACGAATTGTTTATAGGGCTAATCTTTTGAAATCTCACGTTAATTCGAAAGCAGTGATTATATCGAATTAAAAACCTTTCTATGTGGATAATGTTTGTGTGCCTCGTTCCGTCTGATAATTACCGATGGATGACAGAAAATTTTCTGTGAATATTTACAAAGTTGTTTTTATTAATGTGGCATTCCACGAAGTCACGCCTTCTCATATCGATTTCATTATAATGTGTGAGTTACGAACCTCAAACAAGAACTGGAGTACTATGAAACATTATTCTTGAGAACCTTGCTTACATCATAATTTTTTTGTGAAACGTTCGTTTTACTTTCCGAAATCATTTACACTTGAATTATATGTTAAAAAATATTAATAAATCATTTTATTTAAGCTTTGTGTTCTTTTTCTACAAAATCAGTTTAAATGAAATTTGTTCTAAATTAGGCGTACTTTATAAGATTTTATTCACTCATCTTCATTATATTTCATCTTTTCGTTTCATTATATTTCATATTTTCGTTTCATTATATTTCATCTTTTCGTTTCACTTACTCAGCGTCCTCCGAAAACGTCACTTCAGTAATTTACTCATAATGTAGTCTCCAAAGTTGTCAATTCGATATTCTTCCCACGTGTCTATTACTGGAGCCTTAAGAGTTTCACTCATAAAAAGGCATAGAAGTCATTTTGAAAGATGTAGAGCATCCACTGGGCGTAAACGTTCGAGTGTTTACAAACACCGGCGTCTGTTTACTGTCATATTTTCGTCTTTCAATAGCTACGAGAACGATTACTTGTATTAACATAAAAGTGCTTAGAAAAAATATTTGGAAACAGTCGCGAGAGGCTGAGTGTTTTGAATCTGGATCGCAAGCATTTAATATTTTCAATCGATTCAAAAATAAGAGGGAATTCATTGCGATACTTTCATTTACATAAACGAGAAAGCGGTTTGAATCAATCGTGGAAAATTGACCGGAAAATTATCAATTTGTTTTGTTGATTACCCATTATGTGTATGCATTATTGCGCAGTAGCAGTGTGTAGTAATAATAATTAATGTTTATCAGGCACCTTGATTAAATGTTATCAAAATGGCATAAAAACAATCTTGAGTACAATTGATTTATTATAACGTATAAATAACTTTATAAATATAAATAAATAAGAATGGATAAATCGGAGGCTTAGGTTGTTTGGTAAAAATACTATCATTGGTAAGTATTTGTTTATTCTCTCTCAGTGGTTCAAAAGTTCATAATAGAAAAACTATCAACTACCTTAATTGGTATTTTTTTAAAGTTTACTCTGAGCAAGTAAGAAAATATTCATTTAAAATTGAATGCGAACCCAAGTCCACCGGAATTACAATCAAAATCGTCAGCAAGTGCTGCTATGCAAGGAAGATTACACATAAAGGATAATCAACAAAACGATATTTTGATCATCAATTTTTTTCACTAAATTCAAGGCCTACACGGACAAAAACTCTGCCCCCCTTTCAATAAATCTATTTCAATATGAAAAAGGTTTCATTGTAATTCTTAATATCGATCTGAAGACTTTTCCTCGTCAGCTTTTCTTCTTGGCGTTAAACGCACTGTCTCTCAAAGAGAAACTCTTACCATTCATGATCGTAGATCCATCTTCTGTTAGTGCGCACCTTGCAGAAGTAAAGAAGACAGTATGGATTGTAAATTTGAATTTGGGTTTCTATTGTCTCTGATATATGGTTTGCGGTAACGATTTGATAACGCATAATTAATTCAAATATTATTTCATATTTAATTGCTGTATTCTTCATAGAGCACTCTTGGTCCATAGAAGTTGCTCTGGAAATGAAGCTGTGGCCTCCGTTATGATTATACAGATTATCGATTACCATCTTCTTTTACTTTCTCTTAAGGTGGGATGCTGCTATATCAGAACAATGTCGCCCCATGAATACAGCAGCGAAATGGTTGTTGGGAAATTCGCGTTGTGCCATCCATCTGGATCTCATTTTCTTTCTTCCATCGGAAAGAAGCAATATTTCGATCTTGTTGCAATAACTTTTTCATCCAGCCCTATTTGTATTCCAGATGGCTTAATGATAACTTACATTTTTATAAATACTTATATTCATATCTTATTCTCTAGTCTTTTATATGCATATTTGTGGTGCAACGTTTTTAATTCTCTTCCTGCCACATCCATGATGATAATTATCTCATTTCGCTCAATCTATCAGAGATTTTTTATCACTATCTTGATGAAATATTAAGAAATTATTGATCTTACTTTGGTTAATTTAATTTATAATAACTAACGCGGTTTTTGAAAGGTTACGTAAATTTAAATCTCAAGTCAGTGTTATACAGTGATTTTAAATTAGTCAGCGACTACAATGTTCATGAATGAAATCTTAAATTTTGTAGAAGCTCTAAATATGTCCATCGTCGTATCTTTATTTTTATAAACATCTTCTGAAATACTTGGTGAATAAGTACTTCCTTCATTCGTAAAAGTACGCGACCTTCTGATATCTTTTCACTATCTTTACAATCCTCCATTTTGGTGCCAGATATCTTCAGCAATAAATTATTTCAACAAAGGTGAACTTCAGCGTTCCGCAAAGTTTGACTTCGCGTCGTATATTTTGGAAAGTTTGGAAAGAGCTTATCCGCAAAATCGTAGTCGAAAAAATGGCCGCTTATCGTCGCGTTTACGACAGTCAATTTTTTCTTCCACCTTCAAGAGCGCATTCCGTTCGATTTCCGACTTCCAGTTGCACTCCATTCACTTGCAGAGAATGAAAGCCGTATCGATTCCCTCCCACGAAGGCCTTCTTTTTCCCGCCACAGTCTTCTTTTATTTGTAAAGGAGAGCAAGAGTAGGTCGTTGAGATGGCCGTTCTCGAAGCTTCCCTTTTTTCCCTTTTCCGGATTATTGGCGGATGGAGTCTTATCTCATTCGAGGATGAATCAACGTGTTGATCCGTTGAGCGTTCTTCATTGGGCTTCCGTGGTCTTCGATATGTGAGGATTGAATTCTAAGATCTTTTGTGAGGAACCATTCAATAAATTTGTACAATTTTTTTTAGTAAAGGTCTTGTATGAAGCATCCATCTTAGAGATAGGCATTTTTTTATCGAAAAAACTTTTATTTCATTACATTTAGAGAAATTGTCGAAAAGAAATTCTTCTTTCATTCTCGGGTAGCATTTAAAGTATATTGAATGACATTCAGCACCTACGTATGGAAAATTACTCTCCAATTACGTTATGATTAAATTAGTACTTATTTAACAAAAGAATTGACACAATGAACATTAATATTTAAAAAATAAATATATTTTAAAAACCGATCTTCTTAAGTTGTAATGGAGGAACTTGAGTAATTGAATATAAAAATATCTTCTTATTATTACTTAAGGGAATCTTGCATTTGAAAAATGATACGTTGCATTAAATTTGCATCGTATGTTCTTGTTCGAAAAAATTTCGGAACGGGAATAGGCCTTTTTACTTTTACCTAATTCTGTCATGATAATGATATGATAAATATACATCCTTGGGAATCTTATGACGCATTTGATACGAAACTCAAGGAAGATAATTCACCCCTATTCATATTCATACTTAATCTTCACTCCTCGTGAAATTAACTTTAGAAGAAAATAAAACACTTAAAGAAGAATAGAACACTTATAGAATGAATCGCAAAGCACACAGAATTTCGCTGTGGGAAACTTTTAACTAAATAAAAGTCCACTAGTTGTTATTAATTCTTGTTTTTTATATGAAAAGCTTGATATTGTTTCTGGAGGACGTAAAAAGTTTAAAAAAGAAATCACAATTTCACATTGGCCTAATAATAAAACCACTGTCTCACGTAGTACACTTCACAAAAATTCAGCGTGACAAGTGAATAGAGGTGGGGTTGTTCAATGGATTCGTGGAGGGATGATATAGCGTCTAAAGGGTAGAGATCAAGGGCAGATTATAAAGTGCGTGGGGCACAGGGGTTATTGGGAGGCAATGATTAACAGGCGCCTTTGGTATATTTTTTTCGATATCAGAGATGGGTAGAGGTGCCTGGGAAAATTGGTGTGTGTTGCATTTCATGAGGTAGGGGGTCAATTTTCGCAGCGGTGCTCCTTAAAGATAAGAGATTTTTTTCAATTCAGCTTAAATAAGAGAAAATATACAAATACGTGCTTGGACTATGGGCCTAATATAATTGAGATGCTTCGTGTTTAGAATAAACAAAACTTCTTGCTGAAATGAGAATTAACGTTTGGAATTTGATTCTTTTACTACAAAAATAGATTTTCATATTGAGCTAAATATCATTGAGCTAGGAACCTATTAATTTATTACAATTTAAGATTACTTAATAAGTTTTTTTATGTTTTACATTTAACCATATTTATTGCGCAGTCAAATCCCTATTCATTCATTCATCTTAAGATTATAAATCTATAAGGTAATAAAATATCCGACAGAAGGTAAATTTATTGAAATTGAAACGTTTCCAAAGAAATCTACGTATAAAATTATTTGGAAATAGAGCTGAGAAGGTTCATTTAAATTGCCACTCGGTTAGTTATTAGGATTGTTTTGTCTGATCAAACCTGCGAACAATATCTCTTAGGTAGGATTGTGTAGTTCAAAAGCAGGGTCGACGAAAAGTTTGTGAAATGTCATGCGTAGTACAGATTTCGAAGGTTTCTCCCAAATGGGAATTCCAGAGTTTGCCACGTGAAAACTAAGGAACGGCTAAAGCAAACTTGTTGGTCCGTTTGGGTAGAATTATCTGATACTCGCCTAAGCAAACCTTCGGACCTGTACTGTCCTGGATATTAATCTTCACGCTTACATGGAAATGATTAGTGGATGTGAGAATGGAATGCGTGTGGTACATGATCCGAGTGTGCATTACTCTCTCGTGATGATATTCGAAGGAATCTCAGACATTTTCCTCTAATTTTGATACCGTGAGTTCATATTCTTCAGCTATTGTTATTTTGGTTTTTGGCAGGGATTTTTGGGTATAAAATGTTTCCCTAAAAATTTGTAGACTTTCGTGCGTAAAGATTTATTATCAGTTTCTTCTTTTATATTATAAATATTAACGTTAATTATATGAATAAATTTTAAGAATTGGATTAATTTAATCTCAACTTCTTAATTTCTTAACCTCGACAAAATGTTTCTTTATTTCTAATAATTACAGGATCTATTTCAATTCAATAGGAATAGTATTTTAAATATGGGTTAGCTATCATAACATTTCAATTTTTTTAGGAGAAAAAGAACATTTTCGATTTAAATTTTCATCGATTGATCAACAATTAGATGCGCAGGGGGCAAAGGTGATCATGTTGAAATTATTGTTGATTCAGTATAGTTAAAGATGTTACTATAAATATATATTTTATAAGATGAACTTTAGATAATGAAAGTGTATATTAGAAGCTTAAAATATGTTGTAGTTTGCGTACTTGCAATCGAGGGAAGGCTTTTCTTCGGAAACTTTTTCTATTATTGTCCACTCGGTTACGGCTTTCTTCTGTTTACTTAACTGAACTATTTTCGTTTGAGACGTGAAGTATCCTTGAGTGACAGCTCAATCTAAGGGTTACATGGGAGCGAGGTGAGTCTAGGAAAGATAGAAAAACTCTAAATAGTTAATAGAAAAACTTCGCGAAAAGTGAGAAACTTTTTACTGATTTGTGTGACAAAACAGCCTTTCCCTCTCAATCTCAAGTATTACTTTCTATTCTCACATGCTACTAAAGGTAATCGTAAATTCATACATTTTATATTTTACATTCCTTATTCTCGATTTATTTCCATCATTATTATATCATCGTAGATTTTATATACGAAATAATGTAATAATTTAACATCATTCCAAAGTTTCTATGTAAATGATGAATAAAAGTTTGCAGGATTGAACGAACTGGAGTTGTAATCAATTCCCGCGACTGATATTCTATGAATGGACACCGGATTCGATAAGCAGAATACGTATCCGCCATTTTAAATTCCACATGAATAGACTAAATCCCTCGGATGGAATATATTAATAAATGTTGGCTGATGATGATTGATGAGGCTGTCTTCTTGAAGCCAGTCCCATCATACCTGTATCTAAATCTGTGAAAAGATTGATGTTTTATCTTCTTCTAGATATTAAAATTCAAAATAACTATTGTCTTATTGATATTTTAGCGTCTATTTCTGGAAAAATGCTCTAAATGTATATATAGTATTATAATGAGAAAAAATTAATGTAACTACGATTTCAAAATTCTTGGCTTTTAGAGGTAAGCACTTTTCATTGATTCAAATAAAATCATTGAAAATTTGTAATGATATTTTCACATTTAAATTCTAGAATAAATAAATTTATATTTTAAATTTTACCTCCGGACCTTGTTAAGGTTAAATGAGTTTTGATTATAGATTTAATGATATTTTTAGAAATGTTTTGCAACCAGAAAACTGTGATGTGATACCCTTCCAGGTGTATAGAAGGTAGATCAATGTGAATAAATGAAGGAATATCTACTGGAGATTCGTGAACATCTTAACCACACTCTGCATAAATAATTTTTTCAGGTTTATTTATATATGAAGCATCTCGAAAAAAAAGGATTTTGAAATACCGAGTATCAGCGTTCTGACAATGCTAATCTGTGTTAACGCAGTGAAAAGTGTGAGAATCTAATCAATCCAGGCGGAAATAGTCTTTCGTAAGAGAAAGGGAATATTCCTTTGACTTTCCACTCCCTTATCCAGTTTCTCGCTTCAGGTCTTGTTCCTAAAGGATCGTCTCAAGGAAATCCTATTTGTACACCTCGATGAACCAAATGAAGATCACAATATACAGCTTCGCTTCGATGGATGTCAAAGTAACCGCCCCGATGAGCGATGAGCTATATATATGTGAACCACATCATAACGAATGGAATTGTTAAGGATATACACATCGTACACAAAAAATAGATCATCTCCCTGTTTTTGGATTTAAAAGCACAGTAATTGGTCCGAATGATGACTGTAATTAATTTTAGGAGAAATATGGTAAATAAATGTCATCTATGGAACATGAGAAGTCCAATTACTATGTTCTTTGGTTCAGGATTCGAATAATAGGAAATTCTAGTTTAAAGATATATATGCTCGTCCGTTTGATATATTTCGGTAATTGTTCTCAAACATTGCGCTTGAAGTTGTCTTTAATGAGAAAAAAGAGGAGTTTATAAAGTTTGTGCCGTTTCATACCGTATACTTGCTAGACATGATGTTTAATTACATTTTTGATAATATAAAAGTAATGTTAACGTAGCTAAAACTTTTGTAGCTCTCCTTTGAAGTTAGTAAGTGATTTATCGAAGAATTGTCGGAATACATAAGATTGGAATGTTTTTATTTACAATATTAAATTTTTGAAGATTACCTCTAAATTATTATGTGTTTGAAATTTTCCCTTTTTCGATCAAGAAAATAACGATCGAAGAAGAATATCTCTTAAATTGAGGTATAAATGCTTGCAGAGTGAATATTATAAGCAATGAAACTATTTCATTATTTCTCTAAAATATAGAAATTTGAATTATGTATTCTTTCTGCTCAGAATTGAATCCAAATTGAATTGAAAAAATAATTTGTTCTCTTGAGCAAATGTGTTAAACAGAAATGTAGGAGGAAAAGTTAGTTTGATTGTGGAAAGCAATCATAGAATATAATTGGATTTAGTAAAAGAGAATACAATGAGGCAGAAGGCAGAATTTTGGCGAATTACTATTCCGTTGAAATATTTCCCCTCAGTGCACTCGCAGATGTTTCCATCACCATGAATTTGTTGGCATTTATTCATCCATATGTGCGCGAATCTCGCTGGAAATTGCACTGAGATACACTTCTCTTTATTAAAAAGTGGGCATCTGCATGAGATTAATTTGAATCTTCGTAGCTGGCGAATTGTTGGAATATTAGCTGTTCTCTTCTCTCGCCGATTTTGGAAGCTTCTTTTGCACATCTGCATATCTTTCTCCTTTCCCCTTTATTCTGCTTAATTTCGCACTCTCCTTTTTAAAATGGAAAGGATTCTGAGTATACAATTTCGTTTTAATTATTCTTCATCATATGAGCTTATTAACATTATCTTGAAATATTATCCTCTCAAATACTTCTATGAACCTTTTGATTCAAATCCTTCTATTGAGAAGAATTTCAATGTTGGAATAAATTCTTACGTTTTAAGATATCGTGAAAACAAACAGTTACTCAGTAATAATAAGTCTTTGACGCACCCTTTTTCTACAGCATTGCTCTGATTCAGGGTATTTCATTTATATGGTCGTAGCCTGTAGGTGGTATTCATCGCTGTTTTGAATCAATGCAATTGCGCGTTATTTTATTTAGGTAAAAAAATAATTAAATGAAATTAATCATGGTCTTTATTTAAATAATTTCACGATCATGGTCAAATAGAGTATCAGTCAAAAATGTCCCTCCAGAATATAACTTAATGTATTTCTTAATCAACAAAATGTAACTTATTCCTGGTTGCTCAATAAGAATTGTTTTGATAAATTTCGTTGATAATATCAGAATTTCTTCCTCACAAAGAATAAATCATAAATCTTCCGTCTCATCACCCGCAATTCATCTCTAGTTGTTCTTTTCCGGACATCCGATCTGACTTTTAAATAAACATACATCACATTTCCTTATGATACGTTTTTTACTACAAGATAAGAATAGTTATATATCTGCATATTTACATTTCTCTATTTCTCTCAACCTCATGATGTACCTCTAAATTTAATGCAAACTAAACTTCACATAAAATTTATCGATAATGACACGAGGATCTTTATAAGTTTAAAAGGACGTAATTGCAACTTAACTCCTTCTTTGGCAGTATTAGAATCGTTACCAATTCTTCGCACATTTCGTTCAATGGTGGGCATTGGTTTCTACACTCATTAACGTCCCTTTGCAGAATGGGATGAGGCATTCGCTGGTCACGTGATAAAGAGGAAAAAGCAATTGGGCACACGTTTCCGAACTAATCTCATTACGGTCGAGTGAGAAATCCGATCCAAAGGAAACATCATTTGAAGGTATCCTATAGAGATGGAAAAGATATAGGATGAACCGGATGGAAAAGAGAGGTAAACAAGTGAGAGATGATGATGTTTGCGAAACATTGGTGACGAAATAGGGATTCCAAGAAAATGTGCGAAATAATTTATTGACATATCAATTTCATCGAAGTCACGTTTTACCTTTTTGATTTTAGGATATTTTTTTACCCAATGAGAAGTATTGCGGAATATATGTTTATTCTTTTACGGCGTAGAACCAATATCGCACACACACACACACATATATAAAAACAATCTGATTTGTTTTATTGCTGTCATGTTTTTTTCTTAAAGGGGAAACATTTTCGAGCATTGGATTGAAGTCATACATCTAATTGAGTACTATTATAGATACTTGAATTGAAGTTAAACTACTTGCGATTAGCGGTTAGGACAGATAAAGTTTAAAAATGTAAAAGAATTGAATGATGCTAAGAAAACTTCTTCATGTCCGGTCGTCGTTGAATAATGAGCCCATTTAAGATACTTTGTATTGTCATAAATTATATTTGCGGAAAAAATCTAAAATATTTGAGAGATAGAATTATGCTATTTTCCTATAGTACTTTATAGTTTAATTTTTCTATTCCCTCTCACTTCTAAAATTAAAAATTTATATTATCTAATAGAGGGAATAAGATCATGTAACAATATGTGCAAACAAAACTCATATCCACCCATACCGATACAATATGTTTAAGATAAATGGCTCGTATAATATAATTTTTTAGAATGATTATTACTGTATCTAGTTCCTTTATTTGAGTGACAAAATTAAATAGAAAAAAGGTTACGTTAGATCTTTGAAGAGATGAAATTATTTTTATTCGATTTTTTTAATTCAAAACTTTCTAATCCTAATGTAAAATTAAAAAAAACATAGATGAATAGGGTTAAACTTTTATAAAAACGGGTGTTTTCAAAAAGTACTTTCATCTGTTACAGTATGAAAATAATAATATCCTTTACGATACTTTTATATAAATCCTACGATAAAGCAATACAATCCTTCTATAAAATTAAATGAAATTTTATTTTAATCATTTCTGCAAGCGGTTCTCTTATGCAATCCATCAAAGCATTCTTTGTCTTTTGAGAATTTCATAGATTCACTTACAGCCGTCATTCTAATGATATAAGAAACCGCAGCGTTTGAAAAGGTCTTGCCACTCGTATTCTGACGCAATGGATATGCCTCAGGAAGTTTATATTGGAGCCTCGAGTTTTCTCAAGTGTTGAGGCGCATTTGCTTTGGCCGTATGGCGTAATAGTGGCCGCGATGTGTCACCAAAGATTCTCCATTTCAAATTATGGGGAAAGAGCAGATTCTGTTCTTTCCTTCGATTATTTTGGAATGTAGACAACCCTCGATTTTTGACCTTTACTCGATGGAGAAGGCCATTGGTTTATTTGAAGTGTTCCCTCTGTTTTATCATTCTTGGAAGAACTGCATCGAGAATGGAATATTCTCTTTTAGAATGCGCATTGTAATATCCTCAAAGGAACTCAAATTTTGGATATTTCATCGTCGGTCTACAATAAAAGGAGAGGTCCTCAGATGGTTCGATGAAATTAATTTTACTGTTTATTGATTTTACTATAGTATAGAGTTTACATTTCTGAAAATAGAACAAATAAATTTCAATATGTCGCAAGAGAACTGTTCTGGCATGACTATTTCGCCAGAAGATAATTTGTTTGAACAGACATGTTTTTAGCGTAATTGGAATCTGTTTTCCCATCTTCAGTTAATAAAAAATTGTGATGCTTGATGGTGATCAACAGAAACAAACATAACAAATACTATGGTGATAAATGCAATCAGTATTAATCGCGCAAATTTGCGTGAAGTATCTTTGCCTTGTAATTAAATACAGTGAAAAAACTTTCAAATCAACAATTCTACATCACTACAAGATTAGCCGTTTCTCTAAACTGGGACATGATGTAGATGAAGTTTGATTGAATATTCTTATTTGGCGTGAAAAGTCATTAGTTAAATGTATTTTTCCAATTCCGTGGCGAATAATTGGCGTTTATCGTTTGGAATAAATCGCTTTATATCTCCATTCATAATCCAATTTCCATTTAGGAACCATTAACACTTCATAATTTGCGAGAGGTTGTAATTATCATTGATGATGCCATAAATAAATTGCGACACTTAAGTTTCCTCTCATTTTCCCATAGAATAAGCTCCTCGTGGAAAATAATTTCCCTCAAAATTTATAATATGGCTTTTTAATGAGCAGTATTTTATACTTAAGTAATATTTTAATCTTCGTTATCGCACACATATATAGCGTGAGTTTATTCAGGTCTTGTAAATAGAAAAATGATCACTTAATATTTCTGTTGTATAAGATGGTAACAGAAAGATTATTAAACATTTATATCATAATAATAAAAACAACTTTGTATATTTCTATAGAAAATATGTTATTTATTATTATATATTTTCTGTGGATATTTAAAAAGTTATTTTTATTACTATGGCATTCCACGAAGTCACGCCTTCTCATATTGATTTCATTAATATCCCTTATACATCTTATTCTCTTCTTCCACTATGTATGCTAAAGATACATATTCTGCAGTCCAATAAAATTCTTCAAATTGAACTCAAAAAGCAGATTTAATTTTTACATAGATAATCACAGTCATTACGAAGTATTATTTAAAATAATCTACTTTTAATCGGATATTTTGGATTGGCATAACTCGCTCTTCTGAATCATTTTCTGTATTAGATTTTCTCGAAAAATTGGACAAATTTTGAAAAAAGTAAATAGCACTATGCGATCACTGGTCATGTGAAAGAAATAAGATAACTTTTACCTAAATTGATGGATATAATCTGACAGTATCAGTTGTAGTAATCTTCTGTTTACAGGTACAGAATTACTACAGAATAGTAAATATATATATATATATATATATATATATATATATATATATATATATATATATATATATATATATATATATATATATATATATTAATACATACTATAGAGAATAGATGGAATTATGAGAAATGGCATGAAATAATGAGTAAAGTTAAAGCGGACAAAGATATCCCAAAATATCAGCGTGGGAAATAAATAATCTGAAATCTGTCTTTCGTGTGTTGCTGAACCCTGTCAACCCCTGCTGTGAATATGAGTGAAAGGTCTAGTGTAATGTAGAGAATTTTCTTTCGGAGGAGCACCTGACCAGGACAGGAATTTTCTCAGCGATCTATTTTTCGGACGATATCTATTGTTCGTGTTAGAAATTTCTGAAAGTTTCCTCGTAAAGATGTACATTCGCACTTGACCTTTCTGCTCCACTGCCCCCCTCGTTAGGAATTCCCCATATTTTTCTCTCCACTGATTGCGACAACCCTTTCACTCATATCTGTTTTCATTACTAGCGACGGAAACAACTGTTACAGATTAAAAATTCGCTCAATTTCGTTTCCTGCAGACGTCTCTATCAGTCGATGATAAAAGGTATTTTTTATTGACGGCCGGGGAAGAATTTTTAGCGGCTCTAAGCTATCTTTATTAAAGATAGGAAAAAGAAATATTCTTGAATCTGAAATTTTGCTGATGAAGGATAAAATACCGATGCGTGCCTTTTTCAGTTCCGCATGCGGACGGTTTCAATTCTGTTTCAACATAAAGATGAGGATTTTTACTCTTTTTATAGTAATTGAACTGATACAATAGGAGAAAATTTTTATCATAATAAGTATTTATGATTTCACTTTATTGGCTTAAATGTGTGAAAATTCCAGTTTCACTATTTTCATAAACTCTTTCTTTCCAAATGTGTCTACATTAAGCTATTTTAAAGATATCAAATTATTTTTCAAGTGGCAAAAGAAATCTGAAATTCATTTACTTCATCTTCAGTTGAAAATTCTAGTATTGTTTTTAAAGTTTCTTCTTAATAACTAACCCGTGAAATCTAACCCATAAGTTTACCTCCATGGCGAATGTATGCTACTAATATTCTTATAACTATATTTTATTAATGGGAGAACTTTTATAGGACTTTGGACTTTATAAAAGTCACCCTCATTTCTCAGCAATGATACTTTCTGTTCGCGAAAAAACCTTTCCCATTCTCAATTCTTTTTTTGCAAGTGGATTAGGCGAGGGTGCGAGATTATTTTTTCCGCGAAGTTTATTCCTCGTGAAAGTTGTTCCTCTCACGAAAAAATGCCACCGCCTTCCTTCATCGTCTGGGCACGTATTCGAATCTAGGAATTTCCTTTTTCTCAAAAGTTCTGGCTCATGCAGAAAGGGTCGTGGGAATAGGGCCTCAGTTTGCGAGTGTTGCATAAAAAGGGCCTGAAAAAGCGACTTTAGGATCCCTTCCTTCCCTCACCGCTCATTTATTTTCTTTCCCAAGTCTTTAACTTTTTTCTCGGCTTAAAAAAACACCGCATTATCTCTCTCACATCTCCTGCACTTTATGTCGAACTTCTCCAAACGCTTTCGTATTTTCTCACTTCGTCGAATCTCTTAGACGTCTATCGCAGAGTGTCACAGGAGTGATGCAGGATAACTGCAATGAAAAATGGGCTGAGAAGAAATACTGCCGCCAAGTTCCATTTCCTGGAAGCCCTTTTTACACTGCGCCTGTTGCTCGCAGCGAAAACGTCCCATTCCCTTTACCACATTCCTCATCGGTTTTCTATTATAGGATTTCAAACCCTTCAACCTCTCAATTTATTTAAATGTAAGCAGAGATCAATGAGTTAATGACTGAGATTCATTATCATATTCATTCACCGATATCCGAAAACCAGAACGGACTCGCTTTTTACAGGAAGATAAAGTTTAACTTTTTTTCCTTCCCGAAAACGATCAACAAAATAATTTTATAATTCAGTCTTACAAATGATTTTTTGTG
This sequence comes from Pantala flavescens, assembly GCA_020796165.1. Classification (NCBI taxonomy): domain Eukaryota; kingdom Metazoa; phylum Arthropoda; class Insecta; order Odonata; family Libellulidae; genus Pantala; species Pantala flavescens. The sequence goes on from CM036880.1 coordinate 54,696,152, forward strand.
GAAATACATCATGTAGAAATGGTGGAATTATTTTCTTTATAGTTAAATTTAAAATAAAACATTGACATTTTTATTTACCTGATTGTGATAATTAACTATAGAATTCTAGTTATTTTTGGTTGTTACAATATTACGTTTTCTTATACCGTATGTATGGGATGATCTTTGTGATTGTAAATGACATAATTTATTCGCAAACATCAGATGTAAGAATCCTTATAGAAAGCACTGATTTTTTTGTTGATACACAAGAGCAGTCAGCCCAACAAATTGCTTTTAATACATTTTCAAAGTATAACAATAAAAGAATTTAGTAATAACGAAATGAAAATTCAAGCACCCGAATAGTTTGAAAGCTTTTTCTAGTGACACTGAAAATAAGATTTATAGTATTTTCAATAATTTCTTTCAATCAAAATATCACAATTAAATCGGAAATGGATTAGAAACGGAAATTTATTCGTAGATTAACTAAATATGAAATAAATATATCGATAACTGTGGATTTGCGTCTGTAAATGTAGAATTTTCGTATGCATTTCTCTTTGCTTTCTTTTCCAATTTTCTGTTTCAATTACTTTTCGGTTAATTGGAAGGCAGCTGTGCGTCTCATCCATTAACGAATACTCTGAATTTCGAATGATATCGAATGAATCATCAAAAGCATTGAAATTGACATTTTGATTTGTAATTTTTAAAATACACTAATGGTCACTCGTGAATTCATCAAAATGCTATGACACTTAACCACTGCCTTATAATTTATTGACGTATGCCAAAAAAATGTTGACAATAAATTTCTGTTATTTTTTTTTTAACTTTGCAAGATGAATGAGTACATCAAGAACATTGTGTATCAAGAAATCATTGAAATAATGAAAATTAGCCATTAACGAAATTTATGCTTACGAAATAATACTTTTAAATGAATTTTTTTATTGTTAATTTTTTAAGAAACTTGGAATTTCAAAATATTATATAAAATTATTTGGAAAAACATTATACAACATAAAAGCTGCTGATAGATAATGATACGGGTTTTGTATCTAAGATATAATTCGGATTATGTTGGGGAAAAGGGCTGTAATGATTTTTTCCCAGACCCTCCCTCGTCGTTCCCTAAGTAAAAAACGAATTCAATATCTTTCTCGTACCTTCAATAAAGGTCGAAACCAACCAGCGAATTCTCCTTTCCTTTTGCCCTTGACATTAACCTACATTCTGAGGGTTTGATTTTGACACAGAAGGCGCCACAATACAAGGAGAGTAATTGAATCGAGGGATTATTTTCCCTTTGCTGCTCAAGAAAGAGACGGTGAAAGTGAAAGAACAGTGATTTGTTCGACGGAGATGAATTTCCCGTGGAATATAAATGGAAACTGGGGCCTTGAGATGAAAAACTGATAGAATAAGAAACGAGAGATTGTAGCGATTTTACGCCCGATAAACTCTTGAGATTGAAGACTCAAAGGCATTGGAGGAGAATTCAACGAGATAAGAGGATGAAAACTATTGCGGATTATTGTTACAATAGAGGATTAGTATCCTGATATTTTTCGTTGTTTTTTTTGTCTAAATATTGATTTTTTATGAATGTCTCTTTAACTCACCATATTAGTGTTCATCAGATTTAATTTTGATATTTATATTTATTTACTTTATATATTTATATTTTGATAAGCTATTTTCATCTTGTTTTAAATTTCATTTGATTTTATTCTTTGATTACACCAATTGTAACGATTTGGTAAAATGAAAGCTGCGCTTGGTTTAAGTGATGATTTATCAGTCTAAAAGAGAATCTAGAAAAGGAGTGCTTCCCATTCTCATGAAAAATAATATCTCTTTGCTAAAGATAGTGATAGGACTAGATAGGAATATATTTTATTACGTGAATGAAAATAAGATTATGGGTTTGAATTTGAATGCAATATTTCTAATTTTATAAAAACGAAGAATATTTAAATATAAATATTTATACTGTATGACATTTAACTTATCGCTTCCATATCTTCCTAGAGAATGAATAAAGAACTCTATTGTACCAACAGTATATTTAGCTATATAAGATAAGATATCACACTGAACTCTTCGGACGAATTAATGTCGGTCATAAGTTAAAGTTTTAACTTCGAGTATATTTCTATTATCCCACATAAAACAAAAACAACTCACTAATATAGAAATTGTACACGGATGATTATAGAATCATTTTATTTTATAAAAAATTTCTATATTCCAGGAGTTATTGACGTTTTCTCTAGAAGAACAGAGCCAGTTTGAGGAAAGACAGGGAAGCCTAGCCTAGATACTTCGGGGCGAAAAAACATAAGTGTCACTCAGATGCGTGGGATCTCAAGAGCGTACATTTGCGTATTAAGTGATGAGGAAGTGCTACTTGATCTGCCCCAATAACACTGCCCACACTACAACCAAAGCGTAAACATAGAAATGCTATTTCTAATTAGATTGCGTACCTTAAGAGAACAGCGAGCACTCAAATTATTAGTCACAATATAAGTGAACATTGTCTCATCTATAAAAACCTCGCAATAGACCTGACGATGTTGAAGACAGAATCTTTCAAATTATAATGATTTAATCATATGTGTGAGGAATCAATTCTCTTTACACTCAAGCTACGATAGCACACTCTTGATATGAATATTTTAAATAATATTAAAGAATCTACCTCGTGACTAAGGAATACATTTTGAAATGTCTTCAACCAACTTCAACCATTTCCGAATGGAGTCTAAGCAAAACTAGGGCGAATCTGATGGACAAGGTTTGGGACTGTCAGCTCTCATTTGTCTACCCTTTATTACATTAAGGATTCGAAAATTCACTACGCTTTTATGACGTGTTTCCTCAATTCACGTCAAAAGAGTCGTATGTGGGAAGTTGATGTTTTTACTAACCGCAAGGGCGAAATTGTGTCAATTTTACTACATAAAAAAATGCACTTTTTCACTGTATACGTGAATATGAATTCCGATTTCAGGAGAGAGGCCACTTGTCAGATACATAACTCAAGTCCGTTTTATTAGTTTTCTTCTCCGAAATGTCGCCAACAGCGCCTCTTCAAAACACAGCAATCCATTGCGTTGGCGAACAAAAGAACGCGGTTAAGCGTACTTTGACGGGAGTACGGTGAAGATACGCTTTCTTTGTACTCGGTTTTTCGATATTCACATTAGGATAACATTCAGTCCATGGAATGCGACGGAAGAAGGTTCTGGAACATCAAAAGTCGTGGTTTTCAATGCTCTAATCACATGTCGGATAATGGCAAGAAAAATGCGAATTCATCTTCATTCGGTCGCTTAATCACTCGCCGTTGGCAAAATCCCACGGAGTGAAATGCGGAGGGAATTGGAAGATGTAAAAGAGGATGTACTTGGATGTTGAATTGAAATAAAAATGTTACGAAGAAAGAGATTGTACGAACAATATTTAATGATGGAATGCTGTGTACAACTGAGAGGGTGTGAGACTAAAAAGAATCTAAACATCTTTCTCATGGTCATTATTTTTTATAGTATTCCTCTGAGAACAACTGTGATAAGAATACTAAAATCTTTGAAAAAGAATCTTCGAGAGATATTCATCAATCTAAATTAAGGAATCTACAGATTTATAATAATGGTAATAATGCAAGCAATATTGTTCTTCCATTTGTACTGAAGAATAAAACTTTCAAGGAGAAGATATGCTCGATAATAACAAGTTATTAATGAATTAGTAGATTGCGTCTTTAAATCAATGTTGCTTTCATTCGCACCAGTAAATTTCCTCATTATTGTTACGGAAATGTGAATAAAAATTAAAATTTGAGAGAGAGATATTAAATCATGGGATTTTCTAGACTAGCGTCACCATAGAAAAATGAAACAAACCAAGCGACTGTTTTCGAATGAGATTTGACTTGAGAATAAACATGGTTTGAATATCGATCTAGTTCGCTCCAGCTGTTCCCTTGAAAAGCTTCTCATTTTGTGGCTCCGTATTGAATTTATCATAGCATCGGTTTCATTTATAGAACGGAAAAAATGAATCATTTGTTGAAGGAATCTGAATAGTCCGAATTTCATCAAAATGTAAAGTATCAGATGGTTGAATAGGCGGCATAGGGTACAGATAATAATGGCGAGTTGGTATTTAGCGTTCCCTCAGAATGAATGGAAGAGAAACGGTTTTTTAAATTGAGGAATACGGAGTACCGAGGGAAGAAGGCGGAATTTAGGAAGAATGGAGGGTGATGGAAATGAAGAGTCTGACGGAAGGAGATTTGGAGATCCATAAAGGAAGTCCCTTTAAGATTGGGGGTCCAGCTATCACCAGGAGATATCTCAATTCTGACGTGATCTCTTTTCTTTCTAATCCTATTTCTTCCATCTGAAATCTCACTCATCCCCTTTCTGACATTTCTGCTATCTCATAGAATCTCATTTCACGAACAGCGTTTACAGGAACTGTATTATATTTCTCTTTTCTTGCAACTGAACATGAAGAATGGGGAGATTCTTTTATCGTAAGAAAAATACTGTTATTTATTTCACAAAATTTTATGGACATGATGGGACGCATGTCAAGGAGGTGTGGCTGATGCTGAATTTAAGGTATAATTGTAATATTCATTTTCCAAAAAAAATTCTTTCTTCATGGGATATTTTGATACGCAAGATTTTTTCTTTTGTCAGTCCTTACATGAGGAAATGAGGAGCCAAAATTTAAATATCCTCATCCTTCATCTTTTTTTAATTCATAAAAAATCTTCTTCACCGTTAAAAATTTTCCATAAAATTAGCCCGTTTAAGAAGATATGGCATATTGTCTTCTTAGAATTTTACTCATTTTTCATAAGTCTTCAGTTTTAATCGGATAAGTGATATATTAAAATAGAGAGAATGCAAATTACCTCCGCTGAGCTTTATGCTGTGAGGTATTCTCGTCTCTGTGAAAGGACGCATCCTTCCTCGTTGCTGGACCCGTTGATGAACTCAAACTAGTTTCTCTTTTATTAGAAAGGACATTACTCCCCCGCACTGTGTCTATCTAAGCCCTGAAGTGGGATTATCCTTAATTGGGACCTTTTTGATTCCTGCCCCATTCAAGCCCTAAATACGTCTTTAGTATCCCTTAATCCTGACATAGATACGTTTCTCATTCAAGAGGGAGCATAAATGAGGTGAAATGTATTCTATTTCGTTTATTTTGGATGTGAAACTACTCGCATTCATTTTAATGATGACATCAAGACAAAAGCAGTTGAGCAATGTTCTTAATGATTCAGCAATTAAAAACACGTTAACAAATTAGTACTATGTGGAACTCAAGAGAAATTTCTTTCTCTTTTATATGTGTTTAAATGTGTAGCTTGTATCATATAAGGATCTTTATTCAAAATTCGATTTCAAAGATTATCTAAATGTAACGTACGATATCGTCTTTAAAAATTTTAGCTTTACTTCCCGTCATTAAACTTCCAATTGTATGTTTCGAGTTAAAATTAAAATGCAGGAGTTAAGTATAGTGCTTCAATGAATTTTAGTTTCATGAGTTTTTGTATCGTGACCTTGACAAAATAATTTATAAAAGCTATAATTTCTCAATGCATTAAACTCCCTTCATCTTATATTTTGTGGTAGAAATTTTTCCGTCAATATCCTCTGGTGAGAATAAAATTACTTAAATGTTGGATATTTCTTAAACCGAGGTAAAGATATTAGGATAAATTTTTTTTCTTATCAGAGGCTGATCGAAAGTAAATTTTAAAATTATCTATAGGACTGATTGCTATACATCTCCCAAATTTTATGTATAGTTAATTAATATAAATTTTTATGCATTTTAATCATTGCTTCTTATTTTTCTTTACTGAACTCATACAATTCAAAGAGAATGATATTTCATTTTGTTTCTTACTCATGGATCCTCCATTTTCAGGCATGAATTGAACATCAGACTCGTAAAATTAATGGAATCTCCTCAGAAAGTTATTTTTATTCAGAATCTCATTAGGGGGTGATTTGAATACCTGCAGGAAACTTTTGAAGAATTTATCGGCGAAAGTACATGGTTAACGTTCTCGGAACCAAAAAAATCACATATATCGATTATTTTTCTATTACCTGGAAAAAATTCATTTACATTCATATACAAATATTTCGTTTCATAGGTCAGGATATCAATCAATCAATAAACCTCGATATTTATAGATCATAGCGTAATCGGGTGAATATTTAAATAGCCATTAGTAGAACTTAAAACGAACTAATTGTTCTTCATTGATAGATTAACTAAGTATTCCATTGATAGGCTGAATCTCACGCAAATATTCGTAACTTTGAAAGAAATTGATGGTGAAAGGCAGTTAAAGAATATTTTATTCAGAAATTTAAAAATGCTTATTTTTTCTTTTAGTCGTCTTTAATAAGAAATGGATAAATTAGGATTAAGTATGTTAACCTTTTATTAATTTTCTATTATATATATTTTAAAGGAAAACTCTACTTTTCGAGCTTTTAAAGAGAAGCAGTTAATGTGTCTCCTATGCAAAGTAGAAGTATTTTCCCCTCTTTTGATCTGTTTATTGAAAGCCCCAGAATCAGTAGAAACATGTTCGCACACGTGCAGAAGCAAAACAAAAATGTAACCTCGAGTTGTGGGCGTAGAACCAAGGCCAAGTTCCTTCCCTTTCAGAACCACCGCCTCAACAACCATTTGTGAATATGTTCCCTCAAAAAATTATCCTATCTGAACGTTAAATTGACCTATTTATTAATCTCATTAATCTAATTAATAAGTCTTCTCTCAAATGAGAAATAATTTCTTTATCATCTTAATCGATACATACATTTCAAAGATATACGTAAATTGAAGGAAGAGAACACGTTTTGTAAAAATGTAAAATATTCATTTCTCCTCTAAAAAACTTTTTATTGAAAATATTTTGGGTAACTTTATAGTGATCCTATTGAGGTAAAAATTTCATCTATGAAGGCCTTTAAAAAATTATTACGATAGATAATGTGCGAAAATGTGTGTATGGAATGTCTAAACTATTTATTCATTACCATTCAGTTTTGTTGCTAATATCATATTTCCTTAACCCACTGAAATTCAATCATTCTTATAAATTTAACGATATTTATATATCATATACAAGCATAGATATTTAACGAATAAATATGGACGATTTGATTGATCTGGATTAAATGTTAGTGTGCAGTAAATAGAGCACAAGGAATTATGGAATATTGTGGATCTAATTTATGTTTAAAATACAGATCCGTTATTTTTTGTACATATTACTCCGCGGTATTCAAATAGATTATGGTAAAAAATACAAATATAACCAATAGAGCCATATTGTAGAATAACATCCTGTATGATTTCAATACGCAGGAATAAAGGTTATCGATTTTTAAAGTTGTGTCTATAACTTATTCAAGGTTATCCACGTGAAGTTTCAATGTCAGTTCAGAATGAAAAAAAATCATATTCGGCCGCCTTTTTTCTAATCTAGCCCACTGTGCGATGTTTCAATCGGAAATCCTTTGACTTCGGAAGATTAAAACTGCTGCGTCCTCTATTTTGAATCTTCAGCATCAAAATCCGTGAAGTCGTTAGCCGTCAATGTATTCGGATTTCCCTCAGCCGAACTAGCTCTTTACTGCGAACTACTGCATCGTTTGCAGTGCTCCTCATTATCTATCCATTCTCCCCACAGACCATGTATTCAACACTCCCTCCATAAACATGGCCATTGCAAAGCCCACCTTTTTTGTGGAAAATTTTGGGATATTTCTTTTAAAATTTCTATCCTGATTTTCGCAAGAGCAAAACTCGACACAAAGGAGTTAAGGAACATTCATTTGAATAAGAAAAGATGTTCGCCTTATTTGGAAGCTGGTCTGAATTTGGCTCTTTTGAGGAAAATCAACAGTATTCGTAATTAAAACTTAAGTCATAATTGAAAGACTCTTTGAGTTGAATTCAGGTCACGTACGTAAAACGCATTTCAAGTAAAAGACGTAAACCATGGTCGAAAAACATCAATTTCTGTGTGAGTCCAATAATTAATTTGAAAGCATTTATATGCTAATTAATTATTTTTGGAAAACATATTGTAATAGAAATAATTTGAATTAAAATAAATAAAATTAAAAACTTTGTATTTTCCACACTGAGGTTTATTCTGCGACCGGTTTCGTAAAATAATTTTACATCTTCTTATTTTACGAAACCGGTCGCAGAATAAACCTCAGTGTGGAAAATACAAAGTTTTTAATTTCATTTTATTATGGCTTTCCACGAAGTCACGCCTAAAAATATCGATTTTATTAAAATAAATACATTAGCCATTTCGAGGAGAAACCCTAAGTATCCACAAACATTAATTGGTGGTTACAGTTTTGCCACAGGATTCGCATCATCTGACTACATACAAATGTGGCTACAAATAATTAGTTCGGTGTGCATTAATACATCAGCAGAAATTAATGAGTGAATTTTGTTTTTGAAGTCATCGTAAATGTAAGTGGAGATTAATTTTATTTACATCATGTGTTTGAATCTAACCATCCATTTTTCTAGTTAAAACTCTAAATTTTAAAATCAATATTGAATAATCTAGTATTCTAGAATAACATTCCTGCGATCAAATAATACTCACGGTAAACACACTTAAATAATTCTCATTATAAAACTTGAAATTTCCAAATAAATTCTAAATTAATTATAAAATAAGATATATAAAACAAATATTGATATATATTAAATAAGTTTCGATATAAATAGTAGATTATCAACTATCTCTCTACGTATCAACTTGCTAGAAAACTTAGTAATGTATTAACTATATTTATAAAATCGAATATCTCTTTAAAGAATTCTATTTTTAATGCTCAACAAAAAGTTAGAATTAACTTCGCTCTCTCGCTTCTGATTATTTTTTCCGATAGTCAACTCCCACGCACTCACGTTTTGCAAAGGATAGGGTTTTGGAGGTCTTATCACCTCAAAACTGCAAATCGATCAGTAGAAGTACATGACTCCTCAGCTCCTTTACCTACAACAGTTAGAAAATATTTCTTTCTTCCCATCAGAAAAATCTACCTGACTTACATTCGTGTCTGTAAACAATGGTATCCATGTTTCATGTCTCTAACGTAACAGAATCCATTCTTAGAATGTATGTTCTTCTTTAAATGCGAGACGAGTGACTTTTTTAGGAAGCTTAAGAATAAAATTCCCTTTGAAATGAAAAAATCACATAAATGCGAATAGTCTCTCAATTTTTGGAATTACGAAAGTACGAAATTGAGCAAGGGTTTCAATCCCTTTTCATGAAATGGGAAGTATATCTCGATTCATGACTACAAAGAAAGGAAAGAATTTCTTTATGAAATATATCTGAAAGGATTTTCTTTAAACTTCTCTCCCTCAGATTTATTTTGTGACAATAATTTCCTTGTGATTGCCATAACGAAAGATGTGAAATGATTCTTTCGATGCTTATGTGATATAGAAATATTGAAAGAAGATACTCTTCTCTCCAACGTTTTCTTTCAAGGTTTTAGATAATTAACCGACTTCCTCATATGCTTATGATTTTATTGCCTTTTCTCACTAATTTATACCGAATGCCACGCGTGTTGCTGAATGATCTTTCCCTTATACTTCTAAGAATATTTATTTGTTCGTTCCCTCTCGATAGATTTCATTCTTATTGAACAAACGTTAAATTTGCACAAAAAATGATGAATTATATCACTTGGCTAACAGTTTTATGATTTTAGATCAAAAAGTTTTTCCAAAAGTACTGCTTATTATCTCTTGGAAATAATATGATTTATTTCTTCGATCATTTTATAGAATCAAATATGAACGATTTAAGATATTACAAGAATTGTAGTGTTAAAAGAAAACTCTCTTCTTTGATTCTTGATCAGAATTGTATTTCTATCACGAGAGCTTAAAATTGGCTTTAATTATTCTTTAAGTCTTTGAGTAGTTCTTGAATGTAAACGGCAAACATTGAGTTCATTCCTAAAAATCAACTTTAATTGTTCATTCCATAAGCTTCTTTCCATTTAAAAATATAGTATAATTGGAGAATCGTAAACGAACCGATAAGTATTTCATGTATCTAAATTATTTTGATAAATGCAAAAATATTTTCATATCTATTATTATTAATATTATTATCATCATAAAATTAAATAATTCAGTATACCAAATATTTTAATATCAGTCTAATCGGACTTTTTTCTTTGCTGGCCACTAAATCTATCAATAATTTTTTCTCTTCTGCGATGTATTTAGTTAGATAGAAGCAATTGTGAACCTGAAACCTTCCAAAAGGAAAGCAAAAGATTTTTATTCTAAACAAGTTGCCAGGTTTTCCTGTAACTCTGCCCTAAGGGTCTCATTTGAAACTAAATTAAACTCAGGCTTTAATAAAGATTCATTTAATTTGTCAGAGTCTAGAAAGTTTAATTTGCACCCTGCTGTAAGGTTAATTAAATAGTGTCAAATCGATAAACACAATCGTTTTACATTTCTGGCCGATGAGCTTATCCACAATTCGTCTCGACTCTATAGTATAAAATTAGTTTGTTTAGAGTCTTCTTGTGTCTCATTTCCTTGTTTTATGGAAACAAGATTAGAGTATGCGTAAGGAATAGTGAAAACGGTGAAAAATCAGTGATTTATTTCCAATTTAGCGCCCATTCGAACATTTTCACTTATTCAGAAACAATGAGCATCTCCATATGCGTGTGTCAGGTTAATTATCGGACAAATAGTCTTAGCCTATCTCTGAGTGGATTTAAACAGCGTGTTTGCCTATAGAGCTCACGCTTTGAAGCAAGCGTATTGACTCAGACTGCGTGTGTCAAGATCCGATGAATAATCCGTGGAAAGCAACGGCCTCTCCTTGATTACTACTTGTCCTTGCAATCAGACGTGCTCTGGGCCAAACGCCCACTTCATCTGCTTTTCACAAATATGTGAATCCCTCGTCAAAGAGAACGTGGATTTGCGGGGAAATGATTCAGAAAGAGCAGATCTTGGTCACGTCTGCTGCCCCGAATTTCGGACGGAGTCGTGCTATTTGCCTTCGATTCGGTATTATAGAGGAAAATTAGGCCTCGAGATTTTGTTGGTGAGAGGGATTCTATAAAAGGAGTTCCTAGAAAGGGTCAAACTTTATCTTGAAGTGTTTGGGGAGAACTTGTACGCGCTCTTTTAGCTATTGATACAGTATTTAAATCAATCACGATTTACTTATTTAAATTGATCGATATAAAGATATCATCGATTGATTTTAGATTGCCGGTGATTAAATTTCCAAAATTCATCGGTTGTTAATTGATGTGGAATTTCAGTTTTCTGAGAGGCGTTTTTAAATTTTATAGTCTTATTCCAGTTTATGTTTATTTGAAATAGTGGACGAAAATTTTCAAATGTATCTAAAGTCATAATTATCATCTTTAGAGAATGGACATCAAATTCATTTTTCCTTATTGTTAGTATTATGATGCTTGAAGTATGATTTTAGCAATCTTCGATATTTCATTTGGCGTATTCCAATTAAAGCAATATTTTCGAAGTATGATACTTGGAATTTGGACATCAACTACTAACTTGATTTCGTAGGTGTAAATCAAGTATTTTTTCAAGCAATTTTTTAAATTATTTAAGGCGAACTAATTATTTACTCACGGTTTTCATTAAATAAACAAGTAACTCCTCAGTTACGGAGAAAACAACATTTATTTTTCTCCAAAGTTGAGTCTGTATTTCTCCTCCTTGTTTTTCGTAGCCTCTGTTAGCTTTCATTTTCACACCTCAATTCTCTAATTACGATATTAATCACATTCCATTATAATTCGTCATGGGTTCTTAATTATTATATGTGAATCCCACTATTTCTTCTCTATATAAAACAAAAATCAACCGTTTCTAATACGATTTATTATTTTAAAAGGGTTGAAGCAATACGGTAGGTGTATTAAATTTACCGCAAAAAATCTATAAATTTACAGAGCAATCATTTCACTTACTTTAATATTTTTCATCAAATACAGTATAACCCATCCTTAATTCTGAATCCATTAAAATATTTATCTTGTTTTATTACAAAACTTTCTAATTTTTATACAAAATATAAAACATGGTATGTAAATTCTATTTTAGACCTTTGAGATTTTTTTCTCAAAAGACGCTCATAACAATTCATTATATCTCTATATATTTAATTTCCTCTTTGTGAATTGCCCTTACTGTGGAGGACACCAGTTTTAAACCAGGTATAAAGCTTCTTAGTCTTTGATCCCAAACTTGAAACTCAATAAAAAGGGTGCCTACTTAGAGCTTCGGAAAAGGAAAATATCTTCGGGCTAAGAAGATATTAACGTCGGCATCTCTTGATAAGAGAATTAAAGTTTCCTTAAAAAAATTGCGAAAGTAGATTTTAGGATTGGAATTTTGGAACTTAGAAAGGTTTTAAAGAGGTGAATACATAAACCTATTTTAAGGAATATTTTAAGGTAATGAATTCACTTTTTTGTTGCCGTGAAACTTCGAATAAGTAGGTTATAATTTATATATTGCCTAAATAAATCATATCGTTTTCGATAAAAACCTCCTTAAAAGTGCTATTTACATATCACTAAGATATTAGAGGGCATCGAATTAGCCTTTACGACCGTCTAATTTAGTGCACGTGTGAGTCGAATTTTTCGGTCACTGCAGCTGACCTTTACGTTATGTATAGACACACAAACTACGAAAATCAGTTCACTTCACAACGTTATTAGGATCACAGAAACACCATCACCATGATAAGGGGGAGTGCAGGTGAATGAATGTGTGAAAAATCGAATGTTTAAAGACATTCTTAATTTCTATTCCGCTCAATAAATGCATCATTTTATCTCTTGTTATTTCTAACTACTAGTATTATATTAGCTCCACTAAAATAAATCGTAATATAATATAATATAATATAATATAATATAATATAATATAATATAATATAATATAATATAATATAATATAATATAATATAATATAATATAATATAATATAATATAATATAATATAATATAATATAATATAATATAATATAATATAATATAATATAATATAATATAATATAATATAATATAATATAATATAATATAATATAATATAATATAATATAATATAATATAATATAATATAATATAATATAATATAATATAATATAATATAATATAATATAATATAATATAATATAATATAATATAATATAATATAATATAATATAATATAATATAATATAATATAATATAATATAATATAATATAATATAATATAATATAAATCTTTGTGGGAAAATTCGAAGGCTCCTCTCAGTAAAGGATTTTTTATCACTCTGTTGGTGAGAATCTAAAGAGAGCGGAAATCAGCGATTTAAAACTACAAAAAGAATCCAGAATCGTAAAAATTAACTTGACGATTTAAAATAATACAGAGCTATTGCCCATCTCTTAAGATAGATGAGTCATCTAAATTGGGAGAACCGGTGAAAACTTTCCAAGATTGAATATTTGTTTTACAAGGATCGAAATAAATATCCAAATCAATACTCTTGCCCAAGAAGAGAAACAAGCGGCTATATTTGTATTGTCGATTGCTCTGCGCTGGTTACCTAGCAACGGAGGATTGTATTTCTAGGATTTCATGGTAAGGAATGTATTATTATTTTTTAGTTTTTTGAGTTTTTAAGGTTCTAAAGTGGGATATTTCAGCCATTCCACAAGATATTGAAAGTACTTTGAGAGCCATTTTTCATTGCAGTAATAGTATTCTCCGCTTTGAGGATGAAAAAATATTCGGTTGAGAAGAGTTTTCAATTCTGAGGAAGCATCTGATGTAAAGCGCAGGTGGCTAAATTCAAAGGGTTCGTTACGCACGTCGAGCGAAGATAATCGAAGCCGTCAATCCAAAGTATTACGTTTAAGGGCTGAATTCGAAGGCCCGATCGGCTAAATCCTAATTGCTTTACAAAATCGATCGAATCATCAGAAAATTAAATTCACTACTATTATTCGCACTTAATTTTTTAAGCGTTTATCTCTCTGATAAGATGGAAAAGAGAATAAATCAGCCAGAAATCCCTCCTTGAATCGCTCATGATTTAGCGTAACTTAGTTCCAACCAATTCGAAAGAAATTGGTTGGAAAAATACCAAACCGAATTTCATTTGATGAATTTCCATCTCTGATATCCTTTTGCGAAACGAATGAATGAAATTCCTCGTTACTTAATCAATGCCGTTTTCAGCTCATACATTTTTTTGCGGCGAATTCGCGGTCGAATATCTCCGTTCTTCTGGTTGCCATTTAGCTCATGGAATTCTTAATTCAGATTCTCGAAGCAGAAACTCTTTCACCACCTCTCGTTTTATAAGAACGATTTTTTTATCTCTATGCTAATTCGGGCTTCTTTTTCTAGTGACCTAATTTTTTCCTCGGATTTCTATAATTCCGTCAATCGGCGGAATATGAGGATTCGTTTGCCTTTATTTTGACAAATTTGCATTCTTTCAAAAATATATTCCTTTCTTATTTTATGCAATAACTTACAAGATGACAGTGTATTATACTTTTTATGGTAATTCTATTGTAAAGTTGCAATTTAGTTACCACGAAGCCAAATACCGACAATGCGATGCTATTCAGTAATTACATCAATAATATAATGTCGTTCCATTAATTAAAGGAAAAATCTGAACAGAGATTATACAATAAACATTTAAGATATAATGCAGGTAAACCATCAATAAAAATCGTAACAATTGATTACTTAAGATTTGTCATAAATATAGTAAATCGTCTGAAACTAAAACTAAATACCAAATAATACTTACTAATAAACATGCAACTCTATTTGTTAAGCAAAAAAATAGAAACGGAAAATAAAAAGATACCACATTTTTAATTTATTTATTCAATGAAAGGGTGAATAGGAAAAATAGAATTATAGAAAGTTATTATTATTATTAATAACTGACAAATATCTGAACTCAAAATTATCGAAAATCATATCAAGATCTCAAATACTTTGCGAGATCTACCAGTTGATCTTTATACGTATCAGAGCACTAATGTAAACAGATATAGAATGCTTTAATTCATATATCATTCGATTCATAAAATCATATAAAACGCACTTCAAATAAATACTGTGAGTATTCCCTCGGATTTAAGGGAATAACTGAACGTATTAAAAGAGTGAGGAAATTTGGCTGAGAGAATTATTTGTTTTGAGAGTGCCCAGAAACATTTTCTAGCGATCTAAATTACTATTGTATTCATTTGAAACCAATCGAGGAATACTAATTTTTCATACTTGATGATTTATTGATTACGAATCATTTCCGGCAAATAATTATATCCAATAAAAACAACGGGAGAAGCCTTTACTTTATTGAACTCCATCCCAAATAGAGCGGGCAAAACTTAGCAAAATTTTACTTTCTCAAAATAGAACTTTGCAAAGTTATTGCTCGATCTATTTATTAAATACTGCTATTGATATTTATAGAGAGATATACGAAAGATATTTCGAGAAAATAAATTCGGACTATTGCCAAAATTGTGTCTATATATTTTTCTCAAGTTGTTACCTTTTTCACAGTCAAGCAAAATAACGTAATTTATTTGTTCCATTTCCTTTTAATTATTATCAACAGATTTGGGAAGGGTAGGTTTATGATTTACTCTCATAAATATTCCGAAGCCTCAAGAGATTCCTTATTTGAATAAAGCACAGTTAAGGAGTTTTCGCCTTCATTCTCATGTTAAGGCACCCCCGTAGTCATGGCAATGAAACCCTTCGAAGGAATAATATGGAAAGACGTACTTACCATGATTAGGGAGCGAAGTTGATCGAGGATATTTGTGGAGGAAGTGGAGGCGCTGGAGGAGGATTTGCCGTGGAGTAGGGGAGATGAGGAAGATGAGGAGGGTGGAGAAGGGTTTTGGGTTTGGGTCGGGAGGAAGTGACCGATGAACGACAATATCTTCCCTTCCAACTTGCCGGCCAACTTGGTACACCTTCGTGGACAACCACCGCTTCCCCTTCTCTTCTGTTGCTGTGCTTTTGTCCTCCTAATTCAACCCAAAAATGCTGTTGTATCTCTTCAATGCGTCTTATCTGAATAAGGTGGAGAAAAGATGGAGCTTCTTGTCAATGGAAAGAGCCCACTGATATTTACTTTACTACGATTATTTCGATACCTTCAGAAACAATTCCTTTACTTAAGAACTTTTAAACTTTAATTTTCTCAATTACTTCCTTTTTACTCTCAACTCCTCGTTCAATGCTTCTACTTTAAAAGGCGCGGAAATTATTTCTCAGATCTCCAAAACGCGCGGAAAAATCGGGAGAAATTTAGAAATGGAAACAGTGTATTATCTACCAATTGAGAACGGGCAAAAAGTAATTTTAGATTAGATCATTTAAAGGTTATCTTATTTATTTCAAATTGGGAAAAATCTGAATGCGAATTTCAAGAGAAGAGAATGGATAGACGAAGGCTTTTGAATCGGAGCGAATAACGAAAACGAGAGACGCTAGAAATTGATGTCGTTTGTGTAATAAAGAAGTGTCCTTATATTAGGAAAAATAAGTCAAGGAAATAGCAGAAAATCTGAAGTGTGAAATATATGCTCGAATAATGCGAATAAACAAGGCAAAACGGTTCTTTGGCACAAAAAGGAAGCCAGTTACTGAGAAAGACGCGTCGACTGAGGACTTCGATATACAATTCGACGCTAATAAAATCCCTCCTAAATATTTCTGCAACACGATCGCTCCTTCTTTTCAATCCAAAACTATTTGGCACAAAAAGGCGTTCGGAAACCCCTCAATGTCAGTCCCTTCTCCGTGTTTGCAACGCGCACTCCCCGTAACAGATTCGCACCCTTTCGGTGATTTACTAGAGAGCGACTGGAGTAGTGGTCCAGCGAGAGGGAGGCTGCCGAAGGAGAGTCTGCGCGTCACCGCCACGCTCTCTCGCGGTGAAGCCCAAAAGCTTCATCCCCTTCGAAAGGTGTTTTTCCTCCACAATTCGCCGTTTTATTTCCACGCACTTCTCTCAAATCTACCTCTTATCGGAAGGGCGGTTTAACCTTTTCGGAGAACTTATCGAACGCTGCTTACGGTTTTATTTTCCTTTAGCCCATTAGACCCCAAGCGGGAGCAAATTTCGGGGGTCTGCGGACACTGAGGAAAGATTTGTGCAACCATCTCTTTTCGGATGATCATCGAAAAAAATGTGCTGATTTCACCTGTCCATAAAATGCGAAAATGTTCATTTCGATTAATGTTCAATCGGTAAAACTCGAAACATCTTCCGAAATCAAGTCAATCTCATTGTCCTGTGAATTTAAGTTCATACTAAATCTTTCACGTAGTATTTTGTCGTTAGTTAAACAAAGTAAAGTGGTGTGAGTATGAAAAGATAAGGATTAGAATAAATACGTAAACTTATTGAAAGATATCGCAATTCTTCTAGTATATTGATCCAATGTCCATAGTTAATTTCGTAATAATGTTTCAGAAACATTCTTTATCTTTCTAATTTTATTACTACAACTTTGGTCTCATTTTATACTGTTAAGAAAATATCCATTCATTCCATGTACATTTATTATTCAACTCTCCCTAAAATTGACGTCGTTAATCTAACTTTCAGGAGCACTTGTTGAAGTCCTTCTTTTAGCATAAAATTATTATTTTAATTCTACTTCATTATTATTTGGATGGATTTTGAAACGTTGAACGCTGAAATATTATAAATTAATTATAGTGTAATTATAGTGTTTTGAGCCTTGAATTATTAGGCGGCTCCAGTGGCGCAATTGGTTAGCGCACGGTACTTATAAGACAGTGTCCGAGCTATGCCGGGGTTGTGAGTTCGAGCCTCACCTGGAGCATATTTTTATTCTTCTAAACTTATACCTCTATTATGAAAATAAATGAGTAGATCAGAGGTTCATGCACACTACACATGCACATGTTCAGTACTACAATGCAATGGCTGAATTTTAATTTTTTCTTGAACTTAAAATTTAATGCATTAAGACCTAGGACTCATTATAGGATTAAGTTCAAACAGCTATCAGTGGACATTAATTAATTTAATTGGAATTTAATTAATTATATACTTTAAAATAATAGAAACTGAGATATATAAGATTATTTCAATGGATTAATTAATAAAATGCAATGATTATGACCAATTGAAAAACTAAATTTTAAAATAAATCGTTCTATTTTGCGTTATTTGAGGAAATTTAATGCAATATTCATCTATAATTTAATACTATAATATAACATTAATATTACGTAACAAGCTTAACTCGGCGGATATCTAGTAACATATTTGAAAAAAGTATAAAAAAGTACTGAGTTCTAAGTATTTATATTTAAAAATTATTTAATACTCTTTCATTACACGCCATAATGGACATTCAGAATAATAATTATACGGAATATTTTCACTGAAGTAATGACGGTCGAACGTTTAATTTCCATATATTTATAAATGAAAATAGAGAAGAATAAAATTCATTTATTATCATTTATATCAAACTTTTGCTTAGTATTATTATTAAGGTATTTCCTTTTTTTATTTTCCTACATCCTGAGTCTTAAAACATTTCCTTACAATTCTCTGAGCTTAACAACAAAATGGAAACATATTCCATACATCTCACATAAAACATAGGATATACTATTTATTTTTAATACTACTAATCAATTAAAACCCTTTGTTTAAAAAATGAAATCCTAATAAATTATTTATCTGTATATCAATGAACCAATTATTTAATGCAATCATGTGAGTGTTCGATGGATGGATTTCAATTACATGGATGAATATTAAGTTTTAAAAATTTTATCATGCTATAAATATTAATTTAATTATATATGATTTGTTATTCATTCATAGCAGATATCAAGATGATTTATTTTTAATTCGCAAAAGATAATTAGTTTTTCTAGAAATTTAAATCGGTATATTTTATTTGGTAGTATTAATAATTATTGGGTACAAGATTATTTTTTTTAATATTGCCTCTTTTATGTTATTAATTGCTGTTAAAACCTTGGAATCAAATAAAATCTTTCATAACTTCCAGATAGTATGTTCGAAATTGTGACTTATACTTCTCGAATTACTCAATTTCCATGAGTTTATCTGCATTGAATAATTAAGGAAATATGTTTAGGTTTTTTATTCCTTTAAAGTAGATAGACCAAATAATTCTCTGCGAAATGTTTTTCATTCTTAATATGGGTATATTTCACTTCCGTACCGCGTTTAGTACGTATGAGGACATGGAATTCTCAACCAGAAAAATTGCCTACTCGTACAGTTTAAATCAAATGGTCCTTTGATAAAATATACCGATTCAGCTTCATTTTATATGGCACGTGCAGTAAATCCAAAGAGAGCCGCGCACGTCTATTCAGCGTCCTCTTCCGACGATAGTTAAAAACTCTGGAACATCTCAATCAGAAAATCGCTCGGAAAGAACCATTACGTAGTCTGAAAAACTGGAGCAGGGATCCGCGTCCATAATCCTGGAGAGACGCTCTCAGATGACCCCAATCGAGTGGCAAAGGGAATGAAGGTATTGTTAGGGTGCCCTACAGAAAGCTTAGTGATTTAATGTCAGAAACGTAAAGAAAAGGCCATAAAGTTCAATAATACGTTTAAGCTAACTCAGATAAAGTTTTAAAGGAAATGCTAATCCACCGTTATAAAAATTAAATCTATTGAATGAACGTTTTGCTTCTTTATGACTTTTTTATGTTAAGACTTACTTTTTCATGATATTTTGTATATCTATGAGTCTATGAATTACTAAATATCTTACATGTACGTAGAGGGCGAATAGAAATTCAACATAAAGTGCTGTGGAGTATTCTTTGCATCCATTTCCATAATACCTTTCCCATCGTTTAAATTTCTTACAAAAGTAGGGATTAGTTTTTATGTTTATTTTTTTTATCAGAATATCCCAGGAATAAGTTTTGCAAAAAATTTTGAGCAAATAGCAGTGTAAGATAGTAACAGTAAAGCAAAGAAAAGCGAGGTAAAAAATCCACAGCAATTAGTAAAGAAACTTTCTCTTTTATTTTGGGAGATTGCAATAAAAACAATTCATCTCAGGGAACTACTTTGTCTGCGTCAGAATATTTCTCCTAAAATAAACTGTATTATCAAGAGTTGAGTATATATTTATTGGGGAAATGGTTGCCAATACACTTTACTAATACTCTAATCATTGAGTAATTCTACCAAAATCTTTCAGTGTGCTTTCGTCAATTTTTAAACATATTCCAACCCTATCTGCAAGCGAATATATTTTAGTGTTTACATCTTTACCAAATTTTTCTCGTGAATACAATTACATAAGTAGAGATTTTAGGCTTGATTTAGCATTGGCATTCCGTACTCAACAAGTTTGTCTCGTTAATTTATATGTTAGCATTACATCACTCTAGCTTTTGCGTTGGAATTATTCGTTGGAGACAATCTTCTGCACCGAAAGTCCTATTTAAGCAAAGGAACGAAGTTTGAATTATAAACTTCCCTCGACTTTAATTGCTTCAAATTTTGTATTTCTTCCATATCTTTATCAAATCGATTATTAAGTAATAATACTCATTCAGAAATATACTAATAATTAATTCAGAATTTTATAGGATTTAAATAAAGGATACGAAAATCAGATTAATTTCTTGTATTTACATTATTATTTTCAGGTAGATTTCAGATATAACACGTATTAAGATAATTACGGTAAGATGCTACTTTCTTCAGTAGAATGTAAAGACTCCAGCTTCTTAAAAAGGTTTTTAGAGTAAAATAAATAAAAGTAATAATAATAATCAAAAAATAAGCAACGCTAAAATTGAATTCGGTTCTCACCTTAAAACATTAATTCAAATAAGCTGAAGTACATGATATATCGTGTGATTATATTGAATGACTGAAATGAGTAAATTTTAGCTTAAACTGAAAAGTGATTTCAAATACTAATACCGAATAGTTAAATGAGGTTATGAACTAGCTTTCACTAATTGTGTAATTGTGTATTAAAACAGTTCTTTGAATGAAGTTTGAATCCCGCCATTTTCACAGTACACCGCGACATAGTTGCCGATTCTCTCAGCAGAGACGCTGCGACTAAACAACCGAATCACCCAGCGGAAGACGCCTAGAGTAAACATTTCTTCAACGCCTCCTCCGTTTCGTCTGCTATGGTTCGGCACTAAAATTTTCTTCGACAAATTGTTTTTGATGCAGGAATAGGGATGATGCTCTCCACTCACTAGTTTCGATTATAAACGTGGCATGGCACCGAAGAAGACAGAGAATCGGTTTATGGGTACGACTCGACTCATCCAGATGCATCCTGAGTAAATCTCTGTCCAGCTACGATTTCCTGTCTCCAGAAAATGTAATTGATCCCACCGAGACTTTGGAAGGTTGGTTACAAACTTTGCTAGCGTCTTTATGAGATCATCATTTAGGAAGCAGGATAGAGAATTCATGGATGCTCACAACTCTCCTTTCTCTTTTGGTCCCTTCTCTTTGGAGCGCGTCGTTTTTCTAAGCATCCATCGCTGTGTTCTAACGTTCCAATTTCTCACTGTGTCAGGCTAGCTTCTGATTACCATAAGTGTTTTTACAAAACCTTCAAGTACTTTGTCTGCTCGAGACAATTCTCTCACTCTCGAATCAGAATCTCCTCCTTAACATCTTCCAACACTTTGCTACTTGAGGTTAGTTTGATTGCAACGTTTCTGTTTTCATCCGTTTGCCTGGACCTCTAAACATCCTCCTTACCCCTCCTTTGCTTGCATTTTATCTCATGTTACTTGGTACCGTACTCAGCGCTGCATGGTTAAGGTACTTCACTCCTGTATTCTTCCTTGCAGGAGCTCGTGTGCCAGAGTTCTCATCCACGGTCGCAGCATGGAAGAGTATTATCCTCCAACACTGGCGCCTCGCAATTCATCTAAATACGTCGTAACCGAATGTGGGATCGTATGAATATCAAAGATTTGTTGATTGTGCGAAAGCTAAGATGCATCGGCGTTGTAGATTTCGGAGCATTATCAATTTACAATTGACTGTTTGCGAAAGGGTTAAGGGCTACTATGCACCGCCCTCAATTCTACGCGCGTTGGACCTGATGGTGAAAGAGAGTATTAACTACAGTAACGTATCTTTCGGGTCACCCCTGAGATCCCTATCTATTATCATGTTACATTACATTTAATCAAAGATTTCAGTCGATGCTAAATCTGCTAAGCACCTCGCTGCGTCGTACGCAAACGATTGTTTCCACTCTTCCTTGCAATTCGGCGTATTGAATTTGAAATATCCCTTCGATCCTCGTTTCAGGTACTTCGAGTTACTGTGAGGAAAGGAATTTTATTCGGGGAGCGGTTTCCTAGGACCATGAGTTGCCAGCTATTCGTCGCGTGTGGACCGCGGGCGGGAAAGAGCGGCTCAGCTGCATTGTAAAAGCGAGAAGGAAATGTAAATTATGAAACAGTTGAAATAAACGATGAATGACTTTTAATTCGTCCTTTACTACCACCACCCTGAAAGTCTTCTTCGCCGAAGAGTTTATGCACTTCATGTAGAATCATTTGCACATCACGTTTTTTCCACGCTCAAGTTCCGGCGATCGGTAATTAACACGGTACGGCGATAGAAATTGTCGGAACGGTGTCATTAATTTTTCGAAGAATATCTTCCACTCACGTAACCTCTTTCAGCGGCCAACGCTGTCCGCTTTCCACATGTATTTGGTCCGGATCTTGGAACGACTTCCAGAGCGGACCGGTTACATTTTCCGATTAAACGAAACGCGATCGAAGTTCTTAAATACTCTGTGCATACCTGGAACCGCTTTGTGAGTAAAGTGCGCGACTTAATAGATAAATTCGTTCCCTCTTCCCTTTCCAAACAATTAAATGAACCTAGATGGTATGATAACGAAACTAGGTGAGCTCTGAAAAAACGAAGAGCTTTACACTCTACATTAAAAACCATTTCTTGTCCTTCAGACAAAAACAGTAAGATTGAAGTTGAATATAAAGACGCTAAATTAAATGCCAAGCGAACTATGCGCGAAGCTCTCCGTCGATTCAAAAAGAAGATAGAATACGTAGCTCCCTAACTGAAATGGATATTCGTAAAATCTTTAAGCGAAGGCTGGGTTCAAAAAGATTGGAAAATAGCAAATATAACTCCTATATTAAAAAACGGGATAAAGGACGATCATGCGAATTGCAGGCCCATCTCAATAACATCACTAAGCGGTAAATTATTGGAGCATATTATTACTAGCTCCTTAATGGGCTATCCAGAAGAGAACAATTTCTTTGCAAGAAATCAACATGGTTAAAGAACAACGCGATCTTGGGAGACGCAGCTCGCCTTACCAATACACGATATTCTGAAATCTGCGGAAAACAAAAGACAGGTCGATGCTTATTCCTATACTTAGATACAGTTATCTACAGGGAAATAGCTTGCAGCGAGGATAGATGAGCACTCAGGAATGATTTAGATAAAATAATGGCCTGGTGCGAAAATTGGGAATTAGAGTTAAATATTAACAAGTGTTCCCTGGTCAACTTCTTTGACCGGAAAACTACGAATAATGATTTCACCTGCAGCCTCCGCGGAGAAAAAATTTCGATAGTGGTAACTGTAGAGTATCTTGGATTAACCCTGACGAAGAAACTGTCACGGAATACCCACATCCGTAATACATGTGGAAAACTTTAAAGAAACTCGGTTTCGTGAAGAGGATAGTCGGTGAGAGCGTAGAAAAAGTTCGCGAGCGATGTTACTTTGCGCTAGTCAGACCACACCTTGAGTATGCTTGTAGTGTATGGGATCCTGCCGATAAAAGTAATATAAGTGAATTAGAAAAGGTCCAACGTAAGACGATACGTTTTGTTAAAAATTGCTACGATAAATGGATAAGCGTAACTAAATTGCTCAAGGATGCGGGATGGGAACCGTAAGAACTGAGAAGAAGTAAGCGTAGATTATAATTGCTTAATAGATTCAAAGGAGAAACGTTCAAGGAAGACGTGGTGCAGATCATGCGCCCTCCCTGCTGTATAGGTCGATCGGATAGAGCGAACAAAATAAGGGAAATAGATGCGGAAACCGTCCGATTTAAAAATTCGTTTTTCCCTCGAACAATGCGCGAAAATAACCGTCTAGGGAATTAAATTCACGGTGCATGCACCCCCTGCCACACACCGAAAGGTGGCTCGCAGGGTATCTACATAGACATTTCATTTACTTCAGTCACGTCGCAGAATTCGGTGCTTTATCCGCCTACCGCCGAAATAAACGCTTTTCGCATCTGCTCTGAGAAGTAATTGATTTTTTATTTCCTCTCTTTCCGCAACTAATGAAACGTCTCCATAATAAAGGAACTCGATCCATCTCACGGCTAATCGTTTCTCCGAAAAGCAGACCTTTAGGACGGTTTGAAGAACGTAGTTTGTCTGCGCATTGAATTGTTGCCGCGGAACCTTAAACGGGAAGGAGAAAGAATTCGTTATTCATCGCCTCGTAGTAACGATACCATTTTTCCGACAGAGGGGGCAGAGTAATGCTTCAGGTGTCGCTGTTCGGCGTTTGGTCGGCGGGTGTAAGTCGTTGGCAAAGACCGTTCTTGCATGGATATCCTAGTCTTTCGGTATTGTGCATCGTCATTTGGTGAAAATCGTTTTGCAATGTGTTCTCGGCGATTTGTCGTGGAGGAAAGAATTGTGTCGAAATTCGTGTGTTAAGTGGTTATCGGAGCGGATATAAGATTCCTTTGTTCGGCAGTTTGGATGACGTTATTCCCTTCTGCGAGTGCAGCCAAAGCAGAGCGGTTTGAGCGAAGAAGCGAGGTTCTAAAGGAGGCATTGAGGTAAGAGAGCCAGTCCCATCGGAAAGTATTTGGATCGCCCTTTGCCTGTGTTTACAGAAATGTGCCCCGAGATATTTACCTGCCTATTGTTCGGGAGCGAACGTGTGGCTAGATTTCCTTTCGTCTTCGCGATAGATGTGTTAAATATGAGCTCGGATATCTATGTTGTCGGTCGAAAGCGAACTTTCCTCCGGCTGCATATGGACTCGTAAGGTGTTGTTGAATCGCGGTAATTAATAAGGAATCGGTAGCGGTTTCTACGAACGGAGCACTCCGTCGTGGCGTAAAGGTTGGATTCGGGATGCTTGTAACCTGGATGTTGCAGTCTTAATTGTAAATATAGGGAAATAAGCAACTGGTGGGTAGGAGCGATGCGAACGGGGCGGAATGCAAGGGGGAAATGACATATGCCTAACGGCGCCCGAAAGTGGGACAGTCACCTCCGGGATTCTAAAAATGCAATTAGATTTTAGAATAATAACTCTTGGTCGATGGTAACCGATAAAAATTACATGAATACTAGTATTTATTATGATTTTTTCCTACTACGTGAGTCTTACTGCACAGCATTACCATTTTCATAAGTTATCGCAAATTATTTGGACCATTTTCAAGGAAACAAACTTACGCCGCGGT
The DNA here is from genome assembly GCA_020796165.1 of Pantala flavescens. Lineage (NCBI taxonomy): Eukaryota > Metazoa > Arthropoda > Insecta > Odonata > Libellulidae > Pantala > Pantala flavescens. Next base: position 54,721,825 of record CM036880.1, read on the forward strand.
CATGATAAAAGGAGAGAGAAATTGTAGAGGTATTCAATCGGTAAGAAGATAAATAACTATTTGGCATAAAATTCAATAATACGACTATTGCACTGACAGCGGTGGTATTTCCCTCAGCCAATCAGAATCGAGATAAATTGTTTAGCGGGAGACCAAATAATGTTAATTCTTTTTTATGAAAGCGAAAATCGATAACGGTTAATTTTGATCTGTAAGCAAGGTTGTAAGGTAATGGCTATCCAGCAAACACCCGGAAGCTTTTATTTTTGTAAATATAACGTTAAAAACTTTCTGACGTTACCTTCCCTTTCTCGAATTTTCATTGCGCCATAAACTGAGTTTTAAGAGAACTGCACGTAATTCCATTAACATGCATCGTTAAAATACTAACAAGTTATCTTCAGCATTGTGTGTTTAGCTGGAGTAAGCCTTTTCTTTTTGGATATTCGCTTGTTAATTCGATCCTTTTTCAATTTTAGGACGACATGTGTTCTTTGGGAATTTCCATGACGTACGGAAGAGAGGAGTGATTGTGTTCAGCGGATGGATTACAACGCCTTCTTCGTTTCCTTTGCTGCAGGGAGAACGCAGTGAAACATTTGCCAATGTGAGTATCTTTAATTCTCAGTATAAAGAGTGATGAACAGGAGGTTTTGGTATTGTGGAATGATATTTCACAGGATATACAACGCTACCTTTTATTACTTACACTCTTCGTACATTTATTTGCAGGATATTAAAATTTTGCCATTATAATTCGATGATAACTTCTTCCAAACTTCCTTCCATAATAGGTCATGTTCCCATTGATTCTTATCTCCTTAGCACCTTTCCTAACACTTACCTTCGCGTTCCTACGATTTGCTATGAAGCGCAGGGTCTCTCATCGGAGTATCAGGTTCTTCATCTTGGAATTATTGTGTTTAGCCTACGACGTTATTCTACTTTTCTTATCCTATCTGTTGACATCATGCCCATAGTTCCCCCATAGATCAATCACTCTGTGATTGCAGGTTTTCATTGTGTCTTTTCAGTGGTTCAACTCACTGTTCTGCAGATACTAACCTTTGCAAAGAAACGTTCACAACCTGCATTTAACAGAATTTCATGGAGCATAGATGAAGCCTGTCCCTTGAGAAGTCTTACTTGACTTTAATTATTTTGGGAACAATGATATCAATTCCTCCAGCTCATGGCAAGCATGCCTCTTGATCAGTAAAATAAAGTAATAATAATAGCATGAGGCAATAACCTTCATGAGATATCCAGTGGTACCATGTGCTGCAGTGACCGATACGGATTTCAGTTTCTTTTTTGGTGTTTTCTTGAACTGCCTAATCGAGGATAGAGCTTGGATATTCCAGCCGATGTTTTCCTTGTAACATTCACCTTCGAAGTACCTTCTAGGTGTGGATGATGTTCATAGACCCATAGCATTAAAGAATCTTTTTTGTTGCAGGATTGGGGATGGTGCTCTCCACTCACTAGTTTCGATTATAAACGTGGCATGGCACCGAAGAAGACAGAGAATCGGTTTATGGGTACGACTCGACTCATCCAGATGCATCCTGAGTAAATCTCTGTCCAGCTACGATTTCCTGTCTCCAGAAAATGTAATTGATCCCACCGAGACTTTGGAAGGTTGGTTACAAACTTTGCTAGCGTCTTTATGAGATCATCATTTAGGAAGCAGGATAGAGAATTCATGGATACTCACAACTCTCCTTTCTCTTTTGGTCCCTTCTCTTTGGAGCGCGTCGTTTTTCTAAGCATCCATCGCTGTGTTCTAACGTTCCCATTTCTCACTGTGTCAGGCTAGCTTCTGATTACCATAAGTGTTTTTACAAAACCTTCAAGTACTTTGTCTGCTCGAGATAATTCTCTCACTCTCGAATCAGAATCTCCTCCTTAACATCTTCCAACACTTTGCTACTTGAGGTTAGTTTGATTGCAACGTTTCTGTTTTCATCCGTTTGCCTGGACCTCTAAACATCCTCCTTACCCCTCCTTTGCTTGCATTTTATCTCATGCTACTTGGTACCGTACTCAGCGCTGCATGGTTAAGGTACTTCACTACTGTATTCTTCCTTGCAGAAGCTCGTGTGCCAGAGTTCTCATCCACGGTCGCAGCATGGAAGAGTTTTATCCTCCAACACTGGCGCCTCGCAATTCATCTAAATACGTCGTAACCGAATGTGGGATCGTATGAATATCAAAGATTTGTTGATTGTGCGAAAGCTATGATGCATCGGCGTTGTAGATTTCGGAGCATTATCAATTTACAATTGACTGTTTGCGATAGGGTTAAGGGCTACTATGCACCGCCCTCAATTCTACGCGCGTTGGACCTGATGGTGAAAGAGAGTATTAACTACAGTAACGTATCTTTCGGGTCACCCCTGAGATCCCTATCTATTATCATGTTACATTACATTTAATCAAAGATTTCAGTCGATGCTAAATCTGCTAAGCACCTCGCTGCGTCGTACGCAAACGATTGTTTCCACTCTTCCTTGCAATTCGGCGTATTGAATTTGAAATATCCCTTCGATCCTCGTTTCAGGTACTTCGAGTTACTGTGAGGAAAGGAATTTTATTCGGGGAGCGGTTTCCTAGGACCATGAGTTGCCAGCTATTCGTCGCGTGTGGACCGCGGGCGGGAAAGAGCGGCTCAGCTGCATTGTAAAAGCGAGAAGGAAATGTAAATTATGAAACAGTTGAAATAAACGATGAATGACTTTTAATTCGTCCTTTACTACCACCACCCTGAAAGTCTTCTTCGCCGAAGAGTTTATGCACTTCATGTAGAATCATTTGCACATCACGTTTTTTCCACGCTCAAGTTCCGGCGATCGGTAATTAACACGGTACGGCGATAGAAATTGTCGGAACGGTGTCATTAATTTTTCGAAGAATATCTTCCACTCACGTAACCTCTTTCAGCGGCCAACGCTGTCCGCTTTCCACATGTATTTGGTCCGGATCTTGGAACGACTTCCAGAGCGGACCGGTTACATTTTCCGATTAAACGAAACGCGATCGAAGTTCTTAAATACTCTGTGCATACCTGGAACCGCTTTGTGAGTAAAGTGCGCGACTTAATAGATAAATTCGTTCCCTCTTCCCTTTCCAAACAATTAAATGAACCTAGATGGTATGATAACGAAACTAGGTGAGCTCTGAAAAAACGAAGAGCTTTACACTCTACATTAAAAACCATTTCTTGTCCTTCAGACAAAAACAGTAAGATTGAAGTTGAATATAAAGACGCTAAATTAAATGCCAAGCGAACTATGCGCGAAGCTCTCCGTCGATTCAAAAAGAAGATAGAATACGTAGCTCCCTAACTGAAATGGATATTCGTAAAATCTTTAAGCGAAGGCTGGGTTCAAAAAGATTGGAAAATAGCAAATATAACTCCTATATTAAAAAACGGGATAAAGGACGATCATGCGAATTGCAGGCCCATCTCAATAACATCACTAAGCGGTAAATTATTGGAGCATATTATTACTAGCTCCTTAATGGGCTATCCAGAAGAGAACAATTTCTTTGCAAGAAATCAACATGGTTAAAGAACAACGCGATCTTGGGAGACGCAGCTCGCCTTACCAATACACGATATTCTGAAATCTGCGGAAAACAAAAGACAGGTCGATGCTTATTCCTATACTTAGATACAGTTATCTACAGGGAAATAGCTTGCAGCGAGGATAGATGAGCACCCAGGAATGATTTAGATAAAATAATGGCCTGGTGCGAAAATTGGGAATTAGAGTTAAATATTAACAAGTGTTCCGTGGTCAACTTCTTTGACCGGAAAACTACGAATAATGATTTCACCTGCAGCCTCCGCGGAGAAAAAATTTCGATAGTGGTAACTGTAGAGTATCTTGGATTAACCCTGACGAAGAAACTGTCACGGAATACCCACATCCGTAATACATGTGGAAAACTTTAAAGAAACTCGGTTTCGTGAAGAGGATAGTCGGTGAGAGCGTAGAAAAAGTTCGCGAGCGATGTTACTTTGCGCTAGTCAGACCACACCTTGAGTATGCTTGTAGTGTATGGGATCCTGCCGATAAAAGTAATATAAGTGAATTAGAAAAGGTCCAACGTAAGACGATACGTTTTGTTAAAAATTGCTACGATAAATGGATAAGCGTAACTAAATTGCTCAAGGATGCGGGATGGGAACCGTAAGAACTGAGAAGAAGTAAGCGTAGATTATAATTGCTTAATAGATTCAAAGGAGAAACGTTCAAGGAAGACGTGGTGCAGATCATGCGCCCTCCCTGCTGTATAGGTCGATCGGATAGAGCGAACAAAATAAGGGAAATAGATGCGGAAACCGTCCGATTTAAAAATTCGTTTTTCCCTCGAACAATGCGCGAAAATAACCGTCTAGGGAATTAAATTCACGGTGCATGCACCCCCTGCCACACACCGAAAGGTGGCTCGCAGGGTATCTACATAGACATTTCATTTACTTCAGTCACGTCGCAGAATTCGGTGCTTTATCCGCCTACCGCCGAAATAAACGCTTTTCGCATCTGCTCTGAGAAGTAATTGATTTTTTATTTCCTCTCTTTCCGCAACTAATGAAACGTCTCCATAATAAAGGAACTCGATCCATCTCACGGCTAATCGTTTCTCCGAAAAGCAGACCTTTAGGACGGTTTGAAGAACGTAGTTTGTCTGCGCATTGAATTGTTGCCGCGGAACCTTAAACGGGAAGGAGAAAGAATTCGTTATTCATCGCCTCGTAGTAACGATACCATTTTTCCGACAGAGGGGGCAGAGTAATGCTTCAGGTGTCGCTGTTCGGCGTTTGGTCGGCGGGTGTAAGTCGTTGGCAAAGACCGTTCTTGCATGGATATCCTAGTCTTTCGGTATTGTGCATCGTCATTTGGTGAAAATCGTTTTGCAATGTGTTCTCGGCGATTTGTCGTGGAGGAAAGAATTGTGTCGAAATTCGTGTGTTAAGTGGTTATCGGAGCGGATATAAGATTCCTTTGTTCGGCAGTTTGGATGACGTTATTCCCTTCTGCGAGTGCAGCCAAAGCAGAGCGGTTTGAGCGAAGAAGCGAGGTTCTAAAGGAGGCATTGAGGTAAGAGAGCCAGTCCCATCGGAAAGTATTTGGATCGCCCTTTGCCTGTGTTTACAGAAATGTGCCCCGAGATATTTACCTGCCTATTGTTCGGGAGCGAACGTGTGGCTAGATTTCCTTTCGTCTTCGCGATAGATGTGTTAAATATGAGCTCGGATATCTATGTTGTCGGTCGAAAGCGAACTTTCCTCCGGCTGCATATGGACTCGTAAGGTGTTGTTGAATCGCGGTAATTAATAAGGAATCGGTAGCGGTTTCTACGAACGGAGCACTCCGTCGTGGCGTAAAAGTTGGATTTGGGATGCTTGTAACCTGGATGTTGCAGTCTTAATTGTAAATATAGGGAAATAAGCAACTGGTGGGTAGGAGCGATGCGAACGGGGCGGAATGCAAGGGGGAAATGACATATGCCTAACGGCGCCCGAAAGTGGGACAGTCACCTCCGGGATTCTAAAAATGCAATTAGATTTTAGAATAATAACTCTTGGTCGATGGTAACCGATAAAAATTACATGAATACTAGTATTTATTATGATTTTTTCCTACTACGTGAGTCTTACTGCACAGCATTACCATTTTCATAAGTTATCGCAAATTATTTGGACCATTTTCAAGGAAACAAACTTACGCCGCGGTCATGATAAAAGGAGAGAGAAATTGTAGAGGTATTCAATCGGTAAGAAGATAAATAACTATTTGGCATAAAATTCAATAATACGACTATTGCACTGACAGCGGTGGTATTTCCCTCAGCCAATCAGAATCGAGATAAATTGTTTAGCGGGAGACCAAATAATGTTAATTCTTTTTTATGAAAGCGAAAATCGATAACGGTTAATTTTGATCTGTAAGCAAGGTTGTAAGGTAATGGCTATCCAGCAAACACCCGGAAGCTTTTATTTTTGTAAATATAACGTTAAAAACTTTCTGACGTTACCTTCCCTTTCTCGAATTTTCATTGCGCCATAAACTGAGTTTTAAGAGAACTGCACGTAATTCCATTAACATGCATCGTTAAAATACTAACAAGTTATCTTCAGCATTGTGTGTTTAGCTGGAGTAAGCCTTTTCTTTTTGGATATTCGCTTGTTAATTCGATCCTTTTTCAATTTTAGGACGACATGTGTTCTTTGGGAATTTCCATGACGTACGGAAGAGAGGAGTGATTGTGTTCAGCGGATGGATTACAACGCCTTCTTCGTTTCCTTTGCTGCAGGGAGAACGCAGTGAAACATTTGCCAATGTGAGTATCTTTAATTCTCAGTATAAAGAGTGATGAACAGGAGGTTTTGGTATTGTGGAATGATATTTCACAGGATATACAACGCTACCTTTTATTACTTACACTCTTCGTACATTTATTTGCAGGATATTAAAATTTTGCCATTATAATTCGATGATAACTTCTTCCAAACTTCCTTCCATAATAGGTCATGTTCCCATTGATTCTTATCTCCTTAGCACCTTTCCTAACACTTACCTTCGCGTTCCTACGATTTGCTATGAAGCGCAGGGTCTCTCATCGGAGTATCAGGTTCTTCATCTTGGAATTATTGTGTTTAGCCTACGACGTTATTCTACTTTTCTTATCCTATCTGTTGACATCATGCCCATAGTTCCCCCATAGATCAATCACTCTGTGATTGCAGGTTTTCATTGTGTCTTTTCAGTGGTTCAACTCACTGTTCTGCAGATACTAACCTTTGCAAAGAAACGTTCACAACCTGCATTTAACAGAATTTCATGGAGCATAGATGAAGCCTGTCCCTTGAGAAGTCTTACTTGACTTTAATTATTTTGGGAACAATGATATCAATTCCTCCAGCTCATGGCAAGCATGCCTCTTGATCAGTAAAATAAAGTAATAATAATAGCATGAGGCAATAACCTTCATGAGATATCCAGTGGTACCATGTGCTGCAGTGACCGATACGGATTTCAGTTTCTTTTTTGGTGTTTTCTTGAACTGCCTAATCGAGGATAGAGCTTGGATATTCCAGCCGATGTTTTCCTTGTAACATTCACCTTCGAAGTACCTTCTAGGTGTGGATGATGTTCATAGACCCATAGCATTAAAGAATCTTTTTTGTTGCAGGATTGGGGATGGTGCTCTCCACTCACTAGTTTCGATTATAAACGTGGCATGGCACCGAAGAAGACAGAGAATCGGTTTATGGGTACGACTCGACTCATCCAGATGCATCCTGAGTAAATCTCTGTCCAGCTACGATTTCCTGTCTCCAGAAAATGTAATTGATCCCACCGAGACTTTGGAAGGTTGGTTACAAACTTTGCTAGCGTCTTTATGAGATCATCATTTAGGAAGCAGGATAGAGAATTCATGGATACTCACAACTCTCCTTTCTCTTTTGGTCCCTTCTCTTTGGAGCGCGTCGTTTTTCTAAGCATCCATCGCTGTGTTCTAACGTTCCCATTTCTCACTGTGTCAGGCTAGCTTCTGATTACCATAAGTGTTTTTACAAAACCTTCAAGTACTTTGTCTGCTCGAGATAATTCTCTCACTCTCGAATCAGAATCTCCTCCTTAACATCTTCCAACACTTTGCTACTTGAGGTTAGTTTGATTGCAACGTTTCTGTTTTCATCCGTTTGCCTGGACCTCTAAACATCCTCCTTACCCCTCCTTTGCTTGCATTTTATCTCATGCTACTTGGTACCGTACTCAGCGCTGCATGGTTAAGGTACTTCACTCCTGTATTCTTCCTTGCAGGAGCTCGTGTGCCAGAGTTCTCATCCACGGTCGCAGCATGGAAGAGTATTATCCTCCAACACTGGCGCCTCGCAATTCATCTAAATACGTCGTAACCGAATGTGGGATCGTATGAATATCAAAGATTTGTTGATTGTGCGAAAGCTAAGATGCATCGGCGTTGTAGATTTCGGAGCATTATCAATTTACAATTGACTGTTTGCGAAAGGGTTAAGGGCTACTATGCACCGCCCTCAATTCTACGCGCGTTGGACCTGATGGTGAAAGAGAGTATTAACTACAGTAACGTATCTTTCGGGTCACCCCTGAGATCCCTATCTATTATCATGTTACATTACATTTAATCAAAGATTTCAGTCGATGCTAAATCTGCTAAGCACCTCGCTGCGTCGTACGAAAACGATTGTTTCCACTCTTCCTTGCAATTCGGCGTATTGAATTTGAAATATCCCTTCGATCCTCGTTTCAGGTACTTCGAGTTACTGTGAGGAAAGGAATTTTATTCGGGGAGCGGTTTCCTAGGACCATGAGTTGCCAGCTATTCGTCGCGTGTGGACCGCGGGCGGGAAAGAGCGGCTCAGCTGCATTGTAAAAGCGAGAAGGAAATGTAAATTATGAAACAGTTGAAATAAACGATGAATGACTTTTAATTCGTCTTTTACTACCACCACCCTGAAAGTCTTCTTCGCCGAAGAGTTTATACACTTCATGTAGAATCATTTGCACATCACGTTTTTTCCACGCTCAAGTTCCGGCGCTCTGTAATTAACACGGTACGGCGATAGAAATTGTCGGAACGGTGTCATTAATTTTTCGAAGAATATCTTCCACTCACGTAACCTCTTTCAGCGGCCAACGCTGTCCGCTTTCCACATGTATTTGGTCCGGATCTTGGAACGACTTCCAGAGCGGACCGGTTACATTTTCCGATTAAACGAAACGCGATCGAAGTTCTTAAATACTCTGTGCATACCTGGAACCGCTTTGTGAGTAAAGTGCGCGATTTAATAGATAAATTCGTTCCCTCTAAGCTTTCCAAACAATTAAATGAACCTAGATGGTATGATAACGAAACTAGGAAAGCTCTGAAAAAACGAAGAGCTTTACACTCTATATTAAAAACCATTTCTTGTCCTTCAGACAAAAACAGTAAGATTGAAGTTGAATATAAAGACGCTAAATTAAATGCCAAGCGAACTATGCGCGAAGCTCTCCGTCGATTCAAAAAGAAGATAGAATACGTAGCTCCCTAACTGAAATGGATATTCGTAAAATCTTTAAGCGAAGGCTGGGTTCAAAAAGATTGGAAAATAGCAAATATAACTCCTATATTAAAAAACGGGTTAAAGGACGATCATGCGAATTGCAGGCCCATCTCAATAACATCACTAAGCGGTAAATTATTGGAGCATATTATTACTAGCTCCTTAATGGGCTATCCAGAAGCGAACAATTTCTTTGCAAGAAATCAACATGGTTAAAGAACAACGCGATCTTGGGAGACGCAGCTCGCCTTACCAATACACGATATTCTGAAATCTGCGGAAAACAAAAGACAGGTCGATGCTTATTCCTATACTTAGATACAGTTATCTACAGGGAAATAGCTTGCAGCGAGGATAGATGAGCACCCAGGAATGATTTAGATAAAATAATGGCCTGGTGCGAAAATTGGGAATTAGAGTTAAATATTAACAAGTGTTCCGTGGTCAACTTCTTTGACCGGAAAACTACGAATAATGATTTCACCTGCAGCCTCCGCGGAGAAAAAATTTCGATAGTGGTAACTGTAGAGTATCTTGGATTAACCCTGACGAAGAAACTGTCACGGAATACCCACATCCGTAATACATGTGGAAAACTTTAAAGAAACTCGGTTTCGTTAAGAGGATAGTCGGTAAGAGCGTAGAAAAAGTTCGCGAGCGATGTTACTTTGCGCTAGTCAGACCACACCTTGAGTATGCTTGTAGTGTATGGGATCCTGCCGATAAAAGTAATATAAGTGAATTAGAAAAGGTCCAACGTAAGACGATACGTTTTGTTAAAAATTGCTACGATAAATGGATAAGCGTAACTAAATTGCTCAAGGATGCGGGATGGGAACCGTAAGAACTGAGAAGAAGTAAGCGTAGATTATAATTGCTTAATAGATTCAAAGGAGAAACGTTCAAGGAAGACGTGGTGCAGATCATGCGCCCTCCCTGCTGTATAGGTCGATCGGATAGAGCGAACAAAATAAGGGAAATAGATGCGGAAACCGTCCGATTTAAAAATTCGTTTTTCCCTCGAACAATGCGCGAAAATAACCGTCTAGGGAATTAAATTCACGGTGCATGCACCCCCTGCCACACACCGAAAGGTGGCTCGCAGGGTATCTACATAGACATTTCATTTACTTCAGTCACGTCGCAGAATTCGGTGCTTTATCCGCCTACCGCCGAAATAAACGCTTTTCGCATCTGCTCTGAGAAGTAATTGATTTTTTATTTCCTCTCTTTCCGCAACTAATGAAACGTCTCCATAATAAAGGAACTCGATCCATCTCACGGCTAATCGTTTCTCCGAAAAGCAGACCTTTAGGACGGTTTGAAGAACGTAGTTTGTCTGCGCATTGAATTGTTGCCGCGGAACCTTAAACGGGAAGGAGAAAGAATTCGTTATTCATCGCCTCGTAGTAACGATACCATTTTTCCGACAGAGGGGGCAGAGTAATGCTTCAGGTGTCGCTGTTCGGCGTTTGGTCGGCGAGTGTAAGTCGTTGGCAAAGACCGTTCTTGCATGGATATCCTAGTCTTTCGGTATTGTGCATCGTCATTTGGTGAAAATCGTTTTGCAATGTGTTCTCGGCGATTTGTAGTGGAGGAAAGAATTGTGTCGAAATTCGTGTGTTAAGTGGTTATCGGAGCGGATATAAGATTCCTTTGTTCGGCAGTTTGGATGACGTTATTCCCTTCTGCGAGTGCAGCCAAAGCAGAGCGGTTTGAGCGAAGAAGCGAGGTTCTAAAGGAGGCATTGAGGTAAGAGAGCCAGTCCCATCGGAAAGTATTTGGATCGCCCTTTGCCTGTGTTTACAGAAATGTGCCCCGAGATATTTACCTGCCTATTGTTCGGGAGCGAACGTGTGGCTAGATTTCCTTTCGTCTTCGCGATAGATGTGTTAAATATGAGCTCGGATATCTATGTTGTCGGTCGAAAGCGAACTTTCCTCCGGCTGCATATGGACTCGTAAGGTGTTGTTGAATCGCGGTAATTAATAAGGAATCGGTAGCGGTTTCTACGAACGGAGCACTCCGTCGTGGCGTAAAGGTTGGATTCGGGATGCTTGTAACCTGGATGTTGCAGTCTTAATTGTAAATATAGGGAAATAAGCAACTGGTGGGTAGGAGCGATGCGAACGGGGCGGAATGCAAGGGGGAAATGACATATGCCTAACGGCGCCCGAAAGTGGGACAGTCACCTCCGGGATTCTAAAAATGCAATTAGATTTTAGAATAATAACTCTTGGTCGATGGTAACCGATAAAAATTACATGAATACTAGTATTTATTATGATTTTTTCCTACTACGTGAGTCTTACTGCACAGCATTACCATTTTCATAAGTTATCGCAAATTATTTGGACCATTTTCAAGGAAACAAACTTACGCCGCGGTCATGATAAAAGGAGAGAGAAATTGTAGAGGTATTCAATCGGTAAGAAGATAAATAACTATTTGGCATAAAATTCAATAATACGACTATTGCACTGACAGCGGTGGTATTTCCCTCAGCCAATCAGAATCGAGATAAATTGTTTAGCGGGAGACCAAATAATGTTAATTCTTTTTTATGAAAGCGAAAATCGATAACGGTTAATTTTGATCTGTAAGCAAGGTTGTAAGGTAATGGCTATCCAGCAAACACCCGGAAGCTTTTATTTTTGTAAATATAACGTTAAAAACTTTCTGACGTTACCTTCCCTTTCTCGAATTTTCATTGCGCCATAAACTGAGTTTTAAGAGAACTGCACGTAATTCCATTAACATGCATCGTTAAAATACTAACAAGTTATCTTCAGCATTGTGTGTTTAGCTGGAGTAAGCCTTTTCTTTTTGGATATTCGCTTGTTAATTCGATCCTTTTTCAATTTTAGGACGACATGTGTTCTTTGGGAATTTCCATGACGTACGGAAGAGAGGAGTGATTGTGTTCAGCGGATGGATTACAACGCCTTCTTCGTTTCCTTTGCTGCAGGGAGAACGCAGTGAAACATTTGCCAATGTGAGTATCTTTAATTCTCAGTATAAAGAGTGATGAACAGGAGGTTTTGGTATTGTGGAATGATATTTCACAGGATATACAACGCTACCTTTTATTACTTACACTCTTCGTACATTTATTTGCAGGATATTAAAATTTTGCCATTATAATTCGATGATAACTTCTTCCAAACTTCCTTCCATAATAGGTCATGTTCCCATTGATTCTTATCTCCTTAGCACCTTTCCTAACACTTACCTTCGCGTTCCTACGATTTGCTATGAAGCGCAGGGTCTCTCATCGGAGTATCAGGTTCTTCATCTTGGAATTATTGTGTTTAGCCTACGACGTTATTCTACTTTTCTTATCCTATCTGTTGACATCATGCCCATAGTTCCCCCATAGATCAATCACTCTGTGATTGCAGGTTTTCATTGTGTCTTTTCAGTGGTTCAACTCACTGTTCTGCAGATACTAACCTTTGCAAAGAAACGTTCACAACCTGCATTTAACAGAATTTCATGGAGCATAGATGAAGCCTGTCCCTTGAGAAGTCTTACTTGACTTTAATTATTTTGGGAACAATGATATCAATTCCTCCAGCTCATGGCAAGCATGCCTCTTGATCAGTAAAATAAAGTAATAATAATAGCATGAGGCAATAACCTTCATGAGATATCCAGTGGTACCATGTGCTGCAGTGACCGATACGGATTTCAGTTTCTTTTTTGGTGTTTTCTTGAACTGCCTAATCGAGGATAGAGCTTGGATATTCCAGCCGATGTTTTCCTTGTAACATTCACCTTCGAAGTACCTTCTAGGTGTGGATGATGTTCATAGACCCATAGCATTAAAGAATCTTTTTTGTTGCAGGATTGGGGATGGTGCTCTCCACTCACTAGTTTCGATTATAAACGTGGCATGGCACCGAAGAAGACAGAGAATCGGTTTATGGGTACGACTCGACTCATCCAGATGCATCCTGAGTAAATCTCTGTCCAGCTACGATTTCCTGTCTCCAGAAAATGTAATTGATCCCACCGAGACTTTGGAAGGTTGGTTACAAACTTTGCTAGCGTCTTTATGAGATCATCATTTAGGAAGCAGGATAGAGAATTCATGGATACTCACAACTCTCCTTTCTCTTTTGGTCCCTTCTCTTTGGAGCGCGTCGTTTTTCTAAGCATCCATCGCTGTGTTCTAACGTTCCCATTTCTCACTGTGTCAGGCTAGCTTCTGATTACCATAAGTGTTTTTACAAAACCTTCAAGTACTTTGTCTGCTCGAGATAATTCTCTCACTCTCGAATCAGAATCTCCTCCTTAACATCTTCCAACACTTTGCTACTTGAGGTTAGTTTGATTGCAACGTTTCTGTTTTCATCCGTTTGCCTGGACCTCTAAACATCCTCCTTACCCCTCCTTTGCTTGCATTTTATCTCATGCTACTTGGTACCGTACTCAGCGCTGCATGGTTAAGGTACTTCACGCCTGTATTCTTCCTTGCAGGAGCTCGTGTGCCAGAGTTCTCATCCACGGTCGCAGCATGGAAGAGTTTTATCCTCCAACACTGGGGCCTCGCAATTCATCTAAATACGTCGTAACCGAATGTGGGATCGTATGAATATCAAAGATTTGTTGATTGTGCGAAAGCTAAGATGCATCGGCGTTGTAGATTTCGGAGCATTATCAATTTACAATTGACTGTTTGCGAAAGGGTTAAGGGCTACTATGCACCGCCCTCAATTCTACGCGCGTTGGACCTGATGGTGAAAGAGAGTATTAACTACAGTAACGTATCTTTCGGGTCACCCCTGAGATCCCTATCTATTATCATGTTACATTACATTTAATCAAAGATTTCAGTCGATGCTAAATCTGCTAAGCACCTCGCTGCGTCGTACGCAAACGATTGTTTCCACTCTTCCTTGCAATTCGGCGTATTGAATTTGAAATATCCCTTCGATCCTCGTTTCAGGTACTTCGAGTTACTGTGAGGAAAGGAATTTTATTCGGGGAGCGGTTTCCTAGGACCATGAGTTGCCAGCTATTCGTCGCGTGTGGACCGCGGGCGGGAAAGAGCGGCTCAGCTGCATTGTAAAAGCGAGAAGGAAATGTAAATTATGAAACAGTTGAAATAAACGATGAATGACTTTTAATTCGTCCTTTACTACCACCACCCTGAAAGTCTTCTTCGCCGAAGAGTTTATGCACTTCATGTAGAATCATTTGCACATCACGTTTTTTCCACGCTCAAGTTCCGGCGATCGGTAATTAACACGGTACGGCGATAGAAATTGTCGGAACGGTGTCATTAATTTTTCGAAGAATATCTTCCACTCACGTAACCTCTTTCAGCGGCCAACGCTGTCCGCTTTCCACATGTATTTGGTCCGGATCTTGGAACGACTTCCAGAGCGGACCGGTTACATTTTCCGATTAAACGAAACGCGATCGAAGTTCTTAAATACTCTGTGCATACCTGGAACCGCTTTGTGAGTAAAGTGCGCGACTTAATAGATAAATTCGTTCCCTCTAAGCTTTCCAAACAATTAAATGAACCTAGATGGTATGATAACGAAACTAGGTGAGCTCTGAAAAAACGAAGAGCTTTACACTCTACATTAAAAACCATTTCTTGTCCTTCAGACAAAAACAGTAAGATTGAAGTTGAATATAAAGACGCTAAATTAAATGCCAAGCGAACTATGCGCGAAGCTCTCCGTCGATTCAAAAAGAAGATAGAATACGTAGCTCCCTAACTGAAATGGATATTCGTAAAATCTTTAAGCGAAGGCTGGGTTCAAAAAGATTGGAAAATAGCAAATATAACTCCTATATTAAAAAACGGGTTAAAGGACGATCATGCGAATTGCAGGCCCATCTCAATAACATCACTAAGCGGTAAATTATTGGAGCATATTATTACTAGCTCCTTAATGGGCTATCCAGAAGAGAACAATTTCTTTGCAAGAAATCAACATGGTTAAAGAACAACGCGATCTTGGGAGACGCAGCTCGCCTTACCAATACACGATATTCTGAAATCTGCGGAAAACAAAAGACAGGTCGATGCTTATTCCTATACTTAGATACAGTTATCTACAGGGAAATAGCTTGCAGCGAGGATAGATGAGCACCCAGGAATGATTTAGATAAAATAATGGCCTGGTGCGAAAATTGGGAATTAGAGTTAAATATTAACAAGTGTTCCGTGGTCAACTTCTTTGACCGGAAAACTACGAATAATGATTTCACCTGCAGCCTCCGCGGAGAAAAAATTTCGATAGTGGTAACTGTAGAGTATCTTGGATTAACCCTGACGAAGAAACTGTCACGGAATACCCACATCCGTAATACATGTGGAAAACTTTAAAGAAACTCGGTTTCGTGAAGAGGATAGTCGGTGAGAGCGTAGAAAAAGTTCGCGAGCGATGTTACTTTGCGCTAGTCAGACCACACCTTGAGTATGCTTGTAGTGTATGGGATCCTGCCGATAAAAGTAATATAAGTGAATTAGAAAAGGTCCAACGTAAGACGATACGTTTTGTTAAAAATTGCTACGATAAATGGATAAGCGTAACTAAATTGCTCAAGGATGCGGGATGGGAACCGTAAGAACTGAGAAGAAGTAAGCGTAGATTATAATTGCTTAATAGATTCAAAGGAGAAACGTTCAAGGAAGACGTGGTGCAGATCATGCGCCCTCCCTGCTGTACAGGTCGATCGGATAGAGCGAACAAAATAAGGGAAATAGATGCGGAAACCGTCCGATTTAAAAATTCGTTTTTCCCTCGAACAATGCGCGAAAATAACCGTCTAGGGAGGTAAATTCACGGTGCATGCACCCCCTGCCACACACCGAAAGGTGGCTCGCAGGGTATCTACATAGACATTTCATTTACTTCAGTCACGTCGCAGAATTCGGTGCTTTATCCGCCTACCGCCGAAATAAACGCTTTTCGCATCTGCTCTGAGAAGTAATTGATTTTTTATTTCCTCTCTTTCCGCAACTAATGAAACGTCTCCATAATAAAGGAACTCGATCCATCTCACGGCTAATCGTTTCTCCGAAAAGCAGACCTTTAGGACGGTTTGAAGAACGTAGTTTGTCTGCGCATTGAATTGTTGCCGCGGAACCTTAAACGGGAAGGAGAAAGAATTCGTTATTCATCGCCTCGTAGTAACGATACCATTTTTCCGACAGAGGGGGCAGAGTAATGCTTCAGGTGTCGCTGTTCGGCGTTTGGTCGGCGGGTGTAAGTCGTTGGCAAAGACCGTTCTTGCATGGATATCCTAGTCTTTCGGTATTGTGCATCGTCATTTGGTGAAAATCGTTTTGCAATGTGTTCTCGGCGATTTGTAGTGGAGGAAAGAATTGTGTCGAAATTCGTGTGTTAAGTGGTTATCGGAGCGGATATAAGATTCCTTTGTTCGGCAGTTTGGATGACGTTATTCCCTTCTGCGAGTGCAGCCAAAGCAGAGCGGTTTGAGCGAAGAAGCGAGGTTCTAAAGGAGGCATTGAGGTAAGAGAGCCAGTCCCATCGGAAAGTATTTGGATCGCCCTTTGCCTGTGTTTACAGAAATGTGCCCCGAGATATTTACCTGCCTATTGTTCGGGAGCGAACGTGTGGCTAGATTTCCTTTCGTCTTCGCGATAGATGTGTTAAATATGAGCTCGGATATCTATGTTGTCGGTCGAAAGCGAACTTTCCTCCGGCTGCATATGGACTCGTAAGGTGTTGTTGAATCGCGGTAATTAATAAGGAATCGGTAGCGGTTTCTACGAACGGAGCACTCCGTCGTGGCGTAAAGGTTGGATTCGGGATGCTTGTAACCTGGATGTTGCAGTCTTAATTGTAAATATAGGGAAATAAGCAACTGGTGGGTAGGAGCGATGCGAACGGGGCGGAATGCAAGGGGGAAATGACATATGCCTAACGGCGCCCGAAAGTGGGACAGTCACCTCCGGGATTCTAAAAATGCAATTAGATTTTAGAATAATAACTCTTGGTCGATGGTAACCGATAAAAATTACATGAATACTAGTATTTATTATGATTTTTTCCTACTACGTGAGTCTTACTGCACAGCATTACCATTTTCATAAGTTATCGCAAATTATTTGGACCATTTTCAAGGAAACAAACTTACGCCGCGGTCATGATAAAAGGAGAGAGAGATTGTAGAGGTATTCAATCGGTAAGAAGATAAATAACTATTTGGCATAAAATTCAATAATACGACTATTGCACTGACAGCGGTGGTATTTCCCTCAGCCAATCAGAATCGAGATAAATTGTTTAGCGGGAGACCAAATAATGTTAATTCTTTTTTATGAAAGCGAAAATCGATAACGGTTAATTTTGATCTGTAAGCAAGGTTGTAAGGTGATGGCTATCCAGCAAACACCCGGAAGCTTTTATTTTTGTAAATATAACGTTAAAAACTTTCTGGCGTTACCTTCCCTTTCTCGAATTTTCATTGCGCCATAAACTGAGTTTTAAGAGAACTGCACGTAATTCCATTAACATGCATCGTTAAAATACTAACAAGTTATCTTCAGCATTGTGTGTTTAGCTGGAGTAAGCCTTTTCTTTTTGGATATTCGCTTGTTAATTCGATCCTTTTTCAATTTTAGGACGACATGTGTTCTTTGGGAATTTCCATGACGTACGGAAGAGAGGAGTGATTGTGTTCAGCGGATGGATTACAACGCCTTCTTCGTTTCCTTTGCTGCAGGGAGAACGCAGTGAAACATTTGCCAATGTGAGTATCTTTAATTCTCAGTATAAAGAGTGATGAACAGGAGGTTTTGGTATTGTGGAATGATATTTCACAGGATATACAACGCTACCTTTTATTACTTACACTCTTCGTACATTTATTTGCAGGATATTAAAATTTTGCCATTATAATTCGATGATAACTTCTTCCAAACTTCCTTCCATAATAGGTCATGTTCCCATTGATTCTTATCTCCTTAGCACCTTTCCTAACACTTACCTTCGCGTTCCTACGATTTGCTATGAAGCGCAGGGTCTCTCATCGGAGTATCAGGTTCTTCATCTTGGAATTATTGTGTTTAGCCTACGACGTTATTCTACTTTTCTTATCCTATCTGTTGACATCATGCCCATAGTTCCCCCATAGATCAATCACTCTGTGATTGCAGGTTTTCATTGTGTCTTTTCAGTGGTTCAACTCACTGTTCTGCAGATACTAACCTTTGCAAAGAAACGTTCACAACCTGCATTTAACAGAATTTCATGGAGCATAGATGAAGCCTGTCCCTTGAGAAGTCTTACTTGACTTTAATTATTTTGGGAACAATGATATCAATTCCTCCAGCTCATGGCAAGCATGCCTCTTGATCAGTAAAATAAAGTAATAATAATAGCATGAGGCAATAACCTTCATGAGATATCCAGTGGTACCATGTGCTGCAGTGACCGATACGGATTTCAGTTTCTTTTTTGGTGTTTTCTTGAACTGCCTAATCGAGGATAGAGCTTGGATATTCCAGCCGATGTTTTCCTTGTAACATTCACCTTCGAAGTACCTTCTAGGTGTGGATGATGTTCATAGACCCATAGCATTAAAGAATCTTTTTTGTTGCAGGATTGGGGATGGTGCTCTCCACTCACTAGTTTCGATTATAAACGTGGCATGGCACCGAAGAAGACAGAGAATCGGTTTATGGGTACGACTCGACTCATCCAGATGCATCCTGAGTAAATCTCTGTCCAGCTACGATTTCCTGTCTCCAGAAAATGTAATTGATCCCACCGAGACTTTGGAAGGTTGGTTACAAACTTTGCTAGCGTCTTTATGAGATCATCATTTAGGAAGCAGGATAGAGAATTCATGGATACTCACAACTCTCCTTTCTCTTTTGGTCCCTTCTCTTTGGAGCGCGTCGTTTTTCTAAGCATCCATCGCTGTGTTCTAACGTTCCCATTTCTCACTGTGTCAGGCTAGCTTCTGATTACCATAAGTGTTTTTACAAAACCTTCAAGTACTTTGTCTGCTCGAGATAATTCTCTCACTCTCGAATCAGAATCTCCTCCTTAACATCTTCCAACACTTTGCTACTTGAGGTTAGTTTGATTGCAACGTTTCTGTTTTCATCCGTTTGCCTGGACCTCTAAACATCCTCCTTACCCCTCCTTTGCTTGCATTTTATCTCATGCTACTTGGTACCGTACTCAGCGCTGCATGGTTAAGGTACTTCACGCCTGTATTCTTCCTTGCAGGAGCTCGTGTGCCAGAGTTCTCATCCACGGTCGCAGCATGGAAGAGTTTTATCCTCCAACACTGGGGCCTCGCAATTCATCTAAATACGTCGTAACCGAATGTGGGATCGTATGAATATCAAAGATTTGTTGATTGTGCGAAAGCTAAGATGCATCGGCGTTGTAGATTTCGGAGCATTATCAATTTACAATTGACTGTTTGCGAAAGGGTTAAGGGCTACTATGCACCGCCCTCAATTCTACGCGCGTTGGACCTGATGGTGAAAGAGAGTATTAACTACAGTAACGTATCTTTCGGGTCACCCCTGAGATCCCTATCTATTATCATGTTACATTACATTTAATCAAAGATTTCAGTCGATGCTAAATCTGCTAAGCACCTCGCTGCGTCGTACGCAAACGATTGTTTCCACTCTTCCTTGCAATTCGGCGTATTGAATTTGAAATATCCCTTCGATCCTCGTTTCAGGTACTTCGAGTTACTGTGAGGAAAGGAATTTTATTCGGGGAGCGGTTTCCTAGGACCATGAGTTGCCAGCTATTCGTCGCGTGTGGACCGCGGGCGGGAAAGAGCGGCTCAGCTGCATTGTAAAAGCGAGAAGGAAATGTAAATTATGAAACAGTTGAAATAAACGATGAATGACTTTTAATTCGTCCTTTACTACCACCACCCTGAAAGTCTTCTTCGCCGAAGAGTTTATGCACTTCATGTAGAATCATTTGCACATCACGTTTTTTCCACGCTCAAGTTCCGGCGATCGGTAATTAACACGGTACGGCGATAGAAATTGTCGGAACGGTGTCATTAATTTTTCGAAGAATATCTTCCACTCACGTAACCTCTTTCAGCGGCCAACGCTGTCCGCTTTCCACATGTATTTGGTCCGGATCTTGGAACGACTTCCAGAGCGGACCGGTTACATTTTCCGATTAAACGAAACGCGATCGAAGTTCTTAAATACTCTGTGCATACCTGGAACCGCTTTGTGAGTAAAGTGCGCGACTTAATAGATAAATTCGTTCCCTCTAAGCTTTCCAAACAATTAAATGAACCTAGATGGTATGATAACGAAACTAGGTGAGCTCTGAAAAAACGAAGAGCTTTACACTCTACATTAAAAACCATTTCTTGTCCTTCAGACAAAAACAGTAAGATTGAAGTTGAATATAAAGACGCTAAATTAAATGCCAAGCGAACTATGCGCGAAGCTCTCCGTCGATTCAAAAAGAAGATAGAATACGTAGCTCCCTAACTGAAATGGATATTCGTAAAATCTTTAAGCGAAGGCTGGGTTCAAAAAGATTGGAAAATAGCAAATATAACTCCTATATTAAAAAACGGGTTAAAGGACGATCATGCGAATTGCAGGCCCATCTCAATAACATCACTAAGCGGTAAATTATTGGAGCATATTATTACTAGCTCCTTAATGGGCTATCCAGAAGAGAACAATTTCTTTGCAAGAAATCAACATGGTTAAAGAACAACGCGATCTTGGGAGACGCAGCTCGCCTTACCAATACACGATATTCTGAAATCTGCGGAAAACAAAAGACAGGTCGATGCTTATTCCTATACTTAGATACAGTTATCTACAGGGAAATAGCTTGCAGCGAGGATAGATGAGCACCCAGGAATGATTTAGATAAAATAATGGCCTGGTGCGAAAATTGGGAATTAGAGTTAAATATTAACAAGTGTTCCGTGGTCAACTTCTTTGACCGGAAAACTACGAATAATGATTTCACCTGCAGCCTCCGCGGAGAAAAAATTTCGATAGTGGTAACTGTAGAGTATCTTGGATTAACCCTGACGAAGAAACTGTCACGGAATACCCACATCCGTAATACATGTGGAAAACTTTAAAGAAACTCGGTTTCGTGAAGAGGATAGTCGGTGAGAGCGTAGAAAAAGTTCGCGAGCGATGTTACTTTGCGCTAGTCAGACCACACCTTGAGTATGCTTGTAGTGTATGGGATCCTGCCGATAAAAGTAATATAAGTGAATTAGAAAAGGTCCAACGTAAGACGATACGTTTTGTTAAAAATTGCTACGATAAATGGATAAGCGTAACTAAATTGCTCAAGGATGCGGGATGGGAACCGTAAGAACTGAGAAGAAGTAAGCGTAGATTATAATTGCTTAATAGATTCAAAGGAGAAACGTTCAAGGAAGACGTGGTGCAGATCATGCGCCCTCCCTGCTGTACAGGTCGATCGGATAGAGCGAACAAAATAAGGGAAATAGATGCGGAAACCGTCCGATTTAAAAATTCGTTTTTCCCTCGAACAATGCGCGAAAATAACCGTCTAGGGAGGTAAATTCACGGTGCATGCACCCCCTGCCACACACCGAAAGGTGGCTCGCAGGGTATCTACATAGACATTTCATTTACTTCAGTCACGTCGCAGAATTCGGTGCTTTATCCGCCTACCGCCGAAATAAACGCTTTTCGCATCTGCTCTGAGAAGTAATTGATTTTTTATTTCCTCTCTTTCCGCAACTAATGAAACGTCTCCATAATAAAGGAACTCGATCCATCTCACGGCTAATCGTTTCTCCGAAAAGCAGACCTTTAGGACGGTTTGAAGAACGTAGTTTGTCTGCGCATTGAATTGTTGCCGCGGAACCTTAAACGGGAAGGAGAAAGAATTCGTTATTCATCGCCTCGTAGTAACGATACCATTTTTCCGACAGAGGGGGCAGAGTAATGCTTCAGGTGTCGCTGTTCGGCGTTTGGTCGGCGGGTGTAAGTCGTTGGCAAAGACCGTTCTTGCATGGATATCCTAGTCTTTCGGTATTGTGCATCGTCATTTGGTGAAAATCGTTTTGCAATGTGTTCTCGGCGATTTGTCGTGGAGGAAAGAATTGTGTCGAAATTCGTGTGTTAAGTGGTTATCGGAGCGGATATAAGATTCCTTTGTTCGGCAGTTTGGATGACGTTATTCCCTTCTGCGAGTGCAGCCAAAGCAGAGCGGTTTGAGCGAAGAAGCGAGGTTCTAAAGGAGGCATTGAGGTAAGAGAGCCAGTCCCATCGGAAAGTATTTGGATCGCCCTTTGCCTGTGTTTACAGAAATGTGCCCCGAGATATTTACCTGCCTATTGTTCGGGAGCGAACGTGTGGCTAGATTTCCTTTCGTCTTCGCGATAGATGTGTTAAATATGAGCTCGGATATCTATGTTGTCGGTCGAAAGCGAACTTTCCTCCGGCTGCATATGGACTCGTAAGGTGTTGTTGAATCGCGGTAATTAATAAGGAATCGGTAGCGGTTTCTACGAACGGAGCACTCCGTCGTGGCGTAAAGGTTGGATTCGGGATGCTTGTAACCTGGATGTTGCAGTCTTAATTGTAAATATAGGGAAATAAGCAACTGGTGGGTAGGAGCGATGCGAACGGGGCGGAATGCAAGGGGGAAATGACATATGCCTAACGGCGCCCGAAAGTGGGACAGTCACCTCCGGGATTCTAAAAATGCAATTAGATTTTAGAATAATAACTCTTGGTCGATGGTAACCGATAAAAATTACATGAATACTAGTATTTATTATGATTTTTTCCTACTACGTGAGTCTTACTGCACAGCATTACCATTTTCATAAGTTATCGCAAATTATTTGGACCATTTTCAAGGAAACAAACTTACGCCGCGGTCATGATAAAAGGAGAGAGAGATTGTAGAGGTATTCAATCGGTAAGAAGATAAATAACTATTTGGCATAAAATTCAATAATACGACTATTGCACTGACAGCGGTGGTATTTCCCTCAGCCAATCAGAATCGAGATAAATTGTTTAGCGGGAGACCAAATAATGTTAATTCTTTTTTATGAAAGCGAAAATCGATAACGGTTAATTTTGATCTGTAAGCAAGGTTGTAAGGTGATGGCTATCCAGCAAACACCCGGAAGCTTTTATTTTTGTAAATATAACGTTAAAAACTTTCTGGCGTTACCTTCCCTTTCTCGAATTTTCATTGCGCCATAAACTGAGTTTTAAGAGAACTGCACGTAATTCCATTAACATGCATCGTTAAAATACTAACAAGTTATCTTCAGCATTGTGTGTTTAGCTGGAGTAAGCCTTTTCTTTTTGGATATTCGCTTGTTAATTCGATCCTTTTTCAATTTTAGGACGACATGTGTTCTTTGGGAATTTCCATGACGTACGGAAGAGAGGAGTGATTGTGTTCAGCGGATGGATTACAACGCCTTCTTCGTTTCCTTTGCTGCAGGGAGAACGCAGTGAAACATTTGCCAATGTGAGTATCTTTAATTCTCAGTATAAAGAGTGATGAACAGGAGGTTTTGGTATT
Source organism: Pantala flavescens (assembly GCA_020796165.1). Lineage (NCBI taxonomy): Eukaryota > Metazoa > Arthropoda > Insecta > Odonata > Libellulidae > Pantala > Pantala flavescens. The sequence continues at coordinate 54,745,474 of CM036880.1, forward strand.
GTGGAATGATATTTCACAGGATATACAACGCTACCTTTTATTACTTACACTCTTCGTACATTTATTTGCAGGATATTAAAATTTTGCCATTATAATTCGATGATAACTTCTTCCAAACTTCCTTCCATAATAGGTCATGTTCCCATTGATTCTTATCTCCTTAGCACCTTTCCTAACACTTACCTTCGCGTTCCTACGATTTGCTATGAAGCGCAGGGTCTCTCATCGGAGTATCAGGTTCTTCATCTTGGAATTATTGTGTTTAGCCTACGACGTTATTCTACTTTTCTTATCCTATCTGTTGACATCATGCCCATAGTTCCCCCATAGATCAATCACTCTGTGATTGCAGGTTTTCATTGTGTCTTTTCAGTGGTTCAACTCACTGTTCTGCAGATACTAACCTTTGCAAAGAAACGTTCACAACCTGCATTTAACAGAATTTCATGGAGCATAGATGAAGCCTGTCCCTTGAGAAGTCTTACTTGACTTTAATTATTTTGGGAACAATGATATCAATTCCTCCAGCTCATGGCAAGCATGCCTCTTGATCAGTAAAATAAAGTAATAATAATAGCATGAGGCAATAACCTTCATGAGATATCCAGTGGTACCATGTGCTGCAGTGACCGATACGGATTTCAGTTTCTTTTTTGGTGTTTTCTTGAACTGCCTAATCGAGGATAGAGCTTGGATATTCCAGCCGATGTTTTCCTTGTAACATTCACCTTCGAAGTACCTTCTAGGTGTGGATGATGTTCATAGACCCATAGCATTAAAGAATCTTTTTTGTTGCAGGATTGGGGATGGTGCTCTCCACTCACTAGTTTCGATTATAAACGTGGCATGGCACCGAAGAAGACAGAGAATCGGTTTATGGGTACGACTCGACTCATCCAGATGCATCCTGAGTAAATCTCTGTCCAGCTACGATTTCCTGTCTCCAGAAAATGTAATTGATCCCACCGAGACTTTGGAAGGTTGGTTACAAACTTTGCTAGCGTCTTTATGAGATCATCATTTAGGAAGCAGGATAGAGAATTCATGGATACTCACAACTCTCCTTTCTCTTTTGGTCCCTTCTCTTTGGAGCGCGTCGTTTTTCTAAGCATCCATCGCTGTGTTCTAACGTTCCCATTTCTCACTGTGTCAGGCTAGCTTCTGATTACCATAAGTGTTTTTACAAAACCTTCAAGTACTTTGTCTGCTCGAGATAATTCTCTCACTCTCGAATCAGAATCTCCTCCTTAACATCTTCCAACACTTTGCTACTTGAGGTTAGTTTGATTGCAACGTTTCTGTTTTCATCCGTTTGCCTGGACCTCTAAACATCCTCCTTACCCCTCCTTTGCTTGCATTTTATCTCATGCTACTTGGTACCGTACTCAGCGCTGCATGGTTAAGGTACTTCACGCCTGTATTCTTCCTTGCAGGAGCTCGTGTGCCAGAGTTCTCATCCACGGTCGCAGCATGGAAGAGTTTTATCCTCCAACACTGGGGCCTCGCAATTCATCTAAATACGTCGTAACCGAATGTGGGATCGTATGAATATCAAAGATTTGTTGATTGTGCGAAAGCTAAGATGCATCGGCGTTGTAGATTTCGGAGCATTATCAATTTACAATTGACTGTTTGCGAAAGGGTTAAGGGCTACTATGCACCGCCCTCAATTCTACGCGCGTTGGACCTGATGGTGAAAGAGAGTATTAACTACAGTAACGTATCTTTCGGGTCACCCCTGAGATCCCTATCTATTATCATGTTACATTACATTTAATCAAAGATTTCAGTCGATGCTAAATCTGCTAAGCACCTCGCTGCGTCGTACGCAAACGATTGTTTCCACTCTTCCTTGCAATTCGGCGTATTGAATTTGAAATATCCCTTCGATCCTCGTTTCAGGTACTTCGAGTTACTGTGAGGAAAGGAATTTTATTCGGGGAGCGGTTTCCTAGGACCATGAGTTGCCAGCTATTCGTCGCGTGTGGACCGCGGGCGGGAAAGAGCGGCTCAGCTGCATTGTAAAAGCGAGAAGGAAATGTAAATTATGAAACAGTTGAAATAAACGATGAATGACTTTTAATTCGTCCTTTACTACCACCACCCTGAAAGTCTTCTTCGCCGAAGAGTTTATGCACTTCATGTAGAATCATTTGCACATCACGTTTTTTCCACGCTCAAGTTCCGGCGATCGGTAATTAACACGGTACGGCGATAGAAATTGTCGGAACGGTGTCATTAATTTTTCGAAGAATATCTTCCACTCACGTAACCTCTTTCAGCGGCCAACGCTGTCCGCTTTCCACATGTATTTGGTCCGGATCTTGGAACGACTTCCAGAGCGGACCGGTTACATTTTCCGATTAAACGAAACGCGATCGAAGTTCTTAAATACTCTGTGCATACCTGGAACCGCTTTGTGAGTAAAGTGCGCGACTTAATAGATAAATTCGTTCCCTCTAAGCTTTCCAAACAATTAAATGAACCTAGATGGTATGATAACGAAACTAGGTGAGCTCTGAAAAAACGAAGAGCTTTACACTCTACATTAAAAACCATTTCTTGTCCTTCAGACAAAAACAGTAAGATTGAAGTTGAATATAAAGACGCTAAATTAAATGCCAAGCGAACTATGCGCGAAGCTCTCCGTCGATTCAAAAAGAAGATAGAATACGTAGCTCCCTAACTGAAATGGATATTCGTAAAATCTTTAAGCGAAGGCTGGGTTCAAAAAGATTGGAAAATAGCAAATATAACTCCTATATTAAAAAACGGGTTAAAGGACGATCATGCGAATTGCAGGCCCATCTCAATAACATCACTAAGCGGTAAATTATTGGAGCATATTATTACTAGCTCCTTAATGGGCTATCCAGAAGAGAACAATTTCTTTGCAAGAAATCAACATGGTTAAAGAACAACGCGATCTTGGGAGACGCAGCTCGCCTTACCAATACACGATATTCTGAAATCTGCGGAAAACAAAAGACAGGTCGATGCTTATTCCTATACTTAGATACAGTTATCTACAGGGAAATAGCTTGCAGCGAGGATAGATGAGCACCCAGGAATGATTTAGATAAAATAATGGCCTGGTGCGAAAATTGGGAATTAGAGTTAAATATTAACAAGTGTTCCGTGGTCAACTTCTTTGACCGGAAAACTACGAATAATGATTTCACCTGCAGCCTCCGCGGAGAAAAAATTTCGATAGTGGTAACTGTAGAGTATCTTGGATTAACCCTGACGAAGAAACTGTCACGGAATACCCACATCCGTAATACATGTGGAAAACTTTAAAGAAACTCGGTTTCGTGAAGAGGATAGTCGGTGAGAGCGTAGAAAAAGTTCGCGAGCGATGTTACTTTGCGCTAGTCAGACCACACCTTGAGTATGCTTGTAGTGTATGGGATCCTGCCGATAAAAGTAATATAAGTGAATTAGAAAAGGTCCAACGTAAGACGATACGTTTTGTTAAAAATTGCTACGATAAATGGATAAGCGTAACTAAATTGCTCAAGGATGCGGGATGGGAACCGTAAGAACTGAGAAGAAGTAAGCGTAGATTATAATTGCTTAATAGATTCAAAGGAGAAACGTTCAAGGAAGACGTGGTGCAGATCATGCGCCCTCCCTGCTGTACAGGTCGATCGGATAGAGCGAACAAAATAAGGGAAATAGATGCGGAAACCGTCCGATTTAAAAATTCGTTTTTCCCTCGAACAATGCGCGAAAATAACCGTCTAGGGAGGTAAATTCACGGTGCATGCACCCCCTGCCACACACCGAAAGGTGGCTCGCAGGGTATCTACATAGACATTTCATTTACTTCAGTCACGTCGCAGAATTCGGTGCTTTATCCGCCTACCGCCGAAATAAACGCTTTTCGCATCTGCTCTGAGAAGTAATTGATTTTTTATTTCCTCTCTTTCCGCAACTAATGAAACGTCTCCATAATAAAGGAACTCGATCCATCTCACGGCTAATCGTTTCTCCGAAAAGCAGACCTTTAGGACGGTTTGAAGAACGTAGTTTGTCTGCGCATTGAATTGTTGCCGCGGAACCTTAAACGGGAAGGAGAAAGAATTCGTTATTCATCGCCTCGTAGTAACGATACCATTTTTCCGACAGAGGGGGCAGAGTAATGCTTCAGGTGTCGCTGTTCGGCGTTTGGTCGGCGGGTGTAAGTCGTTGGCAAAGACCGTTCTTGCATGGATATCCTAGTCTTTCGGTATTGTGCATCGTCATTTGGTGAAAATCGTTTTGCAATGTGTTCTCGGCGATTTGTCGTGGAGGAAAGAATTGTGTCGAAATTCGTGTGTTAAGTGGTTATCGGAGCGGATATAAGATTCCTTTGTTCGGCAGTTTGGATGACGTTATTCCCTTCTGCGAGTGCAGCCAAAGCAGAGCGGTTTGAGCGAAGAAGCGAGGTTCTAAAGGAGGCATTGAGGTAAGAGAGCCAGTCCCATCGGAAAGTATTTGGATCGCCCTTTGCCTGTGTTTACAGAAATGTGCCCCGAGATATTTACCTGCCTATTGTTCGGGAGCGAACGTGTGGCTAGATTTCCTTTCGTCTTCGCGATAGATGTGTTAAATATGAGCTCGGATATCTATGTTGTCGGTCGAAAGCGAACTTTCCTCCGGCTGCATATGGACTCGTAAGGTGTTGTTGAATCGCGGTAATTAATAAGGAATCGGTAGCGGTTTCTACGAACGGAGCACTCCGTCGTGGCGTAAAGGTTGGATTCGGGATGCTTGTAACCTGGATGTTGCAGTCTTAATTGTAAATATAGGGAAATAAGCAACTGGTGGGTAGGAGCGATGCGAACGGGGCGGAATGCAAGGGGGAAATGACATATGCCTAACGGCGCCCGAAAGTGGGACAGTCACCTCCGGGATTCTAAAAATGCAATTAGATTTTAGAATAATAACTCTTGGTCGATGGTAACCGATAAAAATTACATGAATACTAGTATTTATTATGATTTTTTCCTACTACGTGAGTCTTACTGCACAGCATTACCATTTTCATAAGTTATCGCAAATTATTTGGACCATTTTCAAGGAAACAAACTTACGCCGCGGTCATGATAAAAGGAGAGAGAAATTGTAGAGGTATTCAATCGGTAAGAAGATAAATAACTATTTGGCATAAAATTCAATAATACGACTATTGCACTGACAGCGGTGGTATTTCCCTCAGCCAATCAGAATCGAGATAAATTGTTTAGCGGGAGACCAAATAATGTTAATTCTTTTTTATGAAAGCGAAAATCGATAACGGTTAATTTTGATCTGTAAGCAAGGTTGTAAGGTAATGGCTATCCAGCAAACACCCGGAAGCTTTTATTTTTGTAAATATAACGTTAAAAACTTTCTGACGTTACCTTCCCTTTCTCGAATTTTCATTGCGCCATAAACTGAGTTTTAAGAGAACTGCACGTAATTCCATTAACATGCATCGTTAAAATACTAACAAGGTATCTTCAGCATTGTGTGTTTAGCTGGAGTAAGCCTTTTCTTTTTGGATATTCGCTTGTTAATTCGATCCTTTTTCAATTTTAGGACGACATGTGTTCTTTGGGAATTTCCATGACGTACGGAAGAGAGGAGTGATTGTGTTCAGCGGATGGATTACAACGCCTTCTTCGTTTCCTTTGCTGCAGGGAGAACGCAGTGAAACATTTGCCAATGTGAGTATCTTTAATTCTCAGTATAAAGAGTGATGAACAGGAGGTTTTGGTATTGTGGAATGATATTTCACAGGATATACAACGCTACCTTTTATTACTTACACTCTTCGTACATTTATTTGCAGGATATTAAAATTTTGCCATTATAATTCGATGATAACTTCTTCCAAACTTCCTTCCATAATAGGTCATGTTCCCATTGATTCTTATCTCCTTAGCACCTTTCCTAACACTTACCTTCGCGTTCCTACGATTTGCTATGAAGCGCAGGGTCTCTCATCGGAGTATCAGGTTCTTCATCTTGGAATTATTGTGTTTAGCCTACGACGTTATTCTACTTTTCTTATCCTATCTGTTGACATCATGCCCATAGTTCCCCCATAGATCAATCACTCTGTGATTGCAGGTTTTCATTGTGTCTTTTCAGTGGTTCAACTCACTGTTCTGCAGATACTAACCTTTGCAAAGAAACGTTCACAACCTGCATTTAACAGAATTTCATGGAGCATAGATGAAGCCTGTCCCTTGAGAAGTCTTACTTGACTTTAATTATTTTGGGAACAATGATATCAATTCCTCCAGCTCATGGCAAGCATGCCTCTTGATCAGTAAAATAAAGTAATAATAATAGCATGAGGCAATAACCTTCATGAGATATCCAGTGGTACCATGTGCTGCAGTGACCGATACGGATTTCAGTTTCTTTTTTGGTGTTTTCTTGAACTGCCTAATCGAGGATAGAGCTTGGATATTCCAGCCGATGTTTTCCTTGTAACATTCACCTTCGAAGTACCTTCTAGGTGTGGATGATGTTCATAGACCCATAGCATTAAAGAATCTTTTTTGTTGCAGGATTGGGGATGGTGCTCTCCACTCACTAGTTTCGATTATAAACGTGGCATGGCACCGAAGAAGACAGAGAATCGGTTTATGGGTACGACTCGACTCATCCAGATGCATCCTGAGTAAATCTCTGTCCAGCTACGATTTCCTGTCTCCAGAAAATGTAATTGATCCCACCGAGACTTTGGAAGGTTGGTTACAAACTTTGCTAGCGTCTTTATGAGATCATCATTTAGGAAGCAGGATAGAGAATTCATGGATACTCACAACTCTCCTTTCTCTTTTGGTCCCTTCTCTTTGGAGCGCGTCGTTTTTCTAAGCATCCATCGCTGTGTTCTAACGTTCCCATTTCTCACTGTGTCAGGCTAGCTTCTGATTACCATAAGTGTTTTTACAAAACCTTCAAGTACTTTGTCTGCTCGAGATAATTCTCTCACTCTCGAATCAGAATCTCCTCCTTAACATCTTCCAACACTTTGCTACTTGAGGTTAGTTTGATTGCAACGTTTCTGTTTTCATCCGTTTGCCTGGACCTCTAAACATCCTCCTTACCCCTCCTTTGCTTGCATTTTATCTCATGCTACTTGGTACCGTACTCAGCGCTGCATGGTTAAGGTACTTCACGCCTGTATTCTTCCTTGCAGGAGCTCGTGTGCCAGAGTTCTCATCCACGGTCGCAGCATGGAAGAGTTTTATCCTCCAACACTGGGGCCTCGCAATTCATCTAAATACGTCGTAACCGAATGTGGGATCGTATGAATATCAAAGATTTGTTGATTGTGCGAAAGCTAAGATGCATCGGCGTTGTAGATTTCGGAGCATTATCAATTTACAATTGACTGTTTGCGAAAGGGTTAAGGGCTACTATGCACCGCCCTCAATTCTACGCGCGTTGGACCTGATGGTGAAAGAGAGTATTAACTACAGTAACGTATCTTTCGGGTCACCCCTGAGATCCCTATCTATTATCATGTTACATTACATTTAATCAAAGATTTCAGTCGATGCTAAATCTGCTAAGCACCTCGCTGCGTCGTACGAAAACGATTGTTTCCACTCTTCCTTGCAATTCGGCGTATTGAATTTGAAATATCCCTTCGATCCTCGTTTCAGGTACTTCGAGTTACTGTGAGGAAAGGAATTTTATTCGGGGAGCGGTTTCCTAGGACCATGAGTTGCCAGCTATTCGTCGCGTGTGGACCGCGGGCGGGAAAGAGCGGCTCAGCTGCATTGTAAAAGCGAGAAGGAAATGTAAATTATGAAACAGTTGAAATAAACGATGAATGACTTTTAATTCGTCCTTTACTACCACCACCCTGAAAGTCTTCTTCGCCGAAGAGTTTATGCACTTCATGTAGAATCATTTGCACATCACGTTTTTTCCACGCTCAAGTTCCGGCGATCGGTAATTAACACGGTACGGCGATAGAAATTGTCGGAACGGTGTCATTAATTTTTCGAAGAATATCTTCCACTCACGTAACCTCTTTCAGCGGCCAACGCTGTCCGCTTTCCACATGTATTTGGTCCGGATCTTGGAACGACTTCCAGAGCGGACCGGTTACATTTTCCGATTAAACGAAACGCGATCGAAGTTCTTAAATACTCTGTGCATACCTGGAACCGCTTTGTGAGTAAAGTGCGCGACTTAATAGATAAATTCGTTCCCTCTAAGCTTTCCAAACAATTAAATGAACCTAGATGGTATGATAACGAAACTAGGAAAGCTCTGAAAAAACGAAGAGCTTTACACTCTATATTAAAAACCATTTCTTGTCCTTCAGACAAAAACAGTAAGATTGAAGTTGAATATAAAGACGCTAAATTAAATGCCAAGCGAACTATGCGCGAAGCTCTCCGTCGATTCAAAAAGAAGATAGAATACGTAGCTCCCTAACTGAAATGGATATTCGTAAAATCTTTAAGCGAAGGCTGGGTTCAAAAAGATTGGAAAATAGCAAATATAACTCCTATATTAAAAAACGGGTTAAAGGACGATCATGCGAATTGCAGGCCCATCTCAATAACATCACTAAGCGGTAAATTATTGGAGCATATTATTACTAGCTCCTTAATGGGCTATCCAGAAGAGAACAATTTCTTTGCAAGAAATCAACATGGTTAAAGAACAACGCGATCTTGGGAGACGCAGCTCGCCTTACCAATACACGATATTCTGAAATCTGCGGAAAACAAAAGACAGGTCGATGCTTATTCCTATACTTAGATACAGTTATCTACAGGGAAATAGCTTGCAGCGAGGATAGATGAGCACTCAGGAATGATTTAGATAAAATAATGGCCTGGTGCGAAAATTGGGAATTAGAGTTAAATATTAACAAGTGTTCCCTGGTCAACTTCTTTGACCGGAAAACTACGAATAATGATTTCACCTGCAGTCTCCGCGGAGAAAAAATTTCGATAGTGGTAACTGTAGAGTATCTTGGATTAACCCTGACGAAGAAACTGTCACGGAATACCCACATCCGTAATACATGTGGAAAACTTTAAAGAAACTCGGTTTCGTGAAGAGGATAGTCGGTGAGAGCGTAGAAAAAGTTCGCGAGCGATGTTACTTTGCGCTAGTCAGACCACACCTTGAGTATGCTTGTAGTGTATGGGATCCTGCCGATAAAAGTAATATAAGTGAATTAGAAAAGGTCCAACGTAAGACGATACGTTTTGTTAAAAATTGCTACGATAAATGGATAAGCGTAACTAAATTGCTCAAGGATGCGGGATGGGAACCGTAAGAACTGAGAAGAAGTAAGCGTAGATTATAATTGCTTAATAGATTCAAAGGAGAAACGTTCAAGGAAGACGTGGTGCAGATCATGCGCCCTCCCTGCTGTATAGGTCGATCGGATAGAGCGAACAAAATAAGGGAAATAGATGCGGAAACCGTCCGATTTAAAAATTCGTTTTTCCCTCGAACAATGCGCGAAAATAACCGTCTAGGGAGGTAAATTCACGGTGCATGCACCCCCTGCCACACACCGAAAGGTGGCTCGCAGGGTATCTACATAGACATTTCATTTACTTCAGTCACGTCGCAGAATTCGGTGCTTTATCCGCCTACCGCCGAAATAAACGCTTTTCGCATCTGCTCTGAGAAGTAATTGATTTTTTATTTCCTCTCTTTCCGCAACTAATGAAACGTCTCCATAATAAAGGAACTCGATCCATCTCACGGCTAATCGTTTCTCCGAAAAGCAGACCTTTAGGACGGTTTGAAGAACGTAGTTTGTCTGCGCATTGAATTGTTGCCGCGGAACCTTAAACGGGAAGGAGAAAGAATTCGTTATTCATCGCCTCGTAGTAACGATACCATTTTTCCGACAGAGGGGGCAGAGTAATGCTTCAGGTGTCGCTGTTCGGCGTTTGGTCGGCGGGTGTAAGTCGTGGGCAAAGACCGTTCTTGCATGGATATCATAGTCTTTCGGTATTGTGCATCGTCATTTGGTGAAAATCGTTCTGCAATGTGTTCTCGGCGATTCGTCGTGGAGGAAAGAATTGTGTCGAAATTCGTGTGTTAATTGGTTATCGGAGCGGATATAAGATTCCTTTGTTCGGCAGTTTGGATGACGTTATTCCCTTCTGCGAGTGCAGCCTAAGCAGGGCGGTTTGAGCGAAGAAGCGAGGTTCTAAAGGAGGCATTGAGGTAAGAGAGCCAGTCCCATCGGAAAGTATTTGGATCGCCCTTTGCCTGTGTTTACAGAAATGTGCCCCGAGATATTTACCTGCCTATTGTTCGGGAGCGAACGTGTGGCTAGATTTCCTTTCGTCTTCGCGATAGATGTGTTAAATATGAGCTCGGATATCTATGTTGTCGGTCGAAAGCGAACTTTCCTCCGGCTGCATATGGACTCGTAAGGTGTTGTTGAATCGCGGTAATTAATAAGGAATCGGTAGCGGTTTCTACGAACGGAGCACTCCGTCGTGGCGTAAAGGTTGGATTCGGGATGCTTGTAACCTGGATGTTGCATTCTTAATTGTAAATATAGGGAAATAAGCAACTGGTGGGTAGGAGCGATGCGAACGGGGCGGAATGCAAGGGGGAAATGACATATGCCTAACGGCGCCCGAAAGTGGGACAGTCACCTCCGGGATTCTAAAAATGCAATTAGATTTTAGAATAATAACTCTTGGTCGATGGTAACCGATAAAAATTACATGAATACTAGTATTTATTATGATTTTTTCCTACTACGTGAGTCTTACTGCACAGCATTACCATTTTCATAAGTTATCGCAAATTATTTGGACCATTTTCAAGGAAACAAACTTACGCCGCGGTCATGATAAAAGGAGAGAGAGATTGTAGAGGTATTCAATCGGTAAGAAGATAAATAACTATTTGGCATAAAATTCAATAATACGACTATTGCACTGACAGCGGTGGTATTTCCCTCAGCCAATCAGAATCGAGTTAAATTGTTTAGCGGGAGACCAAATAATGTTAATTTTTTTTATGAAAGCGAAAATCGATAACGGTTAATTTTGATCTGTAAGCAACGGTTGTAAGGTGATGGCTATCCAGCAAACCCCCGGAAGGTTTTATTTTTGTAAATATAACGTTAAAAACTTTCTGGCGTTACCTTCCCTTTCTCGAATTTTCATTGCACCATAAACTGAGTTTTAAGAGAACTGCACGTAATTCCATTAACATGCATCGTTAAAATACTAACAAGGTATCTTCAGCATTGTGTGTTTAGCTGGAGTAAGCCTTTTCTTTTTGGATATTCGCTTGTTAATTCGATCCTTTTTCAATTTTAGGACGACATGTGTTCTTTGGGAATTTCCATGACGTACGGAAGAGAGGAGTGATTGTGTTCAGCGGATGGATTACAACGCCTTCTTCGTTTCCTTTGCTGCAGGGAGAACGCAGTGAAACATTTGCCAATGTGAGTATCTTTAATTCTCAGTATAAAGAGTGATGAACAGGAGGTTTTGGTATTGTGGAATGATATTTCACAGGATATACAACGCTACCTTTTATTACTTACACTCTTCGTACATTTATTTGCAGGATATTAAAATTTTGCCATTATAATTCGATGATAACTTCTTCCAAACTTCCTTCCATAATAGGTCATGTTCCCATTGATTCTTATCTCCTTAGCACCTTTCCTAACACTTACCTTCGCGTTCCTACGATTTGCTATGAAGCGCAGGGTCTCTCATCGGAGTATCAGGTTCTTCATCTTGGAATTATTGTGTTTAGCCTACGACGTTATTCTACTTTTCTTATCCTATCTGTTGACATCATGCCCATAGTTCCCCCATAGATCAATCACTCTGTGATTGCAGGTTTTCATTGTGTCTTTTCAGTGGTTCAACTCACTGTTCTGCAGATACTAACCTTTGCAAAGAAACGTTCACAACCTGCATTTAACAGAATTTCATGGAGCATAGATGAAGCCTGTCCCTTGAGAAGTCTTACTTGACTTTAATTATTTTGGGAACAATGATATCAATTCCTCCAGCTCATGGCAAGCATGCCTCTTGATCAGTAAAATAAAGTAATAATAATAGCATGAGGCAATAACCTTCATGAGATATCCAGTGGTACCATGTGCTGCAGTGACCGATACGGATTTCAGTTTCTTTTTTGGTGTTTTCTTGAACTGCCTAATCGAGGATAGAGCTTGGATATTCCAGCCGATGTTTTCCTTGTAACATTCACCTTCGAAGTACCTTCTAGGTGTGGATGATGTTCATAGACCCATAGCATTAAAGAATCTTTTTTGTTGCAGGATTGGGGATGGTGCTCTCCACTCACTAGTTTCGATTATAAACGTGGCATGGCACCGAAGAAGACAGAGAATCGGTTTATGGGTACGACTCGACTCATCCAGATGCATCCTGAGTAAATCTCTGTCCAGCTACGATTTCCTGTCTCCAGAAAATGTAATTGATCCCACCGAGACTTTGGAAGGTTGGTTACAAACTTTGCTAGCGTCTTTATGAGATCATCATTTAGGAAGCAGGATAGAGAATTCATGGATACTCACAACTCTCCTTTCTCTTTTGGTCCCTTCTCTTTGGAGCGCGTCGTTTTTCTAAGCATCCATCGCTGTGTTCTAACGTTCCCATTTCTCACTGTGTCAGGCTAGCTTCTGATTACCATAAGTGTTTTTACAAAACCTTCAAGTACTTTGTCTGCTCGAGATAATTCTCTCACTCTCGAATCAGAATCTCCTCCTTAACATCTTCCAACACTTTGCTACTTGAGGTTAGTTTGATTGCAACGTTTCTGTTTTCATCCGTTTGCCTGGACCTCTAAACATCCTCCTTACCCCTCCTTTGCTTGCATTTTATCTCATGCTACTTGGTACCGTACTCAGCGCTGCATGGTTAAGGTACTTCACGCCTGTATTCTTCCTTGCAGGAGCTCGTGTGCCAGAGTTCTCATCCACGGTCGCAGCATGGAAGAGTTTTATCCTCCAACACTGGGGCCTCGCAATTCATCTAAATACGTCGTAACCGAATGTGGGATCGTATGAATATCAAAGATTTGTTGATTGTGCGAAAGCTAAGATGCATCGGCGTTGTAGATTTCGGAGCATTATCAATTTACAATTGACTGTTTGCGAAAGGGTTAAGGGCTACTATGCACCGCCCTCAATTCTACGCGCGTTGGACCTGATGGTGAAAGAGAGTATTAACTACAGTAACGTATCTTTCGGGTCACCCCTGAGATCCCTATCTATTATCATGTTACATTACATTTAATCAAAGATTTCAGTCGATGCTAAATCTGCTAAGCACCTCGCTGCGTCGTACGCAAACGATTGTTTCCACTCTTCCTTGCAATTCGGCGTATTGAATTTGAAATATCCCTTCGATCCTCGTTTCAGGTACTTCGAGTTACTGTGAGGAAAGGAATTTTATTCGGGGAGCGGTTTCCTAGGACCATGAGTTGCCAGCTATTCGTCGCGTGTGGACCGCGGGCGGGAAAGAGCGGCTCAGCTGCATTGTAAAAGCGAGAAGGAAATGTAAATTATGAAACAGTTGAAATAAACGATGAATGACTTTTAATTCGTCCTTTACTACCACCACCCTGAAAGTCTTCTTCGCCGAAGAGTTTATGCACTTCATGTAGAATCATTTGCACATCACGTTTTTTCCACGCTCAAGTTCCGGCGATCGGTAATTAACACGGTACGGCGATAGAAATTGTCGGAACGGTGTCATTAATTTTTCGAAGAATATCTTCCACTCACGTAACCTCTTTCAGCGGCCAACGCTGTCCGCTTTCCACATGTATTTGGTCCGGATCTTGGAACGACTTCCAGAGCGGACCGGTTACATTTTCCGATTAAACGAAACGCGATCGAAGTTCTTAAATACTCTGTGCATACCTGGAACCGCTTTGTGAGTAAAGTGCGCGACTTAATAGATAAATTCGTTCCCTCTAAGCTTTCCAAACAATTAAATGAACCTAGATGGTATGATAACGAAACTAGGAAAGCTCTGAAAAAACGAAGAGCTTTACACTCTATATTAAAAACCATTTCTTGTCCTTCAGACAAAAACAGTAAGATTGAAGTTGAATATAAAGACGCTAAATTAAATGCCAAGCGAACTATGCGCGAAGCTCTCCGTCGATTCAAAAAGAAGATAGAATACGTAGCTCCCTAACTGAAATGGATATTCGTAAAATCTTTAAGCGAAGGCTGGGTTCAAAAAGATTGGAAAATAGCAAATATAACTCCTATATTAAAAAACGGGTTAAAGGACGATCATGCGAATTGCAGGCCCATCTCAATAACATCACTAAGCGGTAAATTATTGGAGCATATTATTACTAGCTCCTTAATGGGCTATCCAGAAGAGAACAATTTCTTTGCAAGAAATCAACATGGTTAAAGAACAACGCGATCTTGGGAGACGCAGCTCGCCTTACCAATACACGATATTCTGAAATCTGCGGAAAACAAAAGACAGGTCGATGCTTATTCCTATACTTAGATACAGTTATCTACAGGGAAATAGCTTGCAGCGAGGATAGATGAGCACTCAGGAATGATTTAGATAAAATAATGGCCTGGTGCGAAAATTGGGAATTAGAGTTAAATATTAACAAGTGTTCCCTGGTCAACTTCTTTGACCGGAAAACTACGAATAATGATTTCACCTGCAGCCTCCGCGGAGAAAAAATTTCGATAGTGGTAACTGTAGAGTATCTTGGATTAACCCTGACGAAGAAACTGTCACGGAATACCCACATCCGTAATACATGTGGAAAACTTTAAAGAAACTCGGTTTCGTGAAGAGGATAGTCGGTGAGAGCGTAGAAAAAGTTCGCGAGCGATGTTACTTTGCGCTAGTCAGACCACACCTTGAGTATGCTTGTAGTGTATGGGATCCTGCCGATAAAAGTAATATAAGTGAATTAGAAAAGGTCCAACGTAAGACGATACGTTTTGTTAAAAATTGCTACGATAAATGGATAAGCGTAACTAAATTGCTCAAGGATGCGGGATGGGAACCGTAAGAACTGAGAAGAAGTAAGCGTAGATTATAATTGCTTAATAGATTCAAAGGAGAAACGTTCAAGGAAGACGTGGTGCAGATCATGCGCCCTCCCTGCTGTACAGGTCGATCGGATAGAGCGAACAAAATAAGGGAAATAGATGCGGAAACCGTCCGATTTAAAAATTCGTTTTTCCCTCGAACAATGCGCGAAAATAACCGTCTAGGGAATTAAATTCACGGTGCATGCACCCCCTGCCACACACCGAAAGGTGGCTCGCAGGGTATCTACATAGACATTTCATTTACTTCAGTCACGTCGCAGAATTCGGTGCTTTATCCGCCTACCGCCGAAATAAACGCTTTTCGCATCTGCTCTGAGAAGTAATTGATTTTTTATTTCCTCTCTTTCCGCAACTAATGAAACGTCTCCATAATAAAGGAACTCGATCCATCTCACGGCTAATCGTTTCTCCGAAAAGCAGACCTTTAGGACGGTTTGAAGAACGTAGTTTGTCTGCGCATTGAATTGTTGCCGCGGAACCTTAAACGGGAAGGAGAAAGAATTCGTTATTCATCGCCTCGTAGTAACGATACCATTTTTCCGACAGAGGGGGCAGAGTAATGCTTCAGGTGTCGCTGTTCGGCGTTTGGTCGGCGGGTGTAAGTCGTTGGCAAAGACCGTTCTTGCATGGATATCCTAGTCTTTCGGTATTGTGCATCGTCATTTGGTGAAAATCGTTTTGCAATGTGTTCTCGGCGATTTGTCGTGGAGGAAAGAATTGTGTCGAAATTCGTGTGTTAAGTGGTTATCGGAGCGGATATAAGATTCCTTTGTTCGGCAGTTTGGATGACGTTATTCCCTTCTGCGAGTGCAGCCAAAGCAGAGCGGTTTGAGCGAAGAAGCGAGGTTCTAAAGGAGGCATTGAGGTAAGAGAGCCAGTCCCATCGGAAAGTATTTGGATCGCCCTTTGCCTGTGTTTACAGAAATGTGCCCCGAGATATTTACCTGCCTATTGTTCGGGAGCGAACGTGTGGCTAGATTTCCTTTCGTCTTCGCGATAGATGTGTTAAATATGAGCTCGGATATCTATGTTGTCGGTCGAAAGCGAACTTTCCTCCGGCTGCATATGGACTCGTAAGGTGTTGTTGAATCGCGGTAATTAATAAGGAATCGGTAGCGGTTTCTACGAACGGAGCACTCCGTCGTGGCGTAAAGGTTGGATTCGGGATGCTTGTAACCTGGATGTTGCAGTCTTAATTGTAAATATAGGGAAATAAGCAACTGGTGGGTAGGAGCGATGCGAACGGGGCGGAATGCAAGGGGGAAATGACATATGCCTAACGGCGCCCGAAAGTGGGACAGTCACCTCCGGGATTCTAAAAATGCAATTAGATTTTAGAATAATAACTCTTGGTCGATGGTAACCGATAAAAATTACATGAATACTAGTATTTATTATGATTTTTTCCTACTACGTGAGTCTTACTGCACAGCATTACCATTTTCATAAGTTATCGCAAATTATTTGGACCATTTTCAAGGAAACAAACTTACGCCGCGGTCATGATAAAAGGAGAGAGAAATTGTAGAGGTATTCAATCGGTAAGAAGATAAATAACTATTTGGCATAAAATTCAATAATACGACTATTGCACTGACAGCGGTGGTATTTCCCTCAGCCAATCAGAATCGAGATAAATTGTTTAGCGGGAGACCAAATAATGTTAATTCTTTTTTATGAAAGCGAAAATCGATAACGGTTAATTTTGATCTGTAAGCAAGGTTGTAAGGTAATGGCTATCAAGCAAACACTCGGAAGCTTTTATTTTTGTAAATATAACGTTAAAAACTTTCTGGCGTTACCTTCCCTTTCTCGAATTTTCATTGCACCATAAACTGAGTTTTAAGAGAACTGCACGTAATTCCATTAACATGCATCGTTAAAATACTAACAAGTTATCTTCAGCATTGTGTGTTTAGCTGGAGTAAGCCTTTTCTTTTTGGATATTCGCTTGTTAATTCGATCCTTTTTCAATTTTAGGACGACATGTGTTCTTTGGGAATTTCCATGACGTACGGAAGAGAGGAGTGATTGTGTTCAGCGGATGGATTACAACGCCTTCTTCGTTTCCTTTGCTGCAGGGAGTACGCAGTGAAACATTTGCCAATGTGAGTATCTTTAATTCTCAGTATAAAGAGTGATGAACAGGAGGTTTTGGTATTGTGGAATGATATTTCACAGGATATACAACGCTACCTTTTATTACTTACACTCTTCGTACATTTATTTGCAGGATATTAAAATTTTGCCATTATAATTCGATGATAACTTCTTCCAAACTTCCTTCCATAATAGGTCATGTTCCCATTGATTCTTATCTCCTTAGCACCTTTCCTAACACTTACCTTCGCGTTCCTACGATTTGCTATGAAGCGCAGGGTCTCTCATCGGAGTATCAGGTTCTTCATCTTGGAATTATTGTGTTTAGCCTACGACGTTATTCTACTTTTCTTATCCTATCTGTTGACATCATGCCCATAGTTCCCCCATAGATCAATCACTCTGTGATTGCAGGTTTTCATTGTGTCTTTTCAGTGGTTCAACTCACTGTTCTGCAGATACTAACCTTTGCAAAGAAACGTTCACAACCTGCATTTAACAGAATTTCATGGAGCATAGATGAAGCCTGTCCCTTGAGAAGTCTTACTTGACTTTAATTATTTTGGGAACAATGATATCAATTCCTCCAGCTCATGGCAAGCATGCCTCTTGATCAGTAAAATAAAGTAATAATAATAGCATGAGGCAATAACCTTCATGAGATATCCAGTGGTACCATGTGCTGCAGTGACCGATACGGATTTCAGTTTCTTTTTTGGTGTTTTCTTGAACTGCCTAATCGAGGATAGAGCTTGGATATTCCAGCCGATGTTTTCCTTGTAACATTCACCTTCGAAGTACCTTCTAGGTGTGGATGATGTTCATAGACCCATAGCATTAAAGAATCTTTTTTGTTGCAGGATTGGGGATGGTGCTCTCCACTCACTAGTTTCGATTATAAACGTGGCATGGCACCGAAGAAGACAGAGAATCGGTTTATGGGTACGACTCGACTCATCCAGATGCATCCTGAGTAAATCTCTGTCCAGCTACGATTTCCTGTCTCCAGAAAATGTAATTGATCCCACCGAGACTTTGGAAGGTTGGTTACAAACTTTGCTAGCGTCTTTATGAGATCATCATTTAGGAAGCAGGATAGAGAATTCATGGATACTCACAACTCTCCTTTCTCTTTTGGTCCCTTCTCTTTGGAGCGCGTCGTTTTTCTAAGCATCCATCGCTGTGTTCTAACGTTCCCATTTCTCACTGTGTCAGGCTAGCTTCTGATTACCATAAGTGTTTTTACAAAACCTTCAAGTACTTTGTCTGCTCGAGATAATTCTCTCACTCTCGAATCAGAATCTCCTCCTTAACATCTTCCAACACTTTGCTACTTGAGGTTAGTTTGATTGCAACGTTTCTGTTTTCATCCGTTTGCCTGGACCTCTAAACATCCTCCTTACCCCTCCTTTGCTTGCATTTTATCTCATGCTACTTGGTACCGTACTCAGCGCTGCATGGTTAAGGTACTTCACGCCTGTATTCTTCCTTGCAGGAGCTCGTGTGCCAGAGTTCTCATCCACGGTCGCAGCATGGAAGAGTTTTATCCTCCAACACTGGGGCCTCGCAATTCATCTAAATACGTCGTAACCGAATGTGGGATCGTATGAATATCAAAGATTTGTTGATTGTGCGAAAGCTAAGATGCATCGGCGTTGTAGATTTCGGAGCATTATCAATTTACAATTGACTGTTTGCGAAAGGGTTAAGGGCTACTATGCACCGCCCTCAATTCTACGCGCGTTGGACCTGATGGTGAAAGAGAGTATTAACTACAGTAACGTATCTTTCGGGTCACCCCTGAGATCCCTATCTATTATCATGTTACATTACATTTAATCAAAGATTTCAGTCGATGCTAAATCTGCTAAGCACCTCGCTGCGTCGTACGAAAACGATTGTTTCCACTCTTCCTTGCAATTCGGCGTATTGAATTTGAAATATCCCTTCGATCCTCGTTTCAGGTACTTCGAGTTACTGTGAGGAAAGGAATTTTATTCGGGGAGCGGTTTCCTAGGACCATGAGTTGCCAGCTATTCGTCGCGTGTGGACCGCGGGCGGGAAAGAGCGGCTCAGCTGCATTGTAAAAGCGAGAAGGAAATGTAAATTATGAAACAGTTGAAATAAACGATGAATGACTTTTAATTCGTCCTTTACTACCACCACCCTGAAAGTCTTCTTCGCCGAAGAGTTTATGCACTTCATGTAGAATCATTTGCACATCACGTTTTTTCCACGCTCAAGTTCCGGCGATCGGTAATTAACACGGTACGGCGATAGAAATTGTCGGAACGGTGTCATTAATTTTTCGAAGAATATCTTCCACTCACGTAACCTCTTTCAGCGGCCAACGCTGTCCGCTTTCCACATGTATTTGGTCCGGATCTTGGAACGACTTCCAGAGCGGACCGGTTACATTTTCCGATTAAACGAAACGCGATCGAAGTTCTTAAATACTCTGTGCATACCTGGAACCGCTTTGTGAGTAAAGTGCGCGACTTAATAGATAAATTCGTTCCCTCTAAGCTTTCCAAACAATTAAATGAACCTAGATGGTATGATAACGAAACTAGGAAAGCTCTGAAAAAACGAAGAGCTTTACACTCTATATTAAAAACCATTTCTTGTCCTTCAGACAAAAACAGTAAGATTGAAGTTGAATATAAAGACGCTAAATTAAATGCCAAGCGAACTATGCGCGAAGCTCTCCGTCGATTCAAAAAGAAGATAGAATACGTAGCTCCCTAACTGAAATGGATATTCGTAAAATCTTTAAGCGAAGGCTGGGTTCAAAAAGATTGGAAAATAGCAAATATAACTCCTATATTAAAAAACGGGTTAAAGGACGATCATGCGAATTGCAGGCCCATCTCAATAACATCACTAAGCGGTAAATTATTGGAGCATATTATTACTAGCTCCTTAATGGGCTATCCAGAAGAGAACAATTTCTTTGCAAGAAATCAACATGGTTAAAGAACAACGCGATCTTGGGAGACGCAGCTCGCCTTACCAATACACGATATTCTGAAATCTGCGGAAAACAAAAGACAGGTCGATGCTTATTCCTATACTTAGATACAGTTATCTACAGGGAAATAGCTTGCAGCGAGGATAGATGAGCACTCAGGAATGATTTAGATAAAATAATGGCCTGGTGCGAAAATTGGGAATTAGAGTTAAATATTAACAAGTGTTCCCTGGTCAACTTCTTTGACCGGAAAACTACGAATAATGATTTCACCTGCAGTCTCCGCGGAGAAAAAATTTCGATAGTGGTAACTGTAGAGTATCTTGGATTAACCCTGACGAAGAAACTGTCACGGAATACCCACATCCGTAATACATGTGGAAAACTTTAAAGAAACTCGGTTTCGTGAAGAGGATAGTCGGTGAGAGCGTAGAAAAAGTTCGCGAGCGATGTTACTTTGCGCTAGTCAGACCACACCTTGAGTATGCTTGTAGTGTATGGGATCCTGCCGATAAAAGTAATATAAGTGAATTAGAAAAGGTCCAACGTAAGACGATACGTTTTGTTAAAAATTGCTACGATAAATGGATAAGCGTAACTAAATTGCTCAAGGATGCGGGATGGGAACCGTAAGAACTGAGAAGAAGTAAGCGTAGATTATAATTGCTTAATAGATTCAAAGGAGAAACGTTCAAGGAAGACGTGGTGCAGATCATGCGCCCTCCCTGCTGTATAGGTCGATCGGATAGAGCGAACAAAATAAGGGAAATAGATGCGGAAACCGTCCGAATTAAAAATTCGTTTTTCCCTCGAACAATGCGCGAAAATAACCGTCTAGGGAAGTAAATTCACGGTGCATGCACCCCCTGCCACACACCGAAAGGTGGCTCGCAGGGTATCTACATAGACATTTCATTTACTTCAGTCACGTCGCAGAATTCGGTGCTTTATCCGCCTACCGCCGAAATAAACGCTTTTCGCATCTGCTCTGAGAAGTAATTGATTTTTTATTTCCTCTCTTTCCGCAACTAATGAAACGTCTCCATAATAAAGGAACTCGATCCATCTCACGGCTAATCGTTTCTCCGAAAAGCAGACCTTTAGGACGGTTTGAAGAACGTAGTTTGTCTGCGCATTGAATTGTTGCCGCGGAACCTTAAACGGGAAGGAGAAAGAATTCGTTATTCATCGCCTCGTAGTAACGATACCATTTTTCCGACAGAGGGGGCAGAGTAATGCTTCAGGTGTCGCTGTTCGGCGTTTGGTCGGCGGGTGTAAGTCGTGGGCAAAGACCGTTCTTGCATGGATATCATAGTCTTTCGGTATTGTGCATCGTCATTTGGTGAAAATCGTTCTGCAATGTGTTCTCGGCGATTCGTCGTGGAGGAAAGAATTGTGTCGAAATTCGTGTGTTAATTGGTTATCGGAGCGGATATAAGATTCCTTTGTTCGGCAGTTTGGATGACGTTATTCCCTTCTGCGAGTGCAGCCTAAGCAGGGCGGTTTGAGCGAAGAAGCGAGGTTCTAAAGGAGGCATTGAGGTAAGAGAGCCAGTCCCATCGGAAAGTATTTGGATCGCCCTTTGCCTGTGTTTACAGAAATGTGCCCCGAGATATTTACCTGCCTATTGTTCGGGAGCGAACGTGTGGCTAGATTTCCTTTCGTCTTCGCGATAGATGTGTTAAATATGAGCTCGGATATCTATGTTGTCGGTCGAAAGCGAACTTTCCTCCGGCTGCATATGGACTCGTAAGGTGTTGTTGAATCGCGGTAATTAATAAGGAATCGGTAGCGGTTTCTACGAACGGAGCACTCCGTCGTGGCGTAAAGGTTGGATTCGGGATGCTTGTAACCTGGATGTTGCATTCTTAATTGTAAATATAGGGAAATAAGCAACTGGTGGGTAGGAGCGATGCGAACGGGGCGGAATGCAAGGGGGAAATGACATATGCCTAACGGCGCCCGAAAGTGGGACAGTCACCTCCGGGATTCTAAAAATGCAATTAGATTTTAGAATAATAACTCTTGGTCGATGGTAACCGATAAAAATTACATGAATACTAGTATTTATTATGATTTTTTCCTACTACGTGAGTCTTACTGCACAGCATTACCATTTTCATAAGTTATCGCAAATTATTTGGACCATTTTCAAGGAAACAAACTTACGCCGCGGTCATGATAAAAGGAGAGAGAGATTGTAGAGGTATTCAATCGGTAAGAAGATAAATAACTATTTGGCATAAAATTCAATAATACGACTATTGCACTGACAGCGGTGGTATTTCCCTCAGCCAATCAGAATCGAGTTAAATTGTTTAGCGGGAGACCAAATAATGTTAATTTTTTTTATGAAAGCGAAAATCGATAACGGTTAATTTTGATCTGTAAGCAACGGTTGTAAGGTGATGGCTATCCAGCAAACCCCCGGAAGGTTTTATTTTTGTAAATATAACGTTAAAAACTTTCTGGCGTTACCTTCCCTTTCTCGAATTTTCATTGCACCATAAACTGAGTTTTAAGAGAACTGCACGTAATTCCATTAACATGCATCGTTAAAATACTAACAAGGTATCTTCAGCATTGTGTGTTTAGCTGGAGTAAGCCTTTTCTTTTTGGATATTCGCTTGTTAATTCGATCCTTTTTCAATTTTAGGACGACATGTGTTCTTTGGGAATTTCCATGACGTACGGAAGAGAGGAGTGATTGTGTTCAGCGGATGGATTACAACGCCTTCTTCGTTTCCTTTGCTGCAGGGAGAACGCAGTGAAACATTTGCCAATGTGAGTATCTTTAATTCTCAGTATAAAGAGTGATGAACAGGAGGTTTTGGTATTGTGGAATGATATTTCACAGGATATACAACGCTACCTTTTATTACTTACACTCTTCGTACATTTATTTGCAGGATATTAAAATTTTGCCATTATAATTCGATGATAACTTCTTCCAAACTTCCTTCCATAATAGGTCATGTTCCCATTGATTCTTATCTCCTTAGCACCTTTCCTAACACTTACCTTCGCGTTCCTACGATTTGCTATGAAGCGCAGGGTCTCTCATCGGAGTATCAGGTTCTTCATCTTGGAATTATTGTGTTTAGCCTACGACGTTATTCTACTTTTCTTATCCTATCTGTTGACATCATGCCCATAGTTCCCCCATAGATCAATCACTCTGTGATTGCAGGTTTTCATTGTGTCTTTTCAGTGGTTCAACTCACTGTTCTGCAGATACTAACCTTTGCAAAGAAACGTTCACAACCTGCATTTAACAGAATTTCATGGAGCATAGATGAAGCCTGTCCCTTGAGAAGTCTTACTTGACTTTAATTATTTTGGGAACAATGATATCAATTCCTCCAGCTCATGGCAAGCATGCCTCTTGATCAGTAAAATAAAGTAATAATAATAGCATGAGGCAATAACCTTCATGAGATATCCAGTGGTACCATGTGCTGCAGTGACCGATACGGATTTCAGTTTCTTTTTTGGTGTTTTCTTGAACTGCCTAATCGAGGATAGAGCTTGGATATTCCAGCCGATGTTTTCCTTGTAACATTCACCTTCGAAGTACCTTCTAGGTGTGGATGATGTTCATAGACCCATAGCATTAAAGAATCTTTTTTGTTGCAGGATTGGGGATGGTGCTCTCCACTCACTAGTTTCGATTATAAACGTGGCATGGCACCGAAGAAGACAGAGAATCGGTTTATGGGTACGACTCGACTCATCCAGATGCATCCTGAGTAAATCTCTGTCCAGCTACGATTTCCTGTCTCCAGAAAATGTAATTGATCCCACCGAGACTTTGGAAGGTTGGTTACAAACTTTGCTAGCGTCTTTATGAGATCATCATTTAGGAAGCAGGATAGAGAATTCATGGATACTCACAACTCTCCTTTCTCTTTTGGTCCCTTCTCTTTGGAGCGCGTCGTTTTTCTAAGCATCCATCGCTGTGTTCTAACGTTCCCATTTCTCACTGTGTCAGGCTAGCTTCTGATTACCATAAGTGTTTTTACAAAACCTTCAAGTACTTTGTCTGCTCGAGATAATTCTCTCACTCTCGAATCAGAATCTCCTCCTTAACATCTTCCAACACTTTGCTACTTGAGGTTAGTTTGATTGCAACGTTTCTGTTTTCATCCGTTTGCCTGGACCTCTAAACATCCTCCTTACCCCTCCTTTGCTTGCATTTTATCTCATGCTACTTGGTACCGTACTCAGCGCTGCATGGTTAAGGTACTTCACGCCTGTATTCTTCCTTGCAGGAGCTCGTGTGCCAGAGTTCTCATCCACGGTCGCAGCATGGAAGAGTTTTATCCTCCAACACTGGGGCCTCGCAATTCATCTAAATACGTCGTAACCGAATGTGGGATCGTATGAATATCAAAGATTTGTTGATTGTGCGAAAGCTAAGATGCATCGGCGTTGTAGATTTCGGAGCATTATCAATTTACAATTGACTGTTTGCGAAAGGGTTAAGGGCTACTATGCACCGCCCTCAATTCTACGCGCGTTGGACCTGATGGTGAAAGAGAGTATTAACTACAGTAACGTATCTTTCGGGTCACCCCTGAGATCCCTATCTATTATCATGTTACATTACATTTAATCAAAGATTTCAGTCGATGCTAAATCTGCTAAGCACCTCGCTGCGTCGTACGCAAACGATTGTTTCCACTCTTCCTTGCAATTCGGCGTATTGAATTTGAAATATCCCTTCGATCCTCGTTTCAGGTACTTCGAGTTACTGTGAGGAAAGGAATTTTATTCGGGGAGCGGTTTCCTAGGACCATGAGTTGCCAGCTATTCGTCGCGTGTGGACCGCGGGCGGGAAAGAGCGGCTCAGCTGCATTGTAAAAGCGAGAAGGAAATGTAAATTATGAAACAGTTGAAATAAACGATGAATGACTTTTAATTCGTCCTTTACTACCACCACCCTGAAAGTCTTCTTCGCCGAAGAGTTTATGCACTTCATGTAGAATCATTTGCACATCACGTTTTTTCCACGCTCAAGTTCCGGCGATCGGTAATTAACACGGTACGGCGATAGAAATTGTCGGAACGGTGTCATTAATTTTTCGAAGAATATCTTCCACTCACGTAACCTCTTTCAGCGGCCAACGCTGTCCGCTTTCCACATGTATTTGGTCCGGATCTTGGAACGACTTCCAGAGCGGACCGGTTACATTTTCCGATTAAACGAAACGCGATCGAAGTTCTTAAATACTCTGTGCATACCTGGAACCGCTTTGTGAGTAAAGTGCGCGACTTAATAGATAAATTCGTTCCCTCTAAGCTTTCCAAACAATTAAATGAACCTAGATGGTATGATAACGAAACTAGGAAAGCTCTGAAAAAACGAAGAGCTTTACACTCTATATTAAAAACCATTTCTTGTCCTTCAGACAAAAACAGTAAGATTGAAGTTGAATATAAAGACGCTAAATTAAATGCCAAGCGAACTATGCGCGAAGCTCTCCGTCGATTCAAAAAGAAGATAGAATACGTAGCTCCCTAACTGAAATGGATATTCGTAAAATCTTTAAGCGAAGGCTGGGTTCAAAAAGATTGGAAAATAGCAAATATAACTCCTATATTAAAAAACGGGTTAAAGGACGATCATGCGAATTGCAGGCCCATCTCAATAACATCACTAAGCGGTAAATTATTGGAGCATATTATTACTAGCTCCTTAATGGGCTATCCAGAAGAGAACAATTTCTTTGCAAGAAATCAACATGGTTAAAGAACAACGCGATCTTGGGAGACGCAGCTCGCCTTACCAATACACGATATTCTGAAATCTGCGGAAAACAAAAGACAGGTCGATGCTTATTCCTATACTTAGATACAGTTATCTACAGGGAAATAGCTTGCAGCGAGGATAGATGAGCACTCAGGAATGATTTAGATAAAATAATGGCCTGGTGCGAAAATTGGGAATTAGAGTTAAATATTAACAAGTGTTCCCTGGTCAACTTCTTTGACCGGAAAACTACGAATAATGATTTCACCTGCAGCCTCCGCGGAGAAAAAATTTCGATAGTGGTAACTGTAGAGTATCTTGGATTAACCCTGACGAAGAAACTGTCACGGAATACCCACATCCGTAATACATGTGGAAAACTTTAAAGAAACTCGGTTTCGTGAAGAGGATAGTCGGTGAGAGCGTAGAAAAAGTTCGCGAGCGATGTTACTTTGCGCT
The DNA here is from genome assembly GCA_020796165.1 of Pantala flavescens. Taxonomy (NCBI): domain Eukaryota; kingdom Metazoa; phylum Arthropoda; class Insecta; order Odonata; family Libellulidae; genus Pantala; species Pantala flavescens. The sequence goes on from CM036880.1 coordinate 54,771,835, forward strand.
AGTCAGACCACACCTTGAGTATGCTTGTAGTGTATGGGATCCTGCCGATAAAAGTAATATAAGTGAATTAGAAAAGGTCCAACGTAAGACGATACGTTTTGTTAAAAATTGCTACGATAAATGGATAAGCGTAACTAAATTGCTCAAGGATGCGGGATGGGAACCGTAAGAACTGAGAAGAAGTAAGCGTAGATTATAATTGCTTAATAGATTCAAAGGAGAAACGTTCAAGGAAGACGTGGTGCAGATCATGCGCCCTCCCTGCTGTACAGGTCGATCGGATAGAGCGAACAAAATAAGGGAAATAGATGCGGAAACCGTCCGATTTAAAAATTCGTTTTTCCCTCGAACAATGCGCGAAAATAACCGTCTAGGGAGGTAAATTCACGGTGCATGCACCCCCTGCCACACACCGAAAGGTGGCTCGCAGGGTATCTACATAGACATTTCATTTACTTCAGTCACGTCGCAGAATTCGGTGCTTTATCCGCCTACCGCCGAAATAAACGCTTTTCGCATCTGCTCTGAGAAGTAATTGATTTTTTATTTCCTCTCTTTCCGCAACTAATGAAACGTCTCCATAATAAAGGAACTCGATCCATCTCACGGCTAATCGTTTCTCCGAAAAGCAGACCTTTAGGACGGTTTGAAGAACGTAGTTTGTCTGCGCATTGAATTGTTGCCGCGGAACCTTAAACGGGAAGGAGAAAGAATTCGTTATTCATCGCCTCGTAGTAACGATACCATTTTTCCGACAGAGGGGGCAGAGTAATGCTTCAGGTGTCGCTGTTCGGCGTTTGGTCGGCGGGTGTAAGTCGTTGGCAAAGACCGTTCTTGCATGGATATCCTAGTCTTTCGGTATTGTGCATCGTCATTTGGTGAAAATCGTTTTGCAATGTGTTCTCGGCGATTTGTAGTGGAGGAAAGAATTGTGTCGAAATTCGTGTGTTAAGTGGTTATCGGAGCGGATATAAGATTCCTTTGTTCGGCAGTTTGGATGACGTTATTCCCTTCTGCGAGTGCAGCCAAAGCAGAGCGGTTTGAGCGAAGAAGCGAGGTTCTAAAGGAGGCATTGAGGTAAGAGAGCCAGTCCCATCGGAAAGTATTTGGATCGCCCTTTGCCTGTGTTTACAGAAATGTGCCCCGAGATATTTACCTGCCTATTGTTCGGGAGCGAACGTGTGGCTAGATTTCCTTTCGTCTTCGCGATAGATGTGTTAAATATGAGCTCGGATATCTATGTTGTCGGTCGAAAGCGAACTTTCCTCCGGCTGCATATGGACTCGTAAGGTGTTGTTGAATCGCGGTAATTAATAAGGAATCGGTAGCGGTTTCTACGAACGGAGCACTCCGTCGTGGCGTAAAGGTTGGATTCGGGATGCTTGTAACCTGGATGTTGCAGTCTTAATTGTAAATATAGGGAAATAAGCAACTGGTGGGTAGGAGCGATGCGAACGGGGCGGAATGCAAGGGGGAAATGACATATGCCTAACGGCGCCCGAAAGTGGGACAGTCACCTCCGGGATTCTAAAAATGCAATTAGATTTTAGAATAATAACTCTTGGTCGATGGTAACCGATAAAAATTACATGAATACTAGTATTTATTATGATTTTTTCCTACTACGTGAGTCTTACTGCACAGCATTACCATTTTCATAAGTTATCGCAAATTATTTGGACCATTTTCAAGGAAACAAACTTACGCCGCGGTCATGATAAAAGGAGAGAGAAATTGTAGAGGTATTCAATCGGTAAGAAGATAAATAACTATTTGGCATAAAATTCAATAATACGACTATTGCACTGACAGCGGTGGTATTTCCCTCAGCCAATCAGAATCGAGATAAATTGTTTAGCGGGAGACCAAATAATGTTAATTCTTTTTTATGAAAGCGAAAATCGATAACGGTTAATTTTGATCTGTAAGCAAGGTTGTAAGGTAATGGCTATCAAGCAAACACTCGGAAGCTTTTATTTTTGTAAATATAACGTTAAAAACTTTCTGGCGTTACCTTCCCTTTCTCGAATTTTCATTGCACCATAAACTGAGTTTTAAGAGAACTGCACGTAATTCCATTAACATGCATCGTTAAAATACTAACAAGTTATCTTCAGCATTGTGTGTTTAGCTGGAGTAAGCCTTTTCTTTTTGGATATTCGCTTGTTAATTCGATCCTTTTTCAATTTTAGGACGACATGTGTTCTTTGGGAATTTCCATGACGTACGGAAGAGAGGAGTGATTGTGTTCAGCGGATGGATTACAACGCCTTCTTCGTTTCCTTTGCTGCAGGGAGTACGCAGTGAAACATTTGCCAATGTGAGTATCTTTAATTCTCAGTATAAAGAGTGATGAACAGGAGGTTTTGGTATTGTGGAATGATATTTCACAGGATATACAACGCTACCTTTTATTACTTACACTCTTCGTACATTTATTTGCAGGATATTAAAATTTTGCCATTATAATTCGATGATAACTTCTTCCAAACTTCCTTCCATAATAGGTCATGTTCCCATTGATTCTTATCTCCTTAGCACCTTTCCTAACACTTACCTTCGCGTTCCTACGATTTGCTATGAAGCGCAGGGTCTCTCATCGGAGTATCAGGTTCTTCATCTTGGAATTATTGTGTTTAGCCTACGACGTTATTCTACTTTTCTTATCCTATCTGTTGACATCATGCCCATAGTTCCCCCATAGATCAATCACTCTGTGATTGCAGGTTTTCATTGTGTCTTTTCAGTGGTTCAACTCACTGTTCTGCAGATACTAACCTTTGCAAAGAAACGTTCACAACCTGCATTTAACAGAATTTCATGGAGCATAGATGAAGCCTGTCCCTTGAGAAGTCTTACTTGACTTTAATTATTTTGGGAACAATGATATCAATTCCTCCAGCTCATGGCAAGCATGCCTCTTGATCAGTAAAATAAAGTAATAATAATAGCATGAGGCAATAACCTTCATGAGATATCCAGTGGTACCATGTGCTGCAGTGACCGATACGGATTTCAGTTTCTTTTTTGGTGTTTTCTTGAACTGCCTAATCGAGGATAGAGCTTGGATATTCCAGCCGATGTTTTCCTTGTAACATTCACCTTCGAAGTACCTTCTAGGTGTGGATGATGTTCATAGACCCATAGCATTAAAGAATCTTTTTTGTTGCAGGATTGGGGATGGTGCTCTCCACTCACTAGTTTCGATTATAAACGTGGCATGGCACCGAAGAAGACAGAGAATCGGTTTATGGGTACGACTCGACTCATCCAGATGCATCCTGAGTAAATCTCTGTCCAGCTACGATTTCCTGTCTCCAGAAAATGTAATTGATCCCACCGAGACTTTGGAAGGTTGGTTACAAACTTTGCTAGCGTCTTTATGAGATCATCATTTAGGAAGCAGGATAGAGAATTCATGGATACTCACAACTCTCCTTTCTCTTTTGGTCCCTTCTCTTTGGAGCGCGTCGTTTTTCTAAGCATCCATCGCTGTGTTCTAACGTTCCCATTTCTCACTGTGTCAGGCTAGCTTCTGATTACCATAAGTGTTTTTACAAAACCTTCAAGTACTTTGTCTGCTCGAGATAATTCTCTCACTCTCGAATCAGAATCTCCTCCTTAACATCTTCCAACACTTTGCTACTTGAGGTTAGTTTGATTGCAACGTTTCTGTTTTCATCCGTTTGCCTGGACCTCTAAACATCCTCCTTACCCCTCCTTTGCTTGCATTTTATCTCATGCTACTTGGTACCGTACTCAGCGCTGCATGGTTAAGGTACTTCACGCCTGTATTCTTCCTTGCAGGAGCTCGTGTGCCAGAGTTCTCATCCACGGTCGCAGCATGGAAGAGTTTTATCCTCCAACACTGGGGCCTCGCAATTCATCTAAATACGTCGTAACCGAATGTGGGATCGTATGAATATCAAAGATTTGTTGATTGTGCGAAAGCTAAGATGCATCGGCGTTGTAGATTTCGGAGCATTATCAATTTACAATTGACTGTTTGCGAAAGGGTTAAGGGCTACTATGCACCGCCCTCAATTCTACGCGCGTTGGACCTGATGGTGAAAGAGAGTATTAACTACAGTAACGTATCTTTCGGGTCACCCCTGAGATCCCTATCTATTATCATGTTACATTACATTTAATCAAAGATTTCAGTCGATGCTAAATCTGCTAAGCACCTCGCTGCGTCGTACGCAAACGATTGTTTCCACTCTTCCTTGCAATTCGGCGTATTGAATTTGAAATATCCCTTCGATCCTCGTTTCAGGTACTTCGAGTTACTGTGAGGAAAGGAATTTTATTCGGGGAGCGGTTTCCTAGGACCATGAGTTGCCAGCTATTCGTCGCGTGTGGACCGCGGGCGGGAAAGAGCGGCTCAGCTGCATTGTAAAAGCGAGAAGGAAATGTAAATTATGAAACAGTTGAAATAAACGATGAATGACTTTTAATTCGTCCTTTACTACCACCACCCTGAAAGTCTTCTTCGCCGAAGAGTTTATGCACTTCATGTAGAATCATTTGCACATCACGTTTTTTCCACGCTCAAGTTCCGGCGATCGGTAATTAACACGGTACGGCGATAGAAATTGTCGGAACGGTGTCATTAATTTTTCGAAGAATATCTTCCACTCACGTAACCTCTTTCAGCGGCCAACGCTGTCCGCTTTCCACATGTATTTGGTCCGGATCTTGGAACGACTTCCAGAGCGGACCGGTTACATTTTCCGATTAAACGAAACGCGATCGAAGTTCTTAAATACTCTGTGCATACCTGGAACCGCTTTGTGAGTAAAGTGCGCGACTTAATAGATAAATTCGTTCCCTCTAAGCTTTCCAAACAATTAAATGAACCTAGATGGTATGATAACGAAACTAGGTGAGCTCTGAAAAAACGAAGAGCTTTACACTCTACATTAAAAACCATTTCTTGTCCTTCAGACAAAAACAGTAAGATTGAAGTTGAATATAAAGACGCTAAATTAAATGCCAAGCGAACTATGCGCGAAGCTCTCCGTCGATTCAAAAAGAAGATAGAATACGTAGCTCCCTAACTGAAATGGATATTCGTAAAATCTTTAAGCGAAGGCTGGGTTCAAAAAGATTGGAAAATAGCAAATATAACTCCTATATTAAAAAACGGGTTAAAGGACGATCATGCGAATTGCAGGCCCATCTCAATAACATCACTAAGCGGTAAATTATTGGAGCATATTATTACTAGCTCCTTAATGGGCTATCCAGAAGAGAACAATTTCTTTGCAAGAAATCAACATGGTTAAAGAACAACGCGATCTTGGGAGACGCAGCTCGCCTTACCAATACACGATATTCTGAAATCTGCGGAAAACAAAAGACAGGTCGATGCTTATTCCTATACTTAGATACAGTTATCTACAGGGAAATAGCTTGCAGCGAGGATAGATGAGCACTCAGGAATGATTTAGATAAAATAATGGCCTGGTGCGAAAATTGGGAATTAGAGTTAAATATTAACAAGTGTTCCCTGGTCAACTTCTTTGACCGGAAAACTACGAATAATGATTTCACCTGCAGCCTCCGCGGAGAAAAAATTTCGATAGTGGTAACTGTAGAGTATCTTGGATTAACCCTGACGAAGAAACTGTCACGGAATACCCACATCCGTAATACATGTGGAAAACTTTAAAGAAACTCGGTTTCGTGAAGAGGATAGTCGGTGAGAGCGTAGAAAAAGTTCGCGAGCGATGTTACTTTGCGCTAGTCAGACCACACCTTGAGTATGCTTGTAGTGTATGGGATCCTGCCGATAAAAGTAATATAAGTGAATTAGAAAAGGTCCAACGTAAGACGATACGTTTTGTTAAAAATTGCTACGATAAATGGATAAGCGTAACTAAATTGCTCAAGGATGCGGGATGGGAACCGTAAGAACTGAGAAGAAGTAAGCGTAGATTATAATTGCTTAATAGATTCAAAGGAGAAACGTTCAAGGAAGACGTGGTGCAGATCATGCGCCCTCCCTGCTGTATAGGTCGATCGGATAGAGCGAACAAAATAAGGGAAATAGATGCGGAAACCGTCCGATTTAAAAATTCGTTTTTCCCTCGAACAATGCGCGAAAATAACCGTCTAGGGAGGTAAATTCACGGTGCAAGCACCCCCTCAACACACCGAAAGGTGGCTCGCAGGGTATCTACATAGACATTTCATTCACTTCAGTCACGTCGCAGAATTCGGTGCTTTATCCGCCTACCGCCGAAATAAACGCTTTTCGCATCTGCTCTGAGAAGTAATTGATTTTTTATTTCCTCTCTTTCCGCAACTAATGAAACGTCTCCATAATAAAGGAACTCGATCCATCTCACGGCTAATCGTTTCTCCGAAAAGCAGACCTTTAGGACGGTTTGAAGAACGTAGTTTGTCTGCGCATTGAATTGTTGCCGCGGAACCTTAAACGGGAAGGAGAAAGAATTCGTTATTCATCGCCTCGTAGTAACGATACCATTTTTCCGACAGAGGGGGCAGAGTAATGCTTCAGGTGTCGCTGTTCGGCGTTTGGTCGGCGGGTGTAAGTCGTGGGCAAAGACCGTTCTTGCATGGATATCATAGTCTTTCGGTATTGTGCATCGTCATTTGGTGAAAATCGTTCTGCAATGTGTTCTCGGCGATTCGTCGTGGAGGAAAGAATTGTGTCGAAATTCGTGTGTTAATTGGTTATCGGAGCGGATATAAGATTCCTTTGTTCGGCAGTTTGGATGACGTTATTCCCTTCTGCGAGTGCAGCCTAAGCAGGGCGGTTTGAGCGAAGAAGCGAGGTTCTAAAGGAGGCATTGAGGTAAGAGAGCCAGTCCCATCGGAAAGTATTTGGATCGCCCTTTGCCTGTGTTTACAGAAATGTGCCCCGAGAATTTTACCTGCCTATTGTTCGGGAGCGAACGTGTGGCTAGATTTCCTTTCGTCTTCGCGATAGATGTGTTTAATATGAGGTCGGATATCTATGTTGTCGGTCGAAAGCGAACTTTCCTCCGGCTGCATATGGACTCGTAATGTGTTGTTGAATAGCGATAATTAATAAGGAATCGGTAGCGGTTTCTACGAACGGAGCACTCCGTCGTGGCGTAAAGGTTGGATTCGGGATGCTTGTAACCTGGATGTTGCATTCTTAATTGTAAATATAGGGAAATAAGCAACTGGTTGGTAGGAGCGATGCGAACGGGGCGGAATGCAAGGGGGAAATGACATATGCCTAACGGCGCCCGAAAGTGGGACAGTCACCTCCGGGATTCTAAAAATGCAATTAGATTTTAGAATAATAACTCTTGGTCGATGGTAACCGATAAAAATTACATGAATACTAGTATTTATTATGATTTTTTCCTACTACGTGAGTCTTACTGCACAGCATTACCATTTTCATAAGTTATCGCAAATTATTTGGACCATTTTCAAGGAAACAAACTTACGCCGCGGTCATGATAAAAGGAGAGAGAGATTGTAGAGGTATTCAATCGGTAAGAAGATAAATAACTATTTGGCATAAAATTCAATAATACGACTATTGCACTGACAGCGGTGGTATTTCCCTCAGCCAATCAGAATCGAGTTAAATTGTTTAGCGGGAGACCAAATAATGTTAATTTTTTTTATGAAAGCGAAAATCGATAACGGTTAATTTTGATCTGTAAGCAACGGTTGTAAGGTGATGGCTATCCAGCAAACCCCCGGAAGGTTTTATTTTTGTAAATATAACGTTAAAAACTTTCTGGCGTTACCTTCCCTTTCTCGAATTTTCATTGCACCATAAACTGAGTTTTAAGAGAACTGCACGTAATTCCATTAACATGCATCGTTAAAATACTAACAAGGTATCTTCAGCATTGTGTGTTTAGCTGGAGTAAGCCTTTTCTTTTTGGATATTCGCTTGTTAATTCGATCCTTTTTCAATTTTAGGACGACATGTGTTCTTTGGGAATTTCCATGACGTACGGAAGAGAGGAGTGATTGTGTTCAGCGGATGGATTACAACGCCTTCTTCGTTTCCTTTGCTGCAGGGAGAACGCAGTGAAACATTTGCCAATGTGAGTATCTTTAATTCTCAGTATAAAGAGTGATGAACAGGAGGTTTTGGTATTGTGGAATGATATTTCACAGGATATACAACGCTACCTTTTATTACTTACACTCTTCGTACATTTATTTGCAGGATATTAAAATTTTGCCATTCTAATTCGATGATAACTTCTTCCAAACTTCCTTCCATAATAGGTCATGTTCCCATTGATTCTTATCCCCTTAGCACCTTTCCTAACACTTACCTTCGCGTTCCTACGATTTGCTATGAAGCGCAGGGTCTCTCATCGGAGTATCAGGTTCTTCATCTTGGAATTATTGTGTTTAGCCTACGACGTTATTCTACTTTTCTTATCCTATCTGTTGACATCATGCCCATAGTTCCCCCATAGATCAATCACTCTGTGATTGCAGGCCTTCATTGTGTCTTTTCAGTGGTTCAAATCACTGTTCTGCAGGTTCTAACATTTGTAAGAAACGTTTACAACCTGCATTTAAAGCTCGGTTCATAAAAATAATCTTCTGACAGAACTTCATGGAGCATAGATAAAGACTATTCCTTGAGAAGTCTTACTTGACTTTAATTATTTTGGGAACAATGATATCAATTCCTCCAGCTCATGGCAAGCATGCCTCTTGATCATTAAAATAAGTAATAATAATAGCATGAGGCAATAACCTTCATGAGATATCCAGTGGTACCATGTGCTGCAGTGACCGATACGGATTTCAGTTTCTTTTTTGGTGTTTTCTTGAACTGCCTAATCGAGGATAGAGCTTGGATATTCCAGCCGATGTTTTCCTTGTAACATTCACCTTCGAAGTACCTTCTAGGTGTGGATGATGTTCATAGACCCATAGCATTAAAGAATCTTTTTTGTTGCAGGATTGGGGATGGTGCTCTCCACACACTAGTTTCGATTATAAACGTGGCATGGCACCGAAGAAGACAGAGAATCGGTTTATGGGTACGACTCGACTCATCCAGATGCATCCTGAGTAAATCTCTGTCCAGCTACGATTTCCTGTCTCCAGAAAATGTAATTGATCCCACCGAGACTTTGGAAGGTTGGTTACAAACTATGCTAGCGTCTTTATGAGATCATCATTTAGGAAGCAGGATAGAGAATTCATGGATACTCACAACTCTCCTTTCTCTTTTGGTCCCTTCTCTTTGGAGCGCGTCGTTTTTCTAAGCATCCATCGCTGTGTTCTAACGTTCTAATTCCTCACTGTGTCAGGCTAGCTTCTGATTACCATAAGTGTTTTTACAAAACCTTCAAGTACTTTGTCTGCTCGAGATAATTCTCTCACTCTCGAATCAGAATCTCCTCCTTAACATCTTCCAACACTTTGCTACTTGAGGTTAGTTTGATTGCAACGTTTCTGTTTTCATCCGTTTGCCTGGACCTCTAAACATTCTCCTTACCCCTCTTTTGCTTGCATTTTATCTCATGCTACTTGGTACCGTACTCAGCGCTGCATGGTTAAGGTACTTCACTCCTGTATTCTTCCTTGCAGAAGCTCGTGTGCCAGAGTTCTCATCCACGGTCGCAGCATGGAAGAGTTTTATCCTCCAACACTGGCGCCTCGCAATTCATCTAAATACGTCGTAACCGAATGTGAGATCGTATGAATATCAAAGATTTGTTGATTGTGCGAAAGCTATGATGCATCGGCGTTGTAGATTTCGGAGCATTATCAATTTACAATTGGCTGTTTGCGAAAGGGTTAAGGGCTACTATGCACCGCCCTCAATTCTACGCGCGTTGGACCTGATGGTGAAAGAGAGTATTAACTACAGTAACGTATCTTTCGGGTCACCCCTGAGATCCCTATCTATTATCATGTTACATTACATTTAATCAAAGATTTCAGTCGATGCTTAATCTGCTAAACACCTCGCTGCGTCGTACGCAAACGATTGTTTCCACTCTTCCTTGCAATTCGGCGTATTGAATTTGAAATATCCCTTCGATCCTCGTTTCAGGTACTTCGAGTTACTGTGAGGAAAGGAATTTTATTCGGGGAGCGGTTTCCTAGGACCATGAGTTGCCAGCTATTCGTCGCGTGTGGACCGCGGGCGGGAAAGAGCGGCTCAGCTGCATTGTAAAAGCGAGAAGGAAATGTAAATTATGAAACAGTTGAAATAAACGATGAATGACTTTTAATTCGTCTTTTACTACCACCACCCTGAAAGTCTTCTTCGCCGAAGAGTTTATACACTTCATGTAGAATCATTTGCACATCACGTTTTTTCCACGCTCAAGTTCCGGCGCTCGGTAATTAACACGGTACGGCGATAGAAATTGTCGGAACGGTGTCATTAATTTTTCGAAGAATATCTTCCACTCACGTAACCTCTTTCAGCGGCCAACGCTGTCCGCTTTCCACATGTATTTGGTCCGGATCTTGGAACGACTTCCAGAGCGGACCGGTTACATTTTCCGATTAAACGAAACGCGATCGAAGTTCTTAAATACTCTGTGCATACCTGGAACCGCTTTGTGAGTAAAGTGCGCGACTTAATAGATAAATTCGTTCCCTCTTCCCTTTCCAAACAATTAAATGAACCTAGATGGTATGATAACGAAACTAGGTGAGCTCTGAAAAAACGAAGAGCTTTACACTCTACATTAAAAACCATTTCTTGTCCTTCAGACAAAAACAGTAAGATTGAAGTTGAATATAAAGACGCTAAATTAAATGCCAAGCGAACTATGCGCGAAGCTCTCCGTCGATTCAAAAAGAAGATAGAATACGTAGCTCCCTAACTGAAATGGATATTCGTAAAATCTTTAAGCGAAGGCTGGGTTCAAAAAGATTGGAAAATAGCAAATATAACTCCTATATTAAAAAACGGGTTAAAGGACGATCATGCGAATTGCAGGCCCATCTCAATAACATCACTAAGCGGTAAATTATTGGAGCATATTATTACTAGCTCCTTAATGGGCTATCCAGAAGAGAACAATTTCTTTGCAAGAAATCAACATGGTTAAAGAACAACGCGATCTTGGGAGACGCAGCTCGCCTTACCAATACACGATATTCTGAAATCTGCGGAAAACAAAAGACAGGTCGATGCTTATTCCTATACTTAGATACAGTTATCTACAGGGAAATAGCTTGCAGCGAGGATAGATGAGCACTCAGGAATGATTTAGATAAAATAATGGCCTGGTGCGAAAATTGGGAATTAGAGTTAAATATTAACAAGTGTTCCCTGGTCAACTTCTTTGACCGGAAAACTACGAATAATGATTTCACCTGCAGCCTCCGCGGAGAAAAAATTTCGATAGTGGTAACTGTAGAGTATCTTGGATTAACCCTGACGAAGAAACTGTCACGGAATACCCACATCCGTAATACATGTGGAAAACTTTAAAGAAACTCGGTTTCGTGAAGAGGATAGTCGGTGAGAGCGTAGAAAAAGTTCGCGAGCGATGTTACTTTGCGCTAGTCAGACCACACCTTGAGTATGCTTGTAGTGTATGGGATCCTGCCGATAAAAGTAATATAAGTGAATTAGAAAAGGTCCAACGTAAGACGATACGTTTTGTTAAAAATTGCTACGATAAATGGATAAGCGTAACTAAATTGCTCAAGGATGCGGGATGGGAACCGTAAGAACTGAGAAGAAGTAAGCGTAGATTATAATTGCTTAATAGATTCAAAGGAGAAACGTTCAAGGAAGACGTGGTGCAGATCATGCGCCCTCCCTGCTGTACAGGTCGATCGGATAGAGCGAACAAAATAAGGGAAATAGATGCGGAAACCGTCCGATTTAAAAATTCGTTTTTCCCTCGAACAATGCGCGAAAATAACCGTCTAGGGAAGTAAATTCACGGTGCATGCACCCCCTGCCACACACCGAAAGGTGGCTCGCAGGGTATCTACATAGACATTTCATTTACTTCAGTCACGTCGCAGAATTCGGTGCTTTATCCGCCTACCGCCGAAATAAACGCTTTTCGCATCTGCTCTGAGAAGTAATTGATTTTTTATTTCCTCTCTTTCCGCAACTAATGAAACGTCTCCATAATAAAGGAACTCGATCCATCTCACGGCTAATCGTTTCTCCGAAAAGCAGACCTTTAGGACGGTTTGAAGAACGTAGTTTGTCTGCGCATTGAATTGTTGCCGCGGAACCTTAAACGGGAAGGAGAAAGAATTCGTTATTCATCGCCTCGTAGTAACGATACCATTTTTCCGACAGAGGGGGCAGAGTAATGCTTCAGGTGTCGCTGTTCGGCGTTTGGTCGGCGGGTGTAAGTCGTGGGCAAAGACCGTTCTTGCATGGATATCATAGTCTTTCGGTATTGTGCATCGTCATTTGGTGAAAATCGTTCTGCAATGTGTTCTCGGCGATTCGTCGTGGAGGAAAGAATTGTGTCGAAATTCGTGTGTTAATTGGTTATCGGAGCGGATATAAGATTCCTTTGTTCGGCAGTTTGGATGACGTTATTCCCTTCTGCGAGTGCAGCCTAAGCAGGGCGGTTTGAGCGAAGAAGCGAGGTTCTAAAGGAGGCATTGAGGTAAGAGAGCCAGTCCCATCGGAAAGTATTTGGATCGCCCTTTGCCTGTGTTTACAGAAATGTGCCCCGAGAATTTTACCTGCCTATTGTTCGGGAGCGAACGTGTGGCTAGATTTCCTTTCGTCTTCGCGATAGATGTGTTAAATATGAGCTCGGATATCTATGTTGTCGGTCGAAAGCGAACTTTCCTCCGGCTGCATATGGACTCGTAAGGTGTTGTTGAATCGCGGTAATTAATAAGGAATCGGTAGCGGTTTCTACGAACGGAGCACTCCGTCGTGGCGTAAAGGTTGGATTCGGGATGCTTGTAACCTGGATGTTGCATTCTTAATTGTAAATATAGGGAAATAAGCAACTGGTGGGTAGGAGCGATGCGAACGGGGCGGAATGCAAGGGGGAAATGACATATGCCTAACGGCGCCCGAAAGTGGGACAGTCACCTCCGGGATTCTAAAAATGCAATTAGATTTTAGAATAATAACTCTTGGTCGATGGTAACCGATAAAAATTACATGAATACTAGTATTTATTATGATTTTTTCCTACTACGTGAGTCTTACTGCACAGCATTACCATTTTCATAAGTTATCGCAAATTATTTGGACCATTTTCAAGGAAACAAACTTACGCCGCGGTCATGATAAAAGGAGAGAGAGATTGTAGAGGTATTCAATCGGTAAGAAGATAAATAACTATTTGGCATAAAATTCAATAATACGACTATTGCACTGACAGCGGTGGTATTTCCCTCAGCCAATCAGAATCGAGTTAAATTGTTTAGCGGGAGACCAAATAATGTTAATTTTTTTTATGAAAGCGAAAATCGATAACGGTTAATTTTGATCTGTAAGCAACGGTTGTAAGGTGATGGCTATCCAGCAAACCCCCGGAAGGTTTTATTTTTGTAAATATAACGTTAAAAACTTTCTGGCGTTACCTTCCCTTTCTCGAATTTTCATTGCACCATAAACTGAGTTTTAAGAGAACTGCACGTAATTCCATTAACATGCATCGTTAAAATACTAACAAGGTATCTTCAGCATTGTGTGTTTAGCTGGAGTAAGCCTTTTCTTTTTGGATATTCGCTTGTTAATTCGATCCTTTTTCAATTTTAGGACGACATGTGTTCTTTGGGAATTTCCATGACGTACGGAAGAGAGGAGTGATTGTGTTCAGCGGATGGATTACAACGCCTTCTTCGTTTCCTTTGCTGCAGGGAGAACGCAGTGAAACATTTGCCAATGTGAGTATCTTTAATTCTCAGTATAAAGAGTGATGAACAGGAGGTTTTGGTATTGTGGAATGATATTTCACAGGATATACAACGCTACCTTTTATTACTTACACTCTTCGTACATTTATTTGCAGGATATTAAAATTTTGCCATTATAATTCGATGATAACTTCTTCCAAACTTCCTTCCATAATAGGTCATGTTCCCATTGATTCTTATCCCCTTAGCACCTTTCCTAACACTTACCTTCGCGTTCCTACGATTTGCTATGAAGCGCAGGGTCTCTCATCGGAGTATCAGGTTCTTCATCTTGGAATTATTGTGTTTAGCCTACGACGTTATTCTACTTTTCTTATCCTATCTGTTGACATCATGCCCATAGTTCCCCCATAGATCAATCACTCTGTGATTGCAGGCCTTCATTGTGTCTTTTCAGTGGTTCAACTCATTGTTCTGCAGATTCGAACATTTGCTAAGAAACCTTTACAACCTGCACTTAAAGCTCGCTTCATAAAAATAATCTTCTCACAGAACTTCATGGAGCATAGATGAAGACTATTCCTTGAGAAGTCTTACTTGACTTTAATTATTTTGGCAACAATCATATCAATTCCTCCAGCTCATGGCAAGCATGCCTCTTGATTAGTAAAATAAAGTAATAATAATAGCATGAGGCAATAACCTGCATGAGATATCCAGTGGTACCATGTGCTGCAGTGACCGATACGGATTTCAGTTTCTTTTTTGGTGTTTCCTTGAACTGCCTCATCGAGGATAGAGCTTGGATATTCCAGCCGATGTTTTCCTTGTAACATTCACCTTCGAAGTACCTTCTAGGTGTCGATGATGTTCATAGACCCATAGCATTAAAGAATCTTTTTTGTTGCAGGATTGGGGATGGTGCTCTCCACTCACTAGTTTCGATTATAAACGTGGCATGGCACCGAAGAAGACAGAGAATCGGTTTATGGGTACGACTCGACTCATCCAGATGCATCCTGAGTAAATCTCTGTCCAACTACGATTTCCTGTCTCCAGAAAATGTAATTGATCCCACCGAGACTTTGGAAGGTTGGTTACAAACTTTGCTAGCGTCTTTATGAGATCATCATTTAGGAAGCAGGATAGAGAATTCATGGATACTCACAACTCTCCTTTCTCTTTTGGTCCCTTCTCTTTGGAGCGCGTCGTTTTTCTAAGCATCCATCGCTGTGTTCTAACGTTCTAATTCCTCACTGTGTCAGGCTAGCTTCTGATTACCATAAGTGTTTTTACAAAACCTTCAAGTACTTTGTCTGCTCGAGATAATTCTCTCACTCTCGAATCAGAATCTCCTCCTTAACATCTTCCAACACTTTGCTACTTGAGGTTAGTTTGATTGCAACGTTTCTGTTTTCATCCGTTTGCCTGGACCTCTAAACATTCTCCTTACCCCTCTTTTGCTTGCATTTTATCTCATGCTACTTGGTACCGTACTCAGCGCTGCATGGTTAAGGTACTTCACTCCTGTATTCTTCCTTGCAGGAGCTCGTGTGCCAGAGTTCTCATCCACGGTCGCAGCATGGAAGAGTATTATCCTCCAAAACTGGCGCCTCGCAATTCATCTAAATACGTCGTAACCGAATGTGGGATCGTATGAATATCAAAGATTTGTTGATTGTGCGAAAGCTAAGATGCATCGGCGTTGTAGATTTCGGAGCATTATCAATTTACAATTGGCTGTTTGCGAAAGGGTTAAGGGCTACTATGCACCGCCCTCAATTCTACGCGCGTTGGACCTGATGGTGAAAGAGAGTATTAACTACAGTAACGTATCTTTCGGGTCACCCCTGAGATCCCTATCTATTATCATGTTACATTACATTTAATCAAAGATTTCAGTCGATGCTAAATCTGCTAAGCACCTCGCTGCGTCGTACGCAAACGATTGTTTCCACTCTTCCTTGCAATTCGGCGTATTGAATTTGAAACATCCCTTCGATCCTCGTTTCAGGTACTTCGAGTTACTGTGAGGAAAGGAATTTTATTCGGGGAGCGGTTTCCTAGGACCATGAGTTTCCAGCCATTCGTCGCGTGTGGACCGCGGGCGGGAAAGAGCGGCTCAGCTGCATTGTAAAAGCGAGAAGGAAATGTAAATTATGAAACAGTTGAAATAAACGATGAATGACTTTTAATTCGTCTTTTACTACCACCACCCTGAAAGTCTTCTTCGCCGAAGAGTTTATACACTTCATTTAGAATCATTTGCACATCACGTTTTTTCCACGCTCAAGTTCCGGCGCTCGGTAATTAACACGGTACGGCGATAGAAATTGTCGGAACGGTGTCATTAATTTTTCGAAGAATATCTTCCACTCACGTAACCTCTTTCAGCGGCCAACGCTGTCCGCTTTCCACATGTATTTGGTCCGGATCTTGGAACGACTTCCAGAGCGGACCGGTTACATTTTCCGATTAAACGAAACGCGATCGAAGTTCTTAAATACTCTGTGGATACCTGTTTGTGAGTAAAGTGCGCGACTTAATAGATAAATTCGTTCCCTCTTCCCTTTCCAAACAATTAAATGAACCTAGATGGTATGATAACGAAACTAGGTGAGCTCTGAAAAAACGAAGAGCTTTACACTCTACATTAAAAACCATTTCTTGTCCTTCAGACAAAAACAGTAAGATTAAAGTAGAATATAAAGACGCTAAATTAAATGCCAAGCGAACTATGCGCGAAGCTCTCCGTCGATTCAAAAAGAAGATATTAGATGAAAAACTTGACGAGAACCCTAAACTTTTCCTGTCGTTTGTACGTGAGGTCCAAGGTAGAATACAAACAGTAGTATCTTTAAAAAATTTAAGCGGTCACTTAATAAATTCGTCTGTAAATACGTTTATTACTACCATGAACCTGAAAGTTATTTTGCCCAAAAATGTTTAACTTCATATAGAATCATTTGCACTGATCATAACGTTCTTTCCACTCTGAAGTTCCGGAGCACGGTAATTTATACGGTACCGCATTTGGAAATTGTCGGAACGGATGTCATAACTTTTTCGAAGAATATCTTCCACACGCATGACCTCGCATGAACCAACGCTGTACGCTATCGATGTATTGTGTGGCTCGCACGGTATCTACATAGACATTTCATTTACTTCAGCCACGTCGCAGAATTCGGTGCTTTATCCGCCTACCGCCGAAATAAACGCTTTTCGCATCTGCTCTGGGAAGTAATTGATTTTTTATTTCCTCTCTTTCCGCAACTAATGAAACGTCTCCATAATAAAGGAACTCGATCCATCTCACGGCTAATCGTTTCTCCGAAAAGCAGACCTTTAGGACGGTTTGAAGAACGTAGTTTGTCTGCGCATTGAATTGTTGCCGCGGAACCTTAAACGGGATGGAGAAAGAATTCGTTGTTCATCGCCTCGTAGTAACGATACAATTGTTCCGACAGAGGGGGCAAAGTAATGCTTTAGGTGTCGCTGTTCGGCGTTTTGTTTTGGGTCTAATTTTTGAGCTATTTTTGATATCGATTTGCGTAAGCATTACTAGAAAACCTAAATGTATTGTTTCTTTAGATAATTTTCTTTCCTCGTATCTACATTGCCTTTCTTTATATTGATTTTGAATATGTCTTTAATACCTTGATAGTAGTATATAATAAAATAAATAATATTAAGAAAAATATCTTATTCATAAGCTCTGGTGTAAGCACCGATTTTACTATTCTATAATGGAATCCGTTATTATATAAACAAGATCTCATCATCTTTTCGAATATTTCAGTCGCAAAATTGCATCGTTCGCCCACCGTACCTGAATTCCCTCCGAATTCGGAATTTTCATTATATGCATAAAATTCTTTGGAAAAAATACGGCCACATTTCGTTTCACTCAATCATATAATCCCTTTTTAATAATCTACCTTTAACCATTGTTTGTCTTATATTTCGAATGAAATGGGGGTTCGAAATACGGAGAATTGCAATGTACGTATTTGTCACAAACACTCCGGAAGCTTAAATTAGAAGTGGAAATAGATCGACATTTATCGCCTGTATCGTTGTCATAGCTAAATTACCCTAAATCACCTTCCATTAGAGGGCGTCGTGTTTATCCTTATTTTGCTGTTATAGTTATAGTCTGCTGGTCGTTCTTGCGTGCAAAGTGTATTCTTGTTGCCTATGGATGACAGCTTTCACTTTCCGATCGATTCATTTGATTTGGAGGTTCCGTGTTTCCTCCCGTATGAGGACATAATTATTATGTAAAGTGTTGATGAAATATAGGTATTGTGGAGGGAAGCAAATGAGGGTTTAAAAGAGATAGCAGTTTAGTAGATTAAAGCATTTCAATGGGATGGTGGGTGAAACCGAAGAGCATTCGTAACGCAATAGAAGAACTTCATTTGATTTTCAAACCGTTATTATTTGACTGAAAGCTAGATTCGATGAGGTTGACAGATTGAGTTTTAATCGTTAAACTTTTCCTTTTCAAACTGTTTGCGAAAGAGGCGGTTACTCCGCTCCTTTCCACCAATTATAATAAAACTCACTATTAATGTGATATATAGTTCAACAATTTAATGTAGTACCGTATTTTTCGATACTTTGGTCGCATAAAAAATCCCGCTGTATATTAACTCCAATGCGCCTTGTAGTCCACTGCGCCTCAAAAACGTAACAAAGCAGTTCACATATTGACAGGCAGCAGTTCGTATTATTGACAAGGTATATTGATTTTGAAATTTCCTTTATTGTTTCAGGTACTTTGAATAAAGGTTCATCAATGAAGTTCAAACAGAGGAACAGTAGCACGATGTATGGAAGTTTCCAAAACTCGGAGAGACTATTCGTCACATGCGGACCAACAACCACAAGTGGGAAACAGCATCTCAGCTGCAATGAACACGGAAGAAAGTATTGTCACACTTTGTATGTACATTATTGTACAGTCTGAATAAATGATATCTTAAGAAAACTCTCAATTCCTATTCTTCACCCACTGTTCAAGTAGCCATTACTAATAAAAGAAGTTAAAATTCGAAACGGATTAATTTTCTCTGCTCATCATATCGGTTCAATATAGAACATGGAAGAATTGGTCTCTCTAGCTCTTAAGATGCTATTTTTATGTCCAAGCCACATATGCATACCAATTTCACCCGGGGCCTTTTTGCTATGAGTGCAATCGTTGAGGGGTAAACTCTCCTCTAATCATGAGATGCTGATTGTTCTATTTCGACCTTTTTTTATCGTTTCAGAAAAAAAGATATCAGAGAATCGTCGGTGAATGGATCCTGTAAAAGCCAAGTTTCGAGAAGAAATATAATGAGGTGCAAATTCTATTGAAATTGGGTGCAGTGCATAGGAGAGGTAACGAATAAAATTTTCCTATGGGATTTTACCGTGCGATTCGCACTGTAGGGAACGGATGAATATGCGATGTTAGCAATAAAGTGATGTTTGAAATATTAAAGAATTTTGAAGCATGGTGAATGGTTTTGTTCATTTATATACTGGAGTTTTCTCCCCGTTACAAAAGAATGGATTGTAATTCGCGTGACAGCACGAAATATCGTGGGTAAAATTGATTCAGAAGAGCGAAAATTATAAGGATGAACGAGATATAATTGAACCGCATCGTGAAATTTGGGACATACTAATATAGGTGGGTATCGATAGCGCCACAACGTCAAAAACAAGAATCTTAGTTCAAGGATGATATATGATAGATGGTACCGTAGGGTACAAGTGGTGCCACGACGTCAAGGCCTGGAATCTTAGATCAAAGTTAATGTATGGTAGATGGTATCCATGGATATCAGCGCCACAACGGCAAGGCCCAGAACTAATTTTATCGATGCGAAGATGAGAACGTGACGAGGAGGGAATATTTGGATGATATAGCGTTGGAAGGATACGTTGCACAGATGTCTCTGTAATTTTGATCTTTTAGTCATCGAGTATACCGTAGTGGCAGAAAAAGATCGACTAATGGTGAACCCCCTAGGCTTTAGGGGAATGAGGGTGGGGCGACTCCATATAAAATTCGCGTTTCATATAAAAAAAATCCCTTCCTGTTTTAGATTTTTCGTGATTTTGCGTTTTTCAAATTATTATGAAAATTTTCATTTCCCAGGTGTCTTTAAATACGTCATTTAAATTATGATGAAATGGTGATTAGTCATGTGTCTTAATTTATTTTTCTTTAAATTCGGCGGGTGTCTTAAATTCCGTTCAAAATTTGTTCCAGAGTATGGAACGGGAGGCCATGTTGAGGAAATGTACACCGATGTGAATTGGTGTAGCATTTCCTCCATGCCCCCCCAAAAATTCAGTCCTCGTCCGAATCATTATATACCCAAAAATATCTTCCGCGAATGTGAGATATCAAGAGAGGCTATGGCAAGGGCTATCGGTACGAGGGTACCCAAGAATTTCATTTTGAGATACTATGAATCCGGAACTAAAATTTTAAATTACGGAAGGAGCAATTACTAAAACTTACAAAATTAATCCGAATAGGTATGATATTTGAAGGAATTTCTCTCTAAATTGGAAGTGAAACGTAAAAAAATGTGATTATTTTGCATATAGAGGTCGGGAGACATCTCGCGGTAAATTTTTCGTAACTTTAACGCAATCATAATGAAGAGGGAAGATTCGAAATTTAAAATGGATGTCAGAAGAGTGGCTCATAAGTCTTTGTTTAATCGTAAGCCATTCAAATCCATATTTTAAAGAATCGCCCAGAAAATTGTTTGCAATCATTTCTGTTCGTAAATAATACTAGTGAAATTCAGCTTGCAAACTGCACGCAAAATATTTATACGGCTATTAACGAATAAATAAAGTTTTCCGAAAGTATTATTAACTGCTAAACCGAAGTTGTAAATAATTCCGTGTGTCTATTTAGAGTTCCATCTTCTCATTTGAATATTCTAACCTCTAAATATTACTCTAATATTAACAGGGTACATCCGCCGCAAAACAGGAGTCGGTAATGCTTCAGTGCGTGATGCCAGTAAAGCAAAACACCGGTAGCTAGAATCCAGTGGGAGCCTCGCAACAAACTGACGAACTGGATGTATAATAACGTGTGTCTAATAACGAATACGTAAACTTACGTAATGATCACAAAATGCTCAACTATAACAATACCTACGAGTAATTTGCAGTTCCGCCGAAGTCCAATGTACTTCTCAAGGAGTCTCTCTTCCCTGTATGTATCTTTACTCTGATATACTTACGGGGAAGAGTCGTCACGAAAAATTTCCTTCGGACATGCGCCAGTGCCCATGGTACGTAACATCAGTGTTTAGAATCCTAGGCTACCGCTCAGTAGTACTCGCTAACCACGCGGTTTCACAGAGGTTTCTAGATCGGTACGTGCCACACCGAGCATCCATGTATACTGTATGACAACAACTACTAGCGTCAACCTACCGCTAGTACAAGATGACTAGGATTTCACGAGTACGTTTTGTTAATGACACTGACTAAGACCAAAGCGATGATTAAAGGTATCAATCATAGTTCAGAGACGTTTGCGTAATAAAAGTACTTAATTAACTGTAATTATTAGGTAGATTTGTACTTGTAGCCTTAGTAAGGTCATTATAAACATTAAAAATTGCTCTTTGTTAACTAAATAATTAGCATAATCTTTGTTTGTGTACTGATACACATACAGAGACCTCTGTATCACTTCCAATAAGGGACTTATTAGATTTGAGTATTGCCGCGTAATTACGTCACAACATTACGTACAAGTACGTAGTTTAAATACTTTAAAATACAAAAGTGTTTTTTTATTTTTGATTTCTAAAGTCTTAATGATCATTGCGAGCGGTTCAAGGTTTTGCTATGTTTCTTCGAGTCTCTTTCCAATTGCTTCCATAAAAGGTTATTGCATAATATAATGAACATATTACTGATATTTTTTGTTTTAGAATTATTAAATATACAACTGAAGTGAATTGCTTAAGTAAACTTATGTCAGGTACTTAAGTACGCTTAAGTAAGGACAGGATAATAAGATGGTTCGGGTAGCATAAGAGTCAATTGAGAATTGTGATTCAACTTGGTCGTTTGCAACTTTAATTCTAAAACAGGAAAGAATACCATTAAAGAAACACAGAAGGAGAGAGACAACGGGGATAAATCTTTTGTATCAAATGGGTGGGCGTTCGTTCAAAGCGGCGCTTATTGTTATTATTATACATATTGTAAAAACTGGCGTTACGTACCATGAGCACTGGTGCATGTCCGAAGGAAATTTTTTGTGACGGCTCTTCCCCGTAAGTATTTTAGAGTAAACATACATAGAGGGAATAGAGACTTCTTGAGAAGAACATTGGACTTCGGCGGAACTGCAAATTACTCATAGGTATTGTTAAAGTATATACGATGAGCAGTTTGTGATCATTACGTAAGTTTACGTATTCGTTATTAGACACACGTTATTATACATCCAGTTCGTCGGTTTGTTGCGAGGCTCCCACTGGAGTCTAGGTACCGGTGTTTTGCTTTACTGGCATCACGCACTGAAGCAATACCGACTCCTGTTTTGCGGCGGATGTACCCTGTTAATATTAGAGTAATATTTAGAGGTTAGAATATTCAAATAAGAAGATGGAACTCTAAATAGACACACGGAATTATTTACGACTTCGGTTTAGCAGTTAATAATACTTTCGGAAAACTTTATTTATTCGTTAATAGCCGTATAAATATTTTGCGTGCAGTTTGCAAGCTGAATTTCACTAGTATTATTTACGAACAGAAATGAATGCAAACAATTTTCTGGGTGATTCTTTAAAATATGGATTTGAATGGCTTACGATTAAACAAAGACTTATGAGCCACTCTTCTGACATCCATTTTAAATTTCGAATCTTCCCTCTTCATTATGATTGCGTTAAAGTTACGAAAAATTTACCGCGAGATGTCTCCCGACCTCTATATGCAAAATAATCACATTTTTTTACGTTTCACTTCCAATTTAGAGAGAAATTCCTTCAAATATCATACCTATTCGGATTAATTTTGTAAGTTTTAGTAATTGCTCCTTCCGTAATTTAAAATTTTAGTTCCGGATTCATAGTATCTCAAAATGAAATTCTTGGGTACCCTCGTACCGATAGCCCTTGCCATAGCCTCTCTTGATATCTCACATTCGCGGAAGATATTTTTGGGTATATAATGATTCGGACGAGGACTGAATTTTTGGGGGGGCATGGAGGAAATGCTACACCAATTCACATCGGTGTACATTTCCTCAACATGGCCTCCCGTTCCATACTCTGGAACAAATTTTGAACGGAATTTAAGACACCCGCCGAATTTAAAGAAAAATAAATTAAGACACATGACTAATCACCATTTCATCATAATTTAAATGACGTATTTAAAGACACCTGGGAAATGAAAATTTTCATAATAATTTGAAAAACGCAAAATCACGAAAAATCTAAAACAGGAAGGGATTTTTTTTATATGAAACGCGAATTTTATATGGAGTCGCCCCACCCTCATTCCCCTAAAGCCTAGGGGGTTCACCATTAGTCGATCTTTTTCTGCCACTACGGTATACTCGATGACTAAAAGATCAAAATTACAGAGACATCTGTGCAACGTATCCTTCCAACGCTATATCATCCAAATATTCCCTCCTCGTCACGTTCTCATCTTCGCATCGATAAAATTAGTTCTGGGCCTTGCCGTTGTGGCGCTGATATCCATGGATACCATCTACCATACATTAACTTTGATCTAAGATTCCAGGCCTTGACGTCGTGGCACCACTTGTACCCTACGGTACCATCTATCATATATCATCCTTGAACTAAGATTCTTGTTTTTGACGTTGTGGCGCTATCGATACCCACCTATATTAGTATGTCCCAAATTTCACGATGCGGTTCAATTATATCTCGTTCATCCTTATAATTTTCGCTCTTCTGAATCAATTTTACCCACGATATTTCGTGCTGTCACGCGAATTACAATCCATTCTTTTGTAACGGGGAGAAAACTCCAGTATATAAATGAACAAAACCATTCACCATGCTTCAAAATTCTTTAATATTTTAAACATCACTTTATTGCTAACATCGCATATTCATCCGTTCCCTACAGTGCGAATCGCACGGTAAAATCCCATAGGAAAATTTGATTCGTTACCTCTCCTATGCGCTGCAACCGATTTCAATAGAATTTGCACCTCATTATATTTCTCTTCGAAACTTAGCTTTTACAGGATCCATTCACCGACGATTCTCTGATATCTTTTTTTCTGAAACGATAAAAAAAGGTCGAAATAGAACAATCAGCATCTCATAATTAGAGGAGAGTTTACCCCTCAACGATTGCACTCATAGCAAGAAGGCCCCGGGTGAAATTGGTATGCATATGTGGCTTGGACATAAAAATAACATCTTGAGAGCTAGAGAGACCAATTCTTACACGTTCTATATTGAATCAATATGATGATCAATGAAAATTAATCCGTTTCGAATTTTAACTTCTCTTATTAAAAATGGCTACTTGAACGGTGGGTGAAGAATAGGAATTGAGAGTTTTCTTAAGATATCATTTATTCAGACTGTACAATAATGTACATACAGAGTGTGACAATACTTTCTTCCTTGTTCATTGCAGCTGAGATGCTGTTTCCCACTTGTGGTTGTTGGTCCGCATGTGACGAAAAGTCTCTCCGAGTTTTGGAAACTTCCATACATCGTGCTACTGTTCCTCTGTTTGAACTTCATTGATGAACCTTTATTCAAAGTACCTGAAACAAAAAAGGATATTTCAAAATCAATATACCTTGTCAATAATACGAACTGCTGCCTGTCAATATGTGAACTGCTTTCTTACGTTTTTGAGAAGCAGTGGATTACAAGGCGCATTGGAGTTAATAAACAGCGGGATTTTTTATGCGACCAAAGTATCGAAAAATACGGTACTACATTAAATTGTTGAACTATTTATCACATTAATAGTGAGTTTTATTATAATTGGTGGAAAGGTGCGGAGTAAGCGCCTCTTTCGCAAACAGTTTGAAAAGGAAAAGTTTAATGATTAAAACTCAATCCGTCAACCTCATCGAATCTAATACATTACAGCTTTCAGTCAAATAATAACGGTTTGAAAATCAAATGAAGTTCTTCTATTGCGTTACGAATGCTCTTCGGTTTCACCCACCATCCCATTGAAATGCTTTAATCTACTAAACTGCTATCTCTTTTAAACCCTCATTTGCTTCCCTCCACAATACCTATATTTCATCAACACTTTACATAATAATTATGTCCTCATACGGGAGGAAACACGGAACCTCCAAATCAAATGAATCGATCGGAAAGTGAAAGCATACAAGGTGTCATCCATAGGCGACAAGAATACACTTTGCACGCAAGAACGACCAGCAGACTATAACCTGAACAGCGAACAAAGGATAAACACGTCGCCCTCTATTGGAAGGTGATTTAGGGTAATTTAGCAATGACAACGATACAGGCGATAAATGTCGATCTATTTCCACTTCTAATTTAAGCTTCCGGAGTGTTTGTGACAAATACGTACATTGGAATTCTCCGTATTTCGAACCCCCATTTCATTCGAAATATAAGAAAAACATAGGTTAGAGGTAGATTATCAAAAAGGGATTATATGATTGAGTGAAACGAAAAGCGGCCGTATTTTTTCCAAAGAATGTTATGCAAATAATGAAAATTTCGAATTCGGAGGGAATTCAGGTAAGGTAGGCGAACGATGCAATTTTGCGACTGAAATATTCGAAAAGATGATGAGATCTTGTTTATATAATAACGGATTCCATTATAGAATAGTAAAATCGGTGCTTACACCAGAACATATGAATAATATACTTTTCTTATTATTATTTATTTTATTATATATTACTATCAAGATATTAAAGACATGTTCAAAATCAATATAAAGGAAGGCAATGTAGATATGAGGAAAGAAAATTATCTAAAGAAACAATACATTTAGGTTTTCTAGTAATGCTTACGCAAATCAATATCAAAAATAGCTCAGAAATTAGACCCAAAAAAAAAAAGCCGAACAGCGACACCTAATGCATTACTTTGCCCCCTCTGTCGGAACAATTGTATCGTTACTACGAGGCGATGAACAACGAATTCTTTCTCCTTCCCGTTTAAGGTTTAACGATTAGCCGTGAGATGGATCGAGTTCCTTTATTATGGAGACGTTTCATTAGTTGCGGAAAGAGAGGCGATAAAAAATCAATTACTTCTCAGAGCAGATGCGAAAAGCGTTTATTTCGGCGGTAGGCGGATAAAGCACCGAATTCTGCGACGTGGCTGAAGTAAATGAAATGTCTATGTAGATACCGTGCGAGCCACACAATACATCGATAGCGTACAGCGTTGGTTCATGCGAGGTCATGCGTGTGGAAGATATTCTTCGAAAAAGTTATGACTTCCGTTCCCACAATTTCCAAATGCGGTACCGTAGGAATTACCGTTCTCCGGAACTTCAGAGTGGAAAGAACGTGATGATCAGTGCAAATGATTCTATATGAAGTTTAAAAATTTTTGGGCAATATAACTTAACCAGGTTGGTGGTAGTAATAGACGAATTTAAGACGAATTTATTAAGTAACCGCTTAAATTTATTAAAGATCCTACTGTTTGTATTCTACCTTGGACCACGGACAAATGACTGGAAATGTTTAGGGTCCTCGTCAAGTTTTTCACCTAATATCTTCCTTTTGAATCGACGGAGAGCTTCGCGCATAGTTCGCTTGGCATTTAATTTAGCGTCTTTATATTCAACTTTAATCTTACTGTTTTTGTCTGAAGGACAAGAAATGGTTTTTAATATAGAGTGTAAAGCTCTTCGTTTTTTCAGAGCTTTCCTAGTTTCGTTATCATACCATCTAGGTTCATTTAATTGTTTGGAAAGCTTAGAGGGAACGAATTTATCTACTAAGTCGCGCACTTTACTCACAAAGCGGTTCCAGGTGTCCACAGAGTATTTAAGAACTTCGATCGCGTTTCGTTTAATCGGAAAATGTAACCGGTCCGCTCTGGAAGTCGTTCCAAGATCCGGACCAAATACATGTGGAAAGCGGACAGCGTTGGCCGCTGAAAGAGGTTACGTGAGCGGAAGATATTCTTCGAAAAATTAATGACACCGTTCCGACAATTTCTATCGCCGTACCGTGTTAATTACCGAGCGCCGGAACTTGAGCGTGGAAAAAACGTGATGTGCAAATGATTCTACATGAAGTGTATAAACTCTTCGGCGAAAAAAACTTTCAGGGTGGTGGTAGTAAAAGACGAATTAAAAGTCATTCATCGTTTATTTCAACTGTTTCATAATTTACATTTCCTTCTCGCTTTTACAATGCAGCTGAGCCGCTCTTTCCCGCCCGCGGTCCACACGCGACGAATAGCTGGCAACTCATGGTCCTAGGAAACCGCTCCCCGAATAAAATTCCTTTCCTCACAGTAACTCGAAGTACCTGAAACGAGGATCGAAGGGATATTTCAAATTCAATACGCCGAATTGCAAGGAAGAGTGGAAACAATCGTTTGCGTACGACGCAGCGAGGTGCTTAGCAGATTTAGCATCGACTGAAATCTTTGATTAAATGTAATGTAACATGATAATAGATAGGGATCTCAGGGGTGACCCGAAAGATACGTTACTGTAGTTAATACTCTCTTTCACCATCAGGTCCAACGCGCGAAGAATTGAGGGCGGTGCATAGTAGCCCTTAACCCTTTCGCAAACAGTCAATTGTAAATTGATAATGCTCCGAAATCTACAACGCCGATGCATCATAGCTTTCGCACAATCAACAAATCTTTGATATTCATACGATCCCACATTCGGTTACGACGTATTTAGATGAATTGCGAGGCGCCAGTGTTGGAGGATAAAACTCTTCCATGCTGCGACCGTGGATGAGAACTCTGGCACACGAGCTTCTGCAAGGAAGAATACAGGAGCGAAGTACCTTAACCATGCAGCGCTGAGTACGGTACCAAGTAACATGAGATGAAATGCAAGCAAAGGAGGGGTAAGGAGGATGTTTAGAGGTCCAGGCAAACGGATGAAAACAAAAACGTTGCAATCAAACTAACCTCAAGTAGCAAAGTGTTGGAAGATGTTAAGGAGCAGATTCTGATTCGAGAGTGAGAGAATTGTCTCGAGCAACAAAGTACTTGAAGGTTTTGTAAAAACACTTATGGTAATCAGAAGCTAGCCTGACACAGTGAGAAATTGGAACGTTAGAACACAGCGATGGATGTTTAGAAAAACGACGCGGTCCAAAGAGAAGGGACCAAAAGAGAAAGGAGAGTTGTGAGTATCCATGAATCCTGCTTCCTAAATGATGATCTCATAAAGACGCTAGCAAAGTTTGTAACCAACCTTCCAAAGTCTCGGTGGGATCAATTACATTTTCTGGAGACAGGAAAACGTAGTTGGACAGAGATTTACTCAGGATGCATCTGGATGAGTCGAGTCGTACCCATAAACCGATTCTCTGTCTTCTTCGGTGCCATGCCACGTTTATAATCGAAACTAGTGAGTGGAGATCACCATCCCCAATCCTGCAACAAAAAAGATTCTTTAATGCTATGGGTCTATGAACATCATCGACACCTAGAAGGTACTTTGAAGGTGAATGTTACAAGGAAAACATCGGCTGGAATATCCAAGCTCTATCCTCGATTAGGCAGTTCAAGGAAACACCAAAAAAGAAACTGAAATCCGTATCGGTCACTGCAGCACATGGTACCATTGGATATCTCATGCAGGTTATTGCCTCGTGCAATTATTATTACTTTATTTTACTGATCAAGAGGCATGCTTGCCATGAGCTGGAGGAATTGATATCATTGTTACCAAAATAATTAAAGTCAAGTAAGACTTCTCAAGGAATAGTCTTCATCTATGCTCCATGAAGTTCTGTGAGAAGATTATTTTTATGAAGCGAGCTCTAAGTGCAGGTTGTAAACGTTTCTTAGCAAATGTTAGAATCTGCAGAACATTGAGTTGAACCACTGAAAAGGCACAAGGAAGGCCTGCATTCACAGAGTGATTGATCTATGGGGGAACTATGGGCATGATGTCAACAGATAGGATAAGAAAAGTAGAATAACGTCGTAGGCTAAACACAATAATTCCAAGATGAAGAACCTGATACTCCGATGAGAGACCCTGCGCTTCATAGCAAATCGTAGGAACGCGAAGGTAAGTGTTAGGAAAGGTGCTAAGGGGATAAGAATCAATGGGAACATGACCTATTATGGAAGGAAGTTTGGAAGAAGTTATCATCGAATTATAATGGCAAAATTTTAATATCCTGCAAATAAATGTACGAAGAGTGTTAGTAATAAAAGGTAGCGTTGTATATCCTGTGAAATATCATTCCACAATACCAAAACCTCCTGTTCATCACTCTTTATACTGAGAACTAAAGATACTCACATTGGCAAATGTTTCACTGCGTACTCCCTGCAGCAAAGGAAACGAAGAAGGCGTTGTAATCCATCCGCTGAACACAATCACTCCTCTCTTCCGTACGTCATGGAAATTCCCAAAGAACACATGTCGTCCTAAAATTGAAAAAGGATCGAATTAACAAGCGAATATCCAAAAAGAAAAGGCTTACTCCAGCTAAACACACAATGCTGAAGATACCTTGTTAGTATTTTAACGATGCATGTTAATGGAATTACGTGCAGTTCTCTTAAAACTCAGTTTATGGTGCAATGAAAATTCGAGAAAGGGAAGGTAACGTCAGAAAGTTTTTAACGTTATATTTACAAAAATAAAAGCTTCCGGGGGTTTGATGGATAGCCATTACCTTACAACCGTTGCTTACAGATTAAAATTAACCGTTATCGATTTTCGCTTTCATAAAAAAGAATTAACATTATTTGGTCTCCCGCTAAACAATTTATCTCGATTCTGATTGGCTGAGGGAAATACCACCGCTGTCAGTGCAATAGTCGTATTATTGAATTTTATGCCAAATAGTTATTTATCTTCTTACCGATTGAATAGCTCTACAATTTCTCTCTCCTTTTATCATGACCGCGGCGTAAGTTTGTTTCCTTGAAAATGGCCCAAATAATTTGCGATACCTTATGAAAATGGTAATGCTGTGCAGTAAGACTCACGTAGTAGGAAAAAATCATAATAAATACTAGTATTCATGTAATTTTTATCGGTTACCATCGACCAAGAGTTATTATTCTAAAATCTAATTGCATTTTTAGAATCCCGGAGGTGACTGTCCCACTTTCGGGCGCCGTTAGGCATATGTCATTTCCCCCTTGCATTCCGCCCCGTTCGCATCGCTCCTACCCGCCAGTTGCTTATTTCCCTATATTTACAATTAAGAATGCAACATCCAGGTTACAAGCATCCCAAATCCAACTTTTACGCCACGACGGAGTGCTCCGTTCGTAGAAACCGCTGCCGATTCCTTATTAATTACCGCGATTCAACAACACCTTACGAGTCCATATGCAGCCGGAGGAAAGCTCGCTTCCGATCAACAACATAGATATCCGACCTCATATTAAACACATCTATCGCGAAGACGAAAGGAAATCTAGCCACACGTTCGCTCCCGAACAATAGGCAGGTAAAATTCTCGGGGCACATTTCTGTAAACACAGGCAAAGGGCGATCCCTTTCCGATGGGACTGGCTCTCTTACCTTAATGCCTCCTTTAGAACCTCGCTTCTTCGCTCAAACCGCTCTGCTTCAGCTGCACTCACAGAAGGGAATAACGTCATCCAAACTGCCGAACAAAGGAATCTTATATCCGCTCCGATAACCAATTAACACACGAATTTCGACACAATTCTTTCCTCCACGACGAATCGCCGAGAACACATTGCAAAACGATTTTCACCAAATGACGATGCACAATACCGAAAGACTATGATATCCATGCAAGAACGGTCTTTGCCCACGACTTACACCCGCCGACCAAACGCCGAACAGCGACACCTGAAGCATTACTCTGCCCCCTCTGTCGGAAAAATGGTATCGTTACTACGAGGCGATGAATAACGAATTCTTTCTCCTTCCCGTTTAAGGTTCCGCGGCAACAATTCAATGCGCAGACAAACTACGTTCTTCAAACCGTCCTAAGGGTCTGCTTTTCGGAGAAACGATTAGCCGTGAGATGGATCGAGTTCCTTTATTATGGAGACGCTTCATTAGTTGCGGAAAGAGAGGAAATAAAAAATCAATTACTTCTCAGAGCAGATGCGAAAAGCGTTTGTTTCGGCGGTAGGCGGATAAAGCACCGAATTCTGCGACGTGGCTGAAGTAAATGAAATGTCTATGCAGATACCCTGCGAGCCACCTTTCGGTGTGCGGCAGGGGATGCATGCACCCTGAATTTACTTCCCTAGACGGATATTTTCCCGCATTGTTCGAGGGAAAAACGAATTTTTAAATCGGACGGTTTCCGCATCTATTTCCCTTATTTTCTTCGCTCTATCTGATCGACCTATACAGCAGGGAGGGCGCATGATCTGCACCACGTCTTCCTTGAACGTTTCTCCCTTTGAATCTATTAAGCAAATATAATCTACGCTTAGATCTTCTCGGTTCTTATGGTTCCCATCCCGCATCCTTGAGCAATTTAGTTACAATTACCCATTTATCGTAGCAATTTTTAACAAAACGTATCGTCTTACGTTGGACCTTTTCTAATTCACTTATATTACTTTTATCGGCAGGATCCCATACACTACAAGCATACTCAAGGTGTGGTCTGACTAGCGCAAAGTAACATCGCTCGCGAACTTTTTCTACGCTCTTACCGACTATCCTCTTAACGAAACCGAGTTTCTTTAAAGTTTTCCACATGTATTACGGATGTGGGTATTCCGTGACAGCTTCTTCGTCAGGGTTAATCCAGGATACTCTACAGTTACCACTATCGAAATTTTTTCTCCGCGGAGGCTGTAGGTGAAATCATTATTCGTAGTTTTCCGGTCAAAGAAGTTGACCACGGAACACTTGTTAATATTTAACTCTAATTCCCGATTTTCGCACCAGGCCATCATTTTATCTAAATCATTCCTGAGTGCTAATCTATCCTCGCTGCAAGCTATTTCCCTGTAGATAACTGTATCTAAGTATAGGAATAAGCATCGACCTGTCTTTTGTTTTCCGCAGATTTCAGAATATCGTGTATTGGTAAGGCGAGCTGCGTCTCCCAAGATCGCGTTGTTCTTTAACCATGTTGATTTCTTGCAAAGAAATTGTTCGCTTCTGGATAGCCCATTAAGGAGCTAGTAATAATATGCTCCAATAATTTACCGCTTAGTGATGTTATTGAGATGGGCCTGCAATTCGCATGATCGTCCTTTAACCCGTTTTTTAATATAGGAGTTATATTTGCTATTTTCCAATCTTTTTGAACCCAGCCTTCGCTTAAAGATTTTACGAATATCCATTTCAGTTAGGGAGCTACGTATTCTATCTTCTTTTTGAATCGACGGAGAGCTTCGCGCATAGTTCGCTTGGCATTTAATTTAGCGTCTTTATATTCAACTTTAATCTTTCTGTTTTCGTCTGAAGGACAAGAAATGGTTTTTAATATAGAGTGTAAAGCTCTTCGTTTTTTCAGAGCTTTCCTAGTTTCGTTATCATACCATCTAGGTTCATTTAATTGTTTGGAAAGCTTAGAGGGAGCGAATTTATCTACTAAGTCGCGCACTTTACTCACAAAGCGGTTCCAGGTGTCCACAGAGTATTTAAGAACTTCGATCGCGTTTAGTTTAATCGGAAAATGTAACCGGTCCGCTCTGGAAGTCGTTCCAAGATCCGGACCAAATACATGTGGAAAGCGGACAGCGTTGGCCGCTGAAAGAGGTTACGTGAGCGGAAGATATTCTTCGAAAAATTAATGACACCGTTCCGACAATTTCTATCGCCGTACCGTGTTAATTACCGAGCGCCGGAACTTGAGCGTGGAAAAAACGTGATGTGCAAATGATTCTACATGAAGTGTATAAACTCTTCGGCGAAAAAAACATTCAGGGTGGTGGTAGTAAAAGACGAATTAAAAGTCATTCATCGTTTATTTCAACTGTTTCATAATTTACATAAACGATTTACATTTCCTTCTCGCTTTCACAATGCAGCTGAGCCGCTCTTTCCCGCCCGCGGTCCACACGCGACGAATAGCTGGCAACTCATGGTCCTAGGAAACCGCTCCCCGAATAAAATTCCTTTCCTCACAGTAACTCGAAGTACCTGAAACGAGGATCGAAGGGATATTTCAAATTCAATACGCCGAATTGCAAGGAAGAGTGGAAACAATCGTTTGCGTACGACGCAGCGAGGTGCTTAGCAGATTTAGCATCGACTGAAATCTTTGATTAAATGTAATGTAACATGATAATAGATAGGGATCTCAGGGGTGACCCGAAAGATACGTTACTGTAGTTAATACTCTCTTTCACCATCAGGTCCAACGCGCGTAGAATTGAGGGCGGTGCATAGTAGCCCTTAACCCTTTCGCAAACAGTCAATTGTAAATTGATAATGCTCCGAAATCTACAACGCCGATGCATCATAGCTTTCGCACAATCAACAAATCTTTGATATTCATACGATCCCACATTCGGTTACGACGTATTTAGATGAATTGCGAGGCGCCAGTGTTGGAGGATAAAACTCTTCCATGCTGCGACCGTGGATGAGAACTCTGGCACACGAGCTTCTGCAAGGAAGAATACAGGAGCGAAGTACCTTAACCATGCAGCGCTGAGTACGGTGCCAAGTAACATGAGATGAAATGCAAGCAAAGGAGGGGTAAGGAGGATGTTTAGAGGTCCAGGCAAACGGATGAAAACAAAAACGTTGCAATCAAACTAACCTCAAGTAGCAAAGTGTTGGAAGATGTTAAGGAGGAGATTCTGATTCGAGAGTGAGAGAATTGTCTCGAGCAACAAAGTACTTGAAGGTTTTGTAAAAACACTTATGGTAATCAGAAGCTAGCCTGACACAGTGAGAAATTTAACGTTAGAACACAGCGATGGATGTTTAGAAAAACGACGCGGTCCAAAGAGAAGGGACCAAAAGAGAAAGGAGAGTTGTGAGTATCCATGAATCCTGCTTCCTAAATGATGATCTCATAAAGACGCTAGCAAAGTTTGTAACCAACCTTCCAAAGTCTCGGTGGGATCAATTACATTTTCTGGAGACAGGAAAACGTAGTTGGACAGAGATTTACTCAGGATGCATCTGGATGAGTCGAGTCGTACCCATAAACCGATTCTCTGTCTTCTTCGGTGCCATGCCACGTTTATAATCGAAACTAGTGAGTGGAGATCACCATCCCCAATCCTGCAACAAAAAAGATTCTTTAATGCTATGGGTCTATGAACATCATCGACACCTAGAAGGTACTTTGAAGGTGAATGTTACAAGGAAAACATCGGCTGGAATATCCAAGCTCTATCCTCGATTAGGCAGTTCAAGGAAACACCAAAAAAGAAACTGAAATCCGTATCGGTCACTGCAGCACATGGTACCATTGGATATCTCATGCAGGTTATTGCCTCGTGCAATTATTATTGCTTTATTTTACTGATCAAGAGGCATGCTTGCCATGAGCTGGAGGAATTGATATCATTGTTACCAAAATAATTAAAGTCAAGTAAGACTTCTCAAGGAATAGTCTTCATCTATGCTCCATGAAGTTCTGTGAGAAGATTATTTTTATGAAGCGAGCTTTAAGTGCAGGTTGTAAACGTTTCTTAGCAAATGTTAGAATCTGCAGAACATTGAGTTGAACCACTGAAAAGGCACAAGGAAGGCCTGCATTCACAGAGTGATTGATCTATGGGGGAACTATGGGCATGATGTCAACAGATAGGATAAGAAAAGTAGAATAACGTCGTAGGCTAAACACAATAATTCCAAGATGAAGAACCTGATACTCCGATGAGAGACCCTGCGCTTCATAGCAAATCGTAGGAACGCGAAGGTAGGTGTTAGGAAAGGTGCTAAGGGGATAAGAATCAATGGGAACATGACCTATTATGGAAGGAAGTTTGGAAGAAGTTATCATCGAATTATAATGGCAAAATTTTAATATCCTGCAAATAAATGTACGAAGAGTGTTAGTAATAAAAGGTAGCGTTGTATATCCTGTGAAATATCATTCCACAATACCAAAACCTCCTGTTCTTCACTCTTTATACTGAGAACTAAAGATACTCACATTGGCAAATGTTTCACTGCGTACTCCCTGCAGCAAAGGGAACGAAGAAGGCGTTGTAATCCATCCGCTGAACACAATCACTCCTCTCTTCCGTACGTCATGGAAATTCCCAAAGAACACATGTCGTCCTAAAATTGAAAAAGGATCGAATTAACAAGCGAATATCCAAAAAGAAAAGGCTTACTCCAGCTAAACACACAATGCCGAAGATACCTTGTTAGTATTTTAACGATGCATGTTAATGGAATTACGTGCAGTTCTCTTAAAACTCAGTTTATGGTGCAATGAAAATTCGAGAAAGGGAAGGTAACGTCAGAAAGTTTTTAACGTTATATTTACAAAAATAAAAGCTTCCGGGGGTTTGATGGATAGCCATTACCTTACAACCGTTGCTTACAGATTAAAATTAACCGTTATCGATTTTCGCTTTCATAAAAAAGAATTAACATTATTTGGTCTCCCGCTAAACAATTTATCTCGATTCTGATTGGCTGAGGGAAATACCACCGCTGTCAGTGCAATAGTCGTATTATTGAATTTTATGCCAAATAGTTATTTATCTTCTTACCGATTGAATAGCTCTACAATCTCTCTCTCCTTTTATCATGACCGCGGCGTAAGTTTGTTTCCTTGAAAATGGTCCAAATAATTTGCGATACCTTATGAAAATGGTAATGCTGTGCAGTAAGACTCACGTAGTAGGAAAAAATCATAATAAATACTAGTATTCATGTAATTTTTATCGGTTACCATCGACCAAGAGTTATTATTCTAAAATCTAATTGCATTTTTAGAATCCCGGAGGTGACTGTCCCACTTTCGGGCGCCGTTAGGCATATGTCATTTCCCCCTTGCATTCCGCCCCGTTCGCATCGCTCCTACCCGCCAGTTGCTTATTTCCCTATATTTACAATTAAGAATGCAACATCCAGGTTACAAGCATCCCAAATCCAACTTTTACGCCACGACGGAGTGCTCCGTTCGTAGAAACCGCTGCCGATTCCTTATTAATTACCGCGATTCAACAACACCTTACGAGTCCATATGCAGCCGGAGGAAAGCTCGCTTTCGATCAACAACATAGATATCCGACCTCATATTAAACACATCTATCGCGAAGACGAAAGGAAATCTAGCCACACGTTCGCTCCCGAACAATAGGCAGGTAAAATTCTCGGGGCACATTTCTGTAAACACAGGCAAAGGGCGATCCCTTTCCGATGGGACTGGCTCTCTTACCTTAATGCCTCCTTTAGAACCTCGCTTCTTCGCTCAAACCGCTCTGCTTCAGCTGCACTCACAGAAGGGAATAACGTCATCCAAACTGCCGAACAAAGGAATCTTATATCCGCTCCGATAACCACTTAACACACGAATTTCGACACAATTCTTTCCTCCACGACGAATCGCCGAGAACACATTGCAAAACGATTTTCACCAAATGACGATGCACAATACCGAAAGACTATGATATCCATGCAAGAACGGTCTTTGCCCACGACTTACACCCGCCGACCAAACGCCGAACAGCGACACCTGAAGCATTACTCTGCCCCCTCTGTCGGAAAAATGGTATCGTTACTACGAGGCGATGAATAACGAATTCTTTCTCCTTCCCGTTTAAGGTTCCGCGGCAACAATTCAATGCGCAGACAAACTACGTTCTTCAAACCGTCCTAAGGGTCTGCTTTTCGGAGAAACGATTAGCCGTGAGATGGATCGAGTTCCTTTATTATGGAGACGCTTCATTAGTTGCGGAAAGAGAGGAAATAAAAAATCAATTACTTCTCAGAGCAGATGCGAAAAGCGTTTGTTTCGGCGGTAGGCGGATAAAGCACCGAATTCTGCGACGTGGCTGAAGTAAATGAAATGTCTATGCAGATACCCTGCGAGCCACCTTTCGGTGTGCGGCAGGGGATGCATGCACCCTGAATTTACTTCCCTAGACGGATATTTTCCCGCATTGTTCGAGGGAAAAACGAATTTTTAAATCGGACGGTTTCCGCATCTATTTCCCTTATTTTCTTCGCTCTATCTGATCGACCTATACAGCAGGGAGGGCGCATGATCTGCACCACGTCTTCCTTGAACGTTTCTCCCTTTGAATCTATTAAGCAAATATAATCTACGCTTAGATCTTCTCGGTTCTTATGGTTCCCATCCCGCATCCTTGAGCAATTTAGTTACGCTTACCCATTTATCGTAGCAATTTTTAACAAAACGTATCGTCTTACGTTGGACCTTTTCTAATTCACTTATATTACTTTTATCGGCAGGATCCCATACACTACAAGCATACTCAAGGTGTGGTCTGACTAGCGCAAAGTAACATCGCTCGCGAACTTTTTCTACGCTCTTACCGACTATCCTCTTAACGAAACCGAGTTTCTTTAAAGTTTTCCACATGTATTACGGATGTGGGTATTCCGTGACAGCTTCTTCGTCAGGGTTAATCCAGGATACTCTACAGTTACCACTATCGAAATTTTTTCTCCGCGGAGGCTGTAGGTGAAATCATTATTCGTAGTTTTCCGGTCAAAGAAGTTGACCACGGAACACTTGTTAATATTTAACTCTAATTCCCGATTTTCGCACCAGGCCATCATTTTATCTAAATCATTCCTGAGTGCTAATCTATCCTCGCTGCAAGCTATTTCCCTGTAGATAACTGTATCTAAGTATAGGAATAAGCATCGACCTGTCTTTTGTTTTCCGCAGATTTCAGAATATCGTGTATTGGTAAGGCGAGCTGCGTCTCCCAAGATCGCGTTGTTCTTTAACCATGTTGATTTCTTGCAAAGAAATTGTTCGCTTCTGGATAGCCCATTAAGGAGCTAGTAATAATATGCTCCAATAATTTACCGCTTAGTGATGTTATTGAGATGGGCCTGCAATTCGCATGATCGTCCTTTAACCCGTTTTTTAATATAGGAGTTATATTTGCTATTTTCCAATCTTTTTGAACCCAGCCTTCGCTTAAAGATTTTACGAATATCCATTTCAGGTAGGGAGCTACGTATTCTATCTTCTTTTTGAATCGACGGAGAGCTTCGCGCATAGTTCGCTTGGCATTTAATTTAGCGTCTTTATATTCAACTTTAACCTTACTGTTTTCGTCTGAAGGACAAGAAATGGTTTTTAATATAGAGTGTAAAGCTCTTCGTTTTTTCAGAGCTTTCCTAGTTTCGTTATCATACCATCTAGGTTCATTTAATTGTTTGGAAAGCTTAGAGGGAGCGAATTTATCTACTAAGTCGCGCACTTTACTCACAAAGCGGTTCCAGGTGTCCACAGAGTATTTAAGAACTTCGATCGCGTTTAGTTTAATCGGAAAATGTAACCGGTCCGCTCTGGAAGTCGTTCCAAGATCCGGACCAAATACATGTGGAAAGCGGACAGCGTTGGCCGCTGAAAGAGGTTACGTGAGCGGAAGATATTCTTCGAAAATTAATGACACCGTTCCGACAATTTCTATCGCCGTACCGTGTTAATTACCGAGCGCCGGAACTTGAGCGTGGAAAAAACGTGATGTGCAAATGATTCTACATGAAGTGTATAAACTCTTCGGCGAAAAAAACTTTCAGGGTGGTGGTAGTAAAAGACGAATTAAAAGTCATTCATCGTTTATTTCAACTGTTTCATAATTTACATAAACGATTTACATTTCCTTCTCGCTTTCACAATGCAGCTGAGCCGCTCTTTCCCGCCCGCGGTCCACACGCGACGAATAGCTGGCAACTCATGGTCCTAGGAAACCGCTCCCCGAATAAAATTCCTTTCCTCACAGTAACTCGAAGTACCTGAAACGAGGATCGAAGGGATATTTCAAATTCAATACGCCGAATTGCAAGGAAGAGTGGAAACAATCGTTTGCGTACGACGCAGCGAGGTGCTTAGCAGATTTAGCATCGACTGAAATCTTTGATTAAATGTAATGTAACATGATAATAGATAGGGATCTCAGGGGTGACCCGAAAGATACGTTACTGTAGTTAATACTCTCTTTCACCATCAGGTCCAACGCGCGTAGAATTGAGGGCGGTGCATAGTAGCCCTTAACCCTTTCGCAAACAGTCAATTGTAAATTGATAATGCTCCGAAATCTACAACGCCGATGCATCATAGCTTTCGCACAATCAACAAATCTTTGATATTCATACGATCCCACATTCGGTTACGACGTATTTAGATGAATTGCGAGGCGCCAGTGTTGGAGGATAAAACTCTTCCATGCTGCGACCGTGGATGAGAACTCTGGCACACGAGCTTCTGCAAGGAAGAATACAGGAGCGAAGTACCTTAACCATGCAGCGCTGAGTACGGTGCCAAGTAACATGAGATGAAATGCAAGCAAAGGAGGGGTAAGGAGGATGTTTAGAGGTCCAGGCAAACGGATGAAAACAAAAACGTTGCAATCAAACTAACCTCAAGTAGCAAAGTGTTGGAAGATGTTAAGGAGGAGATTCTGATTCGAGAGTGAGAGAATTGTCTCGAGCAACAAAGTACTTGAAGGTTTTGTAAAAACACTTATGGTAATCAGAAGCTAGCCTGACACAGTGAGAAATTTAACGTTAGAACACAGCGATGGATGTTTAGAAAAACGACGCGGTCCAAAGAGAAGGGACCAAAAGAGAAAGGAGAGTTGTGAGTATCCATGAATCCTGCTTCCTAAATGATGATCTCATAAAGACGCTAGCAAAGTTTGTAACCAACCTTCCAAAGTCTCGGTGGGATCAATTACATTTTCTGGAGACAGGAAATCATAGTTGGACAGAGATTTACTCAGGATGCATCTGGATGAGTCGAGTCGTACCCATAAACCGATTCTCTGTCTTCTTCGGTGCCATGCCACGTTTATAATCGAAACTAGTGAGTGGAGATCACCATCCCCAATCCTGCAACAAAAAAGATTCTTTAATGCTATGGGTCTATGAACATCATCGACACCTAGAAGGTACTTTGAAGGTGAATGTTACAAGGAAAACATCGGCTGGAATATCCAAGCTCTATCCTCGATTAGGCAGTTCAAGGAAACACCAAAAAAGAAACTGAAATCCGTATCGGTCACTGCAGCACATGGTACCATTGGATATCTCATGCAGGTTATTGCCTCGTGCAATTATTATTGCTTTATTTTACTGATCAAGAGGCATGCTTGCCATGAGCTGGAGGAATTGATATCATTGTTACCAAAATAATTAAAGTCAAGTAAGACTTCTCAAGGAATAGTCTTCATCTATGCTCCATGAAGTTCTGTGAGAAGATTATTTTTATGAAGCGAGCTTTAAGTGCAGGTTGTAAACGTTTCTTAGCAAATGTTAGAATCTGCAGAACATTGAGTTGAACCACTGAAAAGGCACAAGGAAGGCCTGCATTCACAGAGTGATTGATCTATGGGGGAACTATGGGCATGATGTCAACAGATAGGATAAGAAAAGTAGAATAACGTCGTAGGCTAAACACAATAATTCCAAGATGAAGAACCTGATACTCCGATGAGAGACCCTGCGCTTCATAGCAAATCGTAGGAACGCGAAGGTAGGTGTTAGGAAAGGTGCTAAGGGGATAAGAATCAATGGGAACATGACCTATTATGGAAGGAAGTTTGGAAGAAGTTATCATCGAATTATAATGGCAAAATTTTAATATCCTGCAAATAAATGTACGAAGAGTGTTAGTAATAAAAGGTAGCGTTGTATATCCTGTGAAATATCATTCAACAATACCAAAACCTCCTGTTCTTCACTCTTTATACTGAGAACTAAAGATACTCACATTGGCAAATGTTTCACTGCGTACTCCCTGCAGCAAAGGGAACGAAGAAGGCGTTGTAATCCATCCGCTGAACACAATCACTCCTCTCTTCCGTACGTCATGGAAATTCCCAAAGAACACATGTCGTCCTAAAATTGAAAAAGGATCGAATTAACAAGCGAATATCCAAAAAGAAAAGGCTTACTCCAGCTAAACACACAATGCCGAAGATACCTTGTTAGTATTTTAACGATGCATGTTAATGGAATTACGTGCAGTTCTCTTAAAACTCAGTTTATGGTGCAATGAAAATTCGAGAAAGGGAAGGTAACGTCAGAAAGTTTTTAACGTTATATTTACAAAAATAAAAGCTTCCGGGGGTTTGATGGATAGCCATTACCTTACAACCGTTGCTTACAGATTAAAATTAACCGTTATCGATTTTCGCTTTCATAAAAAAGAATTAACATTATTTGGTCTCCCGCTAAACAATTTATCTCGATTCTGATTGGCTGAGGGAAATACCACCGCTGTCAGTGCAATAGTCGTATTATTGAATTTTATGCCAAATAGTTATTTATCTTCTTACCGATTGAATAGCTCTACAATCTCTCTCTCCTTTTATCATGACCGCGGCGTAAGTTTGTTTCCTTGAAAATGGTCCAAATAATTTGCGATACCTTATGAAAATGGTAATGCTGTGCAGTAAGACTCACGTAGTAGGAAAAAATCATAATAAATACTAGTATTCATGTAATTTTTATCGGTTACCATCGACCAAGAGTTATTATTCTAAAATCTAATTGCATTTTTAGAATCCCGGAGGTGACTGTCCCACTTTCGGGCGCCGTTAGGCATATGTCATTTCCCCCTTGCATTCCGCCCCGTTCGCATCGCTCCTACCCGCCAGTTGCTTATTTCCCTATATTTACAATTAAGAATGCAACATCCAGGTTACAAGCATCCCAAATCCAACTTTTACGCCACGACGGAGTGCTCCGTTCGTAGAAACCGCTGCCGATTCCTTATTAATTACCGCGATTCAACAACACCTTACGAGTCCATATGCAGCCGGAGGAAAGCTCGCTTTCGATCAACAACATAGATATCCGACCTCATATTAAACACATCTATCGCGAAGACGAAAGGAAATC
This sequence comes from Pantala flavescens, assembly GCA_020796165.1. Taxonomy (NCBI): domain Eukaryota; kingdom Metazoa; phylum Arthropoda; class Insecta; order Odonata; family Libellulidae; genus Pantala; species Pantala flavescens. Next base: position 54,813,841 of record CM036880.1, read on the forward strand.
TAGCCACACGTTCGCTCCCGAACAATAGGCAGGTAAAATTCTCGGGGCACATTTCTGTAAACACAGGCAAAGGGCGATCCCTTTCCGATGGGACTGGCTCTCTTACCTTAATGCCTCCTTTAGAACCTCGCTTCTTCGCTCAAACCGCTCTGCTTCAGCTGCACTCACAGAAGGGAATAACGTCATCCAAACTGCCGAACAAAGGAATCTTATATCCGCTCCGATAACCACTTAACACACGAATTTCGACACAATTCTTTCCTCCACGACGAATCGCCGAGAACACATTGCAAAACGATTTTCACCAAATGACGATGCACAATACCGAAAGACTATGATATCCATGCAAGAACGGTCTTTGCCCACGACTTACACCCGCCGACCAAACGCCGAACAGCGACACCTGAAGCATTACTCTGCCCCCTCTGTCGGAAAAATGGTATCGTTACTACGAGGCGATGAATAACGAATTCTTTCTCCTTCCCGTTTAAGGTTCCGCGGCAACAATTCAATGCGCAGACAAACTACGTTCTTCAAACCGTCCTAAGGGTCTGCTTTTCGGAGAAACGATTAGCCGTGAGATGGATCGAGTTCCTTTATTATGGAGACGCTTCATTAGTTGCGGAAAGAGAGGAAATAAAAAATCAATTACTTCTCAGAGCAGATGCGAAAAGCGTTTGTTTCGGCGGTAGGCGGATAAAGCACCGAATTCTGCGACGTGGCTGAAGTAAATGAAATGTCTATGCAGATACCCTGCGAGCCACCTTTCGGTGTGCGGCAGGGGATGCATGCACCCTGAATTTACTTCCCTAGACGGATATTTTCCCGCATTGTTCGAGGGAAAAACGAATTTTTAAATCGGACGGTTTCCGCATCTATTTCCCTTATTTTCTTCGCTCTATCTGATCGACCTATACAGCAGGGAGGGCGCATGATCTGCACCACGTCTTCCTTGAACGTTTCTCCCTTTGAATCTATTAAGCAAATATAATCTACGCTTAGATCTTCTCGGTTCTTATGGTTCCCATCCCGCATCCTTGAGCAATTTAGTTACGCTTATCCATTTATCGTAGCAATTTTTAACAAAACGTATCGTCTTACGTTGGACCTTTTCTAATTCACTTATATTACTTTTATCGGCAGGATCCCATACACTACAAGCATACTCAAGGTGTGGTCTGACTAGCGCAAAGTAACATCGCTCGCGAACTTTCTCTACGCTCTTACCGACTATCCTCTTAACGAAACCGAGTTTCTTTAAAGTTTTCCACATGTATTACGGATGTGGGTATTCCGTGACAGCTTCTTCGTCAGGGTTAATCCAGGATACTCTACAGTTACCACTATCGAAATTTTTTCTCCGCGGAGGCTGTAGGTGAAATCATTATTCGTAGTTTTCCGGTCAAAGAAGTTGACCACGGAACACTTGTTAATATTTAACTCTAATTCCCGATTTTCGCACCAGGCCATCATTTTATCTAAATCATTCCTGAGTGCTAATCTATCCTCGCTGCAAGCTATTTCCCTGTAGATAACTGTATCTAAGTATAGGAATAAGCATCGACCTGTCTTTTGTTTTCCGCAGATTTCAGAATATCGTGTATTGGTAAGGCGAGCTGCGTCTCCCAAGATCGCGTTGTTCTTTAACCATGTTGATTTCTTGCAAAGAAATTGTTCGCTTCTGGATAGCCCATTAAGGAGCTAGTAATAATATGCTCCAATAATTTACCGCTTAGTGATGTTATTGAGATGGGCCTGCAATTCGCATGATCGTCCTTTAACCCGTTTTTTAATATAGGAGTTATATTTGCTATTTTCCAATCTTTTTGAACCCAGCCTTCGCTTAAAGATTTTACGAATATCCATTTCAGGTAGGGAGCTACGTATTCTATCTTCTTTTTGAATCGACGGAGAGCTTCGCGCATAGTTCGCTTGGCATTTAATTTAGCGTCTTTATATTCAACTTTAACCTTACTGTTTTTGTCTGAAGGACAAGAAATGGTTTTTAATATAGAGTGTAAAGCTCTTCGTTTTTTCAGAGCTTTCCTAGTTTCGTTATCATACCATCTAGGTTCATTTAATTGTTTGGAAAGCTTAGAGGGAGCGAATTTATCTACTAAGTCGCGCACTTTACTCACAAAGCGGTTCCAGGTGTCCACAGAGTATTTAAGAACTTCGATCGCGTTTAGTTTAATCGGAAAATGTAACCGGTCCGCTCTGGAAGTCGTTCCAAGATCCGGACCAAATACATGTGGAAAGCGGACAGCGTTGGCCGCTGAAAGAGGTTACGTGAGCGGAAGATATTCTTCGAAAATTAATGACACCGTTCCGACAATTTCTATCGCCGTACCGTGTTAATTACCGAGCGCCGGAACTTGAGCGTGGAAAAAACGTGATGTGCAAATGATTCTACATGAAGTGTATAAACTCTTCGGCGAAAAAAACTTTCAGGGTGGTGGTAGTAAAAGACGAATTAAAAGTCATTCATCGTTTATTTCAACTGTTTCATAATTTACATAAACGATTTACATTTCCTTCTCGCTTTCACAATGCAGCTGAGCCGCTCTTTCCCGCCCGCGGTCCACACGCGACGAATAGCTGGCAACTCATGGTCCTAGGAAACCGCTCCCCGAATAAAATTCCTTTCCTCACAGTAACTCGAAGTACCTGAAACGAGGATCGAAGGGATATTTCAAATTCAATACGCCGAATTGCAAGGAAGAGTGGAAACAATCGTTTGCGTACGACGCAGCGAGGTGCTTAGCAGATTTAGCATCGACTGAAATCTTTGATTAAATGTAATGTAACATGATAATAGATAGGGATCTCAGGGGTGACCCGAAAGATACGTTACTGTAGTTAATACTCTCTTTCACCATCAGGTCCAACGCGCGTAGAATTGAGGGCGGTGCATAGTAGCCCTTAACCCTTTCGCAAACAGTCAATTGTAAATTGATAATGCTCCGAAATCTACAACGCCGATGCATCATAGCTTTCGCACAATCAACAAATCTTTGATATTCATACGATCCCACATTCGGTTACGACGTATTTAGATGAATTGCGAGGCGCCAGTGTTGGAGGATAAAACTCTTCCATGCTGCGACCGTGGATGAGAACTCTGGCACACGAGCTTCTGCAAGGAAGAATACAGGAGCGAAGTACCTTAACCATGCAGCGCTGAGTACGGTGCCAAGTAACATGAGATGAAATGCAAGCAAAGGAGGGGTAAGGAGGATGTTTAGAGGTCCAGGCAAACGGATGAAAACAAAAACGTTGCAATCAAACTAACCTCAAGTAGCAAAGTGTTGGAAGATGTTAAGGAGGAGATTCTGATTCGAGAGTGAGAGAATTGTCTCGAGCAACAAAGTACTTGAAGGTTTTGTAAAAACACTTATGGTAATCAGAAGCTAGCCTGACACAGTGAGAAATTGGAACGTTAGAACACAGCGATGGATGTTTAGAAAAACGACGCGGTCCAAAGAGAAGGGACCAAAAGAGAAAGGAGAGTTGTGAGTATCCATGAATCCTGCTTCCTAAATGATGATCTCATAAAGACGCTAGCAAAGTTTGTAACCAACCTTCCAAAGTCTCGGTGGGATCAATTACATTTTCTGGAGACAGGAAATCATAGTTGGACAGAGATTTACTCAGGATGCATCTGGATGAGTCGAGTCGTACCCATAAACCGATTCTCTGTCTTCTTCGGTGCCATGCCACGTTTATAATCGAAACTAGTGAGTGGAGATCACCATCCCCAATCCTGCAACAAAAAAGATTCTTTAATGCTATGGGTCTATGAACATCATCGACACCTAGAAGGTACTTTGAAGGTGAATGTTACAAGGAAAACATCGGCTGGAATATCCAAGCTCTATCCTCGATTAGGCAGTTCAAGGAAACACCAAAAAAGAAACTGAAATCCGTATCGGTCACTGCAGCACATGGTACCATTGGATATCTCATGCAGGTTATTGCCTCGTGCAATTATTATTGCTTTATTTTACTGATCAAGAGGCATGCTTGCCATGAGCTGGAGGAATTGATATCATTGTTACCAAAATAATTAAAGTCAAGTAAGACTTCTCAAGGAATAGTCTTCATCTATGCTCCATGAAGTTCTGTGAGAAGATTATTTTTATGAAGCGAGCTTTAAGTGCAGGTTGTAAACGTTTCTTAGCAAATGTTAGAATCTGCAGAACATTGAGTTGAACCACTGAAAAGGCACAAGGAAGGCCTGCATTCACAGAGTGATTGATCTATGGGGGAACTATGGGCATGATGTCAACAGATAGGATAAGAAAAGTAGAATAACGTCGTAGGCTAAACACAATAATTCCAAGATGAAGAACCTGATACTCCGATGAGAGACCCTGCGCTTCATAGCAAATCGTAGGAACGCGAAGGTAGGTGTTAGGAAAGGTGCTAAGGGGATAAGAATCAATGGGAACATGACCTATTATGGAAGGAAGTTTGGAAGAAGTTATCATCGAATTATAATGGCAAAATTTTAATATCCTGCAAATAAATGTACGAAGAGTGTTAGTAATAAAAGGTAGCGTTGTATATCCTGTGAAATATCATTCCACAATACCAAAACCTCCTGTTCTTCACTCTTTATACTGAGAACTAAAGATACTCACATTGGCAAATGTTTCACTGCGTACTCCCTGCAGCAAAGGGAACGAAGAAGGCGTTGTAATCCATCCGCTGAACACAATCACTCCTCTCTTCCGTACGTCATGGAAATTCCCAAAGAACACATGTCGTCCTAAAATTGAAAAAGGATCGAATTAACAAGCGAATATCCAAAAAGAAAAGGCTTACTCCAGCTAAACACACAATGCCGAAGATACCTTGTTAGTATTTTAACGATGCATGTTAATGGAATTACGTGCAGTTCTCTTAAAACTCAGTTTATGGTGCAATGAAAATTCGAGAAAGGGAAGGTAACGTCAGAAAGTTTTTAACGTTATATTTACAAAAATAAAAGCTTCCGGGGGTTTGATGGATAGCCATTACCTTACAACCGTTGCTTACAGATTAAAATTAACCGTTATCGATTTTCGCTTTCATAAAAAAGAATTAACATTATTTGGTCTCCCGCTAAACAATTTATCTCGATTCTGATTGGCTGAGGGAAATACCACCGCTGTCAGTGCAATAGTCGTATTATTGAATTTTATGCCAAATAGTTATTTATCTTCTTACCGATTGAATAGCTCTACAATCTCTCTCTCCTTTTATCATGACCGCGGCGTAAGTTTGTTTCCTTGAAAATGGTCCAAATAATTTGCGATACCTTATGAAAATGGTAATGCTGTGCAGTAAGACTCACGTAGTAGGAAAAAATCATAATAAATACTAGTATTCATGTAATTTTTATCGGTTACCATCGACCAAGAGTTATTATTCTAAAATCTAATTGCATTTTTAGAATCCCGGAGGTGACTGTCCCACTTTCGGGCGCCGTTAGGCATATGTCATTTCCCCCTTGCATTCCGCCCCGTTCGCATCGCTCCTACCCGCCAGTTGCTTATTTCCCTATATTTACAATTAAGAATGCAACATCCAGGTTACAAGCATCCCAAATCCAACTTTTACGCCACGACGGAGTGCTCCGTTCGTAGAAACCGCTGCCGATTCCTTATTAATTACCGCGATTCAACAACACCTTACGAGTCCATATGCAGCCGGAGGAAAGCTCGCTTTCGATCAACAACATAGATATCCGACCTCATATTAAACACATCTATCGCGAAGACGAAAGGAAATCTAGCCACACGTTCGCTCCCGAACAATAGGCAGGTAAAATTCTCGGGGCACATTTCTGTAAACACAGGCAAAGGGCGATCCCTTTCCGATGGGACTGGCTCTCTTACCTTAATGCCTCCTTTAGAACCTCGCTTCTTCGCTCAAACCGCTCTGCTTCAGCTGCACTCACAGAAGGGAATAACGTCATCCAAACTGCCGAACAAAGGAATCTTATATCCGCTCCGATAACCACTTAACACACGAATTTCGACACAATTCTTTCCTCCACGACGAATCGCCGAGAACACATTGCAAAACGATTTTCACCAAATGACGATGCACAATACCGAAAGACTATGATATCCATGCAAGAACGGTCTTTGCCCACGACTTACACCCGCCGACCAAACGCCGAACAGCGACACCTGAAGCATTACTCTGCCCCCTCTGTCGGAAAAATGGTATCGTTACTACGAGGCGATGAATAACGAATTCTTTCTCCTTCCCGTTTAAGGTTCCGCGGCAACAATTCAATGCGCAGACAAACTACGTTCTTCAAACCGTCCTAAGGGTCTGCTTTTCGGAGAAACGATTAGCCGTGAGATGGATCGAGTTCCTTTATTATGGAGACGCTTCATTAGTTGCGGAAAGAGAGGAAATAAAAAATCAATTACTTCTCAGAGCAGATGCGAAAAGCGTTTGTTTCGGCGGTAGGCGGATAAAGCACCGAATTCTGCGACGTGGCTGAAGTAAATGAAATGTCTATGCAGATACCCTGCGAGCCACCTTTCGGTGTGCGGCAGGGGATGCATGCACCCTGAATTTACTTCCCTAGACGGATATTTTCCCGCATTGTTCGAGGGAAAAACGAATTTTTAAATCGGACGGTTTCCGCATCTATTTCCCTTATTTTCTTCGCTCTATCTGATCGACCTATACAGCAGGGAGGGCGCATGATCTGCACCACGTCTTCCTTGAACGTTTCTCCCTTTGAATCTATTAAGCAAATATAATCTACGCTTAGATCTTCTCGGTTCTTATGGTTCCCATCCCGCATCCTTGAGCAATTTAGTTACGCTTACCCATTTATCGTAGCAATTTTTAACAAAACGTATCGTCTTACGTTGGACCTTTTCTAATTCACTTATATTACTTTTATCGGCAGGATCCCATACACTACAAGCATACTCAAGGTGTGGTCTGACTAGCGCAAAGTAACATCGCTCGCGAACTTTTTCTACGCTCTTACCGACTATCCTCTTAACGAAACCGAGTTTCTTTAAAGTTTTCCACATGTATTACGGATGTGGGTATTCCGTGACAGCTTCTTCGTCAGGGTTAATCCAGGATACTCTACAGTTACCACTATCGAAATTTTTTCTCCGCGGAGGCTGTAGGTGAAATCATTATTCGTAGTTTTCCGGTCAAAGAAGTTGACCACGGAACACTTGTTAATATTTAACTCTAATTCCCGATTTTCGCACCAGGCCATCATTTTATCTAAATCATTCCTGAGTGCTAATCTATCCTCGCTGCAAGCTATTTCCCTGTAGATAACTGTATCTAAGTATAGGAATAAGCATCGACCTGTCTTTTGTTTTCCGCAGATTTCAGAATATCGTGTATTGGTAAGGCGAGCTGCGTCTCCCAAGATCGCGTTGTTCTTTAACCATGTTGATTTCTTGCAAAGAAATTGTTCGCTTCTGGATAGCCCATTAAGGAGCTAGTAATAATATGCTCCAATAATTTACCGCTTAGTGATGTTATTGAGATGGGCCTGCAATTCGCATGATCGTCCTTTAACCCGTTTTTTAATATAGGAGTTATATTTGCTATTTTCCAATCTTTTTGAACCCAGCCTTCGCTTAAAGATTTTACGAATATCCATTTCAGTTAGGGAGCTACGTATTCTATCTTCTTTTTGAATCGACGGAGAGCTTCGCGCATAGTTCGCTTGGCATTTAATTTAGCGTCTTTATATTCAACTTTAATCTTACTGTTTTTGTCTGAAGGACAAGAAATGGTTTTTAATATAGAGTGTAAAGCTCTTCGTTTTTTCAGAGCTTTCCTAGTTTCGTTATCATACCATCTAGGTTCATTTAATTGTTTGGAAAGCTTAGAGGGAGCGAATTTATCTACTAAGTCGCGCACTTTACTCACAAAGCGGTTCCAGGTGTCCACAGAGTATTTAAGAACTTCGATCGCGTTTAGTTTAATCGGAAAAGGTAACCGGTCCGCTCTGGAAGTCGTTCCAAGATCCGGACCAAATACATGTGGAAAGCGGACAGCGTTGGCCGCTGAAAGAGGTTACGTGAGCGGAAGATATTCTTCGAAAAATTAATGACACCGTTCCGACAATTTCTATCGCCGTACCGTGTTAATTACCGAGCGCCGGAACTTGAGCGTGGAAAAAACGTGATGTGCAAATGATTCTACATGAAGTGTATAAACTCTTCGGCGAAAAAAACTTTCAGGGTGGTGGTAGTAAAAGACGAATTAAAAGTCATTCATCGTTTATTTCAACTGTTTCATAATTTACATAAACGATTTACATTTCCTTCTCGCTTTCACAATGCAGCTGAGCCGCTCTTTCCCGCCCGCGGTCCACACGCGACGAATAGCTGGCAACTCATGGTCCTAGGAAACCGCTCCCCGAATAAAATTCCTTTCCTCACAGTAACTCGAAGTACCTGAAACGAGGATCGAAGGGATATTTCAAATTCAATACGCCGAATTGCAAGGAAGAGTGGAAACAATCGTTTGCGTACGACGCAGCGAGGTGCTTAGCAGATTTAGCATCGACTGAAATCTTTGATTAAATGTAATGTAACATGATAATAGATAGGGATCTCAGGGGTGACCCGAAAGATACGTTACTGTAGTTAATACTCTCTTTCACCATCAGGTCCAACGCGCGTAGAATTGAGGGCGGTGCATAGTAGCCCTTAACCCTTTCGCAAACAGTCAATTGTAAATTGATAATGCTCCGAAATCTACAACGCCGATGCATCATAGCTTTCGCACAATCAACAAATCTTTGATATTCATACGATCCCACATTCGGTTACGACGTATTTAGATGAATTGCGAGGCGCCAGTGTTGGAGGATAAAACTCTTCCATGCTGCGACCGTGGATGAGAACTCTGGCACACGAGCTTCTGCAAGGAAGAATACAGGAGCGAAGTACCTTAACCATGCAGCGCTGAGTACGGTGCCAAGTAACATGAGATGAAATGTAAGCAAAGGAGGGGTAAGGAGGATGTTTAGAGGTCCAGGCAAACGGATGAAAACAAAAACGTTGCAATCAAACTAACCTCAAGTAGCAAAGTGTTGGAAGATGTTAAGGAGGAGATTCTGATTCGAGAGTGAGAGAATTGTCTCGAGCAACAAAGTACTTGAAGGTTTTGTAAAAACACTTATGGTAATCAGAAGCTAGCCTGACACAGTGAGAAATTTAACGTTAGAACACAGCGATGGATGTTTAGAAAAACGACGCGGTCCAAAGAGAAGGGACCAAAAGAGAAAGGAGAGTTGTGAGTATCCATGAATCCTGCTTCCTAAATGATGATCTCATAAAGACGCTAGCAAAGTTTGTAACCAACCTTCCAAAGTCTCGGTGGGATCAATTACATTTTCTGGAGACAGGAAATCGTAGTTGGACAGAGATTTACTCAGGATGCATCTGGATGAGTCGAGTCGTACCCATAAACCGATTCTCTGTCTTCTTCGGTGCCATGCCACGTTTATAATCGAAACTAGTGAGTGGAGATCACCATCCCCAATCCTGCAACAAAAAAGATTCTTTAATGCTATGGGTCTATGAACATCATCGACACCTAGAAGGTACTTTGAAGGTGAATGTTACAAGAAAAACATCGGCTGGAATATCCAAGCTCTATCCTCGATTAGGCAGTTCAAGGAAACACCAAAAAAGAAACTGAAATCCGTATCGGTCACTGCAGCACATGGTACCATTGGATATCTCATGCAGGTTATTGCCTCGTGCAATTATTATTACTTTATTTTACTGATCAAGAGGCATGCTTGCCATGAGCTGGAGGAATTGATATCATTGTTACCAAAATAATTAAAGTCAAGTAAGACTTCTCAAGGAATAGTCTTCATCTATGCTCCATGAAGTTCTGTGAGAAGATTATTTTTATGAAGCGAGCTTTAAGTGCAGGTTGTAAACGTTTCTTAGCAAATGTTAGAATCTGCAGAACATTGAGTTGAACCACTGAAAAGGCACAAGGAAGGCCTGCATTCACAGAGTGATTGATCTATGGGGGAACTATGGGCATGATGTCAACAGATAGGATAAGAAAAGTAGAATAACGTCGTAGGCTAAACACAATAATTCCAAGATGAAGAACCTGATACTCCGATGAGAGACCCTGCGCTTCATAGCAAATCGTAGGAACGCGAAGGTAAGTGTTAGGAAAGGTGCTAAGGGGATAAGAATCAATGGGAACATGACCTATTATGGAAGGAAGTTTGGAAGAATTTATCATCGAATTATAATGGCAAAATTTTAATATCCTGCAAATAAATGTACGAAGAGTGTTAGTAATAAAAGGTAGCGTTGTATATCCTGTGAAATATCATTCCACAATACCAAAACCTCCTGTTCATCACTCTTTATACTGAGAACTAAAGATACTCACATTGGCATATGTTTCACTGCGTACTCCCTGCAGCAAAGGAAACGAAGAAGGCGTTGTAATCCATCCGCTGAACACAATCACTCCTCTCTTCCGTACGTCATGGAAATTCCCAAAGAACACATGTCGTCCTAAAATTGAAAAAGGATCGAATTAACAAGCGAATATCCAAAAAGAAAAGGCTTACTCCAGCTAAACACACAATGCCGAAGATACCTTGTTAGTATTTTAACGATGCATGTTAATGGAATTACGTGCAGTTCTCTTAAAACTCAGTTTATGGTGCAATGAAAATTCGAGAAAGGGAAGGTAACGTCAGAAAGTTTTTAACGTTATATTTACAAAAATAAAAGCTTCCGGGGGTTTGATGGATAGCCATTACCTTACAACCGTTGCTTACAGATTAAAATTAACCGTTATCGATTTTCGCTTTCATAAAAAAGAATTAACATTATTTGGTCTCCCGCTAAACAATTTATCTCGATTCTGATTGGCTGAGGGAAATACCACCGCTGTCAGTGCAATAGTCGTATTATTGAATTTTATGCCAAATAGTTATTTATCTTCTTACCGATTGAATAGCTCTACAATTTCTCTCTCCTTTTATCATGACCGCGGCGTAAGTTTGTTTCCTTGAAAATGGTCCAAATAATTTGCGATACCTTATGAAAATGGTAATGCTGTGCAGTAAGACTCACGTAGTAGGAAAAAATCATAATAAATACTAGTATTCATGTAATTTTTATCGGTTACCATCGACCAAGAGTTATTATTCTAAAATCTAATTGCATTTTTAGAATCCCGGAGGTGACTGTCCCACTTTCGGGCGCCGTTAGGCATATGTCATTTCCCCCTTGCATTCCGCCCCGTTCGCATCGCTCCTACCCGCCAGTTGCTTATTTCCCTATATTTACAATTAAGAATGCAACATCCAGGTTACAAGCATCCCAAATCCAACTTTTACGCCACGACGGAGTGCTCCGTTCGTAGAAACCGCTGCCGATTCCTTATTAATTACCGCGATTCAACAACACCTTACGAGTCCATATGCAGCCGGAGGAAAGCTCGCTTTCGATCAACAACATAGATATCCGACCTCATATTAAACACATCTATCGCGAAGACGAAAGGAAATCTAGCCACACGTTCGCTCCCGAACAATAGGCAGGTAAAATTCTCGGGGCACATTTCTGTAAACACAGGCAAAGGGCGATCCCTTTCCGATGGGACTGGCTCTCTTACCTTAATGCCTCCTTTAGAACCTCGCTTCTTCGCTCAAACCGCTCTGCTTCAGCTGCACTCACAGAAGGGAATAACGTCATCCAAACTGCCGAACAAAGGAATCTTATATCCGCTCCGATAACCACTTAACACACGAATTTCGACACAATTCTTTCCTCCACGACGAATCGCCGAGAACACATTGCAAAACGATTTTCACCAAATGACGATGCACAATACCGAAAGACTATGATATCCATGCAAGAACGGTCTTTGCCCACGACTTACACCCGCCGACCAAACGCCGAACAGCGACACCTGAAGCATTACTCTGCCCCCTCTGTCGGAAAAATGGTATCGTTACTACGAGGCGATGAATAACGAATTCTTTCTCCTTCCCGTTTAAGGTTCCGCGGCAACAATTCAATGCGCAGACAAACTACGTTCTTCAAACCGTCCTAAGGGTCTGCTTTTCGGAGAAACGATTAGCCGTGAGATGGATCGAGTTCCTTTATTATGGAGACGCTTCATTAGTTGCGGAAAGAGAGGAAATAAAAAATCAATTACTTCTCAGAGCAGATGCGAAAAGCGTTTGTTTCGGCGGTAGGCGGATAAAGCACCGAATTCTGCGACGTGGCTGAAGTAAATGAAATGTCTATGCAGATACCCTGCGAGCCACCTTTCGGTGTGCGGCAGGGGATGCATGCACCCTGAATTTACTTCCCTAGACGGATATTTTCCCGCATTGTTCGAGGGAAAAACGAATTTTTAAATCGGACGGTTTCCGCATCTATTTCCCTTATTTTCTTCGCTCTATCTGATCGACCTATACAGCAGGGAGGGCGCATGATCTGCACCACGTCTTCCTTGAACGTTTCTCCCTTTGAATCTATTAAGCAAATATAATCTACGCTTAGATCTTCTCGGTTCTTATGGTTCCCATCCCGCATCCTTGAGCAATTTAGTTACGCTTACCCATTTATCGTAGCAATTTTTAACAAAACGTATCGTCTTACGTTGGACCTTTTCTAATTCACTTATATTACTTTTATCGGCAGGATCCCATACACTACAAGCATACTCAAGGTGTGGTCTGACTAGCGCAAAGTAACATCGCTCGCGAACTTTTTCTACGCTCTTACCGACTATCCTCTTAACGAAACCGAGTTTCTTTAAAGTTTTCCACATGTATTACGGATGTGGGTATTCCGTGACAGCTTCTTCGTCAGGGTTAATCCAGGATACTCTACAGTTACCACTATCGAAATTTTTTCTCCGCGGAGGCTGTAGGTGAAATCATTATTCGTAGTTTTCCGGTCAAAGAAGTTGACCACGGAACACTTGTTAATATTTAACTCTAATTCCCGATTTTCGCACCAGGCCATCATTTTATCTAAATCATTCCTGAGTGCTAATCTATCCTCGCTGCAAGCTATTTCCCTGTAGATAACTGTATCTAAGTATAGGAATAAGCATCGACCTGTCTTTTGTTTTCCGCAGATTTCAGAATATCGTGTATTGGTAAGGCGAGCTGCGTCTCCCAAGATCGCGTTGTTCTTTAACCATGTTGATTTCTTGCAAAGAAATTGTTCGCTTCTGGATAGCCCATTAAGGAGCTAGTAATAATATGCTCCAATAATTTACCGCTTAGTGATGTTATTGAGATGGGCCTGCAATTCGCATGATCGTCCTTTAACCCGTTTTTTAATATAGGAGTTATATTTGCTATTTTCCAATCTTTTTGAACCCAGCCTTCGCTTAAAGATTTTACGAATATCCATTTCAGGTAGGGAGCTACGTATTCTATCTTCTTTTTGAATCGACGGAGAGCTTCGCGCATAGTTCGCTTGGCATTTAATTTAGCGTCTTTATATTCAACTTTAACCTTACTGTTTTCGTCTGAAGGACAAGAAATGGTTTTTAATATAGAGTGTAAAGCTCTTCGTTTTTTCAGAGCTTTCCTAGTTTCGTTATCATACCATCTAGGTTCATTTAATTGTTTGGAAAGCTTAGAGGGAGCGAATTTATCTACTAAGTCGCGCACTTTACTCACAAAGCGGTTCCAGGTGTCCACAGAGTATTTAAGAACTTCGATCGCGTTTAGTTTAATCGGAAAATGTAACCGGTCCGCTCTGGAAGTCGTTCCAAGATCCGGACCAAATACATGTGGAAAGCGGACAGCGTTGGCCGCTGAAAGAGGTTACGTGAGCGGAAGATATTCTTCGAAAATTAATGACACCGTTCCGACAATTTCTATCGCCGTACCGTGTTAATTACCGAGCGCCGGAACTTGAGCGTGGAAAAAACGTGATGTGCAAATGATTCTACATGAAGTGTATAAACTCTTCGGCGAAAAAAACTTTCAGGGTGGTGGTAGTAAAAGACGAATTAAAAGTCATTCATCGTTTATTTCAACTGTTTCATAATTTACATAAACGATTTACATTTCCTTCTCGCTTTCACAATGCAGCTGAGCCGCTCTTTCCCGCCCGCGGTCCACACGCGACGAATAGCTGGCAACTCATGGTCCTAGGAAACCGCTCCCCGAATAAAATTCCTTTCCTCACAGTAACTCGAAGTACCTGAAACGAGGATCGAAGGGATATTTCAAATTCAATACGCCGAATTGCAAGGAAGAGTGGAAACAATCGTTTGCGTACGACGCAGCGAGGTGCTTAGCAGATTTAGCATCGACTGAAATCTTTGATTAAATGTAATGTAACATGATAATAGATAGGGATCTCAGGGGTGACCCGAAAGATACGTTACTGTAGTTAATACTCTCTTTCACCATCAGGTCCAACGCGCGTAGAATTGAGGGCGGTGCATAGTAGCCCTTAACCCTTTCGCAAACAGTCAATTGTAAATTGATAATGCTCCGAAATCTACAACGCCGATGCATCATAGCTTTCGCACAATCAACAAATCTTTGATATTCATACGATCCCACATTCGGTTACGACGTATTTAGATGAATTGCGAGGCGCCAGTGTTGGAGGATAAAACTCTTCCATGCTGCGACCGTGGATGAGAACTCTGGCACACGAGCTTCTGCAAGGAAGAATACAGGAGCGAAGTACCTTAACCATGCAGCGCTGAGTACGGTGCCAAGTAACATGAGATGAAATGCAAGCAAAGGAGGGGTAAGGAGGATGTTTAGAGGTCCAGGCAAACGGATGAAAACAAAAACGTTGCAATCAAACTAACCTCAAGTAGCAAAGTGTTGGAAGATGTTAAGGAGGAGATTCTGATTCGAGAGTGAGAGAATTGTCTCGAGCAACAAAGTACTTGAAGGTTTTGTAAAAACACTTATGGTAATCAGAAGCTAGCCTGACACAGTGAGAAATTTAACGTTAGAACACAGCGATGGATGTTTAGAAAAACGACGCGGTCCAAAGAGAAGGGACCAAAAGAGAAAGGAGAGTTGTGAGTATCCATGAATCCTGCTTCCTAAATGATGATCTCATAAAGACGCTAGCAAAGTTTGTAACCAACCTTCCAAAGTCTCGGTGGGATCAATTACATTTTCTGGAGACAGGAAATCATAGTTGGACAGAGATTTACTCAGGATGCATCTGGATGAGTCGAGTCGTACCCATAAACCGATTCTCTGTCTTCTTCGGTGCCATGCCACGTTTATAATCGAAACTAGTGAGTGGAGATCACCATCCCCAATCCTGCAACAAAAAAGATTCTTTAATGCTATGGGTCTATGAACATCATCGACACCTAGAAGGTACTTTGAAGGTGAATGTTACAAGGAAAACATCGGCTGGAATATCCAAGCTCTATCCTCGATTAGGCAGTTCAAGGAAACACCAAAAAAGAAACTGAAATCCGTATCGGTCACTGCAGCACATGGTACCATTGGATATCTCATGCAGGTTATTGCCTCGTGCAATTATTATTGCTTTATTTTACTGATCAAGAGGCATGCTTGCCATGAGCTGGAGGAATTGATATCATTGTTACCAAAATAATTAAAGTCAAGTAAGACTTCTCAAGGAATAGTCTTCATCTATGCTCCATGAAGTTCTGTGAGAAGATTATTTTTATGAAGCGAGCTTTAAGTGCAGGTTGTAAACGTTTCTTAGCAAATGTTAGAATCTGCAGAACATTGAGTTGAACCACTGAAAAGGCACAAGGAAGGCCTGCATTCACAGAGTGATTGATCTATGGGGGAACTATGGGCATGATGTCAACAGATAGGATAAGAAAAGTAGAATAACGTCGTAGGCTAAACACAATAATTCCAAGATGAAGAACCTGATACTCCGATGAGAGACCCTGCGCTTCATAGCAAATCGTAGGAACGCGAAGGTAGGTGTTAGGAAAGGTGCTAAGGGGATAAGAATCAATGGGAACATGACCTATTATGGAAGGAAGTTTGGAAGAAGTTATCATCGAATTATAATGGCAAAATTTTAATATCCTGCAAATAAATGTACGAAGAGTGTTAGTAATAAAAGGTAGCGTTGTATATCCTGTGAAATATCATTCCACAATACCAAAACCTCCTGTTCTTCACTCTTTATACTGAGAACTAAAGATACTCACATTGGCAAATGTTTCACTGCGTACTCCCTGCAGCAAAGGGAACGAAGAAGGCGTTGTAATCCATCCGCTGAACACAATCACTCCTCTCTTCCGTACGTCATGGAAATTCCCAAAGAACACATGTCGTCCTAAAATTGAAAAAGGATCGAATTAACAAGCGAATATCCAAAAAGAAAAGGCTTACTCCAGCTAAACACACAATGCCGAAGATACCTTGTTAGTATTTTAACGATGCATGTTAATGGAATTACGTGCAGTTCTCTTAAAACTCAGTTTATGGTGCAATGAAAATTCGAGAAAGGGAAGGTAACGTCAGAAAGTTTTTAACGTTATATTTACAAAAATAAAAGCTTCCGGGGGTTTGATGGATAGCCATTACCTTACAACCGTTGCTTACAGATTAAAATTAACCGTTATCGATTTTCGCTTTCATAAAAAAGAATTAACATTATTTGGTCTCCCGCTAAACAATTTATCTCGATTCTGATTGGCTGAGGGAAATACCACCGCTGTCAGTGCAATAGTCGTATTATTGAATTTTATGCCAAATAGTTATTTATCTTCTTACCGATTGAATAGCTCTACAATTTCTCTCTCCTTTTATCATGACCGCGGCGTAAGTTTGTTTCCTTGAAAATGGTCCAAATAATTTGCGATACCTTATGAAAATGGTAATGCTGTGCAGTAAGACTCACGTAGTAGGAAAAAATCATAATAAATACTAGTATTCATGTAATTTTTATCGGTTACCATCGACCAAGAGTTATTATTCTAAAATCTAATTGCATTTTTAGAATCCCGGAGGTGACTGTCCCACTTTCGGGCGCCGTTAGGCATATGTCATTTCCCCCTTGCATTCCGCCCCGTTCGCATCGCTCCTACCCGCCAGTTGCTTATTTCCCTATATTTACAATTAAGAATGCAACATCCAGGTTACAAGCATCCCAAATCCAACTTTTACGCCACGACGGAGTGCTCCGTTCGTAGAAACCGCTGCCGATTCCTTATTAATTACCGCGATTCAACAACACCTTACGAGTCCATATGCAGCCGGAGGAAAGCTCGCTTTCGATCAACAACATAGATATCCGACCTCATATTAAACACATCTATCGCGAAGACGAAAGGAAATCTAGCCACACGTTCGCTCCCGAACAATAGGCAGGTAAAATTCTCGGGGCACATTTCTGTAAACACAGGCAAAGGGCGATCCCTTTCCGATGGGACTGGCTCTCTTACCTTAATGCCTCCTTTAGAACCTCGCTTCTTCGCTCAAACCGCTCTGCTTCAGCTGCACTCACAGAAGGGAATAACGTCATCCAAACTGCCGAACAAAGGAATCTTATATCCGCTCCGATAACCACTTAACACACGAATTTCGACACAATTCTTTCCTCCACGACGAATCGCCGAGAACACATTGCAAAACGATTTTCACCAAATGACGATGCACAATACCGAAAGACTATGATATCCATGCAAGAACGGTCTTTGCCCACGACTTACACCCGCCGACCAAACGCCGAACAGCGACACCTGAAGCATTACTCTGCCCCCTCTGTCGGAAAAATGGTATCGTTACTACGAGGCGATGAATAACGAATTCTTTCTCCTTCCCGTTTAAGGTTCCGCGGCAACAATTCAATGCGCAGACAAACTACGTTCTTCAAACCGTCCTAAGGGTCTGCTTTTCGGAGAAACGATTAGCCGTGAGATGGATCGAGTTCCTTTATTATGGAGACGCTTCATTAGTTGCGGAAAGAGAGGAAATAAAAAATCAATTACTTCTCAGAGCAGATGCGAAAAGCGTTTGTTTCGGCGGTAGGCGGATAAAGCACCGAATTCTGCGACGTGGCTGAAGTAAATGAAATGTCTATGCAGATACCCTGCGAGCCACCTTTCGGTGTGCGGCAGGGGATGCATGCACCCTGAATTTACTTCCCTAGACGGATATTTTCCCGCATTGTTCGAGGGAAAAACGAATTTTTAAATCGGACGGTTTCCGCATCTATTTCCCTTATTTTCTTCGCTCTATCTGATCGACCTATACAGCAGGGAGGGCGCATGATCTGCACCACGTCTTCCTTGAACGTTTCTCCCTTTGAATCTATTAAGCAAATATAATCTACGCTTAGATCTTCTCGGTTCTTATGGTTCCCATCCCGCATCCTTGAGCAATTTAGTTACGCTTATCCATTTATCGTAGCAATTTTTAACAAAACGTATCGTCTTACGTTGGACCTTTTCTAATTCACTTATATTACTTTTATCGGCAGGATCCCATACACTACAAGCATACTCAAGGTGTGGTCTGACTAGCGCAAAGTAACATCGCTCGCGAACTTTCTCTACGCTCTTACCGACTATCCTCTTAACGAAACCGAGTTTCTTTAAAGTTTTCCACATGTATTACGGATGTGGGTATTCCGTGACAGCTTCTTCGTCAGGGTTAATCCAGGATACTCTACAGTTACCACTATCGAAATTTTTTCTCCGCGGAGGCTGTAGGTGAAATCATTATTCGTAGTTTTCCGGTCAAAGAAGTTGACCACGGAACACTTGTTAATATTTAACTCTAATTCCCGATTTTCGCACCAGGCCATCATTTTATCTAAATCATTCCTGAGTGCTAATCTATCCTCGCTGCAAGCTATTTCCCTGTAGATAACTGTATCTAAGTATAGGAATAAGCATCGACCTGTCTTTTGTTTTCCGCAGATTTCAGAATATCGTGTATTGGTAAGGCGAGCTGCGTCTCCCAAGATCGCGTTGTTCTTTAACCATGTTGATTTCTTGCAAAGAAATTGTTCGCTTCTGGATAGCCCATTAAGGAGCTAGTAATAATATGCTCCAATAATTTACCGCTTAGTGATGTTATTGAGATGGGCCTGCAATTCGCATGATCGTCCTTTAACCCGTTTTTTAATATAGGAGTTATATTTGCTATTTTCCAATCTTTTTGAACCCAGCCTTCGCTTAAAGATTTTACGAATATCCATTTCAGTTAGGGAGCTACGTATTCTATCTTCTTTTTGAATCGACGGAGAGCTTCGCGCATAGTTCGCTTGGCATTTAATTTAGCGTCTTTATATTCAACTTTAATCTTACTGTTTTTGTCTGAAGGACAAGAAATGGTTTTTAATATAGAGTGTAAAGCTCTTCGTTTTTTCAGAGCTTTCCTAGTTTCGTTATCATACCATCTAGGTTCATTTAATTGTTTGGAAAGCTTAGAGGGAGCGAATTTATCTACTAAGTCGCGCACTTTACTCACAAAGCGGTTCCAGGTGTCCACAGAGTATTTAAGAACTTCGATCGCGTTTAGTTTAATCGGAAAAGGTAACCGGTCCGCTCTGGAAGTCGTTCCAAGATCCGGACCAAATACATGTGGAAAGCGGACAGCGTTGGCCGCTGAAAGAGGTTACGTGAGCGGAAGATATTCTTCGAAAAATTAATGACACCGTTCCGACAATTTCTATCGCCGTACCGTGTTAATTACCGAGCGCCGGAACTTGAGCGTGGAAAAAACGTGATGTGCAAATGATTCTACATGAAGTGTATAAACTCTTCGGCGAAAAAAACTTTCAGGGTGGTGGTAGTAAAAGACGAATTAAAAGTCATTCATCGTTTATTTCAACTGTTTCATAATTTACATAAACGATTTACATTTCCTTCTCGCTTTCACAATGCAGCTGAGCCGCTCTTTCCCGCCCGCGGTCCACACGCGACGAATAGCTGGCAACTCATGGTCCTAGGAAACCGCTCCCCGAATAAAATTCCTTTCCTCACAGTAACTCGAAGTACCTGAAACGAGGATCGAAGGGATATTTCAAATTCAATACGCCGAATTGCAAGGAAGAGTGGAAACAATCGTTTGCGTACGACGCAGCGAGGTGCTTAGCAGATTTAGCATCGACTGAAATCTTTGATTAAATGTAATGTAACATGATAATAGATAGGGATCTCAGGGGTGACCCGAAAGATACGTTACTGTAGTTAATACTCTCTTTCACCATCAGGTCCAACGCGCGTAGAATTGAGGGCGGTGCATAGTAGCCCTTAACCCTTTCGCAAACAGTCAATTGTAAATTGATAATGCTCCGAAATCTACAACGCCGATGCATCATAGCTTTCGCACAATCAACAAATCTTTGATATTCATACGATCCCACATTCGGTTACGACGTATTTAGATGAATTGCGAGGCGCCAGTGTTGGAGGATAAAACTCTTCCATGCTGCGACCGTGGATGAGAACTCTGGCACACGAGCTTCTGCAAGGAAGAATACAGGAGCGAAGTACCTTAACCATGCAGCGCTGAGTACGGTGCCAAGTAACATGAGATGAAATGCAAGCAAAGGAGGGGTAAGGAGGATGTTTAGAGGTCCAGGCAAACGGATGAAAACAAAAACGTTGCAATCAAACTAACCTCAAGTAGCAAAGTGTTGGAAGATGTTAAGGAGGAGATTCTGATTCGAGAGTGAGAGAATTGTCTCGAGCAACAAAGTACTTGAAGGTTTTGTAAAAACACTTATGGTAATCAGAAGCTAGCCTGACACAGTGAGAAATTGGAACGTTAGAACACAGCGATGGATGTTTAGAAAAACGACGCGGTCCAAAGAGAAGGGACCAAAAGAGAAAGGAGAGTTGTGAGTATCCATGAATCCTGCTTCCTAAATGATGATCTCATAAAGACGCTAGCAAAGTTTGTAACCAACCTTCCAAAGTCTCGGTGGGATCAATTACATTTTCTGGAGACAGGAAATCATAGTTGGACAGAGATTTACTCAGGATGCATCTGGATGAGTCGAGTCGTACCCATAAACCGATTCTCTGTCTTCTTCGGTGCCATGCCACGTTTATAATCGAAACTAGTGAGTGGAGATCACCATCCCCAATCCTGCAACAAAAAAGATTCTTTAATGCTATGGGTCTATGAACATCATCGACACCTAGAAGGTACTTTGAAGGTGAATGTTACAAGGAAAACATCGGCTGGAATATCCAAGCTCTATCCTCGATTAGGCAGTTCAAGGAAACACCAAAAAAGAAACTGAAATCCGTATCGGTCACTGCAGCACATGGTACCATTGGATATCTCATGCAGGTTATTGCCTCGTGCAATTATTATTGCTTTATTTTACTGATCAAGAGGCATGCTTGCCATGAGCTGGAGGAATTGATATCATTGTTACCAAAATAATTAAAGTCAAGTAAGACTTCTCAAGGAATAGTCTTCATCTATGCTCCATGAAGTTCTGTGAGAAGATTATTTTTATGAAGCGAGCTTTAAGTGCAGGTTGTAAACGTTTCTTAGCAAATGTTAGAATCTGCAGAACATTGAGTTGAACCACTGAAAAGGCACAAGGAAGGCCTGCATTCACAGAGTGATTGATCTATGGGGGAACTATGGGCATGATGTCAACAGATAGGATAAGAAAAGTAGAATAACGTCGTAGGCTAAACACAATAATTCCAAGATGAAGAACCTGATACTCCGATGAGAGACCCTGCGCTTCATAGCAAATCGTAGGAACGCGAAGGTAGGTGTTAGGAAAGGTGCTAAGGGGATAAGAATCAATGGGAACATGACCTATTATGGAAGGAAGTTTGGAAGAAGTTATCATCGAATTATAATGGCAAAATTTTAATATCCTGCAAATAAATGTACGAAGAGTGTTAGTAATAAAAGGTAGCGTTGTATATCCTGTGAAATATCATTCCACAATACCAAAACCTCCTGTTCTTCACTCTTTATACTGAGAACTAAAGATACTCACATTGGCAAATGTTTCACTGCGTACTCCCTGCAGCAAAGGGAACGAAGAAGGCGTTGTAATCCATCCGCTGAACACAATCACTCCTCTCTTCCGTACGTCATGGAAATTCCCAAAGAACACATGTCGTCCTAAAATTGAAAAAGGATCGAATTAACAAGCGAATATCCAAAAAGAAAAGGCTTACTCCAGCTAAACACACAATGCCGAAGATACCTTGTTAGTATTTTAACGATGCATGTTAATGGAATTACGTGCAGTTCTCTTAAAACTCAGTTTATGGTGCAATGAAAATTCGAGAAAGGGAAGGTAACGTCAGAAAGTTTTTAACGTTATATTTACAAAAATAAAAGCTTCCGGGGGTTTGATGGATAGCCATTACCTTACAACCGTTGCTTACAGATTAAAATTAACCGTTATCGATTTTCGCTTTCATAAAAAAGAATTAACATTATTTGGTCTCCCGCTAAACAATTTATCTCGATTCTGATTGGCTGAGGGAAATACCACCGCTGTCAGTGCAATAGTCGTATTATTGAATTTTATGCCAAATAGTTATTTATCTTCTTACCGATTGAATAGCTCTACAATCTCTCTCTCCTTTTATCATGACCGCGGCGTAAGTTTGTTTCCTTGAAAATGGTCCAAATAATTTGCGATACCTTATGAAAATGGTAATGCTGTGCAGTAAGACTCACGTAGTAGGAAAAAATCATAATAAATACTAGTATTCATGTAATTTTTATCGGTTACCATCGACCAAGAGTTATTATTCTAAAATCTAATTGCATTTTTAGAATCCCGGAGGTGACTGTCCCACTTTCGGGCGCCGTTAGGCATATGTCATTTCCCCCTTGCATTCCGCCCCGTTCGCATCGCTCCTACCCGCCAGTTGCTTATTTCCCTATATTTACAATTAAGAATGCAACATCCAGGTTACAAGCATCCCAAATCCAACTTTTACGCCACGACGGAGTGCTCCGTTCGTAGAAACCGCTGCCGATTCCTTATTAATTACCGCGATTCAACAACACCTTACGAGTCCATATGCAGCCGGAGGAAAGCTCGCTTTCGATCAACAACATAGATATCCGACCTCATATTAAACACATCTATCGCGAAGACGAAAGGAAATCTAGCCACACGTTCGCTCCCGAACAATAGGCAGGTAAAATTCTCGGGGCACATTTCTGTAAACACAGGCAAAGGGCGATCCCTTTCCGATGGGACTGGCTCTCTTACCTTAATGCCTCCTTTAGAACCTCGCTTCTTCGCTCAAACCGCTCTGCTTCAGCTGCACTCACAGAAGGGAATAACGTCATCCAAACTGCCGAACAAAGGAATCTTATATCCGCTCCGATAACCACTTAACACACGAATTTCGACACAATTCTTTCCTCCACGACGAATCGCCGAGAACACATTGCAAAACGATTTTCACCAAATGACGATGCACAATACCGAAAGACTATGATATCCATGCAAGAACGGTCTTTGCCCACGACTTACACCCGCCGACCAAACGCCGAACAGCGACACCTGAAGCATTACTCTGCCCCCTCTGTCGGAAAAATGGTATCGTTACTACGAGGCGATGAATAACGAATTCTTTCTCCTTCCCGTTTAAGGTTCCGCGGCAACAATTCAATGCGCAGACAAACTACGTTCTTCAAACCGTCCTAAGGGTCTGCTTTTCGGAGAAACGATTAGCCGTGAGATGGATCGAGTTCCTTTATTATGGAGACGCTTCATTAGTTGCGGAAAGAGAGGAAATAAAAAATCAATTACTTCTCAGAGCAGATGCGAAAAGCGTTTGTTTCGGCGGTAGGCGGATAAAGCACCGAATTCTGCGACGTGGCTGAAGTAAATGAAATGTCTATGCAGATACCCTGCGAGCCACCTTTCGGTGTGCGGCAGGGGATGCATGCACCCTGAATTTACTTCCCTAGACGGATATTTTCCCGCATTGTTCGAGGGAAAAACGAATTTTTAAATCGGACGGTTTCCGCATCTATTTCCCTTATTTTCTTCGCTCTATCTGATCGACCTATACAGCAGGGAGGGCGCATGATCTGCACCACGTCTTCCTTGAACGTTTCTCCCTTTGAATCTATTAAGCAAATATAATCTACGCTTAGATCTTCTCGGTTCTTATGGTTCCCATCCCGCATCCTTGAGCAATTTAGTTACGCTTACCCATTTATCGTAGCAATTTTTAACAAAACGTATCGTCTTACGTTGGACCTTTTCTAATTCACTTATATTACTTTTATCGGCAGGATCCCATACACTACAAGCATACTCAAGGTGTGGTCTGACTAGCGCAAAGTAACATCGCTCGCGAACTTTTTCTACGCTCTTACCGACTATCCTCTTAACGAAACCGAGTTTCTTTAAAGTTTTCCACATGTATTACGGATGTGGGTATTCCGTGACAGCTTCTTCGTCAGGGTTAATCCAGGATACTCTACAGTTACCACTATCGAAATTTTTTCTCCGCGGAGGCTGTAGGTGAAATCATTATTCGTAGTTTTCCGGTCAAAGAAGTTGACCACGGAACACTTGTTAATATTTAACTCTAATTCCCGATTTTCGCACCAGGCCATCATTTTATCTAAATCATTCCTGAGTGCTAATCTATCCTCGCTGCAAGCTATTTCCCTGTAGATAACTGTATCTAAGTATAGGAATAAGCATCGACCTGTCTTTTGTTTTCCGCAGATTTCAGAATATCGTGTATTGGTAAGGCGAGCTGCGTCTCCCAAGATCGCGTTGTTCTTTAACCATGTTGATTTCTTGCAAAGAAATTGTTCGCTTCTGGATAGCCCATTAAGGAGCTAGTAATAATATGCTCCAATAATTTACCGCTTAGTGATGTTATTGAGATGGGCCTGCAATTCGCATGATCGTCCTTTAACCCGTTTTTTAATATAGGAGTTATATTTGCTATTTTCCAATCTTTTTGAACCCAGCCTTCGCTTAAAGATTTTACGAATATCCATTTCAGTTAGGGAGCTACGTATTCTATCTTCTTTTTGAATCGACGGAGAGCTTCGCGCATAGTTCGCTTGGCATTTAATTTAGCGTCTTTATATTCAACTTTAATCTTACTGTTTTTGTCTGAAGGACAAGAAATGGTTTTTAATATAGAGTGTAAAGCTCTTCGTTTTTTCAGAGCTTTCCTAGTTTCGTTATCATACCATCTAGGTTCATTTAATTGTTTGGAAAGCTTAGAGGGAGCGAATTTATCTACTAAGTCGCGCACTTTACTCACAAAGCGGTTCCAGGTGTCCACAGAGTATTTAAGAACTTCGATCGCGTTTAGTTTAATCGGAAAAGGTAACCGGTCCGCTCTGGAAGTCGTTCCAAGATCCGGACCAAATACATGTGGAAAGCGGACAGCGTTGGCCGCTGAAAGAGGTTACGTGAGCGGAAGATATTCTTCGAAAAATTAATGACACCGTTCCGACAATTTCTATCGCCGTACCGTGTTAATTACCGAGCGCCGGAACTTGAGCGTGGAAAAAACGTGATGTGCAAATGATTCTACATGAAGTGTATAAACTCTTCGGCGAAAAAAACTTTCAGGGTGGTGGTAGTAAAAGACGAATTAAAAGTCATTCATCGTTTATTTCAACTGTTTCATAATTTACATAAACGATTTACATTTCCTTCTCGCTTTCACAATGCAGCTGAGCCGCTCTTTCCCGCCCGCGGTCCACACGCGACGAATAGCTGGCAACTCATGGTCCTAGGAAACCGCTCCCCGAATAAAATTCCTTTCCTCACAGTAACTCGAAGTACCTGAAACGAGGATCGAAGGGATATTTCAAATTCAATACGCCGAATTGCAAGGAAGAGTGGAAACAATCGTTTGCGTACGACGCAGCGAGGTGCTTAGCAGATTTAGCATCGACTGAAATCTTTGATTAAATGTAATGTAACATGATAATAGATAGGGATCTCAGGGGTGACCCGAAAGATACGTTACTGTAGTTAATACTCTCTTTCACCATCAGGTCCAACGCGCGTAGAATTGAGGGCGGTGCATAGTAGCCCTTAACCCTTTCGCAAACAGTCAATTGTAAATTGATAATGCTCCGAAATCTACAACGCCGATGCATCATAGCTTTCGCACAATCAACAAATCTTTGATATTCATACGATCCCACATTCGGTTACGACGTATTTAGATGAATTGCGAGGCGCCAGTGTTGGAGGATAAAACTCTTCCATGCTGCGACCGTGGATGAGAACTCTGGCACACGAGCTTCTGCAAGGAAGAATACAGGAGCGAAGTACCTTAACCATGCAGCGCTGAGTACGGTGCCAAGTAACATGAGATGAAATGTAAGCAAAGGAGGGGTAAGGAGGATGTTTAGAGGTCCAGGCAAACGGATGAAAACAAAAACGTTGCAATCAAACTAACCTCAAGTAGCAAAGTGTTGGAAGATGTTAAGGAGGAGATTCTGATTCGAGAGTGAGAGAATTGTCTCGAGCAACAAAGTACTTGAAGGTTTTGTAAAAACACTTATGGTAATCAGAAGCTAGCCTGACACAGTGAGAAATTGGAACGTTAGAACACAGCGATGGATGTTTAGAAAAACGACGCGGTCCAAAGAGAAGGGACCAAAAGAGAAAGGAGAGTTGTGAGTATCCATGAATCCTGCTTCCTAAATGATGATCTCATAAAGACGCTAGCAAAGTTTGTAACCAACCTTCCAAAGTCTCGGTGGGATCAATTACATTTTCTGGAGACAGGAAATCGTAGTTGGACAGGGATTTACTCAGGATGCATCTGGATGAGGCGAATCGTGCCCGTAAACCGATTCTCTGTCTTCTTCGGTGCCATGCCACGTTTATAATCGAAACTAGTGTGTGGAGATCACCATCCCCAATCCTGCAACAAAAAAGATTCTTTAATGCTATGGGTCTATGAACATCATCGACACCTAGAAGGTACTTTGAAGGTGAATGTTACAAGGAAAACATCGGCTGGAATATCCAAGCTCTATCCTCGATTAGGCAGTTCAAGGAAACACCAAAAAAGAAACTGAAATCCGTATCGGTCACTGCAGCACATGGTACCATTGGATATCTCATGCAGGTTATTGCCTCGTGCAATTATTATTGCTTTATTTTACTGATCAAGAGGCATGCTTGCCATGAGCTGGAGGAATTGATATCATTGTTACCAAAATAATTAAAGTCAAGTAAGACTTCTCAAGGAATAGTCTTCATCTATGCTCCATGAAGTTCTGTGAGAAGATTATTTTTATGAAGCGAGCTTTACGTGCAGGTTGTAAACGTTTCTTAGCAAATGTTAGAATCTGCAGAACATTGAGTTGAACCACTGAAAAGGCACAAGGAAGGCCTGCATTCACAGAGTGATTGATCTATGGGGGAACTATGGGCATGATGTCAACAGATAGGATAAGAAAAGTAGAATAACGTCGTAGGCTAAACACAATAATTCCAAGATGAAGAACCTGATACTCCGATGAGAGACCCTGCGCTTCATAGCAAATCGTAGGAACGCGAAGGTAAGTGTTAGGAAAGGTGCTAAGGGGATAAGAATCAATGGGAACATGACCTATTATGGAAGGAAGTTTGGAAGAAGTTATCATCGAATTATAATGGCAAAATTTTAATATCCTGCAAATAAATGTACGAAGAGTGTTAGTAATAAAAGGTAGCGTTGTATATCCTGTGAAATATCATTCCACAATACCAAAACCTCCTGTTCTTCACTCTTTATACTGAGAACTAAAGATACTCACATTGGCAAATGTTTCACTGCGTACTCCCTGCAGCAAAGGAAACGAAGAAGGCGTTGTAATCCATCCGCTGAACACAATCACTCCTCTCTTCCGTACGTCATGGAAATTCCCAAAGAACACATGTCGTCCTAAAATTGAAAAAGGATCGAATTAACAAGCGAATATCCAAAAAGAAAAGGCTTACTCCAGCTAAACACACAATGCCGAAGATACCTTGTTAGTATTTTAACGATGCATGTTAATGGAATTACGTGCAGTTCTCTTAAAACTCAGTTTATGGTGCAATGAAAATTCGAGAAAGGGAAGGTAACGTCAGAAAGTTTTTAACGTTATATTTACAAAAATAAAAGCTTCCGGGGGTTTGATGGATAGCCATTACCTTACAACCGTTGCTTACAGATTAAAATTAACCGTTATCGATTTTCGCTTTCATAAAAAAGAATTAACATTATTTGGTCTCCCGCTAAACAATTTATCTCGATTCTGATTGGCTGAGGGAAATACCACCGCTGTCAGTGCAATAGTCGTATTATTGAATTTTATGCCAAATAGTTATTTATCTTCTTACCGATTGAATAGCTCTACAATTTCTCTCTCCTTTTATCATGACCGCGGCGTAAGTTTGTTTCCTTGAAAATGGTCCAAATAATTTGCGATACCTTATGAAAATGGTAATGCTGTGCAGTAAGACTCACGTAGTAGGAAAAAATCATAATAAATACTAGTATTCATGTAATTTTTATCGGTTACCATCGACCAAGAGTTATTATTCTAAAATCTAATTGCATTTTTAGAATCCCGGAGGTGACTGTCCCACTTTCGGGCGCCGTTAGGCATATGTCATTTCCCCCTTGCATTCCGCCCCGTTCGCATCGCTCCTACCCGCCAGTTGCTTATTTCCCTATATTTACAATTAAGAATGCAACATCCAGGTTACAAGCATCCCAAATCCAACTTTTACGCCACGACGGAGTGCTCCGTTCGTAGAAACCGCTGCCGATTCCTTATTAATTACCGCGATTCAACAACACCTTACGAGTCCATATGCAGCCGGAGGAAAGCTCGCTTTCGATCAACAACATAGATATCCGACCTCATATTAAACACATCTATCGCGAAGACGAAAGGAAATCTAGCCACACGTTCGCTCCCGAACAATAGGCAGGTAAAATTCTCGGGGCACATTTCTGTAAACACAGGCAAAGGGCGATCCCTTTCCGATGGGACTGGCTCTCTTACCTTAATGCCTCCTTTAGAACCTCGCTTCTTCGCTCAAACCGCTCTGCTTCAGCTGCACTCACAGAAGGGAATAACGTCATCCAAACTGCCGAACAAAGGAATCTTATATCCGCTCCGATAACCACTTAACACACGAATTTCGACACAATTCTTTCCTCCACGACGAATCGCCGAGAACACATTGCAAAACGATTTTCACCAAATGACGATGCACAATACCGAAAGACTATGATATCCATGCAAGAACGGTCTTTGCCCACGACTTACACCCGCCGACCAAACGCCGAACAGCGACACCTGAAGCATTACTCTGCCCCCTCTGTCGGAAAAATGGTATCGTTACTACGAGGCGATGAATAACGAATTCTTTCTCCTTCCCGTTTAAGGTTCCGCGGCAACAATTCAATGCGCAGACAAACTACGTTCTTCAAACCGTCCTAAGGGTCTGCTTTTCGGAGAAACGATTAGCCGTGAGATGGATCGAGTTCCTTTATTATGGAGACGCTTCATTAGTTGCGGAAAGAGAGGAAATAAAAAATCAATTACTTCTCAGAGCAGATGCGAAAAGCGTTTGTTTCGGCGGTAGGCGGATAAAGCACCGAATTCTGCGACGTGGCTGAAGTAAATGAAATGTCTATGCAGATACCCTGCGAGCCACCTTTCGGTGTGCGGCAGGGGATGCATGCACCCTGAATTTACTTCCCTAGACGGATATTTTCCCGCATTGTTCGAGGGAAAAACGAATTTTTAAATCGGACGGTTTCCGCATCTATTTCCCTTATTTTCTTCGCTCTATCTGATCGACCTATACAGCAGGGAGGGCGCATGATCTGCACCACGTCTTCCTTGAACGTTTCTCCCTTTGAATCTATTAAGCAAATATAATCTACGCTTAGATCTTCTCGGTTCTTATGGTTCCCATCCCGCATCCTTGAGCAATTTAGTTACGCTTACCCATTTATCGTAGCAATTTTTAACAAAACGTATCGTCTTACGTTGGACCTTTTCTAATTCACTTATATTACTTTTATCGGCAGGATCCCATACACTACAAGCATACTCAAGGTGTGGTCTGACTAGCGCAAAGTAACATCGCTCGCGAACTTTTTCTACGCTCTTACCGACTATCCTCTTAACGAAACCGAGTTTCTTTAAAGTTTTCCACATGTATTACGGATGTGGGTATTCCGTGACAGCTTCTTCGTCAGGGTTAATCCAGGATACTCTACAGTTACCACTATCGAAATTTTTTCTCCGCGGAGGCTGTAGGTGAAATCATTATTCGTAGTTTTCCGGTCAAAGAAGTTGACCACGGAACACTTGTTAATATTTAACTCTAATTCCCGATTTTCGCACCAGGCCATCATTTTATCTAAATCATTCCTGAGTGCTAATCTATCCTCGCTGCAAGCTATTTCCCTGTAGATAACTGTATCTAAGTATAGGAATAAGCATCGACCTGTCTTTTGTTTTCCGCAGATTTCAGAATATCGTGTATTGGTAAGGCGAGCTGCGTCTCCCAAGATCGCGTTGTTCTTTAACCATGTTGATTTCTTGCAAAGAAATTGTTCGCTTCTGGATAGCCCATTAAGGAGCTAGTAATAATATGCTCCAATAATTTACCGCTTAGTGATGTTATTGAGATGGGCCTGC
Source organism: Pantala flavescens (assembly GCA_020796165.1). Lineage (NCBI taxonomy): Eukaryota > Metazoa > Arthropoda > Insecta > Odonata > Libellulidae > Pantala > Pantala flavescens. The sequence goes on from CM036880.1 coordinate 54,844,481, forward strand.
AATTCGCATGATCGTCCTTTAACCCGTTTTTTAATATAGGAGTTATATTTGCTATTTTCCAATCTTTTTGAACCCAGCCTTCGCTTAAAGATTTTACGAATATCCATTTCAGTTAGGGAGCTACGTATTCTATCTTCTTTTTGAATCGACGGAGAGCTTCGCGCATAGTTCGCTTGGCATTTAATTTAGCGTCTTTATATTCAACTTTAATCTTACTGTTTTTGTCTGAAGGACAAGAAATGGTTTTTAATATAGAGTGTAAAGCTCTTCGTTTTTTCAGAGCTTTCCTAGTTTCGTTATCATACCATCTAGGTTCATTTAATTGTTTGGAAAGCTTAGAGGGAGCGAATTTATCTACTAAGTCGCGCACTTTACTCACAAAGCGGTTCCAGGTGTCCACAGAGTATTTAAGAACTTCGATCGCGTTTAGTTTAATCGGAAAAGGTAACCGGTCCGCTCTGGAAGTCGTTCCAAGATCCGGACCAAATACATGTGGAAAGCGGACAGCGTTGGCCGCTGAAAGAGGTTACGTGAGCGGAAGATATTCTTCGAAAAATTAATGACACCGTTCCGACAATTTCTATCGCCGTACCGTGTTAATTACCGAGCGCCGGAACTTGAGCGTGGAAAAAACGTGATGTGCAAATGATTCTACATGAAGTGTATAAACTCTTCGGCGAAAAAAACTTTCAGGGTGGTGGTAGTAAAAGACGAATTAAAAGTCATTCATCGTTTATTTCAACTGTTTCATAATTTACATAAACGATTTACATTTCCTTCTCGCTTTCACAATGCAGCTGAGCCGCTCTTTCCCGCCCGCGGTCCACACGCGACGAATAGCTGGCAACTCATGGTCCTAGGAAACCGCTCCCCGAATAAAATTCCTTTCCTTACAGTAACTCGAAGTACCTGAAACGAGGATCGAAGGGATATTTCAAATTCAATACGCCGAATTGCAAGGAAGAGTGGAAACAATCGTTTGCGTACGACGCAGCGAGGTGCTTAGCAGATTTAGCATCGACTGAAATCTTTGATTAAATGTAATGTAACATGATAATAGATAGGGATCTCAGGGGTGACCCGAAAGATACGTTACTGTAGTTAATACTCTCTTTCACCATCAGGTCCAACGCGCGTAGAATTGAGGGCGGTGCATAGTAGCCCTTAACCCTTTCGCAAACAGTCAATTGTAAATTGATAATGCTCCGAAATCTACAACGCCGATGCATCATAGCTTTCGCACAATCAACAAATCTTTGATATTCATACGATCCCACATTCGGTTACGACGTATTTAGATGAATTGCGAGGCGCCAGTGTTGGAGGATAAAACTCTTCCATGCTGCGACCGTGGATGAGAACTCTGGCACACGAGCTTCTGCAAGGAAGAATACAGGAGCGAAGTACCTTAACCATGCAGCGCTGAGTACGGTGCCAAGTAACATGAGATGAAATGCAAGCAAAGGAGGGGTAAGGAGGATGTTTAGAGGTCCAGGCAAACGGATGAAAACAAAAACGTTGCAATCAAACTAACCTCAAGTAGCAAAGTGTTGGAAGATGTTAAGGAGGAGATTCTGATTCGAGAGTGAGAGAATTGTCTCGAGCAACAAAGTACTTGAAGGTTTTGTAAAAACACTTATGGTAATCAGAAGCTAGCCTGACACAGTGAGAAATTGGAACGTTAGAACACAGCGATGGATGTTTAGAAAAACGACGCGGTCCAAAGAGAAGGGACCAAAAGAGAAAGGAGAGTTGTGAGTATCCATGAATTCTCTATCCTGCTTCCTAAATGATGATCTCATAAAGACGCTAGCAAAGTTTGTAACCAACCTTCCAAAGTCTCGGTGGGATCAATTACATTTTCTGGAGACAGGAAATCGTAGTTGGACAGGGATTTACTCAGGATGCATCTGGATGAGTCGAGTCGTACCCATAAACCGATTCTCTGTCTTCTTCGGTGCCATGCCACGTTTATAATCGAAACTAGTGAGTGGAGATCACCATCCCCAATCCTGCAACAAAAAAGATTCTTTAATGCTATGGGTCTATGAACATCATCGACACCTAGAAGGTACTTTGAAGGTGAATGTTACAAGAAAAACATCGGCTGGAATATCCAAGCTCTATCCTCGATTAGGCAGTTCAAGGAAACACCAAAAAAGAAACTGAAATCCGTATCGGTCACTGCAGCACATGGTACCATTGGATATCTCATGCAGGTTATTGCCTCGTGCAATTATTATTGCTTTATTTTACTGATCAAGAGGCATGCTTGCCATGAGCTGGAGGAATTGATATCATTGTTACCAAAATAATTAAAGTCAAGTAAGACTTCTCAAGGAATAGTCTTCATCTATGCTCCATGAAGTTCTGTGAGAAGATTATTTTTATGAAGCGAGCTTTAAGTGCAGGTTGTAAACGTTTCTTAGCAAATGTTAGAATCTGCAGAACATTGAGTTGAACCACTGAAAAGGCACAAGGAAGGCCTGCATTCACAGAGTGATTGATCTATGGGGGAACTATGGGCATGATGTCAACAGATAGGATAAGAAAAGTAGAATAACGTCGTAGGCTAAACACAATAATTCCAAGATGAAGAACCTGATACTCCGATGAGAGACCCTGCGCTTCATAGCAAATCGTAGGAACGCGAAGGTAAGTGTTAGGAAAGGTGCTAAGGGGATAAGAATCAATGGGAACATGACCTATTATGGAAGGAAGTTTGGAAGAATTTATCATCGAATTATAATGGCAAAATTTTAATATCCTGCAAATAAATGTACGAAGAGTGTTAGTAATAAAAGGTAGCGTTGTATATCCTGTGAAATATCATTCCACAATACCAAAACCTCCTGTTCATCACTCTTTATACTGAGAACTAAAGATACTCACATTGGCAAATGTTTCACTGCGTACTCCCTGCAGCAAAGGGAACGAAGAAGGCGTTGTAATCCATCCGCTGAACACAATCACTCCTCTCTTCCGTACGTCATGGAAATTCCCAAAGAACACATGTCGTCCTAAAATTGAAAAAGGATCGAATTAACAAGCGAATATCCAAAAAGAAAAGGCTTACTCCAGCTAAACACACAATGCCGAAGATACCTTGTTAGTATTTTAACGATGCATGTTAATGGAATTACGTGCAGTTCTCTTAAAACTCAGTTTATGGTGCAATGAAAATTCGAGAAAGGGAAGGTAACGTCAGAAAGTTTTTAACGTTATATTTACAAAAATAAAAGCTTCCGGGGGTTTGATGGATAGCCATTACCTTACAACCGTTGCTTACAGATTAAAATTAACCGTTATCGATTTTCGCTTTCATAAAAAAGAATTAACATTATTTGGTCTCCCGCTAAACAATTTATCTCGATTCTGATTGGCTGAGGGAAATACCACCGCTGTCAGTGCAATAGTCGTATTATTGAATTTTATGCCAAATAGTTATTTATCTTCTTACCGATTGAATAGCTCTACAATTTCTCTCTCCTTTTATCATGACCGCGGCGTAAGTTTGTTTCCTTGAAAATGGTCCAAATAATTTGCGATACCTTATGAAAATGGTAATGCTGTGCAGTAAGACTCACGTAGTAGGAAAAAATCATAATAAATACTAGTATTCATGTAATTTTTATCGGTTACCATCGACCAAGAGTTATTATTCTAAAATCTAATTGCATTTTTAGAATCCCGGAGGTGACTGTCCCACTTTCGGGCGCCGTTAGGCATATGTCATTTCCCCCTTGCATTCCGCCCCGTTCGCATCGCTCCTACCCGCCAGTTGCTTATTTCCCTATATTTACAATTAAGAATGCAACATCCAGGTTACAAGCATCCCAAATCCAACTTTTACGCCACGACGGAGTGCTCCGTTCGTAGAAACCGCTGCCGATTCCTTATTAATTACCGCGATTCAACAACACCTTACGAGTCCATATGCAGCCGGAGGAAAGCTCGCTTTCGATCAACAACATAGATATCCGACCTCATATTAAACACATCTATCGCGAAGACGAAAGGAAATCTAGCCACACGTTCGCTCCCGAACAATAGGCAGGTAAAATTCTCGGGGCACATTTCTGTAAACACAGGCAAAGGGCGATCCCTTTCCGATGGGACTGGCTCTCTTACCTTAATGCCTCCTTTAGAACCTCGCTTCTTCGCTCAAACCGCTCTGCTTCAGCTGCACTCACAGAAGGGAATAACGTCATCCAAACTGCCGAACAAAGGAATCTTATATCCGCTCCGATAACCACTTAACACACGAATTTCGACACAATTCTTTCCTCCACGACGAATCGCCGAGAACACATTGCAAAACGATTTTCACCAAATGACGATGCACAATACCGAAAGACTATGATATCCATGCAAGAACGGTCTTTGCCCACGACTTACACCCGCCGACCAAACGCCGAACAGCGACACCTGAAGCATTACTCTGCCCCCTCTGTCGGAAAAATGGTATCGTTACTACGAGGCGATGAATAACGAATTCTTTCTCCTTCCCGTTTAAGGTTCCGCGGCAACAATTCAATGCGCAGACAAACTACGTTCTTCAAACCGTCCTAAGGGTCTGCTTTTCGGAGAAACGATTAGCCGTGAGATGGATCGAGTTCCTTTATTATGGAGACGCTTCATTAGTTGCGGAAAGAGAGGAAATAAAAAATCAATTACTTCTCAGAGCAGATGCGAAAAGCGTTTGTTTCGGCGGTAGGCGGATAAAGCACCGAATTCTGCGACGTGGCTGAAGTAAATGAAATGTCTATGCAGATACCCTGCGAGCCACCTTTCGGTGTGCGGCAGGGGATGCATGCACCCTGAATTTACTTCCCTAGACGGATATTTTCCCGCATTGTTCGAGGGAAAAACGAATTTTTAAATCGGACGGTTTCCGCATCTATTTCCCTTATTTTCTTCGCTCTATCTGATCGACCTATACAGCAGGGAGGGCGCATGATCTGCACCACGTCTTCCTTGAACGTTTCTCCCTTTGAATCTATTAAGCAAATATAATCTACGCTTAGATCTTCTCGGTTCTTATGGTTCCCATCCCGCATCCTTGAGCAATTTAGTTACGCTTACCCATTTATCGTAGCAATTTTTAACAAAACGTATCGTCTTACGTTGGACCTTTTCTAATTCACTTATATTACTTTTATCGGCAGGATCCCATACACTACAAGCATACTCAAGGTGTGGTCTGACTAGCGCAAAGTAACATCGCTCGCGAACTTTTTCTACGCTCTTACCGACTATCCTCTTAACGAAACCGAGTTTCTTTAAAGTTTTCCACATGTATTACGGATGTGGGTATTCCGTGACAGCTTCTTCGTCAGGGTTAATCCAAGATACTCTACAGTTACCACTATCGAAATTTTTTCTCCGCGGAGGCTGTAGGTGAAATCATTATTCGTAGTTTTCCGGTCAAAGAAGTTGACCACGGAACACTTGTTAATATTTAACTCTAATTCCCGATTTTCGCACCAGGCCATCATTTTATCTAAATCATTCCTGAGTGCTAATCTATCCTCGCTGCAAGCTATTTCCCTGTAGATAACTGTATCTAAGTATAGGAATAAGCATCGACCTGTCTTTTGTTTTCCGCAGATTTCAGAATATCGTGTATTGGTAAGGCGAGCTGCGTCTCCCAAGATCGCGTTGTTCTTTAACCATGTTGATTTCTTGCAAAGAAATTGTTCGCTTCTGGATAGCCCATTAAGGAGCTAGTAATAATATGCTCCAATAATTTACCGCTTAGTGATGTTATTGAGATGGGCCTGCAATTCGCATGATCGTCCTTTAACCCGTTTTTTAATATAGGAGTTATATTTGCTATTTTCCAATCTTTTTGAACCCAGCCTTCGCTTAAAGATTTTACGAATATCCATTTCAGTTAGGGAGCTACGTATTCTATCTTCTTTTTGAATCGACGGAGAGCTTCGCGCATAGTTCGCTTGGCATTTAATTTAGCGTCTTTATATTCAACTTTAATCTTACTGTTTTTGTCTGAAGGACAAGAAATGGTTTTTAATATAGAGTGTAAAGCTCTTCGTTTTTTCAGAGCTTTCCTAGTTTCGTTATCATACCATCTAGGTTCATTTAATTGTTTGGAAAGCTTAGAGGGAGCGAATTTATCTACTAAGTCGCGCACTTTACTCACAAAGCGGTTCCAGGTGTCCACAGAGTATTTAAGAACTTCGATCGCGTTTAGTTTAATCGGAAAAGGTAACCGGTCCGCTCTGGAAGTCGTTCCAAGATCCGGACCAAATACATGTGGAAAGCGGACAGCGTTGGCCGCTGAAAGAGGTTACGTGAGCGGAAGATATTCTTCGAAAAATTAATGACACCGTTCCGACAATTTCTATCGCCGTACCGTGTTAATTACCGAGCGCCGGAACTTGAGCGTGGAAAAAACGTGATGTGCAAATGATTCTACATGAAGTGTATAAACTCTTCGGCGAAAAAAACTTTCAGGGTGGTGGTAGTAAAAGACGAATTAAAAGTCATTCATCGTTTATTTCTACTGTTTCATAATTTACATAAACGATTTACATTTCCTTCTCGCTTTCACAATGCAGCTGAGCCGCTCTTTCCCGCCCGCGGTCCACACGCGACGAATAGCTGGCAACTCATGGTCCTAGGAAACCGCTCCCCGAATAAAATTCCTTTCCTCACAGTAACTCGAAGTACCTGAAACGAGGATCGAAGGGATATTTCAAATTCAATACGCCGAATTGCAAGGAAGAGTGGAAACAATCGTTTGCGTACGACGCAGCGAGGTGCTTAGCAGATTTAGCATCGACTGAAATCTTTGATTAAATGTAATGTAACATGATAATAGATAGGGATCTCAGGGGTGACCCGAAAGATACGTTACTGTAGTTAATACTCTCTTTCACCATCAGGTCCAACGCGCGTAGAATTGAGGGCGGTGCATAGTAGCCCTTAACCCTTTCGCAAACAGTCAATTGTAAATTGATAATGCTCCGAAATCTACAACGCCGATGCATCATAGCTTTCGCACAATCAACAAATCTTTGATATTCATACGATCCCACATTCGGTTACGACGTATTTAGATGAATTGCGAGGCGCCAGTGTTGGAGGATAAAACTCTTCCATGCTGCGACCGTGGATGAGAACTCTGGCACACGAGCTTCTGCAAGGAAGAATACAGGAGCGAAGTACCTTAACCATGCAGCGCTGAGTACGGTGCCAAGTAACATGAGATGAAATGCAAGCAAAGGAGGGGTAAGGAGGATGTTTAGAGGTCCAGGCAAACGGATGAAAACAAAAACGTTGCAATCAAACTAACCTCAAGTAGCAAAGTGTTGGAAGATGTTAAGGAGGAGATTCTGATTCGAGAGTGAGAGAATTGTCTCGAGCAACAAAGTACTTGAAGGTTTTGTAAAAACACTTATGGTAATCAGAAGCTAGCCTGACACAGTGAGAAATTGGAACGTTAGAACACAGCGATGGATGTTTAGAAAAACGACGCGGTCCAAAGAGAAGGGACCAAAAGAGAAAGGAGAGTTGTGAGTATCCATGAATTCTCTATCCTGCTTCCTAAATGATGATCTCATAAAGACGCTAGCAAAGTTTGTAACCAACCTTCCAAAGTCTCGGTGGGATCAATTACATTTTCTGGAGACAGGAAATCGTAGTTGGACAGGGATTTACTCAGGATGCATCTGGATGAGGCGAATCGTGCCCGTAAACCGATTCTCTGTCTTCTTCGGTGCCATGCCACGTTTATAATCGAAACTAGTGTGTGGAGATCACCATCCCCAATCCTGCAACAAAAAAGATTCTTTAATGCTATGGGTCTATGAACATCATCGACACCTAGAAGGTACTTTGAAGGTGAATGTTACAAGGAAAACATCGGCTGGAATATCCAAGCTCTATCCTCGATTAGGCAGTTCAAGGAAACACCAAAAAAGAAACTGAAATCCGTATCGGTCACTGCAGCACATGGTACCATTGGATATCTCATGCAGGTTATTGCCTCGTGCAATTATTATTGCTTTATTTTACTGATCAAGAGGCATGCTTGCCATGAGCTGGAGGAATTGATATCATTGTTACCAAAATAATTAAAGTCAAGTAAGACTTCTCAAGGAATAGTCTTCATCTATGCTCCATGAAGTTCTGTGAGAAGATTATTTTTATGAAGCGAGCTTTACGTGCAGGTTGTAAACGTTTCTTAGCAAATGTTAGAATCTGCAGAACATTGAGTTGAACCACTGAAAAGGCACAAGGAAGGCCTGCATTCACAGAGTGATTGATCTATGGGGGAACTATGGGCATGATGTCAACAGATAGGATAAGAAAAGTAGAATAACGTCGTAGGCTAAACACAATAATTCCAAGATGAAGAACCTGATACTCCGATGAGAGACCCTGCGCTTCATAGCAAATCGTAGGAACGCGAAGGTAAGTGTTAGGAAAGGTGCTAAGGGGATAAGAATCAATGGGAACATGACCTATTATGGAAGGAAGTTTGGAAGAAGTTATCATCGAATTATAATGGCAAAATTTTAATATCCTGCAAATAAATGTACGAAGAGTGTTAGTAATAAAAGGTAGCGTTGTATATCCTGTGAAATATCATTCCACAATACCAAAACCTCCTGTTCTTCACTCTTTATACTGAGAACTAAAGATACTCACATTGGCAAATGTTTCACTGCGTACTCCCTGCAGCAAAGGAAACGAAGAAGGCGTTGTAATCCATCCGCTGAACACAATCACTCCTCTCTTCCGTACGTCATGGAAATTCCCAAAGAACACATGTCGTCCTAAAATTGAAAAAGGATCGAATTAACAAGCGAATATCCAAAAAGAAAAGGCTTACTCCAGCTAAACACACAATGCCGAAGATACCTTGTTAGTATTTTAACGATGCATGTTAATGGAATTACGTGCAGTTCTCTTAAAACTCAGTTTATGGTGCAATGAAAATTCGAGAAAGGGAAGGTAACGTCAGAAAGTTTTTAACGTTATATTTACAAAAATAAAAGCTTCCGGGGGTTTGATGGATAGCCATTACCTTACAACCGTTGCTTACAGATTAAAATTAACCGTTATCGATTTTCGCTTTCATAAAAAAGAATTAACATTATTTGGTCTCCCGCTAAACAATTTATCTCGATTCTGATTGGCTGAGGGAAATACCACCGCTGTCAGTGCAATAGTCGTATTATTGAATTTTATGCCAAATAGTTATTTATCTTCTTACCGATTGAATAGCTCTACAATTTCTCTCTCCTTTTATCATGACCGCGGCGTAAGTTTGTTTCCTTGAAAATGGTCCAAATAATTTGCGATACCTTATGAAAATGGTAATGCTGTGCAGTAAGACTCACGTAGTAGGAAAAAATCATAATAAATACTAGTATTCATGTAATTTTTATCGGTTACCATCGACCAAGAGTTATTATTCTAAAATCTAATTGCATTTTTAGAATCCCGGAGGTGACTGTCCCACTTTCGGGCGCCGTTAGGCATATGTCATTTCCCCCTTGCATTCCGCCCCGTTCGCATCGCTCCTACCCGCCAGTTGCTTATTTCCCTATATTTACAATTAAGAATGCAACATCCAGGTTACAAGCATCCCAAATCCAACTTTTACGCCACGACGGAGTGCTCCGTTCGTAGAAACCGCTGCCGATTCCTTATTAATTACCGCGATTCAACAACACCTTACGAGTCCATATGCAGCCGGAGGAAAGCTCGCTTTCGATCAACAACATAGATATCCGACCTCATATTAAACACATCTATCGCGAAGACGAAAGGAAATCTAGCCACACGTTCGCTCCCGAACAATAGGCAGGTAAAATTCTCGGGGCACATTTCTGTAAACACAGGCAAAGGGCGATCCCTTTCCGATGGGACTGGCTCTCTTACCTTAATGCCTCCTTTAGAACCTCGCTTCTTCGCTCAAACCGCTCTGCTTCAGCTGCACTCACAGAAGGGAATAACGTCATCCAAACTGCCGAACAAAGGAATCTTATATCCGCTCCGATAACCACTTAACACACGAATTTCGACACAATTCTTTCCTCCACGACGAATCGCCGAGAACACATTGCAAAACGATTTTCACCAAATGACGATGCACAATACCGAAAGACTATGATATCCATGCAAGAACGGTCTTTGCCCACGACTTACACCCGCCGACCAAACGCCGAACAGCGACACCTGAAGCATTACTCTGCCCCCTCTGTCGGAAAAATGGTATCGTTACTACGAGGCGATGAATAACGAATTCTTTCTCCTTCCCGTTTAAGGTTCCGCGGCAACAATTCAATGCGCAGACAAACTACGTTCTTCAAATCGTCCTGAATGGAGACTTTTCATTAAATGCGGAAAGGGAGGGAATAAAAAATGAATTACTTCTCAGAGAAGAAAGTTAAAGCATTTATTCGGCCTAGATAAATAAAGCACTGAATTCTGAGATGTGCCTGAAGTAAATGAAATGTAACCGGCCCGCTCTGGAAGTCGTTCCTGGATGTGGACCAAAAACATGGATAGCGGAGAGCGTTGGCCGCTGAAAGAGGTCATGTGAGTGGAAGATATTCCTCGAAAAAGTTATTCCATCCGTTCCGACAATTGCCATCGCGGTACCGTATGAATTACCGAGCTCCAGAACTTTTGAGTGGAAAGAACGTTATGATCGGTGCAAATGATTCTATATGAAGTTTAAAAGTTTTCGTCAAAAATAACTTTCAGGGTGGTGGTAGTAATAGACGAAGTAAATCTTAAATTAAATCTAAGACGAATTAAAAGTCATTTATCGTTTATTTCAACTGTTTCATAACAGTTGAAATTTGGTGATTTGAACCACTTCAGCATGGAAATATTATGATGAGTATTAAAAATGATTCTATATCTGTTTGCTAGCTTGGAAGGTTGAAAAGTCACCCGGGTTTTGTTGCTAGCTGCACTGGTAAAATATATGGTTGGGCAACTTCATTTAAAAATCGCGCTAGTTGTCTCTACCTTCTGCATCGTTAAACTGAACGGACGACCGACCTGGTAGTTGGTCAGGCGAACCGTTTCTCATTTTCAGGTAAAATATTGGACGTAAGACGGATCGAGTGTCTTTCTTAGCGAAGCAGGAGTAGTATTCGTTGGATTCCTCATTCGGTTTTACGTCTTTATGTGAACTGCGAGACGCCAGTGCTGAAGGATGAAAATGTTCAATGCAGATACCATGCGACTGTGGAACGTCTACTCAGATACTTGAGCTTCAGTAAATGAGAAGGATACTCCACTATGTATGTACCGAAAGCATGCAAATCTTCACAGTTGTTTTTTTGTACGAAGGATAGTAAAATATTACTTAATATATAGGGTGAGTAATGGGTCCTGAATAGAAACAAATAATTGGTTTGGTATTTATGGATTAAACGTATTTTTTTTAACCCTCTTACTGCGGATGGGCCGATCTATCGGCCCGGCGTGCTTATGCGAAAACTGCGGATGGGCCGATCTATCGGCCCTGTTTTTCTACTCAGCAGAACTCCTCAATTAGAGTTCATCTGTTACTTCTGATTTCTTCTTTATTATCTCTTGTGCTTATACGTTACAAACAAACCGATAGTTGTGCTGAATTAGGCATCTTTAATTTTATTATTCATCTGACATATTGATATATACGTATCTCGATGAGCGGCCTGCACTCAAATACTCGAAAATATGGTGTTTTAACGTTTTCTACCACGTTTTTTGACTAGTTATGTTCTTTATAAAGAAAATCTACCCGCAGGCATGAAACCAATGACACGCTTATCGTTTGTAATTAGTATTATATAAGACCTTTCCTAGGAGTGGCTTCAAATAAAAAGGTCACCCGTCGGACATCAAAAGAATCCCTTATTGGGGAAGTAAAGGTTTAAAAATGTACCCCAAAGAAAAGAGAAAGACGTGTATAGTGTGCTAGTTGATATTAAAAGAGGAAAGAGGAGACAGGCACGCACCGTTTGTGCAAAATGTAAGAAATGACTTGATGGTGTATGCTTCCCGCAGCACAAGTGCCAGAGGGTAGATATTTCTTAAAGTGCAACTTTTGAAAAATCTATCGCAATTTTTTCATTAAAATTTTATATTTTAATAGTTAAAAGACCAAGCTATTGACTGAATGTGAAATAACAAACATTTCCTTTGATTTTCTATGGGTAAACTATCGTTGAAATGCATATTTTGTAATATTATTTATCAGTTTCTATATATATAAATTTTTATAATAATAAACAAAAGTGGTAAGCGCGCAATTTTTTTTTCATTTTGAACCTTATGATATGATACATAAATGGTAAAAAATACAAGGATAAATAATGGTATTTATAATTATTACAATTTATTAAACAAGAACCTGCATTTTTGCGGGAAATACCTCCGCAGTTTTGGCATACACCTCGAAAATTCGATCCGCAGTAAAAGGGTTAATTAAGGACGAGCATGAAATGAAATGAATTATTAATGAATTGGAAATGTTTAAACAAATTGAACTTAGCTGGGCATTTTAGGATGAATGAATAGTCTTCAGGTTTCATAAGGTATTCAATATAAAACAAAGCATGAGTAACGGAAAACTATATTTTTTTCTTTCATATAAAACTGCGCGATACGCTAATTTATAGCGAAATTTTCATTTAACAGGTGCAATTAGCATAAAATTTACAATAGATGTATCATTTCTCTAAAATCATTTCCAAAGCCAGTGAGGAATTCGACTCTATAAGGCTACTTTTATACTTCATTGTTATATATCAGAAGAAATTTATACAAATAACCGTTAAAATTGAGATTTAAACATTTGTAGGTAGCATGGAAATTATGTATGTGATTGCAATTTTTTCCTCTTCTTCTTATGTTATCGGTCAATGGCAGGTCCTTTGCGTCATTTTTCATTATCATTTTTCCCAAGGCTTTGATTTTTGGGTCTTATATACTTCTCTCATTATTATTTGGTCTAGAAGTTTTCTTCTTTACTTCATCTCCGTATTTTTCCATCTACTGCTCCCTCTATCGTCAACTTCTATATTCCATCATTTCCTTTAAAGTGCCCAACACAGTTTTGCTAAATCTTCTGTATCCTTTCAGTTAAATTTTTCTCATCTCTCACTTACTGCAAAACGTTTTCGTTTTCCGTGCCCTCATTTCAAATGCCTCTATTTTCTTTTCACATCCATATTTCTTATCCATACAAAACACACTCCAAATATTTTATTTGAGCAATCACTTTCTCAATTTCATATCTAATTTATTTGCTAATCACCTTTTCATTCTGTTATATGCCGTCTTTACCATTCCTATTCTTTCGCTAAATCCTTTTCCGCATTTCGAGTCACTTTCGACTATACTACCAAGATACTTGAATCTTTTCACCTGTTCTATATATTCACCATTTAAAATCCAACCATCCCTCACTCATTTTCTATCTTCACGGTCTTATTTTTCCCTTTATTTATCTTCACTCCATACCTTATCTCAGGATCCTCGATCTTCAATACCATATCGTCTGCGAATTCAATGCAATTTATTCTTCTGCCTCCCACTTTGGCCAAACCATCCTCGACCAATTCTTCATGATGCACAACCGACAGCATCCCCGTCTGACACCTTCGCTCCATTCACTTAATCCTCTGCCAAATCTCACCTCTACTCGTTCAGATTTGAGAGTTTCAATTTGTACCCTCTCTCTCAGATACATTCTCTTCCTTTTCAAAACTTCCATTAGCCTCTTCCAATCCACCCTATCAAAGACCTTTTCTAGGTCCACAAAGCATAGCCCTCTTTCCCTTTCTATATAATTTCTCTAGTTATTCTTAACAGACCTATTACATCTCCTTTGCCTTTTCCTTTTCTAAAACCCAATTTTTCATCTCCTATTTCCCCCTCCATATTACATCCTTCTATTTAATATCTTCAACACTTTTGTCGGCAGGTGATATAGAACTTATTGTACGATATTCGTCACATTTTACAGCACCCTTTTTCTTTGTTATTGGCACCATTACAGTTTTACTGGCCACTCTCATGTTTCTTAAATGTATTGCATTGATTGGTTAGTTAGTATATAAATCCTGAACAGCATGGAAATTACAGCTGACCTTTTTTTCAGCAGCCTCCTCTTTGGTGGTCTTCTTTTTGTGTCTCAATTGTTCCTTTCCGCCTCTGCTCATCTCACTTCTCTTTTCTTCTTGAAGTTCTCACAATCTACTTTTATGAAGTACGCACACAAAAGAATAATACAGTCATTGATGCAATTTGCTCCAAGCGGATAACCAGGAATCAAGCAATTAAAACGATCTTTTCTAATGGATGAACACTGAAGAGCAAAAGAGAAAGTTGAACTGAAAATCTCATTTTTTCTTTCACTTTAAAAGTTATCATACCCCCATATACTGCCATTAATAGTTTTAATTTTTAAAATACGCCATATCCTATTTAAAGCACCATTATTATTCTAGCTGAACTTCTAAGTTCTTCTAAATATTAAAGAAAGATACACTTCAGTCTTTACTCGAATCTCGGCCGAATTTGATAGAATTTATATAACAGAAAGCGTGCACATTAATTACCCTTTTTAAATTTAATACAAAGTCATTCTCATCCTCACCAGAAAAGCCAATATGGTCTGAGAAAAACTATTCTTTTTTCAGAAGCATAAAATATACTAAGCCTTAAAAAAGGTATTTCTTAAGACTTTTAATTAAATTCTCAGGAAATTCTTATCGTTCACAATAAGAATTATTGAATAGAGGAAGAGTATAAACTGATTTTTCATAGTTAAGAACCAATTGTAATATCCTTTGAAAGTGGGATACATTCCGGTATGAAGGAGGATATGTCACTCAATGTAAATGATTCTAATATATGACAAATAAGGGGATGTCAGCGAATGCCCGACTAAAGTGAATGTTTTCATTTTCTTTTGCTTTTAAAAAGGACACTCCTTGAAGAGTTATAATAAAAATGACGCCACTTCTGAAGTACCAAATGAAAATAAACCTAGATTTCTGTTTTTTCTATTTATTTTCATACTAGATATATTCGAGAAGCGGATGAGACCTTTGACGATCATACATAGAGCAACTTCGGATATCTTTCCTTAAATTTTTTATTTTCCAAAGAAAAAGATACTCGTTCTTAATTCTCATATTTATATTGTTGTACTTTTTATTAATTCATATCGTTTTTAGCCTTCCAAACACTCTTTCTCAGCTTGATTTTGTCTGTTCAACTGTGCATCAGGTAAAAAGGATATATCATACATTAAAGAACAGTGAAGAGTGATTTCGATTGTGGACGAAAAATATTAATTAGGATAAATAAAGATTGTTCCAAATGTGGTAAATTCCATTCATTTAAAAATGTATTCCAGTAGTTTATGATAGCTTATAAAATATACACAGAGCAGTAAATAATTTTAAGTGAATTCTAGGAATCGGAATTTATTTTATGAATATGAAATTACATATTATGCACAGCTAAATAATTTAGCATTACATCATCGACGTGTTCAAGTAAGCTTTAAATTATAATTTTAGACAAAAGGTTTCAAATTGCATAGACGAAGTTTCAATCCAAAATGTATTACAATCTTTCTCTTTTTCTGGTGCTCTCTAAAAACCACTGTGGAGTGGAGTTCTTTGCCAAGGAGAATATATCTCGTGAATATGCATTTTCTCCATTCCGCAATATTCATAAGCATATAAATAATGTTTTTTTGCCGTCTCAACTTCCCTCGAAGCTTGTCACATTCATCTTCAGGAACGTACAATGTGCTATATTAAGTGAATGTCATCAAATCAAAATTTAATTTCTTTGTTTATGAACTGTAGTGAACTTCTATAAACGTGCACTTTCATTAATGTACGTCAATAAATCGTTTTTTAGATTTAAGGTCAATTTACAATCATTGGAACATTTCAAATTCCTTAAAGAATCATTTATTTTTGTCGCCCATTTAAATATTTATATAAATGTTACAAATGAATTTTCATAAAATGGAAACTCACAAAGGCGGAAAAAGCCTAATTAATTATCACCAAAGATCAATATTTCAACTATGAGTAAAACGAACTAATTGAATGATAATCTTTTAATAATAATAATAATGAATATTTAATTTAATGATAATAATAATGAACTTTTTCACTGCTATCGAACAGAATCGTAGTCTATTTTAAAATTTTGTTCCTATAATTGAAGGTTATTTCAAGCCTTAAATTCCTTTTGAAATTGAATTCCCGCATTGTGTTCACGAAATTTTCTGCACCTAACTTCCAAAATGCATATTCAATGAGACTGAAATACAGTCCTAATAACTTCTTCAAGATGATGCAAGAAACTAACGATAAATATTCGTTAACCTTTATTATTCTGAATAAGAAAATTATAGCCCGCATTTTGGAAGAGTTAAAAAGACCCTTAAAATCTTCAAGGTAATACAGTTTGAAGTTTAATTTATTCCATAACATTTGAAAATGCAGGAGTCATTCGCAATCTTATTTGCATAAAGTTTCTTCACTTAACCTGAAGCCATACTTATGCGTTACAAGAAACTCATTTAGATATACTAGGATGTCAGAGTTTCTTATCTCCGTAAATTTTTTACTTAGCTCTTGATTAAGATACAAGAATCGCGAAACCTTGATTGTAAATCATTCGAAAAAGCAACGCCAATTTCTTAATCCGTTCCGATTCCTATCTCTGTCTTTCACGCGCATTCAAGAAAATTCCTTTCTCATGAGAGTTTCCTCACAGCGGGTCACTTGAAAAGAATTCCTGCTCAATCAACTCATTAACGGAAATTCATGGATCACCGTCGATGACGCTCGTCTATGAATTGTTCTTACTGTCCGTGCGTAGTACTCACCCACGGAGGATTCTTTTCCCCGCCAACGTCACTCCGTCTGGCCGCAATTGGCCCATGGAAGGAAGGAAGACACCCCTCATTTAATTAAACAATGCTCGTGATAAGGAGGAAGTGACGAAGAGCTCTCTCCAAAAGGAGTTTCCGTCACGTGGTCTCGTCCGTCACCACCAGGAGATGGCGTGAGCGATGGTCAATGGGAGAGGACCGCTTCGGAGAAATGGCTCGAGATATATATGGATCATAAGAGTTGGCCGAGTCTCGTTAATGCCAGCTCTCGAATGAATCGGGGACGATCGGAATGTCGAACGATGCTAAAGTTGCTTGGAGAACAAAGTGCCTCTGGAGCATTAAGCGATGTAACTGCTGCTGAAAACTCTAAGATGGACTTCGAGTGCAAATGACCTCCAAGGATTTCGAACGATTCTTACATCGCTCGAATAGGTATAACTTAACCTTATGCGCCCATCGTATTGCTATTATGTATATTACATTAGGAAAGCTTTGACTAGAAACTAAAAAAAACTCAAATTTTACTTTCTTTACAATAAGAAAACAGAACCAACCCTTATGTAAATACAACGAAAAGGTAATTAAAGCTCATTCACATAATTAAAAGATTATGTAATAAAGTTATCACAGCGATATGAAAAGAACTATGGAATTGAATAATGTATGTTCTCACTAAATAATAATATACAAGGATCTGCTTGAGACGATTCGTAATATACTGTTACACTTAACATATCCAGAGGGAAAACAATGTAATTTCCACATATCTGCAGTCTTATTGCTGCAATTAAAAGGTCATTTCTTCTCTTATATTTTATTATTCCCTGAAACTTACCATGAACTACTGAAATTCACAGTTAAAATGATTAAAAATTGCGGAATTTAATATACGGTTTATCGTACTTAGCCGTAGTTAATAGTATAGTCGTAGTCTATTTCTTCAAATATATTTTTCTTTTTGTCATGATATTTCGGATTCCAATAATGACTGAATAACAAGAAACAAGTAAACAAGGGATTGAATTGAATAAAATTGCATAAAAGGAAGAATTGTATATGAACTGAGTCTTTGCAATATTGTGTACGGAGAACAGGAAGGATATTTTTTTCGAGTATCTATGAGATATTTCAATGGGCAAATGATTTTAGTGATACCAATTAAATTCACTTTTGATAAAAATCACTCGCTTTACGCAGTTCAGAGTTGAGAAATTTTTAGAGAAAAGTTTAAAATTTTTATATTCGAAGAAAAAAGATGAGAAGTATACTATGGAATTTTCCCTTAATCGCCACAGTAGTCGCTGATTCATTAAGGGGATTAATTCCGTTGCACAGTCAATGAGGGAATAGTAGGTAATTTGAGAGAATTGAATGATATTACGTCATCAAAACGGAAAATTCCACTGCGTCTGAGACGTTCTAATAGTCCTTCTTATTCTTTCTCCTCACACATTCGAAAGAAAATCAAGGTTTTTAAAATTGCTTAAACTTGGTCAATTTTGCAGCTTTGATTTATTTAGTAAGATAAGTAATTTTAGCATTACATTCCTGACTAATTTTTATATGTTGGAATATGCCGTACAGATTGATTTTTAAAATTTTCTACAAGTCGTTTGATTTGACAAAAATTAAACTAATGTGTGCTCTAAAATCCTCCAAGTATTTATTTTTTTTCACTTATTTTTTGTTTAATTATTTTATTTATTTATTATACAGGAATATCGTATTTGGGCATAATGTCTGATGGCGATGATAAATTACACCAACGTAAATGGAGTAAATTAGATGCATATAATTTAGAACTTCACATTTCTCCTTTAACTACATCGCTTCCTGTCACCATTAATCAAGTAAGATCTTTCAGGGTTCCTGGTGGACTTCTACCGAACGGGGCCAGTGAAGTCTCTAGCATACATCTCTCTATCAGGCGATACCCTGCTATTCTCATATTACATATCAATTATTATTATTGCATACCCTTTCAGCATAATTATTCTTTTGAAAGCAATTGAATCCGTTCAACTCGACTGCTATAAAATGTTATGGTTTAAATGCTCGCGAACCAAGTTATTTAGGAATTAAATAACGAGTATTTATAAAAAGAGTAAAAGTACTAAATCCGTGTTCTAAACGAAATGGTCTCGTTTTTATCTATATTTTCAATATGTATTTAAGAAAGACCCTATTTTACAAATAATAAACTTTTTTCTCGCCATGGAATTAGAAGATGCATTACATTTCTTACGATTTTCAGGAAATTCCTAATCTTCGGCTTCTAATAAGGTAAAATAATTCAAAGCTATACAAATGAAGAAAGGAAACGTGGTGATTCAATAAATTTTAAATATAAATGCTGATAAGCTTGGTTATGCCAATATAAATATTAGTGGAGGTAAAAAGAGAATTGAAGTGTACAAGGAAAGTAGACTATGAAGAGCATAATTGTGTTATGGAAAATGGAAAGAAAATAGCATTTTCTGTTTACTGTTCAAAAGAATATTATCTCTCGTAAAATTTATGAGGATCATATATGAGAAGGCAACGCGTAAAACGTTTTGGCTCAATCAAGAGTATTTAATAAGAATACAAGGTGCCTATATAATCTATATCTATGCCTATATCCGGAATTAAACACAATTATCACTAAAATTATGAAAAATATATAACTATAAATAAAATAAATTAATTTTGATTTTTTCTCAGGTTCTGTTAGTGAAATTAGCATATTTTATCATTCTTGCTTCTATAGAAGATTTGTTATGTATTCTTAAATAAGAATTAGCTCGATGTTAAACAATAAGTGCTTCATAAAAGTTTGAATACCATTTAAGACCGTTATTGAGGTTCTGGAAGCAGTATTTCTTTCGATTGGGAAATATTTTGTCTAAAAATTTCCTTTTCTTTCGTGCTGTTCTGAAATAATAGGAGATGGTGAAATTACGCTTTTTCTCCTGAGGAATAAACGGAGGTTCGGGACATGAAAATAGAAAAATATATATTCTTGCAGATCCGAGGAAGATTTGAAAAATATGAATGGGTATCAGGGGACAACAAAGAAATTTATTCATGGAATTATAGTTTTTCAAATGAGAGAGAAGAAAGCTTTACCTACTATTGTTTTGTATGCACATATAACATTGTTTCCCTAATACATTTAATTTCACAAATAATTCTCCAAAAGATAAAATATCAATGATTCAATTTCCTTATCAGCACTCTAAATACCAAAGTATATTTCCCAACAAACTGTTTCTTAGTAAATACACTCGAACATCCTCATAAAATAATTATCATTTGGAATAGATTAAAATATCCTTAAAATTTCCGAATAGATATATATATATATATATATATATATATATATATATATATATATATATATATATATACCGCTTACCTTATAAAATTCAGGGAAATGAATACGTTTGTTCAAATCCATGTGTTGTATCTCTGGTAACTATAATTATATAACAATTTCAAGATTAAAGTTGAGCGGCCAACAATACAAGCAAAAAGTTCGGAAGACGAAGTTTTATGGGAAAAGTTTATGCGTAATTTGTCACGATACAGAAAGAATGACTCTAAATCACGATTTTCGAACTTTTTTATGAGCACACGCGGCTTATTTCCTCATATTTATTCAGCCGACATTTACTTCCCACGAATTTTAAACGGTCCGTGACAAATTGCCAGATGACCTAATTACTTGCAGAACGTGAGACTAATACTTTGGATTAAGCACAGAGAAGTTTACTTCTTAATGCATTTAATAAAAACATAAAAGGCTGCGTCGACGTTACATTTTCTAAGAAAATTTACGATGAAGTATTCATTTCCTCACAAGCAATATTTTTGAAGAAATGTTTCTTTTCTTAGAAGAAGTTTTGAATATGTAGATTCCATGTATTAAATAATAAGAAAAAATGAATGAAAAGAATTAATGAAGATAAATATGGAAAGAGAAAAGAAAATGTTTGAAGGACTTTGATAAAGAATACTTGAAATGATAGTGTTGGCTTAATTAATTATTTTTATTTACTGTTCATTCGCAATTTTAATTCGAATACTCGAGCATCATTTCACAAATAATTCAATCCCTTAACCCTGTCATCATGTAAGAACATGATGCCATTTTATTTAATCATTCCCTTGGAATCCAATTTTAGAGCATTACAAGAATATAGTGAACAGTGACTGAATAACTCGTATGAGATATTCGTCTCCAAAGCAAAACAATTTCCCGCTTCAGTACATCACCCGAGGTGCATACTATCTTATCATTCATTTATTTCATACCTCTTCGTTCTAAACCTAAATAACCTGTTCTTATAACCTCAAGGTAAAGTAAAAGCCTCGGAGAAGTCTTTTTTCATTGGAAATATCGAAAATAGAAGTCGTTAGCAAGATTATGCGTCCGCTCATTTGCCTGGAAATCTGATAGAAATAGGCTGAACGCATATTTGGGTTTCTGATTCGATGGAATTGAATAATGAGCCGCATTTCCGAGAAGAAGATCTTAAATAGGAGAATCCCTCATGGCTCATAAATGGTAGTGAAAGGAAAAAGGGGAAATTGGAGTAGTGAAGGCTTTTATCCGTTGCAGATGGGATCTTCACTTTGGGGTAAGACACGAAGCCTTCTTCATTCGTGGATGGCCTTTCGCGTGACAGTCACTTTACGTGAGGATTCCTAAATCGTGCCTTTCATCACACCGCAGCTGGGAATTTCGACTTCGAGGTGAAATGTTTTGTCTTTCGTTAGGGGATCAGCTATTTTCGTATTCACCGCGAAACGTCGCATAAAAAATATTCCTCTTCGAAATGAAGCAAATGTCTAACTATTTTAGTTTTTTGACATTCGCCGTGAAAAATAAAACCTCCCATATTCGGGATTTTCTTTCACGCTCGCGCAGAAAATGTATCAAGTCTTGATCTCAGCTTTAAGGTTGTATTCCTATGATATAGTAATGGTATTTAATATTTCATATAAATAATTTAAATTTAAAAACTCGGTATTTCCTTTTACAATTGGCTAAACTGTGATAATTCCCAACCTTACGAGAGTTGAGTAATGAAATCTTATGAATTTTAAAATTATATATGTGAATAGATGTTCTATCATTAAATATTGCGGGTGTAAGACACTATAATCGATGTCTTTGAGGAATAATAAATACCTAAAATTTTGTATATCACAATATACATCAGAAAACTCTGATACTTATCTTCTTACTTACAAATGACTTTTGATTTCTTTTTGATTGAAATTTTTGAAGTGTTTTCATTTAATTTATCCAGAAGCTTCTTTACTAAATTATGGATTCGTATATCGTACTACAAATTTATATTCCGTGCTCCTCTAGCGTTTGTATTTGATTGAAATCCGGTCATATGTATATGAGACAAAATAAATTGAAATACTTCGATGAAACGACGGCAGGATTATCAAAGATTGAACACAGTGCCTTTTGGATATAAACAATCCTCTTCCACTTCAAACTTTCCGTTCGGTCCTCCAGAGAAAATTGTGCTTTTGATTTAATGGCCCATAAAAAAGGATGGAATCAAAGATCGAGCCATCGCATGCGAAGAAATTCGGCCGAGAATCGATTTATAAACTCCGTAAAGTGCATATTTTTGGTTCCAACGCTTTGAGACATGCATTGTCTGTGGAAGAAGTAACAGTCATTCACGACCACCGTGCGAAAGTCACGAACATTAACTCACGCGACCCTCAGAAAAAGCAATGCTTTGGAAACAGACGTGTTTTCCAAATTATTGACGGTGAGATGTATAACGGATTTTGGGAAGACGTGTATTAACATGATTGTGAAAGTACAATTGGACATACAAATTTCAGTTTATCAAATTGGAATAATTATTAACGCAAATAAAAGGGCAAATAATACTTGAATAAGAAGTCGTGAATGGGGAGGGATTATAATTTTGAAGAAAGGAACGCAAGAGGATTTAATTTAGAGGATTGATACTTGTTGCTGGAGAATCCAGATGTTTAAGTGTTATCCTAAAATGATCGTTTGTTTTCCCATTGAAAATGAGAGACAATATAAAGTTTTATTCTTCTCTGTCGAATAATTTCCTATTTAAATTATTTATGAAAACTTAGGCATCAATGTCAATTAATTAACTTAAACCAGTATGCTTTTTTGGTGTACTCTGACTGTATATTTTCTTTCACTTTATAAATAAATATCATCTTATTAATGGTGAATTCATTTTTTGTAATCGAGTTCAAATTCGATCAAAATTCTATCGAAGTGTAATTAATGTGTAATAGTCACGCAGACTCAATTTTTACTTTTCCAATCCTAACATACACGCTCTTTCTATTCTTCATCACAGTTAGATAGACAGTTAAACGATGTATAAAAGTAAGAATAATTCGGAAAATTTTATCTTAGAATAAAAATATTCCGCTTCAAAGTAGTTAATTGCACAGCTGAAATGTGTTATCTCCGAGAAGAAAATTTTGCTTATATTTATCGCAAGGATTCACTAGAAATTGAGGAATGAATTTAAAGCTGAGGAAGTTCAATACGTCTGATGTTATGGGTGAGTCGAATGGGAGGTGTGGGTGTTCAAAGGGAAATGGATCGGGTAATTGATGATATCGTGCGAGTGGATAACCTTTTTCTCCTCGGATGATGGACTAAAAGGAGTCCGAGCATTGTCCTTGGAAGAGAGGGAAACAAGGCATTAGCGGATGGAAAGTTCCGGAGGGAGAAGAATGGATATAGGGAAGGGCGGTGCGAAAGAAACGTCCGACGGCTTTTATTGGCACCCAAACATTCCTTTTCTTTCGTGTTTTGACCTCCTGCGATGAATCATGGCTTCTGTCCAATCTTCATCACTCAGAAATTTGTGAAGAAAGGGAATTCCTTTGTTCCGATAAATCGATTTTCTTACTTTCACTTCACAATCTTTATAAAACGATCTCTTTAAATTAATGTTATTCGATCAAAGGAAAAAATATTAAATGTAATAAAGAAAGGCATAGTAAAATCTATGTGACTTGAAAAATATTTCCATCTAAAATCAATCACATTTCTCGATTATCGATACTTTTACACAATCGATTACATCAATTATTCCCTCAATTCTCATTGCACAACGATGCTTCTCCTAAAACAGTTTATAATTACTTATGTAAATTCTATTTGACAAATTTAGCAATAACTATATTCAAATAATAAAAAAACATAAATTTTCTAAAAATTTGTTTCAATAGCTGTTGCATATACATAGACTGACAAATATATATATATATAATGGAGATGAGATAGCATAGCTCATATTTTACGTATATCCACAAGTTTGAAACAATGAAGTAGGATACCTGATTTTTTATTATAAAATGGCTTACATTCATACGTGCTTTATCTAATTCGAATGTTTAATTCAATGCCAAGAAACATTCTAAAATCGTCGTTATTCAATCGTCAATATTCATGATCATAAACGATAAAATGATTTTTCACTATTTGCAGAAATATAATTCAGTTAATATTATTCAAAAAGGCGATTAACTTTGAAGGGCTTTTTCACGTCTCCAGGATTACTCTATTGTCAGCATGAAAGATTTTCCTAATATTTCCACAAGGTTTAAATTTTATATTTTCGCATAATCAGGAATCGAATTCTATTACTATACCAATTAAAACTTATCCTGCAATATCTAAAATTTATTTAAACAAATTTAAGTTTACCATTTGTTGAATTTATATTAAACCATTCAATCGTCCTTCCATTTTTTATACTTTCATAGTCCTTAGTATTTATCATGAAGTTGTAACATATTACTCTCAATAAAATTGCTAGACTCCTCGAACGTTATGCATACCTATAAATACCAAGCAACTCTAAACATTTTTGTCTCTAATCATCTAGTTTTACCATAGCTAAAGAAATTTATTGCTAACTGCCGTAGTGATAACAAGTTTGTAAAACATAAGCTAACCGATCTCGTTTTTTAGAATAACTAACTATTTGTATCATCATAGCTTCCGAACACTCATAAATATTTGGGTTCCTTGCCAGGCCGAGAAAAGATAGCTTCGACGCAGCATTTGTATTTATTTCTCACCAGCGGTAGTAAAAAATACATCTCATCGGTTTCTAAGAATTTATTTGTGATCGTGGATCCGAAATTTTTTTTATAAATTAAGCAATTCATTATTTACTTGTGAAAGTTTAAATTTACGAAAATATTCCTTTTCTGTTCACATTTGGCTCCAAGTAAATTACTACTAGAAAATACTGCGCCCATTGGAGTTATTTCTCAATTGGACACTGGTTCACTCGGTACGGACGCGGTACCCACTTGGATAAACGGAGCCTTTCTACGGGAAAGTGCGTAATGACACAGAATATTTAGGGCAAGGAGTTTTCATTCAATCCTGAGCATAGGATTCGTAGAGCTTTTATGTATCGCTGCCACGCATTTTCCCTTTTGCAGTCACACTCACCCTATCTACTCTCTTTCTTCGGCTGGAATTTATTTCTTCTCCTGTGTGTAAACTCCACTCTGAAGCTTCCCATCCTGTGCCTTATCTCTCCTCTCTTCTTCTTTCGTCACTCTGGCGCCCTTTTTTATTATTTATCTCCTCCCACACGCCATCTTCCCACCAAATGGCATGGTCGACGAGAAATGAATTAAACGCTCTCGGCATTCTTTTGTTTTAGATTACACTCGCTTACGTACACAAGTGCTCACCTCGGCGCACACGTGCGAACACGACCATTTGTGTACACAATGTGTTCGTGGGGAAACTATTGTGTGCGCAGGATTCGATTCAAGGTTAAAAATCTTTCTCGAGATACATTTGTATCGATACAATGTTTGCAAACATTGTCTTCTAAAATTGATTGATTGATATTATAGTCTTGTACCACCCTGAAACGTGTAGTATGTAATTATAATATATTTTATCATTATCAATCAATTAAAAAAGCTTTTCTGTTATAATAAAATGCCTCAATGTTGCAATCAACAGTATGAAAAGTTAAACGTTTGTAACAGGCCGGTTAGCTAGGTTGGTAGGAGCATGAAAATCTTAATCTCTGGGTCGTTGGTACGAGGTGATAGGTGATACAACATTTCTTTTAGAATAAAGATTTGATTTCAAAATTTAAGTATTCATAATATTAAAATGGACAAATACGCAATTAAATTATGTTACTTACGAAATAAATTCATTAAAAAATTAGTAGATACTAACTGTTTATACATTTAACTGAGTGGACAGAAAATAAAGAACAATCGGAAATTGCTATTGGAGAAATTACTGTTAAAAGTCGAGGGAAATAGTGCGCATTCATTCATGCACAGTTCGATATTCTAGGCCAAGGGCACTACGGAAGAATTTTCCCAGGGGTTTAATTACCTCAACAACGTGTCTAGAGGTTCCATCATGACTAGACACTTATTCTAGTAATTGGTCGGTATTACTCAAAGAACAACGATATAATGAAGTGATTGAATGTACTTGGAACACATATAAGCCATCTTAACATTCATAATTTTTACGGCTTATCTTTTATTCTTTTATTTTAAAATTTCATTGCAAACTGATTTAAAGAATTAACTTCAAGTGTTAAGAAAACGTTAAAATTAAAGATTGGTAGGAATTTTGTAATTAAAATATAAAAATAATTTAGTTTATTATCTTAATAACCTATGTACTTATCGGCTGCTCTAAAGTTGAAAAAGGATGCAATGATAATGGACATTATAGATTATAAAGAAATATTCTTAGAGTTTATTATGGGGAGATTGAACAAATTTTAAATACTTATGTTTTGCGTCATTCTTTCTATGTCCTTTTTGATTTGATATTATGACACATGTATGTCATATGTTTTCTCATATCTAACTCCCTTTAATTATAAAAATCATCTCACATATCTGTTTCTTTCTTTACCATTCTTCGGGCCATCATTTTAGTTGTGGCGTACTCTTGGGTTATGCGTCTCTAGATGTAGTAACTTTTAATTCGGAGCAAGGCCAAACAATTAGACGGTGTAGCCTGAATAGAAATACTACTTAAGAAGCTCTGATGTTTAATTTTTCTTATAAACTAACCGTAAAACTCTTTGAATCCTTATACTATATCATTTAAATCATTGAATCCGTCCATTCATTAAACAAGCTTAAAAATTACAGTATTTTATTTCATCTTTAATCATATTAAATTCCTATTAAATTATTTTTTAAATTAAAAATGGCAGCTATATCTTTTAAGTAGTAATGAAAAAACAATAAACAAACAGCTATGCAACTAATAAATAAACTCTAGAGTGTAAAATAAATAACTACTTGTTGACTTACCGCAATTACAATCGCTTCGTATTAGATATACGGAAACCATAATGTCTGATATTATAAAGAATTCTTTTCTCAACGAAATAAGTTGATTAAGAAATACTGACGGAGAAATTAAAACTACGAAAAAGATATTCAGGTATGCTTACTTTTAATAAAATTTTAGATACAGAGACTGAGATTCAAAATGCTGAACCAAATTTTAATTTCCTCGAACTTAACCCGAAACTTTAATACTTATTCTACTTGAGCTTTCAGTCTTTCTGTTTCTAATTAAGATAACCCTCACTTACTCGCATATATAATTTAAAAACTATTGTTTCTTTTTAATTTGTCAGTAATACTTTATATCCACTCTGAATTATAATATAAATCCCGATAGAAATCATTGTTAATACCATAAAATTCCATGGAATGACTTTCCTTCCTTTAAGTAGAATGTTAAATTCCCTTGAATATCTCACATTTAAATTATAGTATCAATTAAAAGACCCCATTTTTGCATTTGAATATGACTTTAAATGGATTATTGGTAACTTAGTCTTTCGTAAAAGTTGTATAGCTATCGAAATTGGGAAAGAAAATGTATCTTTCATCGAGAGTAAGATTTTTCCAACGACTTTTCACGATTCCTAAAATTTGATCTATAATATTTCACTCTCAAAAGGTAATTATATACCCTCAGCAAGAGAAGAAAAAAGTCATTTATCAAAATTTCGATGGTTTCACATTCAATCTGTTCTTCCCCTTCTCTTGTGGTCATTCACACCAGAGAACACGCGATCCCCCCTTTGCACCATCCTCCATGCAGCACCCGCTAATTCCCACATCCGGGGTGTCCCCCTCCCCTAACCCCTTCTCCTCCTTATAAAGCCCCTGTCTCCACTCACACATTCGCATTTACGTGCAGCGCACCGCTCCTTTCTCTTCAGCAGTTGCATCCAAAACTATTCGCCATGGCAGACGTTAGCGGAAAATTCAAGCTCGTTAGCAGCGACAACTTCGATGAGTTCATGAAGGCACTCGGTGAGTCCCTTTTGTATATTTCGTCGGTTCCTTTGTGTGTCGTTGGAGTGCGTCTCCTAGACCGGCATTCGATTAGCAGTGAAAGGCACGAGAGATTGAATCATTGTAGCTCGCGCCTGCGAATCGAATTGTTTGGGTGTTCGTTTATAAAGGTTCGCCGGTTCGAAATGTATGGTACGCGACGCAGCACCTTTCGTAGAGCTTGTTTGGAAAAGCTTTGTGCTTATTTTGCTTTGCTGCCCGTTCTATCTTCATGAATTCGTACAATATTTTAGGACTGACCGAGTTTTAAAAATTTTAAAATGGATGCTCGAGTTATAATCAAGTTCCAGGTAAATTTTACGGTGATATTCAAATCTATATGTTTATATGCTAAAATACGAGAACGGAAAAAACGAATGAAAGTATAATCCAAAAATAAATCAATAACATTCTTATTTTTATCTGTAATTTTGCTTAAAATCGCGACAATATAATTAATATGTGTTATGGTAAATGTATTTTTCCCATATATTCTAAACTCAATCTATGTTAAAAGTTACAATTTTTCTTTAATATTTATAATTTTAATCCACATATTTTCCTATAGATATTTCATTTATATATTTTTCTTACTTTAAGTATCCAATGCGTTTACATAATATTTAATATTTGAGAGTGGACCCAATTCTGGAAACAGACTGACTTGAGGTCTGTTCTCTATTTTGATTTACGTGAATTATATTAAATTTATCACATTCTATGAATTAAAATCATATTTTAACTTTTTGTTTTGAATGTTTTGAGCCTTTTCGTTAATTATAGACCAACAGTAAGAATCATTCATCACATTAATATTTCGCACTAACTTCAAAGAGGCTAAGCACAAAATTTCTAGATTGTTTAATGCAAATAATTCCCTAATATTATGATTTATTATAGTCTAGTTTTAATGTAGATTCTTTATACCGCGTCTCTAAAAATTCAAAAGTTTAACATTTTATATAAAGAACAAATACAAATGTGATAATTTTTGTTTGAATTTTATTCCATACGTTCGTGTATAGTAGGCTGATATAAATTTTGTTTGTGATTTAAAAACATTTATCATGAGCTCTTGGGATTCTGAAATGAGAAAGGAAAGTAAAGGTACTTTCACTGTATCTATTTATATTCCTCATTCTGATTCATCAGTCGTCAAAGTGGAAAATTTCATTTTATACTCTTGAAGTTGGGAGAAAGTTTTGATACCTGAACAGATATGTGTATTTTCGATCGACTTAGCGAACCCTCAAACAAGTTGTCAAGGTGATTTAAATGCTGTCAATAAACATTCGGGAGATAAATGTGAAAAGGTCACGGTGGTCTCATGAATCACTCATCACCACCTTTAGAAATGTGCCTCAGTACACAAGATTTATGGATTATTTAACGAGAAATTCATTTATGAACGAAATAAAACGAGTCGTAATGTTATCGGATCCAGGGCTTCGATATAACTGTTCTCCTCATTGTTGAACCAACTCTAATATGTTTACAATCACCTGATTATAATCTAAGCGCGTCATTATATTCTCATAGAGGGTCAAAACGTTGGGTTCCTAAACATCTATTTGGATATCATGTGAGATACACGGAGATCGGGTTGCCGACATGGGGAATGGTTTTTTCCTGGTATAGCTCTCTTCGATAGGGGAGTGTTCGTTGGGATGAGGTGGTGTGGATTAAGAAGCCTTCTGAATGTCCCAAATTCCCCGAATTAGTCAGCCTTGAAATGAAATTTGAGTACTGAGATCCCCTTTTTCACGGTCTACGAAAATGAATTCGAAATCCAGAAATTCAGTTGAAGGGTTTCTCGTCTCTTTACTCTTTAGTGTAGTAAGAATAGTAAAGCGGACTAATGCCATTATAACAGCAAACGTCGCTTTTTGGAAATATCCAATTGACAATTATCACTTCACGAATATCTTTTAATAATTAATGGAAAAGAAATATATGTTGAATTTTAGTGAAAATAGGTTATTAAACTTCCGCTAATTATTTATAGAGTTTTTTGAATTTAGTCTCCAGAATTGATATTTTCGCATAAGTGTTAAGAAATTCGTTTCAAATTTAAAATTTCTTTTATTTTTAATTATTTCTACATTCCATATTACGATATAGAGAGTTTAATGAATTAACAAAAATGATCTCCATTACATCATATATTTGTTCCATTCATTAAAATTAAACTCCACTCAACTTTAGAGTAAATATTACTTCTTGGTAAAAATTCATGAAGGAATGATTTTATTATTACTTGATACGTAACTTTAATGGAAAACATGTAACAGAATATGATCTATTTTTTAATCTCATTGTTCTTTCCGCTCTCGTATTTGGTGCGAGCTATCTAGGAATATTAATTATTATCTTTGAATCGAGTCTTCCCTTTAAGGTTCAGTTTTTTCAAATATTTTTCATTAAAATTCATTGAAGAAATCGATCATAAGAAATGCGTTCATTTAATTAAAATAACACATTTAAAAGTTCTTCGATGCCTAGCAAGGAGGAATCGAATCGAGTGCATTCGTGTATGTGTGAATGCATAACCACAAGGATATCTTTTTACGGAGAAGAGCTCTCTCGTTACTTGTATTGCATTCTTGCATTACGATGAAAGTCGTCATGCTACGCAACTCTGTTCATCTCGAAAACCGAGATACTTTGCATATAAGCGATTGTATTTTATTCTACTTACTGTTTTGAATATATTATTCAATAAAATTTTGTTCGACTGTACTTGGAAAAATGATAAATTGATTTAATTTTGTAGTCACCTTATTATGGATTGTATCGATGTGGGCTCAAGTGCCACTAGCGGATTTATCTTCCTGTTTGTCTCTTAAAATGAATTTATTCTGCGTATTGATTCTGCGAACTTCCTCGAGTAGATTAGGTGAGTAGGACGCACTAATGGGAGGAAACGACGTGTCAAGGATCGCTTTAGTCGATGGAATTAGTGATGGGCATTCCTCTATCGTTCCTCCATTGTCTATCTACCATTACAAAGCGATCTCTAGACAATTTAGCAAAAGAAAAGAGATATGATCTACAGACGTTCTTGTATTGAATCACTTATGGGTCTGTCACCTTACAAAGAAACAAACGGAAAAGAAGACACATCCGTTGTGCCCCAACCATATTTCTCGCATAACTCATTAGAATTCTTAGATAGATAAGATAGAGATGTTTACTGTGATATATAAACTCCTAGCAACTGCAGTTCAAAACAGGTGTTGTTTTCAAATATATGTATATGTATATATATAATATTTTTCGACATAAATTGTAGTAATAATAGCTACAAAGGATCAAATAAGATTTGATTATGTGTAGTTGTAGCGACATAAAATTCAGAAAAAAAGGAATTTTTATAGATGGGCTTTTATATTGAATACATCTCATAATAATGCTGACATAAAATGCGTCGTATCAAAAGGAAATGATTCGAAGAGATTGATGTTGAGGAGGAAACTGTGGTCAGCAATAGGATTTATTTTTCTGTGGGCACTTGAGAGGAGGCGGAAATTGAAAAAGTCTGGGCTTTTGGGGAGGAGAACGACGTGGTACGGCCCTTAATTCCACCAATTATCTTCGAGGAATTGTCTGACCAGCACATCGTCTGCAGAAAATAGGACGATCAAAGGAGGAATATTTCCGTTCTAAATGAAAAACTCTTACCCATCATTTAAATCAAAACGATTACAAAAAATATATAGTTTAATTCGACAAATTTACGAACGAATATTATTACTTTAAGAAAATATGATCTTAACGTTTACTATGATATGAGGGGCTCATTTAAAAAAGAAAATAATTAGGTTATTTCTTTATAACCTTTTATGTTAATCCGTTTATATGATCCTCTTTCCCTCAAATTTAAACGTATATACGCGACGGAAAAGAATCACCGTTTGCAAAGCGAAATTCCTTTTTAATTTAGAAATTTATTTCTTCATAAGGCAAAAGGACAATCAAATATTGTTATACATATTCTCTTGGAAATCGTTTCTTTGTATAAAAATTTCCCTCTTCTAGATCGCTGAAATCTATTTAAAGGAGAGCCTTTCCGGAAATATTTTCCTATCCTCAGCCCCATTGATCTTAGTCCCTTTATTTCTACTGTTCATCTCCAAAAACATCCAATATTCCACAAAGGGAGTTCTTTCACCACATCCTCTTCCGAACGTAAACACGAGTGGAATAAAAATGGACCGCTCCCCATTCAGAATGCATCGAAAACGGAGCAATTTTGTTTGCGTTATGGGCAGAGATAGCAATCGTGTGGGTGATTTTCGAAGGTGGAAGTGCGTTGTAGAGTTGACGGATTTCCACTCCAGAAACTCCCACGCGTTATCTCGTTCAGAATACCGCACAATTGACCCATAATATTGACACGAGTTTTCTACACGACTACGATTCACGTTTGTGAACGGAAACCATCTGTGTAAGAGTCAGAAAGTTTCATGATTTTACCAAGAAAACACTTTTTCGAGTTCCTGTCTCCGAGCGTCTAAGATGCCCACGCAGCCATTTAAATATAATAGTATATTATGGTTGAAAATAAAAATTATCTTCTATTAATCTTGCAACTAATAAGGGCTTAATGCCGACAATTGGTCGAAGAGGAATATTTTACAGTAACATGTAAACACTTCATCTCGGCAAAATCTTGATGGTATTCTAATTATCTTTTGAAAGGAGAGCATAAGAGAAACCAAGATAAGGAGAAAATAATTCATAGACGACGAGAAAGTTTAGTTAAAGTTGATTATATGGAATTCATTTTTCATTTATTATTTCACTCTGTTAAATATTATGTAATAAATTTGAACTAAGCGGAACTTATCATACTGATTGATTAATGTAATTTAATTTTAAATAGAGGTGGAAAACACCTCAATGCATGAGGTTCTCCTCAAATTACTTTTATTCTATAAAATATAATCAACTGAAACTTTTAACCATCCTTAAGATAGATCTGAATATTCTGATTCATCTTTAGTGAGATTTAGTTAGCTATATAACGGCCATGTTCAAGAACTGTGGATCAGTTATTTAAGATCCTGCTTACTTTTTATTCTAAATTTTATCTGTTTCAATTAATATTTTATTATCTAATGAATACACGACCGATATTTGAGTGCAGTTTGATATTGAATATTTAAAAACGTCCTTCGTTCAATTGCAGTAGTCTAGACAACCTGTAACAAAAGCACTAAGTTCGTGAAAACGCTTCCATAAACAATGCGTTGTATGGATTTGGTCTGTTCAAAGTACATCGGAACTGAAACCTGAGTCAATACCTCGATACATATCTCGATTTACATTCACGACTAGCAAACACGTTCACGCGACGAAGAAATCTCGGGTACATATTTCAATAGCACCAGCAATATGGAAATGATGGAAATCTTTCACAGTATGTGTTCAATTGCTTGAAACTGAAGATTATTTGGCTTTAGTTAAGAAGATACATCGAAAAAGAATGTAATTGCATTAAGAATAGGAATACATAGAATATTAAATCGTTTCGAGGAATAGATAAACCGTTCTCGAGGATTTGAATTATAAAGTCGCCAAACGAGACGGATTCTAGGAAATAAGTCTAAACATGAATGAAGACGGACAGTAAATGGCTTAATGGATCATTTAATATCTTTAAGTCCTCCCATTTCGCATGCGCACTCCGTTTTCCATACGAGTCATTGGTTATCAATTGAGCAGACTTCTCCGAGAGATGTGGGCACAGGATGGAAGCTTTACGCTTCGGTTTCCCGCTGCGTACTTCTATCACGAGAGGTGATTGCCCCTTGCATTTCATGCAATCGATCTATTGAATTACCACTCGAGTGACACATCCTCATAAATGCAACGGCGATGATCGACTTGGTTCACGGATGGAGCATATTGAATGCACTGCTTAATGGATAAGAGCATTCTCTCTCAGGAAAGTGTTGCTTTAGAAAATAGACGACTTTTTGAGGCGTAAAATAACTCTTTGAAATGTAATCCTTGAAAAAATATATACATCACTTATTTTAGATTTCCTTTGAACATTGAAATAAAACGAAAATTAATATAATTGAGATTAATTAGTGTAAAAAAAGTATTTTGCTTGGTTACATACATTGACTACAAATTATCATTGGCATCTTCATTGATTTTAGTGTTACAGAATACACTATGATGTAAGAAGCACGATATTCCAACCCTATGATCGTTAGGTTTTCAATATTTTTACACAACTGAATAAATTTCTGTCAAAGTAAATGTTAGTAATCTTCCTCCACATGTGTTATATAACTTATAGGCTAGTTGCTTCGTTTACTTTTGAGCACCACGCAACACCATATAAAAATCGAAAGAATTGAATATATATAAATTCATTCAATCCTCCCCTAACATGTAAATACGATTATATATTCATATAAACCATTTAGGCTAAACTAGATGGTCATCCTCTTGTACGTTTCAAACTAGTTTCCTGTCATCGTACGTTAAAACCTCACATAAATCACCCTGCATTGAATGAAAAGAATAGGTCTGCAGAGAGATGTGTTTGAATAAACCATGGCAATGGGATGACCGCTTTAGCTTAACCCTTTGAATGTTAAGCACATTGGTCGTGAATTCATTGTCGCAAAAACAGCGTACGTAGGATTCCCTCCGTCACAATTGAAAGCACGGAGGCTATTTTAAAGAACATTCGAGACACGTGGATTCGAAAAACTAACATCTGTCACTTAATAGAGCACATCTGGTTTCCGATGGACTTCCTTTATTACTTCAACCTTCTTCACGACGGAGGAATATTTTCACGCTTAAGACGATCGAGATATCGATAGAGAGTCGTCATGAATAAATCGATATCGAAATTATCTTTAACTTGATGAGATTCGTAATTTGCGATAATTATTATCGTGAATAAATTGATATAAAAATAAAGACATTGTAAATAATTAATATATATAAAATAATAATTAAAGCATAATTAATCACATACTCTTAAAGATATGTTATATCAGTCACGTTGTTTAACTCTAACACACTTCGTTAATAATGATTCATATCAAGGGATTAATGTCGGAAGTATCGTAGTATGAATTTTTCGGTGAACAACAAGCGATCTTTTTTCCTTCAAATTCACATTTCGAATAGGATAATTTTGAAATAAAAATTCATTCTCAAATATCTTGAACTAGCATATGGGCTTATATCATAATTTTTAATTACAAGAGCCGAGTTTATTCCAATAGAAAATACTTAATGTACTCTGACTTCGTTGTATTTGCATATATAAAGATTTTCGGTGAAAAATACGACAAAAACTTATTGTCATTTATATAATTATCTCTGTCAACGTATTATTCCTGGAAAAGGAATCCATGTACTTATAGTTGAAACATTCTCATGCTCTACCGACTGAACTAGGTTGTGTTGAAAGACAAAGTTGGCTTATATTTGTTTCGTAAATGTTTCCGAGATAGCCACGCCCGGCTTATCTTCCAAACTAAACGCTTGTATTCTGTTTCTCATGATGCGCATATCCAACCTTATATTCTTCTCCCACCGGTCGTATTACCATTACTACAGGTTTATGCTTACATCCTTTCGCGGAACGTACGTCGCACCATTACTCACTTTCTTCCTCTAGACAAGTCTCTCGTTACTTTCGTAATAGCGCCAAGGACGAGGCGAAGATTGAGGTGTTTTATCGGAAATGTGTGAGGTGACTCCACAATCGACTGTACACAGACTGCTACGCAATCAGTGGTAGTCAAAGGGTGGTAGATAGAACTAGAAGGGAATCCATTTATGGCTGTATTAATTCTTAGAACAATATATACAAATATTATATTCAGCCTATGTAATTTATCGTATTCAAAGTATCATAAGTAGTATTTTAGCTTCAATATCATGCAAATTTCGAAAGCCATAGAATAGCCATTTAAAATGATTTTAATTCGTGAGAGTTAGAGATTTTTTTTATTTATTTCTGAATCAAAAGTTCTCTATGTTTTTCATCCCATACTTATACTTTATCTTCTTCAAATTTCTGTTCAAACGAATCAATTATTTGATTACAGTATATGCTGTTATTTATCTTATCTTTAGTCTGTTAATCTAAATGATAAATTGTCAAACAATTGGTATACACTGTTTATTAAATTATTCCATATTTAAGTTTGAATTAATTATCTTATGAATTCCTTTTTAATTGTCGACTACCTACGCGTTTACGCACATTTAATTTAGTAGGTTAAAAACATTATGGATATTATAAAGAATTTTGACAATAGGAAATGAATTCGGAAATTCATATCAGGTTTGCGCTCATGTTCTCATAAAACAACATTTCCTCCACTCTATGCATACGTGTTTTAATCTGCTTACGGTTGCTTAGACTTGTGAAATTTCCGTTAGCTAGACAAGCAGTCCCGATATGTATTCTGGAGTCGTCTTTTATCAGCTTAGGGTGCGTTAATGCATCGCGTGATTGTAAATGAACCGTAAATGATACAAAGGAGCTTCCACTCGTAGAGGAACCCTCGTAATGCTTTCAGAGGGGATTTGTCCTTAGCGGAGGCCATATGGATATGAAGGGAAACCTCTAAAATGTGCTTAAGCAATTAGCCATTAACGGACTTCTAAGTACGCTAAGCCTTGGGGCAGGTTGCTTGTAAATTAGAGAACGAGTTGTAGTGATAACACTTCAACTGAGGAATGCCGATTCACACGCAAGAACTTTTTTAGAGTAAGTAGATTACCAATGACAAAGATAAATTTAAAATAATCTTAAAACAATTCGTATCCGAGTCAAACAAAAATTGTATGCAGTTAAATATTGGGAAAGTAATTCGTGATGCATATTATTACGAGCGTTGAGTAGCTTATCATCATTTTTAAATATTATAACATCAAAACTAATAAAAACATTCTCTTTTTAGAGTTTCATATTGCATTTTATTAGATGTAGTTATAATGAATTCATTTATCGGTTTACCCATTCCAGTGGACCACTTAAGAGTTTCCTCTTTCTCTTTTCATTTCCTCTTCGTGTGCCCCTCATTGACAAGGATAAATGTCATATATTCAAGGTCAGAGGTCATGGATTCGAATCCCCATTAAAATTTTAATTCTCTTCGATCAGAACTCTGCCAAATAGTTTGAGATTGTTTCGAATATAAATTTTTGAATTGAAAGGAAGTCAACGGACGTAGTATATTTTCTTCTCTCTCTGTATCCATTCAACAGTCAGCGTCAATCCGAAGCAGTAGATTCCGAGTGCGATCTTTCCCAGCCCCAACCGTCCCTCTTTTTTTAGATGGTCGGTCACGCCCCTACATTCAAGTACCGCTTCCTTTTTGCAGACGTATCCTCTTTGAGTCACTCTTCAAACCTTTCTGTGCATAGGAATTTTCAAACCATATCATTCGCCACTCGAGACCCCACGAAGTGCATCTTCGCCCACCACTCGTCACACCCTAGAGCGCCCTACACTGATTTCATTGAGATTTATGAGAGGGAACCGCTCCGTGTGAAAACGCTGCACGTGGGAGATGATTGGGAGGGCAGAGACGCTAACGCCTCTAGCGGCGAGACGGGGAAATTGAGCGATTGTTAACGGCGCTTTAAATCAATTTCTCTCAATAGAGAAAAAGGATAAATGGTGCATCACTTAAGAACGCTCTGTATAGACTCTGTAATGGTGGCTGCAGCGTGCCAGGGATGGATGGTTCGATTACGTGCGTTAATGCACGGACCTCTTATTTCGTACGTGAGCGAAGATGGGCTGTCACGAGAAAGAAGTGATGCTGAGACGATTTTGAGTAATTGGTGAAAGATAGGATATTGTATTGCCCTAAGGCAAAGGGTTATTTATTTCGAAAGGCCTATGTGAGACTGCATTCAGTTCGATGTCTTTTCTACATTAAGTAAATTGCCAAGATCGTATTTTCACAAATTAATAATAGTTCAATCTACAACTATTAGAATTTCCTCTTCAATTTGTCTATTTCTTTGGTCGAATCAATAAACACGGCTAAGAAATGCAATCTAAAATCCTACAGAAAGGAAATTAGTCGAAGGGGATCTTTAGGCTCAGAGTTACTCTCTTCTCTTGTTCACAATAAGGATTAATATTATAATTGTAATTCTTCCATTTATAATCCATTTAATTACATTTCTAAATTAAAGATTATCATTCCTAAATTATATTTAATAGTCGTTTGACACAAAATCAGCCCTAATAATAAATGGCTAAGTTATTGTTGGCTATGCCCGCAATAATGGAACGCTATGATCCTTTCTTGATCAGAAAACTATTTCACGAGTCAGCACTTGTGTGCCTGCATCCCTCAACGAATAAGTGCATATCGCCAACTACGATAATGCTTAGAATTTGCATACACATTCATATGATACGAAAGCTTGTATGGGTTAGTAAGCGTTCTGTGACTTATTTCAATGAGAAAAAAAGGGTATCCTTGAAAAGAGAGCCTTATAAATGCTTTTACACGTAATTATAATGATTTGCTTATTTTCAATTATAATCGTACTGGAAATAAAAAATATAAATCTTTAAATACTTTACATTTCACGGTGAATAGAATTATGGTGAAATCTAAAAATAAGAAATAGATTTAAGCGGCCGATTGCGTCATTCAATCCAGCGTAATGGGAACTTGACAATATTTTAAAATACAATTCAATATCTTATTATTATTATTAAATATATTAAATATCCGTGTTGCCCAGCAATGTTCAACCAAGTTCAGCCCAATCAATGAACTTATTGCCATATCATCCTTCTATTTACAATATAATGGGTTTCCTTATCTTTATCACAAATCACAGACTCCCATATCGCGTGGTAATCGTTAAGCAATCCATACAAAAGTCCTCCATCCACCATTAAGTAACTCCATTTCCCCTGTTTACTTATCTATCACAAACCAAACAAAGAGAAAGGGATATTTTTCCTCGATGATCATAAGATATTTTCTATGATAAGTGGAATATAAATCTCCCATTTCAGAGATAACCGAATCGATATCACCTAATGACTTTAATTAGAAAAAGTCTAATTCTGTCTGGGCTCTTTTCGATAGTAATTTAGCTATGTACGATAGAATATGTACTTCACTCTGTGTTCTTTAAAGGTCTTTCTTCAATTGATTCCCTCATTAATCAGCGTATTTAGCGGAACTGAAGAAGGGAGAACGATCTGCTTCGAATGATTAATTGCTTCAGAAAGACGTAAAATAAAAAGGATTTCCTTTACTCAAATGAAGTTCGCGTCCAAATGGAAAAGAGATGTTTCCCCGTTCGTTTTAGAATCCGCCAGAAAAAAATCGGTACAGAAATTCACTGGTAACGGCTTTTTAAACTCAAATTCTTGATTAATTGCAATGATAAAGGCGAAATTTAAGTTAAGAAGTTTAGAAATTAACTGATGTGACGATGGAAGAGTATAACTTTTCTTTGATTTTCAATTCATTCTAACTACAGCTCATGCCATCTAATCGTTTTAAGTTTATATCGGAAGTATTTAAAATAGTTTGTCTCCTTCATAAGTACGAAAAATTTTCCAATACTTGTCTCCGATGCGGGTTCATTAAATCATCGCAAAAATATGGAAGAAATTGTATTATGTTTATGACTTTTCATTTTATTTATGCGCTTAGGTTTTGTATGTACAATTTCTTAATATCAATATATGACCTATTTAACAAATATTGATTTTTTCTCTATCTGAGTAGCATATTGATTTAAATCTTGATTGTTTCTATTCCTGAAAAACCCATTTGACCTTATAATTCAAGATCAACTACCTAATCCACTCCATATTATACTTTTATCGGAATCTAATTCTATTATTTACATCTAATATTTCACGCAACTGCTGACAGAATTTATTAAAATGGTTTTATATTCAAATAAAAATAAATGAAAATTTTTAGAAAGTAAATTTAAAACGCTTTAAGATATTATAATCTGTGATTTGATGTTTTTCATTATCAATGACAAAATTACTTTCGATTTGAAATGATGACTTCGTCCTCAAATTACTAGTGAGATAACGCTATCTAATCCGGTTGTTAAAGTAATCCAAAATAATATATATAATATAAAATCCAAAATATATAATTATATATCATCATTTATTCAGAGAGGCATTCGCATAGATCTTTGATCATGTTATGATCAGGATATGACGCAATGTCCTCTCATTACCCGTCCAATCTGGTATTTGGATTCGTTCGACAAGTGTTCAATCACATTATCTCGTTCCGAGCGGCGCCTGTCGAACGCTCTTATCTGAGAAATTCGGCTCCCACCAAATCAAACAGTGTTGATTTCTGAAAGACCTCTCGAATATCTACATTGTCAGTTGAAAACAAGTCGGTGCTAAGAGACGGAGAGACCCAAGAATAATCAGTATCTTGATATAGTTATATCTTCTTTACGCTTAATTCATTTTTAACGATTGTTTGACGGAATGAACACTAGATTCATATTTCTCAAAGTAAGGCATATTTTACGAATCTTATGTATAGTTTACGTACATATTATAAATTTATCTGCACAATGAATTAAAATTTCGTTTTTTAAATCACTCCTCAGGTGAATATTTGATCCCCTATCCTTTATGCTTTGTATTATTTATGCACGAATGGATAGAATTGCGACTATAGTCGTTGACTGTAACCATACAGAAAAAATAAGATGGGATTTTATATTACAGATATTTTTCTCATCGCAGTTGCTATCGATATGTGCTGCAATTGGTCCTTATTTAGAAATAGAAAGTAATTTAATGATTCAAATATCCATCAGAGTATTTTTAATCTCATTTATTTGTTTTTCAAAATATTCCTTTATTATTATGGATTATTAAAAAAGGTTAAATACCATCTTTTGTAAATTAAATTCACTTTCATCCTCGTGATGAATAAAAATTCGAAAGAAATATACATTAAAAGTAAATATTGAGAATAGCTGTTACAAACTTGTACATTCTTCAACCAAATTATGATGACGACGAAACCTATGAATGCACCACTTTCAGTATTTACCAATTCTTCGAAGAACGATCGATGGTGAATCAAATATGGATATCGATTGAGGCATCCCTTTTCATAGTTCCAAAAGGACTGAACTTCGCTCGTCTATCATTTACGTGACGGGTGTACAGCAGACGGTTCGAAAATCTAATATTTATGATTGCATAACACTGTGCAAGTGCTTGTTCGAGAATCGCATGCATTGATCTGAGACTTCCACCTGCCACTCTTATCTGATTTTCCTTATATGTGAGTCATGGAATTTCACGAATTGCGATGGAACATCCGCGAGAATGATTATCCCGATGGAAAATAATGCGCATCGAAACCTACGCAACGGCATCGGTCGAAATTTGAAGAATCTGATAAAATCCATAGTTTTTTAGTAGTATGATCCTCGCTTCCGGCATTTTTTGCATTTATCGATTAATGCAAAATCGCTCTTGAAATACCATCAGCAATAGAAATATTGTCATAAACATAGGTAAATTAGTTACCTACAAAGGCCAAAAAATTAAATGGAAAATAGAAAGCAATAAATCTATATTAATTAATATCCTTGAAGTTCGTTCATTGAACGTATAAGTGACCTAATATTGGAGATAAATTAGTCTCACCAATGAATCTCATTCTCTTTGCTCTCCCATTTAAATAGATAGTTTCAAATAAATGTATTCCTCCCAGTGTTTCACATGTCCTATAGTAGTAACTGCAGCGTTGCCCTAGGGCAGGGTTAGGACTGAATGAAATAGGTAACCAAGGGACCCATTCTTTCATCTTATCGTCCATTTCCAGTCGTCCTACGAATAGTATTTCTTCCTTTAAAAAATATGCCCGTATCAAGTATATGCCCTATTTATTACTTTAAATTACAAATTTAATTAAATTTTAGAATCTTAATAAATGTCGACATTTATTTATGGAAATAAAAATCTCTGTTAAAAGTAGTTTTATAAGTGTGTTCAATAATTATATTAAAATCAATAATACTTCCCTTTTATGTGATTAAACTTTATGAAACGACTTTATGGACAAACAGTGGGAGTAGGATTCTATCGAAATCATTTTTCGTCTTTCCAAACGACGTACTTTGCAACGGCGTTCGTCCAAATCATCGTCTCTTCGGATTTAAAATCCCAATACTGTTGTCGACTCTTCGTTCGCCTTTTCTTCTAAAGATTATTCCGCTCTCATCCCATTTGTTAAACTCGCTCTCCAAATGCGCTTATCTGAAATGCGACTTCCTGTTCGACGAATGAAACTTTTTACGAGAGACGCTTTCGACGGAAATGTTTGCAGCCCACGCATTCATTCTGTCCATCGTATGATACGATATCGGCCGATATATTATTCATTTCTTTCGTATTTTAAGGCTTCCCGTTTATATTCCTCTGAATGGTTCACTAATATATCCGTTACTTTCATTGAAACTCCAATTTTCAATAATATGTATTAAAAGAAATTGTATCGAGAAGTATTTTCACTCTTTCCTTATAAGGGAAATACAGCGATTTGTGTTTATTTGGCTGAAAGTATAATTATGTATATATAAATATACATACACACGTACACATAATACGCAATAAAGCTGTTTTTGTTAACCAACGAATGCAGGAAAGAGAAAAGACGTTGGCCATAAAGTCGGTTAGAGTACTTACCATGCTAA
Source organism: Pantala flavescens (assembly GCA_020796165.1). Lineage (NCBI taxonomy): Eukaryota > Metazoa > Arthropoda > Insecta > Odonata > Libellulidae > Pantala > Pantala flavescens. Next base: position 54,887,514 of record CM036880.1, read on the forward strand.
TAAATTAATTTTATCTGTGAAATTCTCATTCTTAGCTAAATAATACCAATTTCATTTTAAGCGTAAACGATCGATTGTATATTATAAAAGTGCATCCGAACTATATTTTTTAAGCGGTTAAGAGGATAAGGAGTACTTATCTCTGATGACCTTCATTTCTTTAGTTAAGGATTAATCTTCAAATGATGGAAGGATTAATTGGCAGATGCTGCAAATGCTTGTGACGAAAGATCATTGTTCTACGCCGAGTATCGCAGCATAAGCATTACCTCAATCTTTGGAATTAACCATCTTTATCTAATCATTACTCAACTTACTGCTCGTTGATAAGTTGCATAACTGATGTTTATCGAGCAGATTTATATCCAATTTAAAAAGAAGTTTTTTATTTATAATTCCCTATTCTTCATTTTTTGTTGTGAGTACCTCAGAAAACTTTCGAAGATCATTATTGTATTCAGTGTATTTTTCTTTGTTTAATTTATTGATACTCAATCTTATCTAGCGTCTCATAGATCTAAAATTAGAAGTACTTACCTTTTCCATCCACTTATCGTTTCTGTAAAGTGCAATTGCAGCGTTTAATGTCCAAGGTTGATGTCATTTGAAAAATTTATTACAGTTTAACCTTTATCGTTTAACACCGATGTGGAGATATTAATCTGAGTTCGATAAAGTCTAATAAGAATAATTATCAACTCGATATTTACTTGAACTCTGTACCTTTATCGCTGGGATATCTACATTTCGAGGGATTTAGATGAAATTTAGATTAAACATTTGTAATATTCTATCGTATTGCTTCCTAAAATGTATATTCAAATCTTAGTAGAATCCATTCCAGAAATATATTTTAATAATTCACTTTTTATCATAAGAATATGTATTAAATAGATACTGAATTGCGTTTTATAGAAATCTAATAATATAGATATCTAATAATATAGATATCTAATAAAATATTCCTGTTTCAATCTTTTCCGTGAATATATTCCGCTGTAGTTTAAACTGGAAAATGAATAGGGAAAATACCTCAAGATATGAATTCTCAACATGCACATCATTGTCATAGAATTTATAATTTTAAACAGAAAGATTTCAATCGTTTGAACAAGGTAGTACTACATGGTTGACATTGAGATGATTGATGTATATAATGCGTAGAAGTGATGATAATCGGAGCAACTTCCCTCCCTTATTTGCCCTTCACCGCTTTATTAATACGTCATTTCCTCCTCAGCGGATGCAGATCCTTGTGCGACCCTTTCAGCCTCTCTGCAAAGAAGTGCATTCTAACCGAAGGTCAATAAACCCTCTTAGGGGGATCTTGAAATACGTTCGCCACTGCCATCTAACGACGACGCCCCTGAACTAGTTTGAGACGCTGACGGCTGTCCTCCGAAATGACGTCGTAGTGGAGGAATTCGAATTGGGCTCCGCGAAGTTTTTCTACACAATATAATAGAGCAATCCAAAACGATGAAGCAGCATGTTCTTGATTTTTAATCGTATTAATCCAAATTCAATTTTGATCCAAGATAGCATTGGTTAATCATCTCGATAGGTTTTCTGATGCAATCCAGTTCATGTGCACAATATATATTAACCAGATTGAATAAGCCCTATTTATCACCTATAAATCGAAGAAGAATGATCTTGTCCTCTACGATCTTAGCAAAGTTATCGTTTCTATTCATTCTAGAAAAAGAAACATAATAATACTAACCGTATATTATATTTTTTAATACTTATACATACGTTTACTAACGGTATTTTACCATGATTATTTTTTTAAGAATTTTAAAATAACCTCTAAGCTATTTCATTCACACTCAGCGTTTAATTGACCTTTAAAATGCATTATTCATTTAATTTTTGCCTTAACTCTTCTGTAGAGTTTAGAGTCTAGAGTAAATGTAATTTTTCATTTTATTTACGTAAAATCTTTTTTGAGTTATTGAATCACAATATTTTATAAACTCTTGTGCCATTATTGATTAAGCCTACTGGCAGTTTACTTGTTATAATAATAATAATAATAATTAATATTCTATTTTTTTACCACTCAATAACTTTGCTGGTTCAGTTTTTGTACATCATTAATAATTAAGAGCATAATTTATTAAGAGTCTGCGATCTTCATAACATTTCCGCGTACTCGCACAGTGACAGTGACCGTGAATGCGCACTATCGTGTGACATTGGAGTCATTCCAAATGCATTCGCCCTCCCACTTTTATCTACTAAAAAGAACGAGGTCAGCCTCTCATTGTCACTAAGATAACAGTGCGCTTTTCGGCTACTGTATCTCGCAATCAACTCAATCGACACTTTTTCTCTATACGTTTCTTAACTCATTCGACGATCTTTGCACGTCCCTCTGCCGAACAATGCCATCAACAGTACGAAGGTCGACGTCCAAGCGGATTTGAATGACCGAACATCGACCTAAATACGTAGTTATCATAATCACAACGAGTGTCTGCAATCTTCCCCTTAGATATTTGGAGCGGTTGTTATATGAATTTTAGATTTTTATCAAAACTGTAGCGCTTTCTCGCAATTTCTAATCGAGCTAAATGCAACTTGATATGGATGCCTTAGTAGAATACCAGAAGGCTATAACTTTAACGGAAAATAGTATAATTACTTAATAATAGTATTATTATTAGATAAATATTTGCAAACGTTATTTATATTTATAAAAAGAGATATTTGCGATGATCCAATTCATGCATCATATTGTATTGTGTTAGTTATTGCATATAGAAAAACATGATCAGTTACTGCTATTGGTTATCTGAGAATTCTTAACTAACAAATCAGTTACTGCTATTGGTTATCTGAGAATTCTTAACTAACAAATTTGGAATGCATGGATTGAAGATAGTGTGAAAATTTTAAGTATTTTGTAGTTCATATTCTATTTTTAAAATTAAATGCGGAAATATGACTCTCCCGATCTTAGAAAACGTAGCTGAATTTCACAAGTGTATAAAGTTATGAGAGGAACATAAACTTGTATGAATATTACGAAAATAGAATGTTTTTGAATGCCAAATGAAATATAAGATAATTATTACTCTTTCGTAATAAATTCTAAGTTACCTATGGAATTTAATTGTTTGCAGTCCACTGGTGTCATAAGAGAATCTAATTTGTCATCTAACATAAGTTGTAACTTCTTCTATCTACTTTATTTTACAGCTCAAAAACAACGGAATGATTTACTAGTAAAGGATGATTTAGAATTAAAGCACAGTTATATTTCTTCAAATCATTTGGTATTACTTAAATGAAGCTGCTAATAATAGGATATTTTTATATAACGAAAAGATAATAACATCCATTCTTTGAAGTTGGCTTATAATATGATCTAAATAAACTCCTTCAAACTTCTAAGATCGTTAACAAAACCATTATTTTGTTTATTTTGCCACGATAAATTATAATTAATGTAAAATTTACTGTATTTTATTCTCTAAATATCTGCCGAAGATGGAGAATGCCATGAGATATCGAACGAATTATCGACTCAGAAATGTTGAAGGGAATGGAAGCAGTTCATTTGAAAGAAGGAGGAGGATGGAAATTTGCAATCAATACATTCGAAATGTTGTAATCTCACGGAATAACCAAACGTATGATCTTTATAAACCTCATATTTGATAGAATGATTTTTGAATATATGAAATTCTCATGGAATATTTCTTCCAACTTTGCTTTAAACCTCGCTTTTTCCTTCGCTGTCAGTATCTGCGCTCTAATCCATCTCCTTCTTGAAATCTGAAAACTGAAATGAAACCGGAATATTTTTCTCAATTTTCCATTTTCTTTGTTTTTTATTTCACCTAAAAATCCCCGCATTTCGCACAGCTCCAGTGGCGCAATTGGTTAGCGCACGGTACTTATAAGACAGTGTCCGAGCTATGCCGGGGTTGTGAGTTCGAGCCTCACCTGGAGCATAATTTTACTTCATCTTTATATTAAATCACTCGCCATGAAACTGATGAACTAAATGAATATGAGGACTGTCAAAATTTGATATCTTGATTTCGACCTTAAATTATTTTTGAACTTACGTTAGCAAATAAAAATGAAAAGGGATGGCACTAGAATATTAAATCTATAAAAGAAAATGGTGCCATAATTATATGAATAATATAAAACTGTCTTATTATTCTTCTAATTTTCGAATACCAGAATGAAGGAGAACATGGGTTGCAGGAATATTCCTCTATCCGATGAAATTCACGCGAAATTACATTCGAACCAGTTCATTATAAAGTATAATAAAGTAGGAGATCACCGGCTATATTCTTAGCTCTATTTCTTCGATAAATATCTCAGAAACTATAATTGATTTTCATATAATACACAGGCCACGACTTAAAAAATCGATCAATTTAAACATCCGAAAATACGTCTGTGTTTATTTTCATTGATGCAATTTGGTTATTTCGAGTTTCTTCGTAAATAACCTCGTAACTAAACTTTGGTGTGTGCTCAGCTACTTTTAATTATTTTACATGCATAAGGAATCTATGGGCTTCAAATTTCTTACGGCTTTTTAGAACTTTATTCATCAAATCATTAAAATATTATGATATTATATGTAATATGATAAAATAATATCAAATCCTCGTGTAATTCGTAACTGCTGAGAATTACTTGAGTTGTTTAAGTAAATAGTCCATATGCTGTGATTTCAACCTTTGTCACACGCCGAAGGGCGGTTTTCAAGGTATTCAGAAATATCTTTGGCAAAAAAGGCTAAAAAATGTTAGCATATGATTGAGTGCATCATGCAACTGATAGTCAAAATATTCATTCCTAATATTTCGCTAATAATAAGCTACTGAATGAATTTTTCATGATAAACAGAAATTTTATTATTAAGATTTTACGTCTAAATTTAGAACCATATTTGCTAAAATAGATGTAGAGTGAAATCTTTTGAGGAAAACTATTTTGTTACATTATATAATAACACTTTTTGATTGCAGCAAGGTGAGGTTCGAGGTACTGTATCCATACCATATCTCACTTGTCAACAGCAGTGAGTTATTTGCCAACGGTTGCTATCTAACATTCGATAAGGAGAACAAATAACGTCGCAGCGTATTTATTTGATGGGTAATCGTAATAAATGATCTGCCGAGAAGATATTTCGCTGAGGAGAAAATGCTTGTGGATATTTATCCGTGATTAAACTAAACTAGTCTGTGTGCAAGACTTTATCTTGCAGGCGGTGAAGATTCTCGATTCATTAGATAAAAATTACATGATTGATCACATACAGACATGGTCTATATAACTGCAGGTTGGCAGATTATGTTTATCTCGGTTGAGTAATGGGTGCGTCCAATGCCACTCCACCTATTATTCACTCACTTTGTGTAACTTTTAATCAAGTAAGATAGCTACGATAAAGTATCTCAAGCACAATCCATGCGAAAAGCCGTTGGTTTGTTAGATGCAATATTTCGTAGAATCTTTGGGTAATAATTTTTACGGCATTATGAGTTCCAAAGACACATGAATAATAATTGTAGAGAAACGGTACTTAGGGCAATTTTATAAAACTTTCCTCAATTCGGCGCAATTGATATTGACAATTTAGTATAACACATTCCATCGATCGTTGCGCAAAAATGAACTTCAAAACTAGAATACACATCCGCTCTTTATCATACTTCCTTTGAATAATTCATCAAGGGAAATCCGATAAACGAACGAATAGACAGTTATCGACAAGTAACGCTCCCTTTAAGATTCCTGCACGTTTAGTTTATGGTGTACGTCTATAGCTTTTTATTGTTATTTGTTCATCCCATTCGTTTCTTCGTTGATTCGGACAATTTTTGTTGTATTAATAATTTTTAACACTATCTAAATGTCAGAGTCAATTAAAGTCAAGTTTCGAGTAGTAACTAAACGTTACCTCCAAATTTGTCATATGGCAGTTTTGCCCAATTTCTTTATTTATATTTTATATGTGTGTTTATTTAATAATCTATTTTTATTGTCACATCAATAATACTATTAATTTCATAATTGCTGCCTGCTCTGATGTCGATTAGTGAGTTCTTTTACAATAAATGGAAATTTGTTTTTTTATGAAATAAAGTTTTTTCAACTTTAGGTAATGGTATTGCATGACCTAATATTGCAGAAATGTACGAATATAGAAGGTGAATAATTTGACTAAAGTAGTGGAAAAGACAGAATGTAATGAAAGAGTGTGGAGTGAAGTCTTTGCAAAGTGCAATTTTAAAATTGATTTCCCATTTTTACCGTCATCAAATGATAGGTGTAATGGATACATTTCCACAGACATATTACTGTACATTGATTTGGGAATATAATGAATAGTGAACAGCATTTCGATCGTAATATTTTTCCCAACTTAACACTATCCGGGAAAATATTTGATCATAAATTGATTTGATCAAAAAGGAAACCGACCGTTTTTAGTGTTCTTATTTATATGTTAAACCCGGCCACGTGGCTTATATGCACTTTAGCAATTCTCCGCCATTCACGCACTCTTTAGTACCAATAAAACTCCAGCTGTGTATTACTCCATTGAAAGAACAAATGTGTAGACCGACCATCCGTCTTGGTCCAAGAGGCAGCATTTTTAGAGCCTTCGCATACAGATAGATAGGAGAGATCAAACAAGAAATAACGCGAGATAACCTGAGCATGACCGGAGCGGAACTGGAAGACTGATGATTTTCCACATGAGTGAGGGCAGCATTCCTTTCTAGTAATGTTAGCCGCTAAGCACTTTTTGTATTCTTACCCCCGATTGATGCTACCTACCTTTACTCATCTCCTTAGCATACAGGCGTTGATTGCGCATCCCTTGCTCACGTGTTTGCTCTACGTATCTTCTCGTGTGTTTCCATTCCTTCCTAGTAACATTTTCACAGTTCACTGAAATCGCTACCTTGCTACTTCACAAGCCTATTCTAAGAAGTGTGTTGTGAATGCTCTCTCGAGCTTAAATTTTAATGCGTTAGTAGATCGCCATGCCACGTGCTTCTTGCTGCTCATCTAAAACTGCATCGTTCTGAGAATAATTTAGCAGCAGTTTTTCACGATTATACTTTCAAAGTCTTTTTCATATTTTGATATCGTCAGCAGATAAGGATAATATAGTTGCCAATTTCATTTTATTCTTTTACGTATTATCATTAACATGAACTTTGATAATCAATTTATAAAAACAGTTGATTTATAGCACAATAGCTCAATCGACATAAATTGATGAAGCGTTTGGGGTCTCAATCGTATCATATTGTTCTCTATTCATTGTTTGCCTAGAAATTTCTACGCGAAAGATTATCCAAATAGAGCACATTAACCCTTTAAATTATTATGAAATAAGGCTCTACTTTCTTATGAAGACCAAAAATTCTTATCTGTTCTTTATACGGCCGTTACATCTACGGGTACAGGCTAGTAGAAGATGCTAAACTATTTCTGCACGCTCACGTGTTCCACCAAAGAAAGTCTGCAAAGAATTCCAAAATGACATGTGTGAATTATTCTTCTTTTTTATTTAACTATGTTTTGGCAAATAATTCTCAGAATCAGCTTTGTCTTATTCTTCTTTTGCGATTTTATGGTTTAATTCTGGTCACCAGGCATTTGATCCAATGGTTTATTATTAATAATTATGAATAAATGAAGCTTAAAAATGTAATAAATTAAAAAGAAAATCATATACTTTTTATAGTTAATGAAATATGATCTTAACTGTCATAAACTTTGACGTCATTTTACCATTCTATTAATCTGTAGCTCCATATTTTGAGGCTGTGGACGGAAACCTCTGTTCATGAATGACCATAGTATCAAATGGGTGATAGCGACACATTCAGTTGAAATCTCAATTGCAATTCTGCAATATTGCTTGTCCTAACGGATGCTGTGATACATCCCTTTTGATTCGGGTACAGCACCCTTTGGTTCTCCGAGGACTTCTTGCGACATCCGGGAGACAGACGCCTATCACGAAACAAGCCGGCACTTCTCTGTCGTCTCGACGAAGCTCTCCCGCCCATGGCGACAGTTTGAATCATGGGAAAGAATAATTCTATCCAATCAGGGAGAGAATCCCTTTTGTGTTCCACTGCCTTTTGGTCCTGCCGCCAAATGCCCGCCACTTATTTAATTCCTCGTAGAACTATGAGAACTGGGATGAACGAGACGGTGTAGTGCGATAGAGACGACCTCGGGGACTAATTGCAAACGTCTGGGTCTGCACAGGCAGAAGGTTGATGGCCGGGTGTGTTTCGGGAGTCACCAAGTTTATTCTCCGTCCGTGTGGTATCTCGGTGACCACCTCATTCCACTGCATTTGCAGATTTCTCGTCCAATGGAAATATTGACCATCAGTTGCATTCATGGCGTCAGGCTATTCTACAGTGCACATCTGATCATAAAGTGTTTCACTATTCACGCAAAATACGAATGCTGCTATATATTCTAATACACATTTTCTTCACTTCTTGATATATTTCAATGAGATTAAGAATAAGAAAGGAATGATGACTATATCCCCTTATTTCTAAAAACGAAATGTTCTACCTTGGGAATCTGACGTGTTTCCAATCATTTTAATGTTACTGTTTCACTCGATGAATGAATGATAACATTTGAACCGAATTTTATTTAACTTAAATTGTGATATAATTTGTTAACTCGTTTACTGCACTTCATTTTTGAGACAACGATCATCTTGATTACGAAAATTTTAATAGGCAAGAATTAACTATTTTAATTAAAAATCAGTAAATAAAATTCTATTAACTGAAAGGGGTTAGAAGAACGGCTCCACTCACTCTGAGTTCAAAATTCTCGCCCAACGTGGGGCTCGAACCCACGACCCTGAGATTAAGAGTCTCATGCTCTACCGACTGAGCTAGCCGGGCTGTTAGTTAGTTATTCAACGTACGTTAGTTCAGTTTTATGAATACGGATATTGGTCGAAGAATTCACTACGTTGAAGCAATAATTAAAGGTTAGAGGAGATTTCAAGGAAATATCTCCCTGTTTTACTTAGAATGTGTTAATTATTACGAATTCCTAAATATCATTTATAATTAGTGGTAATGATGCTGAAATGTGCAGATTCAATAAACGATTTACAAGAATCAACACAAAAATCCAAGCATCAGTAATATTACTACCAACTTGGTTCCGATGTATGTTTTACAAAGCAAACCATTTTCTTACCAAGGTCGCTTTGGGTAATGAATCATCCTTTAGTCGATGTTTCAACCTTTCTGCAGGCGTATGGAAAATTTAGCTTACTCGTCATTTGCTCTATTCGTCATACAGCACAGTCCGTAGAAATTTATAACAGATAGTAATTCAGAGATGTCATATTTTATGACTGCGGTAAAACAGCTGTTGAGAAATAAACCATAAATCATCCACGTATTTAAGGATTTTACCCAGAATTTATTATATTTATAATATTTTTATTATAATCACTCGTAAATGTAAAATTTATTTCCTTTTTTTGCATTCCTCTTAAATTACTAAATTTCGAAAGTTTCACATCCGTAACAAAAGACTATATAAACCACATTTGGATCAAACTTCTTTTGCCTTGTTAATTACCATGACGATTGATTAGTAAATGTACATAAGTTGTAAAATACGCAGTTTTGGGTGATGTTGAAGGAACAAGAGACGACAACTTCAGTCATTTTGCATTATATTGGAACTAAACCGAGAGCCTAAAGTAAACGCTTCAGATTGGACTTCAAATTCACAGAATCGTGCAAAATATGGTGATAATAAAAGATGAAGCTTAAGAAGTTTTTTGCCTCCATATTTATCACTATCATCTTTTATGTTAACGAATACTCTAAAGCTATGATGATTATCTTGTTGAAAGATCTAAAAAATTTCGCCCAACGTGGGGCTCGAACCCACGACCCTGAGATTAAGAGTCTCATGCTCTACCGACTGAGCTAGCCGGGCTGATATCATGGAAAGAGAACATGCAAATTTTTTCCATAGTCTTTTAATCCTTTTACATGCCAAACCATAAAATGACTCGCCTAACCACTCACAATACTCTATCAGTTAATCAATTGCAGATAGCTTAGCCTTAACTAATGTATAATCATAAAAGAAATGTTATTAAATATGAAATTTTGATGGATATGTACTTATCTTTGGAGTTGGTAAATTAAGAATTCAGATTCTTATCTCCTTAATCTATTCCTTAGAATTAAACGTTATTAACAACATTTTCATGACAAACAGGTGGGAGAACCGTTATAATAAATGCAAGGAATTATGAATAACAACCACAAAGTGAAGTGGTAACTGTAGGTGGAATTAATAACAATTAGAACAATGAGATTCTTTCTTCCCATTGCGGTACACATATTAGAAATTTTAAAATCAATGAATGGCGCTGATTTGGTGCCTCTAAAGAATATTTACAAGGTGTTCTTTTAAAAGCTTTAACTGTCAGTTGAAGGCGGGGGACGATCGGGACACCCTTAGACCTCAGCAACAAAAGAAAACGTTCAGAAATTGGCTAAACTTGTTCGCTCAAACAGGCGAATCACTATCCAAGAGCCTGGAGATTAACTTAACCTTCTTCGTCACGACGACACGTCCTCCCTCACCGCGGTACTCGAATCGCGAGGTTTTATTCGAAAATGTTCGTAAAACAAAAATGTTCATAACTGTACGCGCATGCCTTACTCCCGAGACATCGTGTGACTTCCCAAATATGAGACGGTTTATTGAAAAAAAAAATGGAAAATGTACTGGAAAGCTTCTATTCCATCCTTAGCATTGAAATGTTCTCGACAAAGCAGTTGAAAGCCCTTCAACTCACAAATTTATCTCCAATTTTAGTACTGATCAAATGTTTTTTTTAGATCTCACGAAACAGGAAAGGTTATTATATATTATGTTTCTGTTATAAAATTTTTAAAAATCATAATTCATAATAAGGAAGAATGTCCCCCCTGCCTCACACCGAAAGGTGGCTCGCAGGGTATCTACATAGACATAGACAAATGCCAATGGATATATTTCATTATTAACTCTCTTTTTTGCATATGTATATCTCCTATGCACTTTATACACTTAGGTTTTATGTCCTATAAACATTAATATATAATATCCAAGTAAATGATCACACGATTTATTTAGTGAAATACTTCATACCATCTCTCGAACGCCAACGACCCATTCCACAAATCATTAAGATAGATGTATTAATCGAAGTCTGATAAAATGAAGAGTCATGTTTGCGTAAGATTGACCTGACTTTCATTGATCATGTAACCGCACGCTCTTGACCCACAACTTCAATTGGTATTAAGTGCGTTAGCGTAAGAATATTTCCGCGAGGAAAAAAAAATAAATCTCTTAATTACGGCCTCGTTAAAGGGTACTTCCTCTCTGCCATTACGTTGCCTTCCTGTCGTCGAACTGTCACTCCCTTAAGATGCCCCTCCTCTTTCTTCTTTATTCTACCTTTCATTTCTTCTTAAGCTCCTCTTCTTTTCATTGTGCCACGTTCTTCTCTCACTTCTTCGGGATGTATTCTCAAGACGTAGGATATGCAAGTGACTTCCGTACCTCTTTGATATGCTCTTTAGTTGAACTGTTAAGTAATTCTTGTCTATGGATAATATTCGTCACGGCGCATAGATCTGTGAATGTATGCGAAAGATCTTCCAATTCCTCTTCGAATTTTTTTCAATATTTGAATGGGTATTTTCAACTTTAAAAATATCTTGAAGTACAAAGAATTAAATGCACTACATGCTGTGATCCAGCCTTTACTTTTAACTTATATTACCTTTCAATATTCTCCATTATACATAAAACTTTCAAATATTACGATAAGATAAGAAAATTGGTTAGAATTTTTACTAGTTTATTTTGGTATATTATAAATTCTCGTCGGTTATATATTCATATTACCTTATCTGTCAAGACCTCAAAAAATGAACATTCAGATATTTCATGTGACCAATATTATCAACTGATGTATCGAATGAGATTACTAGTAATAGTAGACATTTTCTAGGGTTGATAAAGTACCTGGACCTGGAATAGGACAATGACCCGCTATCTCTCTGATATAAGTCAAAATATGCTCTGATAATGTTTTTCTTTTCCATAGCGTTACATAAAACTTTATCTTGATAGGAATCACTGGATGGTAGTCTACTTAGATTAAATATATTATACTTGTAATTTGATTTTAATTTATTTGCTAATTCTATACATACCTCTAAACTTTGATTTATGCATCGATTTTATAATTTATGCAACTATTTCAATGTATTTATGTATACATATAATCATTCCGCGTGAATATAATGTTATATCGGCTTCTTCCTCCACAGTTACATTTAAAAGAAACTTGTTATACTCTCATGGTATATATCTTATGTTTCATCTGATCATGTACATCTTGAAACCGACGATCCACTAATTTCTCTATCAAGTTTTACATGAGAAGATAACTCGCTTGAAATGATTAATTTGAAAGATATATACTAACAATCTTACTAACTTTCCACAATTTATTTCTGTCTTTCCACAAAGTTATACCTCATAATATTTATTTCATCATTAGAAATTCATTTTCCGTTTGCTAGAATATTCGATTCGGCAGATTTTCACTCCTTCGGAAAAAGCCAGATGAAGTCATCGTGTTACCTATGACTCGAGTGCACTGATTCATTCTGGAATTGCTTCACGTCTGAGTGCATATCTTCATGAGTTTCAAAATGCTCTTCACTCGAGACTCTCATGCGCGTTAATTTGATTCGGAATTGTACTTTTTCAACATCTCACTGAATGAATTTACTGCGATTTAGAAGGGAACGGATAAGGCAGAAACGGATTGATCGTAGTTTTTGCACTATACAACACATATTCGATCAAATTACTTTATTTTCACAACCATAGAAGAAGTATTCTAAGAATTTGCTATAATATTTAGGTAGTCAATAAAGTAGCCCTTTTTTCTTTATTTCCCACTTCATGCGCTGATGTCGAGGAATTCTAAGACCATATTGTCTAGCTTTAAGTAGATATTTTCATAAAAAACTCTTGGAATATAAATAATTTTTTAACGTGTAGATAGTTTAAAATGCACCTTAAGGTTATGTAGAGCACATGCTAAGTTCACTTCGCATCTCGTCGTATTAATTCGATGCGTAACTCTCGTAATTAGCGATGAATGGTATCTTACTAACTGTTCCGTTCGACATATTCCACATCCCACTCGTCATTTAATTTCCATTAATGTTTCCACTAGCCCCCGTTCCTCATCCATGACTCAACCACTCAATGCTCTCTTTTATAACACTCGTCCCTCCACTTTCTGATGCCTATCTTTGCCTTTCGTCTGCTTTTAAGAAATATCCCATCAGAGAACCAAAAGCGCTTGTTTTCGGAAAACCAATTCCGCCATAAAAATTTCTTGTCATAAGTTTAAAATTCTTCTGAGATTACTAAAGGAAGGCCCATTTTCATGAATTGGGTTTTATTATCGTAATATTAGTCCCGTATTCAGTTTGTCCAGTGATCCCTGAATTTCGTGATTCCAATCGATTTGAGTTGTGCATTTTTAGAGATTGAATTTTTATCAAACATTTCGTACTTGAATGCTTTCCCATAAGGAAAGAATTTCAAATTGAGCATACAATTCTGCTCCATTTCTGGAAATTACAAGATAAACATTTGAGATTAGGCTTCCTTTTTAAAACACTTAAAGTAATCATACGGTACCACTTACATTAAGTAGTACATAAAGTGGATTGCACATTATATGAATATGAGAATACCATAAGCATTAGACGAGACAGACATATAATAACATAATATTTCATCATTGAATGTTTTTATGACCGAAATTCGCACATATCGTTAGAATAAATTCCAGACATTTCGACTTTTTTTATTTTAGCCACCTATGAAAACTGCTTATCATAGCATTTGTCGTTGAGTTTTATGGTGATTTTGAATATGAATAGATGCAATAAAAAAGAGTTGATATGTGAAGATCAAATCACCGTACAAGATAAATAATTATAATTAGATTTTTAAATGTTCATTTCTACTTAGAAGTGTATAGGAAATAAGAAAGAGCCCGAAACAGTCCATCGCCATGCACCAAAATTTATCTCTGGATACTTTCAGATAAAGATATTTACTTATTTGGAAAAGAAGAAACGATATTTTGGTCCTGATAATCCTCACGAAAGAGCGATACACTCGCTTCTCACCAATGGTTATGTATGTTATATATCATTACATTCAGAATGTACATACTCAGTCCTGCGATTCATGTACGAGAATTGTAGTTTCTAATCAACTTTCCGATAAATGAAGTCATTATCGAAATAGACCGATGAATGTACCGATTAACTATTATTTGTATTTTTCCTGTATTCAAAATAATGTTGATAAAATTTTATCACTAACTATTTATATATATATATTAAAAAATGTTTTTTTATATTAAAGTTTTAGAGTTAGAAAATTTTTCCGCAATCCAGCACGAATAACTGAAAGAACTACATTAATCAGCTGATTTTGTGTACTTATTTGTAAGCTTACAATTTTTATGGGTATATTAATAATTGTTAATTGCCCGGATAGCTCAGTCGTTAAAGCATTAGGCTTTTTACCTAAGGGTTCAGGATTCAAGTCCCTGTTCGGGCGAAGATTTTGATACCTCCTCATCAAGCTCAATATTTTCTTCTTCTGCAACTTTGCAAGGAAATAAATCCTTTGGTATAGAAGTTTGAAAGATGGTTATAACTTTCATGTTGTTTAAACTGGATATACATTATATTGATATATGGATATTAGTATAGCTGGTTCGTTTTCTCTTTTCAATCTTCCGAGAACTAGTATTCGATATCCCGAGTATAAGGCTGAGTTAAACTTGAAATAAGCAATAATATGTACTGATCCTTGGTTAACTAATGTCTATTTTTCATTGGAATTCGGATACATAAAAGGATTTTAAAGTATAATGAAATCCGAATCTGTTCTAAATTTCTTGATCAGTTGGCTATACTTCTTAATTACATATATGTATATTATATTCATATAATTCGATTTAAATGCGTGTTAAGTATTTTAGATCAAACATTTCTTTTATAAATTTATTAAGAAAATCTTTATGTGCATACCGAATTCTAGGTCTAAAAGTCTTTAACTATATTTTACAAGAATATCTTTCAGAAAACCTCCAAATCGCCCCGTTTTACAAATGCAACGTAACGATTTCAGAAAATCAAATCACTTTTCTCCGAAGTAACGACCTTTCACCAATTTTCTTATCATTTTAACGGCGGCATTTTAACCCCGCTCTTATCTCTTTTGTTTTACTTCCCCTTCGTTGCTGCCCATTTGTCTCCCTCTCTCGTCCGTCATTACGGACAATAGATTCCAATCGGTGTCGTTAACAATGGATCTTGTTTTACCCTTCCTTCGTTCCCGTTTACGAATATGATTTCAGCTTGGTTCGAATGCATACGAATGAGAGAATCGTATGTTGAGGTCAGTTTGTGAAGAAAAATTTATCAGGAAGCCGTATTCTTTCTTTTATAATAGTCCTTCCTAATAGTATGGGTCTCGGACACGAATTTGAGGTCAGAAAAGAGGATGGAAGAGTAACGAAGAAAAAAGCAATAATTCGATATGATACCTAAAGACAACTACATCTAACGACCACTAAAAACTTCCACGTTAGCTATTAAATTTCAACAGAAGAAATGATTTTTGAAAATCTAGACGAAATCAGTCGAATGCACAAAAATAAAATACACGATATAGTTATTTTTAAAAAATATTTTGGTTAGATCTTAACTAAACAAGATTAGATAAAGTACAGTTCTTTACATAATTTAAATAATAATTGGTTATATTGATGCAATTTGCGTATCAATACACATTCGAATTCATAATGAATTATTTATAAATTAAAATCATCGAATAAAATGAGAAATGCTTTTTTATACTTGAATTGTTTTTTGAAGGCCTCTTTGTAGGCATACTTTAGTTGGACTGTTCTCCCTGAATTTCCTAAAACATTTCTTTGCGATGTATTACTCGGAATTAAGACAAAGGAACTGAGGCGTGCCTACGTGATTATTGAACTCCTACACAAATTAACGATAAATCGAAATACGAGTCGATCTATGAACTCGGAGCGATTTCAGCGTAAGATAATTTTATGATTTTTCTTAGTGAAGAAATAAAAGGAAAACTTTTGGTATTTCAGTTTACTGATATCATCCAAACGTGCCACTGTAATATAAACACCGACAGAAGTGATGCAATGAGGAATGACAGAAGTATTAAAATATGCGAAAGCCTTCGCAATTCAACGATAATCAGTAGTTTTGCCCGATTCTCGAATAACCGGAAGTTCTAAAAATGCACAGCGGGAGATTTAGCGAGTATTGACGATATTTATCGGAGTCCAGATATTACAGTCACATGAGTCGCTTCCTTTTATCTGATGCGAATAAGTCTTTGAGTGCATGTTTGACCTTAACGACTGAAGTCCTTCTCGTGGCACTTGAAAAATCATCCTGTCTGAGAGATGGGGATCAAAATCTTTCCCATTGGTGATTTCCTCTCCCTTAGACATTTCCTTTCACAAATCATTGTGCTCCAAGCATGGAGGTTATTTGACTATTATTAAAAACTGATCGATATAATTTTAATGGCACAGTTTGTCAGATATCTTACGTCTTAAACGGAATATACGATTCGATACCATTTTAAGAATATAAACAGTATGATATTTATAGGAAACTTAAAATTAAGTGCGTTTGTCCACGCACGACTTACGATTAGTAGGAGACTTCATATGGGTCTCATGAGAGGAGTATATCATTCAGTTAGACCATGCCTTCATTAAATAAGTCTCATCTGCATCGCAGTGTACCATCTTATGCCTGAATGATCGTGAGGTACGTTGAATTAGAATTGGAATCACTCAAAATATTCCTTTCTTAAACAAACGGAAACGAGCAATAACCATGATCTTCTGAGGATAACGATTCTTCGATGGACGAAAGCGCTGTCGCACTATCCAATGCCCCTCCAGAATCCACTCCGATGAATCGCAACCGTTTCTTAAGAAAAGTAAACATGATCCCTATGGTTCCTAAACGATAATTTCCTCCCTATTAATTAATCAAACCCTCTCCTTGGAATCGGACCTTGGCCGAAACCAACTCCCACGCCATCTTCGACCACATCACCCTCCTTCATCTCTCCATTCAAACCTCTTTCTCCACGAATCTCCTTTGTTCTCTCAGATTCAAAGCGTTCATAAAAACCCCCCTCGAAAATCTCCCTCCTGTGTGCTTCATCCCTTGTACCTCTATACCGTTCCCTTCCCCTCCTCCCCCTCCCCTGTCGCGCACGGCGTCCCTTCCCCTCCTCCTCCCCTCCACCCATCTATATATTCCTGCAACATTACGTCGGCGTCCCACTCCGCCGGTTTCCTCTGCCAGAACAGCGTCGTCCGCGAAAAAAGGCCGTCACCTCTTCCGCCAAAAAACCAACCAGTCGCCATGGATTTCCTCAACAAGAAGTTCAAGATGATCTCCAGTGAGAATTTCGACGACTACATGAAGGCTCTTGGTGAGTGGTGTGCCGGTCCTCCCACGTGTTCGCCAAACACCGGTGATATCATGTGGTTTTCGAGTAAAGCCGCTGTGGATCCCGTACTTTTAAGCGCGACTTAACCTATCGTTCGACGACCTCCGCTTGGCGTGGTATGGAGCGTGGCCTTGGCGAAGTGCGACGGTTGTACTCGCGTCTTCGAAAACGTGTGTCGTTCTCTATTTCATAACGTACTTCTCGCGGGTCCGCTAACGAGATTTCAGTCGTCCCAAGTCCGTGTTTACGTTGAGATAGTCCGTATCGCGAGGAATAGAAATCTAAAGTCTAAACCGGAGGAAGTCCGATGTCCGTGGCGTGTAACTGTAGGATGCTGTATAGATCGATATTTCTCGCTTAGAAATCGATATCTTGCATGCTAGGCGCTAGAAATATTAGAACGGGTCCTGCGTTTCACCGGCGTACGATTACGATCCTGCTAACTTGAGTCATTATCGATGCACGTTTTCAAGAGCTCAAAAGAATTCACTCCAACTTGTTTCCGAGGGAACAGACGGCAACTCTCGCCTCTACCGAAGCTGCATTCAAATTTTACGTTATTATTAAGCGATATGCTTTGGGAAAGGTTACCGTTCACTGCCAGAATCTAAATAGAATTACCTTCCGCAATGTCACACTTATGTCATCCGTTCTAATTGCACTTTGCAACCTGTGATCAATCGCAGATTCTTGCAAGTTGCACACCTGTATGTCAAAAGTCGTAGTTGCGTCCGTTGGCGAAATATCAATGTCCGGAATCGCGGTTTGCATACCACACGCCTACCTATTATATTATTCATATGGTTTTCGCCCATCTAACCGGAAGGATGTTCGTATGGTAATGTTCCGGAAATGGTCGTGCAGAATGTTTTTTCTTGAAAGAAATTTAAGTATCTCTAATAGCAGTCCTATTTCACTATAAACGATATGATTGAATTCGCTATTCAAAAACATCAAAGAATTCGAAATTATTAAAAAATTTCATTAGCTTTAAGATTGAAAAATTGATTTTGATTGGAAAAATTGTAGTATGGTACTTGCAGATTAATAATTGGATGATTGGGCAATGACAAAATGCTGGTCGGATTTTCAACGGTTACTTTTTAATATAAAGGATTCAAGAATTTGTACATTGTCCAAAGGGAAACTTACTCCGACAGCGTAATTTCTACCCCCACTACCATGCACTCCCTTTCCTCGTTATCTCTCAAAAAAGCGTGACGGAAGACTATTCCGATATGAACCTGTTAGCGGAGGACGAATAACGAACGAGGAATTTCTTGACCAAAAGTTTCCTATTAGACCTTATCGTCTTTCTAAATTGAACTTGGTTCTTCTCAAGGAATCGCAGAACTACGGCAATCCTCCGGTCGACCGGTTTTATCGGTATTTAGGAATGCGGTTCTAGTTCAGTTACTTCAATCCAGTTTTTAGACCAGAAGACGACTCCTAGGCGCATCGGACTTCTATTATCAACGTCCAATAGGTCTCTCATCCGTCTCTAGATTGGTATTAGAGCACCGGCAATTATCAGGGGTCGCCGGGTGAAGGAGCAAGGTCAGATTCCTCCGGGGTCGGTCGGGTGCTGCACCGACACACCAGACAACCTCCCCCCCCCCCCCCCTAATTTAAAAATTACGCTGCATTAGAGCCCCTCCCCCTTTCTTAACAGGGTCTCACCGCGAGGTCGTTGGACTTGGTCGGCGTCTCTCGACCGAAGGGGAGGGTCGTACCCTCTGCAGAGACCCTCTTCCGCTCCCCCCCCTGAATCACCCCACTTCGATCCCCCCCACAGGGCCCTTCAATTAGACTGTTAAATTCACTCGGCGGCGCGAGGCCAACGTTTCCGTGGGAGAATTTTCGACGCATAAGTTGGTGACGTCGGAGGGGGAAGTTCCCCTTTCGCGCCCCCGGATTCATCCTGCCAATCTTATTTCTCGCGGAAGAGGAGAATTGCGCAATAGTTGGGCAGGAAATAAATCGTAATATAGCCCTCTTGTCCCCAGGAAGGGTGCGTAACTTGGGAGAGCGCCCGTGCTCGGACGTCATACTCCTTTGAAGAGGGTGGTTTATTAGCATTTCACCAACAGTTTCGAACGAAGTCTCCTATTGCTTAAAAGTTGTATATATATGCTTGGCAAACTATTACGTACTTCGAAAGACTTTGTATTGTTTCGCATTATTTGTTTAAAATGTTGTCCAGAATGAATTTATTATCCCATACATCCTTCCACTAAAAACTATATTTATCAAAAAGTAATAATTTCTAAGTTCAATACTTAGAATATCCTTACGCATTATTTTATTCAAAATATTTTGAAATTTCACAGCGTTATAATAATATATTGGTTAATATTATACTTGATGAATGGCTGTTATAATAAGATATTCATTCTTAGAATTGCGTATTAAAAAGTAGTTTAATTTTATAGTTTTCATTTTTAAATCTGCAAATACTTTTTACTATCAATAGTTTCGTTTAAACTACTCGCTCATCAATTTTAATATGGTAACATATATCTACTGCCTTTTTCGATTCAGTTTCTAATATCTGGAACTGAAATTTAATGTTGTCGAATAGGTTTTGATATCCATTCCATGTAATTATTTGCCGAAAGGTTTCTACATTATGCCTCTCCCTCCATGATAGACCTTTGCCAACCCTTACCGCTTAAATTCTACAGGGTGTTTTAATATATCCTTTAGGTCGTTATGTAATAAGCCTCGATCATTTTGGCACGTATGAATCATGTTGCGTAGTTCTATAGTCTGTTCCACTTTTCTAGGCAGTATGGGGCTTATGGAGAAATCGAATAGCCTCGTACGCCGGGTCATTTTTCCGGAATATCCGCGATATCCACAAAATTTGCCTTTGCAACGGATGAAATTAAGATTTTCAACTTAGTTTGGAGGATTTTTCTCCAATTTTTTGGTGAAATTTGGACAAGGAAGGATGGTTCTATATAATGACGGAGTTTTTTCAACATTTAAACAAAAGAAATAAATTTTACAGCGGAATGAAAAAAAAATGGTCACCTCACCCGCCGTAAACAATACTAAAACTGCCATTTCTCACATCCTATCCGACATAAAGAGCTAGTTTTTTCTTAGATTACTCTTTATACCTTATGAATACAAAAAAGTCAACTTATATTAATTTTTGACAGATAAAATTTCAGTAAAAAATAATTTAAGTGGAACGCAACCTCCGAAAAATTGGATCGTGCAGTCAAATTTATACATCGCCTAAAAATTTTTTGTTTCTTACGTTACGAAAAACTTGTCGCGAGAGAAATTGAGATAAATGTTGTTATTTTCATTTACAGGTTATTCTGAGTCGATATCTTGAATAGAACTTTAGTTTTTGAATTTTATAACCGAGGGAGTAATTGATTTAGCGCTCCGATTGCTAATCATTGTTACTTTTTGTTCGAGACTAATAGACCCGTAAGCGTAATTCGGATTGATCCGGACCCGCTCTCAGGTATAAAATTCAAAAACTAAAGTTCTATTCAAGATATCGACTCAGAATAACCTGTAAATGAAAATAACAACATTTATCTCAATTTCTCTCGCGACAAGTTTTTCGTAACGTAAGAAACAAAAAATTTTTAGGCGATGTATAAATTTGACTGCACGATCCAATTTTTCGGAGGTTGCGTTCCACTTAAATTATTTTTTACTAAAATTTTATCGGTCAAAGATTAATACAAGTCGACTTTTTTGTATTCATAAGGTATAAAGAGTAATCTATGAAAAAACTAGCACTTTACGTCAGATAGGATGAGAGAAATGGTAGTTTTAGTATTGTTCACGGCTGGTGAGGTTTGGTTTGGTGACCATTTTATTTAAATTCCGCTGTAAAATTTATTTCTTTTGTTTAAATGTTGAAAAAACTCCGTCAATATGTATAACCATCCTTCCTCGTCAAAATTTCATCAAAAAATTGGAAAAAAATCCACCAAACTTAGTTGAAAATATTAATTTTATCCGTAGATGTAAATCATAAATTATTAACTGACTCCTTTTGGGAGGCTAGGTTGCTCCCTTATGGGAATTTACGTGCATTTATTTCCACATAAGCCTCCCGTACTGCCAGCTTTTGTGGAACAGACTATAGTAGGATGTTTTCATTCTCGTTGTATTTGTGTCGGAATGAAACCTCTTCCTTCCCGTCCTGCACAAAATTTGTATCGGCCCACTCAAAAGCAGTTTCCTCTGCATCAATGCCACTTCCCTTCAGATGCCCTTTCTCCTCATCCAACTGGCAAATGCGCCCATTAATGCACAAACACCTTTACTCTACCGGACATCTGCCGTTCCTCGACGTCACCACACGCAAATGGGAAGCCGGAACCTTAATTTCGGTTATCAACTAATTTCGTACTCGAACGTAATTGCAGCATTATCTGAGATTAAAGAAACTCGGTTACACTTTGGAATATCACGTGAGATACTGAAAGTGGGCTGAACTTCCGTTAACGGTTTCTTATATTTTCCTAATTTGGTTGATAAATTTAATTCTTCCTGCGTAGAAGAAATTGCAAATTATTCATTTAATAAATAATATTCTATACTTTATAAGTTCATTCAGTTTTTATCATCACTTAATCCGATCTAGCTTAATTTATCATCAGTCTTAGTTGAAAATCGTGATAAAAGTATCTTATTATCTCATCTCATTCATTTATTTCAAAGAACCTATTTGCTTATTCAATTTTAAAGACTACTCTTTACACATCTGGTCTTACATAGCTTCTCCATCGTATTTAACTCTCCAATTAATTCTGAAATATCTGGAATGAGTTCCTTAATTAAGAGGAACTTACGCTTTACCTTTCTCAGAAAGCTAAGAAACTCGCGGAATACTCCATATAGAAAGAGTAATGAGGTGTTAGATGTATGATGTCGTACCTTCTTCCGTTCTGAAGGGAATTAACTGCAGTTAACTTTCGCTTTTATTTAACACGGCTTCGAAAGAATTTCCGGTGTGGTTCGCATCACGCCAGGTGCCTCTCCTCACTCCACCTTCCAATCTAGAGGTCATTGGCGTCCAACGCTAAGGTATTCTAGGATCGTCGCTTTATTTGCATTGCCTCTCAAGTACTTCTTTTTTATATGCTTCTGGTGTTATTTCGTAAGAGCTTATGTTTTCGGAGGCCCTTTACAAACATTCAGGTGTCGTAACCTTGAATATGAAGACTTTTTTCCTTACGAACCTTTTCCCGCTTGCTTCGAGAGTTCATTTCCATTGTGAAATATAACGGATTTTACCAACTCTCCATCAGAAAGTTCTTTTAAATTTCTCATACATCGAATTTGAAGGCTTTGGTAAGACTACCTGACTGACTAAAATTACTGATGGGATATGTTAATACCATAATTAAAATTTATGAAGTGCTATGAATGAAGTTGAAAAATTTAGTGTTAAACTGCAAAATTTGGTTATTCACAAGAATATCCTAACTACGTATGACTTAATTTAAAATGCTTTGATTATAATGTCAATCCAATCTTTAAATAAGAAATTTTAATTTCCTTGCAACAATAGTTGAAGATTTGTAGCTAAAGCAGTTTCTATGGGAAATGCTCTTCAGAATAGATCACTCCTTACATTTCGCCCATTAAAATCGGTAACAGACGAATTTTATTTAATTGTTCGTAATTTGTTAAATTTAACAAATTAAGTCTTGAACCAATTTCTACCATGATTACTTTCTCGACATATTCAGTAAGACAATTATCCGCGAGTATCTTTCATGAAAGTTGTCTGTACGATGATCCTCTCAGTTCCGTAATCAGACGTGCATCCGATGCGTGTCTCTGTGGTCGATCTTCCCCATCCATTCAATCTGCTCGTAATCTGCTGCACTCTTCGCATTTAATCAGTCGGCCGCAGAAAAAGGAGCATTGACGTCATCGGTCGGAAGGTGACTTATTGTTGCCGATAACCCTCTGTTGACTGCACCTCTTTTTCCCACCATATCCCCTTCCAATCGTCAAGTGCCCTCGTGACGCGCGCAAGTGGTCCTCCGTGACTCATCTCGTAACATTCCGAGATTTATACCTTCGGTTACCGTGGTCAGGGTCATTCGCAAATTGCTTCATTGCGTTTCACTTTTACTACAAAGTGAGCAGTGTTGAAGTGAATGACTTAGAGCGAATGGGAAATGTTATTAGCGTGACGCAGTTTATTTTTTGCTCATTGGTCCTTCAAATGTTTACTACATTAATACCATGTCGCTCTACGTAAGATCATTCACATACTGATTTTATCTAAGAATTTTTAGTATTGATTCGTAGTTCTCGATATATATCCGTTCAAGACGCGTAACATTCAAATGCCTTCAAGGTCTATTATGCAGCACCTTAATCACGTTGAAATTGGAGTGGCTCATGCTTCCTTGCGATGAGAAAGGGTATAATGTTTCCCTCAAGTTGCGTGCGACGTAATCAATTCTGCGGAGAAGATTGTTCGTATCGAGTGTCCCGATTGTGTTCCTCCACGCTTCGAAGAATTCCCTTCTGCCTTTCCCCTATTCCGTACTTCACGTTTGCCAAACTCTCACGCACGGAGTTTCCACGAAACATTCGACTTAGCAAGATACTCACACGAGTATTCCTTGCGATATTACAAGTAGAATCCTAGACCGCAAACAAGTACTGTTGCTTTTTTATTTCACTCTTAACCATTTTCAGTCAAAGCTATTTACCATATTACAATGGAAGCAAAATACCTACTTAAACTAATGTGGCGTTTAAACATAATATTATTGGGTATTATAATGGTTTCTCACCTTCAACAAAAGCAAGTTTTGCGCCTGAATCTTATGAAGCCGGTAGTCCATCCGTCATCAGCCCTTGTTGCATATGGATGTCTAACTTTAATTTAAGTTCACGAGTCATTTCAATCAAGTTTTATGAAGTTCGCATGTTTGCTTTAACTCTTTGATCTACATCATGCTGATTGAGTTAAACCTGTGTAACAGATGACATGTCCTTAATTATACAGTTGAAATAAGTCATGAGCTATCTAGCAAAATGTACTTGGCTATATATATATTGCCAACAACATTCTCTTCCAAATAACACCTTACCCATTTAAATAGCTGAACGAATAAAATTCATCTAACTCAAGGTATTTGGCCTCCCCATGAAGCCATTATCACTTGTCCGTTTAACGTTTACTTTTTAAATCCTCCGAAAAAACTCGATATACATGGAGCAGACTTGAACAAATATAATCAGTGTTCTTCTAGCGCAACGATTCCGTTGCTCAAAATCAACTGACGCTACTGCCCCAGCTGCTGCAGCCTCGTTTTTCCCTCTCATCTGAGCCTTTTGTTTACACCCCTATCCTCACCTGCCCTCGTGGTCAAGAGCGTCAAATGCTCGCGCACTAGGACTTTTTTTTTCCTTCACTGCTTCTCAAGACTTCCAGCTTGCATACTATTCGTATATTCTTCAGATATAAATCGAAAAGGCCGCTGCGTAGTTAGGTAAAAGATCTGCTGGAAGCAGCTGCGTCTAACGTTCGTGAGGTTAGTATCTGTAACTATTTTCTGTGGCGGTTGAATTAAATACAACCTGTTCTTATATTGAAAATTAAAATGAAAAAGTTGTTTATTCTAAAAAATAGTTTAATGTTTGATGACCTCTCAATAAATAAGGAGAAATTTTGCGATTCTCCCTCTCCTTTATAAGTTTCCTTGTATCTAGAGGTCGATAACATGCAAACGGGCCGTGTAGTGTAAGATATCTCCTCAATCATAGTTCTTCTGTGATTCACTCGGTAGAAGAAGCAGTCGCCCATCGTAGTAAATGGGACACGGTTCCCGGATAGGCAAATGTTTCCTTAGCAGCAATCTTGTGTTAGAGTAGAGCCTATGCAGTGAGCACAAAATTGGTTCTCATACTTAATTGGTTTCTTAATTAATCACCAGTTTATAAAAAAAAAAACTTTTCAAGTTTATAGGAGCTCATGAAATTTCCTCAGTCCTGGTCTGTTATTTAATGTAGTTTAAATTTCATTAAACTTACCACCTAGTATTCTTTCATGTAACTCCTTCTCTACCGTTAATTCTAGTACCTCCCATACCCCTGCATCTTTCATTTCCGGTGATCGTCCTTCTTTCCTAATCCTCAACAGGTGTGGTTTACTGCAATTACGTCACTATCTTATTCCTTCTTTTGTAGGAAGATTTGAAAATTTTCTTGGTAAATCTCACATCGGATATCTTCCTGAATTCCCTCCTGTAGCATACTTACTGATTGCATAACAGTTAAAAAAATAATTTTAATCTTTTCTCTCCTCGCAGACTATGCATTTAAACTTTTGACCTTTTGTCATCAATGTATGAAGTTCTTAGGCTTCAGGAATGAGCTAAACAGATTCATAGCTGTGACGAAACATTGCTGCGTGCTTTTTATCGCCTCATTATTTTTTTTAAATCTCCACTACCTCCCCCACTGAATATTGTCGAATGGTTGATGTCTGTTGCCGGTGACAAAAAGATAAAGCGCAAGAATATCTAAGTATATACTTGTATTAAATTTCCTTTAAATTTTATCTGCCGCGATTTGTATCACCTTAATTTTCTATATCCTCTTTCATGGTATGGAAAATCTTTACAAGAAACTTAAGTACATAACGAAGATCGCCATTTAAGAGGTTAAATTAATGGATGACTGCTTTCCACAGTGTTCACATAGGCTGCCTAAAAGACTTCATTAACTATCAATTAACTTGCAATCGACAGCTTGATTAACCGAATGAAATTACATCGATCAGTTCAGCCTGTCAGTCTATACGCGGGATTCTCTATTGAAATTGCCCAACGGTCGATTCTCGGTCGTCTAATAGCCGAATTATGTAATCCTGGATCCCAAAAACTTGTCGCCAATATAAATTATCATCGGTATGGTATTCTGAAATTCGGAAATATTATCTTTACTTTCGTATTACTCAAATGCAAGCAGCAAACTGGGATAAACAACCAGAAGTTCTGAGACTTATCTCGTGTCCTTCTATCCATTATTTACATTTAAAGAAACCTGACATAATATTTTATTACCGTTATTGCTTATATCAGTGGCTTACTTAAGAGTTCTGTGCGAACTTTATTGTAAAAATTTTTTAACTTCTGTATTTAATTAGTTGACCTGAGGTATAGGAATGGAATAATTGAATCAGATACATGGAACATTATTCACGCTCTACTTAATCATTCTTCATAATGCAGCGAAATAATCATACCCTACTGCCACGCCCCGCAGTGTCTATAAACTTGTCCCGAATCGTCTTTCCCGCCTGAAACAGGCGTCCTCGGCTGGAATCCTCCCACCCACGGCACTACCGCCCCTCCACCATGAGGTGGCGTGACGGCTCAGGGCCCTATCCGAGAGCTTCTCTGGGCTCACACCACTTTCCTCCACCTGCCCCATCCTCCAGCAACACTCCACCATCCAGTCTGGAGTCTGCGTGTGATCGAAGCGGTGGCGTGACCGAGGAGGGCTGTTCGGGAGGTGGGGTGTCTCTGCGGGTCGATATGGGCAGCAGTGGGCGTGGAGGGATCCCCTTCTGGAGGGGTTCTCCCAAACTATCCCAGTCTCCAGGGATATATTTTTTTCCCGGTCTAGTTTTTCTCAGGGTTCCGATGGGAACATGTTGACGGGAATCGTAAAGGTGCGAGCACCCCAGAGGGCGTTCCTAATTTTGATTTCCTAAACCTTTCAAAGGTGTCGAAGTATCTATTAGTTCAGCGAAACTTCTGAACCGCGATGGCCAGAGCTTATTTTTCGGCTACATAACTTACATACAGTGACGCATCCCCCAGCGATTACTTAAGAAGTTTAATTTTGTTTACGTACCGCGTGGCTGAATATCTTTCTTTTAAGTTAAGCTTCCGGTGACTCAATGTTTACCATTCCGTAGGCTGTTTTCCCTGCGGGTGCAAAATTTTTGATTACTCTTTAAATTTGCGCTGTCGTTGCCTTTAATGACTAAAAATGAATCAGCGAAGGCGGAGACCTCCTTTTTCATTCCATTACAAAGTTCTTAATTTCGCACTTGAAATTGTTTTGAATTTTATATAACCACTCATGATTGACCCTAATTTCTTATTCCTGTGAATCCGGTATCCCGAGCCAATAAAGTTCTTACCTTAAATTATTTTCAAACCCTTATTCTGTCCCGCATGTTATTACAAAGTTTACCAAAAGTCTCGCAGCATTCTGAATCGAAATTATGGGAATGCATATAAAACGGATCGTATCAGAATGAGGAAATAGTCCTTAGAGCGATCATGAGAAATTCCTGTTGACGATGTCCACTCGGAGCATTACACTCACGACCTTGTACTTCGCCTTCGCTGGCATGCGTTTGGACAGTTCCCAAGAACACTACCATAGAGATTAAGTTTCATACTAAGAGTAAATATACTATTGAAACAAGGTTCAAAGTAAACAAAAACTAGAAGTTCCAAGAACAGGATCCCTTGGAAATAATGATTTCTAACCTCTTGTTTAAGAATTGACAAATATTTGCTTTCCTGCGCCGAGTTTTTTCCATCTCTCGCTTGGTTCCGCACTCGTGGACAAGTTTCCACTCGGTGGAGGGCGTTTCCCATGACTCGTACGGCTTCCCCGTCTGCCCCGTTTCACTTGTGGCATCTTTGCTTCCTCAACGTAATTCATCTTTGTCGCCAGATGACGCTCTGTTGTCTTTACTACGGTTTCGCGCCTTTGGTTACGAGGCGGGAGATTGGCGTCAATGCTGCCCAATCGCGTCCTTTCACGTAAAATTTGATTGGAACTCGAACATACACAAACATTCTATCCTACTTACCCAGATCGATCCCTTGCGAAGTGTCGAGTACAGTGCCCGTTTTCCCACACGTTCTCTAAAACCGTATTGCTGAAACCTAAAAGATGTTTATTTTCAATCCACACACTAAGAGAATAATAGTTTGATTAAACCCTGATTAATATTACTTAATCTTATTGATAGCGAATTTCAAAGCCCAAGTTGACTTACTATCTAAATTTTAATAATTTTTCTTCAACTTTTTCATTTAAACTCCTTACATGCCTTATCCATGTTTTTCATCTCCTACCTCATTAGTAATTGAACTAGTCAATTAAGGCTGCTGTAGCGCTCGGAGATTTCCGAATTTAACGGTCGCGTCTCAGAGCACGAAAAGTGGTAACTTAGAGAACTAACAGAACACAGGGAGGATCATTTGCTGACTTTTTTGAAGCGGTTGGCACTAACTGGCGACTGAGACGAGGTTGGAGGGGTGGGAAGCCTCTTCATAGTCCCAAGCAAGACTGAAATTGATACATTGAGTATCGTGTTATCTTCGAAATTCGTTTGTTCGCAGAAGACGAATTAGTTATCCCAGAACAGTCTCATTCGGGTTTAGAAATAGTGGAGAGATTCTCTTTGAGGTCCGTACGACTTCGATCGATGCAGTCCCGGGTTCGATTTGCTCTTCGTGATGATCTTTGATCAGAGCATTTTAGTAACTAATAATTCTGAACAAATAATCGTATTCGGAATTCAAAAATAATTTTACATATTTAATGTAAAATTAATTTATCGATAAAAAAATAAATATATATAAATAATTATATATATATAATTGTACTTCAGTCGCTTGTATTTCAATGATCACCCAAAAATATTTGAAACATTTTATGAAAAAAATTTAAACTTTTCAAAAGTATCAATGTAAAAAAATATTTATAGTATATTTTCGAAGTAACCAAGAATTTACTGCTATTCAAAAATTAGTATTGTGTGGATGATATTTAATTTAATTACAGGTAGGGTTGGGATTATAATTGGAGATAATATTCCTTTTTTTTGGTATCTCCAACGACCCTTTCTATTATGAAACACAATTAAAACGTTTACATTTATCTGCTACGGCCCTTTAAATTTTTTTTATTTTAAATATGTTTAAATTATATGAGCCATGAAAAATAAAATAATAAGACAAGCATTTAAATTGATGAAATGTTTTCCAAAAAAAGAAGGTGATTGAAGAAGAAAAAACAAAGAATTCAAACCGGATTCGAACCACATACAGTGGCAATATGACACTTACATGCTAGCACCACGCAACCATTTGCTTGTTGAGTATAAGCTGCCGCGGGGGTTATATTGGAAGCGGCTAGAATTGACGATTTTTAAACATGAATTACAGAGAAACGAGGGAGCGTTGGCCCCTAGTATTTTCAGGTTGTTATAAGTAATATGTAAGCTACACATCCATACCGGTCCTATCCAATATCCCGTGCCGCAGTCCTTCAAGTGCCGCTTCACTTCAAAAATATAAGAACACGGCTGCCACCCTGATCGCCGTCTCTCGGAGAATTTCCCCTCCGAGTCCTTTCCCCTACTTTCAGGCTGTGCAGAGGTCGCGCAATCAGCCACCTCGGCAGAGGTTTTCCATTTCCCGAATAACAGCTGATTTTGATCTGTAACCCCTACACATGTATTCACATACCGTTATAGCAAGATTTGATGTCGGGTTTTGTCTTTTTATTTTTTCAAATTTTTTCATAGTAAGCGAGTGAATTGTGATGAAAAAGAGGCTAATTTTTCCGAATTCCAAAGCATTCAACGTCCATAAAAGGATTTAAATTTAAATTCTAAAAACTAAAAGTAAGCTTTCGATCATTTCTCTTGTAAATGCTGAAAACCGGAAATCTCTACAATGAATATTAATCTCGTAATTTTGGAAATGAGACAGGCTATAAACGGCCGTTTTCGGCGAGCGCTACAGCAGCCTTAAATTTAACGTGGTTCAAGCGCTTCTCCCTAAAGTTCTTAAAATAAAGTTATTTAAGAGAACATGCTTTCAATTTTTTTTAAGTTCTAACTGCAATTAGAGAGGGGTAGAACACGCATAATAATTAGAATAACTATTTTTGGAGATTTTACAAGCACTACTTTTCTCTGAAAAAATTATTCACAAATTTCCCTTACCCAGTATGAGTCTAAATTATATTCTTCCTCTGGGGCTTCGAAAGCGGCGAGCCATAATTTCAGTTGTCAACACCCGTACCTGTCGATATAACCTCTTACTCTCCACTCCTTTTTATATTTAGCGTCTTCGTTCGTCCTCCGCTGGTAGGACTCTCCATATCCAATGATGTTTATTAATAGAGTAATAAATATTAATTTACACCTTTATTCGCCTTTGTATGTATTTCTGGAACTATTTAATCATCCGGAACTCATTGATGAAGAATTAAAGTTCATGACAATGAACTTCAGAAGACCGCTATTGCGAAATGGTTAAGTGTGTCGTAAAATATTAGACTTATTGGTTACCCTCTCGAAGTCTATTACTGTCAGTCAAGGTCTTTAACTTAAATCATTCTCTTTTCCCTTGCCTAGACTCTTTCCGAGAAAATGACATTAAGATATAAAATGAATCTTTAAAATGTAAATGAAGGTTTGTAATTTTCAAACTATTTTCATTATTCAGTTCTGATATTACGTTATTCCACGGTGGAATAATTCTTCCGGAAAGAAAGATAGTGGGTAATTTTTGAACATTTGATTGGTGTAGCATTTTTTTCAATCATAATTAAAATACATATTATCCCCACGTCTTATGTGTGGATTTGCACCTCTGCTGATTCCGATGAAAGACAGTGCTTACATCATAAGGGGACTCGTGCCTCGAGTTACGTCACATTACGAATGCTTGAGCGGTCCCTCAGATCTTGCTGAGGCCAATTTGTTTTATACCTGTCGTCGGTTCGAATCGATTTGTACTACAGTCGATCGGCTGTGAAGGGTCTCTTATTTCTGGAATGTTCAATGCACCGAAAGGGTGTTGGCCTAAAGGCCAAGGGCGATTCATTTCAGAGTCGCTGCCAGGGTGCATTGGCGTGAGCAATTCTGTATTAGTAGAGCATCGCTGCGACATTTTCGGCTCCTCCTACCTGACGTAATAGGTTATTATTCGCAGTCTTAACCTACTTATGCTTTCACAACATCCAGATGTCGGCGACTTCATCGAGTTGAATTAAAGTTTGTGCGCGCGTATTAAGTCAAAATTAGCTCATGCGGTAAAACCAGTTATTTTCAGTTACTTAGCTCCAACTATTTTCCTTTCTTACCAATTCTCAGTAAACTAAAGACGTATTAATCTTCTAAAATCTCGTTTTGAATTTTACTTCTGTGAAATTTTATTTACTTAAAGCTTTTCTTCGTGAAAGGCATTTACTTGTCTAATGCTTCCTATAACATTTTTAACTGTACTTTTCCACCCTTTTCGATCAAAGTTTACATCACGCGATCCTATTAATAATTCATCTGAAATGAATTCCATTGTTCTGCATAAAAGTTCTCTGCAGATCATTTCGTAAGGTCTAAATGCTTTTTCAGTTTTTATAAATTTCTATTTATATTTAAAATGATTTGAACTCCTTAATTGGAACAAGCTTATTTTTACTTCTCAGGTGTTGGCCTGGTCACTCGCAAGATGGGCAATGCTGTGACCCCAACGGTAGAGGTTATCGAGAAGGATGGAGTCTTCACAATCAGGACGACATCAACATTCAAGAACAGTGAAATCAGCTTCAAGCTTGGAGAGGAATTCGAGGAAGAGACTATTGATGGCAGGAAAGTGAAGGTAAAGATTTATTTTTATATCTCAAAAGGTTGAATCATCATGATTTTAAGTCATTTTTTGTAACGAAAATGATTGTATGAAGTTCTGTTGGGTACTGTTTTAAAGAAATAAGAAATTTATACCATAATGCATAGAATGTATTTAAGGTTTTTCATAATCTAATAAAGCAGATGCATGATTAGATATCCCATATTCAGCATAATTAATAGAATTTGATTTATTAACCTAAACTTTCCTGGTTCTTTGTTTTTCCCTAGTCTGTGGTGACTAAGGATGGAAACAAGCTCATCCACATCCAGAAGGGCGAGAAGGAGACTACCATCATCAGAGAATTCAATGGAGATGAGATGAAAGCTGTAAGTTTATAATATTTTATCATTTTACAATAATTGTACTCGCTGCAATTCCGGTCGTGTATGACTACCCAATTTGATGAATAGTTTGAATGAACTATGATTGAATAACGTTGCATATATCAGGTGTGCAACTGTTCCTCGGTGAAAATAAGTACAATAATTTGGTAGAAACTATTACTAGTTGCAATGTTATATAAGCATCTGAATAGAATTATCATTCAAAGTGTAAATTAAATCTGTCCCTTAATTCTGCAATCTGGAGGTCTTTTAAAAGAGCCTGTTAAATTTATTTTAATGGATCTTGCAATTTTTCACAAATTAAATTATAATTACAAATTAAATTAAATAGCTGAGAATCATTCTCTGTTATAAGAAACTCCTTGTTGATCAAATATTGTTTTCTTAATAAGTAAGATAACCACATTGAAAAATGGATATCCCAAAATCATAATTTTCCTTCTTGCAGACCTTGAAGGTAGATGATGTCGTCTGTACCAGAGTCTACAAGTCTGAATAAGAAAACCATGCTGCCATCCCAATGCTTATCACCAACATCACCCCACACCAAAAGACTGTTGCCTTACCTTAAGTGAAATCAAGCTCAAGTTCCTGACTGAGAAAGTTGATCCAGAAAAAATTGTTACCCATAAATTTCTCATGGATAGTGCATATCCAATCTGGAAAAACTTTTGGCTCATCAAATCTTCTTGTGGATATGATTTATAAGACTAAGGCACAATCCAAAGTGTAGAGAATGGTAGTCCGTGCAACTGAAAATGCAAAATAATTTCAGCCAATTTCTTTTTCACCTTTGTGAAGATTGTTATTAATTAGTGAAAATGGAAACCCATGAGTTGCACTTTCCCTTTGTAAGGGAATTGCTTTGAATTTATCAACTTCATGATTGCTTTTATATTAAAAGTTGCTGTGACACCAGTGGGTGATGCTTGAGAAGGAAAGGCTTGAAACACTTTATATAAAATTGTGGCTTTATACTTTCCCTGTAAAAAAAATATGCTTCAGATTATTTTTGTATTGATAAATATTTGGTTATATGTAGTTGCATTTCAAGCTGTTTAGATTCCATTTTTGTTTGAATTTTCTTTATTAAAGATTTCTCGCCTAAGATGAAGTTTTCTTTTTCTATATCTATATATTTTCTACTTCTATCTCGTACATTGCCTTAATTCGGGCAGCATAGTGGAAGTTGTGAATCGCTAAACTGTGGAGATTGAACTAAGT
Source organism: Pantala flavescens (assembly GCA_020796165.1). Lineage (NCBI taxonomy): Eukaryota > Metazoa > Arthropoda > Insecta > Odonata > Libellulidae > Pantala > Pantala flavescens. The sequence goes on from CM036880.1 coordinate 54,921,466, forward strand.
TTTTGTTGTACAAAAGATATACCTTTTTTTTAAATTTCCTCAAACTTGTAGCTTATTACATATGTCAGTTACTGTTATGATTAATAAAATAATTTAAAGAACACAAACCTATTAGAGGGTTAAAACAAATACTACCTTAAACAATGAATATGTCGGATAGAAATGTCATTAGACCAGATGAAATAAAATTAAAACAAAATTTTCCTCATTAACATAACTTCCAATCAGTATGTTGTAGTTAAAATTTGTTTTAGATAAAATACTAACAATTCTGAGCAAGCTTTCACAACTTTTATAAATGTTTGGATAAGAACTCCTTGCATTGAAGTGAGTCACACTAGTATTCAGGTTTAAGTTAGTTATTTTAGATAGTGGTATGCTGTGTAAGTGCAATATATTAATACTGAGTATTGGATACTAAAAATCCATCTTTGATATTCTCGAATAAATTATATTTCAGATAATTTGATGAAATAGAGTAAATTAAATTCTTTTTTACAATGAGTGGTCACTCAGTCTGAGAGAGCCGGTTTGGTACTTAACTGTTATGAAATAAATTTTAAAGCAAGTTCTTTAAAAAATTGGTATGTGAGATCATATCTCCTAGGCATGTTATTTGTAACATATTATTTGGTATGTATACTTAAAATTAATGATTTAAAGACACTGAGCATTAGTTTTTTTCAATCTTCTCAATCAAACTTCCTTCTATTTTTTTTGTACTCAAATCTAGCAAACACTGGACCTCTCACTATCTTTATATAAGTGTGGAAAGCTAATTTGACTACTTAGAAAATAATTATCACCTGAGCTTTGCTTTTATCATGAATACTTTCTAACTAAAGCAGTTTCTTAAATAAAAGCCAGAGGATTTCATAAAATACTGTGATTATTTATTCTTAAAGATTGAATAATGATGCAGCATAAGTTAAAACGTGGACAATTACTTAATTTTCAATGTAACAGATTTTTTGCACACATTTTAGGAACATATTTTTTAGGTATCCTTCATGTTATTTTTATTATTAGTGATATAATCAAATAAAAACCTCATAAAAAATAATATAAATCTCCATATACCTTGAAATATATAATAATAAACTCTTTTACTTCACTACTGCATGTTAATCATAAACATGCAAAACATAATTTTCTTTCTAACCATTGCATTACAAAATAACACTACAAAAAAAACCATGGTAATGGAAATTGTTAAGTTAAAATGGGACCTAATCTGAAACTAATTATAAGCTATTCATTTCAATCGAATATCTGAAATATTGCTTAATTACCTCTCTTTTGACATCTTAATTATTCTGTATTTGCATTTTGGTTGGTGTGAATAACTTTTGCACATGAATTTATCTGATAAGTTTACTACTTTTTCTTTTGCTCTTCCTACTCTATTTCCCAAGATTCAAATACAAATCTTCATTCTTATTTGATACACCATTCTGTCTCCTAAAGTTTTTACTGCAATACCAAACTTGCTTTGCACATTGCTGATTTTCTAATTCAATTTATGCAATACTTTGAATGAAAAATGAATCGTGGAATAATTAGGAATTAGACATGGAAAGTCATGGGACTTGATTACAAAGGTTAACCAGATAAAAAAATAGCAACATACCAATCAGGTAGCATACCTAGCTGTTGGGGTCACTTTTTCATTTCTGTTTAAGCAAGATCCAATTTTATTGTTTAGGGATAAATTGAACATTATGCAGGGCACAAGTATTTGGACTTCATTCTAATGATGATCTGTTTTTTCTAATTTCCCAAATATATGGGGATGAATTTAATTTTTAGACATTGATATCTTGACCTATCCTCTCAACCTGAGAAAAAGCTTGAAAATACATGATTTTTGCCAGTCATATCAAGTTATATAAGCAATTAGTTGCCAAATGGAGGAAAGAGAAGAGGTACTTTTTCCACAATAAAAATGACCAATTTCAACAAATAATCATCCTCTTCTGGTTCAGAGTAATCATTTGCCTTAACTATGTAATGCAAGTTTTCTTGAAAATTGATTCCCTGTTCATTATTAAGTTATTTGAAACCATTTACACCACTATTCTGTGTTGCCTTTTAGCATTAATTATATATCATTTTGTCGAGGTTGTGCGCATATAAGTAAATTGTTCAATCTACTTCAGTAACCTTGAAAATAAGAATACAAAAAACAGTTTAATTAATGTGGCAAAATATTTGGCAATCAATTGAAATGGGAACACCAGGATCTTGATTTATGGGGCTCTTCATCAAGTGATTTTCTCCGGACTTTTTTTGGGCTAGGAAATTATTTGTCGTTAGAATAGATATTTTAAATTTGCTTTGGTTCTCACAAAAATGTACCTAATTATTAAATGTTGATCAAGCAAAATATTTTATTTCAATACTTTGTTGTTTTTTGCTACTAAATGTATTGCTAATAAGCCCCAGATCAAAGTCTATGTATGAGCTTCATTTGATCACAAATCATATTTTGCTTTTCTTCCTTAGAAAATAATGTTAGAATATATATTGTTTCAAATTTATACAGAAATTAAAATTAAAATACATATTATCTTTGAATCATGAAATAACTGAAAATGCTAATACATTAATGTGCCTCTTTTAATTTAACTTTTTCAGAGATATTAGATCTTACCAACGTAATGTATAGATACCTTCAGTACATAGCATTTCATAGATGCGCTATCCTATAATGAACCCCATCATTTTGTATCTTCAGTTTTTCAATGATGAGACATTCAAAGATAACAACACCTAAAAAGAAACGTTTTATTGCTTAACATATATAAAATTGTATGTTATAGATTAGCCAATTGAGACTTAACTTTGCTCTGGTGAAAATGGTATTATCCAAAAACTGGTTTAAAATATAAAGACTAATTCTATTAGCATACTCCTTGATTCTATTTTATTCAAATATTAATATTCTTTTCAGATACTCATATCCTTTGTATTTACCTTCATTTGTATACATTAAAATTCAAAAAATTCATCTTATGGAAATTATTTATCACTTCCAATCACCTTATATATACACCAACGTAGTCTTTCATTATTGTTATATTTGTAGATGAAGAAATCACCCTTTACTCTTTAAATATCTAAGGAATATAGATTTCATTATTACACATTAAAAAGAAACATTCAAACTTATTAGAGCCTAGCCTAGATTTGGAGTTTGGAATGAGTAGAATATTTCAACACTTATAGTTGCCAACTACACCAATAAAAATGCAATAATTAATTAATTTTACATTTTTATGATGTGTGATATCATCAATAAAATTTTAAAACACTTGTGATAATAGTCTGAATAGTTACAGTAATTTATCAGTAATATTGTCCACCATTTATATGATTATTCACTTATTCCATTCCACAGAAATTGAAATGCAGACTGAGATATAACAGAGTTAATATCAAGATATTATAGAGTCAATGAATTATAATTCCTTTTCAGTGTATACTTTTATTATGAGGAATTGGAATAAGGAATACTTATTTACATCATTAATATTGTGTAATGATTTCTTATTGATATTTATTATTATCCATTATGATGACCAAGATTCAATATAAATTAAAATCTGTATCCTAATATGTTAATCCAATATAAACATTATCCTATATCCCATATATTATATATCATTGCTATTTCATTCTTTTATAGATTGAAATAGTGGAATGCTTTTGTTTACCCAGTCTAAGAATGTATAAGGGGATACACTCTAAATTCCCTAATTAAACTTACAACTATTCTCCCTTGTGAATGAATGTGATATTAAAATCAAAGTGCTTTTGATGAAGGAAACAATATGAGAGGTGTAGTATTATTTTATTATTTATTATTATAGGAAATTTATAAGAAGAAACCTACTTATTCTTACCATCAAACATTTACCATTTACATTTTGTTTCATAGACATGAAAATATTTGAAAAGAATTTACAAATATGATTTTCTTGTACCATTTTGCTTTTCTGTTAAATTATTCTCTGATAATTTTCATATTATGATATCAAAACTTCTTCATGCTTTCTGAATATGTGGAATTTAATAAGTACATATTAATGTTCAAATTCTTCACTATACTGGTGCATAGGTTTGATGCCTATAATCTAATGTTAATTGTAACATACAGATATTTTAAATAATTTTCTTTAGTTCAACATATGATATAGAGAATCTAAGATTTTAAACATAGAAATAATGAATATACGTCTCTTTGAGTAAACCATTGTTTTTATTATACTATTAGTAAAATCATCCGTTATAATTTCTTTCAAATTTAAAGATTAAACATTAAATAAAAAAAGCCAAATAATCACCAAATGCACTTTCTTTAATTTTTATCAAAACTTTTATCATAGTTATCTCAACTAAACTTAGGTTGAGTACATTTTTAAATAATGATTTATAGTATGTAATAATTTAATTTAGGAGCAATGAGGGAGTTTCTAAGAGAATTTAATGAAATGATGTTTGTTCAAATAACATTTTCGCGTAATTAACAAATATTTTCTACATCAATTAGTATAGGAAATAATTTATTATTAATTTTTTTCCCTATTTCTCTCTTTTTCTAGAACACGTTTTGGTTAGTAAAAAGTTTAAAGCGTAAAAATTCAATTTATTTAACTTTAATTTCCCACATGAAAACTGCATTTTCTTGACTCGTTGAATGAAATTCTTTTATTCAGAAGATACTAGTTAAATAAAGATAGAATTTAATTGCGCAGAGTAGTTATTATTATATACTGTGAAAAAATCAGATTCTAATCATACTATTTCGTTTCAATTCCAAATTTTCACGTTAGAATATTTGAGATTAGAGTTGACTTTTCTGCTACCAGAGTGTACGGTTGTCTTGATATATAGCGCCTCTCTCGGCATTTACTCCAACTCCAGCCTTGGGCAAGCACACGTGTAGCGGCGAAGGCGCTCCAGCTTAAGTCTTCACCGATGTTATTTTGCGGTATTCAGCCATATTGGAGCGAGGTGACAGTGTTGTTGTGGTAGGTGCTGCACATTTTCGTGTGTTCTTCGGAATGAACGCGTGAAGTATTGTTATATTTGTTTGAAATAAGTGCCTTAAATTGGATTACTTAGTACAAATCATATCTTCAGACATAACGTTGTTTGTGTCGTGTTTAATATGCTTGTATATGTCAACTCCCTGAGAACGATCAAGTTCGTTGTTGTCAGTGATAGCTATTGTTAAAGTGATTGTTACTTGAGGAAGTTAATGGCTTTATGAAAATAAGGTAAGTTTCTTTTTCAATTATTATTTTTTTCCGTGTTTTTTAAAAGTATTTAGAAGCTTTGTGCGTAAGGATTTAAGATCGACGGACAAACGGTGTACATGTTTTTTATTTGTTATAGTTTTGCTACCTCATTATAAATATAAGGTTTAATATAAATAAAATTTAAAAATTAAATTTCAGTTAAATTTTAACTTCGGAATGACAATTTTAAATCATGATCAATGATTTTGACAAGCCCGGCGCGCACGAAGCGCGTGAACGTGCTTGCTTACTATTGGCGCGTCAGAAATCTTACGGAGAGAAGATTTTGCTCCTTTTTATTTATAATTTGGTAAATGTAGGTACTGGAGCATTCATTTCCATCCACGTGATCCCTCCCGCGTAGCTGTGAATGAGACCAGTTTTCGCTTCTATCCCATATTCTGGTCGAGGAATCGCTCCTTTCCCGCGTCTCGGTTCCTTGCCGAAGCGGCGACGGCCACGGCGACACCCGCCCAGCATCTGCATGTCACACCGTGTTTTGATCGAGTAAACTTCAGGTCGCTTCCGCGTGCATGGCATTGACCTTCAGCACAGTTCCCACCCCGCCTACCCAATCCTCCCCGGCCTCCTGCCCGCACCCCACCGCTTCCATTTCCCGTTACGCGTACCCTACCTACTCTGTGGGTAATTTTCGGTGTTATTTTGAAGTTTCCTCGGGCCGACCGCGGAGTTTCGGCAGCCCATCTCGGAACATTCTTGGGCAACGGCCCGGCGGCGCGTAATTACATTTTTCCCATCCCCAGAGACGGCCGTAATCTAGTCGGGCGATCCCTGGGCGAGGGTAGTAGAATCGATGCTTTGGGAGTGTGGGGCTTTCAGGGAAAGTGAGGGGAAGGATTCCGCGTTCTACGAATGCCTCTCACCTCTCATTTCCCTCGCTGAAATTTCCTCCACACGCCCCCTCCCCTCCTCACGCCCCTCCCGACCACCGCTTTTGCGCTCCCCCACTACGACACGGATCAATACGATAAAGCCGTACTCCCGAGTGCTCTCTCTTTCTCTCGCTGGCTACGCTCGAGAGGCGGTCCTCGTGGACTCACTTTTACTCTCGATCATCGGCGAATTAGAGATATTAATGGCGCGCCGCAATTTCGTTATTGACGTCCCGTATGTAACGGATGTTGATTTTTTTCTGCTTAGTAACCATTAATGCCTGTATGTATGCAGACAGGCTAAAAAGAGCGTTATAAGAAGAATAGTAATCGATAATGGATGTGCAATCGAAGATGTTTAAATGAAGGTTATTCAATACGCATATTGGAATGGATGAAATTTTTGTCTATTTGCCGAGAGTTGGTAGTAGAATCGATTACAGTATTTTCATTGTAAAGGTTATCGAAGACTCATAGTAGAGTCAAATATATTGGAAATCGATGTAAACGTACGATGGTGAGATCATTCAATTGCTTTTATTGGACATTTAATGCAGTAATAGACGTTGATTTCAGTAATATATATGTCTTTAGGCGTACGTGCAATTGATGGAAAATTTTTTGGGAAACAAGGGTGCAGTACTCAATAAGAGTCCGTTTGAATATTGATCCGTCGTCAGTAAGCCTAGAGCACTGGTCAAGATGACGTTCTGCCTCCTTAACACCCTTCTTATTTTATATTCCTTGCATTCATGGTTACGAATTAAAAAATATAAATGGTGATATTGATCTTTTTCTGTTCCAAAGCATATTCAACATTGAATGTGAATCAGTTGCGAGCAATCTTGATTAATATCTGCAATCGCCATTTTTTGGAAATATCCTGCAAAATAAATCTCGAGTAAAAATTGCGAGGAAAGGTTTTACCTCTAAGTAGAAAAGCATTTCTTCGTAAATGCTTTCGCTAAAAGAGGCATATTCGAATCGAGGACACTTTATCGCTCGTCCCAGTTATTCCAGGAGTGCCGTCCCAAATCTTCCAAGATGTTTCTCCAAACCTCTCTTTGTGCGTACGCTTATCTGAAGCTCTCCGTTCGGTTCCTCGTCGAATCGATACCGTGTTTAAGACTCTTCGGAGGCGTGGCCGCTCTTTCCCGTGTTATTCCTGCGGACGGAGATGGTCTTTTTCATCTCTGGGAAGAGACAGTTCACCTAAAGGTGGGAGTATGCGAATCTCTTAATAAGCGAGAACTACCCTCGAGTTCCCACGCTTGAGTTCGTTAAATTGTATGACGAGCAGGGAATAAAAGTATAAATTAGCTTCATATTTTTACGATTCATCCTACATCATTGCAGTTATCTGATTCAGTTCAGCAACCCCTCGAGGTGTACCGAATTGTCTTTTACGTGATAGTAGGTTGTTTCATATTTGTGTTTTATTGATTAATAACAATACCCCTGTATTAATTCTGGGCGAAATCTGGCAAGAACTCTCTTACGTTTAACCCTTACATATGCAGACGAAATGACATCCCATCCCAGATCGGAAAATATACCGATCCACTCGAACTCGGAACCAGTATGGAATTTTTGTAAGTGATTTGATGGTGTGCTAAGGGCATTTTTTTCATTTCATCGGAAATCGAAATAGCCAACGGCGAAATGACTTCCGAATGGATATCTTCTTTGGCAATTCTTGGACTCCGTAGTATTCTTCAGCAATATTGGTAAAACATTTTATGTTTCGTTCGTATCTCCTTCAAGAATACGATTGATAATAATCAATATTTTGAAGACAAGGAATTAGGCAAACTCATCAAATATATTATGAATGGTAAAGCCCGGAGCAGTTGATTTTATTTTGAAACATCCTTTTAAGTTATTGCTCTTTGCGCATCGTTGTAGCCCTTAGAGTACGAAAAACCAAATAATGACTTAAAGGAGAATAAATTTAAGTATGCGTCGAGCAGAATATTGCATTCATTAAAATTAATTCTGTAAAATATTTCCATTTGTAGAGCCTAGAAATTTTCTCTAATTTTCCGAATATTTTTTATTCTGATTTATTTGAATCCTAATGTCCGTAGATTTCTCATTCATAACATTTTCTCCCAGTTGTATAATATTGAACTTACAGATTGATTCACCAAAGCGGAGCTCTTTTTAGATATCTAGTTTCCACTATTTCTGTGACCTTGGCTGTGTTCCGGAATCCCTTTGAGAGGCAGAATTTTGGGAGTGCCTTGAAGAATCCCTTGGGGTTATGAGTGTTTGCCAAAGTTCGATTGCTCTCTCTTCATATTGCAGCTGGATTTCCTCTCTTATTCATGAACTGAGTATTGGCCATGCGAATATGCCGAAGGCCAAAATGGGTTTGGGGTCTATATAGCAGCTCCTCGTGTTTATGAATTCGAATAGACTGCCGTAGAAACTGTGTATGTTTCGAGTTTGTCGTGATATTGGTTCATCTCACCTGTGTTATGTTGACAGTTTTGTTTTATCTTGTTACGCTGAATTACTTCAAAATATATTATTTTTCGTTACATTCTCTGATACTCTTCCTAAAAATATTTTTCATTCTATTCACTCTATAACTGGATATTTGTTGTAACTGAATTAGAATATCCTGTAGCAAAGAACACGTATTATATTGTACTTTTCCTTTCGTTAAAATTTTCCTGGTTTCTATTCGCGTTGAACTCAATTCTAAACGCTTTACTTATTTTTAATCTCTCGAAAATGCTACAGAAGCAACTAAGTTGCATGTGTATTTGTAAAATAAAACAGATTATATGCTTCTAACCATGATCACTATGAAGTTCGGCCGAATATGCTAGACTTTAAATTGCAGATACTACTATTTTTCGAATATAAGGCAAGAATTATCAAAAAACCGTTTTTTTTATTAAGTCGGCCTTTGAGAAACCATAAATTAAATTCATATTGATTTAATGAATAACCAAATGATTCCTTTAGAATCAAATATACTCTTAATACATAACAAAGAATTTAAAAGCATCTTTTATCCGTAGAATTCATTCAAAAGTTACTCAAAACAGCTCTCGAGTAGCCGTTATAACTGTGAATTTGCAGAAATATTTCCAGTCCCAAGCGAATAATGGAATTTCGCAAACAGTCTCTAGGAGGCCTTTGAAAGTCTTTCCCTTAATACACGCCAGTATTGATCCTTTGTCTTCGACTGTTATGAAAGCGGTACCACTGTATGAATAGACGAAAGAATGTCCGCATGTATCCGAGGAAATATTTGCTCGGCCGCGTCGATAAGGGGGCGTGGTCATCGCTGCGTCAGCTTAATTCAGAGAGGATTCTCATAATCCCATCACGTACGAGTAACGGTTTTGTCAATCGATGACGAAGGCGCGATTGCGATTAGCATATTTTAGGCGCTGTTTATAATCATTCCGAGTCACGACTTCAGGGATTGTTATCTCACAAGTTGATTAAATGTCCCTTACGCAGCGAAACCTTTTGAGTAACAGTGTCGTTGAACTGTACGGATGGTTTATGTTTGTCTCTTGGAATGATTTTGCGTTGGAAGAGCGTTTAGATGTCTAGGGAACAACTAGAAGAGAAGCGAGTGATGACAAGGTCAAGTTAGATTTAGCTAAGGTCGATTCGTATTATTTATTGGAATTATTTATAGAGGATTTCAATGTAAAAATTCCCTTCGCTGTTTTTTATTTTTGAATATGGTTTACGAAAATAAAATGTATAATGTACGTCTATTTATTTGCTTTAAAAAATTAATATTTTAAATACCTTTTTCGTGAAACTAGCTATTCTTGAAAAGGAAATAATTTTATATTTATCATAAAAATATTTCTCTCTATAATTCTTAATATTCAATTTTCAAAGTTCGTGCATCAAATAAAAAACAATTTTAATGCGTTAAAAATAGCAACGAAAAGACAACTTAATGTTCTCTTTTGCCTCTTCAGTTAATGAATGTTTACTTCCATCTTACTTCCTTGCGATAAATTGAGAATATTGAATCATATACTTTGTAATTAATACTTGGTAAAATTACGAAGTATATAGTTTATTATGGCTTTCCACGAAGTCACGTCTTTTATTTATATTATTACTAATTTTATGATGGTTTATTTGAAATTAAAATTTAAAACGTGTAATTCATAATTGATTTATTTTTATTTCCTGACATAAATGCAATTTAATGTTATCTTATATTTTTAGTACTAACGCATATCAAGAAATATTAAGTTTTTTCTCAGTTTAGCAACTTCAGATCAGGTTTTAAATGTAGTTTTCTACCAAAATTCAATGTTTTTCCTGAATCGTTAAAGTTAGATTTTCGTTTCTTATTCATCTTTTATCATGCATGATAACTCGATTTTATATTTATTCCGTTTAAAATATGGAATTGAATTATGGATTTTGGGAATGAATGACCACATATTCCGTTATGTCACAGTCAGTTTGCTGTTTCCCTAATTAGGAATAAGAAATTTCAATTATCGATTCCTTGATAAATATTAAGCGCGCATGGGAACTCAATTAGCACGCGAATAACTGATCTCAGATTTGAATACGAATCCTTTCCTGAGGAGATGTATTTTCTGAGACCAAATTCGTTATTCCGATTCTGTATCCTTAACTTACGCGTGCGTCCTTCAGCAGTTAGCAGGATGTTTGTGCACGTGCCCTGAAATCTTAATTTCCTATGATAATCATATTTTGCCAGTCAAATAACATTATAAGTATCATTCATATATTCTGTTCTTTTTACCTCAAAATTGATTATAATGATTGAAATACTTTCAGTATTATTGCCGTAAATATGAACGGTTTGTTAAAAAAATACGAAGCTATCGATTGTTCAACACGAGGATATAATAACGATTGCATTCGTTATTCCATGGCATTCAAGATATTATTTATCAACAATAATAAACTGATTATGCCAATTAAATCAATATTTTTGATGATATTCATTTTAAAGATCACATGTATAGTTATTCAGCTTCCGACAAAAAGAAACGTTTTCCGTAATGCTTATCTCTTGGTGCACGATTCTCAATGAAATCTTGAGAAAAATTATTTTGACGTGCTAAGTTCGTCTCGTTAACCCGTCTTTGGTTTCACCTCGTGCATCTGGAGCTGAAAACTTTTTGACGCTTCACGTTCCCCCTCACGGGGCTTTTTTAAGAAGTTACACTCTTTTATGTAAAGAAAGATGGGATAAACGGCACGAGGAAATATCTCTCAACAGATTTACTATCCTCGGTTGATACGCTCTCTTCCCTCATACAGTCATCTCAGCATCCTCATTTACTTTTCCCTTGCATCGCTTTGGCTTTTTATTGTGTCATCACAATATCCCTTAGACATGTCTTTCTTGACTGTAGTTTGTCTTCATGTAAATATGTTACGTCTAACTTATTAGCATTATTAAATTAAGCAGTATACAAGTGTTTTTGTTCAACATTTGTTTATATACTTCTGAAATCTTAATACTTATTCGTAGGAAGTTCTTATTATTTTTATCTTTTAAATGCGCATATACTTGTACTCTTAATTATTTCCTTGCTCGTCTCTATGCAGTAATTTATATTTTCTTATTATTGTCTGAATTATCTTCTTTAAAATTTAATATATTATTTTTACTTCTGAAATTAGTTTATTTTCTATTTTTATAAATTTTCTTAGTGGTTCCCCTTCACTTTCCTCGCGTCAATTTATCTTACAGTCTTTAGCTTTGGCTACTCTTTCCCCTTCACTTATGTTTCTTTCTTGTCTTTTTCATTCTGTATATCTTCCTTTTTACATTTCTCTCTCTCTCTCTATGCCTTTCATCCTTCTTTTCTGTTTTCAACACTGGCATTGATTCTCAAGGTTGACAGCGAACGTTTATAAACTTCTCAGATTTTGTTCCATATCGTTTTTTGAAGTTCCTTATTAATTTTTGCTTTTTCAAAATTTTCCTTGATTATTGTTAAAATATTTTTCTTCAATAATAATTGATTTAATTGCATTAAATTTTTTCTAATGCCATATTTATAGTTTTTTAAGTTTATTTTCTTCCGTATTAGAAAGCTGTTATTTTCCTTTTAATTCTGCTGTATAATATAAAATTGTTTTATTTTATTCATTTTGTGATTTTATATGTTTTCTCATTGATATTTCTCATCACTGTAAAACTAGAGAAACATTTTCCTTCTATCATTTTCTATTTTTTATCATTTTATAGTGAGGGTAATCTTAAAAAGTAATTTCTCAGTGATGAAATATCAAGTTCATAAAATCTTTGAAATAGATTTTAATGATTTTAGCCTCTCTTAATTTGTTTTTAATACGGATTGGTACTTTCATTGTATAAGAATATATTTCTCTATTTAACCATCACGGTAAATTATCAATACGGGCTGCACAATAAGTTCCTTCCTGGGTATGTATGCATTATTCTTTCTCCATTTATTTGGTATTTTTTCTCACCATCTCGTCCGTTTGTTTCTTGTTCATCGAGAAACACTTTCCCTACTTTCGCCTCGTCCAGGAATGCACTATGTATATAAGCGTTCGTAACCGCGCATTTATATCTCTCATCACTGGTATCGGGAGTTTTCCGGAGGCCAAGAATCCGGGTCGAGTGCATGGAAGCGAACACACAGCCCATTGGCTGTCGGACGAATTCCACGTGACATCCGGTGTGATTCATTCATTCAATTGGGAGATGGAAGTGGGTCGGTCTGCGGGGGGCGCGCGGGCCATTATGGGTTCGGATCCTTCAGGTAGAACGAGTTGGGAAGGAGATCGTGCCTAAGTAGACCTTTTTCCGATTCAGGAAATCCCGGAATACGTCGAATTGACGATTAAGGGAACTGGAGCGGAAAACGAGCAAATTTCGATCGTGACCTCAACCAATTCCGCGGATAGGTGTGGATCTAGAGCGCTTTCCAGCATCCGGTGCTTAGCGTAAACATACCCGCCTCTTATTCAATGTTCGAATTTATGATGTTTCCCTCGGAATAGCAGAACATTTTCAATCTTCACATTTGACGAAAATGTTCTGTCGCGGTTCCGTGGTCCATAAGATTTTATTCCAAAACTATCTCACGAATCATTCAAGTGAGTCAACAGTATAATAAAAATTTTTGATCTAATGTGTCAATTTATCTCATCTTTTCTGAAATAAGTTTAAAGAGTATTAGGCCGGAATATTCACTTATATTTTCACATCGATATACCGTAGAGCTACATTGATTTAATCAGTAATATCTTTCTTATCCAAATGAATGGGAAAAGGTCGTATAAAATTTAGTAAATGTTGAATTTGTTTTCCTAACAAATTTCATATATTTTAAAATATTCGTTATCGTTAAACACAAATTATATTACTTAATTAGACTTTAATCGATTCAAATAAAAATACCAAATTAAAGTACATCAATTCAATGAAAAACTTAAAATTTATTTAGACGAAAAGTAAGGCGGAGAGTAATAACATGAGTGTATTAATATTGGTTAAATCATTAATCTCAATTTTTATGGCAACCTTTTTCATCCACAAAATTCAATCGTACAGCTAAATCTGTTTTACAATATAATCGTTTGTTGAAAATACTTTAGTCAATCTTGTGATAAGTTAATCCTTTTCTCTAACGATGCGCCTCTTTATTACTCAGTGATTTCCCGTTTCCTGTGTCCTTATGTGTTTCCCCCTCAGCCGTGACCACTTCATTATCTCAGATGACCTCTCCATTTCCTTCCACGTTTATACTCTCCCTCTTTAATTGCCATTAAAATGATATATATTATATTTAATTTTGTTTTAATTAAATTTACTGTAAAAATCCCCATTAAAAGTTGCATCACCTATTCTTTTAGTTGCTAAAAGAAGTGTTGTAAAGCGATGTTATGTTGTCTCATACCTGTATTATTGCACTGTACTTATTTCTATACAGATTAATGTTTTTTGATTAAAGTTATTATTTTATCATATATTATAATATTATTAATTATATGCTATTATAAATTATTAATGCCTTTTGGCCCAAAGAAATAAAGACGGAAATGTGAATCATATAAAAGTCTATTGAAAAATACGAATATTGGGTCGATTTGAATAGGAAATATGCTTCAAGAAAAATTAACAAACACAAGAAAGTTAAGCTTAACTTTGTGATGTAGTCTCACGTATTCCCTTAAAAGTTTAAACCTTCCCTTATCAGCAGAAAGTTTCCCATGGAAACTACTAAGTTTTTCATTTCTTTCATTATGGCGATCAACCACGTCACGTTAGGACGTTTTGATTATTTTCTCAAGATCTTATATAATGGCTCATATTACATGTGCAAAACATGGCTTCGTTAATGCTCGATAATTGGTATAATTTTTTCATTGAAAAAATTCAATTGTTAAAAAATAAACCAGTTAATTAATAGAAATTTAAAAAAATCATTTTTCGAAGGTTAGATTTCCCAAAAAATATTTCAACCTTGAAACTAAATGAATAAATATTTAAGGAAAGGTATGCGTCGATACATAAACAAAATTCCCTTTTTTGCAATTTAAAAGAAAATGTCACAAAATTATCAGCATGCTTTTTAGTATTGAATATTCAGGCTACGAGAAATGCTATAATGAATTCCAAGAAATAGTTGAATACGTTTTTACTGTATTTCCCACATTTTTCTTTTTATTTATTTTTTGTGGCATTTCCTTCTTAGCAAAAACTAAGCTTCCCTTTATTTTCTCGTGTTCTCGTTATGAAAGCGTGCAAAAAGGATGCACGCATTCATATTAATGAGTCACGCTTTGCACTTGCCGGCATTCTAACGAGAGGTCATTGTTAATTCAACATCAGCGAAGTTTTTTGATGTCGATTCGCGAATAATTTTGGCGCTCGGCAAAGATTTTCGGAAGGTGTTAATTGACATTGTTCAACCCCAATGAGTTTTTCTGTTTGCGAAAGAATTGAATCTCAATCGAAATTTGCATATCATTAGTCGGAAATGATAATGCAGCGTGAATTTAAGCCTTACCGGGATTTTTGCTAATGTAATTCAGTTCAAAAGAGACTTCTTATCTGGAAGACGAACCCCCTTAAAGTATTTTCTTTCGTCAAGATATTTATTATTCAACAGTAACTTTCTATTGAATATATTATTAACTCCTTCTGAAACAGCTACAATTTGAATGGGTCCTCTCAATAAAAAAAACTTAGCATAGGAATGATTTTGTAGCATATTTAATTTGCATTTATATACCTAGGTTTGCGACCAACTGCCCTTCATCTCAAGCATAGTTTTTATCTAATCGTTCAGCGATAGATCAAGAGTTTTTCTAGCTCAGAATTTAGGTAAAATTGCTGTCAATTTTTATCCGGTAAACCTTATGTCATGTAGCTGTGAAATACATACATCGAAATAGTAAAATATTATCGTTTTATTTTTACTTGAGATATTAGATTATTTCTTAGTACGGTTTCTAAATTCATCTATTGCATATTAACTTGCATAAATCGCAAATCCCAGATGCAGGGAATTTGAACTCCATAGTGATCAGGTTTCAGAATATCTCTTACTCACTATTGATTCGTTAATCTGAAACAATCAGATTATGAATACTGATAAAAGGGGTACTCTGCACCTTTGATCTTGTACTGTTAAAAAGAGTCGGAGATATATTTGTTTAGTGCCCATCTAATCACGTTAAGAGAGCAAGTGAAATCGTCAAGGATATCTTTGTAAGCATCGATCCATTCTTCGATGGAGATATCGATCATAGAGCCCTTGGAGCATTCGATACGGAATCCCAGATGGAAGTTAGCGGTATAATTAATCCGTTAGCCTTCTTCTTCTTTTGTTTCGAGGGACCGCGGAATGCTCTTCACCTTTTTTTCCACAGGACGTGATTCTCGTTCGACGCATTGTTTTGATTCCTTGGGGCGACCTCTATCTTCGTCGCATTCATTGTTTTCACTCCGCGCACTGTTTCCGTGACTGCCTTGACCGACGCACTTGATACCGATGCTGCAGAATTGCTCAGCGTCCCGTGAAAAAATGAGGGAAACGAGTTTGAAACTAATTGCGTCGTAACCGCGGAGCGTAAAAAACCCAAGGGGCGACCCGAGTGAGGTCTGCGAAGCCACCGTCGCGTACTGCTTATCCTGCTAATGGGTAATTGGTGTTACTTCATTTGCCTCTGCTCCCGGAAGCGCTGATCAATTGATAAAACCGCACTTCGCGATTGTTCCTCCAAGTTCAGTGTCTGGTCAGAGGGCAAGGTTACTAATGCATTGATTAAAGAACGTTCACCTTGACGTTAATCCATACTCAAAGTATCCTCCTGGATGAATTCTTTACTACAAATGTTGCTTTCAGATTCTTTGGCGATCGAAGCATGTGAACATAGAATATAATATCTTGGAGAGTGATTACCAAATAAGATTTCAAAAAGTAATATGATTTATTTGGAAATTTAAGAAACGTTTAGGTGTTTACTAAGCCGTCATGTCCATGCATTAGTTTCAGCTTTAATTTCGGAAAATTTTCAAAGCTAATGTATGGAAAAACTCCATTTTACTCCATCATTCTTTAATACCTTCTGGGGAAGCAGTATAATGTTGTTAAGGAAAACTTGCCTCTTTTAATCCTCTAAATTCGATACGGATTTGGAATCTTGTAATTATCATCACCAAACGTATCCGTCGTTCTGCTAGCTGAAGATTATAAATCAAGATTTCCTCCTATAATAGCCCTCTATTATATCATATAGAGATCGCGATAAGAACCTTGTTCCCTAATAACCACACCTATTATCTGGAATCGCTCTCTGTCCATGAGATTTATACCCTCCAGCACGCGTTCATGCACATCTTTGTCCACCGATTTCTGTCCACCGCTACACTTATATCATATTCTTATCTCTTTTAAATTCATTTCTCTCATGTTTTATTAATACCTGTATGATATTTTCATTCTTTTTTCTAATCTATAGTCTCATCAAACGTTCAGACTTAGGCGATTTGTTCGTCTGTGTTTTACATATACTCGGTTAGGGAAGTCTTTCTTTCTTTCTCTTAACACTAACAATAAAATGAACTAACAAAAATTTGATGTAGTAATGACGGACTGTTATGTGTTCTGTGTATAGTTATGTGTATTACGATCTACTTTTACCTTCGAGAATTGAATATAGGGAATGAATTAACATTTTTGCGATTCGAAAATAATACCAAATTGTATATTTCTCTCTCTTCATCATGTTTAATAGGCCAAGTTGTCATAGAAACATGTGAGTCCAATCATCATTCTTATATATTACTTTAAATATTAGGTAATATTATCGTTCCCTTAACTTCTCTGGTAAGATAAGCTTAGCTACACACATTTCACTCATAGAATTAGTTAAACTTCTTGCAAATACACGTTTGACATAAAAATGAGCGTGCAGCATTAAGTAATTCCCTAGTTTGATAGTAATATATATGTAGTCGATACTACATATATATGGCCTATAACTCCACTTTAGTATATTTGAATTATCCTCGTGTGTATCCGGAAGAGTTTATACTGTCCTTATTCCAATCCATCTTTTGGGCATAGCATGTGAGTACCGAGAATAGAGTTTGAGTGGGAGGTATATCTCAGAAATAGCGTCCTTTGCCGTCAATCGAAGGCTTAAAGTTCTTCTTGAAGCGAAACACACCTCTTGATCTTTAGGAAATTGCGTAAAACCCGACGGATAACTCGAGGAAAGTGTGTATATTTCTCTGTCTTTGCAAGACTCTGAAAATAGTCGTAAGCAAACTAACGTATGGAAGTGGAACAAACCGATGAAATGCAAATAGGTGCTCTCTCATTCAAAGGGAACTAAATCATTTCTTGTTTTCACAAAAGGCGTGTTTTTTAAGTGCGGTGAAATATTACAATTCGGTCGGTTGATAGCAACGTTACTGCAAATGAAAATCATCATAAGAACGAGATTTTAAGAAAAATGTTGTTTTAGGAGTGAATTCCACTTTTTATGTCAGCGTCGTATGAGCTTAATTTACGCACTTTGCGGAGCTCTTTGGTCCACTTAAATCCTTTTTCTTTTACTACTTTTGAAGACAGCTGGAACTTTTTATAACAAGGCCGTTTTGAGGAAAAGGGTCCTTGGAAGCTATTCTCAAAGATCGCCGTCCCTTTTTGAGGAAATATTTCACATTTAAAAGATTTCTCCTTTTAATGAAGTTGAAACTTTTCCCTCAGATTTCTGGCCTTGAATGGAAATGTAGAAATTAACCCTCAACATTAGGTTCAGGAAAGTTATGTTTTCTTTGACTGAAAAGCGCTCTTTAGTTCGAAAGTGTTTGGAATTATTTTGTGCGATTCTTTGAAATTCTCTTCGTGTCAATGCTCGTCTTTTACCGATAAAGTCATTTCGAAGTAATTTTTGAAGTAACTCCTTATTTAAAATTCATCGAGTTGACTTTCCTTCTTAAAATTTCAATGGAATGTTCCAATATAGGCAATTCACTCATATTTTATATCGGTAATGTTATCATAAATAGATGTATCCACCCTTTCATATGTGATACATTACATACATAAACATACAGTACATTTCATAGATACATGTAGATTTATTCGCTTTATATATTAGCACCCAAGAAAATCAAAACAAGTGAAGTGGTCTCTCTGTATCGTATTTAAAGTTATGGGAATATTGTTATTAAAAGAAATTTTAATGTACGGATATTTAAATGATGTTATGTTTGTAATAATTAATTACATTATTAATTTTATTCATCGAATAAAATAATTACAATGAATTGTTTTATTGTATTACAGTGTCGGTATTAAATTGAATATGTGTCGGTATAGAGGTTTATTATTAGGGTGTGGAGGCATAGGGTGATATTTGTCTTATGAATGAATGACACCCTGGATGGGATTATCTTTTTGGAGCAATCCATGTGTTGGACCGAGAACTTTTCACCCTACCCTCGTAAACATAGCTTTAATAAGATGAAGAAATGGGTGTTTTATGTACAACTTTGGAATAAGATCGATTTATTCGTAAAAAGGAAAGAACAAAATCGTCTTTAAGTTCGTGTTATACCCCGAATAGTATTGATCGATGTTTAATGGTTAACTTTCTAAGGCAGTTTATTTTTAGATTTTTCTGGTTTTCTCCGTGAAGAATTATTTGCTAGCGCCTTCTGAAAAGCGGGTTTACCTTACAAATGCACGAAAGAAGAAGCTGATGCGGAGCTTCTTAATTCCGTAGAAAGCTAACGAAAAAATGACGAATTCTGAGAATCCGAGTTGGGCGTATTGTTGCGTGCATTCCTCAGACGATAAATAGCTGGGCGTCTGCATGCGGCGACATGTTTACAGTGCGCCTGTTGGAGGCGGAAGGTGTGTTCCTGAGAGAGTCTGCGAAATCGCTAGACATCCCATCTTCCCACACGCGAATGCTCTCTCCTTCCAAACGGAATGCAAAGGGAACGTCCTTTTCGCGAAAGGATTTCCTCAAGATTCGAAGAAACGAGGGTCTTTGTCTCTCTCTTTATGGAGGGAAAGTGCCTCCACCAAGTGTTCCTCCGGAGAAGGGGGAAATCACGTAAGGGATGCAAGAGGAGCGTGCCTTTTCACCTCTGAACGTAGATTTAATTTCCTCGTTAATTGCAAGGGATACATAAATAAGTGTACAATTAGGAGGATGTTATAATCGGATGAGAATCTCGTTCATTTGATATAAAGTATTGGCATTGGAGAGTACGCCATGGTTCAAGGATTACATTGCTACGTAGTAAGCTATTCAAGACATTTCACAAGATGCAAAAGGAAAACCTCTATCGCACATTCGAAGTTTCCTGTTATATTGCGCCTTAACTTCGACATTTACGTACAGATGTATCCCGGAAGTAAGTTTTCTTCTCTCGACTACGGCTTCACGTGTCAAAATATTTATATTCTTTCCCTGTAAAAGTTACTTTGGTGCGTAGTTTCTATATACATCACCGTAGATGTTTCCTTTCATTCTAAAAAATTGCGAGTTTTAATACTTGTTTACATCTGCTTGGGTATTTATTTGGTATAAATATGCTAATGTTGTACGAAAAACCTTATTTTAATTTTGGTTCGATTTGTGTCTACCTAGGTGAAAGGCTTTAAGGTAACCGCCTAGTATGCATAAAGCTCTTATATTTCTATTGTAACACCAGACATTAATATTTATATATTAATCGAAGTTAATTTAATCGTTCTACAAAATATGGATGGTATAACTTAGCTGTTATAGTAGATACATTTACTTATGTAAATTATTTTCTATTAAAAAGTAAAAACTCAATAATGAATCGCATCCAAAGGAACAAAAATGAAATAATTATTCAATTAAATTTAATTAGAGAAGTAATTACGTCAACTGTAGGAGTGAATAATTGTTGCACTAGGTCAATGCTGAATGAGGGATGTTAGAGACCTTCGTTGGGCATATGGTACATGGAGTCGAAAGAAGCGGTTTTTGCCTGAGAAATGAAGAAGATTCGCTGAGTGATTGCATTAAGCAAAGGAAGGCCTCTTCGGATTGAGAGCGCGATGCCAATGACGTAGAGAAGCAATTCAAAGTTCTCTCAGCGGAATTTTAGAGTTGAGTAGCTCTCTTCCAATGATTTCCATGGGAATGAGGACATGCGCTCTTCAGCGGACCTTATTTATATGCTAATATTTCCACGTATGTCATCTCAAAGGTTGGGTTTTAATCTACGGCTAATTTGTCTCTTCCGAAGAAGGGCTCTATGTATTCGTGCACCCTTACCTCTTTTTGCGCTGGTTAATTTTGTCCAATGAATCATTCGGTTTGTTGGCTGTCAGGAGACCCCATATCTCTCAGTGGGAAGTGATGGGTTGCAGAAATGCGGAAAACTCCATTTCGTTCTCAGCAGTTACGGTATTTCTGGAATAATAACTCCCCTTCAGTTCCATTTTCTGTTTGAGAAGTTAACATTTTCTTTGTCTTAGGTTCGTTCACCTTTTCACAAGTCTCTTTTTAGTAATTATTGTTGATTATCTTTCTCTCGTCAAAAAATGTTTTTCGAATTAATTCGTCTTTATCATTCACCATGGATGATGACAGTGATTATTTATAAAAAGGAATTGCATTTCTTATACCTTTATCATGTTAGTGACAGATATACCTTCCTTAATTCGGCT
Source organism: Pantala flavescens (assembly GCA_020796165.1). NCBI lineage: Eukaryota > Metazoa > Arthropoda > Insecta > Odonata > Libellulidae > Pantala > Pantala flavescens. The sequence goes on from CM036880.1 coordinate 54,942,850, forward strand.
TCAATTTTCTGACTGAATAAGCTCTACTTTGTAACATTTTACGTTGTTAAGTTCACGTTCAAGTCCGATTCCAATTTTATATCTTATAAATACAGAATCGTGAACAATGTACACATCCGTACAAAGTGCTCGTGTTATTTTTTTATTAATTCTTTTTATATGATTTATTCTTTTAATACTTTCTTAGTTGATACTTGTTAGTAAAATAGTATCTCTTTATTTTCTTTAAAGCTCATTCAAAATATTTAGCCTTTTAAGTGTCTATTTTTTCTGAATCCGTTCAAAAAACGTATCCTCGTTTGAAAGATTTATTATATGAAAGCATTAAATTGAAAGAAACTCTTTGTTGTGCTAATTTTTTTCATTTCCGACTTCCGCCTCATTATAGTTACTGTTATCTCATTTCAGTTTCTTGGTCCCGATCTGTGTGCTCTTCCTTTCACTGAATGGCCCCAAATGACATTTATATCTCTTTAGGAACCGTTCCTCCTTTTCATCACCTTTTTTGAGTGTTTATACTCTTCTGAACCAACATCTTTCGCAAAAAGGACTCGCTGCTAATTTAAGCTCTTTAGATATTTTTTTAATACCCTTTTACGCTTTCGTTTCCGTCTGGTTTTCTTTGGTATTTTATTTGTGTATATTTTCGTGTAAAACGAGCGGAAATATGTGCTTTTACTTGTAAAAGTTGTGGTCAAAATAAATATTTACCGCGGCAACTTTCTCACAAGCAATTTCCTATTGAGTAATTGACCTCTCTTACCTATTCAGGCAAAGGATCAACCTGTGTTCAATTACTAGATTTTTGAATTTTCTTTGTTTCAAAGGAAACTATCTTTTCGATAAAAATTCTTTCGTGGTATTAAAAGAAAATTGTACTTTTCCGCTGTTAATTTTTATATAAATCACCTTCTTTTATATTTATAAGATTATTGTTCTTAGATCATGAAGTAGTAGCAGTACCTTAGAGAATCATTCCACTTGGTACTCCCAGTTAAGAATACATTTTCTCCTGGAAAAAAGGTAAAATTCTCTCGGAAATTGATTTACGGTAATAGATATTTTCAAGAATCGACGACGCGTCGTCTCGTGGTAAAGTATCAATATTTTTTCATAACTTTGTCCACCTTTCCGCGTGGAACTAATTTATTTTTACGTAATATCGCCGGCCTCGTTGGCGGAATGGTTAGCATGCTAATCTTCTAATAAATCCCGGGTTCAAATCCCGGCTGAGGAGGAAATTTTCCTCTCAGGGTCTGGATGTCTGTGACGTCCGTTGTTGAGTTTGAAACTTCACTGTAATTGTCCCGTAAGAGGATGTTTGTGTGGTCTTTGTTAATAAATAAATAAATAAATATTGAATTGATCATTACCAAATTTGGTTAAACGTTCTGCTTTTAATAGGTCCTGGATATTGGCACCTCATTTACGTTTATGGCCACTGTCAGTCGCTCAACTACCGTTAAAGAATTCCATAGTTAACTGAAATTCAAGAGAAAAAGAGTTTCCCAACGTCCTTTCTAGCTCATAAACGGATTTATCTATTAGTTTGAGTTGCTCTTGGCAGTCTTTCGAAGCAAGAAAATCCGCATTCCTATTGCTCCATCGATGCCAAGTTTTCTGTCATGTCAGACCGCTGTTTTGGCTTCTCTCTCCCAAAGCCTGAAATGTAAATCCTTTTCTAAACATTCCTCTAATATTCATTACCTCGCAATTATGCATTTCCTCAACTCAATTATTTTCAGAGTTTTCCTCTATTCTCACCAATGCTCATCCTTCTCCACGCTGAACCGTGACCTTTATGTCATTCAGATTTTTTTTGCTTGCTTTTGCGTTGGATATTCCTCCGCCAACTTTTTACTGCGATGCTGCTGTATCTGTTATTACTCTTACCAAATGCTTCTTTCAGATGCTCATGTTCTTGCTGAATATATTTGCGACTTATTTCAGTTCTGCGTTGTAGCTTAGTCATCATATGCTAGTATAATAGCCATGTTATTGTTATGTAAATGTTATTGTAGTAGTCTTCGAATGGAAGGATTCCCAGATCGTTTGTAGTCGCGTCTTCCTCTCAATTCGACACGTTGTCGGAATGTGTGCTTTACCCGAAATTACACACCTCTTCTCAGAAACCCACAAACTCTCACATATCGTCCACTCCCGATCTCGTAAATAACTGATCGAGAGGGCAAACATTTCGATCCGAGTTCATAGGAATCCCAACTTTCGTTTGCGGAGAGGCAGACGATGATAAATTATGAATCTCCGAGCATTGTGGCCCCAGAAGGTGGTAGCAGAACGCGTTCTCCCCCACTGCCCCACCAACTGCTCCCCTGCTCTTCCCTCGCCATATCGTTGGCCCCAATTCGCGTGACTGAGAAGACAAAAAGAGTTAGCCGGCACAAGACTCCCTCCAATTTCCATCTCATTTTCCGCTCTCATGTTCCTCTTTCCCCCCAATGCTGAGCACCGCTCAAATACGACGAGTTTTTCGCACTTTTTTATCCCTACAACCGGTGATTTCAATGTATTTCGTGTTTTTTGAAACGATCCACGATGTTTGGGTGTTGAGGTGGAGTATTGGTGGTTTCGAATAAAGTCTAGTGTAGTTCTTTTAATCGGAATGAGTACAATGGGATTTGATTTCGTATCGTTCGAACACCATGCTTTAATTCTATCCATGTTTGGGTAAATTATATACTGTGTAATACACCTAGTACATTCCTAAGGAATAAATCGCGAATTATGCGTTGACTCTTATTATATATTTAATATTATGGATGTCCAACAAGCCATACGCCTTTAGCATTAGTAGTTGATATAATAGTTAATATAGTTAATTGCGATATCATCTTCCGTATATCTCATTATTTTATTTTTAGATTGAGAGATATGTCTTGGGTATTATTGTAAAAACATATTGATATGAAGACTAAAATATTTGGAAATCAAAACTTCAAACAAAATGCGATGAGGTTAAAAAATGTGAATTAATTTAACGATTTAAACTCAAATTATTTATCGTAAGAATGTCAGACAAAAATTTTGATTGGCCACTTTATGTACACAAATGCAACTCCAATTAATACAAATATACTCCAGATGAATACGATTCCCTTGCAGGTCTCGTTGGGATGCCTTTATTAGAAGAAAAGTGATTTTATTTCCTCTCCCAATCAGCACGTTAACATAGGTTTATTATCTGGTAATTTTTAAGTGAATCAGTGCTGGTTTAGGAATTTATATTACTCATTTCTTTGAAATATATCCTCATATTTCAATTGTGCCCTCTTTGTCTTCAGCGATGATATCTCTCTGCTTCTTTGTATTCAATCAGAGTGCAGTTGTCAGTGTGCTTTCAAAGGAAAGTAGGCGTATTAGTTCCTGTCAGAGCTTAATTTACATATGCTACTTCCTTCTTCCCTCGTGACTCATGGCTTAATCAATGCAAGACGAATCGAAATGTTGCTCACTTCTATCTTCTCTCGGATTCTGTCGCATTCAATGTATTCGCCCTGACAGCATCAACGATAAGTATAATTAACATTTGCTGATAAATTGATGTAGATTATGTATAGAGATGGATAAAAAATTTTTTGAGCTTGTTTTAGTATGAATACGTCATTAACCGCTCCTTGATAATGATCTTACAAACAGACCTTTTATTGGTCTCAAATTTCAGAGTTAATCGTCTTAAATTTGATTTTCATAACCCACATCGCTTCGTAAGGGATGGAGGTATCCTTTCAAAGGATAGCAGTAAAACTCATTTCGTTTTTAATCTCCACTCGTACGTCGGTGAGTTTTAATTACGGAAATGAGAGGGATTGCAGTGACAAAGAAGGTCTTTGTCCCCCGTGTTCTGCTGCCCTCACATTTCTGCGGAGTTTTTCGGAAATTAGGACTCCCTCGCTCAGCAGTTCCTTTTATCGAAAAACTCTGCTAAATTGAATATGCGAGTGTTTCTGCCGAAACCGTTTTAAGAAAATTAAAAATTTCTGTGCATTTTATATGGATAATTCGTTTCGTTTCTCCTTTGATGTGCGTCGATGTTTATCGATAGAAATTTTAATTTCAGTCTTTAAAAGAACTTCATTTTAGTGGGAGTCGTAATATCATGTGCGTCGTGAAATGTCGCACGTAGAGGCGTTATGTATCCAATCCAGCGGCATACGTATATGTGTCACTTATCTCTTTGCCTTTATTGCGAGACCAGTTCAATATCCCTCGTATCATCGACCTTTGATTCGCCGATAGCGTTACTTTCTGTTGATAATCTCTCTGAGAAACGAATTTATGTCAATAAGGAATAATCTTTCAGCTCAAAACGGTTTCAACTTCAAGGTATTACAAAAACTGGAGTTAGTTTTACCTTCCTTTAAAATAAAAACTTTCATGTTATGTTTCAGCATTATCTTTTTTGTCTTCTGTACTTTATATTATTTAATATTAAATAGCAAAACATTTCCTCTCAATAGGTTTCGTTTCCTTTTTTTGTTAGTCATACGTGACTTTTCTGTAGGTTGTGGGAACAGGATTCTTACGATCCATAATGTATATCTTGAGAAGACTAACGGAAACTAAACATTTTCTTCCATAGGAAATGATCAAGATTTTTAGTTTCCTTCCGAGCTTTTTATAACTTTCTCGAGCATTGCAGTTTTAAAATTATCATTTTCGTAATTATTTCCGTTTTGAAGGAGATTAGAATTTTTCGTGGGAAGAAAGTGCCTCGTTCTAAATTGAGAAAGAGTTAATAGCATAACAGTTATGTGATTATTCTTTCTTCGTTATGAATTTTACTACATCATAGAAAGGAGGAAGATGTATTATTGTTTCTTAGTTTCTCATGTTTGTGATAAAATGCTGATTACCCTGTAATTTTGTGAAATCATATCAGTTGAGAATCATTTCATACGCACGGGGAAATTTTTAACGAAATTTATTCATACGAGGCCGTATTTTATACCCCTGAATTTTATTGAAAAAACTTTTTTAACGCACAACAAAAGTGGTAGTGGTTCACCAGTTTCCAGCAGTAGTAACAGATTCTGCATTTTCTATGAAATGATGAGAAACTTAGGTTCCTTTAGTATGATTCTCGTCAAATAATTTCGTACATTAAATTTACGAAAAAATGTAATTGAATCTGTACTTCACATGAAGTACCTGCTAAAAGTAATTAAATTTATCTCATATTAATCTTTCCTCAGACCATAATGTTTCGGATTCAACTGTACGTGTCACTTTGAAGTTGATCAGTTTTCTGTTTACTGAGCTAAATCAAGTATGACCTGTTTTTAGATGGAGTCAGAGTAGAATGCCAGAATACTTCTTTCAAATGGATATTCCGTTTTAGGAATCTCAGCGGATCTTCCTTCCGCTTGCATCTCAATCTCATCTTCACAGCGCAAATGAATCTGGGAATGCACATCATGCAACGCAATCACTCTCAGAAAGGAGAAAGCAGAGGGGAAAAGAGAAAGGAAGGCATCGGGGAATGCACACGGGAGAGAAATTCACACATGTACAAGTCTATGTAATATCTCGAAATGCAAAGTGCACTAAACTCCATTTTCCAGATCCAGCTCCATTTTAGGATCATTAACTCAACTAAACTCATGTGTACAATATTACTTCATTGAAACACGATAATTAGAGAAAGCGTTTTCGCTTTTCGCTACAACCATCCCCAGAACGATTATTTATTATAGGATAATTAAATGTTATAGCCTGCATATTAAATTTCTCACAATTCAACAAGGGGAATGTTTAGTCGAAATTCACTATATTCCAGTTACATGTCATTCGTAATTTCCACTTTCTTCGTTGGCGATATAATTCATGGTGGAAGAACTGATACGTAAAATTTTACTACTAAATTAATGATTATGTACTTGTAATAGTATATCATTTAACGGAAATAATAAATTTTATAGATGGAAACTTCTGAATGATAGCGTACTAAAAAGTTATTCTTTGATTCTGATAGAAATCAGTCTGTGATTGAGCACCGTATCTGCAAAATAACCTAATTTGTTTGTGTACGTCAATTGATTCGAATATCAGTTTTTTATCCTCTCTTTTATGAGTATCCACTTAGAGCTTTGATGGAGATAAAAAAACTTAAAATGAATGGAGAAAGTTGTAGTTTGGCCAAATGAGTTATTCGCTCCGAGATATTCGCATGGTTCGGTGTAACATGGTTGCCACTCATCGATTACATTTCCGCTATTAGCTGTCGAAGGTCAGTGGATTTGGCAATAGAATGGCAACCGTGCATCACGAATATCGGAGTGGGAGCGGCGATACATTAGGAAGTGGGGAAGGCGAATTTGAAAGAGATTGCCCTGCTTTCCCTAAAAAGTGCAAAAAACTCTTCCAGTAAACCCTTTCGTTCCCACGACCATTCCTTACTCCCTTCATACCCTTTCGCTTATATTCACGTGCCTTCCGTGTCGAACGTCTTTAATCCGATTGGAAGAAACTCTCATCTGATGGGCAACGAATTCGGATTCCCGTTATGACAATCTTCTCCTTTTTTTCCTGTGGCGACGCCCGTGAAAACGAGCCGTTTCGCACGCAAATCCCCTTCTATACTACGGGAAATTAAAGGAGGAATAAATCAGCTAAAAACGCCGAAGCCATTTCTAGTCTTTTAATTTGGACAGTTTTATGGACCCGCTATCTCAGAAGGCTTTAATTTTATTGGTGGTATTAAATATGACGTAGTGTAATGGCGATGAAAGTGTTCTACACTGAATCATTGAATCTTTTTTGGCTTTGACTATACTTAAAAGAATCATTACTTATTATTCGTTCAGTTTCATTTGGGGTCATTTAATACCTTGAATTCCGTGAATGTTTGCCATTACAAATTGCTGAATTTTACCGAAGGTTTGTTTACTGTCGATAAAGAAATATTGATTGTAGGAATTAAATTTAAATCCGAAGTATTTTTTCGAAGGAATTGAAGATGTGTACCAAATGATCATAACTCAAAGGTAAGGATTCCTTTCGGTGAATTAAAGGATTAAGTTTTTTAGAGTTTGATAAAGAAAGCGTGATAATCTCGTGTAATGGTATAGTGTATTATAGAAAGCAGTGAATTCTTTTATCTGTATCTACCTCAAATATGGGTGCTATTCTTTGTTTATTTTCTGTGGTTTACTACAAGGTATAGTCTTGTTTTAAATGTTGTTTGATGTTTTTAGTAATCGAATATAAAGTATACGGAATGAATGTCTTTCAAAATAAAATACCATCTTAAAAAATCAAGGAACGGAAATTAGCTATAAAATTAACCACGTGTTCAGTAAGGTATCACTCGGTTTTGTTATAGTATTTTAGTATTGGCGAAAATACGTAGTCCTCTTCGTCCTTTGATTACTGAGTGAAGTGTTGTGGAACCCGAAAAAGGCTCCCACGCGAGTGAATCATCCAATTATTTCACTCGAAGTTCTTATCCAAACTCACCGAATTACGTTCGCAAACTGCTAATAGCAATACAGCCGCAGTTCTGAACGAGGTCGTTATCACCGACTCCCGCCATATATGTATCTAAAAAGGAGGTTGGACACACTGGAAGTAGGCCATCTGCGGGTGGAGACCTATTCAAATGGAAAGTTGCACGATCCAGAGAGTGCATATGCCCTTGCTTCTGATGCCGCTTTTATTTTTATCCTCGTCGTGATTCACTTGTCATCCAGAATCCACTGCGACCCGTAATTCTGATCTCCCACGACTCCCCAAAATGCGCACTCCCGAACAATGCCCCATCGACTATCGCAGGTACGCCACCAGATGTCCACATCACTATTCGTCGATCGCATACAATAGAAGGGCGCTTTTAATGCCCCCCATCTTTGGATCAATTATCCTCGAAAACGTATCATTCTCTCTGAAATACGATGTTAGCTCTGCTCCCGCTATATGTGATGATAGGAAACATTTCCCACAGTCATCTACATTAGTATTCTGTTACAATAGTTTAGGAAGGGATTATTTTTATCGGAAAATAATCTTTTCCTCGTTTCTTAAAGTCTCGGAAGATTTTGCTTGTTTACAAAATAAGAAACGATATTATATACGTGGAGAGTAATTAAATTACCCTTAAGTAACATCATTATTTTGTTGATATTTAGCTAAACCTTGATGCAATTTCTTCTATCTAATTAATTTCGGTCGTTGCTATCGTTATTGGTACACCTTTCCCTATCGCTGAAATTTTAATTGGTAAAAACTTTTATCCGGAAAAGACGAAGGGGGGAAGGTCACGAAAATCTCTATCATATCCTTATCTTTTGGGATTTCCCGTGATGTACTCCGTTAACGTGCACTCTCACCTTTCACCAATATATTCAACCTTTCGAGGTTGACGGACGTTTACTAACACCTAATGCTTTAAGTAGGGTTAGTGCTATATTTTAATATCTATTCCTTCCATTTCTTTCTATTAATTTGTAAGAATAATCAGCTTTCTGAATCATCAAACTACTTCGTTTTTTGTTCTCCATTTCCTTTCCATCATCGTTCATTTTTTAAATTTCACTAAAAATTTTAACATTATTCTTAATCGTTTATTTAGTTCGTATTGCATTAATGTTACTTAGTCAGAGTTTCCGTTGTTGACAAATATCGCTACAATTTTATGAAAGGTAGACATGGTAATACCCATTTAAATATTATAGCTAATTAATATATGGTATAATTTTAGCTCGGCTAATGCAGTCAAGGTCGATGCGTAGTTTTTTCATTGATGAGATAACTAATTGTTCGTCTGGAGGCGAAGGGACACTTTTGTGGTCTTCGGCAAGTCTCACGCGATAGTGGTTTTGGTCGATTGCGCCCACTGACAGTCATGTCACCGTTATGTAATGAACCCAATCCTGTTCTGAATTGTAAAAATATCAATGAGAATACATAGATTAATGAATGTTCGAAAAGTTAATCAGGCAACACATCGCCATCGAATTTACGGGTAAAGGTAAAAAGAAGTTTTCTCGTAAGCTCATAATTAGTAACTCATGCATAAATGCTCGATTCGCATGCTCATGGGAAGTTTTAAACATGTGGCGATCAGAGGAAAAGCTCTAGAAAATTGTGCAGCCACTCCCTATTTTCTCTCTTTCGCTGTCTTTTGTTTTCGGTATCTGAATACGGATCTCGAGAGTGTTATGTCGCGTGAGCTTCGTTGTTTACTGCTTCAGTAATGATGCCTATATCACCTCCTCTTTCTTTTTAATCGATTTTAGAGCTCTCTATCTGCTTAACTTCTCCGTTGTATCCTTTCGCTAGAGCATCTTCTTAATTAATGATCGGCCGCAATTAATTATCGAAGCTGCACAGAAGGGTTTTGCAGCTGGAATGGCAATTGTCGTTTGTTAGATAGGAATCTGTGTTGTAGAGTATTATATTAGTAATAAACTAGCTAGTCATGATATCACTTAGGTTGCAATCAACTGCATTGCTTAATTAAAGACATTATGTCTATGATTATACTTCTTCATAATAAATTTTATGAAAGACTTATTCGCTTTCATACCGTTGAGGGGAAATGTCGGAAAATGTCATATATTTATCCAAATATGATTAGATTATTGGATATAGAGTTATTTTATTCAATAGATTTCAAGAAGATTTTATCGACTAGTTGTAATGGACTAATGGATTTGAAACTCCAGAATGGATTGAGAAACTCCAGTTTTAATAATCCTTAACCCCTCCAATTTGAAACATGAATTTTACTCTTGTATAATCCTCCAAAATATTTTTTTGGATTTATTTCACCTCGCTTGCTCTGTATCGAACCCACATTTCATTTATTAGCCATGAAAAAATATTTTCCTAATTCTTTTGAAGCTATTTTAGTTCTATAAGTTCAGAATTTTCTATGATTGATATTAATTTGAAAGGAGTTTTTGAAAAATTATTTATAGAAATTATCCCGCAGATTGAAGAAGATTGAACGTCTTAAAAATCATGAAGGCCGCAGAGTCTTCCAATGTCTCGGTGAGGGATACAGACCCTTTTGCGAAAGGAATATTACTCGTGAAACCATCTCTTCGCTCACGACCATTAATTTAAATTCTTGAAAATCGAATTCGCGTGCGAAAAAATATTCATATACTATTCATGATATGAATAATATTAAAGTTTTGTTTTATTTTGTTTTCTTTCCGCTCTCCTTCTTTTGCTCTTACAGAATGATAATGTTAATGCGAGATTTTTCCAACAATCGTTGAATAAATCGATAAATCGTAGGTTATCTGTCTATCTTAGGTTTCTTGAGGTGAATAAGTCTCGCAAACTTTTCACCCGACCAACCAGACGTGATATCAGAATCCACGTTTTATCCCATTGCGACTTCAGAATACGAATTTAATGCCGAGAAACAAAATAGTTGTCACGCAGTACTTATTCAGCTTGGTTTCCCCACTGCCCATTTAGCATTTCTCGTGCCCTCTTCGCCGCACGCCAAATCGCGTGTTCCGCACGGTTCTATCGTCTCTCCCCCTGACTCACGTCGGCGGGACAATAATTTCTCGTCTTCGCGCACCTTACAGATCGATATCGAGTTGCACGGATTAAACGCATGCATCCTCCGCAGTTATCTTTGGTCACTCCTCCGCCCCTATCGCCCTCTCCGATCTCCGAAGAGGAGCTCAAGACAATAGGCTTCCCGCTACAAAGGCTTTAATTTCCATACCTAGCTGTAATTGAGTGTTTATTTTCAGTCTTTAATACCGCTACCCGTCTCGTTTTGGTGGTGAGAAGGCTCCATTCTCAAGTAAGGCTCGGTAACTGTGCAGGTTACGCTCACACGTTATTCCCACGTATCCATGCACGTTAATGACGAACAAAGCTAATTATAGTGCTTTGGTATTCGCAAAGTGGAGGTTTTCTTTTACAAGTCTTATGGGTGAATGGAATCACATTGAAATTAAAATTTTTTTCTCTTCTATTATTAAGTGCAATATCTATTTTTATGAATTTTATGAACGCAGTTTCATTTAATAAATTTCAAATATATTGGTAGAGTAAAATTTCAACTGTCAACAGGATAAAATATTGATGAGTTGCCTTAGGAATGAAGCAGAGAGAGATAGGTCAATTTAAACTCCTCAATTAACTGCTATTGTTCTCTCTTTTTTCTCCGGGTACTTATTTTTTGATATTTGAGATTTGAAAACTTATAATGAGAACGTATGAATTTTGGACGTTAGTTGGGATATTAGTAAATAAACTTTTGAAATACGTTTATCCGTTTCACTGAAAGATGTCAAACAGAAGTATGTTAGATCTGAACTCGTCGATTATCATCCTCTTTTATTTAAGTTTCTTTTATTGAATAACGAGAAGACTTAAATTATCTCATTTCTTCCTCCTACTTTGAGTTAGGATTTCTCTATCTATCTCTTCCTTCATTAGGTTTGTTAATTACTTTCAAATAAATGCTGCGCTTCATTATGGGATTTCCAGAGATTGAATCTCCTTTTCTTATTATATTTTCTCTTCGAAAGGGACATTTCCATCGTCAAAGTTTTAATAACTTATTGATTTATGCAATACTGGGATGAAAGTAAAATCGAGAAAGAAATAAAAATTCAAAATTCATTAGGGAAATGGAATAATTACTTGGATATAGGTTAATGAGCAAATGATACCTTTGGATAATCAGAAAGTCTTAATTTTTGTGTATTTACTTAGCTGACAGCTTAAATCCTACTGAATTTTCCTAGATTACTTTGCAACCGTTCCCGTATCTGCCGCAGAATATCACTAAAGCTCTAACCTTAGCTTCTTGTAGTTAAACATCATAGGAAATTTTTACTAATTACCGCATGAGAGAAATGAATTAGCCGTGACGACGGTACTTTATTCTGAACGACCAACACGTCTGCAATTCTCAGGCAATCTACCAGCTCATTAGAACCTTATTTCTCGAACCTTAATCACTCGAAGAATAAATTCCCATCCGCTTACATCTTTACCCTCTTAGTTAGATATGTTAGATGCATAGGTCATCATTCCCTGTGCAACTATTTCAAAGTTATATCGAAACGAGGGAAATCAAAAGGCAGAGCTTAAGATCGTAATGAATTAATTTATTATGTCATTAAGGAAAGGTTCCCAATTCAAGTTCACTCCAATCACGTACTCGTGTGGTAGAAGACAGGAGAGCTAATGAAGAAATATTTCCTTAAGTGCTTGAGAAATTAACTGTTGAACCTTTTGCTCTTCTCCTGTTCTTCTCTTTGAACCCTTTCACCTTAAATGACTCGCTTCTATTCATCTCTGCATATTACCCAACGGGTTTAGCTCGCGTTGAATCGACATATTCACCCTGAAGTGTTCCTGAGGGAGTGAAGCAGTAATTTCCCCACCAGCAGTTTACCTTCGTTCACGAACAGGTTGAGGAAGAGTTCACTCCGTCATTACCTGGAAACGAGAGTTATCGGGCGCTATCAAAAAGGGAAATGAGATAAGAATCTTCCAACGCCGTTTACGGTATCGACCAGGGAGAAGGAAAACGTATGCTGCTGTAGCTTGGGAGGTAGTATTTTCTCTTGAGGTGGGACCTTCATGCACCCGTCATTCATACAATACTCCAAACATTCTGAGATTTAATTTGTCTCTCTTACGTGAATTATGATCGTAATACATCTGAACTCATCACTCCAATCAGCATTGGAAGTGACGTATTCACTTACAATTACGTTGATTGATATTTACAGATTTATCTTTTTTAATTGAGTCCCATTCTCCGTTTCAATCACGTTAGTCTTAAAATCATTGGAATGAATTATTTTTGCGGTTGATTAGCGAGCTTCTCATTTCAGAGAAGTGATCAATGCGATTGAGCCTCTATTGGCTCAAAAAAGAGAAAACTGAGGTTTTCAATTCCACAGATGACTCTTGAGAAGTGGGTAAATTTTAGAATCGCATTATTTTAACTCTCGCAGTTTCAGCGATTTCGATCTTTATCGTTTTCAATTTTTTAAGTAATATTTTGATTACATTTTATCATTTTTTAGAACTTTACATAACACTCTTTTTAAGTCTTCGTTTCTTGCAATTTTCTTGATTTCGATATACACTTCTCATTTTCCTCTAGTTGATTTTATTTAGCCTCTTACGCCCTAAATTTATTATAGATATACATGAAGTTTTCAAAACCTTGAGCTTTGAATTGAGCCGAATTTATGAATTCTATCATTCTTCTAACATTTATATTTACAGCTTCAACGGTTTTATTGCTTCCGAGCGATAACAGAGCTATGAAATATGGGCATAGCTTCAATATCCGCCCCCTCCGGAATCGGTCCTATATTTGCTCCGATAATCACAACAGTTTTCCTTTGTTCTTTCGCAGCGAGGGAAGGAGGGAAGAGGCGTGGCCTCGGGGGTCCGCATAGGCCATGTTCAACTTTATGAAAAAGGATCGCGGGGAAGGCGGATTAGAGAAGGAAAAGGACAAGGAAGAGAAGGAAAGGAAGAAGCGAGAGAAGAAAGAGAGGAAGGAGAGCAAGAAGAGAGAAGGCCGCTCGGAGGGTCGTATGACCGCTGAGGAACTCCTGAGGCTAGACGAAGTCAGGCGTTCCCTCAAATTGCGTCCCGGAGTAGTCGTAGGAAGGAGGAGACGTAGAGACAAGGAGAAGTTGCCTTCCGGAATCACCGCCGATTACAGCGCTAACTTTTTCGCCGATTTGGACAGGGCACCTGGGTCGCCGACGCACCTGTCCACCTTTGGTTCTCAACCGGGTACTTTGGACGCTTCCAGTCCGTCGCCCTCGTCTTCTTCGGCTTCTTGGTTCCGCGACACCTTAACCCAGAGCGACAGTAGCGAAGCGAGTTTGACATCCCCGCCACACCAGCATCCCCACACCCCACACCACACTACAGCCTCTCTACCACCCGGTTCCAGACCCCCGCTACCTCCCAGGCCACCAAAGAGAGGTATCCTGAAACAGGTTCGCGGCAGCGGCGTGCAGGAATCGGACGAAAGTTTGCCCCACAGCACCTCGAACAATTCCCTGAAGGCGCATCATTCTTTCCTGCATCAGGGAGTGCTCAATCAGAATTCCAGGAGGTCCAAGTCTCCGGGTGAAGAAGAAGACGAGGAACTGCTTGTGAGGAATACCTTGCAGAACGAGGTGATCGCCTACCAGAACGTTCCCCAGCAGGGACTTATCGGCGGTAGGGTAAAGGCAAGCGAGAACCACCTTAGTCCGGCGGAGTCGACGAGCAGGGCAAGCGACGATTTCCCATCTGCCGGAAGCGGAGACTACCTCACGCCACCAAAGATGGTCACTAGTCCCAGCGGCGAGGAGAGCCTCACCGAAGATGAGGATGCCCTCCGGAGAGGCGGAGGCGCGAGTTCCTCCTTCGCGACGCCACCCTTCAGCACCAGTCCGGCTGGCGAGGCCGGAGGTTGGTTCGGAGCCAGGTGGGGCACGGATTCGGGTCCCGGGGAGGGCAAAAACCTGCCCCTGCCCACGGTGGCGTCCGCTCCCCTTCCTAGACCTCGGGTATTGACGGTGAGGAGGCAGCAGCCAAAGGGCGACTTCGGGTTCTCTCTCCGGAGAGCTGTGGTTGTGGAGAGGAGCGGGGCACCTTCCAGTGGGGATGGTGAAGAGACAGCCGAGAGTTTGGGCAGTGGTTGGTTAAGGAGGAGAGCAGTTCTGTTCGCAGAGCCAGGGAACATGAATAGGGGAGGGAACGAGACGGGTCTTCTGCCTGGTGACAGGCTGCTGGAAGTGAATGGGATACCGGTGGATGACAAGGGGAGAGATGAAATTATTGACCTCATAAAATCGTCAGGGGACACAGTCACAGTCAAGGTAAGGATTCTGAGGAAGTTTTAATTTGTTTATATCGAATATGTTCTTGGAATATGTTCTGAAGGTTATGATGATAGATATTTTTAATTATTATTTCTTTTTGATTTAAATTAAAACTAGAATATGCATATTCATGGTATGAAGAATATATATATTTGGTGAATAAATATTCTAAGAGTTACGGCATCTTTTACAATGGCCGAATAAAGATTGATTGAAAAATGTAGAAGAGGAAACTCCTGCTTGTATCCCCTAATTTTGCAGATTTATATCCTAAATAGATCAAAACACAAATATTTCCCCTTTTACGTTCGATAACTTAAACGGAAAACGTATTTCAAACAGGAAAAAATCAATTGAAATAGAATCTTTGTTATTTTTTGTCCTTTAGAATATAATTTGTAACTGGAGTTTGAAGTTTGCTCATTAGTCAGTATCATCAAACGAGGAGAGATTCATTTTGAATATCTTGATTTCATCGGTTACAGCTCAATTGTTAAGAGCTAAATATTTTGATCGAGCAAATTGATTATAATGTAATCAAACTGAAAATGAAACTGAAACAATTGTTTCCATTTCTTTTAATTATTACTGATAGCATTCATTGCTAGTTGAAGATCATTTTGTTGATTTCCGGTAACCTAGTTAGCTTAAAATTAAAATGTCAAAGCATGTATCGACAATATTGAATTATTTACCCATATACATTGCCAAAAACTTGTATGGTTCTATTTAAATCTCTCTCAGAAATTTCTTCTAATTCGAATCTTTTAGTTGAAGTCAGAGAGATTGAGACCTATTTTCCGTTCCTCAGGTTCAGGCGGTGTCCGAGCTATCGGAATTGACAAGGCGATGGGCCGCTGACGGATCGGAAATGGAATTGGACGAAGATCACATCCGTGGAGGAACTCTCAGGAGAAGTGGAGGAAGTCATCACCGACTGCGGGCCTCCATCATGGTGAGTCTCTTCAACTACTCCTCGCGGAGGCGTAAAAACGGTTTCTTTGGGGATCTTCGTCGCATCTCGTGCCTCCGGCTGCCCCTTCTCCCTGAGGGATAAACGCGTTCCTCCACGTCGTGAATTTTTCATCCGGTCCTCAAAGGTGCATCGCTCCCTCACTTTGGGATTGCTTAATTCCCCCTTCGGAAGAAAGCCGTGACGAGATAACTCAGACGGGAATACTTCGTTTAATTGGCGTCGGAAATTTCCGTATCGAAAAGGTGTATGAACAAGCGGAGAACTCTAATGGCTTAATCATCTAACGCGTCTAAATCTGCGGCGAGAAGTTATTTCGCGCTTTCTCTCTTGTTTTAATTATACTCCAATTTGAATCCGTTAATGAATTTTAACGAGCAGTAGCGCGTTAATGAGAGTGTGAGATTGCTATGTTGTAGAGATACGACGAAAATTTTTCTCCGCTAGAGTTTACGTTAGATTATCATTTTTTCTTCGCCTGTCTGCGTTACGTAATTTTTGGAATGAGTTTTGTTGGTTTTTAGATTTTCCGATCCTTGTAACGGATTAGTTTCAGGAAATCAGATAAATCAGATGTAAACTTTCTCCCGCTGGAATTCGAAAAATGTTAATCCGATTCTCATGTTTTGGGATTAAAGTGGAAATTTATGTCCTAAGCATTCGGAAAGAAGAAGATTTTTCTTCTATTGTCCAAGAGAAGAAGACAGAAGTTTTTTTTAAATAATTGTGTCATAATATTTCCTCCTAGCCTGATATTTAAGTATTAATTGTATGAAAAATATTGGAGGTTGAGCGGAATTGTTTTAAAGTTGTAATCAATAAATCATATATCCTCTATCTCTTAAGAAATATTGTAATATATTTTATAGAATTCTAAAGACTCCTTTAATGAATCAAGTGTTTTAGATTCAGTATCTGTACGGTTGGATTAACTTTTTCATATTTTATATTCATATCTTTTATACCATAGTATCTTTTCCGAATGAATATCTTCATATGGATTATTTAAATGATAAATTCCCTGTTTTGATTTCGTTTCAATTTAACCTTAGCTGCTGTATCCTTATTTACACTCTATGCTAAAAAATAGCGAAAGAAAAATTTCCTCCGTCCACTTCAATTTAGCTTATTAACGGGCACATTTGATCGATGCGCGTCCCGCTATTCTCTTTTGTTTGTCTGATATTGTCGCCAGTGGAAACTTGGAGGGGAGATGAGTTATGATGGAAGACTTTCCTCAATTGTGTTGGACCAATGTTTAATTTAGAATATTCGCAATAGCCTGCAAAAAACGTGCTCGACCAAATTCTGTTTGGTTGAATGATTAATCGACGATAATTATTAATACACGACGAAATCTGTGGAAAAAGTACGATCCCGTCTAATTCTTGTGTATATTAAGATGGAGTTCCACAAAAATACGCCTTCCTCTGTGAAATTTATTGAATGATTAATGTTTCCCTCTCCTTTAATTAAACAGTATTATGATGATTTCTTACGTTTTAGTGTTTGACAACGATTTGATTGTTATCTAGTGGAATTTGTTTTCATGTCACTTGCATAGTCCAATTTTTATCATATTCAACTACAACACACTCTGTCTCTCTATGTATCTGTACATATGAAAGTATTCTTTGACCAATTTTGACAGTAATAGAAGTAATTTTTATGTTAAAGAAGTCGTCGGAACCCTTTTCGCCGTGTTCATTTTATGAATTCTTTTAAGGCCTTTTTAAAATGATTTGATTGTCATGCTAATGCTAATATGATTTCATAAACCTACTTTTCACAAACGATTCGTAATTATATATTTTTACCATTTTTAATTATCATTTTTAAATTATTTATCTGATATTACCTTATGAATAAATCTAAAAATAATATCAGTACCTAAAATTCTGAAGTATTGTAATGAAGCTGTTATCTTGATAGCTTGATATTATTTAAAATATTTTTAAGTCAAACATTTTCTATTCCAGTAGTAAATAATCGATAAGGGTAATCCTCTCCTCATTTTAATGTGCTTCATTTTAAATTATCTACCGTTTGAGTAATCTCTTCCCTGTCTGAGTTTAAGGTAGTTAAGCTCTATCCAGCATCAAAAGAGTTTTTTTTTAATATCTCAGTTGAGACATCCTCAGCTTCCATTCATCCTACGTCGAACGAAAAAATTGCGCCACTCGACTTCCCTGCACTCTTGCCAAGAAATTGTCTTCTCGGAGCGCCTTATTTTTTTTAGCGTCTCGGAAGATCCGCCTTTTTATTCCACACCCGAAACGTGCTATCTGCCGTCATTAAACGGATCGGCGTGAGTCCGCTCTTGAGGGAGGTCGCGGCATCTTTCGCCCCTTTCCTGTGTTTAAGATCCATGCGATCCGCGACCGAATTAGCATCGAAAGCAAGACTACGTCAATGAACTTGACTCCCCCCATTCCTGCGAGAGGTGATTAAAAGCGGAGAAAAATAAGAATGGATTCGAGCAGTTCCCGTTTTACACCGCTCTTTTGACTGTTCTTTCAAGGGCAAGGCGGTCTATCTTTGTTCTTTTTTTACTTTTCTTAGTCAAGGACGGATTTAGGCTTTGGGAGACCAGGAGCGTGAAGTTTCTTTAGAAACTATTTTGATGGAATGAGCGTGATAGAAAATATATATGTTTTAAGAAAAGTGTAGAAGTAGTCTGCATAAGTACAAGTATATATCTAAAATATTGTTAACGTCCTGAAAATGTTTCAGTACACCACGAAAACCTGGTAATTTATTTGTAGATTTATATGGTTATAATTGGGTTTTATCGAGGCCAATTTTCACAGATCAATACTTAGCATTCGAAGAAAACATTCGAGTTAATAATATTCTTGAATGACTGTATTTAATATAAACCAATTACACCTCTCTACTGTGTTATGTTTATTGTAGAGACTGATATTTTTCGTAAGATTTTATTCCTATCTCTTATCTTTTAATCTTATTTAATATTCCTCGTTTTTTACGAATGTGTATTGTATAAATAACTATTTTCTCTTTTATAACTGATTCTTAACTCATATATCTGAATACATTTTTCTTACTCCGATGCGTATTGCTGCCAAGTTAAGTAGAGCAATTATTTTCCACAGAACCCTTTAATACCTTATATTCTTTAAAGTATCCACTTATAAATACTCTGTAATTATGAATAAATGTCTTTAAGTAGTCCACTAAAGCACGTTCTGAAGGTCTCCGAGTGAATTCAGTCGTTTAGAAGGCTATTTGTGGATGAGACGTCAAGCTTTTTCCTTGTGCGCCTGATATAATTACTTTGTTCATAGTTCGGACTCTTCTCTGTTTCTGTTCTGTCAGTTGATGGGTTTCAGTTCCAGGATGTTTGGGCGAATTTCTTCTTGTGCGATGTTCCTACTTTAATTCGGCGGTATTTCGCTCGGTCGGATTTCATTCAGAAAAGATATTTGTCCGCCCGACTCTAATGTATTTCGACCATTTTTCACCCAAAACTCGGCAAGGGAAGTGGTTTTTGTTGAAGCGCTTTCTATTTCAGCACCCTCTTGAGACGACGGCGTTACCACCGCCGAGACAGACTGTCTGCGACTATAACTCTTCCGTTTTCTACAAATAATCCAACGGATAGTATTGCAAATTACTTCCAAGTGATAATTTCTCCTTTAAGTGGTGGAATGAATGGTTTTTGAGTCATATATTCAGTGTGAAACTGAAGGAGGAATTTCTATATATTTGAAAGACCGTTTTTTCCAAAAAGAAAATCAAGAGGAGTAGCGATTAAGTGATGTTGTGTGTGTAAGGAAACTAGATGCATCGGGGGAAGTATATTTGATTTATATTTATCCTTTTGGAGTAACATTTTCCACCATGTGTATTTATCGATTCGCATAAGATATAATTCGTTTTCCTTAACATTCACTCGTGAAGGAATTTACTTTCATTTACGTACGTCCCCTCTATTTATTTTAAATGATGCTCGCTAAGAAAAATCGCATTTTTGTTTATTTAGAACTTGAGACTAAAGACTATTTTATAAGTGAAAGACACCGTCAAGGAGTACGTACTCGAATTATTTTTAGCCGGATGATACACCGTGTTTATTATTTGCCCCATCATTAAGTTGGAAGACTACAAATATCACTTCTATAAAACGCGATGCGATCACGAGGCTTTTTCATTCGAGTTTGTTTTTGGCCGAATGCCCTCACAGACTCCGTTTATATTTACGAGTTCACTATAAAGAGTCGGAAGCTAATAACAGGGATTTTATTTGCATTTCATCATTTTTAATTGGCATCTTTAATACCGCTCAACCGTAAAATTGAATCAAATTTTTGGAAAAAGTATGTAACTTCTTCATTACTTTGTATATAAAATTGTTTATAAATCAACTCCTCTTGAATTAGAAACGCTTTCTAATTTCGTCTTTTGAGCAAGAATGGTATTTATATCTCTTTCATGGCTCAAAATTTGAATTTATGCTGCTCTTATTTTAATAGAGAAAAGTCGATTTTATCTTGTATGTTATTATATCGATAAATTCTATTCTCTCTTTTCTTTCACTTTGATTAATTAGTATAATTAACTAACGGGAACTTATTCATAAATCGCTCAAGGGAATGTATACTAGATATGAAGTCATGCAATTTATTAAAGTTTTTTAACATTTAGCGCACATTGTTTTTTTGCATACGTATTGCTCTCCCAATCATAATTGGATTATTTATTTTCGGTCTTTTGCGTAAAGAATCCTTTGATTGAGCATCGCTTTCCTTTCTGTTCAAAATTTAATTCAGAAACGAAGGAACTCTCGTATTTGTTTACATCTCTTTCGATCACTGAACGCAATCGGATCCCTTACTCTCGCATTGTGACTCCGATGTAGCTATAGATCTATTGTTTTTTTACGTCTACAAAGGCATCTGATGCAATAGCCATGCTTTCCATTAGCGTCGTCGTCTTCGGTCCATATAGATCTGCCCGTACGTTCATTCTCTCCACCTGCTATCGATGATCTGGAATGTTGCCAAGCGCATGGGTCATAAACCATTGTCTTTCGCGCATTACCGGGCAACGTATGTCCCAATTCCACCAACCTTCTCTCGTAAACATCCACTTATTCTTTCACACAAGTCGTGCTGGTTGAAATATGGCAAGAATGTCGTAGGCGTTATTTGAAGGATTATATATTCCACCCTTTCTCTTTATTCAAGATCGAATCAGCATTTAATTTCATCGATGACATTATCCATTGCGTTTTTACCGTTGTGTATGCACACTTAAGCCTGCTCTTTCTTAGAATGTTTAGGATACTGATGACGTTAAGTAAATAAGGACAATGCCAGAGAGGATTCCCGGAAGTTAATATGATTTAGGTGTATGGCTACAGGAATCGGGAAAATGTTGGCAAAGTCCTGGAAGGAAATTGAAAAGGGACATCAAAGAAAAAAGATATCAAATTTTTGGAGTCCCTCCAGATGTTTGCGTGGCGTTGAATGAAAAAATAAGTGGGGTTGACTGAAGAAAATATTAAGGCTCTGAGATAGAGAAATTTAATGGAAGTGATGAAGCGTTGACAGAGTGAATTAGCCTCACAAATAATGTAATAATCGATTTTGTTGAGGAAGATAATTTTAAATACA
Organism: Pantala flavescens; assembly: GCA_020796165.1. Taxonomy (NCBI): domain Eukaryota; kingdom Metazoa; phylum Arthropoda; class Insecta; order Odonata; family Libellulidae; genus Pantala; species Pantala flavescens. Next base: position 54,964,308 of record CM036880.1, read on the forward strand.
TTTTAATGGAAAATATATGGAACAATAATTAGGTGAAAATTTGTGTTAACTTCGTAACTAAAAATGCCCAAAAGCTAGAATTATAGCTTAAAAAATTGAGATAATGAAGGAAAATTTGCTCTCAAATGGTAGATCACTTATATATCTTATAAGATCCTACGCGATTGAATACTTATCCCACAATAAGATTGATGTATTTTCGAAACGTATTATTCATTGCATGCCTCCATATAAGATTCCATCCACATCGGGGATTATCTGTTGCTGTTAATAATCTCATTACGTTGACTGGAAGCACTCTTAGGTCTTCCAGCATGAAAATACGAAAGAATTTAAAACTCGTTTTAAGGCTCGTAGAGTTGAACAGCTATGTTTCAACGTGATTTGACGTTTAGTTGCTTAGCAAATAAAAGTATTAAAAAAGGTGTTTAATTTGATACAGTCAAATATTTGTTTTACCATACTTCTGCAATGTTGAAATACGGCATTAATCTGCTATTAATCTCGAATTCCAAGGTATATTGAAATTTGAGGCTATTTAATTTTTGTCAAGGACAATTTTGTTTGAATAGTTTTAGTAGAGTCTTTAAGGTTATGGGTAAACATTTAATTCAAATATTACACGCATTGATTATGTGCATCACAGTTTAACTGTAGAAAACCAAAACTGATTAAACACTCGTGAGGTCGGAAATACATGGAATAAGTTATCAGCTTTCATTAATGGAACGTTATTCTTAGAACGTGAATATTCTTCTAATCATAAAGCTGTGAAACAAAAGCGCTATGTATATAATTTGAAAATGTGGGATGTAAAAAGGTATCTTATATACTATTGAAGTCATGAGATGAAAAACAGCAATCATGACAACAATAATAGTAAATTTTATTTCACATGAATGGGCTAATATCAATACAAAATGTCTCCAGTACAGCTAAATAACTGATTTAATTCAATTCGTGGTATATATCCCCATATATGTATGTATGTAGATTTTATATTTAATCTGGTTTGTGCTAATATTTCTCCTTGCTTTCGTTAGAAATCCGTAGAGAAATTGCGATATAATTTAGGGAACTCAGCTGCGTCTCCTTTATGTAATTTGATGCATGAGAAAATTGCTAATTATTTTGTTTCTCAGCAGTAGATAGTCTATTTTTATTATTATAGTTATGAACCTTGTTTTTAACCCTTATTTATTTCTGCAAGATCTCCTTTTTCGACTGAGATACTTCGTCCGACGTTCGTGATTAGACTCCTCAAAGCATCAGAAATCTCTAGAGCTGATGGTCCAACTCATTGATGACGAACAGGAGAGTCTGAAAATAAACACGACCGTTTTGCGGATGAATGAAACACTCGCGTGATTTGATCTGCTTCCGAAACGGAGGAATTCATTCTCTCTGCTCGTTTATACTCTTTTACAGCTCTCTCCCATGAACGGACTCTCATTAATTGCCTCCAGATGTTCTCCTGTGCTTGATAAGCAGCCTCTGGTTATTTTTAGATGGTTAGTTAGCTGTTTGGAGAGAAAGCACTCCCACGCGGCATGACTTCTTACTTTTTTCTGTCATCAAGTTTTTCGGTAACCACTGATTACGCAAGTGAGTGCTTTCTCTTACGGTTTTTTTATCGAGATGAGATTTCAATATTATACGTTCTTTTTCACTTTTTATTCTATGAATATCGTGATGATAACAAGATTTGCATGATTATTAGCTGTCAGTAATGACTCCGTAGATTTAAAAATTTGCTCGGGAATTATTATATAACTCTTCTCCAAGTTTAACCTGTATTTCTATTTTTTTATGTTGATGAGAGCTATAAATGATTTAGTTCCTGTATTATAATTTGTAATCCCAACTATGGAAAAATAATTAGTTCCGAGGTAGTATATTATGAGAATTTTCACTTTTATAGTTTAGCTACTAATTATTTATATTATCAGAAGTATATTTGTATTTATGCTGTAGAAAAATTTCTGAATGCGTATAAAAGGATATAGTTCTTAAAAGCTTTGTTCAATTTTCAGTAAATTGTTCTAATTTAAAACTTCAAACTTTTTTGATGATCATTTTTATCTACAAATTATGAAAATTCTAGGATAATGAAATTTGGAACCAGAGCATAAAGATAATAAATTAATCGAGTGATTTAAAGCATTTAATGAGAAATAACTTTTATATCCAGTTTCCTTTTTTAGAGTTTGCGATAAAATATTTATTTTTCCCCTACCGTTGCAAACGTATGTGAAGCCTGGTTTTACAAATAGGCGCCAATCAGATTTGAGATTCCAGGAACATAAAGACATTTTTCGCAAAGATTCAATATTTGGCACTTATATGGACTCCTGACAGTCGAAGAAACCTAATTCCGAGAGAAAAGTAAGGTTGAGTAACTTTAAAATTCTCTTCCGACTGAATAAACACAAAATGGGAGCACAATAACCTTAAGGGTCAATTTTAGGGTAACAAGTGTTCACTATAGAACATTCACAGCCGTGTATGTATAAAATGAGCCTATAATTTGAACTCGGACTCTGTCATTACTTCCAAATTCGACGCAACTCAAATGTTAGCGATCTACACTTTCTCTCTCCTTGTGCCTTTGATGGGAAAGTGAGAACGACCGGTCTGGGATTATTAATTTTCGGCCGAAAAAATAATCAAGCTAAATTAATAGAGAGGGAACGAGGGACGGTAATTGCCTCATTCAAAGTGAGTTTCCGCGATTAGATTATGGGTTTAATTATGACGCAGAAAATGAAGACCATCCCTCGTTTTTTTTCACCTAACGAGCAGCTGTCTTTGTAATCATCGGCGAGTAATGTGAAGTTAAAAGGTGAAAAGAATCATCTGCTTCTATTACACAGTGAAGAAGTATGTTCAGGAAAAGAGTATCATGTTAATGCTTGGGTGGTATTATTTTTTCGTAGTTATATTCTTGAGGAATGTAAAAATGTAGTTGGACTTAATCGGATTAAAATTTTTATATTAGCCTTTAAATTGTTTTAAAGGCAGGGTAAAAATTCTTTTAATCAAAATAATAACTTAACGCATCCATGATTCAAAGGAGAATAGCAAAAATTAATGTTGTCATGTTTTAGATATTTTACATTGATATGACCGTTGAAATTAACTAAAGAAATTCCCATAAAGCTTTTGAAATATTCTATAATTAGTATGATGGAAAGATTATTAGCCAATTATAATTTAATCCCGTAAGATTTTTTATAGAAAAGTATCTATATACTGCTGGAAATGTTTTCATTTATATTAATATTTGTGCTGTAACAAAATAATTATGCAATAGATAGAAACTATTATTTTGTACAATATGGATAAATTTTTTAACCTACCGGTATCATTGAGGTCTGAATGAGTATGGGAAAATTATGCAATAAAATAACTGTTACCCTTCTTATTGCCCATTGTCTTGAACTTAATCTTTAATCACTGCTCCTCCTATTAAAGGAAAGGCTATCAAATCTCCGCAAAAATTAATGAAAATTGGTAGAAACTTCTCACGATTCTAGGATGATGTTGAACATCTACGCTATCGCCGAACTTCCGCATCTCAGATGATTATGCATCTTCTCAAGAGGGAAGGGATGTTATTTAAAGTTTGAACCTCGAAACCGGATCTAGTAACCGACTCGGTTTCCATTGTTGGATCCGGGTATGAAATCTGTCCCTGACGTTTGTTTCCTTTCTCGTTTAGAATGGTACTCTCTTAGTACTATTCCAATCCAAGTTAAGTTGCCTTCTTCAGTCGTGTAACAGCGTTTTCAATCCATTCCTCGATTGAGAGATTACCACTCAACCAAATCGAATTTGTTGGTAAATTTCCGATTGGATCCGTTAAAGCCGATAATTGTCCGGAAATTGACTCACGCAGTCGATCGAATTCATTTCCGAGAAATCGTTTCGTTATCCACACTCGAAGTCGTGGAGTCCCGAGATTGTAAAAGACATTATAATCGCCTCATAAAAAGGTTCTTAGGCGTTGCATTCGGTGGGGGAGTCGCGGAAATAAAAGAATCGTGAGACGGGAGAAAGCGGTACTAAAAGGAACCGAAGGAGACCACAGAAAGGGGGAGATAAAAAAATTCCGGCGCGAAAATAAACGGATATGTAGAGGATGAAAAAATCCGAGTCCGTTTTCTGTCTCGGTCGTCCTTGGTCCCGGCAGTTGCTGTGCCTCTCGTTTGGGGTTGACACATCGCGAAGGTATGAAGGGGCGTAAAGGCACTTTTGGCTCCTCCATCCGCACAATCCATACGCTCCCCTCTACAATTCTCCTTTTTTTCTCGCTAAGAGATGCAAACTTCCAAGAGCAATGACGTTCAAACTCTCTAATTTTTGGATTCCTCGCTTCACGGTGAAAGGAAAGAAAAACAAGAGTGCTTTGACTCACCGTGAATCATTTCGCGATCTACGTCATCTCTTTGTTTACGTAGCTTTTTATTAGGGTTATAGTGTATGGAAGCGATAATTTCATCGTGACTTTGATTGCGTCATTTTTAGCATTTTTAGAACTGATATTGAAAGAAAAAAGAAAACAATCTCATATATAAGTTTGCTAAAAAGATTAAACTAATTAAATTACGAAACAGTAGGGAATATAAACATATTGTTGACTCTACTCGAAGTGTCGACATTTTATCGTCTTCTGTTTTCTGTTAGAAGATTCTCGTCATCCCCTTAGCTTAGTTATTTGTCTCCTTAGAGATGAAATACTTCTGTAGATCTCGTTCTTTATTTTTTGTCTAGATTGGCTGCGTGTCGAATTTCTTCGAACCCTAATTTAAAATGTGAAGGGTTGAAGTATCGGATGATGATGATCTTCTCGATGATATGAAATTCCCTAAAATATTTTAGAAATTGTAGAAAGCAATTCTCAACTTTTTTTATAATCATGAGGAAATTATGTTTAAACCTATTTCGAAAATTCTCATGTGGGAAGAGGTTTAAATTATTACATTCGATATTTAAAAGAATATGATCTTTTTATTGAGTTTTTTGTACAAAATGTCTTTGAAGATGTGATTTTACTGATAGAACTTGTACGCAATGTTGAGCATGTTTTCTGAGAGTTTAGTGATACTTTGTGGCATTGCGGGTAAGGGAAACGTACGAATATTTGCTAAGTAGACAAAGAGAATAAATTTTTACTTATTTTCTGTGCCTTACTTGTGAGTCTATTCATTTAGCATATTGATGGTAACTAAGAATATACATTTTACATTGCTTAAAGTTACTCTTGTGAGACAATAGCGTGCTTTAAACATCGCGGTCCATTAACAGTGCCTTCAATGTATATCGTCTACAGGAAGAAGAAACCAGAGCCAAGTGTGCATATCGTTAACAGAGATGTGCCACTTCAGTGGTCAACGACTTTCAAGAATCATAGTTTTCGCCTTTCCTCATTGCCATTCTTTCGGCTTCATTCTCATTTCTCCATCGAATTCCGTTATTTTCCATCGGATACCCTTCCTCTTGGCTCTCAGCCCGAGAACTCTTTGTAAAACTCCGGAATGAAGTCCGCATGCCTCCCACATTCCCACCCACGCCATCTGAATTGTAATGGAATATTTTTCGTTCCTCGAATGTTTTATGGTTGCCATTGTCTTCGTGGTTATGCTTCCGGGGAATCCTTAGTCTTGATTGGTGGAAACGGAGATTATGAGGAATTTTTTAGGAATTCACCGCTCCATTCACTGTGTTATTTTCGGTGATTGAGCTGTTAATATATTTTGGTGAGTTAATTCATTCCCATAATTTTGCGGAAGCGGAAGGATGCAAGGTTGTTAAATATTTGGAGAGAAATCTCATTTCCAAATTGCGGAAATACACGGAATCCTCTCGTAATTGGAGAAGCATTTCCAACTGCGGAACGATGCGTTAATTCGGACGCCTTTCAACGGAATAATTGCGACAATGAATGACCCACTGCCGTCGTGTGTTTCCTCCGTTCGTATGCATTTGCGGTTGATGTATTGCTCTCCGTGATTAATTGCCCTTCGGATTCCGCCGATCTCATTTGATTTACTGGATTCTACTTCAATACGATCGTATTTTTGAAGCTGCACTCACGTATCTGAAATGATTTAGTATTCATAGTTAATTTGAATGTATGGTTTATTAACGGAAAACTAAAAATTTTCCATTATATCTTTGGAAGAAAATTCAATCTTTATATTAAGAAAGTATTTTATATATTATTGATCTTAAATTATGAAGATAAAAGTGAATGTAATTAAAATTAAGATATATTAAGTGTTACCTAGGGAATTTCATAGTTTAATATAAAAAATGTTTAATCGTAAGAGGTTATTATCTATTATAAATAAATTAATCAGTTCGGAGGCTTAACTAAAATTTTCTCATATTTCAAATAGTTCGATTTATACAAATTCCAAATAAAATGTGCATTGAATAAGTGCGATTTAATTTTATATTCAGTGCTGTTATTTATATTCTTTACCTCTCCAGGCCAAATAAATTAACGATAAATATATTATTAAACACCTTCTAATATTTCAACATTCGTGTAATAACTATAGCGTTAGTTCATTTCATTAAACCAAATTGAGCTTGAGAGCTGATTTATTTTAAACAAAGCATTGTGAGGAAATATCAAACCCTCCGAAATATTAGCTAAGATTTTAGCTACGTGTATATTCGCCTGTTATACCATATTGATATTATCCGTGCTATAATGTATATGCATTCATCACACGTATTCTGGAATTTAACCTTTGAAACTAATCCTTTCCTGTTCTGGTTTCACGTAGATTTTCCTTGCGTAGAAATAGAAACGTTTGTCGGTCTAAGTGTCGTGAAATGGAATTGGCACAGATAACCTTTTTGGGATAGGAGTCGGAATGGGTGCCCTGGAATAGATCGCCTTCTTTGCATATATCGAGAGAGCTAATCGATACTCTCGACATAGGCGAACAGGCGGGGTCCTCCTCCACCCAATTGGGGAGGTTAATTGAGTCGAGGATCCACGCAAATTGATTTATGCTCAGCGTGGGACGTATTTGATTTAAGCACTCTTTGCTTTACACATCCGCCGAAATCCCTCGAGATTCGATTACTTAAGAGGATCCTCTCTAAATATAAGTTCTTCATAATTTGTGTTCTACGGTAAATATAATTTCCGGATCGAGTTTGTTTATAGGTACTTTGTGTCTAAAGATAGGCTTTTTTACTCCTCTCGTTGCGACATTAAAATGGGAGAATTCCCGACCTCCTCGTATAAGGGTTTAAGTGCTTTATTTTCTTCGTTTACTCCAGATAGTTACGGCTCCCATTTTCCTACGGTTTTTATGCTCCTCCTCGGAAAGGCATTGCAGACTTTGTGACCTAAAAACGTTGTTACCGAGACTTGTGGCGAGATTTATCGGCTGTAAAACATCTCAACCGCAAGAAAATGAAGAAGAAGACAGAGGGGAAGAAAGTGTTAAGGGAGACCTGCAGTTATTGGTGTATCATGTCGCGAAGAATTTATTCCTCACTTTTCTCTGCTTACTAGTTTATGGTGCATTTGCTTTGTGTTGGAATGCATGTAAAGGTGACCCCAGTATCTGTTATCTCGGTTAGTTTATTATCCTAGAAGGTCGTTAGCATGAAGTTTCTTGAATAAATATCTATGCAGAACAAATCACAACGCGTACCTAATCACGTTTAATGAAAAATCAGTTGCTTTTTGTTTGATGAAAATAAGTGTATTTAAGGTTGAAATTTCAATTCGTCTTGTGGACGTAGAAAACTTCTCAAGCAGAAAATGTTGGTGTAGAATATGAGTGAAAATTCAGGCTTCGAATTTCCCACGAAGAAGAGAGTTTATGTCATCATGCTTCTACTCGCTTAAATTTCCACGTGTTCAATAACGAGAATCTTGATTGATCGGAATTTCCTTTCTCATGGGACTCTCAGTTGAAAGAGCTCTCTCGATCCATGGCTCTTGACCTTTTTATCAAATCTCCGTGATCGACATGTTCCATCCAAACCTCTAATGCGCCGGGAGAAGATTAAAGGAGAATCATAAGAGGAATCTAACGATACGTATGTTGTGCAGATTTGAACCGATGATTAATGCATTGGATCCACTCAATAGAAGAAAAGTTAGAAATGAAAAAAGGAAGTCTCTCTTGCGTCATCAAACATAACCATAATCCTTATCTTCTCACAAAATTTTGGAAATAACTTTTTATTATTCTATAATTATCATTTAATTGCCAAAGAAAAGACACTTTGCCAAACACATGATTTTCCTGCAGAGATTGTTCGTGTTTCTTAGTATGATATTTTACTTTGAAGTATATTACTTTATCCGATTTACTTCCAGTTAGTTAAGATAAGTTGGAAGATGATCGTAGATTTATAAATTAAGTAATATTGTGTTGAATGTACAGGAATCGTAAATGCATGCATGCCAAACTCTATCTGGCATTATTCTTTGAATCCTCTCGAATTAATGAAATCGTTTCCAATGAACGTTTTTATTCCTTTTCTCGGGTATGGATATGTCACACAAGTACTAAAAAACTCGATTGAGGCCTCAAATTCGCATATCTCGCACAGAATCCGCTGACATAAATTTCAAGGTATCGAGACTTTCGTAATTGGCGGTCACGTGGGCGTGGCATTATGACGTCGTCGCTGAAATGTCACGGGCGGTGTCGCGAGAGACGTCTCCGGATTCACTGACGTTTCAAGAAGCGATTGGGAATTCGAAGAAAGAGTCATTGAGCCGATCTGCACCGAATCCGATCGACTTTTTTCTCTTCTTTTTTCATTATGACGTGCTCTAACGGGCTTTTAGGACGGTTTCTCTCACTCAGTGTACTTATGCACTCGATTCCATTGAAGGGATTGAAAGCTGGTTTGTAGGCTTTAATGTATTTAGCAATGGGATGATAAAATTTTTGATTCTGTATAACATTTTGGGTCAAAAGTTAAACTAACTATTGGAAAAATATTTTATACGTTCATGGTCATGTCTTCCGTCACCTCAGCCGTCGTTTGTCTTTCGTATGTATTTTTGGATTAATTGTGAGATTTTTCCAATTTTGTAGTAAATCCTATAATTTTCCATTCATTTAAAAGTTAGAATTCTACAGTTCTATTCCTCCTCTGATTTCTTTGGAAGATTGATGCTTCAACGTCTTTATTTTGGCTAAGAAGATGCATTTGCCGTAAATTTGGATTTCCTGTTTCACAAGGCGTTGTCGGAAGATGTTAAAGTCGATTTCAAACAGCCGATGTGCATCTTCGTAAGAAACAAGACAACTTCTAAGGGAGAGACGGAGTGGTCCCTGTACGAGTCGAATATTTTTTGGGGAGGTTTCCGAGTTGCGGATCGTAATGGGGTGATCAATAGAATAACGATAAAAACTCATTTACAGTTAAAAGTACAGCTTTTGTGAGACATAAAAAAGTGAAGATGAAGTTGTTATAGAAACCCTTTTACTTCGTGTGATCTTTGCGAACACACGATCCATTCGGCCTTGATGCAGTGAAAATCATCGGAATTTCCGTTACGAAGCTAACTACCTTCATTCAGAAGGTGCAATGAAAGCTTTGCTTTGTGGTTTGGAAGGTTGAGAAATTCAGTTATCGTATTTATATAATGAATCGAGCCTTTAATTTATATATAGTTTAGTCAACCTGGTTAATAAGTTGCCTAATTATTAATTTGGAATTCACTCCTATTTTATGGACATGCCTTTTCACATATTCTTCTACACGATTGGAATTTGTTATTTCATCCGATTTTGCATTGAATTTTTTTAAATATGAAGGGAAAACATCGAAATAATTCACCTTTGATAAATTACTAAGGTTCTTGTTCTTTACTGTCACGATATCATATGTATATAATAGATAAAATTTTTGCAAGTGATCTCTTTAATCGAAAAAATTAATTTCGTGTGAAATTTTTTTGGAGTGTTATTTGAACTAAGTTTCAGGTACCTCTCGTAATTTTTCACCTATGATTTTAGCTGAATCTAAATTGTTGCCTTTTTAGAGGTGGAGAACGGTGTTCATAATATATGGAAGATAATATAATCCCTCAAAGATGTACATTCATTTTGGCATTATCATATGTGAAGTTAGCCTATCAATCGAGTGATTTAGAATTTTCTAGGCTGGATATTAAGGAACGAATTTCATCCTCTGAACTATCCCATAATCAAACCATAATTAATGTTTCTTCGTAAGTTCTATTCAACGTGGTCTCTTATCTCCACGGCTCGATAGTCGATCTCTTCCCCATTGTCACTCACTGCTTATCTATCGCTGGGCTTAGTAAATGAGCGGACTTTCTCGTGTCGTTTCCAACGATGCGATCTAAGGATGACGCCCTTCGCACCCACACCTCATGCAATTAGCACGACACATCCATAATGGTATCCTTTGTTCTCTTTTCCACCTTCTCATCCTGCCATGCTGATTCCTTCTTGAAGTGATTTCAAAGTGCTCCATGTATTCGCGGATGAAAGCGAACCTTCAGTCGAAAGGGTGTGAGATCGACGTTGCAGAATTTCTCAAAAAGTGGAATTGGATCATTTTGCGGGATACAATTGTTTCTTTATATAGAATCATTCCATGGCGCCCTTTATGCTCAAAGTTTCTCTCTCACGTTACTCAATGAGTATTCAAAGAACCGATTCCGTTGGGTGTTTCTTCCATAACCTTACATTTTGATTCATTTATAGATTATGCGTTTGATTTCATATAATGATTGGGTCCTGAATGTTGCCTAAGAGTCATTCATAATTAGTTACATAGCAGAATATATTATTAAGTTACTCTTTTATATTTATCAGGTAATACAATTTTGTATTTATAAGTTCGTTGAAAGGAGGTCAGAACACAATATCGCTTTGATGACATTCACCCAGTTTCCCCAATAGAGGAAAGGGGAATTAGCTCTGAAAGAGGCGCTGTTATTTGAGATACCAGTTGATGCTGCAATATCTCCCAACCGCAAGTTCTGCTAAAACCGCTTCTTCTGATCAAATGCCATTTTCACCATGGCTTTGATGAGAGCTTCCTTCTACTCCAGAAGCAGATATCGGCTATAATTTCCTGTTTGGGAGTGCCTCAGCATCCACTTTGATAGGATGGTCCTGTTATCTGGGATAAGATTGAGTAAAGTAGTATTAGACGAGCGTTAAACTTACTCTAAATATACCGCAATGAAAACACATTTGTAAATTTATCCAATTGGATGCATATCAAAAATGTCAAATAGAATATTTTGTTACTGTAGTACAACTGTAATCTTTATAAATCTCATTTGTTTTACGCCATTCCGATGTAATTTCCGTCGTAATCGGGAAATTTTAAAAATTCTTTATAGAATAAATTATAAAAGACTTCGAAGGAGCGTAAACCAAAAGGAAACGTTTGAGATTGGAATGCAACCTTATACTCAAGCTAATGAAAATTTATTTTACCCACTTTCGCTATTCACTCTTTATCATTTTAACGTTGCCTTTCATCCCCTATACAGGCGAACCATCGTTCGTTTGGTTATAAACAATCCAACCCATTCCTTTATCCTCTGCAAACTGACACATGCCCTCGAGTGCATCTCAGGCGTCAGAATAGCCCCCTCTCGCGGGCGATGATTAAGGATATTTTCGCATCGAACGGCTGCTTCCAGTCTCTGTGGGGGGCCGCGAGAGGCACTGAGCAAATGAACTGCCGCCTCTCGCCACACATCCTCGCCTTTGCACTGCATGCGGGTCCAGCGACCAGCCTATCTGAGGAATTAGCATTTCCATCAGGATTGGCCCTCCGACGTCCTTGGAGGCGGAATGAGTTAAGCGGAGGATTAGGGCAGTGATCTCCCGCTGAATCACATACATGTGACGTTCGTGCATACTTCTCCGAGTATGAGCTCACGATGATGTTTTCTCCTTTGGATTCGGTCCCGGTGGCCCACGCCCCCTGTGTTTCCTGCCTCTCCTCTCCGACGGATTATCCCGATGTTTCCCCCACCGAATGCTCCCCTTTATCTGGCTTCCCTATTCCTGGTCCCAAGTCCCGGTTTCCTTCTCGAAGCGTTAATAATCTCTCTCATTATTTATTCCTCTTCGCCCGAATCTAATTTGTTTTCTCTGCGAGTTTTTTGAAGCTGGGATGACGTAAAGATGTTTTATCTCGCGGATGGTGATGGGAAATTCGATTTTCAGCTTCGTGTTTGGAGGCTCCATTGAGCTCTAGCCGTCTTCGTCACGAGTCAAAATTGGATTACTCCAGAGCTGATTGGCATCGTAATAAGTTTGCACAGAACCGTGATATATCCGCTAGGTGACGAAAGAGGAAAATTTTTCCCCGTTGACGAAAATTTTATGGCTAAAAATAATCTTCCAGAGATTGTGAAGATCTTAAGTTTGTATCGCACAGGTTTATCCACCTTGAATTCTCCGTGTCGAAAATCGTTCGTATTTATATTACTTTGCTATAATATCTTATAAAGTAATGAGGAAATCATTACCTCTTAAATGTATATCCTTCCTTTTGAAAGTTCAATCTCTCGAGACAAGTTTCATAGTTGCAATTTTAAATTTTGTGCACATCCGATCTATGAAGACACTTAAAATACTTTTAAAAAGGTTCCATTGCTGTTAAAATGAAGGATTTAAATATTAGATCCATTTCCCCTCACTTTTCGAAACTCTAGACATCCTAATTTCAGTCATACGATCGTCTAATATCTGTTATGGGTCTTCTCTAAATGTATACTCTCCATTGACCTCCTCTTCCTATTTTTCCTATCCTTCCCCTCTTAGCATTCATCGATTCCAACTTCGCATCACTCCCTCCGCCGTGGACCTCCTGCGAAGTCCCCTTCTCCACGGTTCCATCACCACTTACGTCCCTTCAGTGCCACCCACGCATTGTTGCCACATATTTGGCGCTCAAAATGCTCGGTTACTAGCAATGCAAATGGGGCGAGAATGGCATTTTTTCACTCAAAAGGAGGGTTCTGCGGTATTTGGTGCGAACCCGTAAGAGTGCAACGAGCTGTAATAAGTCTTTAGTAGTGCGGTTATTGTAACGTTGACCTCGGCTCGTGGTGGGGTAAATGTGTTCCATCAACGTTTCCGCACCGCATACTATTGGAAGATATTCATAAACGGGGTCATAGAACGAGAGCTGTGGTATATGGGGATTTGCTCAGAATGGAGGTTAAAAAGCCCCATAAAAGTAAAATCTTTTAGTCATGGATTGTTTTCTCTCTTTTATTTTAATCAAAAAGCTGCGATAACCACCACCAAACCAAAAAATTAATCAGAACTATACACCATTCTAATTGGTTAATAATTGTATTCTTCTACCAAAAAATGTAGGTTATTGAAGACTTTGGTGATAAAAATATCGCATGTTTCATGAACTATGTCAAATGTTTTTCAATATGATTCCTTACATATGAATGATTACTTTTCTAAATACAGTCCGAATTTTAGTTATTATTAAGAGAAAAATTTTCCGGAAACCACCCTTCTTCCTCGTCTTCGTATACGTATCTATAAAGCAAGATTCCACAGAGCGAATATAATGAATATTATTCTGAAGAGAAAGTGGGTGTAGGGAGTGTATCGCATACATATATTTGGCGAGTTTTTAATTTATTGGTATCATATCTTATTTCTTACGTGAAATGCTTTAAGTAAAAGGTCTCATTTTTCACTTTTTACCTTTAATATTGTACTCATGGGTCTCGTGATTTATTTTTCCTTTAATGAACCAATTTATCATACAGTTTATTTTATTCGGGGAGAGGAAATGTTTACTATCAAATGCTTTTGACTGTGTAGTTCCGGTATAACATAAAATGAGCTTTCATATCAAATCATATCAGTATAATTATATGAATATAGAAGCGTATAATGCATCTTAAAATCCTTTCGTAGATATTATAGCTTTCATGGGTGCAATCATCGAATCTTAATTATTCTTTCTAATATTTCCACCGCCCTTGTTTCTTTTTAAAGATAGCTAAAAGAAAGTTTCATGCATACTTCACTTTAGTAAAAAAAGTCATTATCTAACGAATATCGCCCTTTATTTATAAATGCTAGGAGAATCAAGTTACACACTACTCTCCCAAGTCCATCTATCTATTATGTAACGGTTGTGCATGACTTGAAAGGCTTCTGATCTATCAGATGTTGCCTTAGTCCTCGAGGAAATATCCTTTACAACGTTATATTGTACCTCCGATTATATTTAGCAGCTTTATTCCCGTTTCCTGTGTGCAAACACCGACCTGTGTGCCCTGATTCTCCATTGGGGGCTGTGGTGAGCATAATCATGGAGGAGGGTGTAGATGGGCTCGTTTGCCCAAAGACCATTAACGAGCTGATAGGCTCACAAACATTGTCGTCGAGGGTTCATTTGGGGAGTTTGAAATTTAGACATTAATCCTTTAATCCTCGTCGGGTCTTTATAAATTGCGGTTCGCAAGTTGCTAGCCTAGTACAGCACTGCGAAATGGAATAATTTATTATTTGATTCGGAAACGTTGTGATAAATTGATTCTAATGAAGAGTCGTGTCGGAGATCGATGGCTTTCGTTTGCACAGCCAAACATGGTGCTTTGACGTAAATTAAATATATGTTATCCATGTAACATAAAATCGATTCCATTAGAAAGGTCAATGGTTTAACTTTTTCCAAAATAGGAATCATTAATGAAAGGGAAAAGATTGCGTTGGTTTGTATGCGGAAGGCTCTATTGCAATGTCCTATTTTCAAAGAGCAAGTTTCGATGAAATCTTTGTTTTTCGTCAACTGTAATTGGCTTCGTGCTGTTTGATGATGTTTCCTGACAAATAAAATTAATGGTTTATAAAACAAATCACGTGATAATTGTAAAACCTTTCCTAGCATACACGTCCGCGTGTATTGATTCTCTTGGAATATATTTCGAATATTTATGTAAAATGGTCAATATTTCCTTATATAGAATTCCTCACCGGTTATGTATCTAAAAGATAACTTATGAATATCAGTGATCATGGTATTGTTCCAGGAACTAACAAGAAAAAGCGTTGTTTTATTCGCAAATTTTAACGCATAGTACGTATAATAATCGGTGTTGTAACGGGAGATCCTTAGCTATGAAAACCGTCATTTGTTAAATTTCCTGTTAGGACAATTGCTTGTGATACCAAATTATCATCACACATTCGCTGAGCGCCATAAACGCGTTGGTGGCTCTTGGAAACCTGGGAAACCTTTCAGTGCGACAGACGTTAACGATCGCCGACCCTTTTCTTTGTGCCCTCTTGGGCGTCGTCGGCGGAAAAGGGGACCCCATTGTTGTGCCACACCAATTCTGCGAGATTTCCCGTAATTCCTAGCTTCGATTTCGCTTCCGCAATTGGCGTTCTTTGAGGAAACTCGAGGCTGTCACGCTCATCTGCGAGGGAGCCAAATGAGCCGAGCGTGACTGCAATTGGTCTCTCGAGTAAACAGGGCAGTGACTCGGCGCGTGACTTATCGTTTACTCGGGAATTCTCCGGAGGAAGTATTTTTTGCGATGTCCATTGAAGCTCCTCCGGATCAATTAAAAGGCCTGTGTTTCATTGATTGTCCGGACAAGGAAGTGCTTTTGTCTTTGGAAGAGGGATTCTAATCCATTAACGCTTATTATGGTGTAGGGATTTCTGAGTCTTCTTCTATACATACATATGTCTTTGCGTTTTACTCTCTTGATAGAGAAGGCTCAGAGAATTATGTAAATTATTAAAAATTCTTTTAAAGGTACTATTTTTACGTTTTAGCTTAAAAATTGACGATAATGTTATCCGAGGATTATTTTATGCTCGTATTTTAATGGAATTAAATAATACATGAAATTACATTTTATAATAAACTTCGACCGAGGGATCACGATATAAAATAGAAATCATCTTATTAATCAAATATGTTATTTCTTAACGTGTATGCGTCAAATTAAAAGAGAATTATCAAAGATTTTTAATATAAAAACGTACGTGTAATTTATCGTAAATGATACTTAACTTACACTTCAGTAATTAGAAAAATGTCTGTATAGAATTTCTGTTTGTGTAATAGGTCCTGAACAGAGGAATGAAATGAATCGGTTCCTCTGTTTCGCCAATAATTTTACTCAAAACTTCCTTTTGTTCTCCGTCTAAATAATGCCACATTGAAAAGAGCACGCCAGTCAAGAGCACGCGTGTTTTCCGGTGCAAACACGAGGAAAGTACTTCTTGCGGTCATTTTTTATTACGTAACTTGGGTGCGCCGCATGAGGTAACGGTGAAGAGTTCGCATGCACTTTGCTCTCTCATTTTGCGATTTAACGAAGCACTTGTCACACAGGAGATAGAGTGGGCACCGAGAATGGAGACATGGGACATTCATCATTCCTCTCCCTGAGCAGTCTCATCAGAGCCAATGTTCTAATGCATTTTTTCTAAGGATGCTTATCCGCTTTCTATTGAAACAACATTTCACGTTCTCTCTAATTTCGCTTATCTTTAATTGAAGTTGCTCTCGAAATGGTCATTCACTCATATTTGAGGTCGTGGAAGTTTTTCTGTTTTGCTCTTGTTTCTGTCACAGATGAGCTCTGAGTCTCGAGGTCGTTTACCTAAAAATTCTCGTCGTCCTTTAATTATTTCTGTGAAAGAATCTGCGTTGTCCCTAAGGCTTTGTTTACATCGTCCTGAGGCAAGACATGTTTCCGTTATATTCATCGGGAGTAACTTAGAATGACCCACTGAGGGAAACTTTTGCATATATTCCAGCTCAGTCTTGATGGTCTACGAACAGCGACGTATAAATTGTAATTAATGAATGTTCTTGGATGTTTGTGGCCCATTGTAAATATGTAATGTCTGGATTTTTTGATTCTGTTACTTTCTAACGTTAGCTCCTCCAAACCCTTCTCCAATATTTGTATATGATACCTTTGCAATCGATTTAATGCACTTCATTGGCATCTGACATCACACCCGTATTTTCAGAATCAGTAATTATAATATGAAATTTACACAGACGAAATTCCGATTTATTTATTTATTTTAAAATTTATCTTACATCATTCATCTTAGGAAACATTTCAATAAATAATTATTCTATGTAGAAGCCTAGAAAGTATCTTAATAACACTTGTATAAATTTGTGGTTTCATTTACGTAAGTGTTCCAAGATATCAAGAATGCTGTTAAAGGATTGTATTAAATTTCAACTTCGCTTTACTAAATTTTGGAGAGTCATTCCTCTCGAGGTATACTTTTCTTCGAGCATTTCCCTGAAATCATTGTTGATGGAAGAGAGGCCGATGACACTTTACAATCGACTCCAGCGAAGCGTGGATTGACTGTATCTGGAAATCTTAGCTCACGTCACAACGTTTCCTGGTGATATTCTTTTGTTCCGCATTTCCTTTTGTGTCGCCCTCATCGTTGACCTCTCATCTTCGGACGTCGTTCGCGGGAAACGCAGACGTTGTGAATAGATTTCTCCCCTGCGACGCTATTTCCATATCGATTCGTTTTTTCCATCTCATACTCCCTTCGGCATTACCACCATTTCGATACGACAACAAGAATTCGAAAAACCTTCACTAATGGCCACGAGAGAGTGCATCGGTTAGTCTCCCTTAAGTGCACTGTTTTCGAGTATCATTGCCATATTTTTATGCATAGTTATCCTTAAAGCTTTTTAGTTAGCTAGAATATTGATTCAATGAGCTGCAATGAACGCTGAGTTGCTTTGAATACTATATTTTATAAATTATCCGAGATGATATCTAGTTCGTCCTGTGATTCTATTTAAGTTTCTAATAACTAACATAGTAAAATTTAATCACTATTTGTAAATCTTAAAAATTAGAATTTAAAAACTGTCTACGTGTAAATTTTAATCGAATAAGTCTTGTCTTGTGAAATAATTTCTGCAAATAAAACTTCGTGTCAATGCGCGGTTTATTTTAAGATTGGAATCTTTATTTCCAAATTATCCCTATAAATGGAAAATATAAAATCTATTGTCCCTTCTCATCAAATATTATTCGTTATTTGCTATCAATCAACGATAATGTATCATTCTTTGTCGATAATTCAATGCGTTTTGAGGAACTTTGCGAAGTCTCCTGTATCCTCTACATATTCTGTTTACATGTATCTGTTTCTTCAATAGAAGGAGTATATCCCAGTGAAAAGGGGGATTTTCACTTTAGTCTTCTTATTTGCGCCCGTTAATTCCCATTCTAAGCCTAGAGTACTATCATACTAAATTGTAGGTAAAGTATCAAGTCACCATGCTCAATAGAAACTTGTCAATCGTCAATGATATTGCGTCTAGTATCGTAATGTAATTGTTTATTCTGTCGGGTCAAAAACGCCTTGTCAAGCCTTGTTATTCGATGAAGACGTTTATGTGCTGTCCAGCGGTCATCCTGAGCCACGGATCGATGAATACGTTTTAACGTCATGTAGAATTGTGTGCATTCGGAGTTGAAGGGGATGTCTCCTTTTTAATTCGACGCTTCTGTTGTTAGGGCACTTATTGATCTTAGCACTCTAATATTTAATGTAAATTAGGAAAAACTGAGTTAGTGATTGTTTTGAAGGTAGTTTCCTATCTCTTTTTTATTTTTGAAGAACCTCTGTCTTGGTTGCTAGGAAGTTTACTATTTCAATCCAGTTATGTAAGGCATCATGAAATGTATCGATATTTTCTATTCACTTCAACCGCTCGAGCTTTTTTAAGTGATACAATTGTCGAATTAACAATTTTATCTCTAAAGGGAGGAGTGGAATTTTCCCATGATTTAAATAATGAAATAGATTACTGATATTCATTGCTATATAATATTTGTTTCTCTTCAGATCTGGCCGGCATGAAAAATGCTTTCCAAGAGTGCTTACCTCTATAACTAAGTATGATAGGTGTTGTTTTACAGAAATAGAGACTGAAGCATATATGAGAAAAGTTAGATACTATAAGTTTATTAGAATTAAGTGTAATTATATTTATTATAATTTCTTTGAATAAGTAACAAAAGCATTAAGAAAATAGTATAAAATACTGCCGAGGCATCTTATTTATGTCGTGGAGTATAACTCTCCATTATCGATAATTAAGCTTTTTTAAGTTAGTGGGATATGATTATCAAAGAAAAAAATGAGTGAATTAAATCAGGTCCAATATATGTATAAAAATTACAAGAGAAAACTGTGAGAAACTCAATTGCATCGTGCGTACTCACAAAGATTCATTTAGCCGAACATACTAAGGAATGCTTACGATATTTCTAGTGATTCATTCGATCCCAAGTAAATAAGGATCACGCTATTAGATTCCCCTTCGGTTGGTAGACTGTGCATTTCTCTATCGGAACAGACGGAGGCTACATTTGTGTCTGCAGAGAAACACATATATCTCAATTTCTACCCCTCGTCCGCCCGCATCCCTTCTAAATCCCTTTAGTGTTTCCTTCTCTAGTAACTCCTTAAATAGTAATACTGCAAATGGACAAAGGGATGTTCTCATCGTCAATGGCTGTTGTATGGCATCGTATTCTCTTCCTGAAAAAGGTTGATTTTAAACTTTTAATACTCGTTCTAGTAGTGTCAGAGCTAGGTGAAAATAAATCTATTAAGTAGTTACTTTCATTCAAACAATTTAAGTAAATTATATCTTTTATATAATTATATTCTCCAATTGATTCCTGGAAGCACAAGAATTGGGCTGGTTTACTCCGGTGTCATTTAATTTCCTTCTACTTGCTAGTATTGCACTCTACTGCTAACATTCTAAGCCATCTCACAAAAAACTAATGTCGAGGAAGGAAATTGACATGTCTTTGTTTGAATGGTATTCTTTGAACTGATTTAAAATATCTTAAAATCTAACTTCATTACATCAACAGCTTTTCCCGTTCTCTTTGTAATACCATAAGGTTATTCTAGCGTGAACTAATAGAGAATCAATTAAGATAATTAATCAGTTCCATTGTGTCTATTCCCAGGTAACAGCAGATGAATAGTAAGATTTCTGATATTAATTTTGAGGGAATATAGTTTTAAATAGTGGTCGATTATTATGTTTGATATATATTACAGATTACGTAAGAATGTTTTTCTCTCTCTGCGGCGACTGTGGTTTTTATGGACGCAATTGACCTCTTTGCTGAAGCTTTTATGATCACAACGACTTGAAAGATTAGGTTTTCGGAATATGCATGTCTGGCTGTTCGCCACTATTTGCGATCATATTAATATATTCCCTTTTTTGGAAGGTTTTCACGAGATCCAATATCATTTAGTCTTTTTGGTATGCACGTTGAGTAATGGATGATAATTCATTGAAGGTTGAATCTATGTGTATAAAAAACGTTGTAAATTCTTCCTAATTATTAAAAGTGGTGTTTTATAAATTTAGAAAGATCTTTGAAAGTTTTATAAAGAGTTTACTCAATATTTATAATTATCAGGTTTATGTTACATCATGAACTTCAAATTTCTTCTATCGTGACGAAGATCCATAAACGGAAATATATCATAAGTGTTTCACTCACTTAAATTCCTATGTTGATTTCCGTTACATAAATGTACTTGGAAATTTTGATTTATTTCTTTTAACTATCCCAAATCGAATATCCATTTATCACGACCTTAGTGACTGAATTGTTGTTATATTGGCCTAGAAACGTCAAGGTCTTTCGCTCGAATCTTGGCTACTCGTTTTACTCCGTAAGGGCGTGGTTGTATGTCTTCGTATTAAATTACATTCCATATCTATTTAATTGTTCTGTATGTTTCTAAACATTAAGAGAGCCTCATTCTTTGAGCACAAAATTTCCATTTATAATTAATAAAGTATTAATGGACTTTCTCGTCCTTATGATCGCTCCATTGTTCTACTATATTTCGTAATCAGCTGTTTTCATTTGAATAACTAAGATTTAAGTATAAGAAATGATGTTTATGAGTTTAACAGAATACTAATAAATTTAAGCATACATTGTACAGTAATATAACTCGTAATTAGAAAGCAAGAGTAAGTACGTATCTAACGCGTCGCCCATGCACAGATAATATTTGGATTAAGGCCAAAATAACTGTCTGGAGCTATATGGCAAGATTATTTCCTCGGTTCGTATTTCGAGCTTATCAGTGCGTGAATTTCCTTTTTGTGATCGTTCTCAGACCTTGGAAAGTATGCGGGAACGAATCGCCCATAACACTTCCGATGTCTGCATTTCCCTTCGGAATGATCCTCATTTCCCCAACTCCGTTTCTCCGAATGCCTCACGAAAATACCCCAAATGCCGTCTCGAACATCCGTGACCAAGACTCATCTCCAAAGAATACTACGATTCCGCCACTTCACTCAATGGGAGTCTCTTTCAAAAGAGAACGCTTTTCTTCAGATAAGAATTGCCTCACGGGAGTCTCGACAGAGTTGTTGTACATTGCGACCGTTTCTCTTGTTCCCAAAGCGATCCTCTCGATTGGTTACTCCGAATTCCCGAAAGATGTTTCATATCCTCGCTTTTTGTTCAGCGGAATAAAAGGCAGGATGAGCATTCATTATTTGAAGTTTCTTATGCCTTTCGCCAGAGCAGTACTTATCTTAAGATGAGTCGTAATCTTCATCGTTTCAACAAATGTCATCGCTCGTAAAACTTTATAGTTTCTATCTTCTAATAGTCTTTTAACAAATTTTATGTCTCAATTATTCCAACTCGAATGAATTGTAGGAAATGTAACTACTTCTGTAAGTGGAAAACTGTAATATTCAAGGCCGAAAATGAGCAATTCATTCTTAAACGAAGTGCATCCCGTTAATTTTTATTGATTAATCTTACGACTTCATAAAAGAGGGGAGAATTTCTTATCTAATAAAACTCGCGTTAGTTTATATTTTGTTAAATGGATACTTAAGATCGATCGGGACTTCATTGAGAAGAAAATGATTTTATTTGAATGGAAACAAACTTAATGAATGCTTTACCAGTCAATGTATTATTTCTGTTCGTATATTTAAATTTCTTTGCCCATGAGTAAAATATAACTGATGTGAATTGTATCTTTTCTCTTTTTGATACATTATTCTCTATAAAAGTTATGGATGATGAGCTACTCGCATTAAAACGATATAATGATCCCAAACGCCTTTAATTAGAGCCCATGTGGGTGCTGTATCGAAAGAGTGCGCAAAGACCATGGTCTGCGGAAGAGAGTGTGTGGTTTCAGCGACCTTGACATGTTATAGGTCGCGTATCGAATGGACAAAGAAATCCTAGTCAAGGGAAAAGAACGTTTGAAGGAAAATCACGTTCTTTCAGTCATTCAATACACGCGTCACGGACTAATTGATTGGTTTATAATCTACGGCAGATTTTATCGCTTTGAACATCCGTCAATTCAATCGATCATTAGAGAAGAATTTTAATTTAATATTTGTACTTATTTCTCATTTTTATCGCTAATGAGGGAAAGATCTATTGAGCGGCCTTATTGATTAGTACATAAGCTTTCTATCGCTTCGTGTCTCGTGAATGAAATGATTGAGTTTTTTTTGGGAGATTCTTAAAGACTGAATAAAATTGTCTTAATATTTTAAAAATACAATGCCATCCATTTATCGGTAGTAGCACATATCAAACAAATACTTAAACAATTTTTTCAAGTCGTCATGAGAGGAAACCGTCAATGAATATTTCCAATGTAAAAGCATGTTACAGTTACCGTTAAAAATCCACTAATGCATAGCGTTTAAGTTCTAATTTGTTGTATACTAATGTTAAATAACATATGTTTAAGGATAAAATTAATGAGCGTTGGAGAAACCGATCCAGGCAGCTATTATCCAGGAATCCGTCGCATAAAAATTTAAGCGATGCGTTTCCGAATAAAAAAAACGAAAAGCCGTAGTAGTTCTTGGCAACGCAACGTGCCGTAAATTTCATGCTTCATTTATCCAATGCGGATAAGTGTAACGCGTCCAACTCTAATTGAGATCGAATTTTTTATCGTCAATTCTTCATCTTTCGCATTTCAATCGGATGTATCGCGCGAATGCCTGCTGTTTTCCCCGAGCGGGATTTTTTTACGCGATACGTTTCCAAAGAATCATTCTATTATCCTTGAATTAAATAAATAGTTAATAAGAATATATTTCGTTTCGTAACACTCCATTGTCTCTCGCTATGAAACTTCACCAATTAAGCCGTGCCCGTTGACACTTTTTATCCAATAACAATCAGTATGCGAAGTCGTAACTATATCATTCCAAAACGGCTCGTAAACATCCGACCGACGGCCTTTTCTAATAGCATCAACGCGTTCTCTCCGATACGAGAAAGGAATCGGCCCGTCATGGGATTAAAGGAGAGCGTCTAGAGGATTAGTGTGGATTAAGAGAAAGGCGGTAATTAAGAAGATATCAAGGAACTGGATGAGATGTCCTTCACGCGTGCGAGAGTAGGCTCGAGTGTCGTGGGGGCAGTCAAAGGGACGCCGGTGGTGCCCACGGCGGGAGATGCTCGATTGCTCAATATAAGTTCCTCCTCCTCCACACATTATGTAAGGTGCTCTCGAAACATTATCCTCCTTAAAGATTTTTCAATAGTACCGTTTCATGCAGTTTTGGATTGAAAAGCTAGTTCTAGAAATATGAGAAAAGTTAAAAAAAAATATTTATGGGTAAAAATTTAAGTACACATTTGTGAATTGTACTCGAATCCTCTGATTAAGTCTTGACAATTTCTTGGATTGAAAAGTAATGCAAGAATCCATTAAGGTATCCATAAGATGACGATTGATGCATCTAAAGGATCGTTAATCGTAATCATGTGCAGTTAACATATTGAAAGTCCTAGTATAATAAAGGAAAACTAACCTCTTTCTGTTTCCATTAGACGATATTTATGGGATACAATGAAATCTATACGAAGACTTTTTTAAAAACAGCGGAATTAAATGGCAATGCAATTTTTGAACTAATCACTCAAAGTTGTCATTTTTTCACAATTTTATATCCTCCTAGGTTGCTCATGGTTCTCATATTTTTATATCTAATAATAGCCTCTCTAAAATGCAACAATAGCCAGTTACGTTATGAAGTATTATGATGAATGTAATGAATCTTTAAAAAGAGAAAGTACGTTGAGAGTTCTACATGTAGTCGTTAAATAAATAGGTCTTTTGGATTGAAAAAAATTCCCATTGATTACCTCTTTTCAGAATATCAGTTTCAAACAAATGCAATTAAAAAATCAGTGTAAAAGCGTACGTCGTGTAAATTTTATATTTTAATAATTATGATTTCCCTTTAGCTCTTTCTATTTTAAATCTGACGATGTTTCACTACCTTTTTTTCACAATCTTATGTTTCGTTCCATGATTTCTGTAGAAAATACTAAGAATCCTTTATGAAGATTTTATGCAGCACAAAAGATCCTCTTAACATAGATAAACGAGTCGAGAGAATGATACAGTAACATAATGCAATTGAATGATCACCCAACGGTGCTTTGCTGGTAATAGCTGTTCTATTTCCTCGCATAGGGTGTTTTTTGCTCCCTCATTTATCCACGGGTTAGATTAATTTTACTCTATCTCTCGGACAATCTCTGCCTTAGAAACTCTTTCTTTTGTATATACAAGTTTCTTATTCGCATTTTCGTGTGATTTTATTTTAAAACGATCGACATTTCCTTTCTTTTGCCTTTCTCTTGTGATTCAGCTTTGGAAGTGTGACTCATGAAGTGGGCGCTAACGCAATCGTTTTACACGAAGCGAATTCGATATCTTGGTGAGATAATACTGCATTATGCAAATTCATTCCAGATGATAAGATTGCGACTCTAATATTCCATCTTTTCCTTTCCGTTTTATCTTATTGTAACGAAATATTGTCATGGTGATGCTCTGAATTTTAGAACGTCCATCATTCTTACTAAATTTAATTGCGGAAAATCCTTATCTTCTTCAAACATACGTATTTAATTTCTTTGTTTTAATTTAATTTGGGAAATGAGCCCTAGAACCAAAAAGTCTTTATAGCAAACTATTTAGTTCCGAATTTTCATCTCGAATAATTGTTCTCGAGTTGAACTGAATCTTTACTACGTACGTCTGCATTCCTTCTTCTGGAGGTGCAATGCGATTTGAGTTGCTTTTTCTCCAACAATGGGATAGTGATTAAACGCGGCATCATAAATTTTACCTAAACTTTCATCTAGCAGAAGTAGAACGCGGCCCCTGTCCGATCAAGATTGTGTCACAGCTTGAGAAATTGCACCAGAAAGAGGTCAAAGATCAAAGGATGCCCCGACTGCGGATTTTCTGTTCCATTTTTAAAAAAGAAATTGCGAATGAAGATGATTTGGACTTTACTTCGACTTGCTTACTTTACCCCCATAGATACCTGTCTCTGTATCTTTAGGTTGGAATGTACTGTATGCACTTCGTATGGAATTACCTTCTTGCGTGATTCGATTGCTGTTTTAGGAATGATGTCGCTTATGTGACGAGAGCGTATTCTAAAGAATCAAGTGATCCATAGAACCATAAAGATGCACGCGGAGGGTGAACATCGGACCTATTGCTGCGCTAATGCATCGTCCTTAGGCTCTACGCCTTAAAAGGAGAGTATCGCACCTGCTCCATCCATGCCAAATACTTTGATATTCCTCAGAGATTCCGCCGCTCGGAAATCAATCCGTGACTCAACCGTAGTAAAACTACGCACGCCTGCTCTCGGTAGCACGTTCCGTTGCATTATTTATTCGTTTCGGAGATATTTTACTATCAAATGCGTTACGAATGGTAACTTCTAAATTTGCACATTTGTGTGAACGAGAGAATTCAAACTATGCTATTTTGTAACTTTCGCAAGAAGCTGTTTTATCTTTCCGCGAAAATACGTCATTAATTTGCCGACAGCGTTTGATAAAACACGTTCTCATTCTAATGGAAGTATAGCACTTCCTAGAAGGACTTTAATTCCAGCCATTATGCTCTTTTGCAAAAAGACGACATCTGTTATCGAGTTAATAGTTGCCGTTGCTTATATCTCACTGCGTGTTGTGTAAAGGCGCATGTTTATAACCAGTTTTATTTGTTGAAATGTTTATAAAATTATTAAATTCGCAGTAAGGCAGCGAGGAGTCGCTTTCTAAACACCAAATATTGGCCCTAACAACAAAGATGTCGAAGGGAATAATTGTGAAGGTCTAGTTAATATTTTTGAAATTGTTAAGCTATAACTGAAGATTTATTCACTCTAATTATGAAGATAATGCTTTTGATACGTCACGTATATCCTCGAGAACTATGAATTATTTAAATATATGTGATATTTATTTATGATTAAACACTAAGAATTGATTTCTTTAGCATAGCGTTAAGTTTGATTGAAAAGTTATTTAATTCATTTTAATAGCATATTATTTTCATTTGTCGATAATTTATTTTAAGCCCGTTTCAATTCTTAAATGGGGCGTGATAATCTCTGCCGTCATAGTAACACCCCCACTAATTCATAGTTATGAAGTGGTACACGCTTTCATCGAACTTCTTAACTCGCGTCCGTCTATGGATATCAGTAACACCAAAGTGACGATATTGCGGCAATTTCGTATTTGGATACAAAGGGTGGCCGAAATTCTGTCAAGGTTCTTCCGCGCATTGTTTGTGTTATGATATTCCCTATAGAAGATGAGCTTCAACGACACGTCCACGACTGCATTCCAGCACCACTTTGCTAATACGTGGTCGATGCCATCCGAGTGCGCTAATGGGTAGAGCATCAAAGGAGAAAAACGAAAGTTCCTCTCGAGGAAATTCCTCGGCTGCAGAATGCGGAAAGGCGCGCTTTCTGATATGCAGAAGGGCGTAGGTGGGAGTGCAATAAAGTGGTCGCGTATGGAAGACGTAGGGAATTGCGAGCAAGGAAGTTGTAAAGGATAATGGAATGCGGGAAGGAAAGTTATGAAGATGGGATAAAAAGAAGAGAGTTTGCGTACTTGCGAATAGCGGGACGGAATTTAGAGTGGAACGGAATATACGATAAGATCAAGTAGCGTATTTTTTACTCTTTAGAAAACAGACGGACTTATTATAGCATTAAAATTTTAAAAATAATTATCAACGTACAGTTTTTGATAAGCTTTAATTAATTCTTAATTTGCTCATGATTTTGTGCAGTGATGTTTCTTACAATTAGTTAGATAAAATTTTCACGGAAGAACTGAGGAGAGAATTATTTATCTTAGCTGCTTTAATAGTTAAAAGGATAAATACCGAATAATATTTGTTACCTTCTCTAGTTTTATAAATTTCAACACATATCCCATGTTTGAAGTTAAATCGACTTTTAGAGTCGAATCGCTTGTAAGTCGAATATTTTGCTCATGTAGATGATTATTTTTGAGTTCTCTTCCAAAAGAATAATATACCGGAATGTAATCCTAAATTTGGCATGAAGGACTGTATAAAGAAAGTGTATAGAATAACCCACGGTACATTTCAACAAACCATCGGTGAACGATTTCACTACTGTCTTACAGGTGCATAAGTGGTTTAGGTACGTAGACATTAATTTTTCAGATATTTTTGTTTGGTGTTTTTTAAATATAATAGTTCAAAATTGGAGGTCTATATTTTGAGTAGCATTGTATACGGAAAAATTATACATTTTAATCTTTGTACCTTAATATAATTTCGTATCTATTTCTTTTTATTTTTGCGGGCGTTATTTGTGAAAAAATTATATGACTGATTAGTATTTATGCGAAATTGAACTTTTTAAAAAATATCTGAGATGGCATATTTATAGTTATATATAATTACTACTGTAAGAATAATCTTCCTTCGTGCTAAGTATTGATGCTAACATAATACTTATTGATGATAAAATATCTCTGTTAAGATAATAAAAAAGTAATCAGCTCTCGAAAAAGTTCTTGAAAAATATTACGTAATGATTTCGGTATACATTTGTAGAAGACTATTAAACATATGTTAACTTCCAAGGGCCATTTTGAAATTTATTTGCGTCATATTGAGTGAGAAAGTGGAATGTAGTTGAAGTGAAAGACTTTCTTTGGAAGAAAGCAGAGTGAAAGTGTAATGAGAGAAGGATAAAGATGCAAAAAGAGGAGTGTTTGAAAGCGAGAGTGAAAGAGGCGGAAGAGCGACACATGGACCCCACAACACTACCGTTACCTTTGAATGGTCATTTTTTCCCTTTTATTAGATCTCGAGTGCGCTTGCAATGCTAATTGCTTGAGGCGCATGACTTTCTAAGTGGCCTCGATAGATTAATTTTCTTCTTGATTATTACCTCTCGCTTCGCTCCTACAGGTTGAGCTTTTAAAGAGTATAAATATGAAGCGGGCACTAGCTACTGTTGCTCTTGGAATTGCTTTGAATCCATTTCCTGCTCTTTCCCAGCAATTGAGAAAAGCTTTCCTTTTATTTTCCTTGTATGGTATGTATTAATCACATGGTATTATTATTCAGATGATGTGTTAGAACGAATTATTATAATGACTTTCGAGAAAGTATTTAATTATGGTAGGATTTGATTTTAAATTGTACAACGTGACCTATCATAAATAAAAAAAGTTAATTTACTTATAAAATGATTTCTTTTTCGTTATTCTTTTATTAATATAATTTTGTTAATGAAAATTGAATAATGAGTCTTTCGCAATATCATCTGATATTATTTAATAGATTGAAAATTTTTGTATCGATGATTTGATGTGTAATTGAACGTCTATCAGTTTGTATTCCTCTGAAGCGATTAAGAGCCATTTCTGCCATAAAGAATCAGTATTTACCTGTTTACGTAGGTCTTGGAAAAGCAATAACATTTCATCATCAATTCTCCGGGTAGAAGATTGTCATGGTAACGCTTTTCCACTATTAAATGTAATCTCTTTAGCGCTTCAGTAATCTTTATGATTGTCGTTGACATTGTTTGTGTGCTCAAAGGGCGTGCAGTCACGCAAACATTCGATAGAAAAATTTTTTCACCGGAATATTTCAAAATTTACGCTCCAATACTTACAGTCACTCGAAGTGAAATTCCGCTCAGTCAATTCCATCGGAGAGTGCCTTTCTTCCGATTGATTTTTTCCGGTTAACCTTCAAAGGCGTTAACCTACATTTTACGACCGAATGAAACCGCTCTTTTCGCCCCGTAATCTTTCCGTGGGTTATTTTCGACTCCCAAACAGTGTGACATAATATCTTTATATTATAACAACGTCGACCTCAGCCAAGGTTGTTGGCACTCTCTTTCGTATATGGAGAAATGACGTAAGGTAAAAATTCTCCTTTGAAATGCCTCTTAAATCCTTTTCATCTCCGCGATAATTGCGCTTTTATGGCTCTCGCGGGTTTTATTTCTTAAGAGTGATGCTTTTTTATGCAGTTAATGTCAAGTGATTCTCCCTTACATAACGGTTGTTGAGCTTACATGGAAGCTGATGTATCTTCCAACAATCTGTCTATGAAGCTATCGAACAAGTGTTTCTGGTGGAACCTCTGATTTTATGAGGCTAGTTCTTTCTTCTAATAAGACGGTAGGAAAAGACATTCATAAGGACTTTTTTATCTCTCTCATTCATCATAAATTTCCATTCGAGTATCCAGTATGGGCTTTATTGCTTAGTTCCCTCTTCACAATTCATTAGGCTTTATGTAAATAATGGTAGCTAATAATCAAATTGGTATGGCTGTATAAATTTCTTTTTTCGCCATGTTTTATAATATTTTATTGGTGATTAAATAAGAGTTACTCGTTTTTATAGCTCTCTAAAAATCTCCTTGATCTTATTCTGTATGATTTTTCAACGTCATTTGTAATATAAGCTTTTTCTTACATACACGTAATTTCTTTTCATTCATAATTTTGATTGTTTAGTTGGATGTTATTCCATTCCGTGCAAATAATTATAATTTTTGTCATCATAAACGTGGTTTATGATTAAAAATTACAATTACACCTATAATAACCCTGAAAGAATTTATGACCTCACAATACATTTTAAGGACTTCGAGTGTTCTAGTATTTAGGTAGAGGAATATTTCTTAAATAAATATCGGAGCTGTGATGATTAAAAATAGATAAAGAGGGCACAATACAGCCTGAAAATTGATTACGTATTGGTATCCGTGCTTGATTTGTATAAAAATATTATTTTTCTTCCGGGATCCATGATCGAGCAGTATCGCCATTTAAAATCCCACTCATGGAGCTCTCGATGATATCTAAAGCGATTGTTCGCCATCCATGTGAATGCTTTTCCCCTTTAAAATGACTTGTATATTTGGTCTTCCAGTCACGCGTGAGGAGCAGTCACGTTTCGATGAAATTCTTTAACGCGCCAAGTTTGGACTAAGGACCACATACTATTATGCATATGAAAGAATGACCTCTGAAGAAAATAACATAGGAGTGTCTCCGAAAGATATGTTTTTATGCTATAAGAGAGTTCAAAGAACGTACGACTCATTTTATGAATCTTTTATTCAAAAATGTTGTCCAACTTTTATTCAGTCGTGGTTGTCTTTCTTCACTTTTATGATTCATAGATGTAAAGTTTTTGAAATTTTTTTCCATATAGTTCAAAATATATACATTGGCTTTAGGATTGACATGGGCTTGATGTTAATTTTAGATCTTTGGAGTGGAAATTATGTATCCAAGGTCTCTCAGAGATAAGGCATCTTTATAGTTAAATTATATTGCTGTTAAAATAAAATTGTTTCATTATTAACAATTCAGCAACTTTATCGCTGTATGAGAAGTGAAAATTAGTTTAACATAGCACTGCTTTTTGTCAGAGAGCTTTAAAATCAATATTAAATAGATTTGTTTTATAAATTATGAGCATGGACTCAACTGA
Organism: Pantala flavescens; assembly: GCA_020796165.1. Classification (NCBI taxonomy): domain Eukaryota; kingdom Metazoa; phylum Arthropoda; class Insecta; order Odonata; family Libellulidae; genus Pantala; species Pantala flavescens. Next base: position 54,995,248 of record CM036880.1, read on the forward strand.
GTCACGATAATACGTGTAGCTTAAGCGGAAATTAAATCCAGAATAGATTGCCATTATATATATATATCTACATTGAACCAAAATTCAAAGAGAACGATGTTTTTAATTTTCCGAGTCGAAGTACCCAAGGCATAGTGATTGGACCTATTAACATTTTCCATTAAGCTTTCAGTTAATTTATGCCTAAAATATGGAAATATTTCGAGATACTATTAAAGATGCTAATCATTTGCGGCTCATTCATTACCATCCTTTCCTTTTTTCGACTGATTTATATGCAATCTAGGATATGTACACAAAAGAGGCAGTGATTTAACGCTCGCTTTTCAATGAGGGGAGCGCGTGTCCGAAGCGTTTGCTTATTAACATCGCGTCTCCGAAGGGACACACGAACAGACGTAGCGTGTTTGGGCCACTGACACGCAATATTTTCGCCTCCCTCTTCCAGACACACCTCTCATCCGTTCCCCCTTTCCAACATCCCCACTTACGCACGCCACATTCGAAGGAGATTTCGACAAGTACTCCGTTTCCTCATACGGTCTCACTTTACGAGATATCCGCCTTAAGCACAGTTGATGAAGAGTGAGGCATTTCTGCGCTTAGCATCACTTATCAGTCAGAGGCTGTGGCAGCGCTGTATCCTTTGGCAAAAAAATCGAAAAAAATGTCTCAGCCTCGTTAAATACCGAAAACGAAAGGTTATTTTCATCAACTTGCGCCAATAGACGAGGTGTCATACGTCCAGAGATAATGCTCTTATCTCGAACTATCGAATATTTGATAGGGATTCTTAGGATGATAAACTAACTTATGACTTTTCCCAGAATGGGTCTCCTCTTTCTTACATGTCTATAAAAACTTCAAACGATTAGCTCTACTTGTTCTGTGTGATATTGTGCTGATAAGCTTTCTTTTAAAAGCGTTTTAAACTTATACCCCATCAATTATGAACATTTTTAAGGTTATGAATTAATTATTAAATATTAGCGTTTTCTTCATCATCCTATCTTAATCAGAGTATGAATTTTGGAACCTGAAATAAGGTTATTCAGACTAAAAGAAAGAAGCTGAAAAAGTCAAGGGAATAGCGGGGATGAATTAATGTGTTACGAGTGTTTTAAAAGTAATGAGAAAGGAGGTTGACAATGGAATTAGCTAGTGAGAGGGAAGGCTAAGAATATCTGGATGGTTGCTATAGGACTATACAAGGACTTTAAAGGAGGAATGATACGAAAATCAGATTTCAAAGAGCAAACACAAAGACGCTCACGGTTGACATTCTCTCTTGACATTTTCTCGTGAGAATATTTACGAAGCCTCAGTTTCTTACACTCTCTTGCTAATGCCTTTCGATCAAGTACAATTTACAGATTTAAAGTTGCACATAACAATTTGCTTCTTTTACTTTATCTTTTAGTTATTTAATTGTAAAGTAATAGTTGAAAAATGAATGATTTTCTTCGTAATTTCTTCATAACGCGTACATTGAATTCAATTTTCAACTATTTCATCCCTTTAAAAGTATTTACGTAACTTGACAGGGAACCGTAAGCAATTCTCGTTAAGAGATTACCTTCGGGGCTTGGATAATAAATTTTAAGAACGCCATCCTGTGAGAGTTACCTTCAACCTTTGAGATCAAGGGTCAGATTGCCATGACAAGTCGTGGGCGTATCCCCTTTCGCTAATGTCTCATTATGATGGATTTTCTTTGTTTTTCCCTTAATCACCGAGGGCTTAAATGTGCCTACCTATAAATTTTCTCGATTGATCAATTTTTGAGCTCAGGTGTCTTCAGTAATAGCAGTTTTCGTAGGAAAGATTATTTGACGTTTTAATCCTTAAAATAAAAGTTGAATTCGAATATCGAAAAATGAAGCTTTGAAAAAGGTTATCAAATATTGAAGTTTAGATACTGAATTTCTAGTATATAAAATCTTCGCCTTTTGAAGAAGTATAAATATAAGTAAACAGTATAAGAAGTGATAAATAATAAAAAGGGAATATACATGTAATTCTTTGGAAAATTAAAAATGCGTGATGTAATAGGGTGAATGAAGAAGAATATCTTATCAATACATCGTTTTAAGTTGCATTCTTCTATTACGTTAATATGAATACGGATTAAATAAATTATATCATTACTTCAGATTGAATTTTCTTTGACTACATACTTAATATTTCCGTGACTATTGTGTATAGGTCGATTTTTATTATTATTTTAGCTTTAATTTCTCTATCAATTTTCTATTTCGTAGCATATTTTATTTATCCATCTCTCAAATTTGTATTTTTTCACGATCATATTGTGGGATATCATCGTAAATCGATAGCTCATAGGTTGGCACCCCTGTGCCCATCCCCTCTTCCTATTCCTCGTGACCGGATTTGACCCTACCCACACACCGGCTTCCCCTAAACATACACTCATTCATTCTTTTGAATGCCATTCATCTCACCGCTCCAATCCCGCCCTCCCTCCAAGGGCTCCCAGGATCGAGACCCAGCGGCGCCCTTTCAGTCTCCACTGGTGATTAAAAACGTCTATCAATTGGTATCTTCTCTTCATTTGTGTCTCCTCTTTGCAGAATTCCGCGTTCAATGTTGCCGGATGGTTTTTTTCAGAGGGGGTCTCATCCCCATCTCGATCATGCAATATTTAGTGGCCGTAGTGTCAGGACTTCCCCCAACGCATAAGGAGATAAACCTGAAATACGTCCGATGCGTTTATCTGTTGCATCTCTTTGATAGTTTATTCCAAATTGCGCATAAATTTGCTGCTGTCACAACGTGAAGTTTAATCCGCTATCTGCGAACGTTGTTTCGTGAAATCGTTGAAAGTACTTTCTTTTCGATGATATTGATTTTATTAATATTTCTTTTATCCTTGATAAATGTGGATTTTATTCTTTCAAATTATTTTGGTGATAATCATTTTTATGGAGATAATATAAAATAAGGGTCTCTCGAAAATGTATCAGTTTAAATTTCTGAAATATGTTTCGAACCTTATTAGTAGTCCGTGACCAAGCATTGTTAATGAATGGATGAAATGTTCACACCTACCCTAAAGACATCATATTTTAAACTTGCCTTAGTTTATCGCCGCAAATATTGGATTTTTCCTGCTGTAATAATAAAAATCTACGATGGGTCGATGTCAGTGTCACCACAGTTTTTGACTTTTATTTGTTTTGTCCTTTTAATATTGAGCGGCGTCGCGTGCAGATAAGAGCACTGCTATCGACTACGAAAAGAACTTAATCATCTATCTTCAGCTCAGAGTTGCTGATTCATCGTGTTTCTCGTGAATATAAAATGCGGATTAAAAAAAATGTATTACGTACGTAAAAATATATTACAAGCTGTATAAGGATTATCGCGATTAAAGTATATTTATTCTTTATTACTATTTTCATGTATAAATATTTATAGTATGTGATTTATATGTCAATATTATCTCAACTTTGTATAAAAATAAAAATGAAAATTTAAAGATGATCGTAATAAGCGTTAATTTAACTGTCACTTCCCTCTCCGTTCCTTCTTTCCGATCAAATGCAATCTTCTTCGAAAATGTATCACGGAGTTGACCTTTCAGATGCGCATTTCCCAGAACGTCACTGTGTACGTGTAAAGCGGTAAATTAAACGATTTCATAAGTTGACGTGTTTCGTCTGAAAATTCGAAAGTGGGAATGAAATCACGAAGCTCTTTGCTATTATCAGAAGTCTCTCCTTTTTTGTAATTTCCGTTACGTGAATGATTCATTATTCAACTTGAAGGCATCGCTCGGCGTGATTACGCTCTCTGGGACGTGTTCATTAAGGAAGTTATTCCTCTCTTCCAAAGCATAGAGATGTGAAGTGGAACCTCTCTTCTGCATTTTCCATATTGTAGTCGTTTCAATCTTATTTAAATCGCAATAATAATATTATCATCATTTCTTATACCTTCCCTCTGTAAATCCATTCATACTTTTAGATATTAATTCTCACGACTGTCAGTGGCGAACTAGTGTTAGTTAATATAATGAGGTAAAATAAAATCAACTGATTTTGGTGGTCGTGGAATTTAGTATGTTACTACAGTTAATTGTAAATATTTAGCTGAAAAAGTTAAGTCCTTATTCTAACTAAAACGTCTTGAAACGAAGTTCTTCTTATGTTGTATACCGTTTCTTCCGATATCGTTTATGAGTTGGTATTAATATATATGGTTGCAATATCTTAATATATTACAATAATTGTTTGCGAATTTAACTCCACAGCAAAATTAATTCAAATTTTGATCCACATTTTGATCGGAGCGTTGCCTCGTTTCACCAGAAAACAGTTAATCGACTCAATGTAAATCAAAGAAATCATAAATGCATTTAGCGTGGAATCTATCGCTTACACATTTAATACACGCAGAGGCGTGGCAAAGGAAGCAGCGTCTAAAGTCCTCGCATTGTTCCGCCGCGAGCGTGTTCGTCTCCCATTAATCAGCGGACCCCCACCGCGAGCTTTTCTCTCTTCCGGTAATGCACACCGTTGAAATGCACACGAATTGTCAGTTCCATTCTCCCGTAACTCTTCCGAAGGCGACTCCCACGACTCCACTCGAATGCGTCTGCTCTCCAATCGCTCTTTTAGCGCAAATGAGCGAAATGGATGCGCTTCTAAAATCCATATCTCACCCGCGTATTTATTTGTTCCGACGGTTTTTCGATTTCAGATTTAGTTCATCGGAAATATTTTATATTTGGTGCAGTGAAGGATGTGATGACGAGTAACAAAGAAAATCTAAATTAGCTTAAAGGAGTTAATTGAATAAATATCGTTGCTTGAATTTGAATACTGAAGGTTATTCAAAACCATTAAACCTGTAGGGTTTATTTGAAAAAAATACAAATTGTTTAAGTATTGCTCATTTTTGGAATCATATGAAAGGTACCGAAACTTGAATGATGCTGAATAATCAAGCAACGTATAGTGCTATACTTAGACACTGAAAAGATTAATATTTTTATACTTTCATCATCCTAGCTCAAAAATAAAAGTAAGGAATAACTATCCCAATAACTAAATTTCTCAAGCTTCGCCCAATCTATTCAGCCTTGATAATGATGCAGAAGTGAAGGATTAAACCTGTCGTACTCTCGCATATTTAGATGCCTCTCTACTTCTCAGGTCAAGAGGTTAAGGAGACTCATCAATAAGTCATTAAATATATGTTGTGTATATTTAACAGTCCAAACAGAATAATCTTCGTTGCTTAGACTCGTAATTTACTAGCAAGTTATCATAGAAAAACCACAACACATACCATTGAAGACGGATATTATGAAATGCGTAACTACCTTTCAGATATCTCTTTATCTAAAAAGGAAACTGGAAAAAATACAGTACTAAGGAATGTTCCCTCTACTTCTTCTTCTAAATAGAAAAATAATGGTGATTGTGATAGATTAAACACGTAATCGTTTGAGAAAACTTAAACCTTGTCTGGCAATGAAAGTACAAAACCGGAATGGCATTCAAATAAATTAATATCATTAGTAAATAGATAAATTTGGATTCTTGTATATAGATGTATTGTGTAAATAAACTCCATGAAGTGTAACAATGGTCTCCAGTAATTTTCATTTATTTTTATTTCAGGAATTTTAATTTCAATTAGCCTGTAAAACACGCCATATAGTTCTAGTGTACTTATAGTCCAGTTCTATTGTAACCTATTTGTCACGAGGGCGACTTCTATTGTCTTCATAAATGACCCCTCGCTTTTGTGTCCCCCGGGTCTGCCTCAAGATCACTTGGTCGGAAATGTATTACAGTTAGAGTTTCTGCTCCCATTATCTTTCACAAACGCCTCCATCAGTTGGGCAGTAATCGCCATTCCCCTTTTTATTCATAAACCCTTTGACTATTAGGAGAAAGTAAAAATGGCGGATGTCTCTTCACGCGTGCTCTCCACAAAGGGTCCCTTTTCGCCCCAAATTATTCGCCCTCACTCCTACTTCGGCGACTGAGTGCTTTTCAGAAAAAGACGCCATTGAAATGGCACTGAAGTCCTTCTAAAGACATTAGTATTAAAAGTCGAGGTAATGGAGAACGCTCGGGGAGTTCGCGGCGATAATTGGACGTCTGAAATGTCGAATTTTTCCTGCTTTTTGAGGAAAGTTTGTGGAAACTTTATCCCATTCCGCAAAACCCGATTTTATTTATTTTTGAGGAACTGTAGGTTGAAAATATTTCAAGTAGCATGGACTCAAATTTGGTTAGAGTTTAATTATTTTTTATTTGCGTCGATTTATTCATATTAAATTTATTATATTATTATTTATTTATTTTATATAAATTTTATCCAATAAAACAAATTAATGATAAATTCGTTCTAGTTTTAGAGTGTAGTTCTTTTGTATTTTATTTCAAGAGATTCGATATGTTCAGCATTCAATAACTATGATAATTATTGAACAAACAAACAAAATCTAAAGTATACATATAAAGTTTGACAATTTATCTCAACAAAGTATGAAATAGTATGTTTCATCACTTAAAATTCTAAGTATTACGGCTGAAAAGGACCATAAATACGTTTATAATGAATAATTCGCTGCTAAATAATCAATACCTACTCACTGTGAATTTTTTGCTCTCTGTTTGAAGGGAATAATCTGAAAAGGAAATATTAGCTAAAATTCACATCCATTCAATATCCTCTTTCGTCATAAATCACTCGCCTTTCCACTGAAATCCTGAAAAAGCACTATTTTGATCGATTCACAGGGAAATACTCACGTTTCCGTGATGAAAGGTTTTTGTGTACTCTGGATGCAGAAGAGAGGGTTAGATCTCAATTTCACGGGTGGTTTACTTCTTCATATAGACACGTTCATCAATCAACTGACCTTCTTCTGCAGAAAGATCCCTCTGTTCCATTTAGATGCGAAAATGCGGGAAACATGTGCTGATGATTTATCGTGCGAATACTTGTGTGGAGTTAACATTTTCGTCCATTCATAGTTTTAAAATTTAGCTTAGTGCATAACAACTACTGTCAGTCTTGTATTTATTAAATCGTTAACTGCTTATAGGGTTCAAACTATACCACTTTTTTCATGATTATATTTTTCAATTTCAAGATTCAGTGGTAATCAATTTTATAAATGGTAGTTCCCTACATGTATGTTCATCGTTCCATCGAAATATTTTAATTGTAAAATGTACACCAGTCGTATTAAACACTTGTTCTACGTCTTGTTATTTTTGGTGCATTTTTGGACACGAACTTTGGTTTGCATATACATACTTTGTATTTGAAGTATTAAATTGGTCCTGAATATTGCCATGCTAAAACTTAAGGATGTTCTCTGAAATCCAAGATATACTTAATTGGATGGTTGTTAAAACTTCTGATAGTGTTTAATACATTCCTAAAGGGAGATATAACAGTAACCATGATTTAATGAGCTTTAACTCAAAATCAATTAGTAAACTAAGATCTGACATACTCAGTGGCTTCTAAAATTGACCTGTGTAAGTCCGATGAAATGATAAGACCGTATATTGCCTCCTTCCAAATAGCGCACTCCTAATCACTACCCTCTCTCACATCTTAATTAACGCAAGTCGGTCAAGTTTATTGACCCGTCATTCATCGCTTATCGATCGTGTTCTTAGTTTCAATGCAATTTCCTAGAGTAATGTGTCTAGATTGACCTAGCAAATTGATCGGAAAGGATCGAATGCACTCTGTACATCATTCTTCGCTATTTCCTCCTGATATTAAAGGTAATTTAGCTAGGTAAAACACGATTTGTTAACATAACGGAGAGAAGTAGTCATCTCTCCTTTTGTTATGGGACGACGGCCTATTAAATGGATATGGGCGTTGAGTTCGGTATAAAAGAACGCCAATTACCGGCAGTCATCGACTGTTCATTAGTTCCGTCAAACCCCAGCCCACTGGACTGTGCGCACTTCCTTTATTTAATGGGATTTTTCATTGATTTATAATTGGCAGCGTGATGCAAGTATTCTTTCCGATAACCAATCCTCCTTCTGTATTGCTTCTTTAATGGTGGTGATGTTGTCAAATTTAATCTATAATTTTATATTTTGATGAAGTGGAGGCTTAGATATTTATTGAAGGGTTTTTAATCTATAAATTATAGCCTGTGATATGAAATATGAATAATGATGTATTTTTAATTGGGAAACAGATATAATTCTCTACAAACGCTTTGGTTTCCTCCAGTATTAAACCAGACTTCGCCACGTGGGACTGAGAAACAAAACAGAATCGTTGCTGGGCAAACCTTTTTCACCGTTTCGCGGTCCTCATCTGTTAAGCGGAGGCACATATTGTCTTTTGTTTGTTCGATCAATTAACGGTCCGCCTATCACAGCCGAGTCCGCTTCGTAGGTGAAGGGATTTGTGCAGCGTGTCTGTGCAGGGTCAAGTTCATTTGCTCTAATTGATGCTTATTTACCTACTCATTCCGTTGCATTGATTCAAAATGCATTAGGGAAACTTCATGTTGTATTTCAGGGTTAAGATTTCTTGAATACTGCCGCTCCCTAGTAATTTAGAGGCATATATCGGAAACAATTTAATTTTTCCAACTGGTCATAGCATAAAATTGACCTATGGTTTATCTCTTCTACGGCGATTTAATTTAATTATAAATTAAGAGTCTATGGAAGTAATTTTAGAGAAAGGTAATGTCTGCACTACTCTTGAGCTGTGAACAATTAAAGTTCTTACATTCATTTTTATTTTTGCATTTTTGATATAGTTTAGTTATGTTATATATTCAGGTAGGACCTTGTGTTATGTTTCGACAATAGCACAAGGTAAATACAATATTTTATATGAAAAAACATATTTAGAGATTATAATTAAGTTGCAATTTATGAATCAGTTCCCTTGTTTGAATTAACCCCTATCACTATCGCTAGATATTAATAGTAATAACACCAAAAGAAGAATTTTCCCCTAAAGAAGAAAGAACCCCTAAATAAGAACTTTAAAAATATATGATACCATCAAATTATTATGTATCAGACTCAAATTTTACATTCTATCAAACTGATTGTGTGCAATGAAATCAAAATTTCCTGCCACTTATGTATCTTGCAATAGGCATTGTACGTTGTTTTGTATTGCTACAATGCATTTCCTGAAGAAACCGGATGTAAAATTCGAACTCTATTCCTGAAAGGGATTCTCGTGTTCATCCATCATCGATATCCCTGTCCAGCTCAGAATAAAACTTTCATCTTCTCAGAGTCACAGTTCTCTTTGTATCCTTCAAAGCATAAGAAGATACCGCTGTCCTCCTTTTATCCGTCACAATCCCTGCTTCCCCTCCCTCGCGACATCTTCGACGGCGACGCGTTTTCTTAACGCCGTGAAAACGGAGGCAAGCAAATGGGCAGAAAAACGCCCAAATGACGAATCTCTTTGTTTTTGCCCATTGTGCTCTCTATAAAGTGCCCCTTCCGTCATCACCTTCCTTTTCGTCACCCCTTTCTCAAACAATCCCGTCTCCCCTTCATCACAGATGCATCCACAATGCACTTCCCCCGATGCATTTCCCTCCGTCTGCGTGCACCAGCTGCCGACGGCTTACCTTTCCGAAGGCACTCGTGTATACACCAGAAGAGGGTTTGCGGTGGGCGTCGAGGGCTTTTTTATTTGGGATGGCTTTTAGCTGAAGACGTGTGCCATTGTGGTGCCCAAGTAAAATCGATAAGGATTCGTCACGGACAAGAATTCGGTGCAGGGACAAAGGGACGGCTGGGCCCTCCACTGCATAGGACTGCAGAGGGGTCTGGTATGAACTCCTGGGCCCCGGAATTGGTTCTAGTTAATATCCATAGTACGTATGGGGACTATTTCGTTGCCAATATTTCAGCGAATTACATCCTTTCAGAAATATTTATATCCAGCACTATTTTTCTTCTAAATTGGTTTTTCATAATATTTTTTGCTTCGTTAAGCATAGTAGCGAACTGTTCGTTTTAGATAGTTTTACTGAAGGAAATTTCAATTTATCAATGTCTGCTTTTAGATATAGGTTTTTAACGAGTTCATTGGAAAGGAAATTCTACTGTTCTTTTTTTCCTTCCCTGATATCTGATTGTATATTAATATAATCAGGGATAAGTATCTCAGCAATGCTTCATCACCGTAACGTTTTAATGATCTCATATTTTCATTACGAGTAATATCAATTGATTACCGGGGAACGAATATGCTCATTCGAATAACTGCGGTAAGCCGCCGTGAAATTATACCACCTGAGTCCTTGATTATTTATCTTGAATAATACAGATTCTTTTAACTACACAATAGCTCGCCGCAAAATAAGGGCATGAATCATGTTTACTTGATTCATGTCGGAGTTAAATAACACGCCATTGTGCGGTTCTAGACCCATTCTAGAAAAGAACATCCGGTCTTCCCACGATGCGATATTGAATCAGATTTATCGCTTTATTCTCTGTCGTATCTATCATCTTACAGTTTCGTACACCGCTGAGATTCTATTTACAAGTATTTCTCGAACCTCAATAATTAAAGTTTTCTACCTAACAATTCTATTCATTAATTCAGAAATTTTCATGTTCTTTCCGTCAATCACAAAGAATATTATGAATTTAAATTTTATGGAAATAAATTTTATTATTTTATCTCATACATACTTGACGCAGTAAGGTTAAATTATTTCGAGTAAAATCTACATATTTACTATCCCTTCATCCCCTCACCGTTTGAAGTTTAATGTAGCCTAAGATTTTGTTCATCCCTTAGTTTTAGTAGCGGTGCTTGTTGTTGTTTCTATGTTAGAAGTTCTTTTTATGCATTTCCCAGTTTCAGTTTATCAGGTCTAAAATACTGTAACTCGGAGATTAACATCAAGCTTTCACTTTTTGTGATATTTGTAGAACGATTATCCGTTGGAAGTTTGCCCAGCAGATGTTTCTGTAACTGTTCTCCTTACATTGTCCATTCATCCCATACGGTTACAGAATGCATCGAAACATGCTCATCCGTAGACATCCAACGGAATCTAGGTCACCAAAGTATCACTTTCATCTTTTTAAGATTCCTGTTTCCTTCTCCGATACAAATCATCCATGATGTATTCTCTGAAAACCGGTATTCGTTTGAACCGTCATCCTTAACTCTCACTTTTTAACGCCCTCACTTCTATCGACTCCAGTGGTATTTATCCTCGCTTTCTTCTTTGGATACGATTCGAAGGCAACCAACGGACGTGGTTAATGTAAACACTGCTTCCAGACGGAATAGATTTTGCGTATTGTTGGAGCTCTTCGTGATTCTTTATCTGTTGGGAAAGAATAACTATCCTTGGTGTAGATAAATACTCATTTCCATGACTTTATGGGTAATCTTTGTTAAACCAAAATCTGCGACATTGGAACGCTTATTAAATAAATAAATGTATATTTTGATGTTTAATAATTTAAGGGATAATATCATTCACTAACTTGCGGCTCGTGTTTAGCTATTTTTCATCTATCCAATATTAAGGATTTATGCAGTATAATGAATTTCAATTTTAATGTAGAATTTATTATATCTGAATTATAACGAACCTAACTCTACTTAGCTAGTAGATTTGATATATCCGTAAAAATGAATTATTCTCGTAATGTGCAAATTACCTTATTACTTTCAGTTTTTCAACGTACAAAATTAGCAGTCGATATATCATAGACTAGAAGATAATAAGTAGAGGAAGCGTAGAAAAAATATATCACTTCGTTTTCCCTACCCTACACTTATCTATTTGTACAGTCGAAAAAGAATCTAAATCCAACACGTTTGCGAAAAGAACCTCCGCAAAAGGAAAAAATCGTTTCCACCAGTCCTCCCATCCCCAACCTTTTAAAGGAAGTCCATTCGCGTGTCAGTTTCCCCCATTTTCGCTCTCTACATTTTCTCTCCCCCAATTTTCTCCATCAATTTCCGCCCATTCAACGTTCCCTTCCTTTCGTCCATATTTGGTTCGTCCCGAAATGGTAAGGCCCTTCACTCTCGGTATAGCACCTGGAAAGAGAGCGTGCATTGCACCTTTGTGCCCACCGCAGTAAATGGAACTCACGCACCGGGAGATGTTACCTCGGCGGGAAGAACACGGTCGAGAATGGAATATTGGACCGTTACGATGCACGCAAACCAGAGCCACGTTTGAGGCTTTTGACACGGTCCGCGGCACCTTTTAGAGGGAACCTAGTTTCCACGCAGAGAAAGTGGCACCCCGAGAATCGGCGATTTCTGCACGAAGTCACCACGGATTATGAGTCGTGACGCGCGGAAATTTTCTTAATGACGTACCTGCGAATTTTTGAAGGGATTTTTAACCTTTTTGAATATCCATCGTTTTAGAGCTGCGGTCGAGTGCGATTACGTCTGCTTTCACCGTTTGGTGAAGGGCGTCCGTGGGAAATGGGCGATCAAACAGCGATGTTTGGAAAAGTGGAGGAGAAATCCCATTGAGTTTGATGTACGTCACGCTCTTTGAGTCTTCAGCGTGAGTTTCCCGAAATTGAAATTTGAGTTTATTAAGGTTGTCCAAAAGTTACGTCGTGAAGGATTTCTTTTTGATTCTAATATTGTATCTCGCAAAACCTTTCATAGGTGTCTGTCACTTTTATCCAAAAGGAAGAATTTTAGTTTAAATGTTTTTATATATTCAATCACGATTTTCAGTTTACAATTCGCAGATGTTTCGTATTTCGAATTCAAAATATTTGTGTACAAATTTGCAGCATGAATTTGTTTTGGTGATATTTCTTTTTGTATATTTCCAAGAGCCATAACCAGCGTTCGCCTGTTTATTTCGATATTTATTCCAACACACCCTGACACTTAGTTAATCTTTCTTGGATCATAGACTTCAAGAATTCACGTCACACCAAAAATAAAAGCTGCATATCTGTATCGTTACCCGAAAGATGTTTGTTTTTCAACAAAAGAATTTCAAAACTGAAACATAGTACTAAAAGCCCTCGTAAATTACTCTGTAATCGGTTCGATTTACGGTAAAGAGCGAGAACCCCTGCTGCCAAGCGGAGATAGAAGTTAAAACCTTCGAAAGGAAAGGTGGAAAACTTATTGGAGAGCTTGAAACTATATCACGTGCGTTTGACATCTTGCCGATTACCACCACTTCAGAGCGTGTTTTTTCTCAGATACTTTCTCGTCCAAGTTTGAAACCTATGTGAATAGAAACAGTTTTCTCTGACTAGCTATTTATAAAAACTTAATGTTCAACCCCAAAAATTTAATAACCGTAAATATTGGCAGAATATCCTTTATCAACAAAAATATAGAAACAGTCGATTTAGGAACTAAATTTTTAAGACTTCCCTGTCTATCTCGCCCGAATAAATTCGCTATCTTATTGCCGAAATAATTTTGAAGCTGTGAAAGTCATGCTTTCGCGGATAACAGCTGCACTCGAGTGTCTGGAGAAATCCCTCCTCCTATCGATATTTGGATCGTTCCACAAACGGGAGCGATAAATCGAATCCACGGATCGATATCACAACGGCCGTTGTTAGCGAAGTGAGCATTCTTTATGGAGTGGTGTTGCATTCTAAGACCTTGAAGTGCATCGAGAATTCCGTTGCGCCAACTTTATCACTTCTCTCTCCAAAGATGAAAAAAGGAAATAATGAAGGGAAGATGGATTATACAACCAAGTGATAATGCATTGTTTGCATATTTTCTCCTCTTGCTACAGTATGCTACCAGTTGATGTAGGCATAATAGACTGATAACAAGATTTTGTTGGTATAACCTTAATTATTATAATCATCATTATAATATATAATAATTTATTGCTTAAGTTTACCAAGAATTACTCTTTCTCTATCAATTATATTTCATGAATTTATCATTAATTTTCCCTCATTTTTGTCATATTTTGCTCAAAAATATTCTTTACGCTCCTTACCGGATACTGATTACAGTTTGTTAGTCAAATCCGATCCATTTTCATTTGTCATTCCTGTCAGGTCCTTGTCTAGGTATACCTCTAAGGGCCAGCATGATCAGGTGCTTTTAAATGAAAAGATTGTAATTTGTCACGTAGAAGTTCAAAAAAAGGTTGTGTGCTATTCTCAGTAGATTCACGAAATTTAAAGCCATGAATATGAATGATCTAGACAAAACTTTCAAGTCACCAGAATGTATTTAAGTACATTAAAATATTGGAATATAGTTTCAAAATTCCTTCATAACTAGGATTCGAATTTAATTCTTCGATATTTTAAAAATAAAAAATGGAATGTATGCAGTTTCATAATAATTTAGTATATAATATATATTATAAAATAATCGTATGACAGAAAACAATTTAGGGTAATATTGGCAGTTATCACGATTGATATCGAATTTAATAAATTTAATTTAAAATTTATTAACTTAAAAATCCCTTTTACCCTTATGGCAGAAGAAAAATAAATATCTTTCAAGGAACGCTAAACTAAACTCTCCGCCCCAATCTTCCGAGTGTTTTAAATTCAAGATCTCATTCATATCTTTCAACAGACGCGCGGTACGAATTCGCCAAGAAACGTCGCTAGAAATTCCGAAACGACTTTGATTAATTAACACCTTGAAAGATCGCAGCGAACCGTTACTCGATGCATTCAAGTGTGCGCGCGCCACGTGGACGTGGGCGGCGATTCCGCGAATTAGTCCTTTAAGGTGTACTTTCAGCGACAATTTTCCGATCCTATTATCCAAGTAATCTCTTTGATAAATAATCCTCCACAAGCGCTGTTTCGCCCACGCCAATGTGAAAGGCTCTGGTAGCGACTTGTCCGCGGTTAATTTATCTTCAAACCGTGTCCCGCTGCTATATTCCCTCCCAGAATGCTTTTTAATCATTTATTAACTCATACGCAGTGGAATCGATAGACTCGCCTGGGTTCGGCCGTCTGCCTCCAACATCACATGCTAGACATTTTCTATAGTGGTGTATTTGCATGCACTGATAGCATAGAAAAGATAGCGGGAGAAGTTAGTCAGCGTTGCAAATATTTGTATACTCGTTTTAGCTTTCGAATTTTTGATTTTTAAGGATATATTCATCTATAGGTTGTATTGTAATTATTCTTAGATGCTCTATGGCTAGGGCTATTTTGAAAACGATTTAGTTGATTGGTATCAATCCTGGAAAAATTCTTTAGAACTCTTAGTAGTGGAGTGTTTTATTTTGTTGTATCCTATCTTAAAAATAAAGCATTTATGAAGGAAAGTTCTTCAGCGCAGCCTACCGAGCTGGATTATGTGGTTAGGAAAATATTTCATGATTAATTTTTATGGATTATTAGAAATCTTGATAGTTAGATACCCTTAGAGTATGTATAAATAATATACACAAATATGAAGTATATAATTAATTCTAAAATTATGCACACTCTATGCTTTGTGTAACTTATTCTTTTGACTCTTGTTTAAGCATAAAGAAGTACCTTGGTTTTAATGTATAACTCGTTATCACTTATCGGTGAACTTTCTTCCTAAATGTTTGCTTCTCTTCTATCGCAGCCATCAACCTCAATATATTTATTGGAAAAGTAAATTGCATTATCAAAGATCAATATCTAATTTAAGCGGCGCCGGAATTCCTGATAACACGAAACACGATCTTTAATGTCTCGGAAATGTTTTCGACTGGTATTTTTCAATTTAGATACCCAAAGTGATAACGTGAGAATATAAGGCGGCTGATTTATTGGGTTTAAGCACGTTTTCAGTTAAATTGACTGAGAGGGCGGAGGATCCAAGGATCTTTCGAATAATTCTTTTGTACGGATTAAGCCTTACATTAATGTATCATTCGGAATCTAATTCGGCATTCCATTTTTTCCGTAAACAAACGATTCAACACCTACTGTTTATTTACATTTGTAGCTTTCCTGTCTGAGTCATTATATTCGTGAGCGTAGATAAGTTTCGAGTTCATTCTCCTTATCCTGTACACTTTAGAATGCATTTGCTACCTGAGTGATTTCAAATCTGTGAGTGGTGCTGAGGCAACTTATGTTTGAAAAGTGAATCATCACCTTTCTCGGAACGATTACCGGCTGAGAACAGCTTATCATCTTTATTTTTCAAAGCATTGACTCACGTTTGATAAGATATCATTTACCTCAGGCAGAGTGGTGCAGTAAAGATCAGATACAATTGCGTCTCGCTTCCATGCGCATGTTGGATTTATTTTTAATTTATGCATGTTGCTTGTTTTCAGTTGTCCGATATTATTTCAGTATGAAGAAAGATTCTACGAATGATTAATCGATTCTTGAAATCTTACCGTCAGTTTGGGACTATTAAACATGATGCATATCTTTGATGACAAATTCTTTCTTGCTCTACGTAAGGAATCATTCCCAGCTAAGTCATATGAAAAAGCCTTACTTTACTTACTTCAATGGTAAAAATTATTATAAAATTAAATAACTTTGTGTGAAAATATTTCTTTCTGTTCATTCTTTTCGGAAATGATGAACGATAAGTTGAGGCAATTTTGGAGATTTATCGCTTTTGATACATTTCTTGTCGTACCTTTCTTTTGGATGTATGAGTCCGTAAATTTTACATAAGGGGCAGTTTCCTGCGATTTATACATCATGTTTTACTGTGTGAGCATTAAAAGGTTGTTCTCTATGGTGATTTTCTGGCAGATTTAGACTTTACGATAGAAAGTTGCATCACTGAATTGACTCGCGATCTCCGCATTCCATCGCATGTGCTTTCGTCATTTCGATGTTTACAATTTATCGCACGATTAATGAGTGCCCTTGATCTTTCTGAAGGTGATTACGACTTTAATAATGCATATCGTCATTATGGAATTCATTATTCGATACTTCGCTGTAATAGTTTCTCTCAGTTTTCCTCTTTTGAATCTATCTTGGAAACATTAGAAACTAGAAAGTAAGAATTGATACACACGTTTCATAATTTCATATCTTGCAAAAGTTATATATAAGGGTGCTTAGCTTTAGCGGGCGACTTAAATCATTAAAAATACTTATGATTATGACTTTAGGTTTATTCCCTATTCTTCAGATGCATGCCAGTTTTATATTCCTTGCTGAATTTCCTTTCACAATCTAATCGATAAATTCCTTTCGCCAATAGATATGCAAATACAAATTTCCGTTACTCTTGGCATCTATCCATTTCTATACAGTAATATCCTAGTTGGTAGATTTTCTGTCTAAACATTTACGGTCTTTGTTGGTAGAGTTACTTGACTCTCGTTGATGATATAGAGTAATGTTTTTAGAATTCATCAAGGGAAGTTGATATTCCGTTTCTTGAACACTGTTAAAGATAAAATATTAGTACTGCAATCTTCAATCGGTATAATTTTCTCAAAAAAATTGCTGTGGATATATATCGGGATTTTGTGTTCGTATGTGAGACTTCATGTTCGGAAATCTCTTTCATCACAATCTTCATCTCTTTCCCTACTCATAAATCCTATAATGGTGCATTTCTCAATTCTGCCTGTTTATGCCTTATCGTAACTCGATTTATTAGTAAAACATCCGCTCTCGTCTTCTCTTTCAACGCATCGAATCTCTCCGTTTCCTCGTAACGAATGCATACGCCCACCGATAGTGACGTCACCCTTTGTAATTAGTATTCCCTCGGCGAGTTTAAGCAATGTTAGCATTTGAGAAGGCTGCTCCGCTTCTGTAACTCACGCGCGTTACGTTTCACGTCTCCGGTTTTCTCATTGCTGCTCCTTCAAAAAGAGTACTTTGCACGAGGTCAAAGTTGTAAGTTTTCCACTTTTGAATACTTCTCTACGAGAGCGGAAAAGTCATAATCCCTTTCGGAACTCTCGAATCGAACGCGCACAGATTGCGATTTACATATGAATAGAGTTCGGCTGAAAGGCTTAGCTTCCGGTCTTCCCCCACACGGAGGACACTCCCAAACGCCAGGATGTGGTCTACTGTGTCAGCCGCTAAGCCCTGGCCGCCTTCAGAATGCACTCGTCCCAGTGCACACAAAGTAATCCATGCATTAACATCCCGTCGCTTTGTGTATCCATATCGGGATGTGCGTGGGCTCTTCCGTAGGGTTATGCCCGTTCGTAAGACTGTTTCATTGTCGTATCCAGTCACGTGGTGGCGATCCGACGATGCGCACGTAATGAGACTACAGTACACGTGTCAAGTGTTAAAAAGGGATCGAAAATGAAGTCAGATGGGTGGAAAATCAAGAGCTGGGGAGAGTGTTAAATTTAAAGGCTGCTGGTGGTTAAGATTTTTAGAAATTAATAAGAATTCATTGTGTTACTTTTTTATAAAAAGCGGTCGCTAGAAATCGGGCATTTCAACTGTTAGTGTTCAAAGGGTATTTAAATTTCGAATACATTCCAAATAATTTTTACTTAGTGTGTGTTAATTCCAGAATGCTGTTTTCACATTTTTAGAAATAAAATTATATTCTTTATAGGAATGATCCCAAAATTAGTTTGAATAACTAGACTGCACTATCGTTGAAAAATGATTACAATTAAGTAAAGCTCCACGAATTGTAATCTTGAAGTTCATCCCATCGATTTTGTTGGATAAACTTTGTAAGTTCTAAATCTAATGGCCATACTTTAGGATACACTTAATTTCGATGGAAGTGAATTCACATGAAATTTATTCCATTTATTCCTTGAGTATCCTCATAGATATACTCGTATGTAGGATGAGTATTCCATAGATTAAGAATTACGAATCAAACCTTGTAGATAAGTTTGCTTGACCTAGTTTCCGTCGATTAACTAAGAATAATCATGATCATCAAAATAAAACAACGTAAATTATAATTAATTTCTTAGAGTAGTATCATTAAATAAATTAACTCGAGAATGTTATAGAAATTGAAACAAATTTCTCTGAATTATCATTAACTTATGAAAATTGCCTTTGTATCACTAAGCTTCTTGCTAGGTATGAAACTTGATTGAAATTCTCAGTATTTGAGGAGGAAAAAAAACAAACGCTGTGTAATTCAGTCATAATTTTTTCCAAGAAATTAAAAGCAGATACATATTTCATGAGTTTTGGAATTTTAAATAGATACATTTTATTTTTCAATGGATGATGTCGGCAGTTTAATCGTTTTTTCATCACTTAAACGCTTATTATGAAAGATATATTATTCGATATTGTCAACAAATACATTCTTATGAAAATGTCTAATTATTTGAGTATGCCAATACTTGATCTTAGATTAAGTTTTTTTATGTAATACAATTTATTTAAACATAAGGGTTATATAAAGGGTTTAAGGAATTTGCTGTTAGAAAAATTTCAGAACTTATTTAGAGATATGAATATTGCTCATTTCTATTTACGCATAAATTATATTTAGCAGTTGAAAAATGATAATTAAGCTGTTTATAATTCCAAATGGACCGTTGAAAAGCTTTGAAGCACATGGGAGATGGGAAAATGTCTGCGAAGATAATCCTAAATCCCTTCTTTTAAGTTTCCAGAATCCTTTTCGAGAAAATTATCTTTCATTGAAATGTCACGAAGAACCGAAATTGGTCATAAATTAATGCCACGAGGTCAAATCGCTCATCACGAGTTTCGATCTTCCGCCAAAATCTTCCCTAACGGTCTCTTGACGTGTTATTTCATTCCGATCCCCTAAACATTTTGCTGATATTACCGAAACAGTTCCCGGAGCTTAAACACAGCAATCCTCTTTGGGTGTTGAATCAATGGTCGCTTCGGAGGTGTTATTCGAGGTCGTAAAAGAGCCAAGAGCAAGTTTCTCTCATTAAAGGCGTTACTCCGGTTTGTCGTGAGAACACGTCGCGACTATTCGGGGAAGAGTTAGCGCCGAAAGACGTGTGGACAGAGAGGGAGGTGTCGGGAAAGCACGGCGGGGATCCCCGTATAGGATGGGCCCCCAATAAAGGGGCTGATTGCCCCATTGTGGCGGGCCTCCGACCCCTTCAGACAAATCCCAATCCCCCACGGGACGTCTCTCTCATGGTCCGCCCTTTAAAAGCACCCCTTGCGAAAGGCATCCTCTCCCTCTGGACCACCGCTAGGAGTCATCCGGACCACTCTCCATCCCCCCACTTAAAGGCCATCCCCTCATTTAGGTCATCTCTATCCGTTCCCTCGCTATGTTATTTCCTCACTATGTGAATCACTTCAACTTTCTTGTCGCTCGTTATCAACTGCGGATTACGCAGCTTATTACTCGTTCAGTATTTCATTTTTTACGAAGATACTTCCACAGTGACTCAGATTTATGTTTCTTCTGTTTTTAATAATTTAATCCTTGAATTTTATATTTAACCAAGTATTTATTAATGATTTGAAGAAATAACGTATATATCGTTTTGTTATTCAGAAAAACTAAAAATGGCCTTATTGTGTACAAATGAAATGTTTATATATCTTTCACATTTTATTTATCATTTTTGGCGATTTCTTTTTTTTGAAAAGTTTTTGCAGCAATTGCAATTTATTTATTCTACCTAAGCAACATCCACTAATTAATTCCATCATACAGTCTTTCAACTCCATCACATCAAAGCAATATTTGTTTATGAAACAATAATTGCAATTATATTGAAATAATATAGCTTTTGTAAGGCTCGAGGTTAAGTACTCCAATGAAGCATTTCTAAGGATTTAATTTATTATGAAATTTCAACTCCTTTGCTTGTACATTTCTTTGAAAATAACATAATTGTAGAGTAGTTCATCTAGAGTTAATTGTCTTATTTTTTGTTAAATGATTGTTAGTGGAACGATATGCCTCCGTCAACAAACATTGGCCACAATGCTGAGCTCAAAAGATGAAATAACCCTTCTCAAGATATTTGGAGTCTAATAAAAATGCTTTATAGCACTCAATTCTTTTATATTTCTATTATTTCTTCTATCTACCCTTTCATCACTAATTCATCTTATTGTTATTCTTTCTGTATCTCATTTTCTATCTCCGCCATTGATTCCCCTGTCATCTTTCGATTTATACCTCCTGCCCATAATCGCACTGCTGTTACCCCTCAACAATCCACTTCCAATCCTGTCTCCATTCCATTGTCAGATGCTACTCCCTTCCGGAACATCTCCGTATTATTCCGTTTCTTTTTCACGTGTGAGGAGGCGAACGGAATGAAAATATCGCGCCTCAAATCTTTCTCCACTCTCTTGTATTTCAATCAAAGGTCGATATTGCTCGCGTTTTCAATTGCGTGGACACCTGTTGGCGTTTACCGTTCTTTATCTTTGTTCTCACCCGAACCAAATAAAAATTTTCCGTCTCGACCTGCTTGGTTAATTCAAGAAGGCCGATTCTTTCGTTAATGCCTTCTTCTCATCGGGTCTTTTTCGAATGAGGAATGTACGAGACCGCCCTTTGATTAAATGCCTTAAGAGGGTAATAGGTCCGCAATTAGCGACGATAAGACTCCCGCTTTTTCTCGGAATCTGTCCGCCTTTTACAGGAAACTCGACATTCTCAGCCAAAGGACATTCCCAAAAATGTTCGGGACCTATAGCTTCTTCGTCTTTGCAAATGTAACTGCTTATCAACACAACGATTCGGCGAAATACCGTTTAATATTGACTAAATGATATATAATAAAGGATAAATATACTTTAACAATACGTTTTGATAGTTTTAATTCTAAAGTAAAATGAAAAGATAACTGAATTAAGAAATATATGCATTTTAAATGACTATATGCGCGGATTAATCTTTATATAAATAAATCTAATTCATTGTCACGTTGAATTTTAATAGAAAACTAAATTGAACATCTGAGGCGCATTTAATTTTTAGGATTTGAGGTTAGTAGTTTGTACAATTGACTACATCTTAAATATTTTGGTGAAGTTATGATCTTAAGTATCAACTTTATTATTGCGTCTGAAATAAATTTTTACTTAAAAAATTATTGTTTATAATTGCTAATTGTATTAGCTTTTCTATCATTATCACTCTGTTGAGAAAATATATCGTTAGTATCAAACTGTTATATAATTTTTCAAATTAAAGTTTCAGAATTAGATTATAATTTTTTTATAAGTAGTAATAACAACTATACATTAGGTGTTAGAAATTTTAATTATATGTACTACAAAGTAGACAAGCCAATCTTCTTATATCTTTACGCAATAATCATTATAAAACAGCAAATTTCCCTCAAACAAGGAATACATATAGATATTCCGTTATTTTCTCCTCCTACTTGTTATGACATAGAGGTATGAGTAATTTTCTGGTCGTTGGCATGTCATTTTTCTCTGTGACCCGAATTCTCTTTTAAGTCGAAGTGGTACTAACGGTCCTTGCAATTTATTCATGTAGGGAGTGCGATTTTCATTAATATCCTTTTGCCTTATCTTACTTAATTATCGGAGAAGTTAAATGGAATACGTTACTTTATATGAAGTCAATAATTGATAACTATCGAACTCAAATGAACACGTCTTTTCGTTGGGTTATTCAGTGTTAAAATCTTTGCAGTGACCCACTTTTATATGGTAATGAAAGTCTATTTTCTTCTCCTTGAAGTTCTATAGAATGAATATTTTTAATAGTTGGAATTTACGCGAATGTAGAACTCCCACCTCACATTCTCCTCTGACCAAAGTATATGCCAATGTTACTTTAGCAACGTGATTATTAATGATTGAAAATCTAATATTCTGACTCTTTCATAGTTATATTTTAATTCTTAAACTAAGGATTGATATAAATTTTTATTGCGACAACTATTTGTTAAACCCTGCTTTGTTACTCTATTATGACTAATACTTTTAAGTAAAATCTATAAAAGTAAAACTTATTACATCATTGATATGTAGAGGTTGATTTCGAGAACATGATTTTCTCAAAATTCCGTGCATATTTACTTCCCTCAATATAGTTTCGTCCCATTTGCTTTGATTGATGAGGTGAAATTAGATTTCCCTTGGAGGTGGTCCTACGTTGTAATCGGCCAGCGCCCGGAATGTATGCAACGCGCTGGTCCCACCCAATCCCTTTCACTTTAATCAAGGGAAGTGAAAGGCCAAGGAGCGATCACAGCCCTTCTGAACCGCGGATTATCAATTAGAATACAAAAGCCACGGTGGCGTTGTCCATAGCCTTTCATCGTCATTTGTCAATCGGATTCACTCATCCATTTGGTCGTAATAAACGAAAGCGGCATCTATTAAATGTCGGGCAGTCGAAGGACGATTGATTGCTCGTAACTTCATCATAAAGTCGTCCTCTTGGAATGAACTTTTAAATTGCCATCGGTATCGACAATATGTAGTATCCGCATTACTGTCGTTAATTAATAAATATGGATACTAATCGCGATATTTATGAAAAATAAACCGCCAACTAATTCATTTTCCACCCAAATTTCGTTTTTTACGTATAAAGCTATCTACCGATATTTGTAGTACAACATGTATCTTCTTGATCATTACTGATAGCAATATAATCATCAAAGGAATTAAAACACTTTTGTATTATCAATGTAAGGCTGTGATTTTCTTTCCGTTTGTGGAAATTCAGGCTATCACTTGTTCCTAATGATACCGATTCTCACAAAACGTCAAAACATGTAACTCATTGAAGAGATCTGTAATACTATAATTTCGGAATACTGGTCGAACGAATACCTCATATTTGAGGGATGTGTTTGAAAACCGTTGTTACATAAATCTCTCAGTAATTTTCATTATTCCAAACGTTTTCTCTCCATATCACATTTGCCAATTTTCATGGTATTTAAATTTCAGAGTAAATTATATTTTTCTGCGGAGTATTAATAAATGTAATACAATTTTAAGCTATCTTTTTCCGAATTTATGCTAGAATTTTAAAGCTGAGTTTGTAGAATTTATTTTCCAGATTTTGAATTCAACCGTTTCTTATAGTATTCACATTATTAGTCTTTATCAGAGCCAATCTGAAAATGGTAGAGCATTATTTACGAATAGTTTTCATATATTTCTGAATGAAACCCATCTTATGGGATAGTGAAATTAACATTGGTCTTGTCATCGTTATTGATTTAACATTTTTCATTCCTTTTTGATCAGTAATATTATCATCTAAGAAAATGTTTATAATATTTTTATACAATTATCGTATAAGTAACTTGGCGTTTATTTTTATGCTTAATTATTTTTTAACAATCTCTCTTAGAACAATCTATGCGAAATATAATTCTTTCAGGATTTTATGTTATCTTTTCGTTCCCTGTAATCTCATGGTTAAGTAATTGAATTTCCGCCTTACAATAGCAAGATTATTTTTACTATCATCCTCATTGATTATTCTTCTATTTTCCTTTTCTGTCAAAATATGTGTTATTTTTTTATTATTTTCATCCTATATCTATGAGTTTATATCCTGTCAACTATAATGTTAAGATTTTCGATTCCTAATTCTTTTTCACCGGTCTGTTCATCACTTTCATGCTGCAATTATCGTAAATAGTTATATTCTTCATTTTGTGATACCCTATTTTGATGAATACACGTGCGACGGGTTGGTAAAGGGGTCTGCGTGGCGCGACTGGTATACTTGATGGAGAGAGGGTAATTTTTCCCTTTTCATTTCCCCTTTTCGTTTCGTACCGTAGATTTTTCCCACCCTTCCTTGAATGAACGGAGTCGTGTAGGATGACTCTCTGCCGTACAGCTCGACACAGTTAAGGCTTCCTCCGCTTGGAGTCGTTCTGTACAATGCTGCGAAGTGCGGCAGACGGTTGAACTAGCTCCCAGCTTCGTTGTGAGTTGTTCGCTAGCGACATCTGGCTATGACGTACTAACCATGGCGGCATTTTGAATTGCTTTATAGAGGAGTCACTTCAAAAGAATAGAGAAAGAAAGGAGGGTAGTTGTTTTTCACATGTTTATTGGTTAAAATATACTTTATCCCTTTAAATTTAAAATATTCTCATTATCTTAACTCAATATCCTAAACAATCGGTTACATTTATGAGTAAGAATTCTTTTGTTAAAAACTTTCTAGAGTAGCAAAATGTGTAATTTTTAATATAAGCATTATCCCGTGTGATAATGAATTTAGTATTTCGTTAAGTATTCATTCCAATATATTTTGAGTCTTATAATTAAATTAATTGTGAAACAACCTCTGCAATACCAACAGTGGCCTTACTTAACTATATACTTGATATAGTTTAAGTCAGAATCAATTTATTGTTACTAAAAACATTGTGAATAATTTATATGTAGATATATGTAAAGTCTAAATTAATAGGCATCTCTATACTATATCTGTCATAGGCTAACGTGGACTATTTTTCTTAAATAGAGTAATAGTTTATAAAAAAATCAGCTATTAACGAGAATGATTTATTAGTTGAGCTTTTAGACTCTAAAATAATCGCAATCTTATTTTTTACATTGCATTTTGGTAAAGATTACACGATATAGATCTGTGTTCTTTTTCCTCCTTTATTTTCTATGTTTCTTGAAAGCGTCTTTGATTTTATCGTTAAGTCTTGAGCTAAGAGGCACGGACATCTTTTTTGGATTAATCTTCTCTCAAACTTTCATTTCGTCTTAAGAGAGAGGGATTTCGGTTTACCCGAGAAATTTTTAATCCAGAAAGAAAGTTCCGTTACAAAGGACAGTCATATAGTCGGTTTTGGTTCCTTTCTCATTTTAAAGAAGATTAACTCTCGTGACTTTCTCTGTCATTTTGTCCTTAATACTCTTGAACATTTTCGTCGTAGCTTCCGTAGGATATCTTATACGATTTTCTTGCTTCACTTTTGTGTTAAAAATTGTAAAAGATTCGCTTTTAAGTCGTAGATGTATAAAGCTCTTGAATTCTATTCCCTATTTTAAATTCTTAATTTGCCTACGACATTTATTTTTAATAATAATACGTATTCAATTATTGTGTTAATTTAATCTATGACGTTCTTTTACTGATGCATGGACCATAAAACTATATGAGTTGATAACGATACTTTATTTACCCGTTTCTTATTTTCCAGACTCGTGCGAATTGTTACGAATTCACTTAAAATTAGAGCTTTGTTATTTATTAAAGAAGAACGGATTTTATTATGTGTAACCAAGCGTTATCATATCCAAAATCTTTATATCATTTCATAAGTAAATTATATGGCTAAGCATCCAGAATAATAATAATTAATAAAAATTAACATAATTCGAGAACTTATATTAATAAAAGCATTCTGTGCTTGGAATAATTTTACACATATTTTTTTGGTGTCTGTGGCGGAGTGATAGGCATGCCAACTCTCCAACGCTGAGGTCCCGAGTTCGACACTCGAGTAGGAAATTTCTTTTAAGGACGTGGATGTTAGTATAGGTCCATTGTTGATCTGAGTACCGCACAGTGATTGTGAAAGAAGTATATGTTTTGGGGTAAATGTTAAATAAATCATTAAATATGCATTTTAAATAAATCGTTCTTTGTAACGATAATCTTGTATATCTTTCGAAATTGTTAGTAATAGTTATTCACATTGAGGAATAAATGAGCCGTTTTGAATATATATATATATATATATATATATATATATATATATATATATATATATATATATATATATATATATATATATATATATATATATATATAGATGCATTGAAAGAATCCTCTTAGGCATTTTATTCTATTTCTTGGATCGGAGGAAAATTTATTCCTTTTGAATGCTCAGATAAAGCCATATAGCTTCCGTAACCAAGTTATCCTCATCGATGAATGATCGGAATAAGAAAAATCATTACTTAACTCACTGCCGTCGCGACAAATAGGACATGATTAGTATTTCTATGAACTCGTAATATTTCCGCGCCGAGTGTCTGCTATAGTTTCGTTCTTGGCTGGCATGCCAAATAGAACGGATGAGGAAAATCCTAGAATCACTTACCCTTGACTCGGTTTTTTTTGCACCATTTCAAAACTGTACTCGCGAACTCACTAAGTATCCACAAATCTATCGGCTCTCTTTAATTGTTATACCGAGTGCGATGAGATGGCGAAGCCCTCATGACCTTCGCAAGGGCAGCAAACAATCGTCCTTGCTTTATTGTCCTCAGACGCCATCTGAATCCGGAATCGGCGGCTCTTCAAATCCTCGATTCTCTCATTCCCGAGATTAGTTGGCGCTACGCGAGATCCATACTGAATTCCGTTGAATTCCTCTAAAAGGAATGTTGTCGATCCCTTGGACAATTCCCCCATCCACTTAGAAAATCACCGTGATTCTGTTTTGTCTCTGGAATTAACTTTCGGTCCATGATCACTTTTAATGGGATCTCACAGGTCGTGTTGTCCGTCGGATTATTCCAAATTAATTCATTGCAAGTTACCTTGAAAAAGGACTGAGGATAAATGGTGTTCTCGAAAATGATTAAAGTCAGTTTCGGAGTTTAATTAAATAGAGGCGCATAATTAGATGTTAATGCACGAAATTACTCTTCATTACATTCAATGTGATTTTATGTGTATATATTCAATTATATATTTTTTTACCTCTATTTTGTATCAAATTTTAAAACATGTTCATTTTAAAACAAAAGTTTAACTTGAATACATTTTTTCGAAGCGTAATTTTAATTATTCTGATGAAGATTTTCTAATTTTATATGATTTATGAATCCGTAGAGTTAAGAGTCTGGTAAAATAAAATTATTCAAGAGTTCAGGATTAATAATGTCCAAATTGTCTCTCCTCTTCTGAACCGAATTAGAAATAGAACGAAATGGAACTATTAAACAATGTTGAACATGAATCTATGTTACTATTAAATTTTGTCTCCACTTGAATGGATAGGTTGATTGTTGTTACCTTAAGTAACTGATTTTATTTTATGTAACTAAAAGGTGTTTTCTTTGCCGTACATTATTCCATTCAGATTTATTTTCCAAATTCTTAGCATGAAATGTACCAAAAGGTATGACGAAGTCTTGGAATACTTAGCGCGTTGCAAACATGAGCATTACTTGCATGGATCCTAGCATTCGTAGAAATCGTGAATGGCGCCTTTGTTTTCATCCTCCGCTTTTCTCTTCATTTTCCTTTCGGAGTGCTTTTCCTTTACTTAGCGCCATTCCTTCCAAGGACTGCAACCAGAGAGGCGCCTTCCTAGAACCCCTGCCCACTCTCCCCCACAATGATAGACGTTATGTTTATTGGACTGCGTTTTCTTGGTGCATTTTTACGGCTCGTCGTTATGCCTCAGCCTGTCCTTTGACCGGACGTTTATTTGTTTTTATGCCCAAACCGTGGGCGTTATTTTCGTCTCTGGCGGTAGACAAATCAACTCTTGGCATCTAATCACCTCCTCATGTCGTATATTTTAGAGCTAATTAATTTTATGTCATTCAATTCTGTGTGATGTAATTTTGAAAAAATTTCTCGTTCTTCTTTTATTTACACTTCTCTACAAGCCGCCTCTATTTATAACAATATGGTACCTACCGATCTTAACAGTATTATTTGTAATAGTTTACAACTATGTTGGATTGCCCGTTATACGCTGATTTTCGTGAAGCTCTAAATTTCAATGCTGTAGAAGTAGATACTAGTTTTGTGGGTAATGTCATAACTGAATGGACAGTTCAAAGTATCTGTCTTTCGTTTCTTATTCTTGGACTCTTTACGTAACAGTCAGATACATAAGTTTTATTAAAGATCACCAACCGGAGTTTGAATTATCAAAATATCAATTCAAAAAACAACGTTTAATGGTGGCTTTGATTCATGGTCAATTTAATCTTTTCCATAAGTATCTTTTCTCTAATAATACGATTCCATTAATGCGCTGAAAGTAAAAACTTTAAATTTTATTGCTCGTTTAAAATCAAGTATCAGAGCTCGGTTTCACTATTTATACACCTTGCTCATTCTAGAGATTTTTATTACTTGTCCTTCTGTGGCGTTAAACCTCTTTCTTCGAACAGAAACTCCTGTTTCGTTCGTGAGTCATCAGTGGTGGACTTCTCGCGTTACGTACGAACAACATTTTGAATATGCCCAGTAGAATCACCTGTCCCGTAGGTTCACTTCCATCAGTACTCATCCAGAGAACCGGTAGATCACCACGAGGAATAAAAGCACTCGCCTTGTTTACACACGAGTCATCCTCTCTTTCTATTTCTGTCTCCGTCTGCATTCCCCGTGAACCCCCTTCGCATCCCTTTTAGGAGCAGAATTATGGTGTCGTCCCTTGGGGCGGGGTTCGAGGCCTCTGTATTGGAAATCCGACGCGTGGGAAGGGGTCGCCCTGGACCGGTTGTCGCTCTCCGCAATCTTTTTCTTCGCAAAAGGAAAATGCCTCTGCTGATTCATCCTCGGTGGCGAAATCCTCCCGAGAGGAGATGCATTTATTCCCCCTTCGTCTCGAGAACGTTCTACAAAGCGAGATGGTTCTTTTTTCTTGCGAAGATCCTCCGTCGATTTATGACCGAAGGACTAAGTTCCCCGAATCGCTCGAGTGGTATATCCACTTGTCAAGTGCTTCTTTACGTGTAATGCGCTTGTTTTGCATCGTCCACCGAGTGAATTTTGCGATACAAGCAAGGCGACTGTTTTCAAGCCTCGGAAATTTTAATGATCGGTTTTATTAGCCGGAGGTGGAGATTTAATATCTGTGTTCGTTGTGAGTACGTTTAGTTTCGACTTTTTTTCTGAAGGCATTGCTGTATATAAATACCGATAGTGTAAATGAAAAGCGAGGCAATACTGACAGTATAACGTCATAGTAGGTTTTAAACCACAAACTATTTTAAGTAGTTTAATCGTGGTGTTTGTATATTTCAAAACGAAGGAAATATAGATGTGGAGGATTGAGATTTACTTAATGGAGAATTTATTTTGGTATTTTCGTGTAGTATAAAAATAAAATTATTATAATAGATATATGTTTTTAGGAATAGGGAAGTAGTCTTCTGAATTATTTTCAGCCATGGAATTATGTATCACTACTGTTTTCTATTTTGAGTTATATGGGCAAAGTGAGGGGATTCATAGGTGGAAATGAAAGTAATCGTTGGCTGATACTTCATGTTCAGTTGTCAAGTCAATAAAAAAGTAAAGCTTTCCAAGACTGAATTTTAAATGCATTCTTTCAGCTTTTTTCAAGCTAATGTATACGAACGGCTCTTGCTAGGTGCCAATGCTCATCCTCTTTAATCGGGATTTTCTCTCCATTAGACCTCTCACTCGAGAAAGTAGGTATCGCAGTTGAAGATGCTAGACCACCCACAGTTCCCAAAGCCTCGCATCCTAAAGTAAATTGAGCCGAAAGAAGTGAAACGGAGGGTATAATAGGTTTGACGGAAGATCGGATTTTCTGCATTGGGTTCGCTCTTATGCAAATGGTGCGTTTATTGGTTGACTTAGAAATTGCCAGCGGACGCTCGACCTTCGGTTCCAAAGCTCTATATACGAGTTTCGTTTGAGCCATGAACAGTGAAACTACTAGCTGAACCGCAGATGGGCGGTTTCTCCATAATCCCGTGACTTGTATCGAGTCATGGTTGAGAGTTTCTCGTCGAAAGTCAAGCGCAAGACAATTCACCACTCTTTTTCTAAGTTATTTCACCTTTCTCCTTACGTTATACCGTTATTTATTGTCCTAGATATGGTTATTTATTCGAGACAAGGATTAGATCTCTTATTTTCCTTTGCCTTATTTATTTGTAAAACTACTCCACCTATCAATTAATTTCCAAATATGACCCAGCCTCCGTAAGGGGATATGGTTGTTTAACTCGACGCGCCCACAGTATATAAGATGTCGCTGATGATTAATTTCTTCATTCATGATTTTTTTACCTAAATTTATGACTCAGTTTTGCGTAAATTAGGATTTTAGTTTTGAAAATTTTCCGAGAATAGTAGCTAAGTTGTTGATAAACTATCAATATAATATTTGCTTTTAAACTATATACAATCGTATGGTCATTCTTTTCTTGTTTAGTTTTTGAGTCAATATTGTTACGTAAAAGTTTGATTATTTACGACTAACTTATAAGTGGCGAGTTGAAAGTAGTAACTTGCTGTAACAAATTAGGCTTATTTTAGTTCTTCGAAATTTTTATCAGTTTCTTGAGCAAAGAACACCAATTTACAATAACAAACATTTTCTCGAATAAGCCCAACAAAGATATTTATGAAAGTGGTGGAATTAAGTTTATATAATCCGATATTAGATAGCTGTTCGGACTGTGAAACATGAGCTTTCAGCCGCAAAGATAAGAAAATGGCTAAGTATTCAGTGTGTTCGTTGGTTACTAGATCAAAGAAATGTTAAAAATAAACTTTGAAGCGCAAGAAACAGATTTTTAATGAACCTGAAGGTTAAACATGTTAAATTAGAATGCAGTTTTCTCTCGACCATTCACCCTGTTGTAAATACTTGAATTAAGTCCTTTGTTGTCAGAACAAGATAAACCTTTAGGTTTAACACCTTCTTTTAGACTTTAATTTAGCATGCCTTAACAAGAAACCGGAGTTATGAGACTGCAGAATCATTAATTATCTCGATTTTAATGCGCGTCAGCCTTGGGAAGTCATGCTCCAGTTGAAAGCTCTTGACGACTTTCAAGAAGGACATTTATTTTGGAGGGTCATTATGGAATAACCTGAACTTTCTCGTTGGAAATTAAACTTTGTTAATGACGCCCTTCTAAAGGCTCATGTGTTCGCGCTCTGATTATTTTTCTCGACTCGTTTCTATATTTTCATTTTATTGAACTTAATGATTTTTTTAACATGCCTCATTTTCACAGCCTCATTATTTCCAATATATTTTACTTCCGTGTTTATTTATATTTACATGATTTTCTATCAATTGGCTTTCTATTTTTGTATTTCTCTTCTTATATTTTTATGTTGTATTCGATTCTTATTAAGTAAATTTAATATAGGATTTGTGATTGTAATTCATATAATAATGAGTATGAATTCATATCCTTCGAAAGGAATAACATGTCGAGCGTCAATGTTAGTTATTATTTTGCTAACGAAGTTGAATTTTCTCTCCTTTTTAAGTCTTATAGTTTATAGAATGCACATTTATTTAAGTACGTAGCTATGAGAATTTTAGATATTCTACCTTCACAATTTTAAATGTTTCTCATTAGCGATTTCTGTATTTCCATGATCATTATCAATCTCATCAAATGTAAATTTATGAATAGTTTTGTAAAATGCACTTTCATGTTTTTAATAAAATGTCTTTTTTTTATCCGTAGGTAAGTTCTTGAGAATCACGTGTTATGGAGTGGAGACCGTGGTACGGCCTTCTTCATTGTGAGTAAAGAGTGCTCCTCCAAAAGAGCCTCGTTGCATTTGGTACTCCGTGTCGCATTCGACCCCTTCATCGTTGCAGGAGTTTAATATATTGGATTTTTCCGCCTGCGATAAATCATTTCATGTCACTTTTTCAACGGATGGAAATCAATTGCTTTTGATGTTCTTCAAGTTGGTTCTTCCTCTCTCTAACTTCCCCTGCTTCTCCAGCATCCCTTTGGGTGTAATGGCACCCACCTGCTTCGTGTTAGCTCCCTGGTCATTTATAGCGACCGTCGGCTTGAATGAGTATTTTTTCCGTACCTCATTTCATCCTTCTATGTACCGAATTGGCCATTGTCCCAATTTCGCCCTCTCGAATTTAATTCACGACCTTTGTTACGTTCCGTCGTAAAAAGTCTGGACAAAAGCTTGTCTCGTCTGGGGGCTGTAAAGAGCGGTTTTTTTCGTGGGCGAGAAGCTCTAAATTTAAAAAGAAATTAATTTCGTCCGAGCGGTTCTTTTTGTCGCGCGGAAAGCTTTGTTACGTGTTGAATCGTCGGCGTACTTTAAATCAATGCCAACGTTTGTATAATGAATTACGTCCACTGCTCACTTAATATGGATTTAGTGGTGTATTCTCATCCATTTCTAAGAGTGAACTTTTCCTCCAAATTTTTAACTTGTTGGTGATGGTATTTTGTTATCTTTATTAATAATTTATAATGTTGATGTGGCATATTTCAATTTATTGAAAATTTAATTTCATTCTGCGGATGAAATATTTTTTATGCGTTTAAATTAAATCTGCATTCACTCCGAAATGTCAAACGCTACTTAATAGAGACATCTCTCTAAGACTACTGAAATTATTTTATGTTTACGAAGAAATTTTTTAGAATAAGAATTGATTTCCATGAAATTTAGATCCATTTAGAAATTTCCTTAGTCCCTTTTCAATACTTTATAAACTCAAAAAATGAAGTATAAGATTTCTAAAATATTTTATTAATCTGTGCACCTATGTATGTTTTCTTTAAAGCTTTTAGAAGGGTTATACTATCATCCTTGCTTTTAGTGAAAGATTATAAATGTTTGTAAATGATAATGATTTTTGTTATATAAAAGTTTCCCTTAATGGTCACGTATAAGTTTTTTTTTCTAAAATGACTGTTATTCAATAGAATTTTTACTCATATCAAAATGTTACATAAGAGTTATAATGGAACATTTTAAGGAAGGAGTAATTTTTTACTTACACTGTAGTTAAAGAGGTCATGATTTTCGTAGATGAATTCATAAGAAGACCTACATAATATAGAGATCATGAAAGATTTATTTAGGTTGCCGTATTAGTTTCCACTCTCTCCAATATGTTTTATTTCAACCTCAATTCATCATGAAAAGAAGATGATCGTATCGAAAACAAGTCATATCTCGCGAAGGGGACGGAACGAATCAGCGGCTAATTTGCAAAACATATCAGCCCCAAACTATACCAGTTTATAATGCAAAGATAATCAAATGGTGCCGAATGTATATGCGATCGGTTACGAAACCGCGATCGCCGTCTTCATCAATAGCACGTCAAGACTCATTATCTTTCTCGGACACGAGCAGTTCGATTCTCGGATCGCATCTCTCCTTATATGCTCTCATGAATCATTCATCGACAGATAAGGACCTAATTCGGAGTCAATCAGTCATGAGCCGGGCGAAGCCAAGAGAAAGAAATCGAGTTAATATAAACACAAAAGTCTCTACTTATCTCGGCATCTTCAGCATTTTCTCTCCGTGGGTCCACATCCAGTCTAATCGCGTTCACCTGGTGGGAAATTCCCCCCGGGGTCCGTCCGAGATTGCTCACCCTAGGATCCACCCGATCCGCGTGGGCGGCAGACCAGGTGCGCTAAAGCGTGCCGGAGGAACAGATAGTAGAGATATCGGCGCCTGCAGCTCTCCCAGTGTGCAAAATCGATACATATAATGCGGCCCCAACCTCTTATTCTCTCGAAGGCGTAGGAGTTCTTATTCTTAACGCGTTTATGAATGGAAGTGGGTGTTTTTTTTTATGGAGGGATCTATGCCGGTTTCTCCTCACCGTTATGGATCTAAAGGCGGTATCTAATGTCTAAAAGGTGGACTAGGATGACGCTTCATCATTAAGGCCAACGAACTCGGTTGTGATTAAGTGCGTTTTGTTCTAAGAAGCGAGTTTCCGGAAAGGAGAGGTTTTATGCATATTATAAAATTCAACATCTGCCTCGGCGATTCATCGTTCTTTTCCGGTGTATTATTCATCCCATAAATCTCAGTGATTTTCTACGACTGTTATCCTTGTAAAATTGAGGACGTTGAATTTTTCGTGGAAGCGGTCATCTGTTTTCGTCTTATGTTTAATAATTTATTCGTAATTTATCAAATCTATCGAAAGGTAGCCAAGGCATCGCTTACTTATGTCATTCAGTTTAGATTTTTAAAATTTTAATGATGTGTTTTACGAAGTTGTTTTTTTCTTTGAAATCTAAATACATCGAATCGAACTTTCTTTTCGAAAATTACAATTGTTCCGGCCTCGTTGTGATATCGTAGCTTATATAGCTTCCTCGATTATCCCAGTTTTTCGTTATATTTGGTTTTATTGCGTTTAATTCGTAGAATACATTCATGTAATAGTGGTCAATTCCATCATTTGTTTAAATTTCTGGAAATTTTAAATTTTGGTTAATTAAGAAAAGTGTAAGTGAAGAAAATTCACAGTAAATTATAATTTCAACTCTACATACCTGTAATAAATGCCATTATTATTTACCTTTCCAAATAGACCGGGAAAATGTCGCTCTATCCAACCCTTTTCTTTCTCTGAGAAAATATATTATTATGTCGATATATATGTAACTCGATTCTTTTTGTAATTTTGAGGTATCACCTTTTATTCATCTACCTATTTCGTTATACAGGTTGCAACAGATTTGTGTCCAGCGTATCATCCATTAGCTCATATCGCAAGTTATTCATGACGTCATATCTCTTAACGAGATCTAATGATTCTCCTTACGAAGTCAGTATCACCAACTTCCTAATCATCTGCTTATAATCATTGCTCGGATGATTGGCATTGCTTTCTTTTCTTCCTAATCTTTGATAATTAGCCTTGTTTCTCGTTAGTCTTCGACTAAACCGTGATGTTAAGCTTAAGAAAAAGCGTGAAGTTAGATTAAGCAATTCTTTTTTCTCCCACCTTTTTAAGGCTTGGGAATAGGATTGGGAAAGAATTGTTCATTAGCGCTATGCTCGGAGATTCAATGGTATTTTATTTTTCCATCTGTAAAACTCTTGAAGTCACTCGATTATATCTAGAATTTGATGGTATGTTTGTACAAATGCTATTTTTGTGATAGATATTTTGAATAGGTTGTGTCTACTTTACCTTATATTTTGTTCTACAGTTGCATTATTCGTATTAACAAAGTCGCAAATATTTCATTGCTCTATAAATATTATGGGACATTTATTGCCGTTTTAATGGGAAATAAAACTCTCATTCGTGTCGAAGTATAATGAAAACGGCAATAGCTCGAGGTAATTTGCATATCCCATCATTATTCGAGCTCCTCTGCTTACTTATTACGGATTCGCTCATGGAGAAAGTCAACACGACAAGTTTACTTCTCTACTCGCCGAACCCACACACGAGTAACGTTAACAAGTAAGATGTGTACCTCAAGTCAAAGACGGAATCGGTTTTACTTCTCGTAAATTTTGGTCACGTCTCATTTACGCCTGTGGATTTGAAATCACTGGGATGTTTGCATATTTTTCGCGGAATCGGTCGTATTTTGTTTTTTTTTGCAGTTGTTTAAGACATCCGAGGGACATCGTTCGTGAACCTTGACGTTTAAGATAGGGCGTCGCGACGCGCCCCGGCGTCTTCGCCTACTCTCTGGGCGTCTCCACATTCCTGTCCTCGCACATTCCCTACCCAACCCACTCTTGGATGCTATCGCTCTATCGGCCCTCCGCCTATTCACATTCCAACCGTCCCCTTCCGGTCCTTCCACGCGCCCAACTCCAGCACCCCCTTCCGGGAATTCGGAACACTTAATTCATAAAGGCGCCAGCGAATCTCCCGCCCATCTCGACTCTTGTCGCGTGCCGATTCATAATAACGAACAAACATCTTGGCTCTCTGTTTTAATACGATCGTGTATTTTGGAGAATAGTTATGCTTGGAACACGGGGAGAAAAATTCTTAAATGAAAGTTACTTTACCGCATTCGGTTAATAATTTTTTGTAGGCTCAGAAGGGTATCCATATTTTACAATATAGCATTTCTCTCTATATTTATGAAATTATTGGAGTAGAAATAGCATCGGGATGTGTTAATTACTTTTTACTTATTTGATTATTTCTATATAAAGCGTAGAATGTAGTAAAAATTTCTTGTATATTATCCGCAGAAACATGTAGCATATCTTACTTTTTACGAAATATGTTAAACATTTTCAGTTATAAATTTTGATATCTTATTAAAAGAAAACCAATTGTTCTATAATCTTCTTTTTTAGATAAATATGTTGGAAATGCTTCATGTCATTAACACAATATTCTGAAATAATCTGCTATTATTTTTCTATCTGTAGTTTTAATAGTACGTTCAAAATGAGTTATGGTTTTTGAAGCCGATGCTGCAGATATTAATTCCCATATTCGCAGGGCATTTTGAAGGTTAGAAAGAGGATATTTCCCGCCATTCTTTGTGCTTTTCCCACCCCTCCATCCCATGAATAAAATTCTTTCGATGATGATGTATCACATATAAATATATGATTATGAACGAACACGATAGTGTAAAAAATCTTACAGAATTAGGAACCTGTCCACGATTCAATGTTTTAAATTCAAGGTTATCTTGTTCATCAACGAATTTCAAGGTATAGCTTCGCTATGATGCATAATGAGTAATTTAATGGTTTCTCTCTCAATCGTTATGGAGTATATATACCTTGATAGACAAGGTAAGACGTTTTTACATGTTAAAATATTTCTGTAAGTGTTTAAGTTGTCCACTTTGCTGTTTTGTATCATAAACAGTTTCAATCCGCTATTATTTCATGGGCGTTGGGAGTGTTATATAAATACACAGCCCAGTATCTCGTGTATCGTCTTTTTTATCTTTCATTGGGGTTTGAGACTATTTTTTTAAATCGTAACTATTTAGTTAAAGAATGAGTGTAACTATTTCAAGTTTAAAGTTTTCTGTTATATATTCTAGTAAAGTTTTGGAAAGCATAACCTTTTGATTGTAATCATGTGTTATGAGGTCAAATTTTGAAGCTTAAATAACAGGTCAGAATTTTTCACTTTGATTGTTAGGCTTAAAGTGTTTTCATAAATGGTCGACAAACTGCGCAATGTGGGTTGCCTGCAGAGAAGGCGTACTGTTTAAACTTAAAAAGTAGCAATGGATAGGAAAGTAAATAAAAGTCATATTTTATAAATGTCCTTCAGGGGATATTTTTAGGCCCAACTGAGCAACTTCCATTAGTGTTTATCCCGGGTTGCTGTATCATCCTCTTAAATAATCATTGCTCCAAAGAACAGATTTGACTTCATGTTCATTTCATATTCAATAGGCTAATACGCAATTCACTCTGAAGCGGTGGACCCGCTCTCAGGTTTATGTCGAGATAAGCGCGTTTCGACTCGAAATGTTCGCTAAATTCGACAACTGGATAAAAACCTGTATTATCCTGTGACGAGTTTATCGCAATGGCGAGTAGTTGTGACATGTTAATTTGAAAGTCATTTGCCGCCCGTGATTGATGCACGGGATTAATCCGGCTTCCAAAGATCAGACGGTAATCACGTTAGAGTTAATGATCGCGCATGGTTTGGATCTCACTAATGACTCATCTTTTAATAAGACGTTGTAGCTGCGGACGAATGACTTTTTCCATGACTCGTAAAATTGATTTCCATTTACAATCGAGACTGAGCAGAAAATAGATTCGTCCTTCGCGCGGAACACGAATTACCTTTAACGTTGCACGAATACCACTCATTTGCGCGGGTGATCTTTTATATTTAGATCCGTTTCCCTCTAGAAATTTACCGTTGTATGTGTGCTTTCATTAACCGGATGGATAGCCTTTTTTTCAGTTCTAATGTCGCCGAAAAATATTCCTTTCTGGACTTTATAGGGAAAGTAAAGAGTGATTATCCTTCAAGGTCTCGTTGCTGGAACACGCCGCTGCTGTGTACTCAGATATTCCCTTTGATGTGTGGCATTCACTCATACAGCGCGAGAGGTAATTGCGAAACATTGGGAAGCTTTTCAGGATGAATGGAAATGTTCCTAAGGTGTTTCTAATTGTGGGCTGCCGAGGTCATTGGTTTCTTGGCAGTTACGTCTCCTTTCAACTGAAACATTTCCGTTTGTACATTATTTTTGGGAAACTCCTTTGTAAAGAAAGTAAACACCTTCGCTCATGCCATTCACGCTTTTAATTCTTTGCCTACCTCCTAAAATTATGAATTTAAAATAATAAAAGATAGAAATTTAATTATAAAATCAGCTCTTTCCCTCACATCAGTCATCTTAATCCCAATCACAAAAATTAGAACGACAGAGCTTACATTCCTCGTTTTGGGTGTTAATTTAAGTTATCTAATACTATAGAAAAATAATAAAATAATTTTTAATTTTTAAAAAAGAAAAATAATATTCCGATGCAAATTTTAAGAATGATTAGAAATTTTCGTGCGTTGACTCAAACATTCGTCTCGTATAAGGAAATGTTTGTGCTCTAGAATAGCCTTCGTATATAGCATTACAAATAATATCTCAAAATTAACGGTTTAAGTCTTTTATTTTCCTCATTCGACCCTTTGTGATATACCGCTGTAAAATTCACGGTGTCACGATTTTATCCTTTCACTCGATCGATTCCCGTTCATATCCTCACGAATTGCATGTTTCGTGCCCAGCAATATCCGTGATTCTCATTTTTGTGTGGCGTATCTACGTATACATTAAAACTCAATAGAATATCTTTTCGGCGTATGGGATGCTGAAAATTCAATTATAGAACTATTCGTTTACGCCCTTAACATCCATATCTTGATGAACACAGAGAACTTCTATTTTCTTTTTGCTCGTGCGGTAAAGAATTTTGGGTGCATACCTCATTTTATAGCGATTTTAATGATTCAATCTTAAAAGCCTCTATTTTATTCTTTGATTTTGGTCGTATCTAATTGAACAAAAGTCAAGAACTTGTCTTTATTCAGGACTTAAATATCAATAATTAAAGAAGAATATTATCGGTCGGGATCGACATTCTATTTATGAAGCAAACATCTCCCTATGCCGAAAGGGAGGGATTCGAAATTCTTTAAAGGTCGTATAAACCGGTGAGATTAATGCATGACAATGGAAGTAACTTTCATTCTATCGAAGAGTACTTGTATGAATGTGTTTATTGGTTATTCAATGCATACGAGATGTTGCACATAGGTGGGGAGTGGTTTATAGACGCCGAACAATCAGAAAATGTAAAATCGTAGCCATTGGTAAACGTGCAAGTGAAAATCTTTAGCTTTCAATGAATCGACTGCTGTTTTATGCTTCGCTTGTATGCTTAGGCTAAAACTTGATAGATGTGATAGTTTTTCTATCGATTTATGTTATTTATATAAATCTAACTTTCTTCAGGGACACTTCTCTTGTAAGTTTTTATTATAAAGTTTACAGAATCCTGATCGTATGATTGGTCTAAACAAATTCAGGAATAAAATATTTTTAAAAAATGCTTACGGTAGATATAAATTGAATCCCATGTGATAGAGAGAAGTTGAAGAATGCCTTTTTCAGCAAAAAACAACAATATTACCTCAGTGTACGCTATTTATTTTCTGAATTAGCATCCCAATGTATGATTAAATATTATTATACATATAATTGTGACCTTTATATTATTCCTTCCGAAATTTCAGAACCCATCTATTCCATCAGTCTTTTCGATTATCTCAAAACGCAGTTTTACTCGAAATATATCCTTCTGTGGAAATGGTTTTTAAAGATTGTCTCTTAGCAGCGCAATGATTAATGAAATTTCATTAGTATTTGGCTTCAATGTTCACTCCGATCGTCGTTCGGACTCCATCCGCAACTGTTTCGCAATTCGAAATGGACACTCTTCATTACCAAGGAATAGTATTCCTCTCTCTAGTCTCCTTCCGCCCACACTTCCCTTTTTGCACTCACACAATGCCCATCATTTTCTTCGCGTTGGCGGACCAGTCGTCGCCACGCCCTCCTAAGGACTGAAATTTTCGGTGACCCAGGTCATCGGGGCGGCCCAACTAGTTCTTCAAAGAATCGCCGATGCTCCGTTGCGATGCAACTCTCAGCTCCGATGGTCGCGAAATCTCGGAGGTCCGAAATGTCAAGGCTCATACGCTATGTATTTAGTTGAAATGAATAGCCGCTACTGTCCTCTCTTGTTTCCCGTGTAATTATCGTTGTTTCTGTCATCAAGGTTACAATTGTGATGGATGTTCCGGAACTTAAGTGGACAGTGTGTCCTTTAAATGTGGTGCTAATCGATGGCGATCAAGGCCTGGGTTATATTTGGTGTAGTTCGTGCTTTTTGATTTCATTTGACAGGGAATCCAATCCTTTTATAGCATCTACTTACCAATTCGAATATTGTTTCTTGTTACGGATAAGCGTTTCTCTTAAAATATTTGGTATGATTTCAAAATTGTAAAACCGTGTTTTATGTTCTACCGCTATTCGATATAATTCTATGGCCCATATTGAATAGTACTCATTTTAATACAATTGTTTCGTATAGCTGCCAGCGACTTGAGCTGATTTTTTATACATTGTATTTAGTGAGAATATATTTAAATGACCTAAGAAATATTTTTTCTCGGAAAGTATGGAGATTTTTATCAAAGTATGGACTTCGATTTTATGGCAATTGAATTCCAGTATTGCATTATGAAATAGATGTGGAGATTACATGGATTTGATTGAGGTCGATAAATTTGATTTTCGCCCTAATTCCATATTTAAAGGAACCTTTGGAGAATATGAAATCAAAGATCAATCGATACGCCAGAGAACTGAAATCACAGATTGTGCAAAAATTGATTTTAATGTTCCGTGTAAATTAATGCAGTATTTTTCAAAAAAAACAAGATGGTGTTCCGCGTATGAAAGAGGGATTTAAGATTATTATAGATGGAGGGTTTCATGTTTAAAAGAAATTTAAAATAACTTTCTCAAAATAAAAATGAATTTCATTCTTATGACCCTTATAATTCTACTAGAATATTACTGTTTGGAAAAATATTTATTGGAAAGGATATTTTGTATCGGATGTATATAGCTAATGAAGGAGCAAAAATAAATTTCATGAACAAAATATAAACGTGAAATCGTGCCATATAATCTTGTAACATACTACTTTATTTTGTTGATAACCCTACGGTTGAACTTGGGAACATTTCAAGTGTAGACTAATTCTTTTTTAAATATCATAAATACATTATTTTTTTGTTATTTCTTAATACCTTAGAATAACTAGCAGCTATTTATCTGCAGAATTAAATTAACTGTAAAGGCGAACGAAAAATCTAGGACGTATATTTCTTTTTCAGAACTCGTTATTCTCATGATTTCCACAGTCTGTACAAGTAACCGCATTTCAGAAGTCAAAAGCGAGAATGGTTATCTGGATTTTGATGCGATCTCAGATATGAAACTCGTTCGTGGAATCTTTCCACTGCCGTCCTTTTATCTTCGTCCTTTCATCTCCGCACAATGCACCCTCAGATTTAGGCACTTCCGAGAAGGCTGCCGTTAACAGTTTAATTCCCCGGCACCTGTTCCCTCTCATCAATCCACAATGACTCGAGCACACTCGTGGGCGTGTTTGCAGAAATAATCCCATCACTCGCTTTTCCCATTCATTCCGCGAAATTGATGGCTCGTAAAGGAGTACAAAGCATCTGCGGATGCGATTTTTCAATCGGATCCCCGTGAGTAATGGACCACTCAATCGGCTCCAACGCCGAAAAGAAGATTTCGCGCTCGGCTGCCCTTTTTGCACGCCATCAATAATATCGCCATTGGATTGATTCCTCTGCAGAATTTACAGTAAAGGTGACTCGGCAGGTAACGCTCCATTGGCGTGTGGGAGAAGTCGCTTTATCTGTTGGTGTTTCGCGTTAGCCGAAGAAAATGTTGGGACAATATTTGAATCCCTCGAAGTGCTTCTTATGGAGCGTGGATCTCGTTGTTGATGTTTCTTCTCCTGGATTTTTTGTTTTCCGTGTGCTCGCAATATTTTTGGACGCTTCATTTTTCTTTCTAACGTTCCTATATTATTTTTATTTATTTAAATGCAGTGTTAAGAATTATAAATTAACGAATCTCTATCGTACGTAATGGTAGAATTTTAATATGGGATTTTTTAGATAATTATGTCATTTTATCTCGAATTTTGAATTAATCCCTATAATAGTTTCCTGATGTTTATCAATCCGTTGATTTTATTAATTTTTATTGCATTATGAAATGATTTGTCTATTCCTTGCATTTTATCTTCAGTTTAAATTTATATTAATTTCTCAAATTTTCTTCATTTAATTTCTATATTTCTATTGTAACGTGTCTCCAAAAGTTTATCATATTGATAAGCTTATTTTGAATAAACGTTTTTCATTTTTCTTATGTGAATTTTAAAGGTCTCTCAGATTCAGATAAATATGTCACGTGAGTTCACTATTCATCATTTCACCAAAAATGTTTATTGCATTTCCATTTGAGTGGAGAGAGCACATTCTTTTTTCATACGATATGAGATACAGTGGTGAAAGGATAATAACATGCAGTTGGAATCCTTTATATGGAATACTAAAGTCCAGTAACCTTTCCCTCTTTTTACTTCAATTGCGTTGTAAAATCATACGTCTCCAAAACACCTGAGAATTCTCGTCTGCTTCTCCTCCCTCGCCTTCCGCCCTTTCTAACGCGCCATCTGTTCGTTATCTTCGAAACACTTCCATTTCGAGACATAAACAGATTAAATCGTCCATTTTCATTTTCTTTACTAAAAGAAACAAGGAGAGTATTACGTAATATGCAAACTATATTATAGGATGAGATTCTATTTTATGGTGAATTTTTTGTCCAAGGTCAAACATTTTTAGACCGGAACTTCCGTAAATATTGATAAAATTTGTATATGATTGAATCGACCATTCTTACATTTAACCCCCCGATGACAAATACAAGTCTCAGATGAGATAAAATCCGATCCACCAGGACTCGAACCTGGGAACTAGTAAATGTGAGAGCTATCAAATACGCGAGGCACTCGGCCATGGAGGCCGGAAAATTAGTAGTGAGTTTTGATAAATTTGGCAGAATTCGTTATTTTATTGTAGTAATATAGCAATAAATCCTATTTGCAAATTATCATTAAATGATGAAATAACAATGGGAAGGCTTTCTCAAAAAAACTGATTATGATTCCGTACTCCCTGATTAATCCCTTTTAAATATTTTTGTATATTCGCGCGAAGAAAATATTATCTTCTTCTTAGCTCTTGAAATT
Source organism: Pantala flavescens (assembly GCA_020796165.1). Taxonomy (NCBI): domain Eukaryota; kingdom Metazoa; phylum Arthropoda; class Insecta; order Odonata; family Libellulidae; genus Pantala; species Pantala flavescens. The sequence goes on from CM036880.1 coordinate 55,039,222, forward strand.
TTTTCCTAGGAAATGTTGGTTCGATACCACTTTCAGATATAAAGTATTTTCTTTCTTTAAGTGCAAGTTTTCATAACTAATTTATAAAAATTGGTATTTAAGTAAGCATTGCATTTTTACCAATAAAATTTGTTTCGATTTAGCGCAAGTTTTATTAACAAACATCCATTGCACAATAGGAAATTGGTTTATTAGATTTTTCACGAAAGTTTACAATGTTTTAGCTCAGAGAATTGAGTTTTTAGTATAGGTCGATCAATTATCAGGTACATTATTATTCATTTTCCATCACTTATTGGAATTAATTGCAGTCAAAACTGAAGTAATTTGTGTGAAAGAGGCAATTTATGATGAAATTGACTTTGTTTTGGAGCATATTTGCGGCAGATATTTATACTTTCCTTCATCTTTTTAAGGATAGCGATCATTTCCAAATGTTCAAATCGAAACGGAGAAAATTCGAAAGCGATTTCTTAAGATTTGCAGTTATGGAAACTTTTCGATCTCTTTCCGATATATATCATATGATAGCTGCTCGTTCACAGAGAGATCATTTTCTCAACAAAGCATAATCAAACGAATTTTCTCGATTGGGTACAAACGCTATGAAGTTATCGACGTTGCTCCGATATTTTTCTTTCCTTGATCGGCAAAGACAATTTCGAACCCGGTTACCCTACGCACCGCTTCCGATGAACTCCCCCGCATATCCCTGGTGATTACAGTCGGACGTATGCAAATGCGTGTGCCACGTGCAGTCTGCCTTAGAAGACGTCTTCTCCGCAACTTGGATCCCGCATTACTTCTCCACGTATCCCACGCCAACCGCTCCATACATGGCACTTATCCTATGAATCTAAGATTCACGTGTATCTCAGATCGTTATGGAATGAATATGGAAGGTGTTTACTCTCGGTATCCAAGATGTAGTCGGCAGTCTCATAGATGGAAGATAAAATGTGTTTTTTTCTGGCCCTTCTTCCTCGCTCGCTAAAATTTTCAGAACACAACAAATTTTCTTCTTCATTTATTGATGACTTGTCAAAATTGTATAGTTGTAATAATTATAATTCTGTCGCACATGTTTTTATTCAAAGCAACAAATCTTGATTCTTGAGTCTTTTCATAAGATTATTTCAGGTACTATTAATTCTGTATTGCCGTCTATTCGCATTAGAATACTGAGAATATTCTACCAAAGTCATATTCTCTAAATCATCACTATCCTTCTTGTAATATCAAAATAGGACGAGATTTATTTTTTTCCATTGCGTGAATTCACGTTGCGGTCATGAAATATTTCATTAATATCTTCACTCTAAAATTTTCCGGCGAAATCATTCTTCCAATATCAATAAAATACCTTTTTTATTATTTGCTTACCGAGGTAAGTAAGGCATCCGTATTTAGATTCTTTATGATTGACGCGACAGTTATAAAGAAAAACACTCGTTACTTCAGCCAATTTTTCACGGATTGGTTGCTGTAAATGGCAGCGAAGCAATTTCGACAGACACGGGTTTCCAATCGAGAGCGTTAAAACAACCATCGAAGTCTCATCAAGCGTCAAAAAGAACGGCGCGAATGGAATCGGAGACTTTCCGTCTTTACGGGCGTTTTTTATCTCCGATCGTCCGCTTTCAGGGGAGCGAATTTGGGCGCAAAGATTAGCATTTTAATGCCTCATTTGTCGGCGATTCGCTTCGTGTTCCGGAGGTCCGACAAAAACTCGCAAATAAATGAACGTTTTTTGCGAAAGTAAACAGCGCGCTGACGAGTGTCCCCACGATTTAAATATTTATGAACGCCGTGGGCGAATGTGCTCCCTGTGAAATCGGTAATGTTCGGCAGAGTCTTCGTGTGGGTGGAATATTTCGTGAGTCTAATGTCGCAGCCGTATTTGTATTAGAGGTGAAAGGATAAGGCCGAATATCCGTGGGAAACGGGTCACCATGAACCTAAATATATATCAAGGTCCGTCGTATTTTCTCGTGTCTATAGGACAACAGGTTCAATTTTTAGCAATCAGGTTGCGTCAATCCGTAAGAATCACAATACGCACGAAAGTGGGACATGATTTTCCATGTGGTACGAGTATTTCGTAGCCTTCATTTAGTCCAAACACCCCGAATACAAGTACATTGGAAGGTAAATAGAGGCAGTATTTTCATAGTAGTGTCAATAGTATAGCAAGCATATCAACACAAAATTATTATTGTCATTGCTACACCACTAAGACACCCTAAATGTGACATTAAATCACTTTCATTCTTGGCAGTGTATACGCAACTCTAAGGCACGGTGATAGTCGAAATATCATCAACTGTACAAGGCATATTATTAATCGTGTGTGTTAGGAATAAAAGAAAACGAGATAAACTATTATATAGAAGAGCAGTCTCTCCTTAATCGAGAGCTCTTGTCAGCCTAGTCGTGATTTATGACTACTATATAGTGCTTACCTTTCATAAATGTAGTTCTAAGAATAAATATCTATCTTTGCTAAAATGCTTGGTCGTTAGTAGTTATGATCGTGAATTAACTCCTGCTCCAGGGCGTTTGTTTGCTCGGACTACATTCTGGTGTATCAATCTTATAGAAGTCTTATAGCAATGGATAACTCAAGGACGTTGTAGTATTGGTTTGATAATTAAGTGTCATATCTCTAGCGTATGAATATAACGTCATTTCATCCCTTTAAATATCGTTTGTGGGATGGTATCGAGTAAAGAGGCCATTTAAGTAATTTTTAATTCCTTAAAAGAAAACTTTCTCATTTGATGTATGTCAATTAAAAACTTACAGAGTAAGCATCAGTCATCAGTATTTTATGTTTATGAACTAACTAGCATTAAAGAGCGTCTTTGAATATAAATTCACTCAGTCCATTTTAATTTCTTAATTTTGCATATAGTTTCAGAATTAAACGATTTCAATTTTGACGATCAGTTTGAAAAGTTGCTCATGTTTACCTATAGTCTAAATAATTTATTTTTAGCCTCACTAAGAAAAATGGACGAAAGGATTTATTTTTGGACCTTTTATTACATAAATCACTTACGAGTTATTTTATATGGTCATCTCCGTCATAAAATCTCTATGCTAAATTTAACATATAGTTTTAAAGGTTCGAACATTGGCTTATAAATATTTCCAGACGTTAATTTTATCTCCACCAATCTGTCATGGCTCCACGTATTTTAAACTCTTCGCCCGCGACCTCTCCTTAATTCCAAAGCATATTCAAATCCTTTTTGCACGCCTCGAATCAAAAAGGCTCGCATCGCATGAGTAATGGAAACACATAAATCCGCGTCGCCTTTGCTAAGGCACCCTTAAGTGGCTCGAGAATCGAACCGGCGTTCCTTTCGCAATCGATCTAAAGGGGGCGTGGGCCTCTGGCTCTTCGCAACGCGTATTAATTTCGCATCAACCTCTCCTCCGACCCCTGTCATCGTCCCAAATTTATGCATCCACTGAGCACAGGAAAAATCGCTCGGTATTCCCTTCTGCGGAACGCGCGAAGAAATCGCGGCGCACGCGTGCATTCGCACACCTGCGAGTGTCAGCGGATCGCGTGCATTGGGGCGCTCTTCCCCGTGTCTGCGTAGGGCGTCACCTCCCCACCTGCACTCGCTGCATGGGTGTCGCCCCTAGAAGGAGTTGCACCGAGTTATAGGGGCAGCACCCGCGGATCGTGTGGGGTTTGAACCCTTCGACGCTCAGATAAAAGAAAGGCCGTCCCATTGTTCCTGCTACTTCTTTCTAGCGCCACCGACGAAAATAGTTTGTTATCGAAAAGCGCGGCACCTTTACCTTTTGATCCTCCGGTTGAAGGTCATTAGCGCCTTTTGGTGGACGAATGCGCGACAGGTTTTTCAATTAGTACCTCCATTCACGTTGTCGCTATCGTAACAGGTGTACAATTAGGTAGCGAAGAATTGTCGAGACAAGATTAAAAGGAAGTGACGTATTTGTACGTCTCTATTGTCTCAGCTATCATGAATTAGCAGACAGAAGAGTTAATCTTTAGTACTAAAATATTTGAATACGGAGTTTGCTGAAGTCATAACATTATTACCCTAGATGAGTTCTTGTGAATCTATTCGTGTAAATCATTTGAATGTCACCCTATTAAAGAGTATTATTATCAAAAACTATACAATGTCTGTTATAACTCTCCTGTGCAGCCTTACTAGCACAATGACTGATGAATATAATTTTTTAAATGGATATTATTTGTCTCTGAATTATCTCTGAATAAGAGAAAAAATCATTCTTATTTTCAATTTCCTTTGGATTTGCTTAATTAACATAAGCCGCAGAAATACCTTCCTTAGCATATTGTGTAGTTAACTCCGTATTTAATGAATATATACTTTAGTTTAAAATCTAAAACTTTTATTAAAATAAATTTATAATTGCTTCCGTTGCTTTATATTTTATTTAAGATAGTTTTCTGGGCAAATAAACACCTAATTACTTCAATAGTGGTATTTATTTAGTGACCTATGGTAATAATAAAAGGTTATATTTCGTAATGAACTCGCTATTTAATCATCTATAACTATGAGATTGGTTAATAACAGGTTTAATAGGCTAATATTACCATATCATTCGATCGAGCGTAACAAAGAGTTTCTACATTCAATAAATCTGACCACTCACGTCTGTTATGCCATCCGATTCAATTCATGGGTTTCTTACAAAACTGAATGAGACCCATATTTCACGAATGCTGTGTTCCATATATTTTAATTTGCTCAGAAGTGGGACAGTCATATCCATTTCTCTTTCTTTGAAGCAGATCGTCCTTTATTTCTTTTCGGTGGACACTCATGGGCGGCTAAGATAAATTTAAGTTCCCACTCTCGGCGAAATACTTCAGTTTGGAAAATTTGGACTCCACACATACGATGTGAGTAGTAGATTTCGCAAACTTTTTGCAAAATCAATTCTAAAATATAATCGGTCAGTATAACGTTAAATTTACTCCATAGCTCGTCCGTATACCTTGGAAAGTATCTTCTATTTTTACGTATTCACATATTTTTGCGCGCAAATTTTTCTCAAAGCACTGAAGACTTATCTGCAAAATTTTATAATAATACATTTTGCCCTTTTGGTTTTGAAGAATTTAATTATTCCTTCTATCTATCTGAATCGCTATCAATTTGTCTGAATTTATATTTATCTGTCTCTTTTCTATTTCACTTTGCTTGTCTCCGGATATTGCGCTTTTTCATGAACTCGATTGCATAACATTTAAGAAGGAAATCTTGTTAACGTCTAATATACTACACTTGTTTACGACTTAATCGTAGCATTTGTCGTTTTGTATTCTTGCGTGCAATGTTGCTGTATTAGGCATGGCTCTATCTGAAGCAAAAAATCTCAAGGAATTCAAGCACTCGTATCTGGAGTAAGTCTTTAACCTGATATCATTAGTAACGAAACGTTTCGTGAATAAGAATGCTATTCTAAGGTAAAGTAAGGTCGCTGAAGATGGATAGCGATTAGAAACCAAAACTGATTCTTTTATTTATTCTTTATAATAATTTTCTTTTTATGTATCTTTGTTTTTATCGGCATAAATATATAGGTGGTTAGATTAACCTCTTGTAATCTTGGGACAAAATGATAGTTTTTTAGTTAATTTTTTAAAAAGAGACGCAATATAGTTTCGGATGTATGACATAAGACTGCGCTAAAGTGACGTCATTTCACGCCTATCTGCTTTTCCATTCAAGGTAGTCTAGATATTTAGAAACCAGTACTTTCAAGTGTATTGGGCCAAATCAGACTTAAAGGAAGAAGTGGGCAGTCGATAAGGGATCGGCGACGAATTTACTGCGTATTTCGTTGCTTCGAACGATTCAGGGGTAGACATGCAGTAGAGTCCTTATTTCACAGGACAAACCGTTCGTCTGGAGAAATAAAGATGAAGCTGATATCAGCAACCGATAGGTTATTGCATCGCGATATTCTTTGTCTCTCCCCAGCTTCCGTTAAAAGACGTGGGCCGCTGACGCAATTCCTCGCGCCCACACATTTCGCTAAGAAATCCTCGTGTTTTTCGTCCGCAGAAGGGAAGACTACGGAATACGATCTTTAAAAATATAGTCATTATGAGTCTTATTATGTGCTAGTCTTCGGCGTTTTTCAAAGGGAGATAAATCAATAATACACCGTAGAATCGGAGATGTTACCCAACACGAAATTCGCCTCAAAGGTTAAGCCTCCATTTCTTTAAATTCGCGTGGACGGTTATCTGATCTGAGAAACTTGAAACATGATTATGATTTTTATAGCTACGGACGAGAATTCTTCCTTCAGTATCGTTGGTTTAAAGATCAATCATTGTTGTGAGTTAAGTTTGCATTTACTATTTAATGGTTGTTCTGTACATTAAGTACTCTGTATTAGATCTTCATTTTATAAGTTTCTGAAGTATAGATGTATGAATCCTTTGTCATTAACAATTATTTTCTTTATATTGATTGAATTATACCGAATAATAATAAAATTCACAATATAACGTGAGCAAATTTTGGTATCAAATGAATTTTTATAGGAATAATTAAACCCATTACGAAGTTAGTTACGGCGGAGTTAATAATTTTCAACTTAATATGCTTTTCCGAGTACGAAATGTTAACTGCCTATTCACAATTATTCAGTATTTATAAAGCTTTTAATTCGAATAGCCTCTTCACTTTGAAGGTTGAAGAATTGAAAAGATTTAAGCTAAGGATTTAAATCGCATGGGTTATGGTTCAGTACATTATTCAGTAAATGTGAGACTATATAATCGTAAACTTTCGAATAGATTTTCTTTTCGTTTTCAAAACGAACAACAATTAAGGAAAATCTTATGACCTAGGTCCCTCTATTCGAAGTTGACTACTAGCTTCATTAAATACGATGACTGCTGAAAGTTTAAAAGTTCCAACATGTTGAAGTCGTGGTCGTAATCGCTCTGAAAGGAATCTCAGATTCGATAACTCACGGTCCATCTGACTCTTGACTCGTTCGCCTTATTAATCAATTCCTTTCGAACCTCGCGAATGAAAGCTCCGGAAATTCCTCGCATTTTAAGACGGCGCCATTGGGCGTTGAAATCCTCTTAACTCCACCGCTCGTTTTCTTTCTCTGACATCTTTAGAAATTCGCCTCTTCGTTCGACCTTCCGAATCATCTCCCTAAACACGTCAGAATTTCTAGTGTAATCCGGTTTTATAACTATGTAACTATGACGTCTATGAAAATGTAAATTTAATTTCCTAGGATTTTTATGCTTATAATTAAATACGCATCTTTACTCTAGGGATTTATTTCATAAAATTACTCGTTTGAACCTACGGATTATGTAAGATTTGGGCAGCATATCTGAAATAATAGATTTCTATCATAATGTATGATATAGTATTTTCTTTATCGAAAAGTTGTTTCAGATTTCAAATCTTAAATTGAACTTAAATTTCCGCAATGTATTGGAGATTAATCATCGAAGTGCCTAATTAATCTTTTCGAATATGATTGAACTATTTTAAATGATCTGGTTTTATTATTTAGAAACATTGTTAATATTATACAGAGCATTCTGTATCTCCTAAAACAAGAAATATTGTTTTTCTCTAAATTTTTCTTATCTGATTCCTATCATAGTGACGTGGCCTTACATCTAAATATTAGCTGCAAGAGTAATACGTTACGAATATTAATATCTTATCTGATAATAAATGAAAAAGTAAGGAGGGCGAAGGTAGGATTAAGCCCTGAAAACGTTGAGATGTTGAATAAGAAAGTAATTGATGACAGAGTTCTTTCCACTTGTATTCTCCGTTTCTCTCCAAACTTGCGTCATTAGCAAATCAATATCTCTTCATTTAACATCTTGATCTCGATATTTGTAATGGCCCATCCTTAAGAGGACTGCAGTCATCCTCTGGAAACACTTTTTAATTAACTCTCAGAGCCGCGTTTCGCAGGTGTCCACGGAGCAGAATCCGGGGCGCATTTCGCACGGAGTCTGTGGGCGTTGTGTTGGCGTAGCCTCTGTTGTGGGCATCTCCAGTTTCTCCTTAAATGGGCGCCAGGCAATTCCATCTTTTTCCCCTTCTACCCGTACACTTTCTCCGCTTATTTTTGGTTTTGCCTCGCAAGGTGTCGAAGTGACGTCCTACCCCATTCTTATACTAGCCTATAGCTTCCTTGTCGGTCGGTGGCTTTAAGTCATTCTATTAGCATCTTTCTTATTGTGTAGGTATATATCTAATCTTTAGGGATGGCAAATTTATTATACTAAATGTCAAGGAATACAAAATTTATCCAAATATTTCGTTCAAGCAATTTCTTTTGTAATTACTGGATATTGAAGTCGAGGACTATTAGTCAAATCAGATTTATTTTATTAATTTCATTACTTTTTTTCACACTGAAAATTTCTGAGGTTTGACAGGTGTACGATTGAAAGTGAGGTAAATATTTTAGTGTTAGGTTTTTCTATTAGCAAGTCCATTCCCGTTACGAGTGTTCTATTTTTGGGAGATATTTAATATGTACTTTCAGTGCTTGAATACCAATATTCGTTATTTGTACTCATATATGGCAATCAGCATTTAGCGTTCCTTTCGTAATAATTTGGTTATGCCATCGGAACCGTCATGTTGAATTACATTCCCGGAAAATTCAGTAATCCATATTTTCGTTTAATCAAATTATTCTTCGTATTTATTGAATTACATTATGTCAAATATGGAAAATCCGCAGTGAAGAAGACATTTTATTTACTTGTTCAATTACTGATATATCTTTAAAGGTATTTTTTCGAAAATTTCCCTTTTCTCAGTACGGTTAATTTTTCCACTAATCCGAGGTGAAGTATTATGTACATTATCTGTTAAGATGCGATTATCATTTTCTCTTTAAGGTTCAAAATATTTCTTTCGAAATGGTTTCCGGTTTCACATCTTCGATGCTAACAGATGTCTTACGTATCAGGAGATTTGAGTTGGGGAAACGAGTTCCCACAATCAACGGAAATTCTTTTCATATTTTCGCACAGTTTCAGATGGTAAACTTTCCCTTTTTTTATCTGCTTCGCGTATTAACACACATTGGATTATTATTATTATATCGTTAATCAGTTATAGTTACAAAGAAGTCAAGTAGATTTTCTTTAATGTCTATATTATAAATTGATTTTTTTCCCTCACTGAATCGTGTATATTTACGTAATTCTTTCCATTTCTCACATGGATTCGCCGTCACCTTGTCACCGATATTTGGTCTATAACATTGAGTTTCTCGTTTGGAAACTATATTATTTTAATTCTCCAATTTTTAATTTTTCTTATGTATCACGTATTCGTGGTATCATAAATCAATAGTACTCTCACTTAAAAATAATGAGTCAATCAATAAACCATAAATACTATTAAAGGGCCAGTGTATTTTGTCTGTTATAGAAACATTCTTGGTACTCTCAATCTTGTCTCTTTTCCACTTATTTATTGCATAATTTTTATTACTCAGTTGCTCATAATCCATAATATTCCTTAAAAAATTCATTCAATCCTTCCACACTCTAATAATCAGGAAGTTTCCGCTCTAAAGCCGTTGAATGATCTGCTTCAATACTTTGCGGAAAATAAAACTCGAGGGACCTACCATTTTCATAGGTTTACCTTAGCTTCTCCATAAAGTCTAGCGAATGTCGAACGGTAGGAGAGGTCGTCCAGTTTCTCTCGTTAATCTCTCCCATATAAAGAAGTCCTTTGTTCTGAAAGCGGCTCTTAGTTCAAAAGTTTCCCAAACCTTTCCCTCGAGACGACATTTAAATCTGCCCTTTTTTGCGTGACCTCTCATGCATCACCACTTGACCTTAAAAGTGTAGCGCCTCTAAGAAATTCGCTCTTTGGATATCTTTAGCGGAGGTCCATTGGATGAGTTCTAAAGTTTCTTCTCAAATTTGCAAAGGGATTTCAGGCATTTCTCTAGTTGCACATCGATACCATGGTAACCGTGTTAAATATGTATGATTCTGAAAACTTGTTTTAAATTCAACGCCGATTTTCCTGTTAGAAATGAGCACTAGCACAATATTTATTTTTGGCTTTTAACTTAATAAGGAGACGTAAGGAATGCAGCTTCGCAACTATTTTTTTCGATGACATAATATTTCTGTGAATTATTTTCCACCTATATTTTATGTTTTTCCGGTCTATTAAAATTTAATTTCATAGAATCTGGTTTTATGCGTCCATTCCCTGAAACCGAAAAATGTTTATTTCGAATCAGCTTAATAATTTCTACCTTCTGCCGAAAATATTCCTGAATGAATAAAATCTTTAAAATATTACAATATGATGTTTTCATTCATATTTATATGGTAAACTCTGTATATTTTCAATTTACTAATCTTGCTAATTGTTTATTTTATTAGTCTTCCACACTTTTTTGTCCCTCTCTCGTTCTAAGACACTTAATTCGTCTCTTGCCTGATCTACTGATATTGAGAAACATTGTTACTGTGCGATATCTAGACTCAAGATTAGCTGAAGGTCTGCAGCCTCATGTTCCTTGGTTCGTCAGATAGTAAAGGAGGTGATATACGTATGTACGTGGAGTTGTTCTTCTAGTTAATCCGCGCGGAATGGTGGTCTCCGAAGCATATTAAGTCCGTACATCCATCCGTAGTCTTCACCTTATAAAGGGAGAGAGACGGTGTTTGTCCTCAACACCATAAACATAAGCGAATAAGCATTGACGAGTCGCTCTTCAAAGTTCTTTGGATTCTTAGCCTCCATAATGGAGTTATGGAAGAAATTAGAGCCTCTGCGCGATTCCAGAGGCTAATGAACTTTCGACCGAATATATTTGTCTTGTTATTTCTCTTTTCTTTTTTTAGAGTTTTCTTGAAAGCCTCGAGGGAACGTTAAAGAATGTCTTTCAGTAACAACATGGATATTTAATATCCTTCTGTCATTACCAGTAAAATGTATTCAAATGACCTTATTGTGCTGTAGATAATTGGTACTTTCAAATTGTTTTTCTCTTAAGATACTGAAAATGCTAAACATCTTTGAATTAAAATGAACTACGAATTATTCTAAAATTTGTAGAAATTGAATAGGTTTTCTGATTTGTTTTTTGCTTTTGATTGGGTGTTAAAAGTGTTTGCAAATTTTAAGTAGTTAAGCAAGCAAGTAGGTAAACAGAACTCAGAATTTATTTTATGTGTATTAGCCTTTTTATATCTTTGCAAACTAATTGTATGAATAATACTCAATCCTTTTACTGTTTCCATGAGTAAGACATTTATTCTTTCTCAACGAAGGTATGATTTTGAATCAATCAATGTTGTAGATATACTTACATTGAATTCTTACTATACATTAAATTGAAATGTATCCTCAATTAAACGGACAATGAGAATAATATTTTGAGTTGAGAAGTTATATTGATGTCGACAATAATTTATTCGAATGCTTGTAATTTCATGCGTGGGAATAGTGTTTGTAAGATTCTTAATTTTTTATAGCGTAATATTCTTTAGAAGTTCTTAAGGTATTCATGTAGTGATTTAGCTACGCACATTTACTTTTGAGTAGAATTATCTTGATTTATTATCTATTCTAACCTTATAAAGGTCAATTTCTAGAAATATAAGACTGTGAGTTCATCATCACGTAAATCATTCTATTTTCATACAATACAAAGATTTCATTCGTCCTAATTACGTGGCCTATTTATTTCCCTATGAACTATTCCAAAGGCGAATGAATTGGATTTATGACTTCTCTAAAGCATAGATGAAGCTATAATTAGCGGTCGTAAGTTAGAAGGCAAGCGGGTTTGTAAAGAAATCCATACCGAAACAAAAAGAAGAAACAACACCGCAGGTGATCGTTAATTGGGTTTATTTGGAACTAGTTTTGAATTTATGTGGGAGAGCCCCTTGGAGCCTTTGATTCCTTCGCATATCCCTTCTCCAACCACTCATCCCCGAAAGATTTATTTACGCTTCCATTTTGTTTCGTTAGTTGAAAACGGTCCTTAAGGGGGTCCTCGAAACCCGTTGGAAAGTTTGGCAATCTGATCTGCGAGGCTTTGATGGAAAACTCATTTACGGGTGCCTGGCTCCATTCGCACGCTTTGAAAGAGATAGTATGCATCTTTATATACGTATTTACCGTCCGAATTCACCTAATTTACTCTGATTTATATGTATTTTGCGTAAGGCTCGATAACTTCATGTAAAGAAACATCTTCTTCGATCTAATTTAGTGAATTAACGTGCTGAAGTTTCGTTTCAATATTTAGTTTGGTGGTTTATGGCATAAATGCATCCATCCATTCACAACTGAAAGCAAATGAATCGGAAAGGTTGAACTGTTTTTTGTAATCTCTCAGTCTAATTCTATAGCTGCTACGCTATCTTTATTTTGAATTCCACTGGCTGTTATTATAAATGCGCCTGTTGTAAACATAGTGTAAAGCATGAGTTTATTCAACGTGAAAGAGTTTAATTCTGCTACTTACACTGTCCAAAACTAAAAATTATATTTTTTATTTCTTAAATTCTCTTCGTCTATTAAAATTTGGAAGATTAGAAACATGTTAGCAAAATAATGTATTTGATCGATTATAAGCAAGAAATATAATTCTGCAAGAATGGTAATTTATTTGCCATAAAACTGTTTTAGGTATAAGAAAAGAAAGCTTTTTCTAATCTCAGATGTCCCCAATTGGCGCTATCCTTTAAGTCGCCCAATTTGGAAGGTGCTACCACATATTCAGCGCTTTCTGGACGAATGAATAAGCCACCCCTCTGAGCAGCTCTCCTTTTAAGATCCAAACAAATGTCTATGTAAATCATTTTCATTTCTTCATTGTTTTAATTTCTCTTTGGCGGCATATCGGTCATATTTGCATACGTTCTCAGTCGGCCTTTTTTATAATACATCACCCTCTGCGGATGATTGAATTTGCTTTCGTACGGATTACTTCATCGAGAGAGTGTCAAGGCAGTTCAGTTACCCGGTCAGGTCAATGTATCAGTGCCCCTAATGATATCGTCGTTAAGCCTTAATATCGGTTGATTTTCTCTTCAATTGCAGTGATTTACATAATAAATCCTAAGTCATTCAAATTTAGCAATGTTTCAGTATATTTTCCGGAATTTTATATTAATAATATATTCGGCTGTTTTTACATTTTTTAGAAAAGTCAAATGTTAGTTTTTTTTTTATTTGGATGTATCTAATGTTTCTCTGATGTGTATTTGGAATTCAAATAGCTGATAGCCAACACCAGCAATATTTTATCGCACCCTTTGAAGTTTCAAAAGAAAATCAATCAATAGGTGTTAATTTTTCGGGTCTTCGTTGTTTATTTTCCGCACAAAACCCGGATTCAATAAAAGAAACGAGCACAAAATTATCTAGTAATTCGACCGAACGCACTTCTAAATCGATTCTCCTAAAGTTTTATAATTCGTGCAGGTTTTATGCGGGACACGATTCAGAAAATTAGCACCCACTCGCTACTCGTGGAATTGAGGAAGATCTCTCTCTTACTGCCTCACGATATGAAGTGAACTGCGGTAACAGTCGAAAGTTTAGACTTTGATATAAAATCTGTATTACCCAGTCTGTCTCTGTATTCTCATATCGTAACCTTAAAAGGAGTAAAGTATGATATTGAAAATAAATGAATTCTTTCGTTACGTAGTTTTTACATTTTCATTTGTCTAATTAGTTTTTTTATTATAATATTTTATTTTATGCTAGAAGGTGCTATTATTTCAAATTTGTTAGATGAAATATCTCTTAGTTTGCTTTGATGTTAATATGAGTAAACATTATTTAGGAATTTAACTTTTACCAATTTTGCAGACTTGGAAAAGGAAACGGACTTTATGTCGCATGATACAGTTCCGGCGAAAAAAGAGTTTGCTACTTAGTGGTCGATTATAAATTTTGAGAATCTCTTTTTAAATGTAATCGAATACTTTATCTGGACGGATATGTTTCGCTTCAAGAGTGACATTTCTCACACACAACTATTATCCATCCCTTATAGTTTTCAAACGAGACTCAGATCCGTTTTATCGTGGGAAGGAACCTTTACTCATCTATGCCCCTCATCTGGAGATCCATAAAAGGGTTGCGGGTAATCAATCTATTTTTTTTTGTCTTGACGATGACCCATGATGCGCTGCTTCGGCCCAGAAGTTGTCTCACATTTCGTGAAAATATCGTTTCAAAGCACTATGTAAAATTCGGTGAAAAAAGCGTTAATTCTCTTGCATATTTTGCAAATTATTTGGCGTAATACATTGCCTTATACTTACTATCGTTCAAAGAAATCCTTGATTAATATTAGGATAAAATAATCTTTTTTACAAAATTATCTGCTGTTTGAATTTTTTCCTCTTTAAATTCCTTTGATTTCTACTAGAAAAATGAATGAATGAACAGAATATCTTACTCAACGTATATCGGCGATATTACTTGTCAAGGTCGGAAAAATATATTTGTTAATCATTTCAGTATTTGATTATCATTTGTAGAATATGGTGAATTAATGGAACACTAACAATTCATCGCTACCTCCGAGAACACTTTGGAAATCTCAAAAAGAATTAACGATTAACGATAATCATACAGATTTTTTTCGCAGTTTTCATGTTTGCTAACTTAATAGTTATGAACTTGTCGCAAATACAATCTTGGAATCTTCTGAATGATTTTTGTGGTCGTACAACGGGCAACTATCTTAAAATTTATGAAACAATTTGTTATTGAAAGCGCTCTTTGTTGACATTACATGTTTTAAATTGTTTTATCATTCCCTACTTACTTACCATGTATTAGAGATATGTTCCCATTACTATTCTCCTCCTCATAGCGTATTCTTATTTTGATCGACTATGAATTCACACGTAGCAACCGTATCTGGTAACCTCTCCCTTCTTTCGTTCATCTTTTATCGGACTTTGGTCCGTCTTCACCCTCATTCGCAAGGGCGAACTGAATAACCAATACGCTCCTTTGACCCACGCGCTGTACTCCAAGGCATTAATTTCGCGGCTCAACTCCCATCAATCTTTCGCTCAATTTTCCTCCATCCACTTGCCCTCAATGAGACCTGCTGGACCTCTTTACAACACTGAAACCCTTATCTGAGAGTCTGCAAAATGGAGGCTTCAATTGATGATGCACTACTCCAAGACGATTTGGGATAATTCATTCCCACATAGAATTTGGCGAATAAATAACTCTTTTGTTCAGCATCGTGGAACATCTCTTCTTCGCTTTATGAACCTCTTTAATTGAAAGGAATTGGATGTGCATTTATCAAATTCCTTTGCGACTCTCTGCGAGCAATTAAGTTTTTGTATCTGTGCTATTAGTTCTTAAATGTAAGGATTCAGATGAAATTAGTACGATGCTCCCAGAAAATCTCTGAATAAATAAGCTAGCAATTCCTTTCGTAGATAGATATAATATATTTTTATGTAATTTATGTAACGGAATCAATAGCAAAATGAAGTTCGAGTCCTATTAGATAAAGTTTACTCTTTCTTCCAATTCTTAAATCGATTTTGTAATAACTACGTAAGATTCCCCGTTACTAATACGGTTAAGTAATGAGATAAATGAAACAATTATGTCGTTGATTTATTAAGCGGTTTCTTAACTTACATTTACATTTGATAATAGTGAGAAATAACTCCGCGATGTCTGTTATTATATAAAATTCCCATCCTTGACGTGGTCTAACTCATGCGTAGACCTCTCGAGTTATTCTTTACAGTAATTGCCCCACGTACAACGCCCCTCTCCAATAAGAATAGGTACAGAGTGCATAAAGAGAATCTTTGATGAGCGACATTGTTCATAAGAGCAGATCACAAAAAAGGAGTGGGATGAGGGGTGCGGGTCAGTGTCGGTCAGCGGAAGGAGATATATAGAGTGGCAATGGAAAAGTATTGGAGTACTTGCTCAACCCTTCCCTTTAATGTTCGCCGATCGGTTACATGCGGGTTCTTACTCAAGTCACATCGCTGACGATTGTCAGGCTATTTTTTCGCCCCGGCGAATACAAGTCATAAATCCTCGTCGCTCTTCCGCTTTGTTAATGCGGCGGACACTGCACACGCCGTTTTCTTTTACATCTACGCGTGCGTCTGAGGCTTCTGTCGCTTGATTTATGGCGTTTCACAAGAATACTCATCTCAGAGAGCGCGTCAATGAGTTGGTCTATGTGTAGATTCAGGGGAAGGCAATCCAGGAAATTAATATTAGCACGACGACTGAATAAGGCTGTTTATTGTGTCCCTACTGAAAGATGAGTATCCGCGCACGTGTGCGATGTTGATAACGATGATTCTCGCTGTGATATTTAGTTTATCTTTTCATCATCTTTTCGCTGAAATTTTGATTTATAATTTACTTTTTTACTGACTAATTAATCAAATAAATTATCCAATTTTATAATTATTACATGTATTAGATCTTATTATTTTTATCTACTACCACCCTTTCGTGGTGTGAAAAATTATAACTATTAATAATTATGGTTCGATATCTGAAGCAGGATCTGAGCGTCTATGCATTGACTCGAGGGTGATTGTAAAATAAGCTGCTATAGCATTGATTCCAAGAAAAAATACACCTGACCTAATCTGGTAAAGCCTTATTGGTAATCATTTGTGGAAACAAGCAGAGTGGGACATGTTTCTATTACGCAAAAATGGAATGCGAATTCGTGTCTCTTTTATCAAATTGAAAATCCAGTGCGCAATCCACTCAGCCGCACATTTTTCCCACAATATGAGATTTGCTATTTTAAGATTAAAACAGAGTCTAATTAATTTTAATCTTTCTCAGTCGCTGACGAGATAGTTAAGCTACTATAAGGTCAAAATATTTTGATATTATTCATTATGTTCTAATAAATAAAATATAATTTGAACCAATGAAAGTCGGTCAAGGATTTCTATTGCTTCTCTTATAATTTCCAGTCAGAATACTTTTATTTTCAATTCACTCATCTTGTATATGTCTTCAGAATAAAAAAGGGAAAAAGATAATACAAAAGAATACTAAATCATTTAATTTTTCCTTTAAGATTAGTGTTGTAATTCAGAATTCAATCTAAGAACCTTTCAAAGCGTGTATGATGAAATTTCTTTGCAAATTTATGAAAATGACCCTTCTTTAACCTTCATCTTAATATTTCCATGTAAGTTCACGCTTCTCTTTGATCATACACCTTTCTATTCTTTTGTACTCTTTCTCCTTAACCCCTAAGTTAACATATATCTTAACCGGAAGTTGTCCTTCCTTGTTCAGATGGGACTTTCCTCGTATATGCCCTCGTGGGGAAAACCCTTTCCATTTTCTGCGAATTACTGAATAAGGATGCGCTTCTATAACACTTTGTTAGCTCGTACTCGCGAAACTATTATTCGTGAAATAATTTTGTGCAATGAAATTTATCGAAAACTATAACTTAAATCTCTCAATGCTACAATTTATATTGTCTCTCCACCATTTGTAAGGAGAAAGACTTTTTCACGAAATCGGGTCATTAATGATAATAATGTACGAGGAGCATTCGACGAATGAGTAAGCTCTTTTTTGAACTCCAACGATGCTGGCGTTCAAATCACCTAGAATATTTTATTCATACGTTTACATCATTCTTTAATTTTGATTTTTTAATGACACCGACTGTAATTTCATTGATTGATTGATGTCATTTATATATAATATTTATTAAAAATCTTTTTACTTATTAGTTGAATTGGCAGCAAGTATTTGTCTCGAGTCTGCAATTCGTTACTTTCGATTTTTTAATTTGAATTCTCTAATTACTTCCGTTTTGGAGCAAATGGGTGGATATTGATTAATTTTTGAGCCCTTTTACTTCTCCTTATTCTCTTCAAGTTTTTTTTCAAACCATTTTCATAAATTAATGCAATTTTAACCCTTTATATTCATATTAAACTATTTTTTATTATTAGATTGGTCGGCAGACATAAATATCTAAATTTTGTCGAAATTGGTCATTTGTTCGTAAATTTACACAAACATCAGTGTGTGTGAATTTATAAAATAAGTTCTAATATACTTCCAAAAAGTTTTGAAAACATATCATATATCATCGTTTTGCTGGAATAGAAAACCAAGAAATTTTTACGTATTCTGAGAGATTAGAGCCACACTCACACTACCTCATCTTGATTATCTTGCCTCTAACATTAGTTCCAATGACTTTACTCCTCATTACCTTCAGAATATGCTTAATTATATTGTAAATGGATTCAGTGGAATGCAAGTTGTGGGTGAGGAAAGCATCTTTGAAAGAAGGGAGATTGGTCCCCCCAATGCTTTCTTTTTACAGCACAGTTCAGTTCACAGTTCTTGAGCGCAGCAGGGGTTGATGTTACCACCCTTTAACTTCCTCATGCATTACGTACGGTGCAAAGAGTCTGGAATGACTGTCGCTCGACAGTAAAAAGGAAGGGGGCGTTTACTTGAGGAGATGAGTTCCGACAGATCGTGTTCTCGTAAATGGGTTGAGTTGTGTGCAACGGGATGAAGTTGGCAGCCGCACGAGGCCTTGAAATCTTTGGTCCACGCGAAATTACGCCTATACGACTCGCGCTCACTCCGGCGCTGACGCAAGTGACTTGCAAATGCACCGCCGTCATGTTAGATCCGCTCGTACCTGGCAACGCGGTGGTGATAATTCAAAGCGACCTTCCTGCAGGTGGTAGGATTTGGACCGATGCCTTCATTTTAAGGAATGTCATTTGCATGCCCTATTGTTACACGAGTTAACCTTGCGGAACGATTGCCGTAAATAGTTTATTGGGAAAGATACCTGGATCTATGGGTGTATTTATCCGCTCGACCTTCCATGGTATCAGTCGGAGATAAATGTGATGCAGGTTGTCTCCATTCGAGAAATATTTAGTATGTGTGCCAAGAATGCTCATATTGTCATTATCCATGCATTTTTTTCACATACTTATAGATTGTCTATATACAATATTGTACAATACTTCTCCTTCAATATTTGATTACACGAACTATTTTAGTCACGAAATTGGAGTAAAGTTAACATTTACTGACTATACACTATACTATACTCACATTATTTTTAACGAAAAAATATGTTATATTTTCTCACCGAATATTATCTCTACGTATTCCCTGGAAAACCCTACAGTATTTCTTTGAGTAAACGTAGTGTCTGCGGACCCCAATTTTATAAACCGAAATGTTATCTAACGACACCCCGAGGAAAGGACCAGACTCTAACGACTTCTATATTTAGGGCAAATAGTATTCGGAAACGGTAGGAAATGTTTGTATATACTTCCGTTTTCATAAAGACAACTTTGTCTGAAGGCTTTAACTTTGACAGATGGCTTTCGGAAGTTCCGGCAGAGAAGTCACTGCACATCTGGTCCCTGACCACTCCTCCAGCCGCTTTCCTTTGCCTACGAAGGCTGCAATCCTATTTTATTCGGAAATAAAGAAAATGTTGTCAGTCTTCGTTTATTTGTTATTCTTTCTATATATTATTGTTTTCTTTTAACCTTGCAAGTCTGCTTTGAATTGCCGGTAGAATATATTAATTCGTCCCTGCAACTTTTTATTTTATGCGGTGAAAGTAGCATAATTAGTCTGCTTTGAGAAGATTTTTATTTATTTTAGCTATTAATAAATAACTGGTCTCTAGAATACCTTATCTCTATATACAAATAAATTATGCGATGATCTGTGGTGTATAATAAAAATAATATATAATTAGTATTTATATTTTCTCCACATTTAAACTAAATTCTTTCCGCTGGAGTTCTTCCCAAAATACGTGCCACAATTCATTAGAGAAAGAGTCATACGTTGACTGAGATTACGTCCGAACGGTCGGTAATTGAGGCTCGTACTTTGCCACCAATTGGCACCAGACCAGAGAGTATCTAATAGCTTTCCGATCGCCATATATGCCACTTCCGCTTCGCCGACAGCTGAACAGTCTCCCTCAGGTCCATATATCAACTCTCCATCATCCTCTTCATAATTTGTGCCCACCGAATCCAATTTGTTAAGCTGGTGGATGCTCTCTCGGAGATGATGAGGGAGGCGTGGGCGGTGGAAACGGGGGCGATCGTGGGCGTGCAATTGATCGCAGTGGACGTGCTTCGAGGGCGACTCGGAAGGCGTGGTCTTCCTGCGGAAGTGCCGTATCTGCACTCCGTCGCTCGTTAATAATCGCCAGTCGTCCACGATTAAGGCTAATTCTTAGCGGACGAAGGGGTTATCCCTGTCCGAGTCCTCGGAGACATCTACGTCCGCACCTTGCGGATGTTCCAGAGTTGACATCACTTCGGAGCGAATCTTCTCCTGACGCCGTGAATTGAAGAGCTCACTCGCCGAAAGACTCCGTCGTAGTGTCGCGCGAAAAGGATATACCATGATAGCTCAAATTATCTTTTCCAGGTTATCATTTCAAAGCTACTATACTTCTTATTATTTAATTTCACTCAATTTAGGCTAGAATAGGTGGAAATTATTTATGTGGAAATTCCAAAGTTTAATTTTACTTTATTGATGTCTTGGCCATGCACGTATTGTCTATACGTTTGAAAATATGCAATTTGTTTAACTTCCTGCCAAAGAAAAATATTAGCATTTTTACGATGCGAATTCTGCTCCATACAAAACGCGTTCCGATTACATCTGCGCGTATCGTGCCTAAAGATTACTTTCTAAAATAGGAGAAGAATATGATTGGAAAGCCATCATTAGGGAATCGAGCACCGTCCTTCATCTCCTCAGTACCGTTAACTCTGTGGATTCAGCTTAATTGTTAACCTTTTAGATATCAAATAATCCTTTCCATCTTCGCGATTTCTAACTTGCTTATAGTTGTACTTTCTCGAACAAGTAATTTTTTGCTCATCGTATCCTGGATCGGTAATTTTCCTCATTCAGTTTGTTGCGCCAACGTGGAATCATTATGTATGCATCCATTCCAGAATCGAGGTTTATTCTTGGCAACTTATATTGCCGCATTAACATTAATGGATTAATTCGTTCCAGCTACTCAAGCTATCATTTAATATGTATTAACTTCAATTTCACTTCTTCAGTGCTGTGTAAATGTGATAGATTTGATGTAGAATTTAATCCGAATTGAAATTTTTCAAATAACCTGTGATTATATTTTATGAAGATGGATAATGGAGAGAAAACACCACTTGTTTCAGACTAACTGAAGTAAGAAGAGTGCTTTGAGAAGCAGCAGAAATTGTTTCGAATTGGAAGAATGAGATACACTCTTAAAATCGAATAACTTAGAGGGTGGAGTGAATAACTTCAGCGATTTAAGTAATAACGCCCATGTTTTCTATCTTTACATGAATTCAACTCTCCAGGGCGCCTCTTGAGATACGCTTTTACTTCGAACTGTACATGTTCTCTTCGATTAACTCCTCTATTCCGTTCCGCAGTCTGGAATATATTCTCATCGTTTCAACTGACCGTTCTCAACTATCCAATTCTTCACTGTAAATGTTAAAGACATTTTTGAAAGTACTGCTGAATCCTCATTTTTTCTGTTGAAATATAATCAATATTTTTCTAATATTCCAATTATTCTAGAAGACAAATGAAATTGGAAAAATTCAAGCTATTCGTTGTTCAGAGGACTCTGCATTTTTACTATTTGTAAATAAATTGAGGTGTGCATTAGACATAAAGCAGGATTGGAAGGATTCATTGGTGGAAATCTTGCACTCAAGTTGCTAAACTTACTTACGTACCGAGGTGTTATCTTCGTTATTATTAATATCGAAATCGATTATTGAAAATCGAAATAGAATTAAACCTTCTTTCTTTTTTAATCTAGATACTACCATATCCAGAGAATCTTTTCTCTTTCAATTATGTACCTCAGATGGTATACATTTTTCTTTTCCATCATCAAATTCGTGTTCACTCTTTTTCGCCATACTTCTTTTCGTGAATGACTCTTCTACTGTTAACGATCGTAAACCGATACAATTTTCAACCATCGAAGACTGGCTCTGTATTTATTATCATCCCCAAAAGTTTCTCCCATTCGTCAGCCGCCGATATTTCTTCCCGTGTTTTCTCACCGGACGAGCATATCCCATATCGCCAATCTTAATTAGACCGAAATTTATCGCACTCCCCGGGGGTGGAACCCGGACGGCCACGCACGGCAGCGCAGTCCAATATAAATCCACTCTCACACGTCGTATCTACGCAATCCTATTGAAATAAAGGCCGTCTTTCGATTCGAAAGCGACGTATTCTTATCGAGAAGGAAGAAACACGAAGGAGATGTCGGTAAATCATCCAGAAGTGAACTTATCTCCGTAAGCGTCTCTCCGTTTTCGGAACGTTTCATATTCGTCGGATTCATTACCCAGTTCCCGAGTTGGTTTTCCCCCTTCCCTTGGGCGGGCGATTTTCGGTCAGCGTGTGTGCTTTGGACCGCCTCCTTGGAATAAATCTCTCGCGAATCGTTATCCATATCATCCCACGCCGGAGTTGCTCTTAATTTCTCCGCCACACCTCTCCTGCCCACTCCCCCAGGCGCCTTCGGGCCCATTATCTTTGGAATGGGCTCATTTCCGAAGGAGGATGTACAGCAGGTGAAGATCGCTTTGCGAAAAGAGTTGACGTGGATGGCCCTTCAAGAGCAAGGAATGTCGAGTTTAAATTGAAATCCTCTAAAGGTGATTAGAGGTTGATTTGAGCAGGCGTCTTCGCCCAACTGTCATCGTTCAAAATGAGGTTTTGCTAAACTCTTTCACGATGGAATGAAGGCGACCTTCCCATGCGTGGTGTTGGCGGAATAATTCAGTCCAAGATCATGAGATTCACGTAAACAGCGTCAATGAATTTGTATATGTTCCACCGAGTTCTTTTATTTTTGGTTTCCTTTTGTTTTATTGATCATATTGGGATGGCTGAAATTTTCTTGTGTCGCTCGTGCCTGCTCAAATCCTCCTGTCCCTGAATGGCAATTCTTCTCGAAAATATTTTGCGATTATAAATATCCTATTCAGAGTAATAGATTTTACTACATAAAAACAATCATACAATTTTATATAAATACATTTAAATATTTAATAAAAATATATAGCTTATATAGTTGAAATATGTACAGTTGAGGTAAAATGTGATGTGGCTAATTTTCTGGTTTGAGTTGCCGATCACTGAATAGCTTTCATTAAAAATATCAGAACTAATGAATTTAATCGATATATGGCTCTATTGATTCATTGTTTGATGTTATTGCAATTCCTTTGATTATAGGATTATTATTATTATACGAAAATATTTTCTAAGCCTTCTAATTTAAGAATTCTCACATTAAACTTCGAAAAATCTTAAATGATCGTATTTTCTTTCCGCACTCAAACATTCATAATTTATCCTACAATTAGATCAACTAGTCATTCAAAATGAATTAACGAGAGTGATTAGTAATATTATTCCGAAGAAATTGTTATTTCAAAGTCCTTGTATTAAAGGCATTGACCGAGTAAAATCGCTGAACCGGGAGGTAAGTGGTGCGTTCATTCCCTGAAATAAAGTTCACTTTGTTTAATGGAAACAGATAGCCTATCTAATCCGAGAGGTTACAGTCATTAAATCTTTAAATGTGCTTTGATATCAATCGCATTCCATATGATGTGATGTGGAATGTAATTCGTGCAACTTCTACGGATTTTACCGTATGGGCCGTAAATTAAGAAGGAAAGTTCCATCAGGCAGTAAATAACTCTGAGATATCATTCAAGGAATAAAAATAGTTTCTTAATCCCTTTTAGCAAGTTTTTCTCCTCAAGAGGAGATATCCAAGTATCTCCCGATCCACAAACACACTCTCTTCTTTAATTTACATCGTCTTAAAGCGTGCGATAAATGTAAAGTTTAATGGAATAGGTTTATAGCGGGTGTTTTGGCGTATGTAGCAATGTGTGTGATTTATCTCTTTCTATTTTAAGTACCACTTCTGTTCGGTAGATTTAAGTCGTAAAAGTAATGCACCTATGGTTTTATTCTGATAAACTCCTCACTATTATAGAAAACAGGGCGAGATTTCTCTAATAGTTGTACTTATTTACACTCTTATGTTGGTGGAAACCTCTGGGACGCATGAATAAGTGATGTTTTCTTTAACCTTCTTTCACTGTCTCAGTCTATGGATATTAGGTTACAGTAATCACGTTATTAACTCATTTTTGTACACTAGTGTCCTTTATTATATACAGCAAATACATTGGACGAATCTGAATTTTCAGCACATTCGTAGTTATGACGCCATTGGAAATAGGTTTTATATCTTTTGAAATCTTCCTTTTCATAAGATGCCATCACTGATCATGATTTATTTCAGATTAATTTACTTTAATTTTAAAGCAAGTAATTGAGTTTTGCGTGCATCCGTGTCGTAATTAGGTATTTGGATTCCGATTTATTCTGGTATTTTTAAATATTTATATTAGATATTTATAAGATATTTTTTTATTTGAGTATTAAATTTTAATTCATAATAAAATTAAATTTAGTTGAAGCGTTTAAATTGAAAGGATTTGGCAAATTTATTTCCAAATATTCTTCTCTTGCATTGATTTCCTATGGACGGGGGTGAATCTATACGTGCGTCATTGTACGAGAGAGAGTTGAACTCATTGTTCCATCACTCACGATGCATCATCGAGCGAATTCGAATCGCGAAGGTTCATTCAATGATATGATGAATGTCGATCCTTATACTTACAACCGATGGCGCGTCGCATGCGAACACAGGGTGCAGTCCTTTGTCTCTAGCAGACCTCCCGAAGCGTTGAGTTTAAAGGGATAGGAAAACTATTAGTCAAAACTAAGACAGGTTTCGTTCTCTCGTTAAGTAACCGTGCAGTCATAAATATTCCGCCGTCTTCTGCTTCTCACCCTTAAGAGCTGTGCAGATTACTAAATGGGAAAGGGTGTCTGAGGTGTGTGGATGCATTTCCAGGGGGCGGTGCTCGACACGTGGGCTGCTCAGCTGTTGAGGCCCGTGGGCGAAAGTCCCACAGCAGAGAGCATATTTTTTCGCCCCGGGATGTGGGATTGTGCCAGAGCTTGTCGTGACCCCCGGAAAGATGCGTCAAAACACTCTGGGTCCTACAACGGTACCCTGATATACACACCTATCTTGACTTTTGATATTTTTTCTTTTAAAAGTGGTCTTGAGTTCATTCTATCTCAAGGAAATATATTTCTATTGGTCTATTATTGGTATATAATAGTTTTTGTTGACCTAAATATCCTTCATATTCTGACTTATAGTGCTTTCCTTATTAACCATGGTAACTTTTCTATATGCCTAATGATTAGGTCCTGGGTTCTAGTCTGAGCTAATCGAATTATTATTAAGAACGATTTTATTTTTATCGAGCGCAACTAGTTATCTAACAAGACCACTTTTGCAATTACTATTTATAATCCTAATGCATAGCATAGGTATATGTGATGTGAAAGTTATCATACCACATATTAACGGAGGAATGATATTGGCATTCTGTGTTCGCATATGATGAAAGCTCTGATTATATGAAGCAAGTCGTTCAAAGTTAAATCGATAAGAGCTCAGACCTGCTATGTGCGATAACTTCCAATATAATTGCTTTAAACCTCGTTCCCTTAGCGTTTAAAGAACTCTCCCGAAGTGAATATCATTTTTAAGTAGAAGTGGGCGTCACAGACAGTTGAACGACCGCTTGTCTCAAGGTACCGTTTTCCTCAAGTCATTCTTTATTTAGAAATTATTGAAATCAAAAGTTTTAGGTCATCGGTAGCGATATTTATGCATATCAAAGTTAGGTGTGGGTATGAAATTGTCCCAGTTATCTTATGAATGATATATTTCTGGTGATATATGTGTTCTAAAAAGTGATTATTATCTTTCAGTGCTTACTCTAAATGTACAAGAAGAAGAAAGGAAGTGTAACTTTTTATGTGATTCATATGTGGTCAAACATGTGGAATAGAGATCTGGACAATCAGAATATTCGCGGTGGCAGACGCGTTTTCTGCAATTAAGTAGATTTAATATTTTTATTTAATAATTTTTCGGATGGACTTTATTAAAGTACTTACATTTTCGTTCATCTACACTTTCCTATCAATAGTTAAATATATTTCCGTAACCACATAAGAACAGATTTTATTAAAAATACAAAAAACTAAAAAAAGAGGACTATTTGAAAAATCCAAATCAATCCTTACCGGAGTAAGGTAATCTTCTTCGTCTTCTATAAGTTCACGCATACATTCAAATGTATTATTGCTATTATTTTCCTTTTTTCTTTATTTCGTCGAATGAAAGATTCGGGTTTCCTTATCAGCCGAATTCGCTTTCTCTCCATCGGAGAGTTGGAATTCACTTACGAACGGCGCCACTTGGACTGTATAGTCGCTTAGTCCCCGACCATAGTGTTTTAGTTTATCTTTTTAAACATCTCTTCATATTATTGTATTTTATTTATATTCGACTCTTTTTTGATGGAACCAAGGGTTGTGCACAATATGGAAATTAGAAGTATAAGGAATATCGACAGAAAAAACAGTATCATAATCTGTGTAAACATGATGTATATAAAAATATATTTATACATAGTTTTATATACGACAGTTAAACGTATTGCAATATCATCATTTGATTATAATCATTCAAAATATATACTAATCTGAAGAAAGGGATAATATTCATCTTATATTTCTTGTATCTCCATAATCACTAGACATTTATCAGCCAATTTCTTTATCTTTATATGATTAACAAATGATTATATCAGCAAATCTTTGATTACTCAGTATGCGAATAGTAACATTTTCCATTATTCATTTTTATTTTTAGCTTTTGTCTAATTTTTCAGTTACATTCCTACCTTTGATTTACATTGAGACCAAAGAGTAATCTTCCATAAAACGATTTATTTCTGACGAGCACCCGGAATGAAATATTACTTATGTTACATCCAATCGCACTGATTCAGAGTGGCACATATTACGCGTTTCTTTTGATGATTCATACTTTCTTTTTTGTACTTCGCGGAATCGGTAACCAGTCCGTGTCCATGTCAGATCTCGAAATCCAATCGCCGCGTCTTAATGCACTTGTAATGAGAAAAGTCGCTCAGTCGTTTATTTTTTCATCTGGAGAAATTCAAATCTAGGTCTGACTTCGTAATAAAACGTGTCGAAAAGAAAAGTTGCTCTTCCCCGCTTTCAGATTTATTGCCTCTGATTTGTACACTTTGAAATATTCTGTTCCCGTCGTTTATCGGTATCTAAGGGGGAATAAATGGTCTATCACTAACCTTGGATACAACCATAAAATTCGCTTCAATAAAAGTTGTATCAGTGAGTCCAAAACTGGATGAAAATAGATTTGGTGATGTTTACGTTTAGATTTCCTGAGTGTTGACACTGTAGGTTGTACTTTATGTTTCGAGAAGAAAAATCGGGATATTTATCGGAAATACATATCCTTCTTTGTTATTGAAGTAGTTCTTTCTCACTTTCCATAAAAGGTTATCGCGAAGTATCCCTTTGGACTCTTTATAATAGCGAATAGACTATTCCACGCCTCAAAATTTCGTTGGCTTCTTTTCGTTTTATCAAATCAATAGGATGCTAAATTTGGCGTGTCGAAGAGATACTTTGGCACGTTTTAGCAGTTAGTTTTTCGATTGGTATTGTAAAGTGGTCGTTGGAAAAAGTTTTTATGATATGAAGACATACTCTTACTAGTTGATAATCAGAAAAATCACTAATTTTTTCATGCCGAACATTAAATTATTGAGATTATTATAAGATTTATTCAACAGATATAAGATCAATGGGTTTAACATGTTTTGCTGAAGTAGAGAACTTTATCACGTGTTTATCTTGGGTAAAATATAATTCGTATAGGTTCAGTGCATCATAATTAAATAATATGATTAATCTATTTTTCGATAATTTTTTCTATAAGAACATAAAAATGAATAATTGAAGATTATGAATTTGCTGTAGAATCTCGTTCAAAATTAAATGCTTTTGTTTTGTTTGAAGTTTTGAAACGAATCGAGAAAAAAATTGCATTGCGTTAGCTTCCCACGAAAAAATCTAAGGTCTTTATCTGGTTTCTTGTATCTGTTCTTCATTCCGTGAATCTTAAGTAGCGCTCAATTTGAGGTAAGTTTATTAGGTAAGCACTTTATGTTGCTCTTGTATGAGCATTTGCGAAACGTAAGTTAAAATTTATTATTCTCCGTAACGATAATGTTTAGTCTCCAAATGCGATTGCGAAGGATTAACTGGTGAGTTCAAATGAATATAAATATATTTCGCCAGCGATAGCGGGAATCCCTCGCAGTGACCTTTCCCTTCATTCTCTTATTCGTAAACATCGTAGAAATAAGAACACTGTCCTCGCTAGTTCACTCCGTCGATTATTCCGATAATGAACTCTTCCACGGGTGATAAAACTCGATCCTTTAACTAGACCATTTGTGACGCTCGGAAGACATCATGATCATCAATTACAGCTGCGATTGTGCTGCTAAGGGTGTCCATGTTCTATCCAATGCACTCTACAGTTCTTTCAAATATTTTATCAGAAATCATGGAGTTATCTCTTGGGGTTTTAGTATTTTTAACGTGCATCAATTTTTAAAAAGGATCTCAGACGTCTTCTGAGTTAATCTTTCTTTATAAACTGTATACTGCGTTTTGAAATATTTTATTTGAGTTAGAAATCTTCTTAAGAAAGTCAGTAGTACTTAAACTATGCGAGTTATCTCAACTTTCTTCAAAGGTGAATCAAATATAGCTGAAATGGTTCACTGAGAAATACAATGTCTTTATTGCCTCATAAAATGTATTCTTAATTCTATTTTTTAACTTTATCACATATTGATTGATGTTCCGAAATCCGTTTCTGTTATCGGTAATCAAAAGTGATCGTACATTTAGAATGAAATTGGTTAAATAGGTTGTTTCATTGTTACGCAAATATCCAATGACGCGTTAAAACAACTGCGTTTTCGTAATTAGAGAACGTATATTCCATTGTTTTGAAGGTGTTAACTTTTAGGCGATCGGATCTTTTGGAAACCTAATCTCTTTTGAGATCAAATGGAATCGATAAAACCGCTCGAAATACATCGCTCTTTGCGCACGTTTTCGAGTCACGTGGTGGATCGAACAATGGCGTGAAGTTAAATATTGCTTGGTAAGTGTCGTGCGTAACTTGCAACGCATGTGTGCATGAATCAAGGATCGTGATCGCTCGCGCTGGCTGTCTTTATGGCAAATCGAGAGCCGTCAATAATTAATGGTATTTCGTAAGAGGGCGTGTCCGCTCTGTTTTTAGGATCACTCAAAGACACCGATAGTAATAAACGAGTGCTAATATTGGGAAAGACAGACTTATTGTTAAAGTTTTCATAAATAATATGGTAGTACAAGTGGCTCGTGCTTTATAGAACGAATCGGAAAGATAAATACACATTTTTATGTATATTTTCGTGAAAGTTCCGTGTTACAAACAATCGTGATGTGAGTATTCTGGCTATGATGTTATTGTGGTGTAACTTTGTGCTGCCCATAAGGATTACCTGTGTTCATAAATGTGAAGTAATGGTCGCAGATTGATAAAAAAATTCATTTTTGTAATTTTACTCGCACAGCCCTTTAGAAATTGTCTCGCATTTTTAGATATTCATTAATAGTATTAATAATTATGGATATATATTCTCTTCTATTATTTTCATTTGCACAACTTTGAATTTCCTCTCTAACTACTGGTCAAACTAGGTTACTTATTGTATGAATTATGAGGCTCAATCATTGGCCAAATTTTAAACTTCTGTAAAATATGCTATCTGAGATAATTTTCACTATCTCATATTATTGTTATAAGATCGTTTGTAGTTATTAATATTTAGAACAATGGCAATATGAATTTTTACTGTTCTATAACTAAAATTCCTATTGCGCACTTTTCATTTCAAGGTCTATATAGACACAGTACTGATAGATACAGTATGTATACAGAACGGTACAAAGTTTTAATAGGTAATGTTTATCACTCTCGAGTCATTAATATTTGTCGTATTCTATTGTATCAGTATTGATTCGGATGATATAAAAACGGTATGAAGTCCCTTGCAATTTGTGTCAAACGATTCATAGGTTCATGTACGTTTTTTAAGTAAAAGGATCGGTTAAATTTATTTATTGCACCTTCTGTTTTATCAGACTTATCAAGTTTATTTATAGGGGTATATATTATTTAATTTTCAATTTCAATCAACTGCTTGCATTTAATTTGTGAAATCTGAAAGCATAAAATAATAAAGCGTTGAGTTTAGCGAAGTAGAATGATCTAGTTCATGATTCCTTTCCCTTGCAGACGAATGTGAAAGGTAATGTTTTGAATATTTGCTAAGATCCCTATTCACCTCAGTTATCGCATTCCAAATCTGAATATGTCCTTGTGTTAGAATATTCACAGTTGGGGAATCATACGAAACTTATTATTCAGCCATAATCGAAGTCGTTTAGCATCCGTAGGTATTCATGGTTTAAGCATGAGTCGACGATCGCGAGTCATTTAAATTTAAAATCCAGAACGGACTCATCGAGTTTCATTTCTTATACAAACAATTCCCTCCCAGTTGCATATTCGTATGAATATTGTTGAGCAAATTTTTCTCTACCGTTAGAAGAAAAGGATATAAACTGCTGATTTACATGTATTCCACCTGTGCTCTTATTCAATGGATTTGCTTGGATTAAATGGAACAGTTTTCTATGATTGCATTTTATTCACTAGTCGAAGATTTTCTTTGGTGATGCGATTGTTTTCATAATTGTTTTGAATAATTTTATAATACAAATTTCAAAGATCTATGAAGCATTATTATTACTAAACATGTAGCCGTGAAATAAGGTTGTGTAGTCCTCCAGAATCAAATCATTATTCGCGAAGTAATAACTGAATGGATAGATTTCAATTACTATTAATATTGTTTGAATTTTCTAATATATATAATTCTTGTAATTTTTTATGCTTAATAATATTATATTATAAATGAAATAAATTATTATTTTATATTATATATGTTGTAAGTAAAATAACAGTGAAACTGCTAATTTTTCTTTCTCTATTTCTTTCAGGTAAGTTTGCTTATGCAACTCGTGGGCTCAGATGTAACTTCGTAGGTGAGTAGTGTATGTTCTCCAAATCATCCTTTGGCTTGTAAATCAATACGATATGAATACAGTTCTCCTACAAAAAATTATTTATGCGAGAATGCGGGTGAAATTTTAAGTACGTAAACTTTTGCCAAAACTGCTCAGGATTCTTACTAGCTTCTTTTTCATTTTGTCGTAAACTAACTAAAATAAATAATAAACTTTCCCTGCTCATAGATCAAAGTTTTCGAGACGGACATTTAAAATGCTGTATCTTATCTATTTCTAAAGTATTGGTCCTCCAATTGTTCTTCTTCGTATATAATTTAAATTCTTGCTTGTATCGACAATAGAAAATGTGGTTTTTGTCTTTTGCTTGTAATTTTTGCCTGTCACGTTTGGAACTGTTCCATTCGATTTAGATAATAATGGTTTATGAGAAGTGTATCTCGCGTTATTTCATACGGACGCCCACCGAGTCGAACTTTATATATTAACAATCTTATCTGAACAGTGATCGGGAACGCCCAAGTGTCACATCCAACCAGCACCGTCCTTCGCGAATATACATTCGTCATCCACAGTCATCTTCCATTGCTCAATTAGTCTCTTCATTTTCGCACCACTTATCTAATGGTCGGGAGTCCCTTCTATGCAAACACATGAGTTCGTCTTCCGCGCATTCGCCTACTTACTCTTATACAGGTGGTGATAATTGGACGAGTGTTTAGCGCCTCGGATTGGGTGTCCTGTCGTCTGGCGGTTCGACAATGGGTCTCAGCTTCTGCATTCGTGGCTGCTTTTGGACCGAAAGAAAAAAAATTACGAAACGCTACTCAGCTTAGCCTCCGTTTGGCGGACGCATCTTTCGGAGGTCAATGTCCAAAAGGTTCTTCATTCTGACCATTAGGAAGTTCGCACTTACAACATGTGCAACTTATTAATTCGTCGAAGGTGGGGTATTAGACATCTCTCCCGCCATTGAAGCTCTGAATTTGGATAGGTCATGGATTCCTAATTTGGTCCTTATGGACCTGAAGATGTTAGTCTAGATACTAAGTATATTGATTAAAATATTGATTGAAAGTTCGGAGTTAAATATAATTTTAATATCTTTCGTCGTATTTCAAAAATTTGTCCTCTGATTCCCCAATATATACTTCTATAATTGTAAATATTTTATTTGATAATTTCTCGTTCATTTCATCACCAATGAAATACAGATAAAATACGGAAAGTAAAATCAATTTTATTAGAGAGAATTAAATACGAATGGTATCTCGTTATGTCTGTTTCGTCTTTTAATCTCAAACCTTCATTATGTGGTTAAAACTTATATTTAAGCCAAAAAGCGTCGATTGCTTCAAATTGTTCTTACAATCATTCCAAATTCTTCAAAACGTTCTTTGGTCGCTCAAATTCCTCGTACGCTCTCTCAAGCAGTTACCCATTAAGATGTATCTCTGTAGCTTAGAAGTGATGTGGACCTTGCCGTAACATAATTCATACCTAAACGCTAATAGGCTCGGAGTACGATAGGAATTTGCGACCCGCTTTACATAAACAAGATGCAAGTTGTTTATCGTCTACTCGAATTATTACCCACGAATGAATATGTGGATGTCGAAATAGAAGTGAATTCGCCGTGAGTTACGGAAGGATTAAGAATTTGGTTTAGTTTAAGGTGTAAACATGGATGACCTCAGAGCAGGTTTTTAGGTGGCGTGCCATAAATTCTGGATTCCTTACTCGGAAATGGTTTTTATCCCACGAGAAATTCCTGGATAAGTAGCAATATCATTTCATTACCAAGAGTATAAGAAAATCTTATCACTCCACCAAGGAGTTTTATTAAGATCGTGGAGGGAAAATCAGTAAAATTTCTAACTTCGTTATAGTTTATGATCCGAAGTCGACGGAGTAGAACGATATAACAGAATCCCACAGGAAATATAGAGTTGCCGGAAGGTTGTTCGAACTATTCTTCCGTGATATTTTACCAGGATTATGTTTTTTTCTGGTTTAATCCTGTTATCTTCATCTCTCCGTGCGTATAAGCTTTCTATTATTTTATGCGTTCATTTCGTACCTCTTCCATTGAAAGAATTATTCTAGCGTGGGTTTGGAGTGAAAAATCTTGTTACTCATCTTTGGAGATCTAATTTTGACATATTTTAATTATCTTTTTAACTCAGTTTTATTTATTTATTTTCAAATTTTCTTTACTGTCATCTTTCAAATTTCATTAAAAAATTTAATTTGTTTCTTGAGTTTCTTTCCGCAAAGTTTTCTTTGTTGGGATATTGCTCTACATAATGAGTTGTGTCAAGGAGCATCTGATCAAGAAACGAATTCAAATTTCATTATAATATTTTATCGAGTTTAGTTAAATGTGATGGATGTCAATCTTTAAATAACTAAGCTTCGTTTCATCCAAGAAGCTGACACCCTAAGCTTACACTTTTGCTGGCACAAAAGCTTTTTGATGGATTCTGCTCTTCCGTGCGTGTCTTTCGAATAATCCACATGTTCCTTCTGTTCTCCACTTTGAGAGCGTGCCTCCCAATTTCCCGTTTAGTTAATCGAGATGCTGTGTTCGTTGTCTCGAGGCCCGTAAAGATTTGCATAATACCATAATGCGTCGGAATTATTACCGGAAACGTTGGGAAAGTCTCGAGAAATTTCTTTTAATTAAAACTCCCATTTTTCTGTAAGACAAAAAATCGAATGGTTTGGCGTCGAAACGAGATGGCTCCTGGGAAAGCTGCGGTCGTTGGATCCAGTTGCGTGGGAAGTTCGAATTCAACGACCGGAGGACACCACTGCGAAACAATCGAACAGCAGAAAGGCCTACGTCGTCACGGACCTAATTTCTCATAACCTGAAATAGAACCGAAAAGAAATACTGCACACGTGAGTTTCCATCGCTACCGATGAAGCGATTGTATTCTATGACGCAGTTGAACATAACGAATACGTGTAAACAGGGGAATTATCGTTTAACTGTCGGAAATAGAATATATTTCATCGACATTCATGTTTATTCAAGTCCCGTTTCTTACGGACTTAAATCATATCAATTTTTGTTTAGCTAGACTGTTTACCATGAGAAATTTATTATGTTATTACCTTGTATGTTAGCTTATAGCAGCTGTGAAAAATTTATAATATCTAAGTTCGATGCCCTTTATGACTCGTATACGCAAAACATTCTCTCCAAGTACTATAATACGAGTTAACGGAATGAAACTCCTTTAAATACTTTTGAAAGTATTTTGTTCATTAAAACAATTCCGTCTTCATATCATAGTCCTGTTACTCACTGGAATACGTAGATGATGTCCTGCTGCAAATTAATTATTCCTTAGTAATTTTCATCCATTTTGATATGTCGCAAGGTTCGCTCCAGTGTTGAAACTTGGATATTTCTAAGTTCACAAATATTTGTTTTCCGCGTATGTCGGCAACAAAGCTTTGAAAGATATTAATTAGGGATGTCTCTTCGCGATACATGTATTTTTCCTCAAAAAAGACGTCAATTTATCTTTAAATTCAATATCAATGGCATAAAAATATCTCGATAAATTCCTTTCGATTGATTTGATCGTCATAAATATTTGCCATCATCAAATTGCTTCCTGAATTTTATTGAGGAAAGAACAAACAAATTATAATTATATTCTAAATTGATGTGCGAGTAAATACCGTTTAGCGAAGTATCATTCCATCGAGGTGCAAATAAAATTCCGATTCATTTTTAGATGATTCACGAATGACCTTCCAATGTCTCTTCTTTAGAGAAAATATTTTGTTTATATCATGATTTCATATGTACATTTTCAAAGCAGTGCTTGTCCGTATGGCCATTGAAATTTGAAGTTTGTTTTGCTGTTTTGTGTGTATATATGTTGTTTGAAAATGCTAAATGACATTGAGTTGAAATTTTGAGTTATTTATTTCAGTATTCACAGTTTTTATGCTCTCATATTAATTATTTTTATTAATTCTCATGGCATTTTAACGAGCTGGTATATTTGATGTTGTAAATGCTATTCAATAGGTTTTTTTGAAGTATTTTGATCTGATAAACAAACGCAAAAGTTCTCTTATTTATTAGCAATGTATGTAGTTTTTTTATCAATTAAGTCGTTATCTTTGCAAAGCATTACTTTCTTCGGAAGGACTCTTCCATTCTTTCCTCTCTCAGCTGTTTTTGAATTTTGAGTATCTCATCGCTATTATCCTTCATCTGAACATTTTAAGAAATTCCCTTCAGAGACCTAAATGTACATTTTAGTTATTAGTAATGAAATAATGAATATTACTTTAAATGCGAACGACTTATTATTCATGTAGTATAACTACAGTTTACTATAGCAGAATCGAGGTGCATTGTTTTTCTTCGTAACTAATGTTTTGTAATAATGTCTCTGTCTCTCCGCCTAAATTCTTATTAGATACTCATTTTTGCTAGAGCTGTTTCTTGTTTGGGCTAAAAATATTCTAAAACCGTTTTACCTTTTATCGTGGTTATACGAATCTTATTTAGATATTCCATGTTATTGGACACAGTACCAAGTTGGTATTCCTTGATGGAATCTGCACATTCAAAAATCTTTTTTAAGGAAGAAATCTTTTCAAATTAGTATACGGAAGAATATAGCAATTTTTCAGCTATTTCAGTTTCGTGTATCCTTAGAAGTCGATAATTGCGTGACAATTTACGGAAGAATGAGAGAGGTTTTTCAGTTTTTTTCTTCCAATTTTTTCCTTCAGCCGTTCCATCGTCTCTCTAAACACTTCTGTGCTTGAAATATTCTCTATTTCAGTTGATATTATTTCCTGAAAATTCAGCGCGGCCTTATTACTTACTCTTTTTATGGAACCAAGGTTATCTATTCGGGAAATGCGATGGTATAACCCGCACTGGTTCGGAAGGAATTCGTCCTTAGAATTTTCAGCGTGGCTGTTCCTCGAAGGTTGACATGGGTGGTGCTGTTGCTGATGAGTTGTTACATATTTAGCAGTCGCTAAAGAATTTGCTCAGGTCTCTTCATTCATTCCAATTCACCTTCTCATCCACTCCCTCATGTACTCTCTGTTACATGCCCATTCTTTTTTTATCTGAAATGTTTTTTATCAGTTTAATTTCTCTGTGTGAAAGTGGCGTTTTCAATTGTAGTGAGTCAATTCGTAGGTCATACCTATTAGCGCTAATTAAATAATACATATGGCTAGTTTTTCTTTTGTATCGAAATCGCAGGGTGAGATGATTGCAGACTTGTTTAAATGATTGAAAATATTTCAAGGAAAATATCATATAAACTGCTGGCTAATGAAAATAAAGAATTGGTGTCATCGATAAATTATAATCCCATTTAATGTAGAATAACATAGATTATATTTTCTTAAATAAGATAATGACGCCTTCGTATTTCTTCACATTCAGAATCTTTAATCACATTTTCTTTTAAATTAATTTTTCAAATCTCTAGTATCCGATCATTCAATTATTTCTGGTTTTCGGACGGAATGGATGTGTAGGACAGTTGGTTGGTTATTATAAAGGGAAGGAATTGGAGAAACAATTGCACGGGTGTTAGAAAAGGAGATTAAAGAGAAGGAAAATTCGAAGCAAAACTTTATGTTGACCGCACCGAGCGGTTTTTAAGTCAATATTTTCGAATATTATGTTTCCGAATGTCAACGTCTGAATGACAGCTTTCAAATGGCTGTCTTCAGCACGTTGCGTTAACGTTTGGGCGAAGGACTCATTTTAATTTATCGTTTTTCGTAATACTATGAACAATTCGTATATTTTGAAGTGATATAGCATGTTTGCAAATATATGCATAATATATTTGAGAATACCCGTAGAAAATATTTTTTCCATAATTTACTCTATAAAGATACAACTTAACCAAAAGAATATCTTTAATTATACAGAATATTGTTAATGCTATTGATGATGATGTTTACTCCCACTGATAAAATTGATTTAGTTTTTAAATTGACTCAATGATTTGTGGAATAATGGTATTCAAACAATACACTGTAAATATTACCAAATTTAATTCGGATTAGCTTTTATCAAACTTCAAATTTCGGAATTCTTCCCCATTCTCATCTTCTTAAGCAATTCTTCGCGTCAGTGTATTATATTTTCATCCTAATCTAGGTTGCTTCCATTCATCGCAAAATCCAGAACAGACTCCGAAGCAACCAAAGCGTTGGAATGGCAACCTTAGCCAACTGCTCTCAGATATCTTCCCAAAATGTATGCTAACCCTTCTGTCGTCGGCCACCGTCCAGAAGTCGCATTAGATTACCATTTCTTTTGAGCTAGAATAAAGGATCTCACATTAAATTTCCAAAGGGATTGATAAAAAACACCTAACAATGGGAGCAGCCCTTCCAGCGATTGAGTAAAAAGGTCGCTTTGAAAAAGAAGCTAAAATAAGTATCGGAGAAACACAAGGAGGCGTCAAAGGGCAAAAATTGAATGAACTCGAGGAATGCCGGAGAAGGTGTAAATGGGCGAAATTGCAGATCGCGGGCACAAGGACAGCGGGTGGCGTTTGTATGGAAATGAGCGCAGGGAAAAGGTGTGCAGAAGAGAATGGCAGAGGAGAAAGAGATATGGGTATTAATGGAAGGAGGTGGGTGAAGAAAGCAGGCGAAGAAGTTGTTGTTGAGGATGGAGAGTGTGGCTCCCAATGATATTTCTAGTCGCCAGTTGTCCTCTCAAGCGAGGAGAATTTATTAACATTGGAAAACCTCACGTAGAAAAGTCATGTATAGAGAGTGAAAAACACGGTTTATTTATCTCTGGATACAAACTCAGCCACCGGAATAGTTTTGAAGATGAATTTAAAATATGAATTCAATAAATTAGGAATATTTTTCGAGTTTTCGATATTTTTTCGATATTATATTCGATAATTCGACTTTTAGAGATTACATAATATATTTGGCTTAAACGAGCACCTATAACTCTATATTGATTCTGTATTTTAAGCTTAATAAATGAATATGGGAACTAAATTAACATTCTAGCTAATATTGAGAGTATTGGAAGGTTTTTTACTTTATTTTAATATCTCGTTCAATTCATTGTTCGTAGTTAAGACTAATTTGTACTATATACTATAAGCTACACATGTTCTTCAGTCACCAGAATCTTTATTCGAGCTCTGTTTCATAAGTAAGGTTGACCCTATCCACGATACTTCCTATAACAAAGGGTTCGATTGGTAAATAAAATGTCTTATAGAAAATAGAATTAAATTTATTAATGAAGAATTATCCGACCATGGAATTTAGATTACGTAGACTCCTCCAAACACCCATCGAGCTTCACTTGTTCAAATTTTAAAACTTCTTAACATCCAATCGTAAATTATAACGTCCGGTTTCGCTCATTTACCTTCCATTAACATGTGTCCAAGGTAATGAAGTATAAATTTCGCAATTAGCCCATCAATAATCTCGCGGTGTTAAAAACAATTTGGTAACGAAATACATCGTGGGTTTGAATCATGAGGATCGTAGACAGCTTCCATCTAGCCACTGCACGATGGACTCTTTTAAAGTACGTTTCCTACAATTGGGGTTTGTTCTTTTTATAAATAAACATTTTAAAAGTTTATAGAATATAATATTACTGAACTTTCTGAGAATATAATATTTTAATTGTTGAATTATATCTATAGGAAAATGTAGCGATAAATTTCCAACTCTCGTATCATACAATAATTGTATCTCGTATTATAATCGTATGTTATAACATTATGTAATTTATGTACCCTGTTGTACTAGAACCAAAAGCTGTTCATATATTGCTGCAGCTGATACTTGAATTAGTAAAGGAAGGGCAAACGACCTCGTTCTTCATCAAAGCTCTAGGTAACTAATAGTTTCTGTTGTCGGTGTTCTTCCTGAGGGGGGACAAGATATAGAGACGCTCTATTTTTAGACACGTACAGAGGTTTAAGTCGTGCAGAAACAAGCGGCCACGAAGACTCTGTCTGCAGAGAGAGAAACAGTAAGTTCCGAATAGGAGGAAGTGATTTGCAAAGAGGGAGTGGATAGAGAGTGGGCGAAGAGGGGGGGCGCGGAGGGGAGGCCGAGAGAGTGAGAGTGTGCATTCAGTGTGTGCTCAGCCGAGGAACCGTGAGGAGCCTTTTTAACGCTCGCTCGAGACGATATATTCCTTCGCG
Source organism: Pantala flavescens (assembly GCA_020796165.1). Classification (NCBI taxonomy): domain Eukaryota; kingdom Metazoa; phylum Arthropoda; class Insecta; order Odonata; family Libellulidae; genus Pantala; species Pantala flavescens. The sequence goes on from CM036880.1 coordinate 55,078,739, forward strand.
CGCATTCGCGTAAACTTAGAAACCGTGCTTCGATAAAAGGAGGGAGAGATTGAATCAGTGATCGTGGTGCCTAAAGGTTGCTTCCATCGTCTCAAAACAGTCAACATTGACGGATTTTGGGAACCGTTCGGGAAATGCCCTATCATTTTCCCGGCGGTAGCGTCTTGTTGATATCGTCCTCGTAACTGGTGTGTAAGGAAGAAAATACTTATCCCAGAAGGTGTCTTCGAACATTTTTGACATCCGCTTCGTCGACTCCATCCACAGTGCCTTGTTATTCGCAGTAATCCTTTAGCTATTCCACCACCCGTCCCGTGAGTGCCATTGTTACGAAGAATATATTAGGGATTTTGCTCTCCATTCCTGCTTAATACCTCCCAAGAACTCGCTCCTATTTGGCGACTCCCTAAAAGCTGTTTTGCATAATTTTCTCCCAATTTGCACGCGGAACCAACGTCGAAGGCGGACATTTTTTCAGTAATGAAAACGGCAGTTTGGGGGAATGTACGCCACGCCATTCCCGTGTGCTAAACGCTGCGACAAGTGAGCCTTTGGACGTTTCTTTCCCACGAACATTTGCCCAATCGTTCGATTTTATCGGCTTCCTTAAACGGCTCGAATATTTTCAAAGCGTGAAAATTTTCGGCGGACCATCATCGACCCGGAGGGACAGTCTGACAGCCGCTGATGATCCGAGGGAGGAGATAATAGCTGATAAGATGGGTGCTAAGAGCGCCTTTCGATATTGAATAGATCCGAAACAGTATCCTGTTTCGCAAAGTGTTATTGCGACCGCAGACTCGTTGATTACACCCTTCGGTAGAGACTCAAAAGGAATCATCATCTGGTTAACGTCAAGGTCGTAAGATTCTAACCCTTGAGCCGGGCTCAAGATGATGCAAATGATGTTGGGTGCTTTTGAGAGTTCCCTCCGGGGAGGGGACGAGGTGCCCTCACCCACGACAATCATCGCCAACGGCTCTCCGAGGAACAGCAGGGAGGCCCTCCACCGCGGCTGCTGCGGCGATGCCCACGGCTGCGGAATCCGCAGGAAAAGCTCGGGGGCGTGGCAGAAGCGGAAGGCCAAGGCGGAGGAGTGTTCGAATGGGTTTCCGGCGTCGTGGGAGGAAGCCGCGAGCGAAACGGACAGCGGGCAGGAGTCTTTGACTTCTCCCCCGGCCTCTGCTGCCTCCACCAGCATCGTCGAACGGCTCTACAGCACCCCAACTCTAGCCTCCGCTGCAAAATCTCGAACCACTCCTCAAGGCGACGTCGCTGAAGACGTCAATGGGGAAGGATCGGTTGCGGACGACGACGAAGACGGCGGCAGTCTCCGCAGAAGATGCTGGAGGAGATCCTCTCTGGGAGCCGGAAGCAGGTCCGGAAGGAAGAACACATGGGACGGCGTTGGCGGAAGCTTCCGGGCGAGGAAGGATGGAGTGGCGTCCAAGACCCCGGTGAAGCCGGGAGGGAAGAAATCCGTGGGGAGAAAGAGCGTCGGCAAGGGTGGGTGGATCCTGCACGTACCCGCGGACGTGGGGCTGAAGGACTTCGCCGATATGGTTCGAGTGGACCTGGTGAGTTCAACTCTCGGCGGTGCCGCACATCCCTTCGTGCCGCACCCGTCGCTCCCCAGACGCTAAACGGAGATAAAGAAGTCCGTTTTAGTTCGACGGGCGGGTCCGCTTTCTTGCCGCGATGGAAGTTTATGCGCGGCAGTAAAACGGTTCGAATGTCTTTATTCCTATTCGAGAAAAGGGAACCGCTTTTCCGTTTGTTTTCTGCCTAAGAAGCGCAGGGCCATTCTTTAGGTGAAACGGTCCGTTCCGCAGTTAATGTCTTGTCCCAGTAGGTTTGTTTTTAACGGCTTTTTTCACGCGCTACAGGAGAACGCTTATTTGGAAGGTCGTTGCGCAAGTCGCCACTTTCATATTAATATTCTTATGATTGATGTGATGTTTGGGAAAATGAGTCTTCCGATGATTTAAGGGGCATAAAATTTCTGTGTGGACTCTGAATTTGGTGTTTGCCGTATATCTTGTGCGGAAATGGGATATGACATTCACGAAAGTTTGAAATGAAATTTTTGATATCACGTGTCTGTAATGGGGAGAGGAGAAAAATGTTGTTATAAGGACTTATATGTACAGCATTAAACTCTTTTGCCTTAAGGTAACTTAATTAGTACATTACTCCTTGTAGGTAAAGCTTCAGTTGAATTTGAATTGAAAACAAAAACCAACGAACTCCAACTTCAAAACTTAAAGGTACCGAATGCATACATTTTTTAATAAATGCGGATTAGTTGAAAAAATATTTCTAAATTTCAAAGATGTCATATATAATTCGTGATATCTTTGATTCGGGTCTCTTGAATGTTTTAAACTCTCAAGATCTGAAAAAATGGAAATATATTTTCGACATCATTCGGTCGCCTAAGTTAATATACTTGGATAATTCTCTCTTAAAACTGTAAACACAAATAAAACGTTGTCCTTCAGTGGAAGGCAATGTAAATTAAGCTTTTTTTCATGGACTCCATAAGAATTGTTTTGGTTTCCTTGATCATCTTTGAGGTTACTGTTCTCTTGGTTTTGGTTTTCGGTTGGTATTCCTAGAGAGTAAATATTTTCGCGCCAGAAAATAGATACTCCCCTCATAATCCTATGCAAACACATCTTCGTTCGAACTTATCATATCTATGCCAGAATCTTCAAAGAGTATATTTTCTCCCACGCGCGAATTATGGTAATGAGAGGTAGTCTAGGCGCTACGGACATCATAGCAAAATTTTCCTCTTTCTCCTCTTCGTCGGGCATAAATATGTATCTTTACGATGGAAAAACGGAAGGCCTGAAAGAGCCGCGAACCACCGGCTTAATTTATCGGCCTCTTACGGAAGATAGAATAGCTCTCCACGCGCCCTCTTACGGAGATAAAGATCTGAAGGATCGGCAGCGCAAAAAATATTCCTCGAAACCATCGGTACGTGTTGATTCCCAAGTGGAAGTGAAAGGATTCGTTCGTGTGCGCAGATGGTCACCTGTTTTTTCGAAGATTTTCGCATGCGTTTGTTCCTAAAAGTCGTTTCTCTGGTGTGAAATCATCCATGTAATCCGTTTTGCGCTAATGGTTCTAAGGATGAGCGGGTTTTGTTTTTCCATTTTTTACTTCGTGATCCAGAAACATCGGTCCTTTTAAGTTTCTTATGCGATGCGTATGGCGATACAGAGTAGGGAGATTAATTAGCAGACGAAACGATCGTAATACTGTTGATGATTCAGCCTTTACTTGTTGATCGCTTTCTTTTGGTCGTTAGGAACCGTCTCATTTTACAGATGAAGATTTAAGGATCTAGCGATTAAATTGGTCAAAGACGGAAGTGTCTTTTCTTCTGAACCCTTTATCCATTACATTCAATTACTCTCCACTTCATTTTTTTACCCTTCAGTGGAATTACTTCGGAGCTCATTGGTCTTGTCGCAGTTGTGTCTACAAATGAAACTCGAGACGTACCATGTCTTCTTCATAATTTCTTTTGGAGTTAATCAGAATTAAGAACCATTATTATCGAGACGGTTTTTGTTCTCATTCCGACCGTTGATAGATGAGTAGAGAAAGACTATAACGCTGGAAGTTTTCATGAAGTGAAGAACATGCTTATCTATCATGAGTTCTTATTATTTTCTCGTTGGATTGACTATGAGTATTTATAAGTAGTAATGATAAATCTCTCCAGAAGGAAAATGATAACTCTTTATGCGAGGGTAAAATATTAGATATCGCATCTGTATTTCTATGAACGCAATTTTAGCAATATGGGATATAACTCGAGGCATTTTTTTAGGTTCATAGTAGCTTCTACCCGAATTAATTTCATTGTTATCCCAAGCGTTCGATTCTATTTATTCGTTGCCAAATTTTAAGTTAATTAGGCGTCCCTAATACGTTTTCATTTTCTCATTGCATAATTGCTGATAATACGCGGTTTCGTTCCGTTTAAATATATTTAATCTATTCATTTATGTGCATGCAAATTTCGAGGGAATTATCATAATCGATGAAAAGTGAAATGTATCCTAATTTCCCGCGCCCAGGGCGTCAGCACCGATGCCTTCTCCTTTACGAAAATTTTCATTGCAAAATATCCTCCAATTTCAATTAGGAGAAAATTTTTTTCCAGGCCGTAAGATTCGATACACAATTATCGCAAGAAGGATGGATTTAACAAGCTTATTGTGAAGTAAACTCCCTTACGAGAATATCTTGTAGGTGAAAGATCCTTTTTCATAATTTATTGCTTTTTAATTCATCGTGTTTCTGTTTTGATTCGTAGTGTAGTAGTTTGATGATTTAATTACGCAGAATTGATGTAATGATAGCATGCGGCTAGACTATCCAAATAGGAGGTCTGGAGAGGTCCTGGAAGGAAGGATGGAATTATTTACACTAGAAATGAAGATAAATCGCACCTTGCCGCTAGTTCCAAAACCCTATTATAGAAAATAGTTCCTTAAATCATTGTCAGATCGCGAAGTGATGGATATTGCGGTAACCAAGAAAAAGCATTTTTCCTCTGTAGAGTGACTAATATCCAAGGATAAAAGGGTTGGAAATCAGTCCTTGGACCCGAGACAAGCAGTCTCCAAGTGACGCATTACATTATTCCTCTGCGGCAGACTCTCAGACTCCCGAATCCCCACTCATTTAAATATGTTCATATCGACCTTTTTCTTGTGCCCGAGGCTGACCACCTGTGAGCGCCCTCGGGGTTCGCCGCTCGTTAAGTACGCGATTTGCAGAATTCGCGACCCGGAATTGATCCATTTCATTGAGAATGCTAATCGATATCATGATAAGTAGGCGTGGTCGATCCTATCTTATCGCTTGATCACCCACATTATTTCGGGCTAAACTTTTGTGCAGATACTATTCTGTAAGTGAAAAGGGGATATGCACCTAATAGGTCAGTTGGAATGTGTCGAAATTTAATTCTACTCGGTTATTTTTTTTATTGAATGAAAGAGGACATAAGATCTGCTCACCTTCTGTTAAGGTGTTGTATGAATATGATGACGTCATCCCAAGTGAATCACTTTTGATTTAAAGAAATGTCAACATCTTAAGCAAATAATAAGATCAGAGATTTCTTTAATTCACTCACTGCAATCGATATTGTTTTATATTTTTTATGCATTTTGAGCTACATTTTCTGATAACTAAAATTTGAGATTGGAATACATTTCTCTAAATTTTAGGAGCGGTGTTTATTTCAGACAATATAGTTTGAAAAATATCTCTTTGTTATTGAACTATGGTTTACTTCAAGCTAATAATTAATCATGTGTTAGGAAAATTTTTAAAAGTGTGCAATATGACGTTTTAAAGTAGCGTTTCCATTCAGATAAATAAAGAAGTAGTAGCTTGATATTTAAAGGAAATTGTTGACCTTAATTCCTTCACGACGGATAGGATGATCATTTAAGTATTTCATTTACCAAGATACGTCCTTCCCAATAAAACGAGATAAAAATAATGCAAGGATTGATAGGGCGAAGTTGATCAATGAGTAAAGTCAAGTAAGAACTGACCGTTTGATTCAATTTTCCATCAATAACAGCGACTTATTCTTGGCGATGGAAGGTCATGCCCCTTAAGGCAACTGGATAGCATTGTCTTTCGCCGCACAAGAAAAAATCAACTCCACTAGCACCTGTTTCGAAGGCCTTGGGGCCAAGAGCGCGGCCACATTTCGTCTTATCTTCGAAAAGTGGTTGGTATTTAGCGGCATCTCGTGGAAAGCGATGCCCCGGGTGACGATAATAACATCCGGTAATCTGAGTATATCGGCATGTAATATTAAGAAATCAGTGCCTTTTGATATTATTCATATCCGTCATTTTATATCGGATACCTCTTCATAGTATTCATATCCTTTATTATCCTGTTGATTTTAGGTATTAGCATCGTGATTTGAATGAATATAGGATCAGGAAGGAATTCTATGCAATTTGTACAACTTAATTTGTGCCTGACGGGTTTGCGTTTTACGTCCAGTCACTACTATATTCAACCGGTAATACTGGGTCAGCGGCCCTGTTCTTACCTTTGCGAAATAAGGAAATGATTTTCCACAATCAACTTGAGCTATTGTCCGTTAGATTCACGACCTTGCGCTCGGATCCATCTTCGATTAAATTTGAGATCGTTTTCATTTTGATATGATATTACCGAATATATAAGGAAACCCAATTTATTTTCCGATTAATAAGAATAGATAACAATACTATGATTGATAGTCATGACAAGTCCCAGTTAGGATTGCATCAGCTCATTTTAATCGGTGCTGGTCACGGTCATTTATTTAGAATAATATTATCCTCTTAACTTTCACTGAATGAAAATGTGGGTTGTTTATTTTTGGAAGTGCTTCGTTAATATTGGGCGATTAAGCCCTTCTATTCTTTCAATCTAAACGAATGGAAACCTTCTCTCGTCTTTGCCTCGTGTTCTGACGACTAACGGTAATCAAAAAGGTTTTGAAATAATCCGTATATGCGGCTCTTTCAAAATAGGGTTAATTGTATTTACCATAACTTCAATTTATAGCGATCTATCGCTCACGCTGGAGCCGGTCGTCTTTTAATTCTATACCCATCGAATGTTAAATATTGACTCTTCTTTGATCACAGTTTTGGCTAGTTTGCATTCCGACTGTCGGCATATACAAATCCGGCTTTTAAACTCACACTTTTCTTTGGCATTTAAAATTTTCGAGAATTTGAAGATTAATGCCACCTGTTAGTCTCACTTGCCTTAATTGCTCACGAAGATGTTGTTAATCTTTATGCGATTCCCTCTTCTCTCTTGTCAAGTTTCATTTCACTGCTCATTTATTTTATTCATATTATTTGAAATTTCGCGTATTTAAAGCGATTCATTTACTTTAATAAGTGGGTATTGGTAATTTTTCCTTTTTATACGCATTATTAAGGTGCAAAAGAGTCGAGTTATTAATGAAATGCACGTAAGAGTTTGTATGAGAACATAAATAAACAAATTATTGTAGCCTATTCTGCTAAAACTCGCAAAATTCCTGCTTTATTGGGCTTTTGATACATTTCTATATCAGACAATTAAAACAAAAGCCTAAGTAGATTTTTAAAGATCAGGTAGGATTAAAATTTCATCGTACTTCGTTGAATGAACGTACAATTGCAATCGATGTACGAATAACTAGAATAGCTTATGAAAATTAATATTTTAGAAATTCTTTTTATCTCCTTTGTTAGATTAACTGAAATTTAACTCAATTATAATGATTATAGTAAATTATCTCCCACTTAATGACGTTAATTATTCGATAAAGATTTATGGAGAACAAACTTTTTATGTATATGCAAGCAACGGTGTTTTTTACATGCACAAGTTTACTCCCTTTTATTGTATTGCCGAATGCCTCTGGGAACGTCTCCCTTATCCTCTAATAAATTTCTCTCGATGTAAGCAGCCTTTGAAATAGAAATATCTAGTGTAAACTGTCACCCCCTCAATCGGATCTACTGTTTGGTCTAATCCCCTTCCATGTCACCCGAGGGATACGCAGTCTTACGCCGAGTGAAAGTCGAAGGTGAAATTCAGTGGGTCTCCAAAGCGACTGTGGAACAGCAGGTTTTTCCACCGAAGATTTGTGCATCGCGAATTCGTTATTTATTTCCCTGAAGAAATGGTTTCGAAAGCGATCGTAAATATTGTTTTTTTTTTTTCAATCTCAGTAACGATAAAGGATGTATTTTAAGAACTTTTCTGACGGAAAAAATCATTTAACGAATCGCTCGTCTTCACTCCGATGTGAAGCTAATACCTTTCGCTCGTAAAACGTCGGTTCACTTATAATTTCTCGGCACTTATCCGCCCATCTTTATGCTTCTCAAAGTGCCTGTAGTCTCAGGTGAAATTCAGGTGATAAATAAAGCTTCGTAATCGCGATTCATCTTCACGCCGATTTCAGATGATTGCTTCTCAAAAGCCATAATCTGGGTCAGTCGCTGAAATTGAGTCATGCGTGTTTTATCTGAAGAAAAAGCAGCTAAAATTGGAATACTGAATCTAGTTATAGTTTAGGAATGATAAAGTGAGACATAGATACTGTTTGGGAAATTTATCATTATTTTTAAATCCTCAGATTGCTCACTCACTTAGCTAAATTTTTATTAGAATAAAAGAATTTTGGACGCAATTGAGTGGATAAAATGATTAATGGAAAATGAAAAAGTATATATTACATTATGTGTTGTTGTATGAAGGACTTAGTGGAAGCATTAGTTGTTTGGGAAACATAGGAAAGATCAAAGGGCGGACGATGTCATCGAAATACTAATGGTAAATGCGCCACTATTTCGCTTTTATTTTTTACTCTTCGATTTTGTATAAAATTTTCTCTTGTATCTCTATTCCTTTATTATTAGTGTATACTTAGATTATTTCACAGACAACGTTTCATGATGGTTTAAGTAAAGGGGTATTTTCTGTGTTCGAGGCTCATTTGAATATTAAACTTCTGGCTGCTCAGAGCTATAAATGACTCGTTTTTGCGTATTCCAGTGGTACTTGAGCTCGCATAAGCGTTGTTTGAATGCTATTAAAGTCCATAAGAGTAACTGAGATCGTTTCAATTCTTTCTCTAATTACTTAAATCACAGAGTCTTTTATGGCATCCACGTTGAATGTCTAATTCCTCTCTTCTTACGCTGAACACGAATCCGCGCTATTCGTTGACTTCGAAAAAAGGTCTTTCGTTCGCAATTTCGGCCGAACACTCGAAAGATTGCTAAGATCCGTGTTTGGGATAGAGATTTATTCGATCTGGAGCGGGGAACATCAATTCTTCACGAAGTGGACAACTTTTAAAGGAAGATTTTCGTCCCCATTTTTTCTATGGAACAATCTTCCCAATTCCAGATTCGCGTGCTGAGAGAAATTGGTTTTTTCCCGAACCACGGAATATGAATTCCGAAAAAATCGATCCTCGGATGGGCAGCTTATAAAGGAACAAAGGACGGCAAATAAAAGGATACCCAACTCCGTATAAGGGGGAACGGTCGTAAGTTTAATTTAAATCGCTCACGGCCAGTTTCGAGACCGAAAAGGTAAAAATATGTTGAGTAATGGCGCTTTTTTCCCGTCGATTATCGATTCGTCCTATTTTTAGATCGGAAAGTCATCCTTCTCTCTTTCGGAATCTCGAGGCGTACCGAGGAAAAAACACGGCAAAAGGAAACACTGCGTCCGAGTGCAGACCTCCGTGCATTCCTCGATGGGCTGACCACTCAAAGAAGCCGGTACCCTGAGTTACCGGTCGGATTCTTGGACATCCCGCGCACCCGCACGGGTGGTTTTTGCTATTCAGCGGGAGCGTGATCTGGTTGCTCATCAATCGGAACATTCTTCATTTCCCTTCCTCCGGCACCCTCTGCACACCGATCCTCGTAAAGCTTTCGATTTCAGTCGCTTCTTCGCAAGATCCCCGAAGTATGCGCGTGTTCTCTTACCCACCGTTTGTGTCTTTTGTTTCCTTTCGGTTTCGTTTCCCTCTCTCCCTCAACGCTTACATTCTCGGCGATTATTCATTGTATTTGAAATATTCCGCCCGTTTCGTTTATTGTTTCTTGTCGTTATTATTTAGATACAATGTCCTTTCTCGACCTGAAATTTTCATTTGGAGGAGAATTTTGCTCAGTTTCTTCGCTTCTACTTAAGACCCTTTGTTTAGAAGCAGGTAGTTCTAAAAATTTTTTTAAAGATTTATTTCCTATTGTTGTTGTAATGCGCAGTTTTTACATGAAGCATATCCAAACGATGTCTTACAGTTACGTGGTATACATAGAAATGTTGTGTTTTCCTGGTGGATGTAGAGTAAAAACAGTTGGCAACAAATATGTCACTAGATCTTACGTAATTGGAAACATAAAAATTCTTTTTATAATGGTAAACAATGGATGTGTAGGCAAATAGGTGACTGGGACTCTAAGATCATTTTCCTTTGTAGTGGTGTCATGTTCCAGATGAAGTCAGTCTCTTCTTTTTCACTCGAGATTCTCTCTGTGTTTAAAGTGGAATATAGTAGGTTCTTGTTTCTGCGTTACTTGCCGTTATGTTAATTAGTCGATTCTCACGCCACTGAAGCGTTATATCCCAGATCTAATCAAACCAAAGAATGATTCTCGGAAGAACTAGGATTATGTTTGTTAGAATTTCAAGAACTATTCCAGTATTTTTCTAATTTCCTCTTTGTAATTGGCTCCTCCCGAAAATTGAGACCTCCAAAGGGAAAAATCCAGGAAAGAGGATGTTATTTCGTGAATTTTCTCCCGGGCAATTTTTCCTTAACGACCCCCGCATTTTCTACGGCTGTGAGAATCAAACAAGAGACATTCTTCTTTCATCTTCCCGCTTTCCGTGGCCAGATGCTTCGTCGACAACAATAACTCTGCGAGAATTTCTCTCTTTCGCTGCGCACTTTTGTTTCTTATCAGTTTCCATATCGACGCGGCGCGCGTGTGAGCTCCGTCCCACTTGCAGCCATCCTTCATCCAGCCTGTGCGAAAAGGCGTGGGAACCAACCGTGACAACTGGGAAATAAAACGGAATTTTCCACAGTGCTCGCGTGCTCACGTGCCTTCTAATTAGCTCTCGCTTCTTTCTCCACTGCTTTTTTCCTTTGGATTGCCACCACCCCTCGCGACAGTTGGCTTCACTCCCTATTCAATGCTTTACTCCAAATCTATTGCTGCTATTTCAAGACTTGTTCCTTTCTCTCCTCCAGAGAGACCCCCTCTGATATGCTCCCCTTTATCTCTGAAGATCTTTCCCGTAATGTGAGAGTTCGATGCCAGGGAAAGGAAGCTCGTCAGTTAGCTGTTACTATCGACGAAGAATGTCACACCAAAGACCAGGAAGCGTTTATCTAACAATAAGATATGGGACTGTCTTAGTGTTTTAATCGTTTGGGATCTATGAATGTATTGTTTCCCAGAATTCATTTCTCATATTGTTAATTCTCGTTGATTTTTAAAATGCATCGCAACACGATCCCAAAATGATATTTCTTATAAATTCAAAATCAGTTTTCATCAATCCAATATGAACATTAGTAGATATATTTTTTATTAAAATAGTCAATAACGTACATTTAGGTCTTACGGTAAGAAATACTTTTTATACTTCTTCAAAAGTAATATACCATGATTTTGATCATATTATTAAGAAGTACGTTTGCGTATGTACATTATTACAAATTGAGCAATATGCGAAGAAATTTTTACAAAGAAAATTCATTATATGGTACTATTTTACCTAGATATTGGTGGTAACCTTTTTTGTGGCTCTCAGATGGGTTTTTGTTTCGATATTTGTCTAAAGAATGTCTCCCTCTTTTCCTCGTTCTGTAATGGGGTAAACTATTTATGGTTGTAACTAAGATTTATTACATATTATCCATAAATACACCTATTTCGTTGTATTGTTTGGAGCTATCGCATAAGTTATCGGTGTCCTTTGTTTATATGAGGGTTAAAGCCCTTTTGCATGAACACACTAAGAGTTCGGCATGTTTGTGATCTTTGACTTTCCTTATTGCTTCGGATAGATGGCTCATTTCCTTTTATTATAAGAGTGATCTCCCACCAGATTGCATACACTTTCTCCTCTAGCCGTCGGAGAATTCTGGAGAATCCTTTCGCATATAATTAATGCTTCGTGTCTGATTTCTCTTTGTAACGTTCAATTTCCGCCGTACGCAGGTGTCCTGGAGGCTTTCATAAATGAGAGTTTATTCCGCTTTCATGCTTTTATTTGCTCATTAAAATTTAAACTTTGCCAAGAAAGGATTATTGCGATTACATCGAAGTTTAGCCATGCGGAAGCATTAGTAATTACGAGGCGTGCGAACATCTTAGATTCAGTGGAGGAGGCAATAATGTAGGAAGAATGCTGCATTCCTTTAGATTCTTGAAAGAAGTGATTTTCGATGTCTGAAGAAGTGATTTTGATTGCGTAATTCCTTCCATAGGAGGGTGGAAATTGTCTTTTTTCCACTGCTCTCACGATTATGTGAAAGGAAAATATTAATGCAATTTTACAGTCGTCGTATTCGTCATCAAATACGCTTGAACTTTTAAGAATTGAGTAGATAACATATTTCATTGGTCATTGTTATTTGTCTTTTTTGCATTTCGTGCATCTAGTATGTGCCTATTACCTACATATATATCGTTTACAAAATTTGATTTTAGATTTCTTAATTTATAAAAACAATTGTGATGTTAATATAAATTCCCAATGCATATGAAAATATTATCCACTAATAGAAAAGATGTTAAGCTTCAGTTGAGTCAAAATTTAATTTTAAAAACTTTAGGATTATCTGATCAATTTTAAGATTTTAATGATATTTCTCCTTTAGATATAAAGCCTGAAGTAAAAGACTGAAGTCTAATGAAAAGCTAATGCAAAGTTTTTGTTCAGCCATTAATGAATAGCCATCTCAAAGCCTCATAAAATGTCTGAAACGGCTTTTCCCGCTTTAATTTTCGTTAATTTCATCTCTTTCCGTCGAAGGACATTGTTTCCGAATGAATTTTCTTCGCTCCAAATGAAGAATAGAATTTTCTTTTTTTACGAAACGTAGGACATCCCTAATTTGACATCGATGTCATGCCTTTGTTCTCATCTTCGGTCGGAGAGGGCCCTCTGCAGAATCTTAAGAAACGTTCCCAAATCGGCTGCTCAATATATTTAATGCCAAATATCGACGAATGCAAGATGCGGAATCCATCCGCAATTCGTCTGAACGCGTTGACCCAATGAATAATGAAAGGAAGACCATACGAGGACCCCAAATATTTAGAGAACCCTTATCCGGATCATTCTCCTCAACCGGTCCTCCCTTTCCTCCTTATTGGACGCACGCATACGAAGAATGCAAAGGAAGGCGTGGTCGAACCACTTTCTCCGGGCTACTCCCGCGGCTAGAAGCGGAATTTTGGAAAAGGTCTCGCAAAAGAACGAAGAATGCGAAGATTTTGGATTGCGGCCGATATCTCAGATTGTAGGCGTGGGATGGTTTACGCTCAGGTGGATACAGACTCAGGTGGTTCTTTCCACTTTCAAATGGCTTGAAAGTTTAGCGTTCTTCCATAAACTTGGAGATCTTGAAAGTAAGGATTTATCGTTTTCATTTAATATAATCCTTTTGTCTTACACGTTAGGATGTAAATAAACTTTTAATGGTGCATATCGTTGCAAAAAAACGGATGCTTTGATCTTTTGAGATCCATTCCAAAACTTTCTTACCACTATTCTAGTTATTTATGGGTTCCGTCAGTAAGAGTCACTCGTCCCTCTCTCTATTGTAAATATCACAGCTCTCACTCTTGACTTAACTGGAATAATATCCTCTTTCCGAAGCCAATATCAGTAAAACAAGGACCAAACTCAACTGAAACAGGAATGTTTCCAATAAAAGTTAACGCGCTATGAACTACCCCAAGTAAATTATTTGTGTATGTATGTAATTTTATCAAGATATATTATCCTTAAGTATGTCTAATCTTTAATATAAAAGTAGGTTAGGTGAATTAATATTAATTTTTGAAAACAGATGTATTATAAAGCAAGGATATTATTTTGTGTCATTCATTTAATTTTTTTTAAAGTTCAAATAGTATTTTATAGTGTGTGATATCCGTACATGCAAGTACTAGTTGAATTGTTATTTCGATTAAGTCAAGCGGAAATATCAACATATTTTTTTGATTAACTTTTTTTTAATTTGTCCTAATAATAAAAGGTCCTCACTTTTCCTTCGGCTTGGCATTTCAAATCCGCAATTTCCCGGCGTCTTCAATTTATCTTCGATATCGCGGTAATTTATCGACGATCGTACATCAGCCAAACCCTCAATGAGAGAGCTTTCCCTCTGAATCAAACGCCATCCTTCACTACCTCTTTCCCTCCGCATACGATTCATTACGTTTCAAGTGTTTAAGATCGATTCGTTAACGTTGTCAGTATCGATTTTTCTCGAATCTAACACTCCTTGCGGCGAATTTCGACCGATACTCTTCGACCTCTTCCAGAGACCTAAAACTGTAAGGATCGTGTTATAGGGAACGCGTTTATTTATGAGAGCGCTTCCACGCGTGCGACCTCTTAAGAGGCCAATTGCCCAAGACGGAGGTTGCCCACTTGGGAGATTCCTCTCTGGTGATGTAGAGGAGGGCGAAATTAATTCCGGGATGTTGTCATTGGAAGTGGTGGAGAACAGATTCCGTGATCAATGTTAATCTTTACACAAACGAAGAGTTCCTTGCTCTTGTTTGTTTAGGGAAGGTGTCTGAAGAAGTGCTGAAGCTGATAAAACCTAATTGGTACTGCTTTCCTACGAAAAGTGTTAAACTATTATAAACTCAAATAATTTGTGGCCTAACTGTGCCTTTTATCTTTAGTTTAGTGACCTACCGACCAATCGTGGGATTTTATGTCATGAATGTATGTCACGTGAATTGTTATCTCGTGCTCATGCAACAGTCTGTCGTCACCAGTTCATTCGTGCTCGCAACGATTTACCTTGAGATTTTCATCTTTTTGTTACGGAATCCATTCTACCCAGAGCTTTCAACGTTAGTTCTATTTTGTGGGTGTTTCCATTCATAAACGAGGATTCTTGTCAGCGCAGTATACCATTAAGAATTCCAGCTGTTCAAAGAGGCGGAGTCGTGGAATATGGGCTCAAATATAGACACAAATTAATGATCCCGACATAGACGATTTCCTTCTGCCCTTTCTCACTAGAGACTCGAGCATCTGTGCTCCTTCTTCCCCTAATATTGAGCTTCTTCTCAAGCCGTTGTGCCTCCCTTCCTGCCCCTGGGACCCCCACTGCGTTGCATCTGATGCTCCTCTGATTGTCGGTGCAGCTGATCTAGGATTTATAAAAAGAGTAGCTCTTTTGATTCTCGTCACGTGCCACCTGTCATCGTCTTTTTCTGAGTGCATCGCCTCCTTTTATATTTCATCTTCGACTCGCTACCTCTTCAACTTCTCATTCTACTTTTTTCAATTCTCGAATGATGATTCTACTCATAGTGATTTAAGAATGTGATTTATCGTTTGATAGTTGATGATTCCTAGGTTTATTTTTTTGTGAAGAACTTTCCTTTTAATATATTTGTAAATATGTCCGATAGCTATTATTTCAATTGAATATTACATTAATTCCTTATCATTTAAATAGTAAAGTAAGGTAAAATCTTAAAATTTTTTGGGAATTTTAACTCTCTTCGAGAACTTTTAGCACTGGTATTTCCATTATATGGAAAAGAGATTCATACTGATAATTTTTTTAAAATTTACAATGCAATATGCTTAAGTAAATAAATATAAACACCATATACTTCCGTTTCTGCGACGAGCTAAGACTACATATAGAATTTAGTATTATTTAGAGGTGTCATATATTTTTATTTTAAAATTTTTTTCCATAGGCAATGAATCGTTGAAATCTTAAATATTGTCGAACTATAAGAATAATAAACGTTTGAGTAACAGATAATTGTTTAAGGTCCTATATTTTCAAGTATTTTTTCTTATAATTGTTGTTTTGATTGTTGGTTGCGTGGCACAGTGAAGTCGCTGGTTAAATTGATCCAATCAAATTCGTAATTTGTTTTTTGTGACGAATATCATGTCAATGTATTCCAATCAAATTTTAGTTCATCTTTTGCATACTTTCATTAGTAATGCTAAAGTAATGTTTATATTATTATTCTGAAGAAGAATTTGAGTAGGCCTTTTGGTATTGCTTTAGGCCCAAGGACCAAGATCATACCTCATATAATCCATCCAAATTACAAATCATCTTTTTCGTGGTGTCCTTAACTACTTGGCCCTCGGCTTGCTACGTCACGAATTAAGGAATTGCTGTCTATGAAGCCTATCATCGGGTACATCCATCATCATCCGAGGAAGTATCCTTCCGGTAGCACAATCCATCTCCCACAAAATTCATAATATCTCAATGGCCTTCCGTTGACTTCTCGTGTCCTATCGTCGGTGAGATTTTATGCGAACACGACCACGATAAATTCGATTATAATTCATGTCTACCGTCCTCTCCGCTGAAGTAGAAAAATGCGGCAAGACAGATATTTATACGTACGATTTTTTTCTACCCCTGTAAACATCGACAAGCGACGAAAGCATTTCCAAATGGTCCGGCGCCCGTGTTTTATATTCGGACTGATGACTCGGACGGGGAATAATTTATCTTTCGCGAAATCCTCTCGCATTTTATCGTCATTTTGATGCATAATTTTTCCTTTCCCTTTCTCCCACCAGTTGCCTACAGTGGTCATCCCTTCTCTTCCTTTCCCATGTCCGGCGAAGGAAAGCGAACGTGCTTCGAATACGATTTCACATCCGTTATTCATTTGTTTCTTCGTGGAATGGACTTCTTTCGAACCCAGACGTCCCATGTCTTTTTCCTCTCACCGCCTCATAACTCTCGATATAAGTCCCTGTCGATCTCCTCCGAAGATTTTTTCGAAAGTTTCGAAAATTACGTTTGATATTCGGAGGCGCATCCGTGACGAAACGCGCATAAGAATTTTTGAAAAATTCCGAAGGATCAAAATTTTTACCTCTTGTAATCGCTCTTGCGTACACGTTGCTTGATTTTTGGGGGCTTTCGTTCGTGAACTGGTTTTTCCACATGGTCGAGATAATCTATTCCGGATTTATTAATCCTTTTTTTAGGCGGAGAAACTTGAAGGCAACTGCATTTTATTACTAACGTGAGGTACTACGTAGAAAACATGTAAATATGTTCAGGTATTCACAAATGTTGTCTATAGTTTGATTTTTACTCACCCTTATCAATAAAATTAGTTGGTTATAAACATATGGACCCGAAGGCTACCTTTGTGTAATACGTCGAAGTATATTTTAAATTATTTAATATAATTGACTTTAAATTTAATTTTATCAGCTGAATCATACATATATTTAAATGTTTGCTCATAACTCGAGATATACTTTAATATTTCTATAGTATTATGATCTTAATCGTTAGCATTCAGTCTATATAATCTTTCATTATTCATCACGATTGAGATGCCAATCATGTTATGCAATATGTAATTTTCCCAGTACCTTAAATTATAAAGTGTTCCATTGATAAAAATAAAAATTTTCACGTAAAAGATGTCTAATTTTTTAAAATTTTTATTTGCAGGTAAGTTACCGGTGCATTTATTTGTCTTATCGTGGGTTGTATTGAAGGGTGAGCTTCAGCGAGTAGGTAAGTTACATTACAATACCTCTTTCATTCTTTGTTCTGAAATTAAAATCGTTCGAGTTGAAGATTGATGTACCAGTATACGGAATATGCTTTCAGGTTATAAAAATCATTGGCTCGCCTTTGTGTAAGATCATCCTTCATCTCTTGCAAATACTTTATCTCATGAATAAGAAATGAAAAAGTTTACGTTTGGCGAAGATTTTTGTCGCTTTTGCTCGTTTTGTTCGACAGCGAGAGATTAAATTTGTCATTAGGGGCGTGAAATATGATCACTTTTTCCATTCGCTTCGTACCGAAGTTTTTTCGTGTCGAGACGTTGAGTTATACTCCGTATTGATGGTGCAATCTCTTTCCAACTCACGTCGTATAATTTTGGCCCTTAGGGTTTCATTTCTCTCCTCTCCCTTTCAAATGTCATTATGTATTTTAAAACACAGACAGTTTATATTGCAACGCGATTAATTGTAGCATTTCAAACCTCTTTTATCGAACGAGTTTAAAATAATATAGGTAGATTTAAGACTACTGTATTTCTTATCTGATTATAAATAATCGTTTTAATATTTATTTCAATTTTAGTTTTACATCGTTATACTACATCTTTTGTTTGTTTTTTATTTAACTACCTCTGGTATATTTTAAAAATTGAGCTGTAACTTTTACTCTTCAGTATGTGTGTTTTAAAATCATTAAATGTTTTATGATTTGGTTTTAAGCAGAACTAAGATGACTTGCTATTTATTTCATGTGGTTTGTAAAGTGCTTTGGAAAGGAGTCAAGTGAAAAGGGTTTTATATACATACGTGCGTATATAATTAATTAATTATTATGTCACGGATGTAATCCGTGACATAATAAAATAATTCAAAAATAGATACGAGGACTACAAATTTAATTTCGAATGGTTTCCGAAAATATTTTATCGCTATCTCTGGTCAAATATTCTTTAATGCACTATATGCCAATGGAAATTTTTATTTCCACTTCTCCCAATTCATTGTGGTTATCTCTCCTTTCCATTTGATGCTTTTGACGAATCCCTGATTGTATTCTGTTTGAAGAAGTTCCTTCAGAGCTTCCTTGTGCATCACAGAACTAGAGTTTTTAATCTCTTATCCTGTACGAACTCTCAAAATATATCCACTCACCCCTTCGTAAGAGAGGAAGACCTTTTTAGTCCCTTAAGACAGCTCGCTTTCATTTTCTTTTCCTTCTATTCCTGTTCTCGGAATCACGGACATGATGCCCTCCACTTTCAGTCCCCTACTCAAGAAATCCCAACCCTTCCTTTGACTCCTCTTCCACTCCTTTTTATGTTTATGCTCTTGTCTAATTCCCTTGTTACTCTCTTTTCCCACTCTTTCATACGATCTCTTAACCTGCTAACCCTCTCTTGTCCTTTTACCGAGTACTGTCCTTGCGCATCTCACATCGATTTAAAGGAGCTTAAAATACTCTACGACAATATTCACGGACAACCGAGGAAAGAATAAACATGCTGCAAATAAATGCAGATATGGGCAAAAAGAAAACATGAAAAATACATGAGATCCTTATTGAATTTCCCGAAGTTACTCTGTACGAATGAAGGAAAGTAAAGGTGAAATATACAAATTTGGAAAAATAACTGCGAGCGAATGTTGAAAAATTTCACGGGATTCATAATTTGGCCCTATATCAGATACTTTTCATGATGATGAGTGTAAACTACATGAATTCACTGCAAGCCGCCTTTCGGCGCGTGGCAGGGGCTGTGAAAACCTATTGTATAAACAAGCATTTGCTTTAGCCTAATTTTATCGCAATTCGTATGGAAGGAAAACTACTTAAAACAATTTGTGAATTTGAATATTGATTTAAAATCTATTCATCGTATTTTTTGTTGCAATATCAGATCGGCCAAGGTAGAAATATTTTGTTCAAGTTTCCTTAGACATATTTAAATTGTCGATATTTCTTGAATCATACTTTCTACAAATGAATTAAATTTTTACATTAATATAAAATGAAATAATGAATATAAGAGAAGTATTTGTTTTACATTTAATCTAGTGCTCTATATCTGAATTGCAAATCACTAAAGAGAAAGCTAGGCATCAAGAATGCAAAAAAATCCATCGATTCACGTATCTCAGATCAAATTATCGTCTAATAGCCTTACCTTGACGCTGATGCCTTCGGGAATTGCTGATAAGTTTAGGTTTTCATGTTTTCTCTTCCTCTAAAATACCCATAAAAGTTAAAAGGGTGTGTTATCTTCGGTTTTTATTCACGGTCTTCGACCTGTCTGTTCAAGACAATTTCGGTTTAGTAGAGTAAATCCTACTCCAGTTTCGTTTTGTGTGTCGGCCTTTTTATACCTATCCATTAACTCTTGTCTAGATCTATATTTCTCTGGAATTCCTTTCCTATTTAGTTCCAGAGAAACCCTTTCGTTCCGCTGTATTTTTATGTAAATTATATACTCCCCCATCCTCACAAACCTCACTCTTTGTTTCTTCCGACCTTTAAGGAACCTCTGAGACAGTTGTTCTGGTGCTCGTTTTTGTATGTGCTGAAATTTGTAAGGGTCGAAGGTCGTCGTAAATTACGCTTTAACCTTTCGCCACCTCTCGGATTGACGCGGATTTGGCTGCCTTTCCTACTCTCTAAGAAAAGCCACGGTGCGCTTCTTCTGCGTAATAGGGTCTCCTTTTCCGGTCCCCATAATCCTGATAGCAGCCTATTATTAACGATTGTTTTCCAGCAAAGAAGGCCAGCAACCGTTGACCGTTTAAGGCATTTCCCTAACTTGTATTTTATATTGACTTTCAATTCGATTTCCTGAAACAAATCATGGGCTCCGTAAGATTTAAGATCCGGTTCTTGGCCATGTTTCAACTCGGAACGTGAGGTGGAACTTATCGTGCGATTGAAATACGCTCCACGGAGGTTTAATCTCATGAACTTGACTGTGGGAGCTGTCGCGTAATTAACTTCCACGACGGAATTATCCTTTATTTATGGTGGTATTCTAAGGAAACGGGTGCAATTGTAATACAGTCTTTTTAACACATTGATCATCAATCCCTTGTGAAACAAAAATGTGTATAATGAACACACTATTGGTTACATCGATCTATTAAAAGAAACGAATGTTGAAATGTAATTCTAATCTTCGCCGCATGATATCACAGATTATATTAACAAATTCTTGCGATTAATTTAAATAGCTTATATAATGATATTCTATCTCTCACTCTAAGTCTTTTATCCCTGATAAAGATCTTCGTGGTAACTAATCGCAGCTGCAAGGACAAATTCCTTCAGCTCCTAACAGATCCTTTCGTTTTCTCAAGCTATTACGTAGCCAATTTAATATCACTGTCAGTCGTGAGTATTAAATAATTATACCGATTAGTTTCCTGATTGAAGTTCATGGTTTGAATATTCTTCGTTTTTTTCCGTCATAATATACGTGTGTGTTTTTCACATTGCTATTCTTTATTCTTTTATCCACGAAAAAGTCGTTTGATCAATTCATGGGGTGATTTATAATTTCTGACGATTGAATATTTCGCAGCTGTGCGTATTGTATTATTAAAGTAATTGCTTGCATTTTAAAGATTGAAAATCGTTCGATCATAAAAGTAAATTCTTTCCCGTGGAATTTTTATGAAGAAACTTTTCAAGTTACATTTGTCACGGCCAATCGCTGTGATCGACTTGCATATGGAAGTCCATTTTCTTCTAGCGTACATTATAGCACAGAATGACTTGCACGCTTCCTGACGCCATCAAGTTGTTAATTCATAGTTCCCACGATCATGTTTTTCTGCGTGCGATTTATTTTCAGCTCATGACCGCTCTAAATTACGATTTCGCACACTCCCAACTCTGTAATGTCGACGAATATGCAGCCGTTCACTTTCGGTCCAAAAGCACTCACCCCTAGCGACCTCCGGAGTCGTAACCTATTGCCATTTTGAGTCGTGAGGAGCAGTCGAAACGAAAACTTTGCCCAAGAAAGGGAAATGACGGAAGGTCCTTTTTTGGACAGCTGCATCCGTAATGCAGACAGCCGCAAAAGATGTCCGTTCTCCGAATTTCACCGCAATCATGTCCCTTTTTGAACGTCGCAATCACGATGACGACGCCGACCGGAATCGTCACGGAAATAAGTCTTACGCCATTATCTCCCGAGGCACTACACGTGCCGTTTACCATACCATGCGGTACCGCGTCATCGATAGCCGCAATGATCGCTGCAGAAAGCGGCATACCTTTCTTCGGCCGATCTCTTTTGTCGATTCCTCACCCATCGGGGAATTCGCTCCACCCTTAGCACTAGAGAGCGCCCTCGTTATTTAGGAGTCACTTCATTCTCCCGCCAGAAACCCCATTCGATCTCCAGAGCGGCGGGAGTTCTTTGGCGCGCGAAAGTTATGTTTCCGTGATTTACAGCTTTTACTCCTCGCGCACGGCTCTATTCGCGCACGCCAATTGTGGACGTCCCCTTCACAAGGGGTTATTTTCTGTCCGCCTTCCAATCCTCCTTTCGGCCCCTTTTCTCCTTTATCGAAGACGCCTTCCCCCGAATGTACGCCCAAAACATGTTTCTCTTCACCGTCTTTTCTTGGGGACCCTTTGTTCTTCGACTGTTTCAGTAATGAGCCGAAAAATCGCGTCACGGAAATTCACGACAATGAGACCGATTACCTTTGAATTGGGAGGCGTTTCACGTTGCTTAAGAATTTTCGCGATCCTTAAGTGTTTATTCCCTCAGCTCTGGTAAATTTAAGCAGTCCGTCATATAATGAAATGTTCCCATAACTTTTATATCTTGGCCCTCAATCATTTGTATGGCCGAATGATCATTAATATTATCTTGTTGAAATTACTGAGCGAAGTATGTATTCCTTGGAACACACCACTGTGATCCATTACTTTGAACTACATAGCTCAGTTTGGTAGTTTTCTAAGAACCAAAGTCATAGTTTTCTTCTTCGACTATCACAAGAAATACTCTAAGACCTCTGTATTTACTTATTTAATCCGATTCAAAAACATGGTATAGGAGTTTGTTGATTATTTAAACTTTTAATAATTATATAAATTTTGAACTTTTTCTTGATATTTTAAATTATAATTTCTATGGAACACGATACATTTCAAAGCTTTAATTTTTTCTGAACGTGAAATCCCGATTTATGTTAGTAATCTTTTAAATATTCATACACTTTTCAATCATAACAGATTGATCATAAATTTCAATCATCTCAATAAAACTATTATCCTAATGATCGTTCTCGAAGAGAAGCTTTTAAAACAGCTTTCTAACATGAGTCCATTGAGACACGTGTCATTTCTCTTATTCTATCGTTCGTCTTAAGATCCGATTTACGGGTATACGTTCCACATAATTTGGATTCATGCGACTTACCTGCGGAAGGTCGGTCTCGTTTCTTCTTCTAACAAACTGCTTCACCCTTGTTTAGTGCGGGTAGCCCTTGGGCACCATCACGACTACGGAAAATGCCGATCCAATTATGCGCCTTCCGATCGCTCTTTCCCGATGTCTTGTGGATCACCTGGAAATATTCCAAATACTATTAGGCCCATGGGAAATAATATTCCTGCGATTTTATCATAATTTCTCATTTAAACCCTAAGTCACATTCTCGTTCCACCGCTATTAAAGTAGCAGGTGGATTTTCATGTCAACTCTTTTGAATTAATTTTAAGAGTAATAAGAATTTCATGTACATTCAAAGAAATTTATCATATTTATATACAATTTCTCTGATGAATTTATAATCTGGAATGTATTTTTTAGTTTATTATGACGTTCTCTTTTATTCATAATTGGTGCAGATGACGATACTAGAATGTTAATAACCTATCAAAGTCATAGAGATGTATAAAAATTTTGAATCTTATTTTAATTAATAAATTTTTAGTCTTAAATAGAGAAAACTGTATTTCTTGATTTTCACCATCTGAGCGTTTTTGTCGTAGCTGGAGAGGTAATAAATTGACATAAATAATATTATAATACTCGTATATATGTTATACTGGTATACTGTACACATTAAATTAATGGTCTTATGAATGGAAGGAGTAAAAAAGCTCCCAAAATTCGATTTTGTTTTAGTTCAGCAAAATCTGTCATTTCAGTCCGAAAATCAACTTTTATGAATGAAAGGTTCAATTGAAAAGTTCTCTTTATATGTATGTACTGTCCTCTCTTTGGATGGAATTCGACGTGCGGTATACCTTTTGGCGGAAAGAGGCGATTTTGCAAACTCCAAGTGGTATCACGTACCCCTTTCTCTATTCTTTCTCACAAAGTGTCGAATTCGGGATCTTCATATGTCATAAATCATTCTCTTTTTGCTCAGATATTCGCCACGCGAATCCAGGAAGGACCTGTCCGAATAAATTTCTTTCACATTTTTCTCGGAAATCTCGAATAAAAGAAGTGAAACCCAAAAATTTCCTGTTATCCAATTCAGCCCTTCTTTTCCCTTCCATCTAACAGGAGACTTTACTACCTCGGGATACGCTTAGAATATTTATTTTCGCATTCCTTTTTATTCATACGATGAACATTTTTGATCAGATAGTATATAAATAGTAAAAATTTTGATTGCGTTTAAAAATTCATGAAATTTTAGGGTAGGCATCCTTACCGTGTTTTTCGAAATAAGGTGTATTTCTGACTGTAAATATGCGCTTAAAATTTAAGCTAATTCTATAAAAAGAATATATCCTTACATTTCCCGAATCATGTTTATTAATACATCATCTGCTTAAAAGTACTAAAAATAAACTCGATATTATTCGTTTGATTTGTTCTCTTCTCATCGAATACGATGAAATTCATTCTCTCATGAACTCTGACTCATTGAAGATGGAGTTGTTCCAAACCTTCTTTGGCTTAGAATTTATTCGTCGATTTCTGGATGTAAAACAAGGAAATCTTTGTCATGAATCCTTTGCCTAGTTTTCCATTTTCTCCGATTGAAGAGTTTCTTTTGGGAAATCACTTTCCCTACTCATCTTCTTCTACAAAGTACTTTTTTACTATACATCTATTTATCAGCTGTCGATATGTGAGTTTTATCTATGACTATTAGTTTAATGTAAGTTTTAAACTAAAAAAACTATCAGAAATAATGAATCAATTGAGTAATGCTGAATGAAAGGAGCTATGAAATCAGTATAATTATCCCTCATTTATATCACGTACAAAATTAACGCTATAATCATATGAAGGCAGTGAGCTAATACCTGTGAAGATGTGTTAATTTGATCGATATAAATTACTCCCCGGTACATTTTTCATTAATATTTAGCTCAAGATTAAAAATACTCTCTCATTAAAATTCAGTACATGTTATCAATATTAAATAGAAATCGTGCATTTCCCAGCACTTCGCTAATTTACGCCCGTGCCAACGTGACGATCTATTTTAAGAACAGAGCCGCTCGATTCGCATACCAATACAACGTCAAGTGAGAAAATTCATAACGATTTCCGTCCACAAACAAAATTCTCGTCACAGCTTCCGCTGCGTGCATACATATTACACTTCAGAGGTCGTGTTTTTCATCGTAGGAATCGTTAACGACGCTATTTAAAAGTTGACGGATGAAAATCTGAGGAACACCCGATCGATCACAGTCTTCCCCCTCTCGTCTGACTCGTTTTCAAGGTCCCCAAGCGACAAGTGTAAACGGTCTTCGGCCCAAAGCGGCGTTCCAAGTGGAAAACCTTTTCGCTCTCGGAAGAGCGAAGGTCTGAACAACCTGCGATTTGCTTGGAATTATGGAGAGCCGCCGAAAACGACGGAACTAGATTAGGTCAGTTTCGCCTGCCCTCGTTTGCCTCTTTCGTGGTCACGGATTTTTCTCCGCAGAGTGCATTATGCTCAGTTGCGACACGGCCGTCGTGACGGATGTATCGGTCGATATCATCGGTGACTGGCGTGTTGTTCTTGTCACCACTTAGTCGGGAAAGGCAGCGAAGGTCGTCATATCGTGCCATATGGCGGATTGAACGATGTTATAGGTTGAGGGAACGAGAATAAGTAGCCGTAACGTTTGCAGCTTCGATTCTTTTATTTTTAAACCAGTCGTTCAAAAACTAAATTATTCTCAACTAAGTTATACAAATGGCGTTGTAATATTAAAGAGAGGGTTGAGTTTGTTTTAGATTCATTGGTTTGGAATGTGATTGTCATTTGGGAATTTCGACTTTGTATATTATGGCTCCAAATTATAAATATATACTAATTTTATAGATGAAATATAGGGAACTGAAAAAGGTAGTTAATGTTTTCCGCATGTTTGGTCGCATACCCATTCACTTCCCTACTTCACTCTACGGTAGTTCATTCGTAGTATTTTTTAACCCCAGTCATCCGCGTACTACTTACAAACGAGCATTTCTTTCGTACGCAACGTTGAGCTGTTAGGAAAACATCTAGCGTTTTCAAAAACGATTGTGGGCGTTTAACCGTTTCTCTGCGAAAGATATTGTTTGCCGAAAGCGCCTCATTTCCAATCGCTTTCTCGTGCTATGATGGGGTTGACATTTCCCTCTCTCGCCCTTTCCTAATAAGGCATCTCTTTTATATCTCTAGAGTGGCGTCTTTCGTGATGGACACCGTGGGACTGATCAATTAACAAGACAGACTCCAATCGGACGATCAGAGTGCGCACAAACAAAGTTGTCGGATACATTTTCGCGATATGGTCGAGAAAAAAAAGATAAAAGAATCACAGAGCGGGTTTCCGTCTTTGAGGTGGTAAATAATTCAAACATTATTAAATAAATGTTATAAAATGGTTTAATTGTCACTACTTGCCATAAATTGCACGATTCGACCCTCATGTTATGTATCTTCAATATTTATGGCTGAATATTGAGCCAATACCACGGAAAGAACATTCTTTCGGACAGAATCATCAAAAAGCAAGTGTTTTCGTAAGCAATTCAAAGATGTGTGTTTTTTGGTACTTTTATTGATATTTACTACTGTACAAGTACAATACTACTACTAAGTGCAAACGTTTGGACAGGAACGAGAATAATTACCCTCTTAGCGATACATTCCAAGGTGTTTATTCATTCTTAATCTTCCTAGTTATGACGTTTGTAGTTTCCCTCGCAAAAAACTTAATCGCACGATAACATCTTATTATTACTCACGCTGAGGCTGAATCTTTAACACCTGAGTGGTTCCAAGAAAGACGGAATGTTACATCGGTTTCCCGCCGAGATATCCGCCGATTAATCCACGGGTTAAAAGGGTTAAGTGGTATCAACAGCGGAAAATTTACCGTCGCCGGTGATTTTTTTCCTCCGGCGAAAGAAAATCTCTCTGGCGACGAAGAAATTTCCTTATCTCTATCGAGCCGTCTATTCTTCTCTCCATTTGTCTAAGATCGGCATTGCGTCACTCGCCCCTTAGTTACCCAACTCTTTCCCCCCACGGAATGCGCGACAGGGATTCTGCATGGAAGCCAAGCGCATTCTGAAAGAACAGTCGATCGGTCGATAGCGCCTAACTCACTTCTCCTTCCTTGTTCTGCGTTTCCAGGGTTTTGTAACCCCGTAATGAGATTGGCATCGGTATTCGGTTCGCGCTGCAGTCGTTGCATTCTTAGCTTCTTCCCTTTGTTCTGAAAGTGGTCTCATTACTCGGACAGCCGACAAAATTCCAAACCGTCGCTTCTAATTAACGATTCCGCCCGAAATTCTTGTGCGGTCGCGTAATGCGGGAGCGTTGCTTCTTACATTCTCTGCCATCGCTAATTTATTCGTATATATTCTTTGGTTGTGCTGATTGTTTTCTCTCTCGACTTTGATAAAATATATCTTACAATCCAAGAAGATACTTTTCAAGTTTATTCCATGGCCGTATGGCGTCTAAAGTCACTCTAATAAATGACCAAGTTTTGGCGTTTCATAGAAAAGCGTATATTAAGAATTCTTAATGATAAAGGAATACTTCCGCAAATATATTCTAAAACGAAATAGCCTTTCGCAAAAATTTACGCTTCTAGACTATTTTCTAGACCAAAAATCTTGAGGCTGAGGAGGATATTTTCCTCTTGAATGTTATTGATAACCTTTGTTTAGTGAGTCCCATACTGTATTTCTCCAAAATCTGGTCTTTGAAATAAATTATGGGAATAATTCATTTAAAGTTTAACCAACGAGTTTTAATTCCTATTTTTATAAAAAGTGACGATGATTCGTGAAATCCTCATCGTTTGAAAAATTAATTACATTATTAAAATATTCACATCTTCCAGAAGGTGTAAAATTTAGTGGTATATAAGAAGAAGAATTAAGTATAGTTTTTTAATTTTATTGCAACAATTATATTCATATTCATCTTAGAGTGATATTTTTTTCTCCGTTGCTCGACAAATTTCCTTACAGCCTCTTATCATCTAAATGTGTCAGTTCTGGTCCACGAGAAGTCCACGTTTTCTATCTCCGAAAAATCTCCGCATATTAAGAGATAAATCGATTTTTGCGTGAAAGACCTGACGCACGTGTGAGTTTCAATTAAAACAAACCGTTAAGGGGATAACCGATTTTCCATTAGTACCTACGATCCTCCATTGAGGCGCTCTTTCAGATTGGCCTCTTCGAGATGTTACGGTACACCGTATAATTTCGTATTTACCCAAATGAACTCGCGAACAGCCTGCCCTGGGTGGTCGTCTCTCGGATTTCAGACTCCGCCTCCGACGGAAGAGCATCCCTTTGATTCCAGAGCCTTAATTTATTTGACGTTGATTGGAATTTTAGAATTCGGTGCAGGAATGGGGGCAGCGGAAATGCTTTTGAACTCAGCGTTTCGGGTGTTTTCCAATCAAAGCTGAGGTTATAATTATTAGTTTTCTACTATTTTTATTATCATTTAAACGAAGATATTTTTGCTTTAATTAGTGCTGAAGTAAACGAGCAGAACTGAAATTTTGTTCTGTGAAAGTTTATACTTATGAAAATCATAAGTCAAAATGTACGATTCGTATTTTGGATCTAAAAATTTTGGTGCTCCTACAGTAATGTTTTTAATTTCTTAAAAGATGTTTTTTTAATTAAGGTGCTATTTATTGGCGTGAAATCCCCTCATTTATATATTGCTCAACTGAATAATATACGGAAACCTAATTTTTAAATGTAGTCTCGGATGAAAGGTAAATAAAAATTGGACCAGACCTATCGTAATTCATTAACAAAGAAGTACACGTAGCATATTATTTTAATCATCATTATTCATCGCCTTTTATAATTATTTGAATTAAGATGTTTAGAACTTCATATTTAACTTCTTTTAAAGCTTAAAATATTTCATTTCAAAGTTCATTTACGTAATTCTTTTTTCCTCGACTCAACACCAAACCCAAAACCATCTTAAATTTACGTGTCTCCCAAATCTTTCCAACCACGACTACTTCTTTATTTCATGCTCTCTGCAGACACGTAGAACATAACTTCCCTTCTCACGCACTGCAACTCTTTCGCGATCATCATTCGAAGCGTCTGACCTAAATTTCTCCGCGAACATTACGGTCGATCACAACCTCCTTCACGTTTCAACCGCTCCAGAAATCACAAATTTTTGCGAAATTTCTCTATTTATTCATCTTCCCTTAATATCCATATGCTTACGACATCGCCCTTTTATGATCTTGTGTATGAGGCATTATGATTTATCATGTCCTTCCACCTATTGTGCCCGACATCCAGTACTTTCAATTCTGAACAGTCGCCAAATTCCGCTTTTCTGTTATTCGCTCGTCAATTAAGGATATCTGTCGGCCGTTATTTCTCGCAGACATTCACTCCTGTTCTCTGGATTATTTCCGAGATGTGGTGCCATGTGAGGTCGTGTTTGATAGCCGTCACGGACTGTTTCTTTGTTGGCACTAAACGTCTCGTGTCATCTCTCCTTTATTCACGCTGGTTTTTATAAAAAGAGCGATCCTTATCGCTATAATATAGTTTTTTCCTCTTATACTCATGCCGTGTTTTCAGTGAACTGCGGCATAAAAATGTAAACTTCTCTCAAAGATTGAGGATTGATAGAATACATAGTCATGCATAAATATCTTCCTATGGTTCGTTTCGCATGAAATACTCGATGGAAATGTTGTTTTCTTGAATTAATTGTGGAAAGTGAAGTGGTGTTTTTACTTAAATTCTGTGCGTTTTATTATAATCTAAATCTCGGTACCCAAATTTTAGATTCCAAAATTTTTTAATTTTTTTATTTTATGAAGAAGACATATGCCAAATAAAGTCGTATGTATGTATGACGCTTAATAGTCTTGTTTTATGACACATCTTCAGTTACCAAAGTGATAAAACTGGTGAAGATCATATCTAATGACGAAAGATCACTTTTAATGCTGAAAGATCGTTATTTTGTATCCTCATTTAATAGTATATATGTACATTTTTTAGTTTTGATTGTTGGATTTATATAACATCGCAACTTTACTTGTGAGCATTTCAGTAACCTAAGCTTTAGCCTTTTTTACTCATATAAATCCCCTTTCTTTTCCGCATTGCAGTTAGTATAATCCAATTAGATCGAATCATAAATCACCAAGCGTTTCATGAACCATCTCGTCTGCTGCCTGAAATCTGGTCCATATCTGCTGATGATCCTCCTTCATTAGCGGAGTTTATTTTTCAGGAGCCGTCTCTCAATGACTCCGTTGTATCGCATCGTCATTTTTTCCCGCGAAAGGAATTTGTCCGCACGATCTTCCGTCCAACGTTTCTCAGTTCATCTAAATATTTAGCTTTCGCAATGCGCCGTTATGACCATTCGCGGATTCCTCTGAACTCGAATACAGTCGACGCCTGTTATTACTCGATCGCTCTCAATTGATCCCGATTATCTGTTTTCATTCTATAGCTGTCAATCGTTCGAGTTGAATGAGGAGATCAGGAATCCAGTTGGATAATGAAGGCTCATTCACGATATGGAAAGCTTTTTCCTCCTTCCAATCGTTCCTTTTGTTAGCCATTATCCGCAAACGTTCGTACTTTTTTTGGTGTCGGTATGCGTTCCTTGGAGGCACGCTCTTTTTGTTTTTTGTTCGGTTTGCTTTTGACTCATTTCAGTACGATATTTAATTTTTCGTAATTCTTTGAATATCATGGAGCATTCATTAGTGTTGTATTCCATCGGCAGCATATTTTAATCCTTGCTGCCAAATTGTCTGCAGAACCGAGAATGACTAAGACATATACCAATCAGTAATCTCTATCAGTATCTTCCAAACTGTATCGTAATAAGTGATGTGATGGAAGGTGATATTAAAAAATTCAAATGTCTAACTTTTCATCATCAGTATGGGGAAATATTTATCTTTAGATTGGTTTGAGTAGAAATTACTAGGACTCCATCATTCCGATTCGATGTTTCCTTTATACACGCAATCGTCCTTAAATTCATAATTTCCCCTTGGTTACTAAATCTGATACATACGTTATACGTCTCTCCAAGGTCAGTGCTAATACCGGTAATGAGGAAATATTTTTCGAAGTTAACAAGTTACTATTCTGGAGGCCTCATAATTTAATTTCCTCCAAAATAATTATCATATCCATGTGACGATTCCCGAAATGTCGTGTCTTCGTGATTATCTAAAGAATGAATCCCAAGGAATATCGTTTTGGCGGTAATCTCTGTATTAAGAAAGAACATTTTCTTTTCACACGCTATGTTCGTTTGAACTTTTAATTATTTTTTTAAAGGACAAAAGGAAAATTCAAAATCAATTTATTTTAAGTAACTCTGTTCTTATTTTAATGAGTATTTCTAGTATTTTCTGGAAGTTTTAATCCTGTATTTCATTATTTGATATCTCTGTTTTTCTCAGTAATTGTAATTTCATTGTATCATTTTCCGTAAGAGTTATAAAATAAATCGGTATTACTGCTTCTTTCTTACGTGTATACATTGCTCTCTAATAATGAAGGAATTTGTTAATATCCTCCCTAAGATCGTAGAGCTATTAGGGTTCGAAAGTAACTTATTTTATTTACATCATAATGGACTTAATTATAGACCAATTTATGTTAACATAAATCTAACTAATGATGAACTTTCTTTTCTAAGACCTGTTGTTATTATTTTAGATGATTGATAATATTTATGTCTAGTAGGTTTCTTCATACTAAAGAGAAAAAAATTCTTTACGTTTGTGATTATAGAGACCTCAGCACACGCTACGTTATGGAGAGTATGCTACATCGAACTTTATTCGTTGAAAATTTGAATGTTAGAATTCGATGTTATCTACTACGACGTAGGAGCACGAAAATGATTCTATTGGGAACGGTGCCATTACATATATGGTCTTGCCCTTGGTCCTATTATCAAATGCCTGTTCTCTAAATATCGTATTAACCGAAAAGGAAATCGGCATTGACCTTCATTGTAGAGTTTGGCAAGCTCCACAGCGATATATTTGGATCTTTTTTACCATATTTCTCAAGAGCTACGAACGCGTATTTTTCTCGCATTTATTCTTTCCTCATTTCGAGCATTAGCCAAGGGAAAGTCCCGTCCGAATTGTTTACTGCCGAAAGAAACACATGCTCGCTAAGGCACACGCAGAAGCGTCGTTTCTTCTCCTCCGTCGTCTGTCACAGCAGCACGTCCTCGCAAACCCTCGGAACCGCTTCCACACCAACGGATTCGTCCTCGTGGCGAAATCGCGCCCGAAATTCGCATCGCTTATCGCCATATGTCCGCCTCCAAGGACTCCGCAAGACTTCGCAACAACTCATAGAACCACGATTTGCTCTACACACCTTTCTCCGAGAGTCGCCGTTGTTAAGGTCTCGACCTCTTTCGAGAGTCGCGAGGAATTCGCGCGCTCCCATTTGCCGATCCCATGTATCCGTCGGTAAACAATCGCTTTCTTCCAGATTCTGTTCGTGGGCGTCGGCGCAAAGGGTGCGCTGAAGGAAGCGTTCATTTGGACGCCGTCTGATCGCTTACGGGCAGGTAGTTGCGAAGGAGCGGTCGAGGGGCAAGGTCGGACATCGTTTGCGTGGGCAGAGCGTTCATTCCGGTGGCCAACGATTTCGTTGTTTTGAAACCCACAATCCTGATCCCCACCACTATTTTCCATTTCGTTCCGTTCGCGTGAATTTCTTTGTTTTTCGATTAGCTGTCTCTGAGTCTTAAAAACTGTGGTTTTTCACTGTCCTTCGTAACAGCGAAGTTACCAAACGCTGAGAAGAATCCGAGGGTTCGAATGCCGACGGCTCATTTTTTTTGCCTTTCGATTCTCTCGAATAGTCGCGTATGGTGTGAGGATTAGTTACATCATCTTTCTCATCAGATGGGTTTCATCAAAAAATTTTTCTGCACATTTTTTGATTATTTTAAATGTTAATCACTTAAGATGAATGTTTTAGAAATCAAGAAGATCGTTATCTCAAGGATTCAAAATAACTGCTGAACTCAAATTTTAAAAATTTAAGTTAGCATAGAAAGTATGTATTTTAAAAATTATCATAATGGAAATTAATGTCATTCTTGTAAATTTGCGACTCGAATGATGTTAAGGTACTGATTAGCAATTTGAGTTTTACAAAAAGTCATTTTTTTATTTCCTCTTATTTCCAGTTAATAAGTTACAGATATACATACATGGTATATATATCCCAGAATTCTGGTAATGGTGAATTCTGGCTTTGTTTCCTGAAGTAAATGTTCTAAAGCTTAAAAACTACTCCATTTAGTATCGGCTGATCAAAAATTAATCAACTTAAAAATAAAAAGTACGCTTTATTTTCGTGATGAAGAAATTTCGGTATCCAATTTCTTTCAAAGAATTTGTAAATGTGATCGCTTAGGAAATGCTGCTGCAGTTTCCGAACTCCAACTCTGTTGTGCAATAAATTTCTCTCGTGACGAAAGTCTTTCCTATTTGGAAGCAGCCCGTCTAGCTCGTACATCACTACGCGTTCATTCATGGGATCAAGCATCGAACACGTCTGCTAGACCTTGCAGTCGCGCCGAAAACTTAATCGAAAATCGCGTCCTAAAAAAGAGTAGGGCACCCGGCGCCTCGCTCTCTGCCCCACTTGCCGGCGAGCGGATCGATGACGTATTTTCATTTGCGGGTACCGTAGAATGTCTCCTAGTGCGAACAATTATCCGCATTGTTCGGTTCCGGCCGTCTTAGGCCCCGGGCACTGCCCATGCCTCTTCACCCCCTCGTGGTGGCGCACACTTTCGATCCACGCCGGCTTTTCATCGCATGTGCACCACCGTCTGCCCTCTCTATTGCGCAACGGAAGGTCGTCGAGGGCCCTTGGAGTGGGGCAGCGAGGGTGGGGCGGTGTGGTTTTCGGAAGAAATCTCGCGTGCCTCGAGCTCATCATCGGTCCTACCGTCTCTTCCAAACACTTTCTACGCTTTCGTTAAAGGAGCAATTCCATGCCGCGGAGACTTCAACGCCCGCATGAGTGACGGTTCGTCGAAAGCTCGAACGAAAAGGGTGTGCCCTCAGAGATCGAAGATAAAGAGATGGCTTGTGAGTCGGAAGATGTTATCCCCGAATTCCTGGACCTAATTCGTTCATTTCTCCGTTGAAGTAACTCTAGAACGATGACTGCATTTACATCCCACGCGTGTTTAAGACTGTTGTCTCTGGTTATTTATCGTGTTTAAATAGAAATCGAGAAAGAACTTGCCTCTCTTTAAATATTCAAAATTGTTCTAACTCTTTCGGTCTTGCATTTTATAATCAAGGTT
This sequence comes from Pantala flavescens, assembly GCA_020796165.1. Taxonomy (NCBI): domain Eukaryota; kingdom Metazoa; phylum Arthropoda; class Insecta; order Odonata; family Libellulidae; genus Pantala; species Pantala flavescens. Next base: position 55,112,894 of record CM036880.1, read on the forward strand.
TAAACCTATCTATTTATACAAGGATGTGATATGAAAATAGGCGTTTACTGCTATCTAAGTTAATTACTAATGAGATCATCCTTCACAGGATCACACACAGGGCACATCCTTTGTCTTTAATTTAGTAATTTATGGCTCAAATAAAATGCACAAATAAGTTAATTCATTATTAATTATAATATATTCCTACAGAGAGTGATATCTTCCATGGGTTTGAAAAAAAATATATTTTTTCAGTGGTAGAGACATATACACAGCATAAATTTAGAAAATTGTTTGGATTTCCACCACCTTTTATGTAAATTTGTATGATAACATTATACTAGGAAGATAAGCTCTATTCCTTATTCAACTTCGAACAGTCAAGTATTATAAATCATTCCTCAGGAGAAAATATCTATTTCGAGAATTCATCCATGTGACACTAGCGAAAGTTGACACAAAATCATTATGATCTATAGCTTCCCATTTTTTACGCCCATAATACGTTTGATATTACGTAGTATGGAAGTAGTAATCGGCGCCTTATTCGGTAACTTGACCCTTCGATTAAATAATTGAGCTATTCATTGCTCAATGGCATCGACGTGTCGCAACCGCCACCTGATTTTCTCTCGAGCGGTAGACTTTGAAAAATCAGGTTAATGCTTTTTTTCAACCGCTAATTATCTCAACCTCCATCCCACCAAGTGCATCGCAACTTTTCTCTGAAGCCATCGTACCTTATTGTAATTACGGGAGTATTTTTCTCGATAAACTTGAGTAATCCTTCGAACAATCGTAAAACGATGGCTATAGTTTCATCGGAAGTGGCTCGTCATCTGGTGTTGAATGTTGAGTAAACGAGGCCTGAGGCGTAATGAATCAAAGTGCCACTTTCTCGGTCGAATTCCGTGATTTCACGATTGAATTGCTTAGCGTTTCGTGACAAATGAATGAGGAATCGTAGCATTGCTCGTTATAATTTTCCAATAGCACGTTCTCCGACGTCCGGAAGGCACGGGTTGCGCGTGGGCGAACTTCTTGTTCGTTGAATTTCCTCGAGGATAGAGGCCTTCCTGCCACTTCCTGGAAACAGCCATTTCTACCACTCCTCTAGATAAGCGAATACGTAATGGATTGATCATCGCGAAGTTATTTTACCGCCAGCGGTCGAGCCGAGGAGATTGAAAGATCTGTAGAAGGAGATGCTATTATGCACCATCTAATTGCACGGTAAGCGTTTTCCACGAACGAATTCATATTCAAGAGGAATAAATATAGTTTTGGACCGTCTTTCAGAGTATACATTGATCACGAGAGACAAGAATTTATTCTCAATGATACGTAAGAGATCCTGAATTCTTAAGATTCAGACGCTTTATAGATGACGTTACCATAGATACTTAAATGAGAATAGGATGATGTAATGTATATTGGATACTGAGATATTATTATTTAGGATTACAAGCTGAAAGGAATTCAGCAGTTATTGATTTAATATAATAAATATTACTGTGGTAATAATTGAACTTCTATATGTGAGAAGTTCTGTGGCGGTTCAGCGAACAAAACAGCAAAGCGACTTACAATAACTTGGATACATGCAGTTGTTGCACTGCAATAGAAACTGTACCCGTACTTATGATAAAATTGGACCGGAATTGTTTCAATCAATATATGGTTAACGATGAATTAGAATATTTTTATGTAATAAAAGTTTTATATTTCGCAATAGGAGACATTAAGTTCATCTTCATGTTAAATTTATAAATTTGACTATTTTTTGTTTACAATTTCGTCGTCCTATTTCCTAAGATAATCCAGAAAATTTGACCCAAATATAGTTTTCAGTAAATAATGAATCATTTTTGGCTATATCTGGTGCAAGAAATGATAACACAATATTGTTTGCAAAAAGGGTCGTATTATGTTAAGATTTCTGCAATTTTAGAAACATGTGTTTCCTTTAAATTTGTTGATGGAATACGTATGTTTCCATCACGAAGCAACTAATTCTGCGTTGCTGGAAACAGATAAACTACCGCAAAGACGCATCTGGCGATCGTTCGCGGCGCGTTCGCTCCTCTCAAAATCGCAGAAATGTGTTTTTCGTCACGGTAACCTTCGGCACGAACTTAGCCTTAAGTCATTCGGTTTTCGGCGGAAATATTTCAGCTAAACAAGTTATCATACTTCCCCGGAGGATTTTGATGAATGACTTTTCCTAAACGAACTGTTATTTCAGATCTTCCGCCTCAACTCAAGGATTCAACCCCCGCTCTCAGAAATCATCCTTCGCTCCTCCTGCGTGATTATCCCCACGGAAATCGTGACCACCGACATTTTACCGGTCAGCAGTTGCTCGCCCTTCGGCCAATCTACTTTTGCGGAACAGATCATCATCGCCAAGCGATAGCCGCTTCGACGCAATTATCGGTTAACTGCGTCTTTTAATTCCTCTTTATGACTGAGCGAACGCATCGGTTCTTCCGCAGTGGGCTCCCGAAATAAACGTCCAAAATGAAAGAGGAGGCGACCTAAGGTAACGTTTCGATGGTGCCATTTGGCCTCCCGGCGATTCAAACGATTTGGTCCAAGGACCCTCAGTCACCGCGTGAAAGTCATCGAGAGTGCGTAACCGTTTTCCCGACCACAGTCTCTTTCTCCATCAACTCTCGTTGCTCGGAATCTTATGCTGGTCTCTGTGACCGTGTGGTAAATGCATCAGCTGCCAACTATCGTATTTGAACGTATGGCTCTCCACGGTCTCAGATTCGAATTCGGGTGGATCGGATTTTTCCGTCTGGTATTATTCTTGTTTTATTCTTCACAATATATCAAGAAAGAGTTATTTGTTTAGATTGTATTTCGCCCTCAATAAGGAAAAATTTTAATTATTACAATCTTGGTTTAATCGCATAACCGAAGATTCTTTAAGCATCTGGTTATATCTTCCTCCTCTTTTACTGTCGGCACTATTTTTTAGATTCCTCGAATGATTTAGGATCTCCTACGCATGGAAGATTTTTTTGGTAACCGTGACCCGAGGTACGTGCGTCCCAAGGTCGTGCGGATTCCCTCTGCTATCGACGCCGACAGAAGCGTAATTGACGCTATCGCGTCTGCTCTCGGAAACGAAAACAAACGAAAGCGTCGCCAAAAGCGGTGGCTTTAATTGGAGGAGAGCTAATTTATTCCGGCGGTGAAAGTAGATCAATAAAAAAGTTGCTTTATCAATGATGTAATAAAATTAACATATCGTAAGGGATGTTTCCTTAAAAGGAGGCCCTATCCTCAGGTGCATTAAATACGACTTTATTAATTTTTATGGTACGTATTCTAAGGAGTTTTATAGAAAGCGGGAATTCTTTATGATGTCTTTTCGTGGTTTAGCGAATGGATTTACTTCTCCTCTGGATTAGTTTGAAGACGTAAAAAATTAAATCATAGCTGGCAACAACGAAGTAATAAATCACAAAACTATATTAAGGCTAATGTTCTACTGATTATCCGCTCACAATGATGAAATAACGATAAAGCTGTCGTATTTCCCTTGCGGATTGCGGGTATTGCCCATTGTCCGTATTCATACAATAAATTTGTTCGATTCGATTGTAAGTTGTTAAGGAAAAAATTAAAGTTGTGTATAATAGTATTAATAGAATGAATAGAATTTCTTTGTTTAATTGACAAAGTGACGTAAACTATCAATATATCGATTTACAATGCATTCATGGGCCTAACATTCCTCTTTGTGGAAGATAATTTCTCGAGAATGTGCTTCAATGAATTCGCTTATTTAATTTGACCTCCGCATCGGGTCTTGGTAGTCTCAATTTAATGATCAAGGAAAGATTCAGTGCCTAGAAGGTAAAAATCCTCAGGTTTAAATGAAATGAAATTTATTAGTACGATAAACGCGAAGCTTTACGATTACACTGCATTAGCATGACATTAATGGAGTGTACATTGGCTAATGGTGTGTAGAAAACCAAACTTGGTAAGTAACGCTTTCTCCTTACGGGTGTAATCGATTTCTAATAAATCCCGAGTAGCGAATCCCGTTCAACTCATTGCGATGTGATCTTCGAGTGTTTTGCGAACTCAGGATATCCTCTAATGAGACCTTTGATCCTAATCCGATTCTTTACTGCGGTCGAACGCCCTCAACGGTAATCGCAAGGCGACCACCACATCGAGAAGGACGCGAATTCCTAATGGAGAAATGAACAGGCGATGATGGAAAGTGGCTCGGAATTATCACATCCTTGTTTCTTCACAAGGTCCTCCATTTAAAGTCGATTTTGGGCTACTATATTCGCGAACAACGATCTTAGTTTAACATTACGTATGTTAAAACAATAGCTTGAATGTTATGAATTTGTCAAGAAAAATTCATCTGCAGGTTCTTCATGAGTGAATAGATGGTTCTATGATTTGAAACATATGTCTTATCATCAATAAATTATTCCGTGGTATTGCAAGTTATCTTTCCAATCTTTTCTTAACGTTAGTTATTTACTAAAAAGTAAGATTTCTACTTTAAAGACACCCCAACCACATTTCCTATTTTCTCTATAACGAATTACATATACATTTCATTGTATAGGGGTAACTTGTTTAGTTCTTTAATTCTTTTACTGAAGTTATTTTTTGTCAATACGATTGAATTTTTTTCCATAAAAAATATTCATTTTTGTTATTATAATTCTCTTATAATAGACTATTTTTCTAGCATGCATTGCATTTCCTAAATAATGTTATTTACATGTTTTTTTATACTCAGTTATATTTTGCTAACTATCGAATATACGTGTATTTAACCTCAGCCATCTTTTTCTATCTGATCTTGCACTGTAACTAATTCTTATATTTCTACGTTTCCAGTCGCCTTGGCTCTTAAATTCACCGAATATACTCCATCTGCGATCCCTTCTTTACTTAAATGTCCCGCATTTAACTTCAATTCTCAGTATTGTTACCGGTGGCATTTAATTTTCAGACGGTGAAAAAACGGTGTTATTGGCCAACTCCTCGATTTAAATAACGAAATAAGGGTTCACTTTATTTCTCTGACCTAATTGCAGGAGAAATTTTTCGACAGATGGAATCCGAAGTGCTTTTCCAGCATTTTTATCCGTCGGCGTCGCTATTCTTCGAACTCGGGCACAGAGATTGCGAAATTCCGGGTCGGATTGACGTGTAAAATTTATCTCAATGCACCGCCTGTACGCTCGAGCGCATTTTTATCGCGAGTGAATCGCATAAAGATTAAGCTTTAAGTGTTTACTCCTGTTCCTACGTTCCTTTTGATCATTTTCCCCTTGAGAGGCAGCTTTTCGGTCCACTGGAAATCTGTGTAGAACAAGTGGTGCGGTCGTGCCAAAGCAACGCGCACACTTCCCTTATGCTAATTCACATGGCCTATGCACTTGTCTGTTCCTTAAGTGTTTCCTCCACTGTAGCAAGGTCGTCCTAGGTCTACAGGAACTCGCCGACCTCAGCTTGTCTAGTCTTTCTCGAACGCCTGCGGTTGAACGGCGAAGATCTTTTCTTGTTATCTCATGGTTGATGTAATAAAAGATTTGTTTTCATTTTGCGGTTTCGTTCGGTATCTATAGGTTGGTTGGCATTTATGCTAATTGGCGTAGCTTGGTGAGAGGCGATGTTTAATAGCCATTGTCAGTAAATTAATTATTTATTCGTAGTAGAAATTTTACCCATTTGGTGTGTTTGAGTTGGGTAATTCTACACAATGATTGTGAGGGCCGCAAAAGGAGAGAAAGATTGCATTTTTTCGATGCATAGAAATCGATGATTTAATTTTTTTATGTATAGTTAGTTTCGAATGACTAATCAGCATTAAAAAAAAGTCTCCGTTGAATATGGATAGGATTTATGTTTTACCCCGGATTCCTGGTTTTAGGATAAATTTTTAAATTTCAGTACGTTATTATTAAGAGAAAGTATGAATGAATTAGCAACGTACTTTTCAATAAAGCTGTGTGTGTGTTCTTGTGATAGCAGTGAAGGATAATGGATAGGATTTATGTTTTACCCCGGATTCCTGGTTTTAGGATACATTTTTATATTTCAGTAAGTTATTATTAAGAGAAAGTATGAATGAATTAGCAACGTACTTTTCAATAAAGCTGTGTGTGTGTTCTTGTGATGGCAGTGAAGGATAATATAAGTGCACATGAAACTACGGAGAGATGAGCGGAATACTACAAATACCTCAGAGTGAGCGATCAATTAAAAAATACCACCGAAATCGAATTTATGGCGAAGAATGTCGATCACCCTCTCTTTTTAAAGTATTTCATCGAGCGTTTTTTACGTTCGCATACTTTTCTCTAACTTACGATCGGAGATTAAAATGATTTATTTCGCGCTATAAATTTCCGAACGTGGTCTCAGTAGCCGTCCTCACAATGGGACATTTCAGATCTTCTTTATCGCCCTCGTTTCGGATAAAAATGGCCGATTCAGACGGAATTCGTCCTGGATTTACGAGCCTTCCACGAATCGCCCGGACAAAGAATTCCTCTCGAGATGAAAGCACCGATGTGCTAAGAGTTCTTTGTCTGTTTGGTGGGAATGAGTCGGGGTTCGACTCCTCGGGAATACTCCTCGGGAGGAGCATTGTTCATCCGTTTATTTAGTCTCTTTTTTGGCTCCCAAAGAGGTATCCGTTGACGGGATAAATATTCATGCGAATATCTTGTGCGCATCCAATTAGTCCAACCCATTATTAGCGGAGATAAGCGCGGAATTTGAGAGCGGCGTACGTCGTTGTGGTGAAAGTGTTCGTTTTTTATTCGGCGTTCATGTGCCGTCAATTCACATGTGCTTTTCGATTAAAGTGAAAGGAAAGTCGAACATCTCCGGATTTCTCTTCAATGATCGTTATGAAGTGTTGTTATAAGAGTTGAAGACATCTCTCTACACGCGCAGCTATATTTTTTTAGGCACTCAAGTCATCTTGTCTAAGTTTTTTTCATAGTTCTTTACACCACTCAGCTCATGTATAGAATACTATTTAAATTAATTACACGTAAAAAGTTATTCTTTTTAGATAGTATGAAAATGTATGAAATATGGCAAGAAAGGAGTTATTATGATTTACAAATTAGTTTTAAATGATGGCATGGTTGAACAGATGATTATGTTACATCCAACGGTGAACTGCCATTGACATGAACTTACTTAGTTTCATAGAAAGAATGAGAGAGTTAGTGGGACACAGGCGAAAGTTTGCAGGTGAATTTTATGAAATCGCACTTTCGCACTAAATTTCCCCATCTTATGTGCATGCATACTGCATTAAGAACCTATTACGTAAAGATTTCAAAAAAGTTTATGATCGCATTTTATGTGTCAGAGGACGCTCTCTCTCATTTTGATACATAGGTTCCTACAGTTCGTTTTTCATAACAGTTCAATTATTATCGATATGCACCAACGAGTTACCCTCTTCAACACTCTATCGTTAATCGGTGCCCTTTCCCACCCTAAGCGGAATCCTCAAACAAAACACGTTCGGTGATTTCGGGAATTTCCGTCTCCCATTGTTGGGTCGCCGGTCTTTCCGAGGGCAGCACCGCTGGCGCTTGATTGCAAATTGGAATCACTCGAAGATCATACGACAGCTGCGTCTCCTTATCCAATAGCTTAAATTGGTGGACGGCGGTGGCTCTGTTCCTCAGCGGATAATGACACTTAATGCATTAAATATGTGATCTGAAGGGAGGGAAGCGGTGACGAATTACAATTCAAACGGTTGACGAGTGATCGCCCTCTCGAGGTTTCTCTCTCAAATGTTTGCGTATTTACTTTTCTTGTCATATGATCTTCCGAATGATGAATAGGATGTTGTGATTCCAGAGCGCATTTGAATACTCCTTGTCTATTGATAAATGTCGAGAGTATATGCTAATTTGGAATAATGAAATAGGGATTTATGGAAATATAGTATTCAATTTTCGATGAGTTCCGCTGAGTTTTCTGTTGACAGATTATTTTCATAGACTTCATATTTTATCGTGCTTCCAATTCGTCAATAGATGTGACAGGTGGAGAAACCAGTGACTCATCCTTAAATGTATCAATATGCTACACCTACATCGGTTATGCATGAAAGAATGCTCACTCGAGATGAGGATAAATATAGGTGCCACTACCTCCTCGTCATCGGAGGTCGGAAACTTATTAAACATCCACCTTGCAATATAGCTTCAAGTTCAATATTTTAATAATTTTTCCGTTACTATCCTATGTGTTATATCTTGTGTATACTTGTAAGTGAAATATATTTCTCTGAGAAAGTACAATGTAATTAGGAATTTTCTGATGTTTAAACATGTTAGTTTCAAGAAAATATCCTAGGCGTCACAGAACAATTATTCTCGAAGAGAAATAATTCTCATATTAATAAGAAATAATTGTTATTGGTGTTTAGAATGATAGGCTAAAAAAATAGAAATGAAGCGAAGATGCTATTCTTTAACTTAGAATATGAAATATCTTTGACTGTGAAGCACTCATTAAAATTTTGAAGAACCGTATATTAAAATTAATATAAATTGGCTATACTTAATGCAATTGTATGACAAATCCTAGAAAGCTATATAAGTTCTACGGAAAATTATAATTTTTAATGTCATGTAGAACTGACGTAGTTGATTTTGCTATTTTTCCGATCTTAATTAAGTTTATAGTAAATTTTGAGGTATAAAATAAATATGTTGAGTGAATACAAAAGTACTTTATTTAATGATGCATTTTATATTCTATACAATACTCAATTTAAATGTCAAATAGAAATTTATCATTTCTTGTTTATACACCATGTACGTCTCATAAGCGAATACGATTTCAATTTGATTTCCACCACCCTTCATCCGGCATCTTGCTCGGAGATTCAATTGCCGTATCGCGTCTGCTATTAATAGGACCTAGCGACATGAATGTATGTACCCTCATACTTCGTATTTCAACTCTCACTCCTGTATTATATATGAGCCAGTGAGATTAGAATTTCTCTGCACGTGACGGGAAACGTTAAGGCTTCAATCGGATCGGAGACGTGGGCGTATTCCGGCTTTTAAGCCGTGCTATGAGTATTGTCACTAAATACGATTCGAATGCATTTACGTCTAATATTTTGTGGAGAGCCGTAAATATTACAATATCCACATGGAAAGGTATTTTCATGAAGGAGAAAGAAAATGGCGGGAAAGATCGTACGATGCATGGGAAAGGATTATAACGGAGCCACGTCGGAACAATTAATGGGCGTCATCGTATGTGCTTCAATGAGAGGATGTCACGAAACCGGAAGCCACCGTGAGCCTCATGGCCGCTTGGGCGTACCCAGTAGGGAATGGCGGTCATACAGACATATATGTATTTATGATTGCTGTGCATAAGGAGTCCGTTCCTTCGTATACTGAAATGCGTACTTTATGGTGTTTATTTTCCTTTCTATGAAAGATTTAGAAGGTGATGTTAAGTTACGTCATCCTGGCACTATTTGGCATAATGAGAAATATGAATACTGCATCAGAATAGCATTATAATTCGTCTAATAAAAGAGTACGTTCGAAAGCATTGTAAGTAATTATTATTATATAAAATGGTGTATTATGATTTATCAGACTAGCCTAAATCTTCGCTTTTCCACGTGGATTCGCTAAATATGTCATAAATATTTTAGGAGTAATATTCACATCATCCAGTTTCTTCATTTTAGTAATTCAGTCGATGTTTCTTACGTACTAAATAACTCATAAATATTCCCTTATTATCCATAATAATTTATTTCGTATCTTTAAAAGTTTTATCCGTAGAGATTTTAAAACAAGATCATTAAAGCCGATGTGGTTCCGTTTTACGGTTTCGAATCGGAAGAGAGATTTCGGCTTCTCTTCCAAGACGCGCTTTTCATTTCGAGTTCAACCGCATCGCAATTCGCAGCGTCCATAACACGGCGGCACTTGTAATTTTACGTCTTCTCGGCATCTTCTGTGTATTTTTATTTCAGCCGAACTAATGGATAAGCGTTGAAAGATGATGTCATTCCTCTAGTTTCTGCCGAATATTTCCCCAGAAGATTTTTTTTGCCTGCTTCAGTTTCGGCTTTTACGACTCCACCGCGACATTGGTGAAAAATCCGTTTAACGTTTCTTCTTCTAAAGATTCCCTTTGAGTAGGTTCCGGGATTATATTTATTTCTTCCCCTGAAAGGATCGTAAACATTTTAGTATCGTCTCCACGAGTCTCACACTTTCGCGATCTCGTTCACTATAAATGTGGTGTTATCTTCAGTGGCATTGAAGAATGATTGGGCTTTCCACTGAGCTTCTGAGAATTCGACATCCTTTGGTCGATTAAAGAACGGGGTGTATGTAAAGCCCTTCCGGATCATGGTCTTGGTTGTATTTTGATCAACTTTGTATTATGAAAGGAAGCGGACTTTACATTTATTTTGTTAATAGTTCATCAAGTTATGGTCAATTGATAATAATGTTCAAATTCAGTTTCTATTCTACGTTATAGTCTCTTTCCTTTTTAAGTGCAATTAGATTATTTTACCTTCAGGAATAGCTAGACTTCATGCCATCGATCATAACCCTCATATTTACTCTATTTTTATCTATTACATCTGTTACATTTCATAATTTTTCCAATTTTTCATTTCCATTATTATATATTATATTTCAAAAAACACGAAACTCTTAACATATTAGATATCTCGGTACCATTTTTTCTAGAGAAACTTTAAGGAGGTTGAATCACCGTGTAATGATTTTGTCATTTATATCTTCTCGTAAATAATCATATAAGTCTAAAATCTTAATTTTAAATTCCAGTGGAATTGTTTTATTAATAAAAAATTATTTCCCATTTAAATCAGTCCGCATAGCTAGAAAGCATTCTTTTTACAAGAAAAATTAAAAGTGTTATTATGAAATAATTGACTGTGTTTCGTCTATCTTTGTGTTTTCTTGGGTTGAAGATTTGTCAGCGATCAAAAACTTTTCATAAAAAAATCGCTTTAATCATTAATGTGTATCTTAATAGTAGCGCATGATTTCATGGATTGCTTATGAAATCATCGATGCGTGTAAATTACATAATACTCGTGCAATATAATCGGGTTGAAAATGTTTTATTTTCCTCAGCATGTGTCATAGGAAAATGTATCCGCTTAACTTTTAAATTACGAAGATGAGTTTTCCTCGAATCATCTCTGGTTTGAGGTGTTACGGGTTCGTTCATGAGGTTGTTGACTCTTATATCCCAGAGGCCATTCATGTTCGTAAGCATTATTATTAGAATGTAATTGAGGTAACCAGGTTCCCCCGAAGAAAATATTATTAATCACTCTCTGGGAGGGTCACAACCCCAGCTGGACTTCCATACTGGGTTGTAGGGGGTGGATGGTATGCCGTTGTTCAGTTCCCGTTCTCTATCTTCGTAGCAATGACGCGTATAGCATAACGTGATCAGATATTGTTTTAGGGCGGAAGGGAATCGAAGGCGGAAATGGATAGTTATTTCTAGAAATATCTCGAAGGACAGAACGCCTATTGGAACCCACACCGACCATGCCATTTTAAGAGGGTGGCCGTAACCGAGATTCGAACAGCGGACGCGTCCTTGAACTCCTGCTTTATACGTGACGTTGAATTGGAAAAGTAGTCTTTCCATAAGGAATTGCCTCAAATGTTGCTGTTCTCGCTGAGAAATAGCGACATTTGCCTAAGGTTCTGCTCTCAATTATGTCTTTCTTGGGTTCTTTAGACTTAGCTATAAATTATCATTGCAATATCACTATTATGTATGTACTATGTACTCCGTAATTCTTTAGATATTAATGCTTGTAGAAATAAATTATTTTTCGGAAGAAATTAAAGCAGAAAAATGCATTCTCCCCAATTAATCATCCTAGTCGTACCATTCGAAGGTATCTTATATTAAGTAAGGAATGAAAAAATCAAGAATTTTTCATTTAGGCACATTTTGTCTTTCCGCGTGCCATTTATCTTAATCTGATGCCCGTAGGCGCTCTCTTCTTCAACTCTTAATCCCTTAATTCTATTTATATATATTCATTCTTCCTTTAATTACTCTATTCAATATATATATTTCTTTTATGTTTTAGTGATCCGATTTGCCAATTTAATCTTAAAACTTAACAAGTGAACGAGGAAGTGAAATATTTTCTAATCAGTATGGAATTTAGAACATCTACCGCTTTAATTAGCACTCAAATAAAAGTTCTGTCTATGCATACTTCACATTAGTAAGAGGAAATGACTGTAGAGTCGATACTTGCAGTTTCGCATTTCAATTGCCACAATACATGGTCTCATACTATATAGTAGACATCTCTGTATTGCCTCCTTCCTATCATGAATAACTATATTTTTCATTATTTCAATGCCAATAATTTCTATTTCGCCCATTAGAGGGCATTGACCTTATATATATGCAAGACTTCATATACCCATCCCTTAGCAACAATATAAGATATATATGATATATATGAGAGGGTTACTTCTGAACATTAGAGGGACCTCGGGACGCCTCTAAGCGATCTCTTGATGGCCCGTTCTCTTATTATTCCATCGGCCGTCTGCAATCACGCCATCAATATTTATATTCCAATCGATGAAAGCGCGCCAAATCCGTATGCATATGATCTCCCGGATCTAATTTTCATGAGAAGCTATCTTCAATACCATATACGGCTGTCATTTCCCGTAAAACGGAGGATCTCGTGGAAGTAAGTATTTCTTTTACCAGTCTAATACTATCTGCAGATTACACCACGTGTTATTTACAAAAGTATTATAGTGACCAAACACCCAATAGCTTTTACTCCGAGGATACTATATAATTCTGATTCATTCATAATAATGTACGCCTATTTAAGCTAATCTCGAATGAATTCAACAATTTTTTACCAATTAAGAGCTGAAATAAGAATTTTTCTAAAAATAGATTTACACGGGTTGATATTCCTCGCTAAACTACCGTAGTCTTCATCTTATCATGGAGAAAAACCTCATTGGTAGTGAATACAGCCGGAAGGGATGGTGGAGAGAGTATTTTACGAGGAAGGTAGCCATCGTAAAACTTGGAATTTTCTATCGTCGCCTCCTACTGCTGCAAGGACGCCTAGTTGCCTCGATATAGTATCTTTCTCCTACTTAATGCCCTCTCTGGAGAGCATCGATTTTTTTCGTGGTCTTGAAGTTGCTTTGGGCAAATGGAGGCAATCGTTCCGTATCATCCTTAGATTTGAGGAGATGATCTCACCGCGCGGCAGAGGAGAATATTTCGCTGCCAGATATCCGTGTAACGTCTCCCACTATTGGATGCTAAACGCATCCATTCGGTCTCATTGATGTTTGAAGTTTATAATTCCTTCAATATAGCTGAAAGAATTTTGTATACAATATTTAATCTCTGCTGGAAATCGAAAACTCAGCGCTGTACAACACTTCAATAGAACTTAATAAATAATACTTATATTCTTCTTAATCTATTCGATATTAAGCGAAATTGTCGGAATCTTCAATTGAAGCTATGAATTAATTTTTATGGTAAAAATAATTGGCTGTTGCGGAATGCTTAGGTTTGGTTGTTTACTCTTGTTGTTGTTGGTTGTTTGGTTGCCCTTAATAAAAATTTGATTATTATTATTTACTTTTTGCTTAAAACCGCTCATCGAATTCCTAGTCTCGATGTCCAGATACAGTTTGACACGAAGATGCTCCTTATTAGTGTCCAGGTTAAACCGACTTAGTCATCTTGTTCTGCGATGTTCTGTTGATACTCATATTATCGTCTCCATGGCCTTAAATTCTGATTCGCCTGATGCCCAATTGATTCGTTAGAAGAAGGTGTTCTATGTATTTCGCTTAAAACATTGCCATTGATTATCGACTTTTACCTAATCAAAACTGAGAAAACATCTGTCTATCCAAACCTTTCTGTCAACAAACATCGGATGATGTAGGTATTTCTTTTTATCATCTCATCCACGGACTTGGATCGAACTTATTTTTCGAATCAGCTGTTAATATCCGAATAAGTGTTTTTTTTATTTCTGAGAAATTCTGGTCCGTTCACTCTCTTCAGTCTTAATATTTATCTTAAACTAAGTCGCGACGTGTTTTTACTGCTTTTAATCATGCGTTTTTAAAGTTTTGAAAAACATTACTGAAGATAAGATACTCCTAATGCCTCTTTCTAAATAGCAAGGGAAATTTTATTTTTTATTCTTTCTTTCAACTCTAGGAAGATGAATAATTAACAGAATAATTTCTTTTCAATTTTAATTTCAGATTTATTATACAATACGATTAAAACAAGAATAAAAGTCGTAATTCTTCGGTTATAAGCTGATAAATAATCAGTGTTTAATCTTTAGCAGCATTTGAGTCTGTTTATGTAGCATTGATATTGTACACAAAAGCTATGAAAAATTACCGATATTATATCGAGAATGAGAATCTTACCATATTTGTTGCCTTAAATTTTTGCCAAATGAACCACTAATAATATTTGCTAACAATATCCTCTCAAAGCATTCCATTCTCTACTCGAGAGGAATAAACCAGAAGGGCGTGCTGGAATCCGAGACTTGAATGCTCACTCTACACAAGAGGGATGCTAATAGATAAAAATATTTCCCTCAGATATATCCTTTGTGCGCATCTTTTCATTTATGCTCTAAGGAGAAATATTATTCACCGTGAATATCTCTCCAGTCTTTTCAAGGTCTCCATTTTTTTCGGACGCATTCATTACTTCGCAGTTTTTATCAATAGGCAAGAGGGAATCCTTTCACACGGTCAGTGGGTCCCGATAGATTTCCCCAACGAGTCATAGATAATGAAGGGAGTGATAGATCGTGAGGTCGCTCATCGCAGACAACCATGCGACGCCCCGCCGCGTTCGCCAAAAGAGCGTCTGCGGAGGAACGCCGCGACTCCAGACGTCTCCTTTATAAGAAGCCATCCGTCTCTCGGACCACGAACACCTGTACGAGGATCCTCCCGATCTCTCATTCGTTTCCTTCACGGTTAAGGGTATTTTTATGTAACCATTTGTCAAAAGGATTTCAAGACTGCGCGGAAGAGGGCTGCATTAGAGGCTTCTCTTTGGTGCACGGAGTCCTCGTGAAATTCAAATTGAAAAATCACCTTTCGGTGGATATTCCAACGGCGGCGATGGATTACGAATACCACCCAATGGTTTTGATGGATATATATCTGTCGCTTATGTTTTGACGCGGCCTTTTTGATTCCTCTATGTTAATGATAGTCCATCCTCTGACATTATGCAGTAAATACTCGATCGTGACAGATTGATCAATTGCATTATTATTCAGTCTTACTTAGTGCTCAGTTTTTAAATACGTGAAACGCAACGACTGCATTTCCTTGTATGAACACTGGTTCACACAAATTTTATGATTTGATTGGATTCAGTTTTTTTACGGTTGTGAGGTTTTTCTGGTATAACAATGCAAATTTATGATGCAAAATAAATAATTCTTGTGCTATTCTATCATTTTTATATAATATGCGCAATCAATTAAAAGTAATCTTGCTCTTTTATGTGAATGAATAATGAGCATTAGATTTAAGATGATTCGAATGTGAGATATTCGTAAGTTTATTCTATTTGCAAGCGTTTCATTGATAAAAAATAAATTATTTGGACAATTTTTCTAGTTTTTTTTGTCATTGAAACTCGACAATTTCCTTCTGAAACCTAGTACTTAATAAAATATCATTAGAAAATGCTCCTACTTAGTAATATTGCTTCATGTTGCATAAATTTCATTTCGCACGTTTGATACAGTGTTGTCCACAGTTCATTGTACAGTCCTGCTTCTAACTGGCCGCATCTTTGCACTCAAGTGCGCTTACTATTTGTTTTAATACTTGACGTCTGCCCTTGTTTGCCAAAAGCATTTCCATCTCTACGCTATGGGAGCGTCTCTGGAACCTTATTATCATTCGGAGCCTAATGCAGCGCGTGCATTGTATTGCATATCCCCTTGCACCGGGCGTTGTCGCCTATTTGTCGTACGTGCGGTCCTCCTCTGGGTACAACCGGAAGGAGTTCCAACGAAGAGATCGTGCGTGAGAGACCTCCGAGTCTTTTCCATTTTTCTCCTCACATTTCCGTTTTTTTAGCTTTTTCAAATTCTCTTGTTTTTCAATCTGCCGTGGAACGCTTTAAGATGTCCCCACCCATTCCTCTTCCGTTTCTTTTAACTCTCCTCGCTTTTTCTGTCTCGCACTTCCGTCCTTTCATCTTAAGAAGAGAAACGCATCCATCATTCCTTTTATATCCCCGAACCCTGTGTTCTCTTCTCAACGATATCTAATCCTTCTCGAGCTTTCTCGCTCATGCATATCCCTTATACTTCCATATTCTTACTCCGCCGTATCCCCTTTTATTCTCACTCGACCTTCATGCATTTGCATCTCTTTCAATCTTCCACGTTCTTTCACTTTTTATTGCCTCGATATCCATCTCTGCATCCGAGGCGTACGTGTCGCTAGTACATTGCTGCTCTTTCTCAACCACTTCCGTCTTCAGCAGGCGAACTGAAGATAAGGATGAAGTAGTATTAAACTTTGCGCGTTGATGTGTGAGGCTCTGAATTACAAGGAAACGAAAGAGTTTAAAATGTGGCTTTGGTTGGTTCTGTTCTAAGAATAACCTTACGAAAAGTGAACAGATGTGTTCGAGTGTTATTGATGCTGATATTTTTACGTATATCATTCATTTGAGCTCTTAGATGTTCAGTGGTAAGAGAAAACCAAAGAGACAGAACTTGAACAACCTCATTGAAAATCTCAATTAGAAAAAAAGGGTTCCGAAAGATTTTCCGAAATTTCCAGTGGTTAATACTTCTATAGCGTTCAATGACCTTCGTACAGTCTCAGTTTGAGTTTCCCTACCATGATACGATTTCTGTTTAGGTACGCCCAGGTAATCGTTAAAACTAAGGTTCTCTTATCAAGAAGGAAACACATTTCCTCTTATTTCACTATTTGTACTTCTTAGGGGATACTTCCTGCATTTTGAAAGGCTTTTATCGATTTTATTTGTTTTCATCTTTTCTCATTCCTCATATTCTGTAACTCGCAATCTATCTGCTTTGCTTTCAAACCCTTTTTTATGTCTTTACTCGTACCATTTCTCTTCCTATTCTCTCGTCTATATTTACCTTCAATATTCATTCAAATTTTAACTCTTCGCACACATTTAGGGAAGATTCAAATGCGTTGGATTGCCTTTCTCTTGCTTAAAATGCCGAACAGCTTTTAATTTAGAAATCTCAATTTCTATTTGCCAGATTCTTTAAATTATCTGAACTTTTTCGGAAAATCCTTTCTTTTATTCTAGCATTCACACTTTCAAATTTTCAAAAATAAGTAACCTAAAACTAAAATATATTTCTAAAAATACTTCTCCTTAACTCTTATTATTATACCTACGATTTTTTAAAATTTTATCAGAATTTTTTATCGTAAAAATAACTATATTTCTCCGTTATCATTTACTCTTCATTGACGGAGACATAAGCTACCAACAGTTCCTCTGTTCACCTCATTCATCTGATGTACACATTGTACGAGACCTGACTTTCAGTCATCTAGTCTTCTATATTGCTGATCATAAATCACGTCCACGAGAGCAATAGATCACGTACGACTCGATTTATCGTTTCCTTTCGAGAATTGTCTTATTTACTTTCTAAAAGTGTTCTCCCAGTTGACTCCTCCCTCCATCTTTTCCGGGATGTTCTTATCTTTATCCGCATCATTATTCTAATTCCAAATCCAAAAACCCATGATTCCATTACTTCACAATTTCCTCACTTTTTTCTACTTCTTAGGACACCTCTTCTCTCTTATCATTGTCCTCCCTAATTCCCATCCAATTCCCTCTTACATTTGATGCTGTGTACTTGTCGCTTCCTCATCATCTCAGGTCACTATGGTTGATGGAGCAGAAGGTGCCGCCGTGGACGGGGAAGGTCACGGGAGGAAGTCAGTTTGGGGCGTGCGTGAGTCGAATACCAGCGAGTGTAAGAGATGGAAAGCTCCTCTTAGGCGTCGTTTTGTAACGACCATCCTTGTTCCACTCGAGCAAGGGGTGCTGTGGTCGCACGCCTTTCTTGTATAGAAAGTCTAAGAGAGGGATAGTTACGTAACACGCCTTGTCGCGTAGGGGTTTTGGATACGGTCCCCGGACGCCTTTCACCCCAGAGGCTACTCATGCTGCACCCGCGCGTTGCGGAAGGGTTTATATCTCAGCAGATCGACTGGTACGTGTCGATGAGAGATTGCCCGGCAAAGGGAATCTTCCTTCTGCGATCGGCCTTGGGGATTTGCCGTCCTCAGCCTCCCGAGAAGACTTGCTGCCGTACAATCTAACGTAATCTACGAATGCTAATGGTGCGCGGTTAATACTCACTTGTTTTTCATATCCATGTACGGTAGCGCAAGACTCATTTCCTCAAGAAAGAGATATGATTTATGGAGATTAATAAAGGCAACGGCAACCTTCATCTTCCACAAACAAGAGGAACTGGAAGCGCTCCAGGAGGATCGGAAATTGTTTCGGCGTTACCACGACGCATAAATGGAAGGGAAAATAACCCGAGGAAATATCGCCTATTTCAATTTAAAATCTACGTGGCTATTTCCTCGTTCACGTCTCTGGCGGGAATGTTTCAGTGTGCATAATCCCGGCGTAAATCTTCCGTAGATTAGGTTCGAATTAAATCTATCACGCAGTCGTTTTTGTAGGTACAGCTCGTGCTATATAACTCTCCTAGAGCACCGAAATGAATTATTCCTCGTCTAATCTTAATCTTAATGCTTGAAGCATTAATTCTCTGAACTCATTCCTCTCTCAATTGTGTGGTGTTGATCTTAGAAGGCCATGAGTATAAGGGAGTATTTATGCATCCTTCTGCTTTAGAGGTTAAGCCAGTTAAGTAAAACCTTTTGGATAAACTCGGAATAATGTATCATGTAGGTAGAAGAATATAGAGTATTGGAAGTTTTGTATGCTCTGTATTACTCGGAGTTGATTCAGAAAACTATATGGTTAGCTGTTTATTATTTTTTCTAGTCTTTTATTATGGAAAGAAAATATTAATCTTATCTTACCATAAAAGCATTATTAAGGCAAGGGTTTCGCATAAAAATTGTGGGCAAGCTTATTGTGTAACATCTATCCTCATGGTTTCAGAATGATGTTATATGTATGTTACGATTGCATTCATCGTATATCAATAATAATATATCAATAATAATGTATCAATAATAAAGTATTATATACGTTTATGATTGTGAGTCGCACATACTATTGAAGCTTTCAACGTAGATAATCGTTAAAAGATGCCCCATAATGCTCACTTTACTTAGAAATAAGTAGCTTTTTGCTTCCTATTTCTTCCTCTCGAATTCCCCTCTTCAGCCGCCAAAACACACTTCCACCAAGTCTCGATTCTTGTAATAACGGCCTCTCCACGTGTTATTGGAATGCAGGTCTATGGAACTTATAAATAGGCTCTCGAATAAAAAGCGGGGGACGGCGCTCTTCAATCTAGGAAAACATCCCACTTCCGCCTCTCACTGAAGGGTTTGTGGGTTTTAACTCTCACTTCTCCGAGCATCTCCGCTTTTTTAATGCCTTCTTTTTTCCCACCCTAAATAAGCCATCCAACTCTTCGGGAAGAACTCTTCGAGCGTTCCTTGTCTATGCTCCCTAAGAATTGTGTGCGTCTTCGACTCTCCCCGGTAATGAATCGGAAGAAGCGCATTATGGAACCACGCCCCCTCCCACGCTTTCTTCCTCGTTTGAGATTTTAATTGGAGGAAACAAATTAGCCGTCTGCTCATTTCGGACATGACCGTTTGATGGCCATATAACAAGAGTCGTGAGGGGTAAACAGTGGTTCCGTTGGAGGCGCACGTAGAGTAGTCATATCCGGAGGGATAATTACGAGAGAAGGAAATTATGAAGTAGAGACGTCAACGACTTTCTCAAAGACCTAACTCTTTTGTTTGAAACTGTGGAGGAAATTATGGATTTCCTTAGTTGGTATTCTCCCTAATGGAAACCTCTAGGCATTATCTATTCTCAGAAAAATCTAATGAAATGTTTTTTTTTGCTTATAGATGCTTGTTCTCACCAAGATTATTTTCTCTTTTAATCTGTTCTAGCATTTGATTGTATAAGAAAATTCTTCTTCTCTGTCTAAATTTTGGATTTCTTCCATTTGTATACAGACGCAATATATTAACCGTTTTAAATATTTTACTCGATAAATTATAGTCAGTTGATAAAACTCACCTCATCAATTTCTTAATCCTCATCATGTGTATCGCAATCAAATGTTTTTTTATATATTTGACTTTAGAGTTGTCCAATTCATGTACCTTTATTTCATATATTTTCAGTGATACATTGATGTAATAATCTCCAAATGATATGCTGAAATGCTATTTTTTCTGATGGAATTCGCATTTCATATCCTCCATTTCAATTTTTCTACGCTCTTAACGATATTTAATGTAATCTTCTCCGTTTACTTAGCGCCTTTGATACTCTCAAATATCATTTGTATTCCTGTTCAGCGCAATTGCTTCCTGCGTTGAATTATTCAAAGCGGCTAATGTATGTATATAATGCAGAAAAGACTTCGAAATTGCTATTGCCCAAAGGAATGTCCAAAGGGTTGTTGCAGGTTATTTTTAAATGTTCTACTCTCTTGTTCTATTTAATTTTTAATGTTTTTCGATAAATCAGTGACAATACTTACTTTCCTTGATCGTTTCGCATTATCTGAGATTGAATTGGCGCGGAGTTTATATGAATTATTTATCTTCAAGTGAAGTAACTCAGTCTGTATAATAATGACCATTTGAATTATCTGGACTTGGTGACTCGTCTGAAGTTAAGATAAATTGAAACATTTTTTTAATAATCGTATTCAGTACACATTTTGCAGTTCTAATATTTTTCTTCATATTTGATATACGTATATTTGATTGCAATTTCATGTAATATCGACTACATTGATTCTTTATTGATCCCTTTCTATGTACATTTACTGAGAGGTACATGAAATCGCTGGGAAATAGTTATAAAGTATATTAACGGATGTCCTCTCGAAAAATTGTTTTTCTGTTCTTGTTTTTTTGTTTATAAAAATTTTTCATATATATATATATATATATATATATATATATATATATATATATATATATATATATATATATATATATAATTTAGTATTTAATAGTACTAGTCGATTCTAATTTTATTTTCGATTATAATTATGTGGATCTTTTGTATTATTAATTATAATTTTGGCGTTTCTAACAATATTTCTTTTCTTTTGATTTCAGGTAAGTTCCTGTTATGCTCCCAAGTGAAATGCATTCAAAAAGAGTTGAGGATCAATCGCTAAGGTTTGGTGAGTCTAAAATCCGGAATATATATCTCTCGAAGTACTATTCAGGTGTACGAAAAATGTAGTAAGTATCATCCGCCGGGAAGAATAATTGATAATTGTTACAAATTATTTACTTAGAAAAATGATTTATATGGATAAGTCTACGTCCATTAAAATGACTTACTTTCAGTAGCCATTAGAAATGAGTCTCAGCGCCACGGGAAAGCATTCGAAGTGGCGTAATGCACTTCTCCGTTGAGGCGATCCTCTTGTTTGCTCATGACGTACTTCGGAGAGTCTATAATTCCCCACGTTAGCACTTTCTCCGTCAATCGTCTCATGTTTGTCTCGACGTGTATAATGTGGATCTGCTCCTCGTTTCGCACACCCACTAACCAGACGTGATTGACTTAAAAATTTCCATGTCGTCACCGCCATTTTCCGGTTGCATCCATTCAAGCTCGTTAAGTGCAAAAACAAGCCGATTACCTTTTTTTCCCTCCAAATCAATGTGCCAATGTTCACTTTCCCTAATACTTTCCTTCTGTTAATCATGAAAAAGATTCGCCGCTTCTTCGACGGGTGCTTTCTTGATTCGCCTGACGTTGATTTATCTCACGAAAGCCATGTCTTCGAATGCGTAATAAAGTAGCGAGCTGTATGTTTTTAGCGCCATTAAAGCTGTTTGTTCTTTTGATCCCCATCGCTACTACCCCCTCCTTCTTTTTAATACGTATTCGTTTCTTACGAAGCATTCGAACGGATAGAAAAATTATTGAAGGCGATTTAACGTATTTTGTATTCTCATCATATCTTCGCGGTAGTTCATCACCTCAAATGTGGTTGGAAGACTGCAGCAATGTGCGTTTTTAGTCATTCATCTTTAGTATCTATGCAATAAGTTTTTGTGTATAGTTTATAGAGTGTTTTAGCATATTTTATAAATGATTTCCTCTCCCAATTTCTAGTTATATTAGTTTTAATATAGTTTCCTTTGATATTTTTCACTGTGTTGAAAATTATCATCATCGTAACATAAGTTATGTCGTATATTTTGTTCTATTATGCTTCCTGAAAAAAGCTAAGTTATAGAAGAATATGAAAGCTATGAATAAATACCATACATACGGAATACGATATCAGAGGAATTTTATCGAAGTCCAGGTGAAAACCGTGTTAACGCTAACATAAGTCATTTCGACATCAACTCCTTAAAATTTGTGACGTATCATTATCTCGTCATTAGCACTTCCTTCGAAAAGAAACAGAGCATAAATCATAACTAATAGCATAGGAAACCGAATAGGAGATACTCGGTATCTAGGAGCGCATAATATATTTGACTTCATCCTTCTTCAGCTATGCTATCTTTACTTCTTATCTGCTTTTTTAAAATTCTTCCTTCTTCCATCCACCTCTACACTTTCTCTTCAGCGGACGAACCTTCTCGATTTTTTCACCTCCCCACGCATTTTCAGTCTAACTTATTGACACTCTCGTAACATAATACTTGCTTAATATTTTCTCAAATGAAAGTGGCGAAATAGAAAAGAACGAGTCTGATTCGGAAGTCCTCGACTGTTTTGGAGGACTCTCGTGAACTGTCGATGTGTGATATAAACACGTTTCGGAGAAATCCGTTCTCTGCCATCGTTTGAGTTAATGAATAGAAGTAGATGCAAATTGCCTTCAACTGGAAGGACACATTTCGCATCCTTCAGCTTTCGGCTAGTTAGCCTAATGGCTTATCTCTGAGACATCTACTCCCAAATATCTCTATTCTCGTCTAATCCTGAATTAGGAAGGACTATTAAATTTAATGATTTTAATGGGAAAATTATACCATCGTTGGATTAAGTTAGTATATATCAATATTCCCTTTCCTATTATTGAAATGTGACAGAAATTGAACTTAAAAGACACGAGTGCGTTGAATTCTTAGTTTCCCGTTCTTTTGATTAACTCTTCATCCCAAATTTGCTAAAGTCGTCCATTATTATTAATTTGTTTGCTTTTATTGCTGTCGAAGACTTTATTTATCATTTTCGTCTGCCGTCGCTATATCGCTATGCTCTCGGAAAGTAGGGATTCTATGTATTAACCGTAGATACCATTCTTTAATTTTGAATTCGTCCCAAATATTCACCCGAATAATTATAACCGTTCCTGTTTTTATGATTCTAAAGTGCTGTTATTTATCAAGATCCTTACTTTTTAGTCACTGCCAGGTTAGCATTATTTTGGGGTATAAGGGTATAATTATTTTGATCACTCAGTCATTAGTTACTTCTCAATCACATTAAAGATTTCTTTCTGAGTCCTAAAGTAAAGTATTTGAGTTTAAATTAATTCAAAATTTAAAGATAGAATAGCAAAATTTCTACGTTAATCGCTCAAAATAAGTGTACGGTTGAAAAATTCTTTTTTTTCTTCACAAGCATCCAATTTTCGATACGCATTTCCTATAATTTTCGCTCCCGTCACTTACCTCCCACGTGGTGAAATAGGGGGCCTCTCCAAGTAGCTATTACACCGCTCAAAAGTGCCTATTATGAAACAAAGGAAGTCGATTGGAAAATCGGAAGATTTTAGAGGAAAGGGAAAATAAATGAAGGGAAAAGAACCCCTTATATCCATTCCGAAAATCCGCTTCCGACGCATGACGTTAATCGTTGCGTATCATTGCCTTGGCGTCGGTGCGTTTTAATTTCCCCTTTACCGCACCGTTGCCATACTATGGGCGTTACTACGAGTCTATATCATCTGAAGTATGTTTTGCCTCGAGTAACAAATGTGCCTGAGGATATGGAATTCGATTCACTGATAAAGACGAGAAAGTTTTATACAATAATGATGTCTATTTCTTTCTATATTATTCTCAGATCAATGATCAAAACGGTAGAATCAAATCGTTCCTTGGAAGTGTTCACTCATCGTTTCTGGAATGCGTAAGAGCGCTCACAGAAAATCGTCCTTGAATTGATTTGCATAAACGCTCTCATTGCGCAACGGTTGAATTCGTAAAGCAAAAGATATATCTGCCTAAGGAAATGTACGGCTTGTTTGTGTAACGATGGTTTCTGAGCGTGAAGAGATAAACATGTCTCGTTACGAATTGAAATTCCATCACATCAGAGTTTTTTGGTCGAGTAGTTTATCTAATATACTTCATGTTCTACGCATGTAGGAAGTGAGAGTAGTTCTTAGAAGGAACACAATTGGATTCGATCTCTTTCAGGTGTTATCTAGACTCGAAGCTGCTAAGAAATACCGATAGGTGTGGCCGAGGTTAGGAGGTGGGGTTAGATGGGAATTTTGATTAAATTGCCTTTTTCTTCTCTTGAGCATTCTGTTTACTTTGATGACGGTACTGTTTACGCATTCCTAAAGAGCTCAGGCTTCCCGAGGAAGACTCTACGGATCTAAAGGTGTTTGCTAGTATTTAATTCTTAGCGTAGAGATTTAAATGATATTAATGACTCTAAATGAGATTTATTCATGTTTTTATATATCTTTTTATTCCATGCGTAACTATTGTACATTATATTTTACTTTTTGAATCAAGAAGGGAAATGTTTTAAACATTGTCGAAAGAGAACATTTTGTACGGAAATATATATAAACGATTTTGGTGCACAGAACACGACCAGCTGTTTTCCGTGAGAAGTTTTCCCTAAATGTATGCTTTATAAATTCTTCCTTGTTCCATTCGGGAGAGTATCTGGACATCTTTTCCTGTCCAGCTTATCCATACGCATTCTCTCACCCAAGATTTTTACTCACATTATCTTCCCGCCAAATCTCTCAGTGATTTCGTATGTGCGAAGGCTTCTTAGCATTTCCACTTAAGCTCCCTCACCCCTCGTTTTAATCAACCGAAGCTTCTATTGGTTCGTGGAACTCACGCCCTATCCAACTCTCTCCTTCATATTTTCGCGTGTATTATGTACGCAGAGCACGTGGGCGTCGGGAAGCGTGGAAGTGCGAGGAGTTTAAGCCGAAAGACTGTTGGACGGCGTCCAAACCTTTTGGAGTCCGCGGCAGTGGGCGACCGAAAGTCACTTTTGCGATCGCCCACCTCCACAGTTGACCGCTTATCCGTGCTTCACATGAGGGTTCTCAGAGGATTTATATTTTTATCTTTCCCGGAAGTCTTTTGTCGAAAAACGAATCATGAAGTGATTCGAAAAGAAACAATGGATGTTATCGTAAAAGAGTTAACGATTAATCGCTTTTCAGAATTCTTCGCGAAATATTGCCATTGATAGATTGTAAGATTTAACTGTAAAAGATGGCAGGATTCTTATGTATGCCTCCAAAGTATGTCTTTCTTTTCCTTCTTTCTTGACTTTTAACAGTATTATTTATCTAATATTTCAGTGCTATCAGCTCTTCTATTACTGTGAAAATAAATTGGGAATTAGCGGGAGTTATTTTTTGTGGAGTGTGGTGGAATTAATGAAGATGTTCTTGTGCACACCGAGTATTCAAATAGGATAGGATATTATATTTATTTTAGTGTAATTATTTGGTGTAAGAACTTACAATTACCGTCATTCATGATGTGTTTATCCTGTATCTGCTCAACTGCTTTGTTCCGGTTCAATTCAGTTCGTTGGTTGCTTTTGTTATATAGCTTAAACATTAGACGTTAAACTTTTCCATTCAAACGTATCTAAGGAATGTAATTGAGGGAAAAGATTCCTTCTTTTTTCAATCTCTTTCTTTGTCAATGACCTTTGTCAAATCTGTTTTGAAAAAGTCTAGTGTCAATATTTCTACCGGCACACTTTATATCAAGAAAGATCTGAAAGTAACTTAATAGACTTTCGAATTAGATTATTTATTAACCTTGAAAGAATTTAAGTTGCTTACTCTTAGATGAGTGATTACGATATGTTACTCTTTGATGATGTTTGAACTTGTATTTAATGAAACAGAATTTAGCGTTCAATTGACTTTCTTATTTACTAACTCTTTATCAAGATCCTTCTTTATTCTGGCGTTAACGTATACCTGAAGTATGATTGCATCTATTAAAATTTTTCTTAAATTCATCTTCGTAAGATTCCTTCTTTTATCTTCTTACCTCCTTTTATTAATGTATAATTGTATTCCTCTGAGTAGCATATAAATACCTCATAAGATTAATTAGCTTCTGCATGTGCCATGTGGAATTAGCTTTCGACCATCGTGTTTTCTCTCCGTACGATGTTATTTATTGCAAAACTTCGCAGCAGGCCACTCTCGGAGAAGTGCTAAATTTTGATCGCGGATATGATATAAAAAACCAAATGAAAGAAATGGTGGGAGAAAATGAAGGGCATTATATTACAGTAGTAACGTTAATCCATGTGTGCTAAGTGCGGTGTAATAAATCAGCGGATTCAGTTAATTATTTTTCGAATAAATAAGCTTAAATGAGGGTAATAAACCTTAATTGAAATTTCCGTATATATTACACTCAAGAGTTTCGAATGCTGTCTGTGGTGAAAATAGTCGTTTACTTTTATCAGAGCCGTTTACTATTTTTATCTAAGCGTATGCATTCTAGGAAGTAAAATTCTGATCATGCGTTCTTATTGTTCCAAATATAGTTCAAATTTTGTTTCAATTAGGATTTGAGATTAATGTTTTCCTTTGCATAAAGAATGTATGACTCTTGTTCTTAGTAATAATGCTATCGTTACTTCGTTCGTATTCTGCAATTTGTCTATCATCTCTTAAGTTCCTCATTTCATATAAAATTATTTCGGTTCAGTAGAATGTCATAATTGGAATTGGCCGAAAGATTATTTTTTGTGTAATTACAGAAGCAGAATTTTCAGAGTTGGTCACAAATTTAATAATTAAAAAAAAACTTTGCACTCTTTTCACTCTTCGCAACATGATTTATGCTTTTCGATTTCAAATTTTCAGGAAATAATTCATAAAAATATAATTTCCTCTTATATTTTAACCTTTTTTTACTTCATACTATAGATCAAGAAGAAAAGAAGTTGGGGGCCAGTAACACATGTATACGGTCGCTATCCTTCCTTGAATCAAAGCGTTAAAAATCTCATTTTCTGCTTAGACATTCTATCTTTTAATTTATAAGAGTGATAATTTACGTTGTACTACTCAATCTTTTTACTGTAAGTGGTTCGCTGCTATGTCGTTTCTTTTAACTGAAAAGAAACGTTTCATCGTTCCACACAGGATTCTGTTTCAGTGCCTTCATTTTCCCGAAAGTATGAGTAAGTGAACTTCCGAAACGGTATTTGGAGGTCGTATTAGATTTAACAGTTAAATAAATTGTTTTGAATAAATCGCTCATTGTTTTTTTTAATTTTTGCATAAATATGTTCTACCATAAATTATATACCTTTATTATGTTCTGAAAGTCGTTCATTCAGTCTCATATTATCATATTTCCCTTTTTCTCCTATTAAATATTATATGCTTATACCCCTAAACTTGATTTGTGACACTCTAAACACACTAATCCGTCTTAATACTTCATTTGCTTCCCTTAATCCCCTTTCTACGACTCATCCCTAGTTGAGGCGGTGGTTATGGCCCCTACCGCTGGACTCGCGCGTCGCCGTCCCACGATCGATTCTCGTCGGAGTGCTAATAGGTGTGGAAGGGACGCTCCCTGCAACGCTATTGGTCGAGATGCACTCATTGATGAGTTTTTGAGCCGATTGAGTGGCTGCTCTTTGCTTTGTAATTCTCTTTGATGAAAGAAGTTTGAAGAAGACACTCGAAGTAAAGCATTTATATGTTTTCTCTAAAGATTGAATTCGCTCTTGAAAGCGGTCTTGAAAGCGGTCTTACTCACTCAAATTGACGGTTAAATTCTATGAATGTCGATCAAAATATTTGGTCAAATTCCTGCTCAGTTGAACATGTCGGAAGATGTCAGTACTATCAGATTAGTTCGATAAAATAAAGTAATATTAAAACTATTAATAATTTTTATTTTCTTTGTTTAACTTATTAACTGTGTGCAATGAAATTTTCAAAATAACCGTTAACTCTTTGCTATTTTTAAATGTTCGACAACCTGAAAGTTACCGCTTATGAGACCCTGATAGCCCAACTAATTTTAATTCATATTTTTTCGGCTGTTGCTTGTGTACGCTCTTACACCTTTACACTATTAATGAAATAATTCTTCAAAAGCGGAACCATTCTCATTTATTACAATTAATTTATCATCCTCTCTTCGCAACTTTCCTATCGGAGGTCCATTTTTCCCTTTTAATCTGCGAAACTCCTTCGTTAGCTGCACTCACTCTTCTGACCGTTTCGGGGTCGAGAGCAATCGATGCGAAGGCGGGGGCGCAGTGTGAAGGGGGGCGTGGGTGCAGTCGCCAACCATTTCAGATTTGCTCTAGTCCACCGAAATATTTCCTCTCACGATCATACTCTTCTCCCTCTTCCCATTTATCCACCTTTTTTAACGTCGCACCGCTTTCCGCGCATCCGTTTACGCGATTCGAGTGTCACTTGTCTCCCGACATCTATGTAAAGATGGCGCTGCAGGTGATCGTGAGTACTTTGAACCTGTTACTTCTTTTGATTGGTGGCTTGACCGTGGCGGGTCGTTTACGGGGAAATCCTCTCTCCAGCACTGGATTTTCTCTGTGGCTTGTGTGGGGTTTAGTGATTATCCGAGGGTGTTCGTTTCTAATCTTATCCACATTTCTAAATTTATTTAAGTTTCAATCGCACAATCGTCGGTTTCTGATGGTTATCCCACTTACGGTTCCTCATGGTTTCATTAACTTTTGAGACAGTGCATTTGCTTATTTTTTGTTTTTGAATTACAGTTCTCAGAATTCGCTTCCTTTCTCTTTGTTATTTGCTTAGTTTCTATTTTATTTATTTATATTACTAAAGAATAAATATCGAGCATTAGTATTGAAATGTAATATATTTTTATTCGATAAGTATTCTATGTTCAATATACTCTTAATAATGTGTTTTTTGCTCGAACTAGTTTTATTGAAGTTATTTCTTAATGATTTAGGATTACATCGTCTGCCGTTAAATCGTAAGCGATATACATATTTCTTGGTCTGTTATGCTTCTATTGCTTTTCAGTTTACTTCTCTTAATTTTGCGTGAGATAGGGATAGGCATATTTAGCTAGGACGATAAAGTTCCTGGAGTTTAGCGAAAAAGATAAGTATAAGTTTTAATCCGTGTCATTTTATCATAGTTCGGAAATATTATTACTGTTTTTTATGGTTGGAAAAGATAAGTAGTTATAGCAGTAGTTGATAAGCTAATCATAATAGTTGTTTCATAATCCTTCTGTTTTAAATTGTGTAATCATTACGTGTAAAAAGTATTGTTTTGGAGGTAAAAGGTATTGGAAAGAGAGGTTATTTTGTTGTCTTTACTTTTATAGAAATTGGGACCACGTAACTGTTTTATTTTTATGTTTTCATTGCATTGGTTTCTCCTTTTTCAATCCGTTTCCTTCGGAAGATAAATATAGCTTCCATATTCAGTCACAGAGCCTTAACCTTCCCAAATCGTGGATCGATCAAGTTCACGGAAGCTATTCTCTCTTTCCTTCTGCTGTTGGGTGCACTTCAATTGAAGCAGATGCGCGGACTGAATGCGTTCAATCCTCTGCAATAGACGTTATTGATAGGAAAGCTGGGTAAGGAATTGATCTTTACGACTCAGATTGGAAATCGCTCACCTTTTAATTGGTTAAACTGTCGGTTTTCGCACCCTTGAATATCCGTCGCAAGCAGATACTCGTTAATTAAAACCCCTCTCCAATTGCTTTCTCTAATTCAAGATCTTTTTCATTAGATCGCCACTTCACGACTCCAAGAGGTAGATTTTCCTCTAACGACATTCTCTCGTTGAACAATCGTGCATGAAAGTGGCGCCTTTTTTAGATTCTGTGTTGAAATTGCATTCTGGATGCACGATCCAAGGAGGGGAAAGTGAAAATCTTCAGAAAGCGAAGCATTCTACGCATCGTCTTTCATTGAAGAAGGTTTAAACTACTTTGGTTTATTAAGCTTTGATTAATCCACTGAAATTTTCGTTCTTCCAGCATATCTACTTTCGACTATCGACTGCAATAATCTGTACCTAACTATGTTTTTCGTTTTTATTCATAATAGTAATTCGTGATAGTTTTCGTTAATACATCATTATACATTTAAATGTATACCTTCCGGCCTGTGGTGCTTCCTTTTCGAATCAATTAAGATGTACGCTTCCCGGTAACACATTTTTCACGAACGAATTCCAGCGTACGAATATTTTATTGCCTTCACGACGTCTATCGACAAGAATCTCACAAACGTAAATGCGACATTTGAACACGGCGCGCAAAGCAAAGTCATCTTTACAATTCTCTTAACACAAAGAGACAGGTGACCGGGAGATTATTACGGAACCTCGGCAGGTTCTCTTTTACGTCCGAAGGGACGTTCCTCCCATTCAAGGGTGAAGCAACCGATGGCGTCAATGACTCTTCCCCCTTCCAATAGATGCACCATCACTTACACGTCCTCTGCGTGGGCGGCTTAATTTATTCATTTTCAGTTTCCTCCACAGCTCTAGAAGTGTCGTCTTCTGCCTTTATCCACGCTTGTCCGTTGCCCATTCTTCCTCCTCCACTATTGAAATCACCAATTCATTTCATTGAATTTGCACGATATGCTGTTCGATCTACTTACGACTTATGCCTGTTTACACGAAGAATCATTTGTTTAAATCACGTTTTGATTTATTAATATCCCCATTCTTCATTTTGGGTTTTCTGGAGATGTTTCGGCATTAATACATAGTTGTATGCATTTTTAAACTACTCGCAAATAAAAGCCATAACAGTTCTTTTATTATTGACAATGTTTATCTTGTTTTTAAGAAATCTTCAAAATAAATCTTGAATTTTGTCATTTTAAAGGAACGTCTCTTGTTCATCATTTCATTTACTAAAATTCTTAGAGGTCCAAGTTGTAGGAATATCTTTACTTATACAATACTAACTTATATTTTTCTTAATAGAGTTAGTTGTCTATTTGTGGTTGTCAGAATAAATCTTTTCATATATGGCTTCCTTGTTTGCTATTCTTTGCATTAAATTTTTTACATTTTCATGAGAAAGAATTTTTTCAATAATAAAATCTTTAGAAAATGGAATACTTAAAAATACCCAGATTTGCTGCGGGATATTATTTCTATTTCAGTTATTTTATTTATCCGTTTATATTAAAACGAAAAGTCATTTTGTTCCCAACCCTTTCTAGAAGATTACTGTATTTTAACGCCGATGTGGTTTATCTATGGCTTCACAATCCGCAAAGTGAATTCACTGTTTAGAGGCATCGAATATCTTCTATTGATCGACTGTTCTATTCTTACACCATGATTCTGCTGAGGTTTCCGATTCTCTTTTTGCTATCATTATAGTCTCGATGTTCCCTTCTAATACTCGACACCAACTCGCATTCCTGCCATCGCACTTCTCATGTTTCCTCATCACACACAGCGGATGTGTCGTAATATCTTCCGTTCAAGATTTATTGAACAAGCGGTCAGCATCGTTCAGATCTCCCATTCATGATTGTGGGCGGTTTCCCTTCTTTTAAGGCTCCTGCAGCAGCGTGAAGATGTGGTTTTGTTTGTTTTCGCCACAACGATAAGGTCAAAAGATGATTCTTCGTTTGTTTTTTAGTTCAAACACATAATGCCGCTGTAATAATTACTTGTTCAAATGCGTTTACTTAGCTTTATTCCCAATTCTATTTATACTTCTTTCGCTTAACTTCCATGGATTCTTTCTCTTCCTGAGTTCATATGTTTTCCCTTTTCATGTGTCTCATGTTTGTTATTTTAGATTGATCTTCACATTGTGTAACTTTTATGTTTCTTAAGATGGCAGTTCTTAAATCTACGGGAGTTTAATCTTTATTCAAACATTTCGTTTAGTTTTTCGGAAGCTTGTTTTTTTACTATTCTTCGTCATTTTTGTTTTTTCGCTGGATGAGAAAGAAATTCTTTACTCTTTTTATCAAATAATAAATTTATTTACCACTCCGTAACCGAAAAAGAAATATTCATGTAAGGATGAAAAAAAAAGTAATTCACAATTCTAAGAATTCGTCCATGTTAATAGAAATATTTTCGTTAACGGTAGGTTTTCAAGAATAATGACTTCTCTACAAAAACTGAGTTTAAAATTCTATGGAAGAATTACCCGGAGCCTACAATTTTCAAGTATTTAAGGGTTTGCCTTTGTAAAAGGAAGTGGAATATTATCCATCTATTAATTTATAAATTAGGAAGCATAAGATTACGAAATTTTAGAGAATGATTTCCAATGGTTTTAGACTTAACATTCAATTCCTGAGGAAACACATGATTTGATTGTATCTGGAACAGAACGATTTAGATGCCTCCCTTGGCCACTTCGGAGCCATCGAAGCCATGTCATCCCGCAGAATAAAGAGGGTGATTCACGATGACGATATCGTCCAGTAATTAAGAACAGTCTCCACAACCGGAGCCGACTTTCTCTTTGAGGCATTAAACCGCACGTAAAATGTAAATTTCTTCCGCATTTGGTGATTCTTTCATTTACGGTAAAGGAGAAAACTGGATCGCCGATTTTCAACTCCAAAGGTCTCTCATTTGGGAAGGCATGACATCGTCCCGAATAACCTCAGTATTTGGAGACGCTAAGTGTATTTTTCCTTCGCATCATCTCCGCTTTTAATGCGTCTCTATTCATCGTCTGACACTTCCTCTTCTTGCTGTCACTCCTCCGAAATAATGCTTTGGATCGACCTTTCGACTTATGTTTCGAAGAGGTCTCTTTACGCGTGGAAATGAAACGTCGAGCGGTATCGGCAAATACGCGGTAGGGAGAGGCTTTTTTCATTATTCCAAATGTGAGAAACAATGTTTTAAAGTTATTGCTCAGAAAAATAATTTCAAATGTCATTCTGCAGTTAATTCATTCATTTAATTGACCTGTGCTGTAATTGGTTGAATATTTTCCGCATAATTTGCTTTGACTCAAACAATATTTACTTTATTAGTTAATTCTTTTAGTTTTAACTAAGCAAAGAACAATAGTGAAACGGGCATTTTGACTGGAAATGCTTAATTCAGCATAATACTTAATAATAATATTTCAGTTTTAAATGTCTTCTGAAATTGATAATTTACTTCCATATAAAAAATTATAACTTTATTTTCAACCCGGAGGACAAGCTTTGCACTTTTAAATTTTCTTTTCTACAAACATCTGTTGTACTTATAAATCCGGCATCAATGTGAATTTTGGCTTTGAGCCTTTATGTAGACCTTAGAATACAGTTCCTTGACTTCTCACGCATCCTAACTTAATCGGTTCCATCAAAAATGTGGCGTGACCTATGGAATACGTATCCACCCAAGGCTCCACATTTGAAGCGCTGAACGAATCGGATTTTGGTAGACTCGGACCGCAATAATTTCTGGTGGCAAATGTTTGTCGGAGAGCCATTGCAAGGTGCCTTCTCTCGAAGCAATTAGTAAGGAAGAGATCCGCCCATCTTCCCCCGAAGCACTCATCGCGGGTGTGGGCGATCGGTGGGCGGCCTCTTTCCATCTCATAATCCCTCATATCATCTTTCACCATCGATTTCCATCACTCCTCTATTCCCTCTCCCTTCTCAAAGGTTATTGGCTCGAATTCAAAATGTAGCCCTGTTGTACACAATCTGATATGCTTTTTGTTGCCATTTTGGAATTGTATCTATCAATATTTAAATCCTTAGTGTCAAGATTCACTCAAAACTAGATTGCTTTCCACAATTCGAGAGAACATAGAAAAAGTATTGAGATATAACCTATTGATGTTTTACGTCTATTATTACAAAATTTGATTGGAAAATTATTTATCTATCTCTTTATTCGTTGCGTTAAAATAACGTCTTTCGACGAAAGAATTAGGTCCATATTACGAAGCTTCCGTTTTGCTATTTTTTACGTGAAGTAAGAAATCCTTATAATTTAACAATTTCTAAAAGTAATTTAAATCGTAATTTACTATAATATGAAGACATTATTTACTGATAAAGTGGTACAGAGCCATTTTCGGAATCAGTGGAAGAAGTCTCGACGATTTTCCCACGTTCTACATCTATCTCTTTAGCATCCTAAGTTATTTCATTTCACAATATTTAAAACTTAGCCGAAGCTTAAATTTAAGTCCATCTTCAATGGAATTCAGGAATAGGAATGTATCCAATGAACGGTTTCCGGTTGGAATGCGACGAATTTCCGATGATATGCCTTTTAATCTGATTCTCAGAAATTCCGCATTAGCGTAAATTGACCTGAATACCCGAAAACCTTTTATTGGCGTCTTAAGTCATTTAATGAAACTTGCTCTAGATTTAATCATGATTTCGTTCCATTTTATACTAATCAGTTTAGTCTCTTCTCTTATTTCTTCACCCATATCCTTTCTATCGTTTTGCATCCATGAATTTTCTTTATGCTTGGATGTTTTTTAATGTTTCCTTTAACATGGTATCTCACAATTAAAAAGATTTTGCGCCTGGTTTGATATTAGCAATAAACTTGCTTCTACTTTAGCCAGAAATTGTTTTCTCCTCCGTGTATAACCATAGTAACCGTTATTTATCCAAGTATTTGTAATGGAGCTGTTGGCATGTGAGTTATGAGTGAAAGTAGCAATTAGTTGTAAGATTCAGAGATGACTCCAAAACCAGCTTTTTTCTCTCTCCATGTTTTACGTTTAAAGATACGTTTTCGTCGAATTTCGTATTTTTTATTCGAGATGAGTGGTCAGACAAAGTAGGACGGCCGAGTCATGAATTCGCCTCGCAAAGCCGTTTCCATGTTTCGCATCATCTCCTTGGCCATATTCCATTCTTTATCATCGAAGTTTTCTTTTTCTCCAATGGACCGGTTTCCCCTGAGGGCTCCCACAAATTCACCGTGGGCGGGCCTTAGGAAGGAATCCTCTGCGGAAGGATCTGTCGGTGGCCAAGGATTTTACACGTTTCTCCGAGGTCAATGTTACGCCGCTATTCCTCCACTAAGAGTAGCACATTTTCCACGACCTGTTTGGTTTTCTATATTGACTATTACCGATCTTACGCCCTTTCAGTCTATAAACGTCTGTCTTGTATTTTTGCGATTAATTTTACATTGAATGCATACATCAATGTATAGGAATCGGTCTATAGTGTGAAGCTAGGAAGACTTGTTTTCGTGAAAAATATGTTTTAATCATTCTGTTATTATTAGTTAATTAATAAACGAATGAGTTGAATTTGAATTTTCTAACTACGCAACATGGTATTCATCCTTATATGATAGGAAAATTTCTGAGAAGTAGTAATTATATTTATCTATTACTGATGCATGTTACTACCATAGTGATTATGGCTTCGTGTACTTTATCCATTAATTGGGTATATTTTTATCATAGGTAAAAGGAAGAGATCATTAATATCCTTAATATATTAAGCAGTTACCAGCAAACCTTTTATCTATTTTATTTTTAAATTTGATCTGTTCGCAACGATATGTTTTTCATCCTTAATCTTCCGGGAAATATCTTCTTTCAAAATGAATTTTAGTGATATATGTATATCTGTAGATAATCAAATTTAAACGTAGGCAAAATTTTCCCATCGTCTGTTTTTGGAGTCATAATAACGGCGAGTGTGCACTAAGGAAAGTTTTGAAAGAGGGCAGACCGTTATTGCAGTACCGTTGACGTTATGCAGAATTAATTCTTGTTGTTTTAACCTACGTTCTACAGTTTCTTTTCGAGACTTTTTTAGAATCTTTCCTTTACTGAATAATTCATATTTAGAGGAAGTTTCACCTTCAGCTATTCTGAATGAAGGAAGAAGTATGTTTTTCTGGTAAAAAAAGAACAGAATATTTGCGAAATATAATTCATTCTTTCTCTTTCGTTCAAAATGCGAAGGATTAAACAGAATATGCTCATTCCGAATGGATGTTTACTCCAAATTAGATCTTTGTTATAATGAAAATCCAGTATAATGGTAAGCAATTAGTATTTTCAATAGTTGTTATTATAAACTCCTTTTCTGATGTTTTCTAATTTTCAATACCTTATATTGACCATATGATTTATATTAGATGTTTAAATTCCATGTAATTATCGTAATCCATATTTTCTCGGCGCATCATTACGAACGTTTCGATTATCCGTGGCAGCACTGCGCATCCAAAGAATCAACTGCACTCACGACTTATTCTCTCTCAGCTGCACTTTCTTCTCTTCTTTTCCAATTCTTTGCTTTCGCCGACCCTTTGATCTTTCGCCAAAGCCTAACCCTAACCCATTTCCTTTCGTCACACCCCACGCGCGACCTCACACGAGGCGACGCCAAACTACATTCGAAAGCCACATCGCCCTAAAGACGAACCCTTCGTGAATGAGATCACATTGGGTTATCGCACCTCGGTACGTGCTTTTCACTCGTTCTATGAGCGAATTAATTGGCTGATCGTTGGAAGTGATGGAACGATTCCCACACGCGTTTAAATTGGATTCGTAGATCGATCGTGATTTTAATGCGTGGGCGTTGGATTTTCTCCTCCCCCACTTATATGGAATTTTATTTCTATCATCTCTTAACGGTCGCTTTTAAGGTCCCGTTTGGCAAAATCTCATCTGATATGTTATTGGTTCTCCGCTAGTCTCGCAGTTCTCAGTAGATTGGATTCGAGGGTTATTAACCGATCACATTGGGAAAGATAAATTAAATTATTCTTATTTGTGTCCTATAAATGTAATAAATTAATTTCGTTAGATTTCATTTGGATATCTTTCATTATGAGTAATGTATCTAATAAGTTTTTCTCACGTTAAATTGATTCACCTTTGTGTAGTTTTCTATTTAATTATTCTATTTCAACTAAAATAATAATCCATTTTATCTAATGTTAGTTATTTGATGTTGAAAGAGTGTGGACTATATTCTCACTCGTTCTATGGATGAGAGTGTGCCATCGATTGTCCTCAACTGCTTTCTCGTTGTGCCGAAAGTTGCGTCGTGACTGCGAAAAAGTCTCTGTGAGAGGAAATGAGGAAGCGTTCGCAAAATGCGGGCGGAATGCGAAAGTGGTCACGGATTTCCGCGTATGGATCGCGAGAAAATTTGGAAGAACCGAACCCACGCCCAAGATATTTCTTTGGATATCATCGCTCCTATTGTCTCAAAACGATTTCCCTATGAAGATGGAACACTTAAAATTTTTAGCCGAAAAATACAAGATCAGATACCACTGTACTGAATCTTCCTCTTAAGCAAGAGATTTTATTGGCATTCTGCATATGTTTTAGGTGAAATTGAGGAAGGATAGACGTCGCCAAGTCAATTATACGCAATATGTTACTTGGCTAAATATATGGGAATTTTGTCGAGGACACTCAAGGACTTTCTCCACGTTTAAAATGTAAATTTCCGCTTTCGTAATGATTCTATAGGTTCTACTTTCAGTTTTTTTCTCGAAAATTGGAATGAAAATGTGTTATTATCTTTTTCATTCATAATGTTCTTCGGTTTGCAATTTGAAATGGAATTTAATCTAGTGCGAATGTTTTGGGAATTGATTATTTAAAAACAACGCAAAAGATTATATTAGTTTTCCTCATAAGTATTCATTTACGTGAGCATTATATGATTACTCTCGAAAGGTTATTGAAGAAGATGTTAATATAATAACTTACGATTTTAATAGCTAGTAGAAGCTGTAGATATTTTTATATTAATCTAATATATTGCTGCTAAGATCTAACGGATCCATTAGCAGATTGAAATTTCCTTTACAGTATTTGAAGAAAAAATTTTTGGAGTGGATAATATTATGACATTTTGTTTGTAGGAAATTTACTCAAAGTCTAGTCTTCTAAGCTGAATCTTATTGGAGTGCACATTTAAAGCCTACTACTATTTAATATTGTTCTGATATCATTCAAATATTCTTTGGTGTCGAATAGAGCCCCTTCTTGTGAAAATTCTTGGGTGTGTTTTAGATGATACTTTTTAAAGATGTGACTTAGCATTCGACCAAACTCTATTATCTTCCTGAGGCATCCTTCTTTAAACTTTTAGGAAACAGGCACAAATAGATACTTCATTTAGTCTTTCTGATATTCTAATGGATTGTGATAAGAAAAATTCTCAAGATAGAAAAAATACCTATTCAATGTTATATTTTTTTATACGACAATAACTCTTCCTTTCAGCGAAATAATTACTTTTAATTTATGTATGAATCCATTCCTGTGCTGTAACTATGTTTTTTCTGTTGCTCAGCGAGATCTCTCTTGAAGTCAGTCAACTGTTTCCTCTTAAATAGGTGTTACTCCAAAGTCATTACTATAGAACAAACCTGTAAATCAGCTCACTTTCTCTTGTCTCCTGCTGTTAAACTCATGCCTTCAATTTTTCATATTGTAACTTTATATCGAAGCCTTTAAGCGATCGGTATAAAACGGGCTGTCAAGATTGTTATCTAGATTAGTATATCAGGGTAAGAGTTCGCTGAAAGGCGGATGTGGGCTTTTAAATGATCATATGGGTTATATCTCTCCGTTTAGCAGTACGTTTAAGTCTCAGATATGTAACGAAACTTATCGTTTGATTTTGTATTAATGTTTTATTTAGTATTCAGTTATATGTATAAAATCGAGATTTAAACTGATAAATTAGTTGGAAGTTCAGAAGCAGCTGTGAAGTAACTTAGAAAACATATTTTTCATTGTTTAGAAGAAATCTTTTTGTATTTGTAAGAGATTTATGATTTTCAAGAATAATTTGCTTGAAGGAGGACATGATGATATTTGAAGGGTGGAATAAAAACTCACGCAAATTATTCATTCGTATATATTATTTAAGTAAAACTTTAATTCTGATTAACCTCAATAATATCTGAATGTTTGATCCATTTTTATTAAGGTTAAAACAGGTTATTCTATCCTTCGGTAATGAATATTACATCTCAAATAATTCATTCTAACCATATTTAATATAATTTCTTTCACTCTGGAACTACTACATACATATTCATAGTTAAATCGATAGTTGCATACGGCCTTTGATGAGAATATCCTTTCAATCAAGCTACTGTCATATAAAGTCGTTTTAACAGTTTAAAGTCGTATTTAATATTTCATCTATCAATGTAATGCTGACCATTTATCACTTTTCAGTTTCTGTAAACATCCAATAGTTTTCCCAATTATTCTTTATTTATTCTCTCAATGTTGACCTCTGAAGAAGGTGAAAGAACCCCAAACAACGATATCCTTAAGAATAAACGCCGTCAGGTGATGCATCATAAAGAAAAATGACACGCCTCAGTAATTTTAAGCATCATGATTCATTCGCCTTAAGAATTGCATAAAATTAAAATGAATTTCCTCGACTTGAAGATGAATGCCTCGGCGAAAATATTCCTTTGAACCGTAATGCGCTGGAAGCAAATCATTACGTCACTTATGTGTTTGATATTTTATTATCCCGAATCCAATGCAATTCATCACTCAGCTGCGTGCGGTAGCACTTTGAATCGGGAATTTCCTTTTCGGAGATTCAAATGTCATTTCCGTCCAAATCCATCCTTTCGCGAGGGAAATCGGTGGGATAATCCATCTCCTCGAGTCTTCTTTTTGGAAGGCGGTGGCCTGTGAAAGTCGCTTTCCTCCCCCGCACGCGTGATCACTGCGATCTCGTCTCGTGAGTTCTTCGACCCCTTTCGGACCCCCCGCTGTTCCTCCCGCACCGTGTTCACACTCATCACTCCAACGCGTCTACATATTCCCCTTTCGAGTCCCGTTTTTCTCTTTTCGGTCTTATTGTGTCCATAGGTTATGTGCCCATAAGCACTTGACGATAGATGTATATTTTTATAGAGATAGTAAATTAAGATATTTAGAGAGAAACTATAGAGGTGTAGTATGTAAGACAGGAATAGGTAGGCAATATTGAGAGGCCCTCTATGTACGATTCAATGCCCGAATGGCTATTCTGCGAATTCACGTCTGTTGTTATATATTTACAGATATCGATAAAAACAAATAAAAATATAGTGGGATAATCTTTGCAACTGTCTCTTTGCAAATAATCGTAAATATGTTGATAACTGGTGGATTTTTAAAGAATTATTTTATTCATAAGTGATTGGTGACGAGGAGCATAAAGATGTTTGTTTTCTGTTATATGTCCGCGTAGCTCTTTGCAAGGCTATTGAGTTAACTGGAGATAATAGTGGTCCACAAAACCCGCTCTCAATATTTCTCGTCAAGGATGACCATGAGCTTCACTTATTCGATCTCTGAATACGTAGCACTTCCATTGAATATAAAAACATTTGTAAGATTTTGAATATTCATTACCTTTCTTGTTGTTCTTCGTCTTTTATCCAATTCAATTCCAAGAGAGTTATATATAAATTGTATGGTTAATACGATAAAAGATTTAATGAAAGAGTAAATTTTCGTCTCCATCTTGTTCACAAAATATATTACCCTCTTTAATCTTATTACAATATAGACCTTTCTATCCGTATCCGTGCTAGCTTTTAGTATGCTCATTTCCGCAAATTCGCTCTGATAAGCTACTTCTTCTATTATTTTATTCTATTTAGTTATTTTTCGTGGAGATATTTTATGGATAGTTTCTGTTATTCTAAAGTGAATATGTGATTTTTATTAACATTTTCACATTTAATTCGATAGCGATTTTAAAGTCGTCTACCATTTTCTCTCTTCAAATGGTCAATTATCAATTTACAGTCAATTGTGTCCGCACTCGTTGTCCATTACCCCATAAAGAGCTATTGAATAACCGAGTGGGTAGCGCGCTCTCCTTGGGTGAAAGTGGTCTCGGGTTCGACATCCGGTGGGAGACAAAGCAGCCTAAATAACCCCTCTGTCAAGACATTTTCGAAAATAGTAGAGCTATGCGTAATAAAGCATGTACATGTCCGTTCATTGCCATCCTAGTCTTTATCCGTTTCTTTTCTTTGTTCAACGAAACAACCTCATGTCCTAAATAGTGGGAGGTACTCTTCCTTTGCCCTCGTATCGCTGTCCATATCTGTACCTCGGACCAATTGGTGTCCCCCCACAACCCTAGACCACTGACTCTAAACGATCAGAGCGCTAAATTGGATGTCATCAACTCCTCTGGAGCATTCGTGGGCGTTGGGAGTGTGCCGTGGGAAAGGTTTCGGGGTGTCTCATACACGATTTCCAGGTCATAATTCACGTGCGGTCCAGTGAAATCCTCAAAGATAGAAACTTCGTTTCCTCGCTGTCGAAATCGGCCACAAGGATGTTTCTCGATCTCAGTTACGAAGTCGTTAAAAAAAAGGATGTTTTCATCCCAAAACCGTCTCTCCTTCTCACAGTCGTGAAAAATATCCCCATATTGTTACGATCTGTTGTCTTGTAGTTTGGTCTCCACCCTTTCCCATTAAGGGTGTTAATTTTTGTGCGGTCGTTATATCGAAATGGAATTCCGCCAATTGGGTCACGGCCGTCCACGGCGTCGCTATTTTGATATTAAAGTTTTTGTGGGATTCTTTCTCTCGAAACATCCAGGTTATGTTTACATCCGAATCGAGAAAAAAGGTTAGAATTAAATGCTTTTAAGTCTCACTTGCACACTCGCTGATTTTCAGATAACTTTCATTTCGTCATCAGCTGTTAGATTCCCGGAGTCGATTTTCTGTCGAAATAAGAGATTGGGCAGTTTTCCAACGTAAGAGTTTCCTTATCCACCGTTTGCCATATGTCGTAAAACGGTGAATAATTGATCGGTGTCCCTTGTCATGGTGCTGTGGATTTTTAACTTTTACGTAAGCCTCTAAGATATTCCACGTTGAATCCCACTTCCTTTCCATATGACCCACGTGTTTCAAAATATGTTTTCTCTCCGGAACTTTGAAGCATAACCCTCTCTCTTTGGTGAATTGCAAGAATATCGCCGTCAAACGAAGAGGCATAAATCATAACTCAGACTTATCCGTGGGATCTTCGACGTGAAATATTTCGAGACGAATGTCACTATCGCATTACAAAGAGAGAACTAACCGCTCGGAAGGGAAAGTTTGACTCGTGGAATTAGTGATTGTTTGTATGTTTTGAGTTTTAGGATTGTGTACGTCTCCTAAGGGTTCATTCGCCGCGAATGTGAGGAAAGGTTGTGTGATTAAGTGCCTCAAAAGAAGTAATGGGAGAGAAAGCGATTATCATAATTAAAGGAAAAGCTGTTGACAACTCCTTTTCAGGCACTTGCCGTAGAAATTTAAGAAAATCTGATGATTAATTTCGAAATATTCAATATTTTTTATTCTTTTCATTATGCTTATGAGCGTAATAAACACTCTCATTACTGCTTGACGCTCAACAAATTTTTAATTTTAATTATTTTTTGTGCAATAACTACTAACTGAATTATTCAAACAATTCATGCTTCATCTACTTGTCTTCCACTTTCTTATTCGAATCACTCGATACTTAATCAAAGCTATAAAGCCTAAGGAAATGTGTTTATCTTGATTTCTAATAAGAATCGCTCTCATAGGCGTAGCCGTTTCGCTGGAAATCAATCCTCGATATCTAAATTTAAGCTTAATTAAGTTTCTCTATTCTTTATCAAAAGATCTGCGAATACAGCACAAACCGGTATATTCCCTTTAGGCCTTTAAAATTCTCATTCCCATTCTTCTTTATCACACATTATAATAAATTGATAAATCAATCTCATACGCGGCTTTTGTTACTTCAGTAATGACTTCACATTTTATTCGTGAATATTCTTCGGTAGATGATCTCGTCTGAAAATTTCGGATAGGAAATTTTTTCGTTCTCGAATGTCCCAATTCCCTTCTGCCAATTCTCGTAAATTGCAACAGGAACGTAGACAAGCGAATCACAGACTGGGTCGGATAAAGATCGATACCGGCAGACAAGAGGCATCGCATTCACGTCTCTCTACGAAATTTTACCATAAATATATCGCCCATCGATATTTTCTCGCCCATTTTAGGCCTCAATTTCGCGACCGATCTTCCATTTTGGACCGTTTTTCATCGACACTAAACATGGAGATCTATTTGCATGTG
This sequence comes from Pantala flavescens, assembly GCA_020796165.1. Lineage (NCBI taxonomy): Eukaryota > Metazoa > Arthropoda > Insecta > Odonata > Libellulidae > Pantala > Pantala flavescens. The sequence goes on from CM036880.1 coordinate 55,156,551, forward strand.
TCGAACCTTCTTTCGCACGTGTTTTGTTATTATAGCGACCCCTTTTATATATCGGCTCCGTCACGCCCTTTCCCAAATTACGAGCTTGTTATCCTTCCCATCTTTCGATTTCTCTGTGATCTCTTTTGAGTGTTCCGATGGTTCACCATTCGCCTTCGGTGACTGCTTCACGGCAATCCTAAGGCGTTTTCCCACCGAATTCACCCAAGAAGTCTTTTTCGATTTTCTTATTCTCTGATGTCTTTACCAAGCAGTCGATGGTTAAATTCCCTTATGTCCATGTTTCTTCTTCTGGAAACAATTAGTTATGCTTTTGCAAGGGATGGAAATTTAAAAATATAGCTTAGAATTTTGAAATTGAAAAATCCTGAAATTTAACAATTTTTTTTTCTAATTTAAGAAGAAAAATGTCCTGGTTCTTGAATGTGCTTCAATAGTACACAGCTGCTTCTTCTAATTATGCAGATGAATGATTTATATTTGTATAGAGGCCGTTCCCTATGAGAAATAGAAACGGCACTGTAATTTTACATTTTTATGCAACACATCTACGGGCGAGCTTTTATTTTATCGACCATTTGTTGGAATCGATTCTTGGCTCACAAATCGTATTGCTCACAAGTTGGTTTATCTCCTACGTACATTTGAATATAGTATTGAAAGTCGGTTTTTTTATTAGTTCGTTCTTGAATACAAATTAAACTTTCCTTTTGCTTGGTAGCATAATTTTGCTGTTGGCTCGCATTCGGTTGGATGCTGAAAAGTCATTGGAATTTTCCATTTGATGCTTCCCAACTACCGAATGTCAATTTCCATTATTCTCTTAAATTCTCGTCTTCCTCTCGTATTCAACATTTTCTACGAATGATGCTATGCGAAAGTTTTTCAGAATTTCCGTGTTTTTATGTATTTATGCGCATTTTATGGAATCATTATGAAAATTGTTTTTCTTTCTATGTTCTTTCCGTACATTTAAATTAGGAGCAATCTTTAGTTGTGTTATTAAAATACATAATGACTTCTTCTGTCTAATAGAATTTTGGATTCTGAGTGCTTTCCAAATCTTTCTCGATTTTGAACGAAAATCTACACGGCATTTCATGACCGATAAATTCAAACCCATCCTTTCTCAGCTTTCTTTAAAGAGTGCCCATGGGCTTCAACTAATCATCGTTCTTTTTTCTGACCTTTGACTCGTTCATCGCCTCCACAAAAGGCTCTCCTTAACCTACGTTCACTCTCCTAAGGTTCCTTTAACTTCACTCATCACTTTCGGCATTTCTTATAAAAAGCTGATTTATCGCCATGAATAAATTAAGTGCAACTCTTTCTTCGGAGTTTTTGTCTCTTTCGAAGAAGGGGAAGGATTCCTTCAAGGGGATTTTTTTTCTCCGTATTTACGAGAGGTGTGATTTATCATCCTTTTCGTTATGGAAAAATCCAAGCGTTTGTTTTCTCTTCTCTAATTTTGGAAGCAATCGTATTTTTTACTTCTTTCAGTTTTCTTGGTACCGAAATGGGAGTCACAGGAGTCCGATAAAGTGGAGCATTTTTTGTTAATTAGAGAAGAGAACGTGTCTTGCATTTCAAACATGCGTGATTAATTAGCCGAGAGATGAGAGATTTCGAAACTTGCATGGAATAATTTCAGTCTGAGCCACTTAATCGTCAAAATGTTGAATCTTGTGTCGCATTTTTACTTAGAAAAGTAACGGTTAACATAATTTAAGACATCGAAAATATCACTGCAAGAATTAGGATCTAGGATTGAGGTCATATTAATTTTCTTATGCGTAAATCCATCCTCTAACTAAGTAGAATGTGTGCAATTTTCGTCAAAAAGAATGATCACTTTTTTCAGTCTTTTTATTTTTAGAATAAATTCTTTCTTTTCGTATTAGATAAGATCCTGAATCAGGATATCTAATGCTGCTGGTTGTCATATTCGAAGGCCATAGTTTTTTTTTAGCTTTTTATTGTGGCATTGCCGTGTCCATTAGCCCACTGCCGCTTTTTAATTATATCTCTTCCCGCTTAGGGTTCAAAACACCTCCCATGTCTAATTTATCTCCGTTACTTTTACAGTTAGTCAATTATAGCTTCAGAAAAAATCCGAAACTTCTGGTTCCTTCACTCTTCAGTGTTTACTCCTAAAAAAGTAAACAAGTGATTTGGGCAATGTTTCTTGTTCGGTAATTCAGAGTTCGGTAAAAAAACGTATTGTTACAAGATAAATAGGCTTTAATTATCTCAGAAATAAGATTATGCAATTGAAATACCCAATACTAATCTCATACGAAGAGAAAAATGGTTTGTTTAACGAGAAGGGTGAATAATGGGGTTCAATCGTGCGACGTCCTTCCATTGTCCTGTGAATGCATTTTTGAAACAGGGAGCTAATGAGCGGTGCCCTAGTAAGATTAGATACGCATTTACCTGCATGCATTGCATTGTACATATACATTTACACATTGTAAATATACATTTATGCTGGTAATGTCTATCAATTCGCTGATCGATAAACCAAACCGTTTTAAAAATAAAGAATTACTAAAAACTCAAGTAATCATGTGTGGATGTTTATTAAATGTTACGTACTAATAAGAATTGTAAACTGCAGCAATATTGCAGGATAACCTTTCACTTAAATGATATACGATTTCCAATCGTACCCTATTGTTATTCAAATAATTCCTTTCATGAAGCCTCTTTGTATCTTATTTACGAGTGCATCACTAATATTTGGCAGCTAATTTGAAGTAGTGTAATATATTTTAAATCGGTCTTGCTTTCAAACCTATTGTAGCAACGATTTTCTTCAGTCATATATTTAGACGTCAGATTTTATCAGGTGTATTCTTCTTATCTGTATTCGTTAATCATATACTACTTTGGTTTGATTAAGTAAGAGCTTTACCGAATTCTAGTTTAATCAAGTATTTGAACGTAAGATGATGCTGGGTAATACAGTTTGACGATGTTCGAACGAAAAATAATGATTGATTTTATTATGATGAAATGACTAAAATGATGCATTATATTTTTATATTATCGAAATAATGTTGAAACTCATTTTTATTGAACGGTATCCTCTTTGCTATAATATGTGGTATTTTTGAAAAAAGTATTATATTTATGGTACATATATATTACAAAAGCCTATCATTTTCAAGTTAAAGTCACATTCTATACAAAGACAATCATTTAGATGAACGTAAATGTAAATTGATTATTGAGTGGATTATTATAGCTTAGTCGTCAACGAGGAATATTTTTTCATTCTGGATTACAATCTTTCATCCAAGAAGACTCAATAAACTCAGATATATCCTATATGATTCGATAAAGATAAAAAATTGATAATATTCGAAACAATTCTTTTTAAGAGAAATATCATAATCAAGAAGCCCGATGTCCAATTGTCTTTTCTCATCGAATTCTTCATGGAGTGAGATTCAACTCGCCAATAATTAAGATGAAAGGCATCGTAATTTTTTGCTCTCGACTTAGCACATTATCAACCGTCACTCAAAAAATAGCGCGATGCAAAATCACCGGACACTGCACTCTTTGTGCAATCACTCTATCTCGGAGGCCTAATGCATTTCCACCATTCCAAGTGTCTGCCTACTCGCCCAACGCCCCCGCTCCTCGCCCACCGCGGACAGCATTTCGCATAGACATTCGCCCTGTTTGTCTATAGCTTCCAGATTGGATTTCTGTGTTTGGAATTCGTCACATATTGGCTGCTCTCCTCGTCGGCCTTTGTTTAGTCAGGTGCAGCGGCGACGCGTGTGTGGGTCCGTACAACGGAGGCGGTCATTATAAGGCGGTATTCGCTGATGGATATCCTTGATTGCTTTCGTATCGCGGCGACTAATTTAGCGCGTTGAGAAATTAAAGTTTGCCCCATAAGCGGTTCGGGATTAAGTTGTCGGAGAGATTAAGTAATGATTCGTTTGGTTGCGCTTCAAGGCGAATGTCTATAATCACAGCGAATATTAACGGGCGAATTAGAAATCTATGAATGCGTTGTCTATCATTTTCGATTAATGCATCTTCTGTCTTGTTCCGGCAGTCGAGTGTTCATCCAAAGAAGATGGTTCTGTAATGGATTTGACCTCTATCACAGATAGATTTCAGATGTAGTTAAGTATGAATAAAACTACGCTTTCACAGTATAACAGATTTAGCATAACCAGTTTCTTTATTATGATAATTTAATATTAAATAATTACGTTTTCTGTTGAATGTAAATTAGGTATTAAATATCACTTGAATTAAGTGATTTTCTTCTAATTAAGTTTCCATTTCAAAATCCTCTTTTATTTCAGGTTCATGAATTTACTGTATCATTACCTCTGTTTGATAAATGTTTTATTTAATCTTAAGCTGGAAATCATCTTTGAGAAAATCGATAACTATTAAAGGTTTTAAAATTTAAAATTAATGAGACCAATTAGCAATCAATTTTTATTCTATGCTTCTTTTATATGAAGATTTGAAGAGCAAGCATATTCTCCTTGCTTGGATATTTTTTTTTTCAATATAGTTACTAAAAAGTCATTGAATAGGATTGATATTTCGTAAACGACGGTGATCTGATGCCCATTAAGCAACGTCTATTGCATGAAAGTCGAAAGAGTCGATGTTGATAGAGAGTTGCACATGTATTTCAATTGACCTATTTTAGGCTAAAATGCATTAAGTCAGTTTACTGAATCAATACATTTAACTACTTAACTTTAATTTCCCTTTTACTTTACTTTCGCACATTATCAACATATCTGCCTATCTCATCTCCATCACGAATGTTAAAAAAGTATCCTACCTGTTCCCAAATGTGCTTATGTTGCCAAGTCGCTTATCTTGAAGAAGAGTTTGCCAAGTAAAAAGACAGCATTACCTTCAATTTATCATGTCATTCGGCTCTGAGTACCTTTTCCGCTAAATTGCCTTTATATGAACTTCAATGTTAGCGAGCTCATCCTATACGCTTAATCACACGCCGATCTTTAATACATCCATTATCATGAATGATTTTATCTGAGTGTGTGTGCTATTACTCTCATCTCCTCTTGGCTACTTACGCCCACCTTTTTTTCCTTTTATTTTTCTCTTATCGTCGAACTCTTCATTATGAAGATAAACGAGAGTCGTTAACTGTTTAAATTGTGAAACCCTTTGCAAAATGAACGAACATAACATAGTTCGGAGAGTGGATGTAAATACAAGCAAACCGAATTTAAAACTGAATATGTTTAATGTTCTATACCATTCATGAACTTAACGTTATTCCCATTTCACGATGAATTTTATTCTATGTTAATTAAAAGAAAATAGTCTTTCGAAAAATTCGAATATCAGTGGCAATATTTCGATTTACTGAATCTTAGGAAACTCGTTCGCCTTAAGATCAAATTGTTTTTTAAGAGCAGCCCGAAAATCCCTTACACTTATCGAATTATTTACTAAGTCTTTTAATGCCCTTCAAGCTTTTTCAATATTTTTACGCAATAAAGATGAAGTTATTGTTTCCCTCTCTATGTTAACCAGCTTTGGTTTGAAATCCACAGAATCATTTCTCTTTGTTCGACAACTTCCTTCTCTTCTATCTATATGCTTCAATGATTTCTTTCTTCAGGAGTCCGTGATCCGCTCTTGATTTTTTTCTGACATTTGTCATGTATATCATTAACTCTAAGCTTATCAATGTACAGGAGCATGAATAATTACTTAGTATTTCATTTCGGTTGTGGATTACCTTCGTCTACGACTGGTTTTCCCACTGAACGGAATCCCACAGCTTCAGATGAGTAAAACTTATGGAAATTCCCATATCTGAAATACTGACGTAGAATTCCCGATAAAAGGGAGGAAAAATTCGCACCCTTGGATTGAGATAGCGTCCTCGAAATCAAACCCACGTGTTATTCTTCCAGCAACGCTTCGTGGGCACAGCGTAGGCGTTTTGATCGCCTTCCAACTGAGAGACTGCCGTTCGATCTCCAATATCACCTTGTCACTCGATCTACGCTTTTTTCGTCCACTCACATCCGTTTCTCATCTCTTTTATTTGTATCTCTCATGCGCTCCAAGAGTATTGACAGGTTCAGTAGAGAGTGAAGTAATTAGAAGCAGCTTGTGTATTGGACTCGGTAGCCGCTGCTACCGTTTTAGATATCTAATCTGTGCGCTGAAAAGGTCAGATGCAGTTGTTCATTACAGAAGTGCAGGATGGAGGAAGGCGCATGAGTTTAATCCGCGGTATTGGTAGATTTGGAATGGTGCAGAATGAATTGATTGAATTACTTCATTCTTCTTCAGAAGTGAAGATAGGCGAAGATCATCTTTGGGGACGAATAGAACATGAAAATAATTGCCCATTCAGGCAAAATAAATGGCCATCTGTTTGATCGAGTGAATTCATTAGAAAACCAATCAAATGCGCAATTATGTTTGCTTTTCAAATAAGGAAGTAAAGTTTTTCCATTTCAATTGATTGAAAAATCAGAGAGAAGAGGAGTTATCTTCATCGTTTCACCATTCGTACGAAACTGAGTTTTACCAACAAAGAGTTTTTTTAGGTATTTAGGGTATCCTTAATATGATTCTTAGTAGTCAATGTCGACTAAAATGAAGTCTTTTGATTCTTGCATTGCTGTTTGTTTTTTATCCTTACCTAAACTCTCTTACTTTTACTAATGATTCCCTACCCTATCCATGGATTCTTATATTTTATTCTCCTGTTCATTGGAATCTTTTGAGGAAAAATACATTTATTATTTATTGAGCTTTCTTTATCTCTTATCATTCATCTATATTTTAGCCTCAAATATTTCATTCGAAGACGCAACTTTGTGTGATGATATTCTTTTAAAATTTCAACGTATTCTCTTGCTGAAATAATTTCCAAGGCCATCTACTTCCACGAACGAGCATTTATCGATGCGTTACTCGTGTTTTGAATATTTTCGAGGATCCTTTGACGACGGACAGTGCATAATTCTCTGATCATTATGCTGAGTTGCTAATTGACATTTCCTGTCCGTTCACTTCTCTTCGATTTCACAGTGGAATTCACTGTGCATACTCATACGGGCGCCCATCGGTTCGTTTTATCCATACTTTTTTAGAATCTCCTTTAGAAATTTCACTTTTCTTACCTTTTGTGTTGAACGGCAACTGTTTAGCGGAGTGTTTACCCGCCCTAACCAACCACGCCGGAGTTCGTGTGCATCCATTTTCATTCATGATTTATGGTTCATGGCGGTCTTAAATCGTACTTTTTTATCGCACACTTATATTTCAATTCCTCCTTTTTGTATCTAATTGCTCTCCTCACTTTCCCTTAGATTCCGTCGTTCCAATTCCATCATCCTGTTAACCCTGAGACACGCCTATATTCACTCCGTTTTTAAATAAGCTTCCATCGTCCGCCTCTTCGTCCAAACCTCTCCTCCCACTCTCACTAACCCACGTATCTATCGGCGAGTCCTTTGTAATCATCGGGCGAATATTCAGTCCGTCTCCCTCCTGTCGATCTTTTGGAGCTGATTATGCTTAGGAGTTCACATCCGTGATTCCTAATGAACTTATCTCCGAGCGAATGGTCTGTCGCCCCAGGATTTTTACACCTCGGCTGTTTTGCGAGAGGGGATTCCATACATGCATTGTATCTATACTATATATTTATGCCGAAACTTGAAATTTAATAATGTATTACATCGGTAGCTCTATAATCAGTTAAAATTAAAACGGAGATTTGTCCTCTATATGTAATATTATCGCAATAAATCTGTTTTACGATATTATCATATTAATGTTTGAGAATTTAGCTTCCAAGTCAAAGACTTTAGAGTGTTCTATCAAAAATTCTGCTATTGTTTGTCTTAGATGATTTTTTCACATATTAACTATATGTGTTCTGTCAGATGTTTTCTTATTTTCCTATTAAATATAAGGATTTGACACGTTTTTAAATGAAACAATGTGCGTAACTCAACGTAAGACTGTCATTTTACTTGCTTGGTATTCATGGATATTCGGTGGATTAATTTGGCTGTTAGGAAAGCCTGTGTCTCAAAAATTGCGTTTAGATTTTTAAGCCTGTTTAATTCATTTGCATTAATTTTCCTTTTTCTACCAACTTTCTATCCAAGTCATTCCAAGAACTTTTTAACATACTCCATTAATTTCGCTTATTACGAATAAAGTATAATAATCAGTCCTTAAAAGGTAACGAGAGAAAGTGTTAAACTGTTGGAATATCCTTTTACAGTTCGAGATTGTATTATTTGTTTGCCGCATGATTAATAAGTAGCTCGTTTAATCTCAAATTGCTTGTTTTCTCGTTCTGGGAAACAACCCAAAGGCAGCGAAGATTAACATTAGTGAATCGAATCATGTGTGGAGTGAAATTTCTTCGAAGACGCGATTGTTTACGAACCGTAAATTATCGCATATGTAAGTGTCCCGTAATTGAGGATTATTATGAATTAATGATGGTGAGAAACCTCTTTCTGAATTCTAATGAGCAGGTGAAACTTTTCTCATTCAATTTCTGCTTAAACGATGACAGGAAGTTCAATGGAAACGCTTAAGCGCTGCTTCTATAAATTCCAACGAAATATCATCTCGTTCTAAACATTTCTAGTATTTATTTTTTGTTCTATCGTAATCTATTATCTATTACAATTACAATTTTGATGGAAATATATTCTGATGATCTACCTAGTTAAAGGAACTCAAATACATTTTCCATTGTTTTTTCCAGTAATTCTCATATTACATACTTTAAAAATTAAATTAATAGCATTGCAATTCTATTTTTATATACTTAACCACTTTCTTATTTTATGGTTTCGCATACGAATTTTTACCTCTTATCTTTAACTCTATGCTTTCGAAATTTCTTAAATACATTTACAAAAGAGATTAATTTAACCTGTATATTTAACTAGATTTTATATTTCATTGACATCATTTCTTCTGTAATCTTTATGTTTTGAACATAGTGAATTTATCATCAATGAAATTTGCTAAATTAAACCTTAGGTTCGATAATAACTGAGTTTCCAGAGACTGCACAAGCTTCTTTTAAAAGAACTTTACGGAAATATCCAATGATAAGAGCACAAATAAGCATCCGTTTTTAGAGCATTCTTTTCGAACATAAAGTAAACCATAATTGAGGCTAGTTTTTGCTGTCGTTAAACTTAATAATTTAACTGTTCAACCGTATGATATATATAGTAAGGAAACCCTTTATTCCTTAGACTCCTTGGAATGGAATAAAAGCGGGAGAATCTATTGTTGCTAGAACGATCACGCCTGTTTCGTTCCCAAGATAGCTAACACTCGGAAAGAATTCCTTCCCCTTTTAATGGACCATTATTTACGACTCTAAATGCGGATTCCGGTTCGATAGGCGAAGGTTTCCTTTTATTAACCCGCATAATTTTTTTGCCTCCCTTAACTCATCTCTCGAGCAATTTAATCCGTTCGAAGAGCTCTCCGCGGCAATCGACGCCGACAGAAAGAATTTATAAGGTCGATCTCGTTCGAAAGGAAATTGAAATGAGTCGTTCTCTTCCTCTTATCGACGGAGCGATTATTTACACCGCCTTGTTTTCCTCCTTCGGAATCCACGAGAGATTCCTCCGCCATCTCTCCACGTGCGGGCGATGTAAACATGACAACGAGATGCGTGGAGTCGCCGCATTTCCGCTTCGAGACGCCAACCAATATCACGCCATCGCATGGAGATTTTTCACACCCGTTGCGGGTTATTTGTGCAAAGAACGACCAAAGGTCATGGAATAAACATCTGAGACCGCGTCCTTTCATCTCCATTCAAATGGCCTTCCGAAGGTTACGTTTTCTTGTCGCTTTGGGATCGGAGTTTGGTACAGAATTATATTTTCGAGTTAAATTCGAATCACGCTTTGTCTCTTGCGTGTGCTAATTAATTGCTCCCGAGTGGTTTCGTTCCTTAAGCAATCCGCATGCGCGTTTGCTTCAAGACATGTCTTTGAAGTTTACGAGTGATGTTTTTATCCCTGGGAATTCTCCCACAGATGTTTTTCACATCGCTCCAGATTCGATTATTGAATTGTTATGCTGTTTGGGAGTTGTGTTTGGTGTTTTATTGGATTGAATAAATTAATGTCCTTTCGGATTTCTTGGCTTACTGCATCGAAGATTGCCATTTGAGAATCTGCTACGTATGAGCTATTATCTCAATTTAGATAGTTACGAATATACGTAACAGAAAAGTTATCATTAATAACAATTTCTCTGTTAAATATAATAACGTATAATTTAGGAGAGGAGGACCAGGTATTTAGAATCCAAAAAATCCGCTTATGCCAAATATGGCGTATGTATTAATTATTTCCGATTAAATATCTTATCCTGGTATACATCATCTTGTTATCCCACCTTATAACGAACAAATATATTATCCTCTAATTTTCTTAAAATTTTCATTATACCTAAAACTCTATTTTGATAGTCGTCTCTAAGTTCCTTTCATGGTATAAATGGAAATTAGTATTCAAGGAAATTAAATTTCGATTGAAGGTTATTTCAGACCAAAGCAGGCATTGAATAGAGTTAGGTTAGAATTAATCCGTTAATATTTTAGAATATCTACCACTTTGTGGGATACTTAAATCTTTACTCAGAGAAGTTCACTGGCGATTTTTGTAATATGGGTAATTTATAGGAGAAGAGATTGTTATGCGTCTCAGTATTTTCTAATTTTTATTGAGGAGTAGAAAAACAGGTTTGGGAACGACAGCCCACGATCTCATCCGAAACTAATAATAAACTGCAAAAATGGACTTAAATGCGTTGATTTTTAATTCAGATAAGGTTAACAATTAATCTGTTCTTCTTTATTTAGGATAATGGACCTACGAGTTGGAAGTGAAAGTGATTGGGGAGAGAAACACATTTAATTTAATGAAGAAGAATTGCTGCTATTGATGATTTGCAAGATACTAACATAGAAAATTGACGCAAATGTTTTGCCATAAACTATGTAAAAGCAAATAAGAGAGTGATAATGTGCCTAGATGACAGATTAGAATCTAACTAACTTAATTTTCACTTTGAATATTACATATCCTTACTATCAATTCGCGTTCGTCAAAAAACTATATTTAATAGCGTAATTAAATATTGTAATAAATGGTCCAATGAATGAATCATCAATGATTATATGTGAATAATGTATAATAAAATATAAATATATAAATAAAAAACAAGCTAGCGCACACTTGGAAAGGCTTCAAAGCGTCGAAATTTTTAAGTTATTTCTTCTATATCTTTTCCCATTAGTCGGTAAAAAATATTTGCATGCGTAGTAAATATCAAGACAACATTTAAAAATGTACTAAAATTTTTCTCTCTCCTGGTTTCTCCATTGTGCACACCCATATATTGTACTTTATAAATCTTGGATATTTTACCAGAATTATTACTTATTATTACTCCTCAAGAAACAATTGCGAGATTGCTTCATTTATGATTGGGTCGTTGAAGTTCTTTCGTTAACCTTTATGCTGTTTAGTAACCAAATAATTGTGTGATATTGATTTGAAAATTTGATTTAAGATTTTCGGCATGTGAATATTGCAAACAAGGACTTCTCTAAAATAGACTTCTGCTCTGTAAACACCTTGTTTTGGTAAGATCTTTAAAAAAGTGTAGTTTGTTCTGAGCAATTTATTCACACATTTATCACACATTCCACTCCGTCGTAGTGTGTTTAATGTTTTATCATTTCACTTTAATGGACGTTTAATTAACTGATTTATTTTCTCAGGCCCGTAGTGAGGAGCAATGCGAGAGGGAGCGTGCATGGCTGGAGGCAGAACGTGCGTGGCTGGTCCACCGTGCTGGCTTCACGGCCGTACGGAGGCTGTCGGCAAGCACTCCGGAGGAGGGCGCCCTCCCCGAGGGCAAGGTCCGGGTACTGGTGGAGGCCACGGGAGAAGTACTGCTGGTCGACGAAGAGGATGTAGAAAAGGTCTGTCAATGAAACTTAATCTCTTCGATCCTTCGTCCGTAATGGATCTCCGTCGGCGTCTTTGATAAGGATGTTATTTTAAAAGGCAGAATTCCATTCAAAATATTTTGCTTTCACCCCACGCTGGTTTCCGAAAATATACGAAAATCCCTAGATGTTCACGATTAATCATGTCGAAAATGAGACCATTTAGATGACATGGGTCGAGAAAGAATGTTTATGCGGTGATTTCTCCTCTTAATATATTTGGGTGGTTTCGATATGAGGGGGTTGGGAATTCAACGGAGAAAATTTGCATTTCAGTTACTGGAGTAAATTCGACGCATCACGGAAATATTGTAAAGCTAATCCTTATTATTCTTATAATTATTAATTATTTTATTCTCGATTATCCGTGTACGAATTTGCTTTTCATTATTTATTCCATATGCATACTTAAGAGATTGCAAATCATCTTAAGTATTAGAATATATTCGCATACTGTTTCAAGTTAGATTTTAAAAATATATTACACAAAAATTAATGTTTGGTTGCCATAAATTAACAAGTCTCAAATAAATTGTTTAAAATATTGGGTCATCTTGAATAATGATAATTCAGAGTTTATGCGTTTAAGTATGAATATCATTGGAATCAAAGTGAAAATGAGGATCATTTATATTTTTGCATCTATTTTACTCTCTCACAACTTCAGTGATGTATTTTAAGCCGAACTCTAAATTACTTTTGATGCATCAAAAGTATTCATAATGCATTGAAATAACTTTTTAAGAATTCTAACGCTTTTAACATATTTATTAGTAATCATGCCAAATGTAAAATTTACTAAAATGTCATAAATCAAAACAGATATTCTACATTTTTGTTTTTGAATAATTTTTGGGAGTGCATTTGACTAAAATACTCACTGAAATTCTCACTTGTCTGCATTTAGTAACATTAACTGTGGATTAATGTTTCATAATTCTTATTTTTTGCTACAGGCCAATCCACCTCAGCAGGATACAGTTGAAGACATTGCCTCTCTGAGACACTTAAATGAAACAAGTGTTCTCCATGCTTTGAGAAGTAGATATGCAGCTGATTTAGTTCATACGCATGCTGCTGCTCCCATAGCTACAATTGTTATCAACCCATGTGCACCATTGGCCATTTATTCTGAGAAGGTATTTATTCTGTGAACTATTTAATATTTTTTAAAGTAAAATATAATTAGTTTTATAAAAATATTTAGAAAATCTTTCCTTCATATATAAACATGTTATTGAAAGTTTTGTACCATCATTCATATTATAAGTATTTAACAGATAATATACATATATAAAACATCTGGAAGATCTTGAAAGCCCAGAATTTAAGAAAAAATATTATTATTGATAAATTTAATTGAGAAAAGTTTCACTTTATGGGTTCCATCCTAATTTGGAAGGGCAAAATTCTACTTATGTATAATTTATTCCAATAATTATTATTTTGTAATGTCAGGTGGCCCAGATGTTCCGTGGTTGTAAGTTAGAAGATATGCCTCCACATATATATGCTGTGGCTCAAGGGGCGCTTCGTGGAATGTTATCTACCAGATCTGATCATTCAGTGGTGCTAACTGGTAGAAGTGGATCTGGGAAGACCACTAATTTCCGTCACATTCTTCACTACCTGGTGCTGACTGCTGGCTCTGTTAATAAAGTCCTTACAGGTGAATATCAGATAATTTAATATTTTCTTGTTTCTTAAAGTAAGCAGTGGAAAATTATACTCTATTTGGCACAAAATTATTTAATTGTATTCTCCCCACCATTTCCATGTTTTTCTTATCTTAGACCTTAATTATATATTTTTATATGATTGGGTTTTATTTATATGAATGTTTTAAATTTTGTGTAGATAATTATTATCATCTCATATTTTTTCCTAAATTAAAGTTCTATTATTAAAGTTGTATTTGCTCACTATGTATATTGAAATAGATCATAAAAAATAAATGTAATGTTCTTTCTATTTACAGTGGAGAAATTGAATGCTATTTCTGCATTATTGGAGTCCTTTGGAAATTGTCGTACCACAATGAATTCCAATGCTTCTCGGTTTACAGAAATATTTAGCCTTGATTTTGATCAGTCAGGCCAGATTGCTTCAGCATCAGTACAGGTATATACATTAATTTATGAAAGGTTTTCTTTAAAATTTATCTGAATTAAAAACTGAAGTACTTTCTTCAGTATAATAATAAACTTGTTTTATTGAAAATAATGAATATTTCATTATTTCCATAACCCATGTATTTATGGAATATTTTTTAGGAAGCATATAAATAGGAAGAATATAAATCTTCTTCTTTTTATCTTAATTCTTGAATATCATTATAATTTCAACAATAATAATGTCAGAGAAATTTATTTTCCTGGATCAGTTTAAAATTAAATTTTTATAGTTTATGATGCCTCAAAGAAAATATAGTGACATTACTTGCTTTATAGGAAAATGGGGGACTGAGTTTTCTTATTGGAAAATCTTATATAGCCTCTTCAGTATTTTTAGCATGTGAGCAATGTGTAAAATATTATTTGATGTTGAACCCTAACTGAATTTTATTCTTTTATAATTAATATATATCTTCCTTTACTTTTACCTTATATATTTTCTCACATGCAATCAGTGAAAGATTCAAATTTACTTTATCTTTATTCACAGGTACTACTCCCAGAAAAATCAAGAGTTGGACGCAGGCATGATGGTGACCCCACCTTCCATGCCTTCTATAGACTACTGGCTGGTGCAGAGGGTGCACTTAGAAGAGAGCTACAGTTGGACGGCCACGGTGCAGTTGACAATTATCAAGTTCTGAACCATCGTAATCTTTTCATCAACCCATTGACCAAGGTATGCTAAATAGTCTAAATTTTTGTGATAGTGCAGAGGAAGCTTGAAAGTGACACTGTTTTCATGATAACTCTGTTATTTTACAATTACTGTTACAATTTTATATGATATTTAAAGTACTTTTTTGTTATTCACTTTGATCTTTAAAAATTAACTTCCTATCTACTCTGAATATTATTTAAAGCAAGGATTGCTTTCAATCTGTATTTTCAATGCAGTCAATATCTCAAATTTTATAGTTTTCAATTATGTAGTATATAGAAATATATAAACATAATAATTCCTAATAAGAGTCAGTAGTCTTATCACTTTG
This sequence comes from Pantala flavescens, assembly GCA_020796165.1. NCBI lineage: Eukaryota > Metazoa > Arthropoda > Insecta > Odonata > Libellulidae > Pantala > Pantala flavescens. The sequence continues at coordinate 55,171,781 of CM036880.1, forward strand.
CAATAAATTTAAAGTTTGTTGTGTCCAATATTTCATGAAATTATTTCTTATATTAATCAATCGAATTTTCTGAATTTCAGCATGAAGATAAGCAGAGAGCTGCCCTGGACTTTGGTCGTGTATGTACAGCAATGTCATTGCTGAATTTTAGTGAATCAGAAGTGAAGGTGATTTGGTCAATATTGGCTGCTATTTACCATCTTGGGACTGCCGGAGCTGCTAAAGGTGAATATAGAAAAACTTATGTATTTGAATCATAGGGTCATCAAGTATAATCAGTTTTAGTGTATAAGTATTAGCAAATATTTCAAGGTTAGGACCATGTGAGCATCTCTTTAAACTACCCTGCATTGACATGTAACTATTATTGTAGATTAACAAGTGGTTATATTATAAAAGACCTTAATATTTGCAGATGCACTCCCGTGAGAAATGTATGTTAGAATGTGACAAATGCATAGCATTTCAGATAATTTTGTTATTTTGTTGAAGATTTATATAATAATGAAATATTTAATATATTTTCCAGTAGATACTGTCATATTTAAGGTTCAATAAACTGATGCAGTTACACATAAAAATAAAAATTCATCAGTTCATTCAATTTTATTTATACTTGCCAGTTACTTTCGCCTATTTAAATTCTATAATTTTTGAGCAGCTCTATAGCAGTATATATACATATACATACATATATATATATATATATATATATATATATATATATATATATATATATATATATATATATATATATATATATATATATATATATATATATAAATTTAATTAATTACGTACTATAGGTAGTTTTCAGATTTATATATTTATTAAACATTTTAATTTGGTTGTTGGAGGAGTTGGCAAAGGTGTCAATTTTGAAAACACATTTAAAGATTTTAAAGCATTTCTTTACTTATAAAGGAATTTTTATTGTAATTTCAAAACTTTGTGATTCATAAATCTCTAATTGTGATTTTAGTTTAACCTTTAACGTACGAACGGTCCCTTTTGGAACCACCAAAAGTAGTCGCGAATGGCCGAGCGGTCCCTTTAGGGACCACTAGAACACGCTTCGTTTCACGGCTGCTTATTATCACTTTCTTAGCTCGGATTTGGCTGATTTTTTTTCCTAGGCTCTTGGAGTGGTCCTCGCTTTAAGCTCATAGGAAATCGTCTTACTTGATACAAGGTTAACATCCGTAATCGCTTTCGAAACTGGGCTCTTCTCATCACGGCGCTACCTACGCAAACAGTCCAGATATTCTCTTACACTTCATCCTACTTATTTTTGGTGGTTGTAAACACTCTTTGGTATCTCTATAATCTTCTGTACAAGCAAGTAATCCATCCTTTTCCATATCTCAAAAAAATAAGACAAAAATGAAAATCTCTCAATGCTTTCCATTCCTGAGTTCTCTGCTCGGATTCTTACTGTGCATATTCCATAAAAAATATTTTAATTTCAAATAAAAAAGCAGACAGTGGCACAGTGGTGATTTCATGCATATACTTTTTGTTTTCTTACGCTATCTTACATAGTTTTCTAGTTATTTAGCTTTAACTGAAGAGATGCAGAGTTTCCGTAATTTCGGCATTTAAATGCCCGGCCGTTCAGAGATACTTCTGAGATTGAGTCCCGTCTTTTAAAGGTTAATAGTTAGTTTGTTATGTTTACTCTGAAAATGTTTACATCATGCTTTTAGATAATAATATTTCAGTCAAAAAAATTTCAATATTTTCAGTAATGAATATGACCTATTGAAAATTTTTAATTTAATCTTATGAAAACTTTCCAATAAATATCATTTCCCTTAATGGAACATTTCGTTGATGCTGGAAGCAAACTTTGCTGATACCTTTAATTCCCTTCATCTTCTCTTAACATCAAATTTTATGATTAAATAGGTCATTGTATTAATTTTACTTTCATTAAATCCTAATCATTAGCAGGGAATGGTGCTAGCGGGAAGTGGCAGTTTGCTAATCCTCAAGCTGCTCAGAGGGCAGCACGTCTGCTAGGAACAACTGTTGAGGAATTGTCTCGCTGTATCCTTAATGGAGGAGCAAATGGTGGAGCTGGCACCCCACTTCTCCCAAGATCTGCTTCCTCCTCTTTCAGGACTCCCTCACCTATTGAAAACCACCACCATTCTTCCGTAGGTCTAAGTGGTGTTGAAGCTCTAGAAGGTGCTGTGGTGGGAATGTATGGAGAAGTTCTTAATGCTGTTGTAGCTCTCATTAACAGGTAAATAGCTACCAACTGGCCTGGTGCCTATTTTTAGCTCTAATATATAATAAATAAATAATAGTAGTGTAATATATTAACATCATATTATTTAAGATTATTTAATTTTTTAAATTTGTTGAGTGTTTTCAACACAATAATGATCCATAATGAAGACAATTATCAGTCAAATTATTGGTAGAGGATTTTAGGATATTTTTCTCAGTTATATCAAGGAATACCTCCCCTTAAATTTATCTCCAAATATGCCAAGTATGTATAAGGGACAAGGTAGGGGAATGTATAATATTAAATATACTCTAAAGAATATTCATTCTCCATGTTTCCTTCACTCCTTGAAAAATACTTTAAATATTAATTTAACATATTTATTTTTTCATCTTGTCTTGAAAATTTGATCTCTTTAATTTTATGCATCATATGAAATAAGGCATTATGAATTTTATGAGGTCTAATAGTAAATGTGAATTGATTTTTATAAAGTTTATTAAGCCTCTTGTGAAGTTAATAATTATTCTACAGTCTACTTTAATTTGAGAATTAATTTTATAACCTCAATATTTCAGATCCATCTGCACCACAATGCATACTGTGTCATCTTTACTTGTGGTAGACACACCTGGATTTCAGAATCCTGCATCTAATGGGAAGCAAGGAGGTGCCTCCTTCCATGATCTCTGCCACAATTATCTTCAAGAAAGATTACAATTACTTTTCCATCAAATAGCACTTGTAGCTCCTCGTGACCGTTATATGCAGGTATGACAGCAATCATTTCTCTGTAAAATATCTCTTTAAAATTCATCGAGTATACAGAAAAAAACACAAAATACATAGTTTAATGTTATTAACCTCAATCACTGAGCCATTAATAAAATATGAACATGAAATAAATTAATAAAAGTTTGAAATTTATTATTTTATCATTTGAGTACAATTTTGATAATGAATAAATAGCCTCATACTTTCCACAGAAATTTTAATGGTATGACTGGTTTCATTAGAGGAATAACAGTTATCATGTTACCATTCCACAAAGAAATGCTTGATCATATTTATTTTAAAATTAATTTTGATAGAATAGATCTCATTTTATTGAAAGCATTCATTTAATTCATAATTAACATAATGTCCCAATTTGCTCATCCAATTAATTTATAAAAGTATAATCTTGATTTCAAAATTGGAGAGTATTTGCATTTTGTTTATTTATTAATGATGAACTATGAAGCTTGAAATCAATGAAAAAGAAGTACTCCATATTTTATACAAGATTTTAACAGGAAATCTTGTGGAAAATGTGGAGTACTTCTTCTTTTTGATTGATCTTAGAATGTCATTTCACAAAGTCAGCCATCCATGATAAAATTTATTTGAACCTTGAAATATTTTGTAAATATCATAAAACTATATATTTGGATGTGAATAATCTTAGTTCATACTCACAATCAGCCTAATTTTATATCACCATCTATTTTTGAATATGATTTAATATTTTTATGTATATTTTGAAACATCTGAACTTACAATTTATTAAATTATTAAGTAAACAAATTTGGAATTTCATGACTAAATATCAGTGAAAGAGTAAACACGAACTAATAACAATATTAAGGCTAAAAAAGTTTATTAATATGTGGCAGCTTTTATTTGATTTTGCCTGTATTTTATACTGATACAGCATATAGAATAGAAATTTCTTTTATTTCCGAATAGAATAACATTACTCATAAATATTTTCACCATAAGGAACACATTGAAGTGGCTTATGATGATGAAGATATGGAAATGGAAGATGGAGGGAACAAAGGAAAAGGTGATAGTCCATCACCATGGAATAGCCCTGCTCCAATGGTTGCACTCTTAGATCGTCCACCTCCAGGTCACTCTCTCAGAATGATTCGCTCATCTCAGGCAGACCTAAGGGAATCAGAGCGACATACTGGTCTCCTATGGCTCCTAGATGAAGAGGCAGTTCTCTATCAAGCTACCAGTGATGACAATTCATTCCTTCATCGCCTCTTTGAAAATCATAGTGACAGAGGTAGGAAAAGTTATTAAGTTTTTTACTTATTTGTTTATGAGTTGATATAATTTATGACCTTAAATTCACATGAATTTCGTTTTATTAGAAAAAATTTTTCTCAAGTAATTAATAAAATGCTTAGCACGTTGCTCAATTAAAAAGACAATATTTGTATGGTTGAGTTCCACCACATCTCACCGAATTCTGTGAATTTCAATTTACATTGCATTTTGTCTTATTGTCTGGTTCATATATGCAATAGTAAGGTCCAAACAGATTGGATGATTGTAAATAACTATAATATTCAAAAGTGGGTGATAGGAGGGTCTAGCAAATTACAGGCCTATATCCAGAACATTGTTGAGTAGTAAAGTAATGGAGCATATGAATATCAGTTATAGTAATGGTCTGCTTGAAGAATCCATTTCAAAATTTGTAATAAATGTTGTTTTAAAGAACTCAATCTAGAATTGAAAATTGTGAAATGTATAAACTTAGTAAGTAGAATCACAGTGCTTGCTATCTCTACCATTTGCTGGAAGGTGTCTTTCATTGTATCTAAATATACATAAACAAAGGATCAATTAAGCCTATAATCTCATCATTTACTATTCAGGTTCCTTTGATTCAATATAATAATATAAACATATACCTACTCCCAGAAGTATGAATCAACTTAAAAAGAAAGAAGGAGGAATACATTGATATCCACAAATAAGACATTTTGTACATTTAAAAATTATTGCTTTGTTTTTATTAATTAAAAATGTATTTTACATATAAAGTAGTTAAATTGAAATTTTTAGATAATTACAAGAAATCAATCAATGAAAAGTGACCCTTATACCTGTAACACTGAGACAATTTTGATGTGTCACATCATCTACAGGCAAAATATTACAGGTGAAAATTTAATATATAGTTAGTGAAGGGTAGGAAGGGTTGAGCTGGGCAGATGGGAAAAGTTTGAAGAACTGAGGAAAGGTTGGAGAGGGTTATCCCAATTATGATTCTATTTTGTTTGAAAATATTCACATTTTTATAATTTCAAATAATTTATTGTTACAGAGCACCAAGTTCTGATAAGGAAAGGTCCTGGTGGTGGTGATCAGTTTGTCTTGAATCACTTGCAAGGAACCAACCCTGTGCTTTATTCTACATCAGGGTGGCTCAAATCTTCAAGGGAAAACCCTATTGCTCGTGTAGCTGCTTCTCTTCTCCTAGAATCTTCAAGGTGAGTTATTAATGAATTAAAGGTGTTCTAATAGAGCCTCTTGCTTGCGTAGTTTTCTGATTAACTGGTATTTCTGTAGAGCATTAATTAATAAGGGTTCTAAATTTGGTAGTTAAAATGATTTATTTTCAACCCATGGTAATAAAATGAGTTTGATGTACATTCTTGTAACTATCCAACATAACTTGCTAGAAAAATGAGTGACATATAATATTCTATTTACATTTTTACAACATGGAGTAGTAGTTTTTTTAATACCACAGAAACTTTTAATCAAGATTTATCACTGGAAAAAGGTTAATAAAAATTATAGTTTAATTCTTATTTTTTTAAATTAATTTTGCAAAAGAATTTTGTTATATTATGGAAATAATAACTTAATATAATCTAACTAATTATTTTTAGAGGTCAATGACATATAATAATCAACATATCCACATTCAGCTACACTCCTTAGCTAACAGATGAGGAAGTGTGATATTTAATTGTGTGATTATTCTATCATAGTTTAATTTCTGTAATAATTGAATCTCGATTGTTTTCATTAATCACTTTGTGCAATCTTTGAATCAAGAATATCATTCTATATTACGATGAAGTGTAAGAAATTGTATTCTAATAGGAAAATTTTCTATCTTCCAGGGAGGAGGTAAATCGTTTCTTTGCAAGTGTCCGTAGTGGACCTGTATCTAGTGTGGCTCTTGGAGGAACAACAGTTGGAATTGAGGGATCTCAATCTCTAAGACGTGCTTCTAGCATTCGTCGCACTTTGGATTCGGGAACTGCTGGCATCAAACGCAAATCTCTATGCCTTCAAGTTAAATTCCAAGTGGTGAGTTATCCCTGCTACCATAAATCTATAATCAAGAATTACTTATAATATAAGGAATTGTAAAGAATAAAATTAATCATAGTATTTTTGATGTACTTTGTTTTCATTGAAAAATTGTTAAAAATTCATTTGGATTGATTCAACATCATACTTTTATGATGATAGTTTCATGAATTGTAATGGAATCTGTCATTATTGTAATGAATTTTCAAATTTATGTGGTGTTGAAATATCATGATTACATTAATTTTATTGCACACTTGTATCAGAAAAGACTGATAAAGAATCTTTCAATTTAAATAGGATGGACTTATTGAAATGCTGAGGCGCACAAGGCTGAAATTTGTACATTGCTTTTTGCCTCAACATGATGCTGGTCTATGTGAAGTGAAAGCTACCATTGGAACTGGGTCTCATGATGACATTCCTCTAAATGTACCTCTCCTACGTTCACAGGTGAACATTCATATATTATTCTGTTAAAGTTTTTTCATTATAGTTATTTTTTGATAGATTTTTGCCTGTTTAAATATATAAATAGGCATGGCATTAAGTAAATATTCATATGACTTCATTTAAACTATTTTCTTATTTGCTTGAGTGTTCTTCTTTAAATGTATATGTATGAATCTATATTCTGAAGTAAATTAAATATTGCAGCTCTTAAATTACTTCCTCTTAGCATCATATCTATTATTCATATTTAACTCATATTCTCAATTCTAACTCAAATCTTTTTTACCAAAGATTCAAATTACATATTTTAAACTTTAATGTAGGAGGTTATCATTTTTATTTGATCATGAAAATTGATTTTAAAAAATAATTCCCTACTTAATTTTTTTAATGATATTTATTTATTACATAAATAAATTTAATACTTAAATATTACTTTCCCTTCCTTCTAGCTGAGAGGCTTTCAGACAGTAGCTGCAGCTCGTCTGTACAAACAAGGATTCCCTGACCACTTACTTTTCTCGGAGTTCCGTCGCCGTTTCTCTCTGCTGGCGCCATCATCCAGTCAGTCTGGAAGTGATGTAGGATCAGATCCTGGTTTAGGGAGCTCAATACCATCAGAAGATGAACAAGCTGTCATTACGGATATGTTGCAGGCTATGGACCTTGATCCATCCTCTTATAGGCTGGGAATGAGCCAGGTAAGAGACATATTCTTTTTGACGTTTCTTATCCTTACTGAACAGGTACTGTGGAGGAATATTTTATCATGAGTTATTATTCATAATTATTAATATCATTTAACTGATGTAAATATATATTGGCGAATATGAGCTTAGTATGATAAAAAGTAAGGAAATTAGGAAAAATAGGGAATTATTAAGTTCTATTACGTGAGAATCGTTGACTTTAAAGTGTAATTTGAATTGTTATGTAGAACTGCACAAAAAAGTGCACATTTACTAAAGCCATATTGGAATTTGTTATTTAGAATCTTGAAAAGAATGTGTTAATTGATTGTTCTATAAAGATTTTATTCTTTATAATATTCGATCAGCTTCGTATCTCGTAAGATTATTTTAATTATACGAATAATATTTATTGAATATCATTTTATGTCTTGATAAAGAAGTGTTGCATGAAAAGTTACCATCAATAATTTCCCTTAGAGTTTAGTAAGTTAGAACGAATCCTTCCGCATTCAGTGTGAGAATCGATCCAATCATACTTCTTCGATAGTTTTCCAGAATATACTCGTATATTGGCATCGAATGTAAATAAATTAAGACATCGGTGCAACAATCCATTTGTGAAACGCAAAAGTGGCGCATGATGCAGGTGGGAATAAACAGAAGGTCCCCTTTAACGCGACACACGCCGGTGCGTGGATCATTCACTGCTTTCCCGCGTTCACCAACTCCGTCATTCAAAAGCGTTCTTCGGCCGGACATTCGCTAGCACAGGACGACGCCCTTTCACCTCACTTCCGCCTTTTTTTGCTCTTTCCGGCCAACCTTTGATTACCTCGTGCATCTGATTTTCGATAGAAGTGTGAATCGTTGTTACGCTGGAAATCGGCGTGTGTTTCATCTCACGTGAATGTGTACCATTCGTTCCTATGCTTTGATAGAAAAGTTAAATTCTTCCCGTGTTCTTCTATTTATGTAGATGTAATTGTTCTGCCTTTAAAAAATTTTTGTATTTTTGTAATTATTTTCATGTTTAAAATGTAAATTATAACGTCCATGCATTTGAATGTTTCCGAAGAATTTAATTTATAAATCACATCGGTTCGAATATCCCCCATCGTAATTTTTTAGTCAAACATTTATATTGATAGATTGTAACATTTATATCAAATATATGTGTCGTATTTTCTCGAAACTATATTCAAGAAGGATATTATATCATATACTTTTTCAATGTCTTCTGTGAATTCAGTGAATTACCTATTCTGAGTGTATTTCTCGTATGATATTCCTTTTAAATATTGCTTATCTCATGATATCCAAAAACTAAAGAAGTAAATTCTCTAAAATTAAGTAATTTAGGGTCTCTTTATTGCTGCTCTCATGACCTTATCCAACGAGCGTTGTACTTGACCTTCAGCAAGCTCGTGAGCTACTTTCAGTATCTATGCGAAACGACGTAAATAAGAATTTTTCTGATTAAAAGTAACTCTTTCTTACGTAGTGACATTTATCTAGCATAGATTAATGTGTGAGAAAAGTACAGCTTTTTGTTCGTCCGCTCTGTTTTGATAGTTGTCCGTACGTTGTTCGGTTTCTATGCGTGTATTCGTGTGTGTGTGATCGTCATTTTAAACCGGAAATCGGGCGTTGAAGTTTACTGAAGCGATCAGTTTGAATCTGTGCAGAGAATCAAATGCTTCGTTTGATGGGCAAAATGCCCTCTTCAGAGTAATTGGCCGAAGCGGAGACGGATTTTTGATGAAGTACTCGAGGGCCTTCCTGATCCTTTTTCATTAGCTACTCAGGCGCCGTTGCTATCTCAATCTTTTTTAATAGGCCCGCTTGATATTTAGCCAAGAAGATGACTCCCCACATATCTAATTCCGCAAACGAAATTGATTAGTAAGTTTTAGTTGCAATGTAGTTTAGGTCTAATGTTTATTTATAACTATAAATGTACTTTTTCCTTACAATTGATTCATTCTAATATTTAGTATATTTGATCATTTATCGAGTTCTCAATTAATAATTTTAACGTATTATAATATTAGATCGATTCATCGTTTTCACAACAGTTGTTTGTGTCAACGATTAGATCTTCCTTAGAATCCTATGTTTTTGACAAGGATTGCTCGTCAATAAATTCTTGTGCTGATCGTAATTTAGCCCTGTAAGGTTTAATCTTAATCCCTGCAAGGTTAATCTTTCGAGAGGCTTATAGTGCTTACTGTCTGAAAAACCTGAAAGATCACACCTACATAGGTTTTTAATTCACATAAATGTATAAGTAGGCATCGTGAATCGACCAAAACACTCGTCTTTTGTTACAGGATCCATTATTCACAATCATTGTGCTCACCTTCTTTTATAGTGGGACTATATTTATAACGTGCCACTCAATATGCACGAACCCGCACCTCTTTTATGTAGTAACTCAGAATATTAAAACATTCAAAGCCTTAAACCGACTCTCTCCTTTGACGGTCTAAAATTACCTTTCATCGATGATTGATTTATGGAAGAAGAGGATGTGTTTGCATATGCATGATCTAACTATTTGACCATCCGAAAGAAATCGAAGATAGAAATCGCTCGTCCCCCAATGCATTCGCTCTCTCTTTTCTGCGAAACAAAACATGGAAGTCAGTTTGTTGGGTTTATTTGGAGGCCGCAAAAGGCGTTCTTGTAAATATTTTCTCGGATTGCTCTGAGGAAAACCGATCGGCAAGGATTTTCCGTTCGAGCTAGAAGGAGTTCGTATTTTCAGATCGAGTCCCTCTGTTCTTTTATCGACTGAGTTTTACGAGCTCAAGATCAAGGGAAGGAATTAGACGTCCAAAAATATTTCACGCCAAACGTCCGTAGGCCGGGAAGAGATCAGAAGATGAAGTAAGCAGCTAGTTAATCCCTCACCGGGAAATACAGCGTGTTACACTGATTGATGTTAACGTTTATTAGTCTTTCGAAATATATGGCCTCTGTTTTCTCAAAGTCTATTATTCGTAACTCTTGTTCGGTTTCTTTCCTTTAAAAATAACACAGAAGCTTTCGTATTCCATATGAAAGTCTCACCGGATTGTATCTTATATCCTTTCATTAAAGAAGATAGTGTCAAAATTGCTTGATCGTTAATATATATATATAAATTATTTTTGGCATCTTTTTAGTTAGTTTTTTATGAATTAAACCTGTTAAAAATCTAGAAATAAGCATCAAAACTCGTAAAGTTTTTTTTCGATTGGACGGATCTCACAACAATCAAGTTCATCACCATTTCTTATGAATTCCAAGGACGGATATCTGACCTTTTTCTTGTACATTATAAACGCTTAATGGATCTCTCGATTGGGATTTGAATTGCGGAAGCAGTAATTGAAGATGAGATACCAGCAGATGGCTATGTTTAGCTTAGACGTATATCCTCTCGTGCAAAAGGGATCCGTAAACGTAGCTCGTGACGGAAAACGCTAGAAAATTTTTTCGTTTTCCTCTTCTTTAATTACAGAGTGTGTGAGTTGGATAACGGTGAGCCTGTGAAGAGGTGGCCAAATCGGCGCCATCTCAACACCACGCCTTCATCTTTACTTAGGCAATGCAATTAATCCGCTCACGGAATCGAGTGCTTTTTGCAGCGTTTTTTTCGCCTTCTGATCTTCTTTTGTTCGCCTCTAATTGGACGCCACTTCATTCATGATATGCACATTCAGCGCACCTCTCATCACACGCGATGTTAGATTAGCTAATTGGGATCTTACGCGATGTCATAACGTTTCAACGCATCGTTTTTTTTAAGAATTGCCTTCGATAGGCGATTGCGTAAATCATAATCGTACCTCATGTCTGATATGCATTCATCACGATTATAGATCGCTTAGGGTTGCGATTGGAGTGGATATAATTCCAGAAGAGTGTTTGCTGCGTAGTAAGGATCTCTCGAAGAACTTTTGGGCATTATTTAGTGAATAAATTTGACTTCTTCTGTGGAATAAAATATTCTAAAATATTAACTGTTATTTTCGGAAAGCCTGATATAGAATGAATATCGAATTTTTAAAAAAAGATAATTTTTTCATTAACAGCCCAAAGTAAGACTAATATAAAACGGAAAGAAAAAAGATTTAATTTTGCATTAGTCTTTTGTTGAATGAACGAGAAAAAGTCCAGGAGGATGAGAAGGGAGTTGTTAAACTAGAATATTATTAAGGATTTTATTGTATAAAAGAAAATGTATTAGAAATACGGTGACCATCAAGAATGTTACCGATTAAAAATTAGGCCCAAATGAGAGTATTTTTTTCTCAATATTACGTTTAACGGTAACTTCGTTTTATCGGTGTTTACGTCATAAGTTATATCATAGTCGTTAGCATGTCGCTGGAGCATGCTAACGACTTATTTATGAAAATTATTTTTGAATTGGCCAAAGTTCGCTCTTCTGTATAAATTCCTCAGTTATTCTACTTGAAATTGGCGTTTATGAAATATTTACCATCATACATTATTGTTTTACATTCTGGTTTTAAGTGCTCCTTTTTTTAAACGATTCATAAAATTGTTACATTTTCAAATTAGGACTTTCAAGATTTTATTATAACACGCTATTTTCGAATTATAACCATAATTTATATCCTAACTACGTATCGTGCAATAAGGATAACTCTTCTTATTATAATTTCATAAGAACCTTGTTTGGTACTGTTATTCAGCTAGCAATTTTGCTTTTACAGTTGCTGTATCGAAGTTAGATACTCGGAATTCCTTTCCACGCGTTTATTGGCTTTTCCCTCGTAAACTATAAATTAAGATTATGATGTTGGAACGTTATAAGCATCGCGATGGTCATCCACGATCCAAACGTCCTGCTAACGACCTGTTGATGTCTATATTGCACCGGGATATTGTTCTACACGGCTAGGTTTCTGTTTTATTGCCCTTCATCGCAAGGAATAGCTGTATTTCTTAATATTTTCTTTTTTGTTTTTATGGTTATCGTGGTTAACTGTTAGCTTTTATATCTCATTTAGTTTACCGCTTGTGTTATCCAAAAAAGTTCGAATACTTTCGAATGACTCTGTGTGTTGAAATATTTTCTTAAGTGCGTATCTGACTATTTAATATCAGCTCTCATTAAATTTTTGTGTTGCAAAACATATTTTAAATTTTTTTGTTATATACTATCTCTATGTATCATCTGGAATTTTAAATTGATAAATATATTTATGGTGTAAAAGTATTACTGCCAGACTGCGAAGTTTTTTTTTGGACGTCAATTTACAATTATGTTTCAGAGTTAGTTCTTCTGAGGAAGAAATTTATTTTTAACTTATGAATTCGTCGTGTTAACTTTTCAAACACTTGTAAATATAAAAATCTTTCAGACTGTTGAAGACATTTTCGTCAACATCTCCGATTGCATAACTCCGATATAGCTCCAATCTGGAGCTTAATAAGGAAATAATATTTACCCGTATAGGGAATTTCGAATTCCTTGCGGAAACAGTCCGTTGTTGTTCCCTCTTCATCGCTTATCCCTGCTGTTTTACGCTTTCCCGCAACCATTTGACAGGTTTCCCTCGAGATTTATTTCATCGTCAAATCTGTTAACGTCGGTCCTTGGAAAATCGGGTGCTGAAGAGAGTTTTATAGCATCACTCGCTCTAGGTAAGCATCTCAAATCATCTTCCTTTATTTTCGCCGTCCCCCGCGACTACGGGGCTAATGACCCGACCCCGTCTTCCCCATTCCATCTCTTCATTTTTTTACCATAAGGCGTCGTGAACCCTCTTGCGTGCCAAGGTACACGGGGCTCTCGGCCAAGACTCGATGTGACCTGGCACGCCCCCTTTGGCACGGAAAACCACCCATGCCGCGTCCCTCACACCGTTCGCTTTCACCCTTCGGTGGAATGCCCTTGCGGAGTGGGTGTAAAAACATCCTCAGGGCTAACTGTTAGATAGCGGGAACCGGTGAATGAATCGTCCCCCGCGAATATCTCCCCAAGATACGTCCACAAAAAATTCCACGCTCGTTTTCCGGAATTAATTTCCCACCACCTTCGGAAAACGTTTCGAAATTTACGTTTGGCAAAAAATAATACGTAGCTCTAATGCCGGCTGTTGTCGTGGATTTCACACGCGTAGTTACGTTCAAAGAGGGTCGTTTTTTACGTCATTAAGGTTTTTAATCTTTGATATCGTGCGTGAAGAAGTTGGAAGGCCTTTTTTCGCTCGCACCGGGGTCAGGAAATCGGCGTGACTACTCAAGTACGTGTTTTGCGTTGGGCTGGATGGCAGCCAGTTCTGATTGGTGCCTTCTGGTGGCCAAAGGTGTTGATATCAGATGCTCGGAGAAGGAAATTTTCTCCGGGAATTTGGCGAACGCGAGTGCATCTCTCCGAAGTATCTCGGTCTGAATCATTCGTGTTTGCTTTGAATTCTAAATCATCGTCTGTTGTGGCCTGCTCTCTTTTAGTGGAATGTTGAAGAGAGAATACTACCTTTTTTACGTTATTGGTAGATGTACGTTGAATTCAAATGTGAGAGTAATATTTATTATAGATATTTAATTTTTGTTTATTTTTAAAGTACTTCGTGTATGCTGCAAAATAAAAGTAACGATAGTGAACCCTGCATAAACATACGTAGAGGGGGTTACGTACCCTGTTAAGTTTCTTCAATTTGCTTGCCTTAAAGCATTATGGATCTTCATCGCTTTTTATAAAATCTTTTATCAGGATCTACATTCCTCTCCATTTGCAGACTTGGTGATTTTATCTCAATTTCTATTTTTTCTTTCCGACGATCTCTTGAAATATTTTAGCTTTCGACCTTCGGTTAAATTCGTTGAAAGACGGAGTATTTTTGGAAACCGCACGTTCTGTTACGTCGCTGAATAGTTTACGAGTTTTGTCTGGCCATTTCCACGAATAAGGTCCTTTAAAGAGAGATGGTAGCTCGAGGTTTATGAAATGCTTTTTAAAATGCTGATATTTCTGATTTTTAGCATTAAATTACGAACTCAGCTATATAAAGAGCAATAAGCGATATATTTTGGCGCATATTCGTGAAATATTTTGTTTATTCATTCATTTTTGGTTATTCATTTTTTATCTTTAGAATGAATTATTCCGACTCACGCATCGTATCGATGTATGCGTATATATCACAAATACGGTGTTATTTACGTATATGTATATGATTTTTGTTGTTTTTGTCAATACACGTTTCATGGTGTATTTAGATCTCTATGATTAAGTTTCTCTTTATAATAAAGGAATTTACTCAAACGGAGCAGTTTGTCAACATTTTAAATTCACTAATTTATAGTTGTTCTGATTATTAATTTCATTTATCCTCTTCAACTAGAAATTCCCGTACCCAAATATTATTATCGACGAATCCTCATTATTTCATTCATCTTCGTATTGAATCTTTTCTTCCTATATTTTTAAACTTTTTTCTCTTTTCCAAGATTTTTATCTCACTTCTCGCTCTGCTTCTTTTTATTTTCTTTTTTTCAATTTCTTCGTATCATTATTTCCATTTCTCCATCTATTCTTTTTCCCTCTCGATTTTTTCACCGCCTCCTTGGTCCATGGCGTGCGTCTTTCTTCGTGGGCGTGGTGCTCTCCATTGCGGTGCAATCTTCAAGGCTAAATGCACCAATCGCCTCAGGTGAATAAGTAACCTCGGCGGAATAAATAGTCATAAATCATGTCCATTCTATAATCGGCATACTTTTATTTCCATGCCTTTGTTCGAAGCACGGGAAGTCGTTAGAGCGTGAATAGTTACCCAATTAAACTAGGATTTTTAAATCTCGGATAAAGATTACGTAACGACTCTCAAAGAATCCCACGTTCTTTGGTAAATTCATTTTGCTATTTCTGCGGAAGCTTGCATAACAATATCCGAGCCTGGGAAGATCATTCAGTGCTGAGTAGCAGGTGCACACATTGCAACATATGGTCAGTCAGATCGAATTTACGGATGCATAATCTACTGATGCAGACAACATTACTTGTCTATCTCTCTCCTTGCATTAGAAAATCCACTTAGGTATTTCTTCTTCAGTATATTCCTACCTAATTGATAACGAAGTATGGAAATGCGAGAAACTCAATTGTAATGTAAATATATCACATACTGACATTTTGGTCTTCCTGATATCAAATCATCACCCATTTTAACAGTACAAGAGCAATAATAATAATTGATGACAATCTATATGATGAAGATAACAATCACTCAATTGATTATTCAAATATCGTTCATAAAAGATAGTATTTTTCAAAGATAAGATTTTATTCTTTCATTTTCAGCTATGAGGTGACAATTTAATGTAAAAGAATTTTACGGTTATTAATTCTACTCTTCTACTTCACGCATCCAGTAAAGAGGTGTAAAAATGCATTGCAAAATAAAGATTTTATTCTTTCATTTTCCGCTATGAGGTGACAATTTAATGTAAAAGAATTTTACGGTTATTATTCTACTCTTCTACTTCACGCATCCAGTAAAGAGGTGCAAAAATGCAGTTTAGTTATATTCTCCATAATGTATTGTGTGACAAGCATAACGGTGTCTCAGATGGTAGCATCATCAAAGTTCGTACTTCATTGCACATAAAATTTTCCTCAATTCTTTACACGGCCTTTGGTTCGGATACTTTTTCCTGCTCCTACCGTTACTCCTTCAGTGGTGGGAAGATTATTTATGATTTCGCGGCGTTAAATGTTTTTACCCCTTGTTATATATCATATGAGTGAGATATATACCATATAATAGATAATTTGAACTTGGAACATAAGTACCAAAAGAGGAAGTTGTTAATGTCTTTTTGTGAGATCGGTAAGAAATGTAAAACTGTCTGTACGGACATATAAGTGTTGTTTAATAATGATTAATGTGTCTTAGAACACTAAATAATCTCATGTTTTGATTAAAGGGGGAATATCTAGTTGATGGCGACCGTAATTATGGAGAGATTAAGACAGGAAAGATTTCTCTTCTCCCTTAATATATGTGTATTGCCTCCAGAATAACGTTATATTGAGAAATATAAAATACTTCGTAGTTATAAAATAAACATTAACAATTCCAGTAATTTTTTAGTAGAATAATCCATAAAATATGTAAAAATATTCAAATACGCTGAATATAGGTGGAGAACTGTAATGACACGATAAATTTAGGGAAGAAATATGCATTTAGTATTATGAATGTTTCTCAATATGAAATAAAATATTTTTTCATTATTTAAACCTGAATGACTATTTTTTTATCTAACACATCTATCTCTGAAAGAAATCGTTATCTATTTTTAAACACTTATTGGGGCTTCAAAATACAGAAAATCCCAATGAACGCTGTTAGGGTCGTTCCCGGTGCTCACCGGCGAATGAATACGCATCCAAAATACACCAATTCGACCTCAAAATCGAAAGTGACACTGATGAGATGATGACCATCAAAGACCCCTCTCATGGGAGAAGTAACGGAATGCGATATCGCCAGGAAACGAATGAATGGTCGAGGAGCGGAAAAGAACGCAAAAAACAAGTGAATTCGTCTCTTAAATGACGGCAGAGCAATTAGTATAAATAAACACATAACGATTTTGGCGCACGCGGAAGAATACCGTTAAAATCGAAAAGTGAGAAGGCGTTGGGGCAATGGCCTCCAATTACTGAATAGAAGGAATGAAGATAATACAGAGACGGAGTGATACTTGTGCTTAGGGGATGGGGGCCTCAGATCGCCTCTGTAATTAATCAGTCAACGACTCAACCGAAGATATTTATGCACGCAATTACATCGGAATAAATACGGAGAGGCGCACACGAGTAGCGCTTATTCAATGGCAGCTCCTTCCTAAACCACATGCGATTAACCACGTAAAAAAATATTCTGTAGATAGAGTGAACGACTCCAGGATTAAGAGGTGGATCGAGTGTGAACTAGAGGTTAAATGAATCAATGCGAAGTTGCTGAGAATTCATTGCGAATAAATATAAAACTAAAAAGCGTGTGTGAAATAGGATGAGAAAATCTAGCCTGGGAATTATCAAATATTTAAAAAAAACTGACCAAGAGAAACATGACTCAGCATACATGCCCGAGAATGGGCCAGAAAAAACCTGAAGTATTTCTCCGAAAAAGATACTTAAATGTGATACGACCAACGTGATAACTCTTTACCAAACTACTTTTCCCTACGTATTAAGCTGTGCGGACTCATGGTTTTCAAATTTTCATTCGTTCATTCTTTTCGTTATAGTTCGATTTGTTTTTTATTGCTGTTTTCCGCTCTGAATACTAGTTTTCCCATCAAAACACACCATCTGGGCATCTAGACATCGCATCTAGGCATCCGATTCCTCGTCAGTGTTTTTTTTAAGTCAAACTTACAAACTCCCCTGTGTTTAGGAAATGTTTAGACTTTTGTTTTTCCAGTCATCCATCTCGAATCTCACCCTGCTTACGAAATATAAAATATTTCTTCTTCTCTTCCGATTTCCACTCTGAGAGGATGTTTTGACTCGAGGAAGAGGCGATTATACGATTCGGGAACCAGACAATATAAATCCTATTCTCGGACGTTATGGAAAAACGCCCCAACATACACGTCCTTCGGCGATTCTCTCCGACCCCACCCTCAGATAACTTTTAATAGCTCATAAATGGGCATAATTCCGACAGTACAACGTCAGCCATCAGAAAGACCATAAGGGACATGGAGTCTCTCCACAAATGATGACGCCTTTTTTCACGTGGACATAATCTCGAATTTAACGAGTCTCATAAATTCTTCGCTTTTGGATTTCTCGAAGAGAGCCGGTGGATATTAAAATCCTTTTTTATGTCGACTAAACCGAAACAGTTTCCATTCGGCTGTGGTTTCATTGGTTTTTATTAATAGAATCGCTCAGTTTCCGGTGTGGGTCGAAGTCCCGCGAAATTGGACTGCGGTTGTGTGGATGTATATCTGTTACCATTCCTTCCAAAAACCCTCCGATGTCTTCTGTCTCTTCACCGCATTTCTCTCAACGGTTTCTGTTCGGATCGAATTCTCATGTGGCGATGATGTCGATTTGTATTGCACGAATACTTCTTCATGAAAAGCATCGTTGTGTGTTATTCACCTTAACTAACGGAAACTTTAATATCTTAACCAATGTTCGATAGAGATACTTCATCGGTATCTGGCAATGCGGTTGTTTCTTTATTACAATATTAGTTGGTACATGAACCACATTTTACATTCCTGGATCTATTTAGATATCTTGCGGTTTGATCCTTTTATCTTTCTTAATATTTTTGGCTATCGAAAACTCCCTTTATTTAATCTTCTGAGGGTTGAAGCTAAAAAAACACATTTTAAAAATAGTTTGTTATTATTTGGATACTTCATAGTTATTTAACTTCCAAAGAATCTTATTTTGATTTTATATGACGAATATAATCATATTTTGTCTAGTCTCAATCAAATTTTAACTATAGAGGAAGATAAGCCTAATATTCAATTAAACTATATATATTTTACACCCTACGCTTTTTATTATTTTTACTTATAATTTTTATAACTATTTCGCATTTTCTTTTCTGAAATTAATCACTCTAATACGAAAGCTGTATTATTCCTCTACCGTCCAATGATCACGAATATAGATAAGGATAAGCATTTCTCCGTGAGAGGAGAAATTTTCTTTTCGGTTGGTATTAAAAGGAAGTCGGATGATCCTGGTATTTATGTTATTCGTGGAAGATACGAGTACTGATAGTCGTAGGCGAATAATTTTGGCGACATTACTCATAGCTCTATTGCATTTTCATTCCGTCTGAGGAGCAAGTGTATCGGAAGAACCTTAAAAAGCCTTGGCGATTACGGGAGATGAGCTCATTCTCCGAAACCTGTCCCTTTCCCACCGCCTCCGCAGAAAAAACATACACCCGTCCGCCGACTCTCTCGGCTGACCTTCTCCATTCGCACGTTCATATCACCGCTTCAAGATTCGCGGATTGTTTTATCGGCAGAGTAACGGTTTGCGCAATTCATCCCTCGCGATGTTCTGCAGAGATTTGCCAGCTTGTACCACGGGTGATTAAAGTCTTCGTTCATCACGATTCTAATCCCTTTGGAACGTACCGCGCTGGTGCTGCATTTTTCATTGAAATATACGTCGGATGGATTCACTAATGCACGGAAGATGTAGTTGTCTTTCCTTATTGGAGTTTATGCATTATTATTACTATGATTTTATATCAAACCTGAGCATTTATATTTACGACTCATTAAATAATTAGGTGTGTTCGTTTTTATTTTAATGAAGAATGTTATTCAAAATGAAATAATAATACGAATTCGCTTATTTTTCTGTTGGAAATCAAAGCTAAATATTTGTTTCTTTAGGCAGAGAAAGCTTCTGTTGACTTCTTTTAGCCAAATATTGACTTTCCTTAATAAATATGAATAAATATTGGTTTCAGTGTAGTAATATATTATACAGAATAGTATATTATCTGCAACTATCTTTGGATGCTTCATTTATGTTTATATAAGCATGCCCAGTCTTTAAATAAATATTTATGACCATTATATGTTTAAACAGTTGAAATAATTTTCCTTTTCTAAAAAATCATAATGATCCACATAAAAAAATTATTTCCTTAATCATTAATTTGGTATTTCTGCTTTGATTTAGAAATTTTAGTTTTAAAATTCGAATTTTCCTCCTTTTGCTCAGTACAATATTTTACTTGCAGTAGAACAGTTTTTTCTGATGTGACAGATCCGTTTCATGATATATAAAGCTAAATTTATTTTTAAACACCTCAATATGTAGAATAGCAAATAAATTGCTTTCTATTATTTTTTGAAGCGACTCCTGAAAGTATTTACTCCGATTCGCTATATTCCCCATTCATTTAGCTACGCCTTGTCAATTATAATTATATAAGAATTCATTTTGATTCGAAGAACATCTATGTACCTTTGTTGATGCTCTAGGTCAATTTAGATGCATCAAAGAATATCCGTGTTGAAAGTTGCATCTTCCGAATAGAGAATGATATCCTTAAATATGATGGCACACTCCTGCGTACGCTGGACTTGGTGCGAATTTAACCTTTATTTGCCTTCCTAAGGATGAAACGGTTCAGAGCTATGCATTTAATTCGTTTGATTCAAGCTCTTGAATATTATCTTATCATTGATAGTTTAAAAAATGAGCGCGTTCTTCATATTATTTCGTGCGTGGATATTAAGAAATGCTAATTATCATATCCAAGCTTGTTTCTATTCTTAATTGAGCATTTTTAAATTTGTAAACACCTCGAAGTATTTAATATAGTTGAATGTCTTTTCATCAATTCGATATGTATTCTATGAACTTTCTTAGTTTTTCGACACGTTTTTCATATTTTAATCTTTCACATTTTATTCCAGAGAAAGAATGAACCATATAAACCGTCTTGATTACTGTAGACAGTAGATATTATATCACCTTGAGAAACTGAACCACAAAGCAGATTAATAGTTTAGAATGTTCCCCACAATTCCGTGTTGTAAACTGGCTACTTTGCTCCAATAGGCGTGGTCTTCCACCAATGGATCCCAAAAAGGAGTGACTTTCTAGATGACAGTTGCCGACCGTGTTTGACACGATTATGCAAACGACAAATCTGAATCCTGTTACGTTAGTGTTTCTATCTTTTCCGAGTCCTTATATAAAGTGCTTTATTACCCATTTAAGATGTAAATGGTGGCAGCTAGGGTGGAGTGTGTCTAGGAAGTGGAAATCACTCATCCACCCACGGGTTGAACTATAACCAGCAGCCTTATAGTCACTTAGTTAAGCCCTTAGTATTATGAGACATGTTTACTCGGTTCCCTTTGATTGTCAAACTTCCAGGAATTCATCGTTATTTTCTGGATCTTATAGCGGCATTTCAAAATACGGAAGTTTTGATCGTGCAATTCGAAATTAGATCAGCAGAACATGTGATCATTCATAACCGATGTTTATGTGGAAGAATTCGCATCCACTGCTCTCACAGCGGATCGGGTTCATTAAATCGAAAAACTATACTTTCGGCAACTCTATTCCCTCCATCCTATCAATTTTCTTCCTCCGTTACAAAAATTGCATCTGACGACTCTATTTCCGCAACGATAGGCAAAGTAAATGGCGGCCTCGCATCTTCTATCCACTTTCGTAATGATTCCGAATCATTTTTACCATATTTCGAAGTTAAATCGCTCACCGTGATTCGTGACTGAAAATGGGTGGCCTCCAGTCCATCAACATCTCCTAACGGACGCACGGGGAAAATTCTCGCGTCTCCGGATTACAGTGTTGAAGTTGAAATTAAAACTCACTTCAAAGACGGAAACGTTTTTCCGCCAGATTCCATCTTTCCGAAGCGAGATTCAGCTTCTCAAAATGAAGCTCTTTTTCGAGGAACTGGTCGTTTGGCCGTAATCGTCCTGGACATCAACGCACGCGACGGTTCGGCTGGCGCTTTCGAGCACGGCTGGAGGGCATACACGCGAAGAGCACATACACGCACTCCGTGGATGACCGCAGCCACCGCCCATTGTCCCTCCTACGCTCTCCCCATCTTCCATCCTCTGCCTGCACCCGTGCGGTTTCCCACTCGTGTACTCCTCCTGGACCAATGAAATGCACAAATAAGGTTCCCATCGGACTCAATTAACCGGTTTTAAAAACCTCATCAGGTGCAACTGTCAGGTGGTTGCGGTAATGAAGTTACGGTGATGAGGTTTTTGGAAATTTACGTGCATGTTTTGTCCGCTTATCGAGAGGGTGAAGAATGACTCAGAATAGCGAAAGCCCAGTAATTATGATGTTCCTTTTTGTTTTCAAACGTTATACTTCCTCTTTAAACCTCCTATTAATACTAGAGCTTTCCTTGGAGCTTTAGTACGATATTTATTCCTTAAATTAATAATATTAAATACTATGGATAATAAATCTGTCCTATTTACTTTTTATCTTTCTATATACATTTTTCACTTTTATTGTCCTTGAAAATATGTCATGATTTTAAGAATTTTTCTTTTACATCTTAAACTAATGTATGAAATCTAATATTTCTTCTTTCTTATTTTTTAATATTCTCAGAATCAAATCATATGTGACCATCCCCACTTCTCCTGTTTCACGTATAATGTTCGTTATAACGCAGACTGCTGAAGTTGACAACTGATGGCAGATTTCCTCTGCCTTACAACTTCCTATGTATTTATTTATAGTTCTTTTCCCGTGAATTCACTACTTCCCTCGTCCGTTCCATCTTCATTTTCTCTTCCTGTCATCACATCCACTCGAAGAGTGCTTTTTTTATCCGATCGCATCTTTGTTATCTATCTCAAGGGGAAATCGCATTTCGCCTCGATCTTTTCAAGTGACGTACGCGCTAATCGCGTCCTTCGCTGAAATGATTGGAAAGAGTTGCCATAGAGACTCCCTGAGGCGAACGCGGAGGTAATTCGTTCGTTAGAGAGTCTCTACATTACATTGTCACTTCGGCCCATTGCTAGCAAATAGAGCTTTTGCGCGCGTTGCGATTATCCCTCGGCTTACTTCTGAATGTATATCTCCCAGCGAATTAAAGTACAAAGTGTTTGAGAATAGTTACATTTCCTATTGGAAAAAGAAATTCTGAAATTTAGAATGATTAATATTCCTCAAGCTCTGGAACGAAAGCTGATTTAACTCTGTTAATTCCTAGAATAATTTCATACTACAATGTGTGATCCTTGTCTATACTATACAATGTAGTGATTCCTGAATCCCTTTACTCTAGATTTATTAAAGTGATTTATTTAATTAATTTATTTTAGCTTCATTTTTATTCACCTATCAGGTGTTCGCTATCTTACGTTCATTCTATTGGTCTTCCAAATGAATTTTGGATGGCTTTTAACGTAATCTAATTAATCACTTTATGATCGATCGCTGCCTACAGCCGACAGTTTAGTAGTAATGAATAATTACTTCCAATTAATGCATGTTCACTATCTGTTTTTCCATATTTAGAATTTACGGCAGCTATAATTGATTGTAAATCAAATTTTTATCATCGAAGCACGTTTAGCCTTACGGTGTCACTATTTCATCGTTTTCTCATCGTATCCATATCTAGGACGATGAACTGTTTATAGAGACGAATGTAAAAAGAACTAGAAGAGCCTCTATTTGCGGTAGTTCAAACCGCAACCTCATAGTATAGATGCTCACTCATTAACCTTCTATCTTCAGATATATAGAGTAGGTGGTGATCCGGTTTCTGATGAACCCCATTGAGTATTAGTTTACTTTTTCATATTCCTAATATTTTATGTTCGGCTTGTTGTTAAGGATTTTGTATTTAAATTTACTAAATCTTTCATCTGCAAAGTATTTAAATGGAAATAAATATATTTTTTACCAGATCGTGCGAAAGGCATCGTGACATCGTAAATGAAAAGGTCTGGAATAAGCAGTAGAATTCTCTTGAGATTGAGTTGGATTGACGTTCCAATTGTAATTCTTTATATTTATTAATTGCAACCACAAGAATAGGCATTGTCTAAATACTCGTGAAGATCAATTTTTCATTAAAGTCAAAAAATGCTGATCACCAGTGTGTTTATTTTGATGATCATTTTCTTAACAGATTCGTGGTTGATTGGTATGTTTATTTTTGAATACTCGCAGATAGACTGCGAAGATTCATGTTTATTATTTTAAACATTTTTATTAGTTAGGATTTGCTTTCAGCTATCTGTTTTTATCTCTCCAAATATTTCTTCATATTCGTGCAATTATGATTCAGCTATCTATCGAAGATGCCTATATCGGTTGCATATGTCACGTGTGAAGACACGCTGATGCTAATTTGTTTGATAAACTTGCTCTCTTTAAGCTTGTAGATCATTGTGAAAGGAAAAGCGTTCCAATTCAGTGATGGAAATGTAAATTCCGATGGATGACCCAATGTGAAATAAACGCATTTAATTTTAATGCTAATTCAACCCAAGCTGTTTCTCTTCCAATATAACAGGAGAGTTTGCAGCAAATCCTTCGAGAGGAGTGTTCTGTAGCGTGACCAAGAAGGTTCAGTAAATCATTCGTGTTTCACTGAATAGAGAATATCTCGACTTGATTGTTGGCAAGCATATGTATGGAAAAATGCACAAGACAGGAATAAATTACGCAATAACCGCATGTCAGTGTCATGTTAATAACGCCCTAAGCTCAAGTGACCTTCTGAATCTCTTGCATCATTCATCCCTTTTATCATCTTGCCAGAAGAAACTTTGTAATATTTGAACCATGCAGTTTCCTATTGCAGTTTTTAGGTTGGTTTCAAAGGAATTAGACTTTCAGAACGGAAATTCAAATAGCTTAGTCCTATTTCACCGCAATAATTTTCATCTTTGTTCTTTAGAAATGTGATCTTTTGTAGTTGCTCGAAGATATTATTTAACCTGTAATGAGTACAATGAATAGGAAACGGAGGTAATTATTTGTATGTTCTGACGCTATAAATTTAAATTCCAGTCTAACTACACAGATGTACAATGTTTGAATAGAGTTCAAGTATACTCGAGTACAAATTGTCTTCGGCTTTTGCCTCTTTTCTTTTACAGAGAAATACTTCGCTCATTAATAACGCAGTTTTTGTTGTTTTATATAGTCTTTTTGTCTATCTTAATCTCCGGTCTATATATTTCAGCGTATTTTACTGATAAAGGAGAGATAAGCCATTTATTTTTATCCGATTTCTATAGAAGGTTACTTTCTGTGAAGGATTAATGAGGGCTGTATTAATTAATTTTATAATGTTTATTTATTTTAATATAAGATCTCATGAGTTTACAATACATACATTAAATGGTAAATAATAAGAATGCCTAAAATTTCCTAAAATATTTCGTTTACAATTTTAGTTGATAATCTATTTGACCTTTTTAGTATATCCCTATGTCGTATGTATGCTATAGTTTATAACCAGCATTATATCATTTCTAGGCATTGATAAAATGTTTTTAGTTTCTTGAGGACAAGGCGCATGTTTAAAAGATTAACACCTTTGAAGATCGTAAAATAGCTGCAGTTCGGTGTATCATATGCTGGCTCCACCCGCATTTAATCAGCAACAAAGGCCTTTCTTCGAGAGACGTTCCATGCAGAGATTCTGAATCTCATATCTCTCGCAGACAGCATCCGTGTAACGCAAATGGTTCTCATCTCAGACTGTGCGGAGAACGCCTTCGACTCCCACCGCAGTGCGCCCTTGGCACTGTCCACTCGGGTTCATGACCTCCCTACGCTCAATGTCCCACCTTTCATCGCGGTTTTGACCTGAAAGGTGAACGATGTGTCCTCATGGGTCCCATCTCAACTTCCAAATAGCGTGTGTCATTAGGGTGTCGCGTTGTAAGCTGACGCATGTTATGGGCGACTACTTCACTATCCCCCGAACGACATCTCGGAACTTAATTCCCCTATCGATGTCCAATGAGAGACGTGCCTAAGGAAAGTATCTCTCCGTGGAGATACCTGCATTTTGCACCAATTGCTAGGTAATGTGACGGATTTAAAAGCGTTTCTTCCTGTTCCCTATTGTTGAAAAGTGAATCTTGTTCGGAGTAAAATTTTTAAATCTATTTAGAATTATTGGTACTACTACGAAATCATCTACTGCGAACTTTCAATTAAATTAAGCTCATCAAATTCCTAAATGCTGTTTTAAATTATTTGATTATGAGAAAAAGATTTCTTTTGTATTGTGTCTCCTGTCTTTCTCTATTCATTGAATAGACTATGGATACGTTTTAGGTAAATAAAATTTAGGTTTTAGATTTAGAAGTAGAGGAAAGTCAATATATTCGATTTGAGAGGGATGAGTTTGACGGTAAGCTTTTGTATTCATAGTTGATTAAGTGAAATAAATTTGAAATAAAGATTTCTTTATGTTTTCTATCAGTGATAAGTTTTCATCAATCATTCTGAAGAGATTTGTTGGCTTATTCTTTGGTATTATTCGATTACCAATTTCTTCTGTTTAATCGAATTTTAGAGGATCAGTTGTAAGATTAAATATTATATATTTGCATTCTAATCGATTTGAATATGGCGCTGGAAAGGGCAATGCATCGTATAAGGTTGATAGCCTCTGAAAATGTAAGAGAAGAAGAAACTGAATTTAATACCGTGCGGTCGTTGAACGAATCTGCAGTGGACCTTCTCTGAGTCATCGCCTTTGGCTGCAATCTGTATCCCACAAAAAGCCTTTAGGGATTCAGCCTGCTTTGTGCTCAGATTTATGACTTTTTGTTGGAGTATATTTTTTATCAGATGAACTTACCGATTGTTTTGTTTGGATTTCCCTGGAAAGACGGTGAAATGTTTATTTTACATGCACTGGCAACTTTGGACACTATGCCGAGAATCACTATCCACGATATACCGAAGCCACTCTTTTAATCTCAACAATGAAGTTATGAAGTTTAATAATATTTTTAACACTTTTGATGTTAAAGTCATAGAGCTACTAATACTGGAAGGAGGATATGTACATTACTTATATGCATAATGAATACGTTATTGATAGGAAATCATAAATTACACCTCTCTAATTCAGTTCATCGAATTTAGATTAAATGAACATTCAACGTCTATTTTGATTGTGAGATTTTGTAGATTTGTGTGTTAGATGATTCTCACCAATATAATTATCAAATCCTGCCATTTATCCCTTGTTCGATTGTATTGCTCCCATCGAGGCATAGATGGCGAAATAGCCATTGCAGAAGGGTGAAAGTGTTTGGTTATGTTCCAAGGCGTCATTATGCAAATCTTTGCGTGGGTTGTTTGCTTCGTATCCTCTTTAATAGCTTCTGTCGATTGCGTCGCTGTCCATCCTCCTGAAATGCGATCAGGAGGACCTTGTTTTTGTCTCCAGTTGAGAAATAACGATTCAACCTTCGCATTGTTAGAATTAACGGGCAGGAGTCCACGTTGGCCCAAGAATCGATCGGGATCATTATGTCATCGTTGGATGATGGCTCGCGTGACTCCCAATCCGAGGTAGTGGCTTCGATTCCCGACTTGGGAGGGCTTTCCTTGCGGTGTGATTATTTTTCATATCGAGATTGTATCCGTGGGAAATTCGGTTTGGCAGCAGTTGCGATGTTTCTCTTTCCGTTGGCAGTTATGCTGAGATGTTTCTCGTCTGTGTGGGTGACTGTGGATTCCGTCAACTAAAATTAGAACAAAATTCACGGGTACGGGTGGAATCCAAAATAAACATTTAGTTCTGTTGCTTATTTACCGTTCTACGATTAGCTTCGTTATTCGAGTTCAAAAGATTTTTGAGATGCAGTCGAATGCACAAGTTAATCCGGTCTTCATCCTTGTTATTACATTTAATCTGTTAATATGTATATTCCTGATCCACATGGTTGATATGTATACTCACGTGCACCTATCCCTACATATACTTTGCTCATTTCCACGTATTGAAATAAAAAATAGGTCTTTGTTTTGAGTTTTTTAAATTTCCTAAATTTTAAATAATCTTATTGTTTAACTAAGACAGCAGCGTATCATTATCTTATATTCATTTATTATATCACGGTCCTGCTGAATCTTTCCGTCTCTACCTTTCCTTTGATTCTCTCCGCGCACGCCCCTCAAATAATGCCTTCAAGAGCAACTATCTACGGAGACCCCATTGCTACTCTTTCGGCATATCTCGTAATCAACTTCATACCGCCCTTTCGAAGTCAGCGCCCGCTTTACTACGACCGCCACCACGCGGACGACATACGGATGTCCACCCGTCGTTTAACCCTCGGCCGTGACGCGCACGTCATGGAGTATAGTTCATCCGGGGCTATCTGCGATCGAAATCTCGCGTTCGTGCTTAAGAGTCGCCCCGCGTAAAATATCTCTCCGCGTGCAATCTTTCTGTGGGTAACGCGATCTGCGAACAGGTTGCATGAATCGAAACCATCCGACCCCTACACTCCCATCTCTCACCTTCTGGTATGCGGCGACCCTCTCTGCGGGCGTCCGCGCGGAATACCAAAAGAGATACGTGCGTTTGGTGCACTGAGCTTCGCGTGCCGCGTGATTAATCCCCGCCGTTGTTTTGTCGCATAAATATACGCTCGCGGTGTGAAAAATCGCGTTTTCAGGAATGAAACGGTGGCGAGTGCACTTCTGATAGCCACGATGTTGTCGTGTATCTCCCTTTTATCTTACCTCTTTTATCTGATGTGCTGAATTGACTATGTATGACTCCGATGGTTTATCTTCGGTGTTCTTCGACCACTGATAGAGATGCTGCTAAACTTTGCGAGTTTCAAGTAAACGGTTATCAATCACACGCTTCCGTGTGATTTCAAATAGTTCCGGGCTCCCAGACATTTTCGCATAGGGTCCCAATGGGAGGGTATTGGAATTTATTTTAAATATTTCATCTCATATTCGAAGTTCATGTAAAAATTTAAATGTTACATAAATATTGCTTTTCTATCGTCCCTTAATACCGACCAATACAACATTATGCGAACATATGGTCGTAATGTACCATCGGCATTTCCTGGTTCAAGTGTATCACTCACCTGTTGCTTTCATCCGCCCTCAGTCTTAAGATTCCTCAGAAT
The DNA here is from genome assembly GCA_020796165.1 of Pantala flavescens. Classification (NCBI taxonomy): domain Eukaryota; kingdom Metazoa; phylum Arthropoda; class Insecta; order Odonata; family Libellulidae; genus Pantala; species Pantala flavescens. Next base: position 55,200,953 of record CM036880.1, read on the forward strand.
CTAAAAGGATTACTGTTGCTCGATATCTAATCGTTTTTGGTACGAAAGTTATATGTGTATATTTTACTGATTTTCAAGGAATTATAATTAAATTCATCATTCTTAAAACACGATGCGTTTTAATTTTCATATGAATTTAAAGATCTAAAAGATATCTAATGTAGAAAAGAGTAGTAAACTCTAAGTAAACGAGTCAGAAACTTTCCATCTATGTAAATCTCAGTTTCAGTACGTAAATTCGTGCACGTTCTTTTAAAGCATGTTCACTGATACAGATGTAATTAATCACTTACTCTGTATGGTCTTGCATTCATTTATCGTCCCCTGCAGGTATTTATTTTGGCAACGGATTATGTATTCCTCTGTTCATATTCTACGCGGAAGTGGTTGTCACGTACATGTTATCCTTGGGATGAGATTGATGGAATGGATTCGTTTTCGGAGATAAATTATCGAAGAACTTACTAATTAATCTTGTATCTCTTATTTGAAATTTGAACATATGGAAAGAATGAGAATTATTTCAAACTGTACGATTTGTTTTTTTTTTTAAGTTCATGAAGAGAGAATTTAATTACCATATTCGTGGCAATCGGACCATTGTATTAAAGAAACTGTGCTGAGGCTTTTACAAAGCCTGGTAGCTCACAGTTTCATCCATACTTCACTTGCTGTTTGTTAATTTCACAACCAACAGATCCGAACAAGATGCCATCAGGTTCCATTTAAATTTATTCATTTCATTGTGTATTCTCCGTGGTATATCTTCCTTGGCTATAGACATGGGCGTTCCTCGACCTTAACGTGTGAATAATGTTCGAGAGATGGAACCTGTATCAAAAGAGTAGCTGCGTCGAAAAATATAACGCTGTACGTTTGTGAGGTCGCGTCTGGTGCGGAAGGCGGCAGGTGGACGACGGGGGGTCTTTCCGCGTGGGTGTCTCCAACGGTCGATTCAATTGCCATGACAAATGTTAAGTCGAACCTGCTATCACCGTCCGCGTTCCTCGAACGGGGCGTGGGCAATGGAAGAATTTCTGCACACGTCCCACGAACGGTTTATCAGTGGACGGTGTGACGCAAGGTACACGTTTGGGGCATGATAATTTACGATGAGGCCGTCATCGGGTAGTCATCACGGATGACTCCGTGGTAGGAAATGGATCGATAGAAATGAGGTGTCAACGTTGGAGGGAGACTTAATTGACATCATTTTACGACCTTCCGTTGATAAGACCTATCGGGGAAAGATATGTCGTATCTTAAAGAGAAGTTATAGGTAGCCTCAATTGTTTACAAATTTAGTTTAAAAGTAGTTACTATCGATCTAATTTAATACGCTGAAATAGAAATGAGAATCCTTCTGCGAAATATCATTCAAGAAAATTGAAAACTTTCTCGAATTCCATAGAGTTTCTAGTTATGTATATAACGTTGAGAAAAATTTAGCATGTAGATGTCCACATAATTATAAAGTCAATCGCAAAATTTTATAGCCAATCTTATAATTCAGCATTTATTTTCTCTATATGCCGCTAAATTCGATCTAAATAAAACTCACTAAAGAAATAATTTTGTGTTTTTACTTATTAAACTTTCATGCTCCTAGTGCGTTAAAAAATAAGAAAAGAATATGATATCGAAAGAGGCCGGCATTTGTTCCCAATTTCCTTTCGTTGCTTAAGAGTACTATTCTATGGACGACTCACAGGTTGACTCATAACGTGTCTTGTACTACGGCCTTTGCGTTACTCTATTTAGAGATTTTCCCCTTCCCTTAGAATTTCTCCTTTCATTTTCCTTTCTGATGTGAAATTCAATATCATATTTGAGGCTCTCTTTTCGAGTGTATCGATTACATTATGATGAGTAATATCTCATCTACACTTCCGTTACAAATACTCAAGGAAATTGAAAGTGTGGATTTTTTCCAATTTGGCCCATGGCATGAAATGTGCTTGAAAGAATTTCCGTCCATCATATTTAACGTCGACATTCAATCGCTTCCCAAAAAACGATCTATTCGCTGACTGAGGGCTGTCATATAAAAAATTCCCCTCTCAACGAAACTTGACGGAAACTATCCATTTATTCATAACGAGAAACCACAAGCAATCAATTCACACTATTTACTGTTTTTGCTTTTTTTACTCATACGTCAAGTTTAGAATTTTTGCGTTTAATTTTACACTGAACAAATACACAGGTCAGTGGCAAAATATTCTGACCTATCTGAAGGATTCATAGTTCGGAATGTCGATCGGAATCAGTGTGGATGAGCCTCATTCTGCCGAAAAAAGTAACGGTCGAAATAAATACGTAAACAGAGCGAATACGTGATGCATCGAATTCAGGGGACGCTGATGTCGCCCGTTGTTGGCTTTTGGGTTATCGAACTTCAGTCGTGAAGCGGCCCTTAGTTATGATGTTAAATTTTCATATTTATAATTATCGAATCTTTTTAGCGAAATTAATTTCCAATACGATGGTTATCGTTTTATGCAATCTGGAAAAGACATGTTTTCATAAAGATCCATCACTTTGCAATCACTTCTTACTCTTAATATGAATTATTAATATAATTCTGAAAATCATATCCCTAACGAAGTCCATACAGGATACGAAGATTCTCGCATTGAATCCATAAGTAGCGCTCTAATAATTTCATCGTATCCTAATTCTATTTCAATTTAATTTCAAAGATAATTTCTCAGTATTTAAAAATAAATATCCTGCACAGAGACTCGATCGAGGCACCTTAGCTTGCGAGGTTAACATGCTAACCTATTTAACCGCTTTCACTTTTATATCAAAACAGATTAACGTCGTTATTATCTATTCATTCGAGGAATTTGATATCATTAATAAATGTATATTTGTATTATGATTCGTTCAAGAAAATATTCAATTACTGTATTTTAACTGTTTGAACCATAAGATGTGTCGACGTTGGATTTCGAAATCCAAGATGACAGTTATTTGTATAGCTTTTAAATGAGTTTATCTATTGCGGAATCGATAATTCTTTTCTTTATCTAGTTTTCCATCAATTTCATTAGATATTCCGCTGTATAACAGAAACTACTGGAATCGGTCTCTCATCTCATATTTTCCATTCATTTGAAGAATCGTCGGAGTAATACATTTCTCGGATTGGTTAGATATCGTTAGTGTGAACAATCCCCCGCCCTGTGTAAGCCAATCCGCACTCCGTGTCGCAAGGCGTACAAAATTGTGCTTGAGGTCTCTCACACGCGCCGCAGGTCCAACGCCGTCACACGAAATTACGGACCCACACGCTAAAGGTCGAATTTCCTCACGTAACTCGAGATCCATTCGAGGCAATGTTCTATCCATCCAGTTTCCCTTGCCAGCAGCCCACGTCGTCTGTGTGGAACCACCAAATCCACTCTGCCCACGCCACGTGGAGGAATGCTTAAGAAGCTCGCTTTTAAGAGAATTGTTTACGACGATTTGGCCCATATTTACGATGCGAAGTTGTTCGTAAGTGACAGCGTTGGCAGAGTACAGGCAGAATGAATTTTCCAGAAAAAAAGAAATTCGATTTCGTGTGTTTTTTTTCTCCGATTCACGAAAGAACTTCTCAGTGGTTGACTCTCTTTTCAGATTGTTTATTATTTTCAAGATCTTTAGCGTAATCAATTCAGGCTGCTGTCTTCCTTTTCTATACATACATAATTAACGTAATACAATTCTTAACATCTGCGCGTATTTTTTCCGTTTCACATATATTTTATGTTAAATCCTGAGTTTTAACTTTTTGTTGAAGAAGAGGTTTTTTGGCTTTATAATTCAGATGTCGCTCACAGGGAATACGTGAACCATCATCTCCAGAAAAAATGCTTTTGAAATAATCTTTTAGTTTCCTTCTTTAATTCGCTCCTTTTTCTTGAAATGTCTAATCGGATTACTTGTGGGAATGAATACATAATATGCCTTCCCACAAGGGATTGTCTCTGAATTTATTAAACCTACTTAAGATAAGTTTAATCTTGTAGCGCCCTCTTTTTATCTTCTGTTATAAAATAAAATAGCATCTTTTTACCTGCTTATTTTTTAAATATTGACAAGAGCTTTATGTTTTTCTATATTTATAATTAGTCTTAAAACCTGTTCCGTAAGATATAACTGCCAATTTTCTTCCTTTAAAATTTTTGCTACCTTATCTTTTAATCTTTTTGGCAGTTTTAAGTATCGAAAATAGTTGCTAATAACTACTAGTTATTTATCCGTCTTTAAGATTTAAATATATAACATATCAACTTTAGATATTAAATGCGCGATGTTTTTTCCTGTTGTAGAAACGTTTATCATAGTTTTTGTATTATTTATTAAATTAATAGCTTTTGTAAAGTTTTTTTCATTAGATGCTACGAAAATCACATTTTGATTAAAATCATATTAATTATTATCCATGCTGAGTGGAATCGCACGATAAGTTATATCGTCCGAACGAATTCAATTGACAATTGTAGGCTCTTCAAGGAAAATTGCGGTTTCAAATATTCGACAATTCTTCGAATCGTTTTTCTTTCGAATGAGATTTCATCTCAATCCATTTCTTCTCGGCGGTGGGCCTCTTTTCCGTTAGTTCGGGAAATGAAGGCCCCATCGATTCTCAGTATTCGTACGCACAGAAGTCAAATTAAATATTGTTTCTCTCAATTCGTTTCCCTTTGAAGATAAAAGGATATTCTCGCTACCACTCCGGGCCGTTCTATTAATAGGGAAGTCATCTTTCATTGTATCTCCCAAGACGCCCAGAGTACTCCAGAAGGTTTATTCACCCGGAAGGACGAGCGTATCCACCGGTTTATTATTTGTGAGGAAAGGACAGAGTGCACCATTCTTCATTTCCCGGAAGGACGACCATTTGACCCCTTTTCGTATAATAGCCCATCGTCGTTACAGGTGTATACAGTCTTCCTAATTACCAGTCCATAGGTGTTCCATCGCTCAAAAGGTTTCCCCATTCCGTTCGCCGCCATCCAACGCACGATAATAGCACGAAAAATTCCTTCCCTTTTGATGTGCCCGTTATCGCAGTGTGTCATAGAACACAATCGGAAATACCGTAGATTCCGGTGACAACTTTGGGAACGGTAACCATCGCCGATTTTCACAATGTATTGTTTGGGTTATCGGTTGCATCTCCCGGCTTTTTTTTAGGTTGCGACGTCTCTGACTGATGTTTTAATTCGAAATTTTGGTTGTGTCAGGTTGGATATTTTTGATCGATGGAGAATTTATGACATTCCTTTGTCAGCGGCTTCTATGTTCGTAGTCTATTGATTTTTGTCTATAAGTTATGATTTATGACACGAAATAATTATCCTTATCCTTTTCTTATCATCGTAAATTTACAATTTCTTGTATGATATCCTTATCTAGAGAATTTCTCCTTGAGGTTAGAATAATATTATGGTTGAGGCATATATTTGGCACATGAATGATTTATATTATTCGTAAGTTGCCGTAAGAAAAGCTAATACTTTTCTGAAATCTTCCTTGAAGTATAAACATAGGAAATACTTCTGTTAGACTTGATGTACATTTTTCAGCAGTAATATATTTTTTTACCGTAGCGAATCATTCATTCCGATTTATGCAAATTGACACTTGTCTAATTTATTCGTTCTGTGTTAGTAATGTAATTCCATTGGGATTGTTGATTGGCATTGTGCTTGTATGCACTGCCTCGTTTTTACTCTCTCTGAAATCATTTGTGTAGCTAAATTAGTTTGCTATTTACATTAAGTTGTTTAATTTATAATTTGGATGTATATCCATTTATAAGATATATAAGTGTTGTGGTCTATTGCGTATAAGGCGTGGGATAAATGAAATTCTTGCGTGCACTATGACCTATTACTGAGAAGAATGCATTCTAAAGGGCATGGCATAAAAGGAAGTCTCTGGAGTTGCGCGATGAAGAAATTGCGCTGACGTAATATAGAGTTATGACTGCTTCATAAACGGTGAATCACTAACCATAGTATTTTCCATTTTTACGCGAATATATAATTCCTGCTTCACTCCAGATTTATATACTATCTTACTTATTTATACGGTTGTAATAGTAGAGGAGTTTTAGAGTTCGATTATATTAGTTAATTTCTAGTTTATCTAGACGCTTTTTACCATGAGTAATTTTTAAATACAAATCTAGAAAGCCCATAAAATCATCGAAAGTGACCATTTACTTTTTATCGATGAAATAGTTCAATAGTTTCATGAAATCAATGTGAGAAGGCGTGACTTCGTGGAATGCCATAGTAATAAAAATAAATTCCCACAAAATAAATTTCCACAGAAACATTGTTATATTTGCAACCGGTTTCGTAATATAAAATTACAGCCTGAGGATGTAATTTTATATTACGAAACCGGTTGCAAATATAACAATTTTTCTTTGGAAATTTACTAAGTTATTTTTATTTCAATAGTTTCAAGTTATCAGTTCGGAAAATAACGCTACACCTTTTAGTTTTATTTGAGGCTCGTATTTGTTTAATTACAAATTAACGTTGCATAAATAATAAACATCAATCTCTTAAATCATTCATATAATGAATTCGCTCATAAAAGATGATAATGATTCATTTCCTGATATGTTTATCACATGCAATCCTTACCTATAGAACATCATTACGGTAGCTCTGTTTGATTCTGCGATTGACAAGCCCACTACATATCTTAGTAGCCTCAATCTAATTAAGTATGTGGCAACCGCTCCTTTAAATCCTAAGAAGACAATGGAGCGCGTGACAAATACTTGTCCCGTGCTACTTGGAGTTCGCGTGCCATCTATTCACGCCGTCACACGTACGGTTATCGGTCGCACCTGATTCCACAGCCCCATCATCCCCTTTCAATAAGAGGGATAATCACCCTGTGTGGCCCGTACAAGGGCAATATATCGGCAGATAGTGCTGCATTCCACATCTCGTTACAATAACTCCTTTCTCTCGTTCCGTTGTTGTGCCACATTCTCTCTCCCACTTTCTCCTCCGTTTATTTACCTCCACCGCAACAGCCTCACCTAGGCGCCCTCCGTGACGGAATGGAGGATGAGTATGGGATGCTGGCAGGCTTGCCACCTGAAATTCATCTATGACCCCATGAGGACAGGTGTCCGTGAGAATAAAATGTTTCAATGGACATATATTATGCGCTTTTATATAAGTCATCACAATCGCTGATTTGTATATCATAAAATATATTGATATTTTGTGCCTCGACTGGTCAAGTGTAGCTAATAGAAGGGGTGGTTATTGTATTAACAAGGGGATAATGAGTGTCATATCAGGTCTCTCGAGAATTTTTTATCAAAAATACTTCCATCCCAGTTAATTAATTATCTTTTTATGATATTTTGGATAATATAAAATGTAAAACAATAATAATTTACTAGATCGTAAAAACTGATCAATAAAGTTAAAGAAATTTTAGGATTCATCAATATTGTCTTTGATATGTACTTATTAATTCAAAGTGTTTTATTAAGTATAAATATTTTATATATTAGTTATATTTATGAGGTAGAAAAGAATAAACAATACCTGGATTGAAATGGATTTCGTAAGGGATGTCTCTTTAGAAATCCTGGAGCGGTTATAGTGACCTGAAGCAATTTGTCATATCCATTTCATTAGAAAATATTTTCTTTACTATAAGCTAACTAAATTAAATTAAACTTCGAAGTAAATATTACGAATATTGTTTGAGTATTAATCTCGATGTAGTAATCGATGCGCTCTTATAATAATAATTATATATCCAATATAAGAAGCCAAGGTTGCAAATAATATGCAGTATAGTATCTAGAAGTCTGTGAACTCTCTTGTGTAAACGACGTTGGTAATACCGTCTAGGACGCTCTATCCATGGACCCGGAGATATCGTCGACCGACCTAAGGATGAACCCGGAAAATACAAGCGCTTAGACTAACCTTAAGATGTGGTAGACGTGGATGCTTAGCCATGGGTCCCATGTAGCCCGAGGGCATCCGAGTCTTTCATAAGATTCACTGCTGTACCATACATCATCCCGATGCAGCGCTGTTTCTTTCGAGTATCGAATTATTATCCCGTTGATGAAGAACGTGTACAATTAATTGGCCCCTTACCGTTTGCTCGGAAGAATTCGTGCTTTATCGACAGGATGTGAGTCGTGGACCTCCCAAATAGACCTTTCTTTATTTATAATTATTATTATACATCCGATACAGTAGATTTCTGTCGTCATCTGCTGTCATCGACGTTTATCTTTTAGATCTTTATATTATCTATCGCCCACATGATAAAATGTAATGATGAAATCGTTTATCGGTAGTCTTATTCTCGAAAATGTTTGTACAAGTTTTATTAGTTTAATTCAAAAAGTTGTATTACGATATTAGTGATTCCTATAATAATGTATCGCACTACTTATAGCCCGATCGTTAGTGATTTTTCATTAAATAATTTACGTAAATATTTCCATGATTAATACCAGTCGATGAAGCATGTTAAGAAACGTGGGTTATCTGACCGCGAGACCTTGAAATTGTTACGTCTTAAGTTGATGAGGAGTGACTTTCATTCTTCGTCTTTAACCTTTTAAGAAGCAAGTCGTGGTAAAAAATATGTATAACAGAATTGATACCATACTTGGCATAGATCAGTATTTAAAGACTATGACAAAGCGGAAGGTACTTGCTTTATCGGTTCATCAAAAGAAACGTTTATATCAGCTTAAATGAGATTTTTTGATTAGTTCGAAGAATTGTTCAGCATCGATAAGCTGGTTTCTTAACCCTCGACGGATAACTGAAAACCTGAATTGGTAATATAATAAATCTCGTTTTTCATTTAAAAGTGAAACCACAACTTGCTCACACTAGCATCAATCGCTCTTCCTTCAGAAGTCCATTCGCAAGCAAGTGGATTCCTTAATACGACGATAAAGGTATCATCCGTGGACCCTCCACTTTCCCATCATCTTCTGCCCTCCCTCCTCGCCTCACACTCCCCGCCCTCCCCTCCGGAGGGCCGGTCGAGGCGGTTGTCACACGCTTCCACTCACTGTCCGCTCTTCGTTCCCGCGCGCCTCTTCGCAGTCTTTCTCCGCACTCCAGGAGGTCTTCCCACACGTCCTCGAAGCAAGACGTCGTCCGAAGGGATTTGACGGGTCAAGGGGAGTGATGCCTTCGTGATACAGTGCGTCCTCAGCATTCTCCGTGTGTCAGTGCTTTCCGGAGGAATGCCAATTCAGTTGCCAGAGTTCGGTTCGCATGGGAAACCCCGCTCTCGCGTAGGAGATTGCGACGCTCGGCGGCTGAATGTGCTTTGGCTCCGAGATTGAAGAACTTTTTAGGAGGGTTCCTCTCCGTCGAGGGATTCGGTGTTATTGACCCAAGTATTTTGCCGTCCGTGCGTTAGCCCGCGAGGAGGCCTTCCATGAGAATAATATACTTTATTTTGTGGTGTGCAGTTACAACGCTATCAGATGTCGAGGTGTAGGAGAAACGATCATCATTTTACACAATGTATGATAGCATAAGGATTTAGACTGTTTGAAATATAAATGGGAAGTCTTTCTGCTGTACTTTCTAATCTCTATCCGAAGAACTGTGTTGGTGGATTCGCGTCGGAGTCACCTGTATGAGTTCCTTTTCGTTTCATCCTATTCAATTGAGATTCATAGATCGTGCTCAGAAAGGAACGTCGATCCAAAGCACGAAGGAGATGGTCTTTCATCACGCGTTCAAAACGCGCTCAGGTGTATATTTATAACGTAGATTTCCCAAGAGACGTCTCGCGGAATCTTCTCATAGAAACAAGCCAACGAATGCTCTGACTTCGCCCGTCGGACTGCTCTTCAGACCGAGGAAACCAATCCCAACCCGATCCGCACTTTCCATCCGGATGCCGCTGGCCTGTATCTTTTCGCTTCCCTCCGCCCTGCCTTTGGTGCTCGTGCTTCTCGCCCTGCTCGTCGCCTTCTTGCTCGACGCCAAGAAATACGCAATGGAAACCTTCCGCGTGCTTCGCCATCCCGCCCATCACACCACGCCCTCCCCCACCGCGGACGTCTTGGTCGATCCGTTCTCCGGCGGTTGGACTTCGAAATTGCCCCGCCACTCCCCGTCTTCCAACTGTTCGACCCTGTCCTCGTGGAAGGGAGCCACGAAACCTTCGTGCTGGTGGTGGGCAGACGCCAAGATCGAGACGTGCAAACCACCGAGGCAGAGAGAAGCCGAAGAGATGGTGATCCAGACGGCGGCGGTCATCAAGAGCAACCATGTGGTCAAAGACGAGCCACCGCCCGTCCCTCCGCTGCCGGCGGTGCCGTGGAAGGCGGAGCCGCTCGTCGAAATCCCCGCGTGGCCCATCGAAAAGATCGCGCCTCCGAAGCTGTGCACGGCCCCACCGCCACCCACGAGGCCGCCGCCTCCGCCCCCGCCCTCGCCCCCAGTGCCCTCCTCGAACGTGTCGCCCCTAACCCTCATCCCACGCCTCCCGGTCCCGGTGGAAAAATTAATCAGTTTCTACGAAGAGGCGAGTAGCGAGGTGGAGGACACGAGGAGAAGGGTGAGCCCGAAAAAGTGGAGGGATGAGGGAGAGATGGGTCTGTCGGAGGAGGAGGTGGCGGTCGAGAGGAAGAAATTGGCGGAAGAACCGAAGTGGAGGAAGGTCCATGGGGAGGGATTCGGGGAGGCGAAAAAGGAATTGGAAAAGGGAAGGATCGGAGGGAAGGAAGAAAGGAAGAGATTAGAAATACGATCGTTCGAAGATGATTTTAAGGAAGAAGTCAATGGAATTGAGGTTGTAAGTTGACTGGAATTTTGATATGTGGTTTCGGTTATGTCCGATAAATTAGTCCTACAAAATTTTTTCAACGTATTTTTAGCTATTAACGAAATGCGTTGTTTATTATTATCTTGGTATTGATCATAGAAATGTCGTTCTTTTCGCGGATATATTCATGAGTTCGTATTGTATTATGATTATCTATAATATTTTTATGATAAAAGGAAGATAAGATCTTCGCAGAAATTTCGTTTACACATTGCTCTTCTGATTTATCTTTGGCGATTATTGTTCAGGTGCAAATGTCACTTAGATTGCATATTTGAATTTGATGATTTTTTACTCATTTCAGCGGAAATCTTACGTATCTGAAACCGTGCTAATTTAAAGTGGTAAATCATTTGTTGTTATCTTCTGATTAGAGATATAATATTTGAGATAAGTATTATCCGCATTGTTACGTGTTGAGGTCAGACGAGGTCACATTTTTTTTAACACCCGAAGCTAATTTTATTAATTTATATATTCTATTTTACTCTCCTCCTAATTGAAGATTAGAGGAATCCATTTGATTAATTATATTTTAGGAATCGTTTGATTATAATTTTTGTTTAAAGGATATCGAAACAAATGTTTATTAACTTATTCTTCTCAGATACTAGCTAGTTATTTACTACTAGCTGCCCCACTGACTTTAACCAGTGGATTGAAATTTAAGTTATCAAGTAAGAGAAGCATGTTTATCCAATTTCTCTCATGGTGTTGCTCGTACGGCGAAATAGAGTCTTAGTGCTGTGTAATGTACTCGATTTATTTCCCTCAAATGTATGCCTATAGTTTCGCTAATGCAAGCACACTTGTACTCTCAGCCGTCCAGAGCAGAGAATATCGTTGAAAGATGAGTGAAGGGTTAATGAGACGGGAAAGACTAGACGTATGAAAAATATCTTCATGCTGAGGTAATTATAGCTTAAGATTTTCAGATGGGAACCCATAAATTTTAACGTTTAGCGTGTGCAAAGTACTACATGTTCAGAGCAAAACAGGGCTTCGTGGTGTTTGCACGCCAGTTGTCAGTACTGCAATTTTTATGCTTCTCTCCTCGAACGGCCTCTCTTAAATTGAGCTCCTTCATTATTTACTTTCATCATGCAAATTTCCTTCTCTGTCTCGAATCTTAAGCTCTTCGTTTGCGAAAAATATGCACCCGACAGCTCAACAAATGCGTGTGTGAAATTAATTGAGGAATTTGGATCGACTAGGTCTCGAAACGAACAAGTTTTACTTTTTCTAGTTAAGAAAACATCTTGATGATGATTATTACGGTAATGACTGTAGAATTGACTTCAATTACTTTCCTTTCTGTGTCCTTGACTAACCGCTCCGCAATAAGATTTATGGAGGGCATTTCTTACGAAGGTTTACACGGGTTACTCAAGTGCATTTCGTTAACGCCTTCGAATTTTTTTATTCATCGAAATTTTGCAAATCTCTCGAAGTTATTAGAGTAAACTCACCCGTTAAAAAAACTCCATACGATAAGCCGGTTGCATTTTACATATGCATATCTCTGGGTTTGAAAGTAGTTTTGACCGCCGAAAGCTGCGTAAATTAAATGTCTTGAATTTTATTTCAGCGATAAATCTTACTCGATATTTTCCTTTTTCCCTCTCGCCATCCAAAAAAATGACGGTATTTTTATTGTACATTATCCATTTTCAACAAGTAGAACTTTATAAATAATATCATTTGATCATATAAATGATTTCATCTACCGAAATCCCCTTTGATAAGATTCCTTCATTTTTGCTTTTTACAAATTTTGAAATTAATGTGCTGCAGTTTTATTTGTCGAAAATAGACTAAGAAAGAAAATAATTCTAATCACAATTTTATTGAATGCCTTTGATTCCGGGCTATAATAAAAGTTTTGTGACTTCTATCAATAGCTCTATGTGACTCAAATCTTTTTCCTCTGATCACAACAATTTCTATTTTTTACGATGAAATGCAGAAAAGGCTTTCGATTTATCCATACTCTCTTCCTTCATAAGTACCTTATCTTTACGAGAGGGTTTAATGTTTTTCTATTCCATTCCCTTCTTTTATTGTAAACCGATCTAACTTTTGTGCTTTCTGGTGTTATATAAGCACCTCTCGACCTTTATTCCCCTCTTCTCCATTTACCCCTTCATCATCTTCTCTGTATACCTTCTTGTTTTTGCTTACTCAATCTTAGTTTCGCACTAAGCGGTCTTAAGATCCCATAAGATCTCCGTCAATTTACTGCCAATCGAGTATCGAAATGGATTAAATGAAATCAACACGATCATCTTTTGCTTCTTGTTTATATAATCTCTAATTTTTATCCTTTTATTTCACAGTTCTGTGTTTGTTCTTTATGACCATTCAAGATATTACAGTAAAATCTCTAGTCTTTCGTCATAGTCTCTAAGAAAATAAACTTAAATGTTAAATTATATTTTGTCGCATGTGTAAGTGTCAGGACAATGAAATGATCTTATTTTTTTTTATGGACAACTATATCCTCATTTTAATTTGAAGGTATAATTTGCAATTGAAATTATTTTATTCTTTATTTAAATAGTTTTCCTATGTTATAAATACACATTTTACTGGTTTAAACTTGTCTCGAGTCTGAAGGAATTATAAGGCAGCTTATGAATTTTTAATATGAAACTCTTTGGTGAATAATTGTTCTATAGATAATTACGTAATAAGTTTGGTCCCAGAGCGTTACTTTTATGAACGTTAAATTCCAAGTCTTCGGTAGTGAAAGTATAATGATAATGTACACCTTTCTTTACATGTTCCTCTATTGCTACGATGTACCTCTAGCTCCACATACACAAAATATCTCAAGGAAGAAGTAGGTATCCATCTTTCATGTGGATTAAATCATCGAATTACATTTTTCGCCCTTGCGTTGAATTTGTGGAGAAATATTTTGTTTCTCAAACATGAATTCCCGTTAGAATGGAGTATTTCGTGATTTTATTCCCGTTTTTCGGAGCGGTCTTTGCATTAAAACGGGATTTCTTGGCGATACGAAATATTACCGAAGATCTTTTCGGCAATCAAGAAAGGGCACTTGTCAGTCCTTGACAAGGCGTGACGAAAATTTCCTGCTTGGTAAGGACGGGTATTTTTAGGTTTGCAATTACCGTCATCGTTTTATTGAGCTGAAATAGTACCTTCCAGTTGGTGTATCGTGAAATTAAATCGGCATAACTGTGATTGTAAATTATTCATGAACGCCAACTGCAATGTTGCTTATAGCATTGATTCCATTTTAAGTTTATTTCCAAATTATTATTGCAAACCAAAGGAGGTGGAAACTTTGTCTTAATTAAAACGCGAAATTTTAATCGACTACTCATCAAACATCAAATATGCCTCATTTATTAGTGCACCGTCAATTACATTAATATTTTTCTACTTATTCTCATACATAAATTTATTTTAATAATCTTCAACTGCTCTCCTTTTATGCTGAATAGCGAAGTACAGACAACTGAAAAATATTTTCGAGCTCGCTCCAATTCTTCCGTCTTCAGGAAACTCATTTTTCGTAACGTGTGCATGCACTCCAACTTAAAGCAAAATACCACTCTTCTCAGAGCCTCATAAATATTCCCTTTCGATTCATCCATATCAAACAGTTTTTTCGTATCTTCCTGCTGGAGTGAATCTGTGCTGAAAAAACCCAATCGACTCGGAGTTCATGGCAACTGGAGGGAGACCGCCTCACATAATGCGTCGATGAAGTTTTCTCCTTCGTCTGGAATTTTTTGTCTACGGGACGGTTTTATATTCCGGTGCATTTATCCGTACCTTTCATAATTTTAAACCTCACGTTTCATGCATTTTTTTCCTTCCACCATTACCGAATGGTTCTCAACCGTCGGTACGTTTGTATCGTCGCAGCCTACTTTCTTTTTGTCATTTACGGACGCCGGTACAGATTGGGAATTACGCGTAGTTTTCTATTCGAGGTCTTTCGAGAGCAAAATAGATCGCGAGCTGTTATCGCGACGCGGAAATTTTTCACCATTAAGGACACCGACGAGGAGTATCTCGGCATATGGATGGAGTCTGCACTAGTGGCTCGTTTCCTAAGACATGCGCCTCCGTTAGGGCCTAAGTATGGTCCCACATGCCTTCACCTTTTATGTCACCCCGTTAATCGTGCCTCGGTCCGGTAGAATTGGTATTACGTGTCCATATAATTAGAGGAGTCACTGTTTACTTTCCGGCGAAAGGAGAGTTGTGGTACCGCTTTTAAACTGGCGCTACTATTTATATTGCATTCGTTAAATTATTTATTCATATTGGGAATATTCATACGCTTGGAGTATTTATACTTACTTGGATTTTAAAAATAACAAAGATTAAATTTAATAGGAAATATAATGATAATTATCTTCTCTACGTAATAGGTATTATCATATCCTACTAATTAATTGAAATAATAGTTTTGCAATCTAATATTTTTCTACTGAAATGATATTTTGAAAGTCACTAGTCAATTGGATGACAACAGATATGCTAACAGTTGTTTCTAATAGTATCGACAAAGCCTAATTCACCGAAATGTACTCATAGTATCGTATATTTATTGTCATATTATATATTTACGACTGTATAAAGAAATGTCAACGATCGAAAGCATAAGATAAGTATAAAGGAACGAAAAATCTCTCTTGCTTGTATGATTTTCTGAAAGCACTGTCACTCGCAGTAATTTACACTCTTTTTGACAATTGTTGGATGAAAGACGAAAATTCGTTTCAATGGATGAAAGTAGTTCGCATAGTGAATAGCGTTGGACGACAGTGGGCGTTCCCTTCAGCGGTATCATCCGAGTGATCCCATTGATATCCGTGTCACTCGAAACAAACAGGTTCTCAGCTGAACTCGAGAAGAAGCGACCATTATTCGCACACTTTTTTTACCATCAAAATGGTCTCTAGTGCACTTGGTGTGACCGGTCTCTCCCATGCATTGGTTAGCTCTTTTTACATATTTGGATTATCGGGGAAACGATTCTCATGGAGTGACTGAAAGTAGGATATGTTTTGTACATCCATTTAGCTTTTGCTTGCGAATACCTTACCTCATATGAGTATCGTTTATTTGAAAGTCATTCTTATTTTTGTATCGTAGGAGTTTTTAGGTTGTTACAAGAAATATATTTGCGATAGATTCTGCGAAATTCATTTATTAGTTGTCGCACGTAATATTTTGGTGTCTGCTTTTTTTAATAAGAAAGACATTTCGTTATTTTTTAAGAGTAAATCCAATGTCATTTCTTGTTAATTTTAAAGAATCTAATTATTACTTCTATTGTATATGACGTGAGGATGATTTTGAGAACCGTAATTAATGCTTTTTTACGTAAAATTATCTAAAGACTTTTCCAGAAAATTGTACTGCTTGATTGACAAAATTCCTTCTGTAAAATGACGTGTTGAAACACTATAAATTTAACTTTATTTTTATCGTGAAAAATGATAAATTCAAGCTTCAAAGAATACAGTTGAGTTTTATATCTTTAGGTGGCGAATCAGTAATTTTAATATAACTCCCGTATTTATTTTATCATTTCATTTATCATTATTCGATACTTCATAAGCTTTATTTTTAATATATTTCTTTTAAAATTAAAACTGGTTGGTGTGATGGTATGTTATCTTTATATTGAATAAAATGGGCTATTAAACGACTAAAGAAATTCTTGAATGCAAGTAGTGACCCATAGACAAAGTTTATATCCAGTCTGTAACTCCAACTCTATCTAAATCATCGTTTTCATAATTTAAAAGCACATAATCATTTTTTATATTAAACTTTTTATTTCATAAAAATTTCTACAGTTTTCTTGTCCAATGAATTTAAAATAAATATTATATATTGTGTTTCTTGCAGGAAAAAATTCTCTCTCAATTAAAGGTTGGAAAACATCCCTTCAAAAACCCGTTATGTTCCGATTTCTCGCAAGGAATTTTATTTTTCTTGTTCCATTGATGCACGAGAACACCTCTGCGTATAATATACGACCATTAGAAGAAGACCCATAGGTATTTCCAAAGCGTATCATTTCGCGTTCATTCATCATGTCCGAGATTCGAGAAAAAGCCGTGTGTGTAAACAGCGTTTTATTCCACCTCGTAATCAACGGAAGGGATCATATTTTTTTATTCCGCTGTATAAATAACTGGCGGTCGATCGCTAAGTTGTTATCCGAGAGCACGTTTTGAAGAGCGATTTTTCTCCGTTGCAGGTCTTCTTCCGTGCCGGAGTCCTCGGCCACCTAGAAGCCCAGAGAGACGAGAGGCTGCAGGACAGAGTGGTGAGGCTCCAGGCGAGATGCAGGGGATACTTGGCGAGGAAGCACCTGGCCAAACTCAAGGTGAGCCCAAAAAAATAATCCGAGTCCCCTTATAGATTGGACTCGGATGTTTAGCTTTAAATTGATGGTGCCCGGATTTCCTGAACGCCTCCTTCTTCAGGGGATGCCGACGTTTTTGCAGATTGATGAATGGCTTTCCGCAGTGGAAAAGTCGGGAGATTCGCAGTATGTGATTTGATTGAATAACGCGATCCTAATTATGTTTCGATGGCTGAGATCGATTAAGAGTTTGTTTGTGATTTTATTGGAGTTCCTCGGAAACTGTCAGTGCTGGTTTTCCGTAGCGAGATAAATGTATTTCGCGTTAATATTTATTCCCGAAATCTGATTTAATGAACGGTTTTAAACGGGAAGCGGTTCCGATAATTTTTAAAATTACGAATGGGCTTAAGTTGTAACTGCTGATCATTTTGGAACCTCTACATATTTAATTCATTCATCATTTTTAATCAGTTGTAGATAAATAGGATTTACTAAAAAAAGGTAATTTTTAATGTATAAAATATAATAGAAAAAAATGTGATGCTAGGAGTGAAATAGTATAACGCTCTGCTCTTGTAAAAGGATCTTTAGCCAACATTAAATTTTGAAATATGAACGAAAATAATTTATGAAAATATATATGAAAATAATTTATTTCACTCTTCAACAATAAAAAATTTACATTAAAAGAGAAACTCAGTAAATACTATATTATAGCAATGAAATATTCATTATGAAAAAATTTAGTCAAGCTCATCAAAGGCAAGTCATCAAATCTCTTAACTTCTTTTTGATATAATGATCGTAATTGAAAATATCCGTGAGCGACATTTCACTTTCCTCTCGCTTTACTCTTCGTATCACTTTCCTTTGTTCTCGTATCCCCATTTGGCATTAAAATGCATTTCTTTGCAACAGGTCCAGGACATGGCGGTCAGGTGCATTCAGAGGAACGTACGTCGTTTTCTCAGCGTGCGTGATTGGCCTTGGTGGAGACTGCTGGTGCGGGTGTCTCCGCTGCTCAACGTGCATCGAACCGAGGAGCAGCTGAGAGCACGTACGGAAGAGTTGGAAGCGATGAAGCTGCGTCTGGAGCGACTGGAGTCCGAGAGAGCTGGACTCAAGAGGGACAAAGACAAATTGGAGGCCAAGGTGAAGGATTTTTCCATTTCAACAGCTTTTACTTGGCGCGGATGTATTGAAGTTAGAAGGCGCGTAAGATTACGTAACGAGAATTATATCGATTCCCCTTAACTCTCCGATTTATAGAAGATGTATTAGTTGGCCACTTTAAATTATCAACGATAAGTTTATCCTTGTTATGTTTTACTTTCTTGGACAGTCTACTATCTTTCACGATTAAAATTATTCATCCTTGGTGAAAAGTTGAAGTTGAGGAAGAAATGGAATATTTTCGGGTTTATAAGGTTACTAATTAATTTTATTATACTTCTATTAATTTTTCTGTGAGTCATCATGATAAATATTGATATTTTTCATAAATAGTTCGAGGAATTTATTTCGATTTATAAGGAAAGCGATGTAAAAATGTTCATCAATTGATGCAAAGATTAGCGTAAAAAGTCTTACTTCGACTTTATATACGTACATCATTGAGTTTGCATAGCAACGCTTAGTGTCCAGTTTTGAATCCTGATTAAAGCGAGGTAATTAACTTTATTTCATACGAGGTATTTGCTCTCTACAAAGAGAAAAATTTGAAAAATAAAGGTTTGACGTTATTCATCATTAAAATAGCAATTCTAAATTGTGATAGGTATACCTGCGCCCTAATAACATGCAACCCGCAACACCGTTGGGAGCTCATCTATCTAGCAATAAGTTAAAAGTTTAGAGGCGTTGTTAAATATTAACTACGTATGAATTTCACGTAAAATTCACTCATTAATTTTAATATATTTCAAATATGCAAGGGGCTGCGAAAATTTTGAGAAATTATTCTTTTTTATGCAAAAGCGAGCGTAGAAACATGAACCTTCTTACGTATGACTTTTCCTAGAAATACCATTGGGTATGTTATCAATTAATTGATATTTTGGTGATAGAAATTCGAGAAACACTCGTTCACTTGTAGCTGATGTTCGGTTTGAAATTTCATCTACGTTTCTGCCATTATCTCTCCACCCAATAATCCTTCTTCCTTGAGCAAACATTTATCTTTCATTTTAGCAGTATTTCGGCAATAAAAGGTTTCCTTCGTTCCATCCCTCAAATAACTTTAGTACCGCATATCTTCTCCAGCCTCAGGCATTTCTAAATTCGTGTAGCGATTTCAACGAGGTTCAGAGAACGCTATCCTGGCTTTTTGATTTCTCCGCAGATGCCTCTTGTTCCATTATTAGAGTCGAAAATGTGTGTTTTTCCCTCACTTTACACCCCCGTCCCAGTCTATTCCTCTCTACTTACATTAGCCTTATTTTCCATGAACTTTTCTCGAATCTATCGCCAGGAAGAAGAGACATATAGATGATTTTTTGTTTCAAATACACCCACCTTTTCCTTCGAGTCACAAAATATATCATTCACATGACAAAATAAACGGTATTCCAGTTCCCGTTCGGTCTTAATGAAACTTGTCGTCCTTCTAAATAAAGCTGTGAGGTAGCTAAAAGTATATTTTATTTTACCGTGCATAATTTATGACGCAGGATGTTAAAATTGCTCCGGTTGCTTTTTTTTAATCACAACCCCTTTTAAGCTTTACCAGTCCATCTTAGTTCATTCTTCTAACATCTCGTGGTTTTTAGGCTTAATATCTCTCGTAAGGAATATGTAAGATACTTTTAGTTACTTCACGAGAAAAGTTTTATAATTCCGTAAGCCTGATGTATGTAATTTATCGTCTCTTCGTAAGCTGACGTTACCGGTTTCGAACTTTCCCTTCAGCTTGTCCTTGGAGGGACAGGAAGACAGCCAGTGGTCATTTCAGTAGGCGCTATTTTGGCATCTTGCCTCGAACCGCTCCGATGTCCAATGGAGGAGAAATGGGATTGTTCTTTTTTTCAGCCGACGCGCAGTCCATGCGTAAAAAGGCGGAATTCAAAAGCGCTTTAACGGTCTCCTCTGCTCTTGGATATAGTCTTTCAGAGATTTTTATAGCCCGTCGCGGACTGTAGAAATGTCATCCATACGAAGAGAGTAACAGTACACCTTTATAAGAATCTTAGCATAAGACCTATGGTCTTATTTGTGTACATTTATTGTATCTCTCGTATTCGCCACGATGGTTTAGTCTATATAATAAGTATTCTCTTTTCTTTATGTTTATATTCCTGCAAAGTTTGCAAATTTTTAACATTCCATGACGAAATAGATTAGCTTAAATATATCTATCGAATGCTCCGTTAGTCTACAGATATATTAATATACAATATTTCAGATTCCAAAGTATCTCACTTTAACTCCAGTATATTACAGTTATTTTGTTAACAGTTTATGGAAGTTTGATATTATTTTTTAAAAGTAAGTATCCAAATAGATAAATGGCTGAGAGTAAATTCAGGTAGTATCTAGTTTGTGACAACAGAGAAAAACTCGGGTCATAACCTATGAAAACGTAAAAAGTGAAGCCATTCTATTGACATAAAATGCTTGTTTCGAAAAAAAAATTTGAGATTATCAATTTGACAGAATTTTCTTGTTATTTCATTCAATCCATTTCTATATTTTATTGCTCTGGATCTTGCTTATTTTAGAATTTAGATACCTCAATTATGGTTGATCAAATGCCTAAGTAGATGATTACTTTCCATCCTGGACTTTTTCTATTAGTTTGCAAATAACAGCTTCAATTCTTTATTAGTAACGTTTGCAACAGAGAGAAGACGTTTGTTACTTAATTTCCCCATTGATCTTGATGCTTTGAAAAAATAGAGACAATAAGTCTCGACTTTAGTGGTTATTTACGTGCACTTTTACCTTCGGAATCAAAACAACTTGAAGAGGGTATTCGCGAAAAGCATCAATAAATAGATGCCTTTTTATACTTCATTTGGTAAGTGTAAATTTAGTGTTAGGGCATTTGATCGGATGGAAAAGAACGGCAAGTATTTCAATGGTCGAGCGATAGCGTAAGGGGGCACTTGAAATCTCATGCGGTAACAGTGAAAGATGTGACGGGAAGCTCTTCGCAGAAGTGAGGGCTGTCCACGGCAAGAGAAAGGTTTTAGAGGGGGAAAAGAACCTTGGCGTCATCCCTTTTGCTTTTAAATATAGGCCAGTGGAGTTTTGTGTCCCCAGCATCCTGGGTTGCGGGGGCGATGGGGAAGATACGTCTTTTCGATAGAGGGCGCTCAACCTCCTGCCGTCTCTCATTTCGTCTGCCAAAAGGAATGAGGAACAATGCCGATCGCTTTTTGTTTCTTTCGTTGCTTTCGCCCTTTGGAGAATGTTTCACGGGTGAATCTTTAAGACGATTTATCGAATCTTATAGCTAAAATATACGCTTTTTATGATAATGAACTTTCTATCGCCGATTGACTGAACAATTGCACCACGAGTCCAAGCTACTATCCAAGCTGTATCTACAATATATTAACGTGTTAGGTTCCCGCGTATTATTTAATTTGACGGTAATTCTTTATCATTATTTTTTGATCATTATATTCGCACCCTAGCAGATTTGATCATAAATAATGGATTATACCCATATTTATTAGGATGCAAGGTAGAGGAAAAATATCTGTAATTTACTTTTCCGCTATCTTTTTCTTAGATTAGACGGATTTTAAATGAGTTATAACGCATAGTATTTTATTGAATTCCTTTCCTTTTGAATTCAATTGAAATTATTCTGTGGGTGATTGAACTACACAGAGTAGTTCCACCTTTAGATATTCGGGGTCAATGAAGGAATGCAGAGGTTAATCACCTCACTCAGCGTCTGTTCCATTCTCTTTTTGTTAGCTGTTGGTGATGAATCGTACGCACTAATTTCAGATTTGATTTTATACATTGGAAACCGTTAAGTTTAAATAGCTGTCTTTGAACCTAGTTAAAGCTTTACCGCATATTTTCAATAGATACATATTCTGAATAAGATACATTGATGATTCAAGGAATGACCAGGAATATTAGCTTTTCTATTACATCAGGTCATAGGATAATGAGTTATTGTAATTTATGGTAAAAGAGTTGTATAGGAGACCAAGCTAACTCCTTTTTTCGAAATAAATAAGAGCATAATATTTATACATTATTCAGTTGTATATCATTTGTTTGAAGATATCAGTATGTATTGAATTGATCAGCGTTTTGCTATGCAATATCTACGTCTCGATGCAGTAGCTAGAGTTAGAAATAGAGAAATGAAAATAGTTTTGCGTTTTAGTTTCCTGTTTTCAGCTTAATCTGGTGAAAGATTTGCCTAAAAGATTTTTGAACAGTAGTTTGAAAAGGAAATCCGGTGTCGTAAAAAAATATTTGGAAATTGTTACCCCTTTAATTGAGGATCAAATCATCCCGTTAAGATAATTTAATTTGGAGATAATACTTCTAATCTTCTTTCATATTATATATGAGACTACAATTCTTATCTTTTATTATATATAATTCTCACATAAACATCTGTCAATCCATTTCTTATTTTTTGCATTTGCTCAACTTTTTCCATTGTCCATTCGCTCATCCATCTTTTAAAATAGAAACTCCCTACGTCATTCGTCAAGGCTAACGTATTTACTTCTTCGCAAAATCACCTCCTACGCAATTTATTGCCGTTCGAGTATACAGATAAAAAGCAGTCCGAAAGATAGGAAACAGCCGCTCTTCCAACACGTTTCCTTCATCTACTGAAGTATTCATAGACTCCCAAATGACTTTGCTTGCAACGACAGCCTCTGCCAATTCATTTCCGTTCTCATTCAGACTTTTCATCCCAATCTTTTCATACGTTTCCAGTCGACACAATTTATTTTTCCTTTCCTCATCGGAGACCGAAATATCAGAGGTGGAAATGAAGCGGTTATTTATGTTCGAGAAAAAGCAGAGGAAATTCCTCGCAAACTGTTTGTTTTTCAGTCTCGTTGTAGCAATTCTGTCGTTTCCAAGGAGCAGGTGTCGAAATCTCGATGATGATACGTATATCACTGCAATAAAGAACCATTTCAACCTCTGGAATCGATACTTCTACCGACCAAAGTACGTTCATATTTCGGTATTTCTTTGATATATTATTTTTTAAGGATTTGCAACCATTGGCGTGAAGAGTTTATACTTGAAGAAAAAACATTTACTTAGCTGAATGGCTTTAAATTTCTCTCAGAATCTTGTTAACCGTCGCATATAATCGCGTTGATGTCTTAAAAATGCCTGGATAATTAAAAAAACCCTTTATATCTTAGTAATTGAGATCAACTTTATCAAGCATTGAAACCCATAATTTAGATTACGTAGATAAGAGAAAGTTATTATGAAATACCATTGTGCCCTCAGTTTTTTGCGTAAAATCATCTACTTTTCCTATGCTTTGAATTACTTTCTGTTTCATGTATGAGGTAGTTCCTCAAAGTTTGTGAGTGTTCTTCCCTCTGCTACTTTTATTTGCCTCTTAATAACTCTGAACTCACTTCCATAGGAGATACTCTTTTTATTTCGCTGCCCTCTTGCAAAGCGCATTAAACACACCAATGACGCCAACTGCGGCAGTAGGTTATTATTTCTGGAAGCTCTCCGTACCTTTTTATTTTTGTTGAGGACCGAAGGTTATTTCGCACGCATAGTAATTATTTCTGGGAAAGATACTTCCTCAGAGGATTCATACTTTCATAAACATATTGACATTATTCTTAAATAATCGATGGGCATTATTTTCTTCTATAAGGAGATAGTTTAATTTAAATTTCTATAAAGAGGAATTTTACTTATTATACACTTCGAGAGAGTTTAAGGAAGCCAATTTTATATAATATATATTGGTGTTTAATAAATTAGGAATTTTTTAGTTTGACTTGAACTAAGAATACTTAACTTGACATTTTTCTTTGTACTCCGCTCATATAACGTATTTTCTTCTGATATGAAAGTTACGGAGTTAAATTCAAATGATGGAATAAATCATCTTGTTTTTTTTTAAAAGTAAATTGAATTTGTATATTCTGCATTTGGACATTAGAAGAGATGAACTTCAAGGATAAGCATAAATGCTGAACGAATCCATCTTTTTAATCGAAGAGATAATCCTCATTGGTTATTGATGCAGTTCAATATCAGGACGTGCATAATGATGCAGCCAATTTCCTCACAATATCTGCCATTGAGGAAAGACTTTTGTAATCGATACTGAATTTGCTTACGTCTTTCTGGTACCGAGTATATCTCTAGACAAGATTATTTCATAACTCTCCACATGCGTTCAGTCTCATTGAGTGCGAGAATTCATCCGGAAAACATCGCCAGCTAATGTCAGCCACTGTAGAGGCTATTTTCCCATTAGTCATACTTTTTCTAGTTTCTAATTATACTCCAACTACTCCGTTTAAATGTTCATTCTGAGCGTCGGAGAGGTTTTGAAGCGAACATTATTATTATCTCACTTCCGATTGAATCCTTGATCATCTGTCAAAAGTGAATGGACACCCGTGTAATCGAAATTCGTTTTCTACAATTAGTTCAAAATCATTGAATTATATCAAAATAGCGTTATAATTTAATCAAATAATAACATTATTTTGTGATGTTAGTGCGTTGCTACTTGGGAAGTTAAAAAGATTTGAATTGTATCGTTCCTCTTAATTTGAAATATTAGTTGAAAATGATTATGAATAGAGAGAAGAGATAAAAACCTTAAAATTTCCTCTAAAGTTGGTCCATTAATTTGTTAAATTCAAGGTTATGAATTTTAATCCATTTATCATCTTCATATTAAGATAAAAACTTCTTTTCATTCATAAAGAAATTCATACCAATAAAATAGTTATATTTGAACCCAAGTTTGGAAATTTTCGTTCTAAATAACGTCGAACAGCTTTTTTTAATAACGTTTTCGAGTATGATCAACTAATACGATTTCATCAATATATATTTCTAAGCTAAAAGTATTCCATTAAAATTATGAGACTTCGTCCTAGAGTATGCTATCAGCTATTGCCATCCATTCTGTTTCGGAATTTTTTTTTCTCCTCTTCTAACTTCTGTTCAAGTCTTAAGTTCTCTCGCCTCTGTTAAATTTTGTTATATACCAGGTTGATGGATTTTTTCTATATAGTCAAGAGATCTTAATAATATGCACCAGAAAACATTCCGTAGTTTCATCTGCGGGTGAGACTAAATGAATTGGGTAGGGGAAGAGGTAAATTAGTCCGAGGGGCTTCCCCTCTGGGATCCCAGCCAGCTCTCGCATCCTTTAAACTCTGTTTCTTAGAGTAGTAAGGCTCTAGCCGGGGTCTATATCCGGCCTCCCACTAAAAACAAAATAAAACGCCAGCTAAAGGGCGGAGGGATTGGGAATGTGCAAGAAGACTCGAGGGAGGTGCAGAGTGAAGAAATTGGGTTAAGATATATTGGAATGTAGTTTCCATTATGTTAACTATGTAATACAATGAGCGGTGGGGTGAATCTGCACAATGAATGGTTAAAAATAAAGGCTCGAAGAATCTCGCTGGTATTCCGTTCTATGAGGTAACGCGGGATAGAATTTCTTGAATTGGAATCAGCTTCTATAAATGTCCAAATTTTATATTTGTATGAATGATGGGTACTGCTAGGAAAGAATGGATGACAGTGGCTCTTATATCTTCCTAATTTTGTTGTTTTAAGACATTTATAAACATATTTTTTATTCGTTAGTCTTCAAACTTACGGTTTAAGTTCTAACGTTAACTGATGTTCTCGTTACCTAGACATGGAGATCATATTCCTGTAAATTGTTGAATATTTTGTCTATTCACCTTGGCGAAGTTTCTTGTTTATATAGAGGGAAGTTATTAGATCCTCACACAAACCACTAACCATCAAGTTTGGTGAAACAGGCATGTTTAGTTTTATAGCTTACAATACTATACAGCTCTTTGAATATAATGCTCCGGAGGTTTATGGGAAATTTTTTTTATTTAACGAGTTATTTTTCTGTAAAAGACTTCCTCTTTTAATTTCCTAGACGATGAAATATATTAAATTAAATTATAATTAAATACGTTCACCAAGGTCTGCGAACAAGAATTTCCGTGGAGTTACTTTTAAATGTTTAATTCTATACTCACTCGAAAGTGGAGTTTCTCCTAATCGAGTTTAACCCTATCATTAAGTTTCTACCATTGTGAGCTAAGAACTGTGGAAGGATGGAACTATCTTTATTTTATCTAAGTTTTATGACTGGAATTCTCTTTGGATATTCAAACATAGAGTTCTGGAAAGTGATTCGTTGATGTTCAAATACATATTATGCGCAATTTCGTCCTGAAACAGAACTGTAACAGAATGTAGCTTTCATTATGTACTTATTGCACGTAAAAAATAAAGAACCCATCAAATAAAGGAATGAGTTGGGTCAGTCAGGATTTTAGGAAGGTAGACAAGGTGAGGGCATAAAAAGCCAAGGCCGACGAATGAAGGCCACTTGGCAGCGTATATTCGGAAAGGAGCGTTTGCAAAAAAATTGGATCGCAAGCAAGTGCACGTCAGACTACAATTGTTTTTCGGAGAGAAAAAGGGAATAGAAGGTAGGTGAGAAAGAGGGGCGAGTGGGGAAGAGGGGTGGCATAGGGGAGCCAGAGCTCTTGGAAGAGGAGTCTTTTTCCGCTTCGCATCGCGGATCAGTGCTGCTCCTTGTCCGAAAATGTGTCAGTAGACTCATCGGGTCTCTCCTAGGCGTCGGCGATGAGATTGGGCGTCCAACTTGTTGAATGAGAGCAGTGGTGGGGGAAGCGTCGGAGGGGAGTGTCTCCCCCTCGCTTCCACCCCCGCACCTCCGCCGGGCGCCGCTTCAAGACGCGATCGCGTCCTCGGGGGAAATGGTTGTCCGTCGGAAGGAAGAATCGGGGAGGTCCTGGGGGCTCCTGGGAGATGGTGAAGTTTCTCATTAACCATGGTGGACAATTTTGAAAGTGGTCTTAGAGTGAAGAAGAAGAACGTGGATTTCAATCTTTTTAATATTCTCGAGTTTCTTTGATAGCATCCTATTTATACCGTGATCATCTCTTCAAGATATCTATTCGAGTGGTGTTAAACTCTAAGCTTATACTCTTTTCTTCGCTTTTGATTTATTGGTGATATAGCCTTGTGATATACTGTCGCAGTTTTAGTGATTTACTTAAGGTTGTGATTACTTAAAGCCGATTAATCCCTTCTCCGTCCGGATTTTTACCCGGCAACGTGTGAATCATTCGCTATCTGAAGATCCGCTGCCAAAATGCTTCCTTTAGTCGACCCGATGCCCAGCATCACCCGCAGACCTCCCAGACCCTACGCTAAGAGGTCCGCTACCATCGCCAACCTCCCGCAAAGCAGCCCCTCCCGGAGAACTTCCTTTCCGCGGCTTACACCGCCACCTCCCATCAAGTCCTCATCTCCAGCGCCACAGAGGGTTCCTTCCGATCATAGATTGTCCTCACCCGCACCGGGATATAGATATTCTTCTCCTGCACCAAATCGCGGCACACCTCCGCCTACAACGTACACCGACAGAGGAAGGTCGATGACACCATCCAGAAGTATCGGAGGAGGAAGGTTCTTACCACTCTCACAGTCATCATCCACCGAATCTTTCAGCAGAAGAATTTTTCCCCAACAAGGGGTGAGGGCCGGCAATGTCGTGGGAGTCGCCCATGGAGAACCCGTCGTATTCGACGCAGCCATGAGTTTCCTTCTGGGGAGATCCAGCCCCATGCCGGGGTCAGGGTCCATCCCTGTGAAGCAAGCGGTGAGACCATTGCCTTCCCATCAGATGCCCGAAACCGTTTCTTCCGCGCTCTCCAACAAAATAGCGGACTTCCTCAAGAGGACCGACCACGTGATGGACGAATGGAAGAGGCTGGGACGCAAGGATCCTTCAGAAGTCGGAGGGACGGTAGGAAGATCCAGGAGCATGGCCAACATTGCCATCAAGAGCGCCTTGCGGTACGGATCCGAGTGCAGAAGCGTCCGGAGTGCGAGGTCCATGTCGAGGACGTCCATGGGGTCTTCGGACGACTGCATATCGATGTCGGAGCTGGGAGAACTGGAGGAGGTGGCCGAAGAAGATGAGGTCCCTCCGCTTCCGGAAGAGTGCGAAGCAGTGAGGATGATTGTCCCTCTGGATAGGTGTACCCCAGTGAAGCTGGAAAGAACGCCTAGTAGCATCTTCAAGTCCATTATCAATGAGGTTGCGACGCGTATATTTTTGGAATCGGAGATGCGACTTCGTGAATTCGATTTCTTTTTCTCGAATTCGGAATGACAACACCTTTGTTTTGAAACGCTCAAAGTGCTGCTAACCACGAATTCTCTTTGTAGGGATTGCTTCTAGTGTGGCGTTCACATTGCACAGCTCTGCAGAAGATTTTTGGGGAAAAACCGCTTCATTTACTCCGCTGGTTTCCTGTTTTGAAGGAATTTTTCAGTTTTCTAACTGCGTGATGTGTTGCTATTAGTTCGCACATATTTTTTTGAATGTTTTTTTCGGCAATATTATAACAGTAATGATTATTATAAGCGAAGATATAAACTTGTTATATTTTCGTCATTTTAGTATTATTTACTATTAATACAGTTTTTAAATAATACTTTGACACATTAAATACACTTAACATATTTGATGAACATTTATTTATGGAAATTCAGAGTGGCTTTTTTTTGTTTTTGTTTTTTGCCTGAAACAGGACTACAATTGAAGATTAACAAAGATAAACACACTTTAAAATACATCTCATCCTAATATTATGTATAGAAATATTTATATATAAGTCTGAGTTGAGCTTGCTTACTATTAATTGTCATTCATCCAGGAGGATCTACCAGCATAATACCAGCCTTCTATTTAGTTTAACACCAAAACTCCTTGTATAGACAATAACTGTTCCTCTTTAATTTATCCAATTGTTATTGCATCCAATCCTGATTTTAATTTAATTCTCTAGGTACTTTAATGGTTTAAAAAGTATGTAATTGCATTCAAACCCTTATAATTCATTAGAAATTTTATGCAGATACTATATTCATATTTTATGTTACCTATCAGAATTACTGCTTCAATAAAGTATTTCTTTGGATACCCAAAGTTTTATCAAATCTCTTTTAAGTGATGATTATATTTTTCAATTTTGCCCCTATTTTTTACATAGAAAAGTTTCCAGTTAACTTTGATTTCAAAATTTTAGGAATATTTTGACAATAAATTGTTTAACCAAAAGCGTTTTCCTAAATCATTTTGATTTTCCTCAGCTCACGGAAATGACAGCTGATTTGGCAGAAGAACATACAACATCTACGTTAGCTGCTGAAAGACTTGAAGCAGAAGCAGCAGAAAGAGTCAGATTGGAAAAAGAACTACAGGAAGTTCAGGTGAGATACATTTTGAATAATAGAGTTAATGAATACATAGTTTTAATGTTTAAATCAAATAATGCTATACTTATTGATAAAATATGTTTGGAGTAAAATGAGGAGGTGGAGTGCATTCAAGACAAATTACAATATGATTGGTATTTATTTTTATGTTTCTTTTTCTAAACATCTCTCTTTTTGCTGAGTGTGACTTATATTTTTCTTGCCATCAAGTATGGATTCTAATTTATATTTAAATAAAAGGTATCAGCTTGTGATTGACTTATGAGACCTTAGAGATCTTATATTTATGAGATTTATCAATGTGCATTATGGCAACATTCTGTGATTTTCATAAATAATATAGGATAGGAGAAAGTTCCTGGATACAAATCCTGAGAATATAAACTTAGTGAATCCTTTACAAGTAATCAATACTGGAAAAATGTATGGAGTGATCCATGATTGACAACATATTGATAATTATTTGTTCACAATTTTGCTTTTATTCATTAATCATTTATCTGAATCATTATATATTTTAATATAACAGATAATATATCCTTGAGTATATTGATAAATGAATAATTTCCTTTAATAATAGGGAAAGAATAAGCTCCTGCAACAATCATCAGAGCGTTTGGAAATGGAGTTACTAATAAACAGAGCAGCAGGAATGAATGGAGATGTGAGTGGTGGAGGAAGACTAGGAGATGATGATGAGGATATTGATGAAATGGATGGAAATGCTGGTATGGTTTACAAGCAGCGCTATGAGCGTGCTGCCAGAGAGCTTGAATTTGCCAAGCGCAGACTTCAACAGCAACATGAGGATGACTTAGAACAGTTAGTTGGTCTGAAAAAGCAGCTAGAAAAGAAGGTAAGCTTTATTTTATATTGATGAAATCTTACAGATCAAAATTTGTTCATTTATTTTTTAGTTAAATGTGTATGAAATATTTTTAGTTATGACAGCTTAAAGATATAATTTTGTTTTCATTTCAGTCAGATTTGTTTAGATGTTTATCAGATTTATTTCCATATGCATAGAATAAAAAATGTCTTGTTCAATATAAACCTATAATGCATGGTTCAAAGACTGATAAAATAGAGTAGCAAATTGTTCATAAATTATATTGTATTTAATACATCCCAATCTGGAGAAAGCTAGATGTTCTACACATCATTTTTGATGTCCTTTTCATTACTAGGTTTTTATGTATATGTATTGAGATATTAGGAATATTTGGCAAATTATACATTTATCTATTCATTGGAACAAATTAAGTTAGTTCTGCAAGAATTATAAATGTGTTATTAGGCATTGTTCTTGAGTATTTTATAAACCTGAGTCATAAGCTCTAAGTCAAATATATTTTATATTGCTTTATTATTCTTATGATCCCATCACTTATTGTATCAATAGAATATGTGGATAAAAATTCAATTCTTGGAGATCAAGTTTGAGACTTACATTTTAATATATATCTCAGTCATATATTATCACTTTTTGCTGCAAAAAATTTGGTTCTAATATTGCATGAGAAATTTAAATTCATGTTTAGTATAAAAATGATTTGGTTATATTAAATTCTAGGCATGTGTTACATACCAATATTGAGTTAAATTTTTATTTTTATGAACATTATCTTAGACTAAAATAATTCTTCATTTTAATTATTGTAATTTCATATGAATTCATGACGTGTTCCCTCCTTATGTTCATTATATTGTGACATCACTCTAGTGCTAAGAAAATTAAATCAAAAAGAAAAGCCAATATTGAGAGCCTATTTATGAAATGTATTAGGAAAGAATAAAATATGCTTGCATGATTTAACATCTAAATTTTCTGTTTCAAAATATCAGAACATCACAATTATGTGCATGAATTTCAATATCAGATATTTATTTTTCTCAAAATCATCATATATCAGAGAGAAGAATTTTATTTTTTGTTCATAACAAGTTAATTATTGAGTTGAAACATAAAATTCAAAGCTAATTATATGATTTTATTCATTATAATTTTATTAGTATAATACATTATACAGAAGGTTTTTATATTTATTTGGTGATGTCAGTAACATGTTAAGTATAAATCACTGTATTTTTCATGTATATATAGGAAAACAAGTGCAAAAAATTGTTATTAACCTTGAGAATTCATACATAATAATGTATAGTAATCCAAAGATACTGAGTAAATAGTTTGTTTTCTTACTTACTCTACAGCAAAACTCGGTCTTTGAATTACTGTTATCATCGTTGTATTGTATGATGCTTATATAGATGTATTTTACTTATTCTGATAATAGGTTAATTAAATGGATCTTATTCCTTATGCATACTTTTTCAAAGATATCTATAGCAATAATAAAAATTACATTAACTAGATTTATCTCATCATTAAGGCACTAGTTTTCATCAAAATTTCTCAAGAATATGAACAAATAAGAGCTATAAAAATATATTTTCTATGCCTCTAGTTCACCTTTTCAGTAAAATATCTTTGAATGTATTTTCAGTTGACTGATGCTTATGAAGAGGTGGAAGAGCAACGCCAGGTTGTTGGACAATGGAAGCGCAAAGCCCAAAAGTTGACTGGTGAGGTAAATGACTTGCGCCTGCTCCTAGAAGAGCAGAATTCCCGTAATCTACTCCTTGAGAAAAAGCAGCGCAAGTAAGTAATATCATTTTATTATTTTTCCAATTCTTTTTTTTGTGTCATGCTTAGATGAGTTATTTTTAACTTTATCATTAAGAATGTATTATTTAGTAATCTATAACTGAACTGAACTTTTTTCTGTTTATCAATAATCCTCTCCTTATGCCCTTTGATTATGCTTTTAAGGTAATATTCTCACCATTATTACATAATTTTTGAATGTTTCTTATAATGTTAAATGCTTATTATATTGAGAAATGTTCCTTATAGTGCAGTGTAAAAAATTACTTACTGTATTTATTGTTTATAGTGATATTCTATTTACATTCTATAATCAATTAGTTGTATTAAAACAATACTATTTTTCTCATTATTACCTATCACTTAGGTGAAAACTTTGTGAAAGATGGCCTATGTTGGTTCTGAGATTAGAGACAGTTTTCCTTTCATTTTTTACGTCCAATAAAACTCATTGATATTACTGTTGGGTTTTGTGTATAACTTTATCGCAACATTATTTTAGTCTAATTATGTGCAAAATAAATTTGTCTTATTTTCATGATTGCACTATGCTCCATACTAAATTGAAATTAATGTAATTTCCAAAACTATATCTATATTATTTCTCTTTTACTAAGGTAATCATTCATTCATTTGAACTACACCTCAACTCACCTGATCATCATTAATTTGAATATTTTAGAACTCTCCTCCTACTTAGAATGGAATCTTTGTCTATGAATAAAGAATAATTATAGTAATGAGAGTCAATTAAGCATTAATACAGTAGAATATAGCTTTTCTCCATGAAAATGAAACTGCAAAAATTTGAGAGTTGACATATAACTTGAATATTCTAATATTTTCATTGTATATTTTCATAATATTTTTATTTGAGTCCATTGCATAATACATTTAGATTTACATTGATATTACCCATCCATAGTTTTACTCAAAATGTCTTTTAAAGGTTTCTAAGTTTTAACATACGCTATTTATTGTGGTAGTTATAAATATATTTCAACTCTAATTTTTGTTTTCAGATTCGACTCTGAGCTCCAACAACTCCAGAGGGAATTGCAACAGGAGCGCCAGCAGAGAGAGCGGACATCGAGAGAGAAGGAATTAGCTCAGGCAGAACTCTATTCCCTAGAGCAATCCATGAGTGTAAGTACATCTTTACTATTTATTATAATTTTCTTTCTTCAACAAAGAGAACTGTTTTCTAGGAAACAAATTTATCTTCAGTAATTATTATTAGCAATATTATAAAGAAAGATAGTGAATAGCAAATCTAGGAGAATCAGTCTAATCGTATCAAAATATCTTTTTTAAGAGGAGATTTAAAATGGATTAGTCTCTTTTTGCAATATGTTTTAGCTATAGAAAATTCCATACTATCCCTTCTCCTAAACTTTTCCCAAGAAATATGCTTAAGAAAAGCAGTATCTATTAAAAGTTGGAGTATATTGAGAATAAAAAAGTGTATTCTTATTTTAACAACATAATTTAGGCACTTTCTCTAAATATTTTTAAAACTTATATATCTAGTTCATTTAGTCAGTTCTTGAATTCATTTTGACAGAAGAAGAATTTTACTTTTATAGAAGAAAATTTAATTTATAGAAGGAAAAATAAAATAAAAGATAGGGAAATTAGTAGGATATAGTAGAGGTGAAATAATTTTTCACAACAAGTTTCTGAACGTAAATTGAAGTTTAACCTTCGTATTACAGCAGGTAATCTAATTTTGGCATTCGTTGAGACAGTTTTTGTTTGGTGGTATTTTTGTCACACACAATATAGAAGTTGCAATCAAATTTTACTGTTTCAGATAAGTCTTGAATATTTAGATATGATATTTATTCTCAAAAGGAAAGCTTTGTTTAAAATAAAAGAAATTTCAGTCTGATTTAATGGATATTGGATTACCTTAGCTTCCTGTTACTTGAATTTTTTACACATATAATATTGTACTTCCTTTGGAAATTTTGACTAATTTCATGCTCAGTATTATTAAAAACCCCCATTAATTAAATGTTAGTATTCAGTTTCCTATATACAGTAAGGTTCAATTTTCTCTAAATGCTAGTTTGAAAAATATTCCAATTACTTAGTCTTCAGGAGAAATCTCCTACTTTTTCACTAGTAAATACCTTGCAGAGATATTATTCTGTCAAATCAGCTCAGCTAGATTTAACACCTGCTGTATTTCTGTCTATAAGAGCTATGGTTCAAGGACTCTTACTGAGTACCTCTTTAAGTATGCTACCCATGCAGCTGAGGTGTCACAAACATTAGTATCTTAATTTAAAAGTCTTCCTTCCATCTTCAATGTCTGCTATGTCTTGGATATGGTTCAGTGTCAATATAATGTGTCTCCTGCAGGGGTTATCGCCCAGTTCCCTGTTTACTTTCTGAAGACGCTGACCTTTCTTACAACTTCTTCCACCACCTCTCATGTTTTATATATATATTTATTTCATCTGCTACCTTCTCTCTTATCAATCCTAGTGGTTCTTTTGTCTTTGCTCAGCTGCATCTAGTTCCACACCCTTTATTCCCACGAGCTATGTTTTGTTTTATGTTCCCCGTGTTTGTTTGCACGCTCGGATTTCTATCTCCTTTCTTTCATCCCCCTCAACCCACACCCTTCTGCACCATATTCGTTTCTTCACCACGAACTGGTTCCACCCTCGCCCTTTCTCGCCGCACGAGGTAACACGGCGCTCACATCGCTTTTTCATCTGCACACCCTTTCGTATCTTGCTCTGTTTTTTGTGTCGGATCCTTTGGGGAAGTCCTTCTCAAGTTCGCTCTTTTCTCAGATTCATTTCATCACAAGGATCTTGGGAATCATCTCTCATAGTTGGTTCATTAATACCGACGTTGATTTTTCAAACAAGGATGAGTAGATTGTAATTGGTTTTATCTCTCATATTTCTTTTTAATGGCGATAATCAGATACTGTTGAGGATTGTAAGACTTACGTGTTATAGATTGGATGCACCTTTATATTTGGTTTCTCCGACTCGAATGCGTCATTCCATGGCTTGTGGCATGGTAAGTCCAGACATATTTTGTGCCCTTTTCTTTTTACTTGATAGAATCCGCTCATCTTTACCTTCATTTATTTCATAAATAGATATCCTAGGTATTATAATGGAATTTTTCATCTGTAAATTCTCCTTAATTTCATTTCTTATATTTACTATCGTTTTAAACCAGATAAGTAGAATAAGAAGAATATTTCGACCCAGATCATTAAAAATTTCATCATAGATTAAGAACCATTTAGAAAAATCGAATTAGATTAATATTTAGTGTTACGTCTTTAGACTTTAGCTATGGTTAAATGTTATTTAAATCCTTCAAACTTTATTTATTTTAAAATATTTCATTTTTTAGCGTAATCAAAATATAATATTTCGTCACCGCATTAAAACTTTTTATTTCCCACGATTCGAAACCCGGGTCGCAATTAAAGTTTTAATGCGACACGGGTATATATTTTATTTCTCCGTCTTAATGGCATCCACAAAGTCACGCCTGAATCAATAGATAGTATTTCGTCATCACTTATAGTCCTGAGAGACGTATTCACTTTAGTAACATCTTCTCGTTGCCACCTGTTGTGATTCCAGCAATTTCCGTAAGCACTCCTTGTGCGCAATTCCGCTTCCTTCCTTTCGACGAGCGGTGCACGCGAGCATTCGTGTCGTCAATGGCGTGTTTCCCGAGCGTGAAGAGGATCGAAGGCATGTCCCAAACGCCATCCTCGTCTTCCCCACTAACCTTAATTTTCCCCTCGTTTTTCCCGTTCCTTTTTTCCGGATGAGTCAACGGAGAGCGCATCTCGAAGATTCGCTTCGTTTGTTTACGCCTCATACGATGAGCTCTCGTCCAGTTGCACACCGTGACGTAGCTCCGGTGAGAAGTTACGGTTCGCGAATGAGTTTCCTTGCGTCGCTATTCTTTAACTTCGGAACAAATAAGACAAAGAATATTTCTTCTTTTTGGCTCTTTTTTGAAATAAGAAGACGAATAAAACCCTTGAATATTTCATCTTCAAGTCCCCAATCTTGAAGAGAAAACTTGTTACTTGTCGATTCTTAAAACAATTAAATCTTAATGATTAGAATTTCATTTTTTTAAGTTATAACATTTTCAGGCTATTCTCTCAACTATTATGATTTGAGTGTTCAATATTAGCTTATTTTTATTAGTAAAAACCAGGACGAATAACTGATGTATCGTTATCAATATTTTGACAACTTTTAGCGAGTAGCTCGGAGGAATACTTTTTCCCTTCCCACTTAAGAATTTTAGAGTATCGAATACCTCTATATGATGTTCATTGCACTTATGTGTCGTATCTGGTTCTTACTCTCATATGAAATTATACAGAGATGCTGCTTAGCTTTTAGAATACAAATCCAGTTACTCGGAGGCCTCGGTTGATGGTTTTAATTCCCAATATTTACGAAATTATCTAAATCACAACTTTAAAATTTTTTTGAGGTAAATCAAATAAAAGATGACTAAACCTCTCTCGCTTCGTATTATTTTTCATCGCAGTTATATGATGAAATTTTTCCTTTCCTCTTAGACGCAGTGCTCCACCAAGGATTACTGTCAGCTTTAGTCGCATAATTTCTCGAATATTTGAATTCGTATGGATAACGGAAATTCGTCATTATTATTTCTACTAATCTAAATCACTCACAATGATTTTGAATTTATTGTTTACTGTTATCGTCCTTGAAAATTGCATGTACGATTTAATCCACATAATGGTATGCTATTACTAATGCCGAAATTATAATCTTAAGGACTTATTTGCACATATGGTGACCATAGTACTATGTTCTTGTTGAGTTGTTTAAATTTCCCTCATATCTGTGTTTAAATAAGATAATTAGATCTTTAAATAACCCATGGATAGAGATACACACAGATAAGTATTTCATGGGAAATAGAATATTTGCAATTAAAACAGATTTCATAATGGAGTGAATGTTCATTGGGAATAATGTCCGTTAGGCTCAAATAAATATCTCCTTCGCCAAAGGAAAGGATTTGTAGATTACAGACATTAACGGTGGGGAATGTAATCGGATTTTCCGATGACCTATTGCAAGAAACCATCGGTGCATATCCTATCCTTTATTGAAAACATTTCCGTTATCGCTATCCAAGCAAGACTCCCCTTCCTTGGTGGGTGCTTCTGTCCCTTCCGAAGTATCTGGGAAGTGTTACCACTCGAAAGCGGTCCGTTGCAACTGCATTTGTCCATTCAACAGCCTTTCTGCTTCTCGTTGTTTATACCTGCATCCGCTCTGCAACGCACTCAACCGTACCTCCTTCCCTTCCACTTATCTGACTCCTGCCATTGCGTATCTCACAGCTACATGAAACGCAGATATGATCCTTGAGGGACGTTGGTTATCAGTCCGCTCAAGAATTTGCGTACGTCTTAAACTTTGTTTTAGCTTTGTCGATTCCGGCATTTTATATATACCGCCTACACTCTTGAATCGGATAGCTTCTGTATTTTCTTCTAATCCTTGATGTTGTTAGTTTCTTTTGATTTATTTCATTGTAGATATATTTAACTTATTTCGTATTGACTTCAGTTATTTAAATATTGATTTCATCTTATTCCACGCATAAAAATCAACATACTTTGATGACCTGTTTTTGTTTACAGTTTTATGTGTACGTTTAATTGGTTTTATGGCTCACGGTTTTTCAATTGTTTGGTCATAAGTTTTAAAGCACCGAAAATCACCAAATTTACTTGCTTCCTATTTTTTACATCTTTTGGAAATTTTCTTTGACTTTAAATATAGAAATTTTAAACTTAATTTTCTCCGTAAACGTGTCCACCAAGATTAATTGAATTATATTCCCTCATCGACCTCATTCCTACCTCAACCTCTTTGAATTTCATTTCAACATCTCTTTTGATGGAGGATAAAAATATTTTATGCACGTTATATTCTCACTCACCCTTTCTGGGATGGGTTTATTCCTATTCCAGAGTTCTATGTTCTAGCAAATTTCATTCATTTTAGGCTTCAATACTTTGAAAAAGTAGAGTTTCCAAAGAAACCCTTCCATTGAATGAATTTATTTATTTTGCTTAAAAATCATTCTTGCATTTAATTTAGTTTTTTTTTTTAATCTATTTATAATTAGTTATAGTATATCTGTATAGCAGAATCAGAATCTATTTACATCTTGTAGGAACTTAAATGAGTCAGCCATTGCCCTTAGAATGCCCTCCTACTTAATTGGCGAACCATGTACTCTGCTACGGAACTTTTCTTGACGTTGACCATCTATGCGGAAGTTGGGCGTGAAGATTAAAGTGCACTGGCTTCGGACATTTTGCAGTAGGCATCGTTCAATGGAAAACATACCTGTGGCTGTCACTCTTTGCCTCTGCATTCCATGCGTAACCCGCAAAGAGTCCATGGCCTCCATTTCAAAGGCGATGGACATCCAATTATACGCGTCCGTCGGAACGAGACGAAGAAATTTGCAGTCCCTATTTTTCCCTTCACAAACGATTACTTCCGCCATCACAGGTTTTTCATTCTGCTGCAACGCCACGGAGTAATCCAGATTCCACGGACGCATTTCTACTCCTCTTCAATAGCGTGTTTGACCGTAGCGATGAAATGATTAGAAGTGGAATTCCGCAAGGCACAAGTCTGGGACCGCCAAACTTGTAAAAAATCGCGAATAGGAAAAATCGCATCCTGTCATGCGAAGGATGTGGATGATTGATTTCATGCACTCCCAGTTGTTGGAGACCTTAGGGTTTTTGCGCGTATACTCCTCGTCACACCTTTCTAGATGCGATTGTTCCCCAAGTATCACAAAGCGAGTATGATGGATGCAATGCTTTCCGGTAATTTTGCGAAAATGGACTGCATGATTACGCCACAACTATCATCAGATATTCTTCGATATTTTGCTCCAATATCCTGATTTTTCTTTTTCGATGAGGATGAGTTTAACTCGGTATATTACCGTGATTCTACGTACACAGTGTAATGAAAGTAACTGAATTATGATGGATATCTCTCTGTGTAATTACTATCATAAAGAAAGATGATTTATTCCTTATTATGTCGTAACAGTCATCCATTTATTTCATTTTTTGTGTGTGAGTTTATTTACAAAATAAACTGTACGTTTACATCGCTAGCCTTCTTTTACTTTTATTAACTCTTCATAACATATTCCTCTTCATTTATCCCTAATAGGTAATTCTAAGCTTCCAGATGCAACCTCTTTAAGGCATATGTACTACCATTTCTTTAAGAATGTCGCATTTTTAAATCACTGCCCTTAACTTGTTTTTCTAGTCACCAGATGTTGTTAACCGCCCCAACTCAGTAATAATAACCCCCTTTAGGAGTTCTATGGTCCACCGTATAAATTTACGTATAAATGGATCTAAAGCATCTAGGCGGGGCTGTAGCCTAGAAGTAAACAAGAGAGATTTCAAAGAGACTACGAAATCCAGAGAACCTTTCCTTGTTCCTCGGTCCCTCTCGATGGTAATAAATCCTAGAGATAGGCCAACTTAATGGATCTTCTTTCGCTACGATATTCTTCCCTCGGAACGTTCTTTCACGGTCTACTTTAAAAGTTCACGGACAGGCATCGTGTAAACCCGCTCGAGCACTCTTCAGTCGGCGCTCATCTCTTCAGAATGCGCACAGCCGTCGTCCACTCGCGTGTGCATCCTGGTATGGTTTATTCGAAGTCTTTCATCTCCCCATTTCAAAAGGGGTATTCTGCACAGCCTCACGTCGGGGGCAGGCCGACCGGTTCAACTAGCGGTCAACAGTAGGCCTCGTGTCCAACAATCCCTCCTCCTCTTGATGGGGAGATAAGGGAGTCGTCGTAGGGACAAGGGGCTGGTTTCATGCGCAATTCATCCCGGTTCTTCGGTGCCCATACCTGCGACAGTCGCCGGTAAAAGCGACCGATTTGGAAGGGCGCCATCCCCTGCCGAAATAAAAGGTTTCGAAACTGTTTCTCACCCCGTTCGTCTCCGCGGGTTGACTTTTGAAGTTTCCCGTGGTCGGCTTCTTAAAAACCCCTCGCGCGTGTGGTTAGACTGGTTCCACGGGACTTGAATGAAATTCTCCAAATGTACGTCCCGTTTCATACGGCGAAGAAACACGGTTTCGGGTACATAAAAGGAGAGTGGTCCGAAAGATTAAGGAAAGAACTCGCGGACCCTATTGCTCTTTTGTTTTCTCCGTGGAACCGTGAGTGATTTACGAAGCGAATCTCATGCTCTTAGCGGATGAATTATTTTAATGGGAAGCTTGGATGAAGGCATACGAATGAGTTCATTAAGTAAACGGATGAATCGAATTAACTCCGATTTGGTGGTTAAAGAGACGTCTTGAAAGTGTCTCTGACCGTTAACTTCCGTATTTCGAGAAATTTCCACCTTTTCGGTGGCAGAATGTTTCCAATTCTTAAAAGGAAATCGTTAATTATGCTCTCAGTGCACGAATTTTGCGCGGAAGCGCCGTTTTATTGCTTTCGATTACCTTTCCAGAAACTTGTTGGAATGGAGAAAAGATTTATAATATCCATGACCTACAAATATGTTCCATCGAATTTTCACCGTTTATAAACCATCTAAAATGAAGGCTTTGAAAAGCTATTCCTTTACTTTCTCATTGCAATTTTATGTATCTGAGTGAGAGTTAGCAGGTATCTGAAGCCAATTTTAAGATGATATTTTTCTGTGATAATTTCATTACATATTATCGAATTTGTTTTATTATTAAGATATGATTTTATTTCTTACGTTATTTGCTAATGTAATTTGCCTTTTAGAGAAAAATACTGCAATATATACATGTCTAATGATCAATTCTTATTTGCCAAATTCCTTTTATCCAATCGGTTAAACTAAAATATGAATTTATCGTAGATCATTAAGATGCAGCAGTCGGCATCTTAAAATGTTGAATTCGTAGATCTCACCCTAGACTGCTAAAACATCCATCGTGCATGTCAAACCAAAGCTGATTTCTATCTAAATAATTAATAGTTTCTTTTGAAGACGCGGCGCATCCTCACGCGAGGTTTTGACGGATGTCAAATCACGTTTGAGAAACAGGCCTCAACTGGAAACGCGATGAAGACATCTCGGAGAGAAAAAAGGCAGAAAGTGCCCTCTCGGTAATTTTTAAATACGCCGTTGGTCTTAGGCGGTTCGAAAGAAATGGTCAATGGTGGCCATTTATCAGGATCCTTCAGATAAACCCCTCCCTCCAGTGGACAGAGACTAATTGCTCGGTCGCTTCCTACCGCATTGAATACGTGCTCTTCGGAGGTTGCGTCACCCGATTTGGGCCGCAGCAAACACGATGTTCTGTCAACGCCCGCCTTTCCACATCTCTCTCGGCATCCCTTTCTCGTGCCCTTTTTCTCGTCCTTCAA
The DNA here is from genome assembly GCA_020796165.1 of Pantala flavescens. NCBI lineage: Eukaryota > Metazoa > Arthropoda > Insecta > Odonata > Libellulidae > Pantala > Pantala flavescens. Next base: position 55,242,814 of record CM036880.1, read on the forward strand.
CTCCGCACCCTTCTTGTGCCATCTTCCTTCGTGTCATTGAGTCATGGAGTTCGAGGCAATGCAACCGTGAACATAAGTTGGAAATCATAATTGTAGAAAAATGTTTCGTCGTTAACGTGCTTTTCGGAGGATGTAAATGGACATAATTATTTCGACTAGTGGTTATTATTCTCTATGGAATGATATGTTCATAAATCACATCCCCCTCTTTCTGCATGTAGTACGTATACTTGAAAATACCCGCGGTCCAATAATTATAATACTATTGCCCTGTTTCCAATTATGCTTGAATTCACGAGCTTTATCTAACATAGCTAAGTTCATGCTTATTTTAAAAACTAATACAATAATCTTGTTAAATTAGTATTGTATGAGACATTACCTATCAATATTTATACACGTCATTTTCAATTTAATTAAACTGAACGTCTTTTCAAGTGTTGTGGAAAGAGTAAATATGTATATAGAATTCATTGAATCTGGAAATTGTTGAGTTTTTAAAGAATTCCCTTTTATATGAACTTAGAAATCTTGGACCAAGAAAAGAAGTAAAAATTCTTGAAAGCTCTTACAATCTAAACTATTAGCTATCAGTGGATAAATTCACTCTTCATTCCGTAATGCCAAAAAAATTATTCTTTTAAAGATTATTGTGGTTCAAATGTATATCTTATTTTGTTAGAAATTAAATGCAATAGGAATTGGATACAAACCTTCGATTACTTGGAACTAAGGTATGCAATGTATGCAATCTTGTTACAAAAGTCGCGTAAAATGTGACTTTCTGTTTAGTATCGACCCCTCCGAATGACTCTATCAGCAAAAGGATTTTATTAGCTATAAAGACTTTGAACCGAAATTAAAACAGCTCTTGAAAAGTTTACCTCAGAAATTTCTTATTTAAATGGTTGTAGATTCGGATGCCGTTACAATTTTGTATGGGTAATAAGGAAGAGGAATATATACTGATAATCTAGCATTCGTGCGCATTTCCTCGTTCTTTCATTTCACCTACGTCCACTTCATCTCGACCATTCAGCTCACTCGTTAAGAAGGAACTTCAAGCATCCTCGGATTATGGCGTCAAAGAATTGCTCCATCAACCTGTTGTCTTTTAATGGATGCTCCGTTTCCGCCCATCATCTCATCAAACCTACTCTCTCTTACCCAAACGATCTTTTTAATACTCCCTCGGGATATTCCATTACGCTCAGTCGTAAATATCCTCCTCGAAAATATCTACGGACTTCTCTCGTCGTGGGATCGGAACTTTTTTTATCTCGAGGAGCACCTGTAACACAAGCCCAGCAGACGTCATCTCGGCGTCGTGATACTTTCTCTCCCCACGCCTCCATTTCTCATAACACTCCGCTTTTCGCCTCCTTATCTGCATACGCGCCATTTATTTACTGTTTATCACACTGCTCCGTTTTCATCTCTTTTCTGCGCCGTAAAGTACTCTACTTTTTGCTCTTCCCGTGCAAAAAGTCTTCTGCGTCTGTTTATATCCAATGAAAGGTGTTTTGACTATGCTCATTGAAAGGGTTATCTCATGCAACAGATGAATCAATTGGATAAATACATAATATATAAATTCAAACGGAGAAGTGAGGTTTTTTGATCTAATTTTAGTCTAAATTGGTCTAATTTTGTTCAGTACAAGGTAAGAATGGCGAATCTTATAGTGACGCCCATTTCATTCAAGTGCTTAACTGTTGTTTAGTTTAATCTTTTCACGCAAGAAGTCATGTGCTATTATTTATTCAAGTACTTTTATTTCCATCCTTTAATCTAAGCTCTTAAGATAACCTCTTTATTACAGGCGAAATGAACTACAATGTGTATTTAGTCTAGTGCCAGTTTTTTAAAAATATTTTCGACGATATAATTCGCACATACATTAAGATTTTATTCTGTGTAAAGGAAAGATATAAATCTCTTAGATGTCTAAATTTCTATAATTCTAATGATTTATAGAGAAAATTGAATCTTTATTGTGAGAATGGCTCGTATCTTATCTCAATTAACTGTCACAATAAAATTCTCAAGTAGACCCAAGTTGAATGAAAATTCATGTTATTCAAATAACCCAAACGTAAACATTTTTTCGAAGTTTATGGGAGATGAGCGGTATTATCTTCATTTTGAAACCGGTTGGAGAAAGAAGACCTCAAGTTATGTCGACGTGTTGGGGTTTTTTTCGAAAACCGCTATCTACTTAAGGATTTTCCGAGCGAATTACGTAAAAATTTTCAGAGGAAATTTTTCGATTAAAAGTTCCGTTTCCTTTGCATACAGAATGATATCTTTGATTAACTAATATCTTCTTCATCATCACCCATCATTTCCTGTGGTTGGCGTGTTTTCCCTTTTTTGGGAGATTAACTCAGCAGTTTTTTTTTCTTCGGGACCCTTTGGTAATTTTCGCCTATACGAGTTTGAAATATCTTGCGGCGATTATACTAATTTATGATTCAACTTAAGTTTGATGTTAGTAAAAAACTATCGAGTAGTAAGTAGATTCTCGCTTTAGTTACTTCGTTTCTATTCGTTTATTCGAATCCTTTAGTTCTTACATACCTCTGCTGCTCTTCATCATTTTTTTCTTTCTGTCACTTCATGACTTTCGCTTGATTCAAACGAATGTCAAAATGTCGCTCGGAATATTTTTTATTCTCCAGATTGCAGCTAGAATTACCTCATGATAGTTGATTGCCAAGAACCTTCGTTAGCAGGAAATCAATCAGACCTCAGTGTTCATATCGGTAATCAGAGCATTTGGTATTGACAGCATTTCTTGCTTTCAAGTCGCAAATACTATAAGCTTTCGATTATTCTTTTAGTCTCTTTCGGATTTAACTTTTATTTTCCTTTTCTTAGTCTTGTTTTAGTCAGCGCGGTGTATGACTTGCTTCCAGCGTTCTCAGTGACACTCTTGAAGTAATTCCGTCTTTGTTTTACTTGATTTATACTTATTATTTGGATCTTCTCTTAGCTATAAAGTTTAATTTTGTATAGAAGGAGTACAGATTTTAAAATAGCTTAAGTTGTAACCTTAGTTTTGTCTAAATGAGTGTTTGTAGGAATAACCTCTCATCAGATGATTACACGATAGGTAAATACATACAACCTCACTATGGAGCGAAGTTGTATATATTTACCTCACTATGGACTGAGTTTGTATGTATTTTCAGTTCATATTTACATTATACACCTTCATTACGTAAATGTAATGATGTAGACTTTGAATATACAGTCTGAGATTTAGAACAAATCGTGAGAGTTTTAATCGAGTTCAGATGGATACAAACCATCTCTTCTTTAAACTGAATGAAGTGACTAGAAGGAAGTTTTAAGAAAATTTCAAGTGCCGTAGATAATCGATTTTCATTTCATCCCTTTCTCCGTGGACGGCGGTAAACTCGTGCCGCCGAGATCAATATTTTGGTATAAATACTTCTTGAATATGACGAAATAGAGTATCTCTAAGTAACAAGCCATCGGTCCAACGTTACACTCGTCGTTAAGGTTTATTATGGACTGTCTCTGGAAAGAGCGTTTCTTTCGAAGGAAAAAGGAAGAGACGAAGTCACGTAACGATGAATCAGTTATTCGTGGAAACCGACGGAGCGTAACTGGAATCGCTCGCCGAAGCTTTTACATAAAACGGAGCACGCCAATGATCACGCGGGGCTTTTATAAGTCGCCAAAGAGATTACATCGGCCGAATGCTCCTCCTTAATTGGTATCTTTGTGATTGCCATCGAAGGAGTTTGTCACTCGGGACAGTGGCGTAATGGTTCGAAACGGACGCAGGGAAACACTTCTCAGAGCGGAACGTTATAACGGTCGATTTCACACCCGATAAAGCAAAGAGGAAAAAATTCCACAAAAAGGCTACTGTAATTGTCCGCTGTTTCCCAATCGTGATGGAGAGGTATCCGTTTCCTGATATCGGCGCAGATTTAAGAAAATTCGTATCGAAAGGCTTCCGCGCGGAGGTCATAAATTTAAAGGTGTTTATGTTCGGTTGCTAAGGAAGGTGGCATCGTCAATTTCCCTTGACAGGTATTCTGGAACGTTTCGGAAGTATTCAATAGTTTTTTTTAGAAAAAAGGTTACCAACTGTGATTTGTTTGAATAGAAAAAAATAGGAAATGAGAGCTTCAATTTTTTCTGTCTCTATTTTGGATCGATAAATTTTATCCATTTTGTCAATTTTTTACTGTTTCGGATTACTGAAGGTGTAAATCTTCGATCAAGTTGATTGAATGAATTCATTTCTAGGCTTTGGTTTACCCTCTGATACAGATAGAGATCAAAAGTTACTCTCGTTTTATTATCTTTATATTAATTAGGTATGGTATGGTTGAATTCTCTATACTTAGAATATTACACCATTATAGAGATTGGATGAAATTACAATCGACTAAGAACTCAAATGTTGAATATTTAATTACAATTTCTAGAAACATATTTTAGATAGTCCTATGTTAGATTATTTTTACATAATGCGTTCATGGTTGTCTGTATTGATTATTGAATTCACTGTTTCCTAGTCGGTGGATGTTAGAAGTTAGGCAGAAAAATCTTCACTTTAAATACACATATATATTACTACAGATATTTTTGTGTAATAAAGAAGCATAGCGATGCAGTAATTCAGTTAAATGTTGTTTGTAGATTTTCTAAGGAAATAATGACCCCAATTTCTTCTCGAATCCCCACAAAATGTCTAATAAGAATCCCCAGATTGAGATGTGTGTGCAAACGAGAGTAAGAAGGCTGAATCTTATTGCCGCGTTAGCGAATGACGTATAGTAAGAGATAAAAGAATAAAACCGGCATTACCTTTCAGAGGACCTGTTATTCTGAAAAAATGTAAATAATTCTCCCATGACGTGTACATGGTCACGCGAGCAATGTTTGATTTGACGCGGCCCTTTTAGTGCCAACTACTTCATCATCTTCTCAATTACAAGGCCTTGGGTGTCTGCTACTGCATCTGCGTGGATTCGAACCTTGAATTAATTTGAACTGCACATTTTTTTTCTATGGTATCGGAATCTCGCGAAATTAATCCGATCAATAAAGGTTATATCAATGTAATTTTAGCCCTACCGATTTTGGATGTATGTATCGTAAATATCGTATTTTAAAATATTTTCTCTATCCGTTGTCGTAATCTTCTTGAGGTTGTTTTGCATGATCTTCAGTTGTTAAATTTACGAGGATTTTGGCAATCAGAAGGAGAGAAATTAAAAGATTGTGAAGAAGAAAATTAATCTTCCCAAAGATTTGATCTTTAAATTTAACCTTAATCGTGAACCAAAGGAGTGAATGCTTCGGTAATAATCATACTCATCTGCTGCTAGAAAATGTTTATTGAGGTATTAGCGTCTTAAAGATCGTTTCCCGATCATTATATTTTGGAAAGTATTATTAACCCATAAAACCGACCAACATTAAGTACGATCAGCCACGAATTCTCTCGTGGATTAATTAAGGACAAGAAATCGGTTCCTTTTGTTTCCCGATCGCGTTCGATTTTTCCATTGCGCCGATTCACCTTCAATTGTTTCGCGAGGAAACCTTGGAAAGCGAATCCATTAAATCTCCCGTCGAAATGAGAACTCGATTCACGTTCACGCTCTCCTCGTCTTCTTCGCGAAAGTCATTGGCAATCGGCGTGACGTCACCCCGCCTCCCCCGCCGCATTCCCCAATTCGCGCGTTCATCTCCCACGCTTTCCACCCACTTGCAACACCAACACGTGGACGACCGCACTTCATCAAACACTCTTCTTCATCGGTCCGAGGACTTCGCAGATCTGTCGTCTGCGGTCGTTGAAGCCTGCGTTACGCCCCCGTTCGCCTCGTCACCTCTTCGATGACAGCTGCAGATGGCCCTTCTGGAGGAGATGAAAGAAACGCTCGGACGTACAGTAAACATCTTTGTGACGTATGCTGAAGATGGGCGTCCTTGTCGTTGACGTATGCCCGGAATGTAGATATCCAAGGATGATTCGTAATTTCTCATTTGATGATAATCTGTCTTGATTTGCTCACTTCATACGTAATTCTTTACTCAGAGGACTCGAGAAGATTCTGTACTGCCCTTTCTCGTGTCCCTTTCTCTTCGATTACTCCGAAACCAATGGGAATGTAATATTAATGAAATATATATGAAAATACCTGGGAAGAGAAAGAAAGTATAAAAACGGCAATTTACATATTTCACTAATGATTTTAGAATGTCTTTTGTGACTAATATATGTTAAAATTTTCATTCCCTTTCATTGTCCCTTGGATTCATGTTTACTTTCCTTACATTTTTTTCCGGCAGGCTTTCAATTCTTCCCAAAGATTTCGTTCAATTATTTTCCCAAAAACTTGGTATTGAAAGCAGAATTGTGGGAACTTATTCCGAAAAAGCTTATATGTGTATTCATGGAAGAGTATTCATAACTTTTGGAGATAATATTCAATTAGTCATTTCTGTACATAAAACTTAGTGGTATATTGTTATCCGTGGGCTAAAAAGTAGAAGCTTTCTCTGCTAGCTTTTGTAACCTCCTGAAGATTAAAGTTCCCTTCACTTCTTATTAATGGCGAGTGTGTTTAATCTTTTGATTTAACACTAATTAAGGAGGTAAATTAAATCATTTGATATAACATTGCAAAATAATTTGTTTTGACTTATTTATCTATGATCGATCTCATATAATTATTTTAATTGCCTTGTGATTGAGGATAATAAACACAAGTATCAGCGTGTGCTCGTTTTTTTTAATCGGTGACTTCTTAATTGCGTGAATGAAGAAATTTTAGTCAATATATATCCTTTTTTATATTGTGCAATACAAGTAGTAATTTCTTTCTTTTCATTTGAATTAATTCTAATAACCTATTTCCTCGTGCGAAGTTATTCAGAGATATTAAATTAACTATGGTAAATGAATGTTTTTATTACTCGACCTTCATTTCCTTTCTCTTTGCCCTTGAATCTGGAGGTGGACTTGCAGTTGTGTGTGAAGCGAAAAAATTTTAAAGCGAACGGTAATTCATGTTACGCTATGTTATTTCAAAGGAAAATCCATTTCCTTTAACTAATTAAAGAGATTTTTCATTTTCAAACTTTTTAAGAATTCCTCGTGAAATCAGATGAATATTTGAAAATTTTAAGGCTTTTAATAGTTATTGTTTGTTTGCTCCTTACTCAATTGCAAGTAAACTCCATTTATAAATCAAATTTCCACCGTATCTGCTAACTACGATCTTATGAGAAGTTTTTATTGATTAAATGAAACTGGAAGTATCTCGTGGGTTTTCATTTAATCCTTTTTGTGAATTAAAATAAAGGTTCGTCGTAATTCGATTCTTTACAAAGATCGGCTTATTGTGTTTCGAATCTGGCCCATCTACATCACAAGAGCTGGATGAAACATTAGAAATATTACCCGTACAAGGATTTAATAGAAGCTTCTTAGCTCGATTCTTTTCTTTGGTTTATTGTTCATCAGACAGCGTTGGTTGAGGTAGTCGCCCTGCGCTTATGAAAAGGCTCTTCTGTGGAGAAAGTTCAAACCCGCTTAAGCGCCTTATTGTTGGGATGTGTCATTCGCAAATTGGCTGCATTTGCTAATTATGTCGACTTCTCGCAGAAACTAACAATACGCGGGGGAGTTGAAATTTTAAGCTGCTTCGAGAATTGCGCAATCCGGGGAATGGTGGTTTCTCTTCTAAATGTTCTTGCGAAACTTCGTTTCCCGTTGCGCAGAGTGGCATTTCGGAAGAGGAAATGAGGATTCGATGGGTGATAACAATTGCAGGAAATTTAAAACGTAGGCGTGCTGCTGAAATTGGCCTCTGGCGGCGAATTATGTCAGGCGATGCGAAGAGAGAGGTATTCTGCGTTTCATATTTTATTCGTCGATTATGCAACAGCGTCTTTGATACATTCAGAAAATTTCTATCGGATATTTTCATTTGTAATCCTTCGGCTAGTGAATGTTTGTGTTATATAATTATAAACGTAGATGCTGTCGCTGGTGGTCAATGCCCTTTGCGCTTAACTTGAACGCTTGGTTTCTTTGCCAGTATTTGTTCATTCATTATCACATATAACATCGTGATAGGGAATATTGTTCCGTTTCGGTGATACTCTATGACTATTTCATTTGGTAGAATGACGTATGCTTACGTATTTGTGTGAATATTCGGTTAGTTTTCCAACGTTTTTCTTTTTCTATCTTTTCCGAAATTTATAGGTGTCAACGTTAAGTGAAATGACCGTAAGTTTAACTTTAGTTCATTCACAGGTTAGGATGAAATAAGAAACATATCATTCATGTTCATATGTAATAAATCGGAGGGGAATAATTTGTTTCCCCGTCTTACTTGCGCGTGGGAGAGATTCGCTACCATGTATCATCTTTCGTTTTCCATAATTCATCCACTTCCCCGTATCCTTTCCCCGCAAGTCTCTGATACTCCTCACAATCTGAAACCGTAAATAAGCGTACGCTACTAAGCATCCGGAGTGACGTCAAAATCCTCCCAAGGGCCCTGCGGCATCGCCCGATATGGAGAATTCGCGTCGGCGGAGTTTCGCGCGCCTATTCTTTCCAATATCTTCAATTGAGACGTCCTCCTCATAAATTACCCGCAACGTCTAAGAATAAGCGTTGCTTCACCACTCATAATCTTTCCGAATATATCTCCCCTTACGCCTCGTAATTTTCACCACTCCTCCGCCACATCACCGCTTCTTTCGTGGAATTGCATTTGAGGGTGCGGACGCGAGATCCCTTTGGAGCGTTTGTCCTCATCTGATAAGGCATCTGGAATGCTATTCTAATGGTGACAATTTCTTAGGAGTGAGAGACTCGTATATAAGCGCAGTTTAAGCAGAAGTAATTGAACAAACAGAAAATTATCCTCTTATATATTTTACTATGTAAATGTAAACATCAATAGGCTATTATAAAATTCGCATGCTTATGCTTGAAGATTTTATTGAAACGATCATATTTATGTAGGCTGTATTAAGTCATACTTTCTCAATAATTTTCGGAAAGATATCTCTACTTAAAAGTTTCTGTTTATTTAAATATTTATTTAATTTAAGTTACCCGATTAAATTTTATTTCCTCTGTAAGAATGAGTATTATGATATAATAAAAATAAAATAATGTTATTAATTCGGTAATAATAGTATTTTTATAAATTTTATGAGTTATCCGTAATTTCATCCAGCTACTAAACAGCATTTGATCCCTTTTTAATTAGTTTTATTTAATGTACTGGAAATACAATTATAAAGTCCCTTCAATAATTTGACTTATTCAAAAAAATACGATTAAATTTCTTGGCGGTTTGGTTCCCATTTGTATCTGTATGCATCATGATACTTTCATCTATTCCTTAGACAAATGGAAACAGAAAATAGAAGTAAATAATACTATTTTGGATTTCAAATGATAGTATAATCTTTTTTAATACGGGCAGTGTATTCTTGGTTCTACGTTAAGAGTTATATTTATGGTATTTCTTAATTAAATTTTCGTGCACTTCCCGAGTCATGAATAAGTGCTGATAATCCGGCAGTTTATTTCTCCCTCGATGCGTGTAATTGCAGTTCGCGCTCAGTTGGCTGCTGTTGGGGGCGTGAAGATTTCCCATTCGAATCAGCCGCCATTTAAATCGACCCAATTGCGTCCAAATGATAGTTTGTGCCCGGCTTCCTTTGTCCCTTTAAGGGTCAAGGCGATTAACGAGTTCACATGTTGATGAATATTATTGCTTCCGTTGTTCCAATTGTTTCAAAACAGTTGTATATCTCTGTTTCAAAGGTTATCTCCCATATATTCATTTTAAGAGTTCTGTATCTCCACCGCCAAATAGTTATGATGATAATTTTAATTTATTCTTCGGATTATCAGCTGTCACTATTGAAGTATTTATTAAGGTGTATTATCATGAATTCCATTACAAATTCAAAAGGAATGTTTTTTTTTCCGGGTGGTGTTCTGGGACCATATCATAAGTAATTGCTTTCTCATGAATTTAGAATCACGGTTGATGAATCGTTCGCAACAAAATGAGTGTGTTCATGAATAATGACTTGATTCGACAATCTTTCCGTGGTATCTAATTTCTTCTATCGCTCTTCAAATTCCTTGGATACCCAACGTTATTTCCAGAGTTTGGATCTCAAAAGTCGACCTTAATCTAACGAGAACAATGATTGAACTATCATGATTCCACCTCAGCGATGATAGCTTTGGAAATTGCAAGGCTTTTCCTCAACCTTCTATCATAATTAACCATCCCGATTCCAGAGTCCTCGATGGAAATTTCCGGATGTTAATCACGATCCTCTTCGGGTCGTTTCGCCATAAAACCCCGTCCATTTATCTCTTTGTCCTCATTAGCTCCGGTGACCATCATTTCGACGAGAGAAACTTTTATATAAAGTAGTCCGAATGTTTTCTTGCGTACGATTGCATTCCGACACACGGGTGGTCCGATGGAGTGATCTTAATTCGTCCAATCGCCACCCGCGGCACTGTTGATCGCCGAAGGAGGGGACGCGCGCCGCACGTGCGTGCATCCTTTCTCCACCATCATTCCTTTGTTCACCGTTTGATGGAAGCGTGTGTGTGAAAAGCCGCCGTCAGAAACGAGAGGGCGTGGGAAATCATTCCGACAAAAGACTCCAGCGTAGAAAGGGTCGGAAATTGTCGGAGGTGTAATTACAAATTGAGCAACACCTTTGGGTCCCGAGGGATCCTAAGAACGTCGGCGATATCTCTTATCGGTTGCGGGTGCAATACGCTTTCTCTCGAAGAATACGAAAGGCGCCTGCAGCGTAATGCGCGGGAAAAGGTTCCATCAATCCTCTATTTTGGCGCAACTCGGAAATTATCTCGAGAAAGTGTGGTGTCCCGTTTGGTGAGATATTAATGCTACGTTGACCCAGTCTTGAGTTATGGCGGCTAATAAAAATAGGATCCCAAGCGTGTTACGCTCAATTTATCGTCATAAAAATGAATGACTTTTCATCTTCCGTTTGCTTGTGTAGCTGCTGTCGGGAAATGGAATGTCTTATTACAATATCATACATCTGCCATAAGAATTGAATGGAATTACAGATGTCATTCCTGTTATTAATTAATATCCGGTAGAAATTATATTAAATATTTTAATATTTAATTGGAATACTTTCGGAAAAAGAAGTGTAAAATCATTTAAGATTGATTAACATTTATTAATTAAAGGTAAGAAAACGTTTATGCCTTTGAAAAACCTGCTGATCGGCTTTTTTCATGAATAAATTTCACTCATATCTATCGCTCTCATTCAGAAATTGGTTGGAGCCCTATGAACCTTTAAAACAAATTAAAGATAATAAATAGAAGTTGTAAAACTCCAGAGAAACAGTAACCATTGCAAATATGTCGTTTTCGTTATTGTGATACGTTGAAAAGCAATTTTGAATTTGAATTTACTCAAAAAAAGAACCATAAAAACACGAAAGATTTTCTATCTTAATCCCATTATTGTTCTTGTGACGATGATGTTAATCGAACACAGAAAAGCGTTTCATAGAATAGTTATTGTTCTTGAATCACCGTATACATCTTCGAATTAAAAGAAAAATACGCTTATTCTGTTACTCGACAGCGAAAAATCTTCGCGGATAACATAAAATCTTCTTGGATGATCAGATTAGCGCATCTTCCCCCTCCATTCGTGACCTGGGGAATCGCATGGTCTCTTTGTAATCCCTTAATTTCCCCCTCCCCCTACGTATTCCCGCCAGAATCTGCCCCATCTAACCTCTCCCCTCCAACTGCTCCCTCAACATCTGATTTCCGCATCCTTTTCATACTTCTTTATCTTCTTCCCTTTCCTCCCATTCATTGCCCTCATTTCTCTCCACCCGCATTCACTTTCATTTCCTCTTCCTTATCCACTGATCTTCTTTTCTTGTAGGTTCACAGTTTTCCTTTGAAAACAATTCTTGATGGTCAAGAAGTTGAATATTAATTAATATAGACAAAGCGTTGCAAGGAAGCTTAACAATTTGCCCTAAATTTCTGTACATCGACTATTTTTTACATTTTGGTTGTGGATTATCTTCTACAGACTTTTCACCAATCACCTCCCCTATTTTTCCACTGGAAGTCTTTAGATAAGCTCAATAAGATAAGCTCAATAAAATGATATGTAAAATTGTTCGGTAATTTTATTCGTATTTTCTTTTATATATGTGATGATGTCATGTTTCCAACTGACATTTGTGTTTTCGTTTATTTAGTAATATCAATATAAATAATAGTTATAATAGTTTCAGGGCAACATATGTTGCTATACGTGTTATAATTTCCATGGGTACTTCTAAAGGTACAATAAAAATCCGTACGTTTATCGTACATGATTTCGCCCATGTAATATTATAGCTCCGTAATCCATGGAATCGTTGTCTGTAAAGTGCAAGTCAGGGTAAATATCCCTATTTTCTGGTAACGGGTTTCATTAATGGTTCTGCAAACACGCTAAACGTCGAAAACGGCTCTTTATTTGTATAAGATGGTTCGCGTGGCGTATAATTCGATGTAGTTTAACGAGTCGTCGTTTTACTGCTGTAACGGGAAATATGCACGCCCATGAATTGCTCCGTGAAATTGCCGTTAGTCTAATATAATCGGAATATTTTTCCGGATTAGCGAAAATCTTCTCTTCAACTCACATATATTCATCATTCGTATTTTTAGTTGTAAGGGAACGTATTCAGAATTAGATCAAGAGAAGTTTATGTGATAATCCGTTGTCATAAAATGCATCTTAAATCGCGTCCTTTCTACGCGGGTGTTTCTGCACTGGCCATCAGCCCTGTGATGTATGGGAAGCGACGGCAGACGGAGGCACCGCATGCTTGAGAAGTTTGCCGTTGCTTTCCTCAAGCATTTGCGCCTTTTTGCTGTGTGACCAAGACGTAAGCTAGTTATCGGGGGTGTATCCCTTCGCGCAGCTCCATCATCGGTTAGTTTGTGAAACGAAGACAATATTAACTAGTTGAAATAATAAGAAATTGAAATTTTTCGAACTAATTATGATTTTTTTTAATAAATGAAAGTATTTGGTGTTTGGAAATTTCATTCTTTTATAATTTTCGTCATTTCATTCTCCTTTTTTCTTAAATTTATTCCTTTCTTGGTCTTTGGACTTCATCCTTACATTTTTTATTTAGTTATGATATTTTTACGGTAATTAAACACATCCTTTAGATTTTAACGGTAAAAATAATGGATGTTACCGCCCTCGAGAAACTGAACGTTCCCACTTTCTCCACTGATTCTTTACGTTCTCTCATCAGAGTTCAATGCCCTCGCCATAAACAGTGATAGTGTAAAAAAATCAAAATAAAACTGAGTGAACATGAGGCAAGGATATTGATCAGCATATAATCAAAACGCTCGCTTTTATTTTTACAAAATTTCTTATAATATTTCTTATTATATCATAACTTCGATTGTTTTATGGATTCCTGAAAACTTCCACTCGGAATCTCAGATTGCTTTAGTGGCGACAGTTTTATAATTAAATTCACGATCATCGCGTTATTCGCAAAACGACTCTTCGATTAACGGAATGTGCGGGTTTTCCTATAATCATCCTCAAATAGATCGAGTCGAAGTAATCATACTTAGTCGCCCTCAAAGTGTATTAACCTGCCCTGCATCAAAAGGATATAAAAATTCACTTCCAATTATTTTCCGTTTTTAATCACTTTACCGTTACATGCAGTCACTCATCGCCACTTCTTACATTCGAAAAGTCACATATGAGAACGAGTTTCGTCCGCAAACAAAGCCCTCCCAAGTAAGAGAAGGGTTTTGAGGTTATTAGCCCACGCATCCCATAACATCCCGTCTTAATCGTTCGCATTTAAACTTGTAAGACGTCCAATTAAACGAATTCCTTCGCGTCTCGCATTTTTAACGGCGTTTTCTCCGTTTCTCTCATTCTTTATCTTCATCCCCCATCTCCCTCTTGCACTTTTCCCCTCATCCTCTGCCGTATTACTCATATTTGAAGGAATGCTGCAGAGATGCAGGCGTTCCTCTGCCCCACCATCTCCCCTATACTCCCCGAGTTTCTTTCTATAGGAATGGGTTTCGAATGTTAACTTTCTGTTAGGAAACATCAGGGAGATTTTCTTTTAAAAAAGTACCACTATTAAGTAATAGTTGAGATCATCATTGTTCATTGATCGGACTAAATTTTTGGCGCTCCTTCTAATTCTTACTCCACATTCTGATATAGATAAATGAATTTTTATTCTAAACTTTTTTTTTGAATGCTTCTCTTCTGATAAAAATCTTGAAAGGAAGTGTAGCTCAAAATAGTTTATTAGTGAGAAGTGATAAACTTTTAATGAATGCAATACATTAATAGTGTAATAATACTAGTATAGTAAGACATATTTTATTCTTTCGGAGAATGATTATTTCCATTGATAATCGAATAAAAAAATCCCGAATGGGCACTAATATAAAGGGACTACGATTACTCTAAATATTTTGGAATCAGTAGAAATTTATAAAGATGTTTAAACTTTGACTTTTAAAGCGGTGCGGGAGATATCATTCTGTACAAAGAACGTGATATATAACTTGGAAAGCTTTCTAGGTTATTCGGAGATCCAAGAATTTGTCTTTTAAAATTTTACTCACGTTCGATTTTCTTCAGATAGTGAATGGAATCAAAATTCCGATCATTCCCAAGATTTTCGTTAGGTTTGAGAAATTATTTCGCGATACTGAAAACTGAATCATTTTAAGCCCAAATGTGTCTCTGATTTAAATAAAGAAACAGGTAAACAATGTTTCTCTCCTTATTTAATTTAGTTGAAATTCTCACAGCAGCTGCATCGTCTAGCCCCTGATCTCAGTTTGCCAATAGAGATGTTATCGACCGTAGAAAATCGTTTCTTCTTTGTTTTGATTCTACCCTCGTATCGATGGCAACTTCTAGGCGAAAGTCCTGTTTGTCGGCAGATTCTCTTATTCGGGACGAATTGTTGGAACGCGGCAAAAACCCGTTCCAGCTCTACTCGCTTTCTTCGTTTTCCTTTCAGATCCTCTTATTGCCACAGTTATCCTTCTCATAAAGGTATATCTTTCCATTGGCATAACTTCTTGGAACTCGCCTCGGGAATTCCCACGGTGTTTCGGTGTTCGAATTCGCCGCTCGGGGGCTTTTCGAAATGCATGGCTGCTTCCTTGCATACCGAAATATATATTATATTGCCATACATTTCGGTGTTATTTCAATGCCCTTTATAGAATATACTGAAAGCTACCAAAAGAAATTTTCTATTGAAGTTATTGCGTGAGTTATTTCTGAAAGTCGTCTTTCATTTGCTGTAAAATGTACTGCATATGTAGAGATAGTACTAACACTAAAACTTATTGACCATATGAGGTAAAAATATTTAACGATTATATTGGGAAAGATCAGGGCTAATTGTAAATAATAATAATAATAATACCAAATATAAAACAAAATAAGAATTAAATGATAAAAAAGTCGCTTATTCATTCTAAATTTAGATATTTTGGTACGTAAATTGGTAAAATCCAAGAGTAAACTAAGGAACGTAGCTTTAAATGAGTTGGGGTCTTCAACCGGCATTTTGTGAAAAAGACTGCCTCTGCTTCCTCAGAATCTCAACAAAAATATGTTTCATAAACCCGAAACAAAAGGGGGAGTGAAAATACGACAAACAGCGTGTCTCATAGAAAAAGAGTTAGTGAGCGTCCGGTAAACGTAGGTTCTAATTCGGAAACAAAAGGACGTGAATTCAATTTGACTATCAACGCGGAAAGGAAAAGCGACTTTCAAGGGAGTTTGGAAAGCGGTGGAGAAAAATACAGCTTTGGGAAGACGGCATTCGCATTTAAATGGCTCTTTCCACGTCATTCGTCTTTGTGTCCAACGGCTGACTCACTCCTTTCGACAAATCCCAACGTAATAGCCTTGCAAGTCGGGAACAAATCGACCGCACGAATTGGCGATCTTTTTTGTGCTTTTTCGGTTCTTCTGGATGTTACGAATAAGATGCTTGTCTACCGTTTGAGTGTGTCTTCGGAACGGTATTTTCGTACAACAGGTCCCTGCATCTCGTGTCCAAACATTTGTTAAGCAAGATTCTCTATTCATGCACCCTATCTAAACTTAATTGATTGATGTTTTATGTATATATATATACACACACACATAATTATATAATATATTTCTTCCATATTTTAGATTTCTAACTAACGTTTATATCACCATATATATTTTAAAACAAAACATTGGTACACTCTTAAAAATATATACTATTATTTTAACGTAAAATAAATACCTAGTCGCTAATTTATCATTTAGGAGACGTGCAATTTCTCATTGCTAAAATATCTTTTATTGGCTATTTTCGCTCTAAATTATTATAAAATTAATAAATTTTCAAATGTTACAGGATATAGTTGTTATAGATTTTCCATGATATTCATTCAGAATTAATATTCATACGTTTATCATCTAAACCCATTCTCTTCTGAATTGATTTAAAACCTTTCAGATCCAAGGTGATTTCCTCACATGCGTATATTAAGTTGTCATATCGAGTTGACATATTCAGATCTCCGTCGCCCCTTGGTGTCATCTTAGAATGACAATGCACACATTTTCATTTGAATCTTCCCAAAATGGCCTTAAGTCGGATTCGAGAGAACCGCAGTGGTGTCAACGAGTTAGTTGACCCAAGAGTGACTTTCTTCTCTTTTAAACTCGCACTTTAAAGTGAATCGAATCGCTATCTCACAGGTTGTCAGCCCATCAATTTCTCTGATCCATTATTTGTTCCAATCGGAATCAATTGAAATTTGCTTCGGCGAACCTTCGAAAGATCGACTTTATTTTTTGTTTTTTTCAAAAATCATATCATTGCTTTGTCTTACATGAATAATATGTTTTTTTTTGTTTGTTCACTATGAGTTTATTCCATCCTGCTGGGAAATTAATGCCAGAACTATCGAAATTGAGCAAAGAGAGCAATTGAAAATCCCTTTCTCACTATTGACTGCTGCCAAAATGTCTTGTCAGTATGGTGTACCACCTCAAGATCGTGACTTTGCAAATAACAGAGAAATGCGCGGAATCTGGAGGATCATGTTCCTTTCAGAGGAGTGCATTTTTGAGTGAGGGTTAGTCACCATTTACAGCCACTCACGAAGACCACGCGTGAGAAGATATCTCCGTGACCACGTATCGTGGAAATTGCGGGAATTCGTCTCTCTTCTCCATCATTCCAAGCATCTGCACTCCGACCACTTGAACTCGCCTTTAATTGATCTTAGAGACGTCTTTGAAATGATAGCGTTTTTGCGCTCTTTTCCCATCGTTGACCCTTTGCATTGTGGGGCGGACCTCCTACGATGCACCGACATTTCTTTTGTGATTTACCGATCGTATACTGAATCTCGAAGGTCTATTCCATAAATCGACCATGGCTCTCGTTCTAAATGAGGTTATATGAAGAGATCTGTATTCAATTATGCTCTTCGAATGTGTATGAGAACATCTTTATGAGTCATTCGCATAGGTTTGAACAGCTGGGAACGACTATTTCAGTATATTTTATAGATTTGTTGTAACTTATGTTAAGCCTCTACTTTCAAGAAGAGTCGAACCTTAAGGGGCATAAAATAATGGCTAAAATCCATTTTACAAATGACAATCTCTTTGTTCACGAGGGATTACGAATTTATGTGAATTGGATATGTATTCATCAGGGAAAGCTGCTTCGAAGTGATCTTTAATAGGTCTTCATCTTTCTCCGAAGCATAAAAAATTCATCTTTTCAAGTTCTCAATGCATAGAAATTTCATTAAAAGATCTTCAGATTCTATTTCCTCTAATCCTATTAGATGATGGTAATCCTTCCGCATGTCTCTAATCCCTTGCTAAATGTTTCTCAGCGAATTCTGGATTCCTAGAAAGTTACGTTTAATGCATGGTTGCGAAAACTGTCATACCTTTCGTATCATTTGCTAAAATCTAAACCTAAATGTAAACATATACAATGCAAATAATAAAATACTATTACACTTCTTCTCTACAACAAAATAATATCAAAGTTGAATTAGTGACAGTAATTTCAAAGGGTGAAAATTTAATCGATAACTATTCAGTCGAAATAAGTCACTGGATTAAAAGTAAATAAATGAATTATATCGCTCAATATTTTGCCGGAGAAAGCAATAATGTCTCATAAGAAAAGGGATAACTTTAATAAGATTATGTTGAACTCTACCCAGTCTTGTCTCTCTCTCCTTAGAGCACATTTAGTTTCGAACCTATCAATTCATTTTATTTAATTTCGTGTTTAAAGTTTCCCGTCATTTTGGAACTCTTTTCCTTTGAGTAATTTCTCAGCAGATTGCTCCACTTGCAATCATTAACGAGTTCTCATTTCCCAATATCTCGCGCGGGTTTTCTCTGGAAATTTTTCTTTTCGAGAACTACATTCTCAGACACACGCTTATTTCGACAGTGCAACTGAACTGCGTTTCACACGTGTCTTGTTTTCTTAAACTTACAAGCGATCTGATTCCTTTAATGATATCGACACGCGTTATGTTGATTTTAGAATCTTGGAACAGTTTTACAGAACCATCAGTCGGTTTGCGCATACATGTAATGAGATGAGTATTTGATGAGTATTAAAGATAGGTTTGAGACGTTCATAAATAGTTTTTTATGCTACTGCACCACTTCTATATTCATCTCCGAATGCTCTTCATTTATCGATATTTTTAATCTATTAATACTTTAATCTATCTACCTTTTATAAGCTACTAAATAAATTCAGTTTCACGTAACGTGATTTGTGAAATCAATGTTTGCGGGTTCAAAGTATCAATTATTACTTTAAATATCTTGTTTTATTTTCTTTGGTTTTCTGAACGGATTAACTTCACTATCAGCGGCCTTTAGAAATGGCGGCGTAATGAGTACAACTCGTGCTTTCTTTAATAACTTTGGATCGCTTCTTCTTATGGCTATATTCGCCTCTTTGCCCATCTCCTTCCTCATCCAAGCGTCCGAGTAGCGGTCAAGAAATTAGTCACAGCAACTCTCTGCGGTGGAAATACACGGTGTCTATTAATTTTTTCATGCTTTCCTTTCTCTTCCGTCGCTTCCGAATAACATGAGGTCCATTCGATGTGGTGGCTGTGGACAGAGGAGCTCCAGAAGGATTCTGGGGGTTGAAATCCTCCTTCCGTTATGTTATTGTCTGAAACGATGTGCCGTCCAAATATCCCGGAAGACGTTGGGGTGGACCACTCATACGCCCTTCCCATTTCCTAGAAAGTCAATCAAAATTCCCGTCCATCGAAAGAGGTCGGATGTGAATGTCTGAAAGCAAAACATTGGCGCTTATGTCCGTGAGATTGCTCCAGGACGAGTTTCCAAAGGATGATATCTCTCGGAATTTTCGCGGAAAGGAGACTGAATGGTGGAGTGTGAACCCGTTAAAGAAGTTTCCCATCGTCACGGTTTTCTCCCGTCAAAAAAATTCGTGATTGAGAATTACCGGAATCGTTGCATTTACGATTCTCATACGAACCCGAATGTCATTGTATCGAGTGATTTGAGGGCCTGTTTAACTCAAACTACTGTTGGTTTTTTCCACATCTTCATTTCAAATGTTTTTTTGAAGTATACAAACCTTTGATGGAGTCGAAGCGTTTTGAAAATATTGAAAGGTGTGTATCTTGATGTAGTTCTTCAAAATTTCAAATGAATGCTCTGTAAATACACTGTCGTTGATATCTCTTATTTATTCTGTTTCTTTGTCGTGAAAATGTCGGTAATGCTTAGAGTTTCTCTGTCATGTTCTATGCGAACGTGCTGCACTCAGCATTTATATTGCTTCCCGTTTAATTAGTATTCTGCAATTCGCTAAAATAAATGAAATGAGGTACGACGTCTGCTTCTGCACGGATGCGCTGAACAAAGGAAGTTGCCTGGTATGAAACATGCTGGAATTTTCCACGTAAATAAATGTCAGTAATCTACCTCATTTTTACCTTATAAAACTAAATATTTTAAGATGGATCGCCCAAATTTAAATGGAGTGCAATAAATGATGAGCATGCATTTTATCAGCTTATACTCATGCTTTGGTGGAGTCGGAATGAGTTATCTACGTAAATGCTTCTAAGTAAATCTGTCTTTATTTATCTGAGGTCTGCTCAAACTCCATGTTATCAGTTACACATTTAGTCGTCATGGGTCATCTGTCATTCCAACATCTGGGTAATTTTCCCATCTTTATCGAAGGGTGCACTGCATGAACTTCGGTCCCTTCTCCAAACGCGCCCTCAGTGCTTGTCTTTGAGTCATCAAATTCGGTGGAAACGACTAGAAATGAGTTTTAGAGAACAAAGTCCAGTTCTCAGAATTTCTCGTATTTATTCTACAATCATTACTTTTTAATGCTCGTCTTGAAAGGTCTCGACAGTATGCAATAAAATCATAATTTTAGGAGCATCTTGAAAGGGGATTCCTCTAATCTTTAAATAATGAATCCCTTTGTCCTTCTGAAGAGCTAACAATTTATACACAACGTTTTGGGCAGTATTTTTTTCATGAATGCTTCCAGACGAAGTTTTTTCACATTTTTGAACTGATTATGTTGTCCCATCGCTAGAATAAGTTCAAGTACCTCTATTTAAAGAAGATTGCCGTCTCATGTGTTCATGGTGATTGTTATTGTATTCGTGCGTTTCGTTCTCATTTCTTTTTATGACCAACATATTATTTTGATATATGTTAATTGTTTAATGTAAATTATCAGGCACTTTTTGGAATCCACAAATACGGACATTGAAAATTCCAAAGCCTCAAGTCATTCTCAGTGGACAGTGATATTTTATTTGGAATTGAACGGATACTTATTATTTTTGGATTTGGGTCGCAATTTATTGCATTAACATTAAAACAGGGATAGTACCTCTTCGATTATATCTACAAAATGTTAATTCCTATCCCCATTCGATTAATTCGGTAAAAGGTAAAAGCAATTCACTCCGAATTGTTTTTTTTTTCTCTGTATAATCAAACCAAGAGTGAACCGGAGGAAGTTTTTAAAATTCCGTCTCATTAACATCATTATTATGCCGCGCGCACCGAGTTTCTACATCTACTTTCACGACGAAACCGCGAGATGTTCGCTGCATTCGAATTCTCCTATTTTTCAATTCTATTTTTTTTTGAAAGACGTTGAGAAATGTAGTTCTACAAGAAATCGTCACAGACCAGCACGAACTAGACTCGAAATGTGGGAATCATTAAATGTAATTAAAGTTACTTGCAAGGGGCTTGGAACAAGGAACCCACTGTTCCATGGAACATTGGTGTAAATCAATTCAAGATCTCTCTCGTATTAAAATTTAATTTCACGAATAATCATAGCTCTTAAATTAATACTAAGTTATATATATATATATATATATATATATATATATATATATATATATATATATATATATATATATATATATATATATATATTATATAATATCATATTAAAGTATATCTCAAACATAAAAACTCTTTCAATAAGGTATCTGAGATAAATTGTTGAGTTAAAGTATTTCATTCATTTGTACATTTCACTCTTTCCTGCGATGCGGTTTTGAGGAAAGCGGCCAGAGAAGACATTTTACGGTATATTCTGTTAGACTAACAGTTATTATGCGGACGGTCGTAAGTTTCTCCATTTCAAATCATTGCAGTGAAAATATTTGGTATTCGTTTCAAAATGAGCCATAAATGATAGACGAATCGAATCTGGGACACAGAAATTCCGGTTTATGGTCTGTCTGGAGCGAACCAGGGTCATTTGAGAGTGATCAAAAATTCGTACCTCAGCAGACGTCACAAACTATCTCTCCTGGGTTCGATTTATTTATATTTCGAGTCCTCTATGTGCTCATTTTTCCTCCCCTCAAAGGATGATGCATTTGTTGATGACCGCCTTTCTTTCGTCGCACGCGTTCCATCCACTTTTTATTTCACTCTAAGTACCTTGTTTTTCCCGCATTTTTTCCTCTTCCAAAATTACCCTCAACAGGATTTTCTGTCGTACTTTCCTTTTTTTTCACGCGTCATTATTCCTCGGAGATGGGTTTTCTTTCGCCTAAAGAATGCTTCATTCAAGCGTTATAGCGAGACGAGATAAATCATGGGTTTTCAACCATCGGGGAGCGTGGCTTATTTTCGTGTTGACGTCTGAGGAACAATGGAGGCGGGATATTTCGGAAGGAACGGATGTGTTCTTTTATTTACGAACGAATACACTGTTCTTCGGCGAAGGGCAATTTTGTTGGTTCTTCGACCTCCAATGGTTTCACTTTTCCTAGTCCTCTGGATGAGACTTAGTGTTTAATGATAATTCGAGGAATTTTGTATTTGAGTTTTAGATTTAATCATTTATAGATTGTTTTTCGATCGTCACGCCATTCTCAAAATTGTTTCTCTCATTCTGTCCGATTTTCATCGAATTTCCCCTTTAGAAAACGAAATCGAGGATTAAAACAGTGATAATATATGTATTTTGTGTATTTATTTATTTGTGATAAGAGTGTATTTTTTAACAATCGTCTATGTCCTTATCCTTATCAGCTAAAAATCTCAAGTAACATATCAAACCTTGTCGCTTAACGACTTTGCAATTAATCATAATGAATGCAAGGGCTATTTTCACTTGATTGCGGTTTTCCATCATGAATTTATACTTTTGTAATTTACCAATTGATAAATAATGATACTTTGTGTGCACACAGTCCGTTAATGTGGAATCCCTTTTCACTTTCGAGTCTCTTTCATAGCGGAGGTCTTCCTCAGAGCTTTAAATTTCTATGTTCTTTATACTCATAGTTTATGATATACTGTATCAAAGACCCAACACTTTCATTCATGCTATTTCCCTCAGTTTCTTTAACGTTCTAACTACAAATTTTTATTCCCGCCATCTAATCACGGCCGAGTCAATAAACAACATTGATGTTTCCCATTTACGTAAGTATACTAACTCTGGAGAGTTCCTTGGAAAGATAATTCCGAATAATATGAGTGCTAAGGTTGGATAAAGAGATGGTCGTGTCGTGGCCGTAATGGCAGGGTTAGCTCCAGGAGCCGTTAGACGAGTCAAATGAGATTTATGTAAATGAAAAGCGGGCTCGTTGGAAGATGCTGCATATGGTTCGTAATAGGTCCGTTTGTAGGTCGACGCATTGCTGGAAGATCTGGAAATAATAACCGTTGGTAAGAGACCTCCGCAATTAGATGCGATAAATAGATCAGCGCATGGGTGGGCTATTTGCCACATGAATATGCTTATCGTATCTCCATTGTTAAATGTATTCCACTTATCTGATTTATCGCAGCCGGCGTGCGTGCAAAGCGAAAGCGGTGATGTGTTAGCTGCCGTATCGATATCTCGCATCGAAGGTTATAGATATCGTACGTGTATCCTCATTCGTAGACGTGTGGTGCCAGGACTAGTCGAATTTGCATCGCGTTTAGGATCGATCTAATTCTCTTGATAATTAAATATTTTGCGTGTCCATGTGTTTTGTAAAAAAGTCTTTTGAATGACTGTGTTCGTGGAAAACACATATTTACAGGATTGGATTAATTTGCTCCTCTATTCCAGTAATCCAAGGGGACTAAATTTTGTGTATTCATGATCAGAAAAAGCTCATTTGTAATATATAGTTACCTATTCTCGTCCGTACGGCATTGCTCCTTGTCGTTTACAAAAATTATATATTGCACATGCAAGACTCTTAAGTCTATGATGATAGCGTATTTATCTGTGATTACATATGTCATTCCTAAATTTTTTCTCGTATAAACATCGCGAACCTCGAACCACCACCCCTTAAACATCGGACAACATCGCACCACGAAAACACTTATTATGCTCTTGGAGATACTCTATGTTCTACGTAACGTCGTTTAACTTAACGAGGCTCAATAACAAGGCGATTATAGATGGCGTAGGGGCTCGATGACTTCCGTTTTCTTATTCACTTTCGTCAGACCCGTAGAAGCGCCATGTGCTTAATGGGCAGTGAAAGGACTGCCTTCAAAGTGCTCGATGTATATTTCGCTTCCCTAAGGGCCTAAGATTTCTTGACCCCTCGTCCATCTTTTCTCCTCTTTTTTGCTTCACTTTTTTCTCGAAAGTGGTGTCCTCCATACGCAATCGTACATCTCTTCCGCTGCCCTTTCATTGTGCTCCCTTCCCAACGGTGCACCGTGGGACCCCCTCCCGCTGCACTATTTGGGTGAGAATTCCGCTGAGCAATTGTTCCTCTCGTGAATGAATGGAACTGTTCGGACGAGCGATATCATTTCTGGAATGTTCCTTCCGAGTGCAGAAACTTGGTAAATGCATCTCAACTCGGCGTGTTTTAATATTTTAACGTCCGCAAGTCTGCTTCAATGTTTTTTTAAGGCGTCATTATTATGATATTTATTAGTTCCTATTGGAATCAACCAAAATCGAGGAATACTTCAAAATTGAGTGTATTGAGAATGAGGGTGTGTTTTAGGGAAAATAATTCTGTTAAACGTAAATAATTCGTTGCACAAAATATTCATTGCGCATAAGCATTTACGAAAAGGTGCGAATTATACGCTTGCTAAATTGTTGCTGTGCAATTTCTGTCTCAATTTCATCGTTACTTCTTATTGCGACAGCAAAACC
Organism: Pantala flavescens; assembly: GCA_020796165.1. NCBI lineage: Eukaryota > Metazoa > Arthropoda > Insecta > Odonata > Libellulidae > Pantala > Pantala flavescens. The sequence goes on from CM036880.1 coordinate 55,267,654, forward strand.
AATAGGTTCCTCTCGTTATCTTAGCTGCTTCACCTCTACTGAAAAACTCGTCTCTCTAAGTGACCCATTTAGAACACTCATGTGTGGTTTTACTGTCGTAAAATATGTCAAAAGTGAAACTATTTTTTGTTCTGTCTGCCGATGAGAGTGTCAAGGTTAAGATAAATATCTCGTGTTTAGCGGAGCGCATTGAAATAAGCGAAATCTCAACCACATTTCGTTTTTTATGCCCGCGATATTAGTTTCGAATTTCAGAATTATATAAAAACTTTCGATCTCCTTTCTTTCACTCTTGAGATGTAAAACCTTGGAATAGGATAAATGAACTTGAAGAAGTTCTCTCTTCATTGAAAGTTTTAGAAACTCTTTGCTTCTAAACTTACAATGAAGTAGTCGTAAACTTCTGTTATATTCTGTTCGAATATCCTACGGGAAATAATATTTTTCTCTCGCGATTCCTGTTGAGGATCTACTGTCAAGAGTTTATCCTGCCTGGGCGGGAAGTTTTCTTAAAGAGGAGTATTTTTTCTGCGAATCATATGATAGTATCGTCTTTGTTCAGGTAGCCAAAAACCATGGAAGAAGGAAACAGCAAGGTCAACCTTTTATCTGAAGATTCTCGTTGATATATTTGAAAATATCCCGTGTCACATCAGCTGGTGTTTTATTTGCCTTGAGTGCCCTAAGGGACACACTTATCAGCTTTGCTTTCTCTTTCCAATCTTCGAACTGTTGAACCTCATTCGTTCTAGAAACTGTTGCCTATGGACTCGAAGACGTGAAACTATGCTCGGAGACTCATTTAGGGAAATCTAGTACAACTTAGGTTCAATAAACAAGTGCTCTAATTTGTGATAAGAATGGAGGCAAATTTATAAATTGAAATGAGGACTTACCCGCACGAGTTGAATACTTAATAAACTTAAAGTCAATTATTTTAACGTGTGCATTTTATTAATTGCTTATGGGTGAAATTCTTGAAAATTATTGTTGAAGAACAATTTTAAAGGTATGTATTCCGAATGAATATCTTTTTATTAAATTATAACGAATTATTTCCACTATTAAGTCAACTATTCCAAAAGTGAATCTATCGTGAAGCTTATTTCGCGTTCGCAATTGTGGGAATGACGGCGATTCATGTCGTCATTTCTTCTAAAGTATACATTTAAGGCTCCATAAAAGCAGCATAATCCATACTCATCTTCTTTTCGTGGGAGGAAATTTTCATTTCAATCCATTATCATATAAAATACCATTGTTATAATATGTGTCAGTTAGTATTAATACGCAGGCCCTCGTCTGCCCTCAAATATCGCCTCATAATGGCCTCCATTAGCAGCATTTAATCGAATAAAGATTGAATGTCCCAGACATTTCTCGATTGTCTACTAATTGCTTTCCCACGGAAATACAAACCTCATTCGCTGCCCTAGATGATTTACCGAGCCGTTTCTCCTCAAATGGAGGCTTTTGTCTTTTTTCCACCCTTGGAAAAATCAAAGAGCCGTGAAATTCACTGTCCCCGTCGAGCGACCCGCAGTCTCTGCCATATTCTCAGCGCCGTTTTTTCTCAGGATGAGTAACTTTCACGGCTGAGGAAGAATTTCTTTCTGTGGGCGGGAAAATGGGCCATTTATTGGATGATTGCCGACGCCGAGTTTTCGAAATGCGCTTTCGGACAGCGTTTAACGACGTAATTTTGTGTACCTCGTTGAAAGTAATATCCCCCTTGTGTTTGCCGGCCGCTTCATGAAGTTGAGCTCCGCTTTTCAGCGTGGGGCGATTCGTTTTGAGGATTTCCTTTTGTCATACCAATCGGTATGTTATTCCAATGTTTAGATATATAAATTGCTGAAAATTTCAATTTCCTTGAATCACAAACACTATGTAGGCAGTTCGAGAACCGATTGAAATGAAAAATAATTACGTAATTCTTAAGTGAAATAATTACGTGGTAACTTAAAATAACAGCAAATTAAAGAAGATGGGAATGAATTGATATATCAGCAGCGTGAAATTGGGCTTCATAATGCAGGCGTCTTCTTATTGGGATACGTTTGCAATCAATAAAACTTCATCATTCGTTCTGTAGATTTTTCCTTGTAAATACACAAATCGAACACGTTATTTTCAGCTTTATATCTTTCTGCGATGAAAAAACTGATATCCAAATGAAAAGCGTTAATTTCTTCCCGAATTAACGTTTCTGGTTACCAATACGAGGAAAGAATTTCATTCTCTTATGTTTACTGAATAATCTCAATGAATATTTAAAATTGCTATTATTACAAAACTGTCAATAAAAATTTATGAGAATAAAATGTAAGAAATGTTATGAAATAACCATAGTAATGTAAGTAACCCTCGTGAATCTTTACACTTAATGATACTGTATTTAACAAATGCGATACCTTAAAATTATTCGTTTCATTGGAAGAATGTATCTACTCGTAATTGATCTTTTTTTCTTAGGAAATAATGCTGCAGAAAAAATACGCAGCTCTTTTCCGCGAATATATGCCAGAAAATAAACACACAAAAAACAATGGGATATTAAAAATTTCGATGGCCCATTTGGAATTTATTAATGCCTCGGAATTTTTCCCATCGAGTTAAAAAGGGTCGTACGTGGTATGGTTTACAAGGTCAGTGGGTCATCGACGCATCCGAAATGCGGAAACAAAACCGCGGGCAAACAATGAAAGGAAACGCGATCTGGGAATGGGGTGGCTTTTTTTAGAAATGGAATGATCGAGGGACATCAGTCATAGGATATATAACGGTACAGCCGGCGCGGGAAAGTCTTGGGTTTAGTTCCCGTCGGCTACCGGAGGTACGTGTGTCTTATGAACGGATCCTTCGATAAGGCCAACCTTGTCTGCAGGGAGGTTGCGCAATTGTTGATCGAGTATACGCCCTTGTTTGGATGTTGTAAATACGTCCATGTTGGTATAACCTGTTATCTTCTTTATGCCTCTCTGCTGTGTCTGTAAGGAGCTTCTTGTGGGGAATTATATCTTCGAAGGGCATGGTCTTAGACGTTTCCCAGAAGGTGAAGAGTAAAGAAGAGGGACTCATATTGATTTTAGCGTCTGGCCGCTCATGTGTCTAGAAATGGCGCATCTGTTGAATATGATTAAATGCAAAGATTTATTTTCTCTCGAGCCGAATCGCGAAACCATGAACAATGACGCACAAAAACAGCATGAATCGTGTGACAATGATTTTTCAATATGTCGTGCTTGATTCAGGCTTATATTTCTCAGTCGGTAACAATGAAACGTGAAATTGAGAGGGACTGAGGCGAGAAATCGCATTCCAAATTTTACGATCGAAAACATCCCATTCTCTCTCGTCCAATTTATGATCTGTCTGTTTTCAGTAGGAAGACGTGATAATATGCTGACTTCTCATCGGTACTCATTTCTCCGTTTTTATTATAGCAACTCTCAAGTACCTGTGAAGTTTTACCGTTGCCTCACGCATTCATTGCAATTGACGGGATAATGGTATGCCAAGTACCTTCATCGAAAACAGTGCAATAAAAGTGTTTTTATGGAATGATTCCTCTATAGATCACTTATGGTAGCATGCGAGGGAACTTTAGAAATACAACAAAATGAAAATACTTAATTGTCTCTAATAGTTTAAAGCAAGATTTAGGAAATGGCGTATTTGAAAGGAACATTACTGCACGAAAATATGAATATCTGCTGAAATCTTTTTGCTGACTAATAATACGGAAAAGTAGTGCCATTTCTTACGCTCATACGATTGACTAAAATAAATTCCTGTGTAATGCATTCCTAGTTTCCCTCCCAATTAAAAGTCTCGTGTCAAAGTTGGAACATTCGGAATTGAAGCCCTACATTTACAGTAATATCGTTTAATCTCTCGAGTTTATGTACTACATTTCCTGTCTCATCTGCACTACAATTGAATGTTCACCACGGTAATGTTCTGGAGCCACCCTTTCTTTCGCCCTTTATTGGAATATACGCCCACGCAGCGACTTGGCTTTATTAGACCCTCATAGCTCCGCCTTCGCAAATTACCGTTTCCGGCCGTCGCCGTCGGCAGCAGGTGGGGCGTGTCTACATGGCCGTTGGCTTCCGCGTGAGTGCGAGAAGGTATCTGCTTCGTGTGGACAACGGCCAGCTGAGAATGCGTAGGAATGCGTCAACTGGAGAAATCGTTCATTAAAACGAGATGATCCACAATAGGACCTTCTACGAAAATTTGGGGAAATCTTTCGAAGTCAGTCGCTTCCGTTCTTTGAACAATGAAACATTTTATTACCAAGATAGTTTAATTTCGTGACTATATTCTAATATTCGGATCATTTTATTGAAAGTATAGATTGAAAAATATAAGTACAAGCAAATATTTCTATTTTTAGTAACCTACAAACTAATGGCGATAATTATAGATATTTTTATTTTAAATGTATTTATTTACATATTCTTCCGTACTTCTGCTTTTCAATCCCTATATTATTATTATTATTATAAGGAGAAGGAAATTGGTTCGGACAAAAATTTCTCCTAGAAGATGTTTCGGAGGACTAACTCTATATAGTGTGGCGAAGTAACAGCTTTTCCAGCACCGTTACTGTATTTACATTCATCGGAAAATATTTTAACTTAGTTAACGTCTGAAGTGCCGTAGTAGGATATGGCAGAAATATGAAGAAGCCTTGGGAACATGCATCGCTCATCTGAATTAGAATTTCATTTCCTCTTTCTTGCGAAATTGACGGAATTAATTGAATGCATACTTTGAAGGTAAGGACGGTGTGAGGTGATATACTCATCTAAGAAAGATTTCATCCTGCTGGAATTTTCCAAAGATTCATCCGCACTTAAGGTCTTAAATTTCATCCTTAACAGAAATTTATAACTATTTTCCTTCTGCTAAGATTACGAATTTCTCGAAAACCTAAATTTTATCTGTTGAAAAGTGAGTTCGTCCAAATTAGCTTTTACACTAAAAATGCAATTAATTATTCTGCAATGAAAGAAACGCCTTTCACTATTTTCGGATATAGTAACTTTCTGGAGCGAAAAAGATCATACATTAAGATATTCTTGAACGTCATGTCGATTAGTTTTGAGGTCTTAAGAATTTCTTTTACCCGTTGCATAGTAGGCAAGTTTTTCTCAGAATGTTTTCTTAGAAAAGCTGCATGTTCTAGGATGATATCGTTGTCAATTATTCAAAGAACCGAGGTATTTATATTCGTAAAATCTGCTGTGAATCAAGAATTTGAACTTGAGGTTTATGTTGTCTTCTCTTTTACGTCGTGTCCGCTCGATTTTTCTACGCGACATACACGTGGTGTCTGGAGGATAACTCCTGTTCTTGTTTCTGTCTTACCGAGGTCTTCCATAAAAGTCCTTCAGCCTCCAGCTGGATCCCCAGTACCGTTTACTCCTTACTCGGACCGGGCAAAACTGAATGAACTCCGTGAGACATCTAATGCGTCACCTCCTTCGATATTACCGCTATCGAAAACGGATGGTGGTACGCCGCGACATCAATTCGTCATGCGAAAAAAGTCCCTCCGGTCCGCTGCAGCTTCCTGCCTTTTTATATTGTCCACGGCGCAAGTTTCCTTTTCCAGTGCTGACCATTTACGCGACCGACTGATCTCGGATTCCGCGAAACGGGGCACCGGTTTGCATCGCGAATACGTGCGAAGGCCCAAATCTCGATTTCCGGGAACTACGCACTTATCTGTGTCTCACGCGAAAGCCCTTTGTTTTACGTCTTTCCCCTAGAGTACTCGAGTGGATTCGAAGGTATGGGAGTTGGAATGGAAGGGATAACATGCGAGTCGCGCATAGAGTGGAATCAGGTGAGTGGTCTATCTTCATTCAAGCTGCTACTTTTGTACATATTGTGAAGGATATATAAGTTTCATAGTTGCATTGCGATATTTGCTATTTTCTCAAGATTCTTGAGCAAATATCTTACATGCTCGTTCCACATTCGATTACGTTGTCGATGGAGTTGTCAAATGTTATTCTTTCATTGGATATAATATATTTCCTTCTGAAGGCTAATCAAATGATAAGCCTAGTTTTGCACACCTCATCTCTGCTTACACAACCAGGAGGGTAAAATACGATACATAATACTTAAATGTTTAAAAAATTATGTGAACATTTGCATAAAAATAAATTAACTCATTCTTAATCTGTTTGGTTTGGACATTGTTATAAGGGAATTTATGTACTTAATGTTAAGAGAATTTGTTTGGAAAATGATCAATCAATCAAGTCTTACTATGTATCGCATACCATATCGACTTATGTAGTTCATTTAAGGGATTTTGTTTATAACAGAGACATAACCTCCAAAATTGGGATGTCTAGCTGAAACATCGAAACATTAATTTCGCCGTCCGAGCGTAATTTGCGGAAATGCGGTGGTTTTCCAAAAATGGGATATCAAAACCTGATACCTCCTCAACCCTTTTTGCCATACATGCCCTTTATCACGAAACAGTTTTCATTTTTTGTGACTTGTCATTCCTTTCGGAGAAATCGCGAGGGGACCGGTTTCTTGTGGAAAAAGTCAGCGACCAAAATCCTCGTCTTCCAATCTTTCCACATCCGACTAGCTCATCCCGGACGAATGCGTCGCAGGACGCGAGCCTCGCCCATCCAAACAAAAGAACCGCCGCATTATGTTTGTCCTAAACTCACGCCCGCCGCGTCATTTTACCAAACTGCCTTTCTTCTCAGAGGTGTGCCCCAAGGTAATTTCCTCGGCCCAAATGCTTTCCCAATATCCTCGGCGCCGCGTAGGCCCGCGCCTCTTTTTTGGGCATTCCGTGCCTTTTTTATCTTGATCCCCTCGAGTGCTTAAGGATGTCGAAGTGTCGCCGGTGCAGTTGGGTCGCATCGGTGTTGCAGGTCGAGAATCCCTAATCCCGAAATACTCGGTACCAGCCGGGGAATTTGGGTCTTTCTGTGTATTCGAGTATGTGATACGATTATGTCTCAAAGAATTTAGAGCCTCTTAGGCCTTTTTTAAAATGTAAATGTTTAATAGTTCCCAGGAGGAACGCCTTGAAGTAGTTTATCGTTCAAAGAAGGTGTATTTGTGTGAGTGCTAACTAAAATGGAATGCCTGAATTGGCAAAGAAAAAATTCCTGAAATAATGCCTTTAATAAGATATACCCAAGATTTTCTCTCGTTTATTGGAGTCATAATTACTGCTACACGATTTTAAATCCACGTGCAACAGTGCTGATCTCAAATTTGAAAACGTCTCTTTTCGAAGATACAGATTTTGGAGCGGTGGAATTATGAGTAAAATTTCTTCCAATTGGAAATAATAAAAGCCTACCTCCTCTGAATCTTTGGGTTAAAAGTTTTTCCAAAGTAATGCGTTGTTTCATTGCTGATCTGAAAGCGGCTGTGCCAATTTACGGGCGAAATTCCTGCGTAAGACGCAGGAAGTAGCCGCGCTATGGAAAACGACGACAGACTGAGTAAGGATTGATGAAAAAACGGAGAAAGTTTGATCTACAAATAAGTGCGAGTTATAATTCTCCTTACTTTCAATTTTGTCTTCTTTGGATACCAAGTCAAACTTCACGATGGAAACGACAGTTTCTCTTACTCTCGCGTAAAATTTCCTCCCCGACGCTCAATGCAGTTATAAAGTGCATTAAAAATCATTCGATCCAAATTTTAACTTGATCATCAAATATTCAAATTTCATCGACATAAAATCGGATTTGGTCACCGGAAGTGATCAAACCCGCTGAAAAAATAATTGGTTGACTTGGGAACGTGAAACTGCGGTTCCTGTTTCACAGTCGAGGAAAGTGGTTTTTAACTCTTCGTCCTTTTATCTTACTCATGACGTTGGAACATGATTTTGTCCTGCGGATATGGAATCAACGATCTCATGACGTAAGCAGCTATTCGGGAGCTCTCTATTGTCATCATTTCTAAATCAGATAATAAAGGATGACATCAAATGTTTATGTACACACATTTGACATGTATACATATAAGTTAACGATCAGAAAATGTAATATGGTGTCAAGAAACAGACTTTAGCACTTTTTAAACAGTTTGGAGCATCGCCTAATTCGGTTCGCATTCATGCAAAACTGTTTCTTTCACGACCATTTTTTTCACTTTTTCTCTCAGTTCATAATTGTCGAACATTATTTGGGAGTGGTGGTGCTGCGCTTCCTCCAAAATGACAAATGTGAGAGGATTCTCGGTTAAAATATACGTGGTTTACCGTTGGAGATCCACTCTCTCTTTCATACTCAAGAGTGCCGGGTTTTCGCTTTCCAGCCAATTTACCTCGTAAATCATTCTTTAGTATTTACAAAAGGTATCTCTCCATCTCATTTCACCTTTTCTTCCTCTTGAGAGTATTTCTCAATTAAAGAATGTCTTATATAACGAGTTTGCAATTGAATTCTGTTCAATTCTTTGGAATTATTTACGATATTAAAAAGTTATCTTTCCGTGAATTAAATCTTCGATTTCCAAGATGGTACAAATAATCTATAACCTCATCTTTATTACACGAGTAGTATTGGTTTCATTGAAGTATTCGAAGTTCTTGATTCAATATCCTTTTAATCGAGCAATTCTCTAAGGGCTCTAATGAAATGAAAAGAACTCTAGAAGAAATCAGCTTTAGTAATATGGTTTGTATGCGGTACCTTTTACGTTATCATTTTCTTGTTTTATCTGGCGTTAATGAGTCGTGCGTTGGAGAAGCAGTTCCACGATTTATTAGTTTTTCGTGCGGAAGAGCGTTTCGTAAACAAGTGGAAAAAAGTTGCAGCATCACCGAAATCGCTGTCGGTGCTTCATCCGAAGCATTCCCATGCCCTCGCATACGAGATCTTCTTGCTCCCATCTCTATATTCCCGCGACCTTTTTCCACGTTGACCTCTTGACCCCTTCCTCTTCCCTCAATGGGAACCTGCGCCCTGTCATCCGTTTTCGAGGGACGCCTACAGCTTCCAATGGAAATGCGACGTTGTGAGACATCGGCTCGATCCCATCGGATAGATAGGTGCCATGCCTTGGGGAAGTCGGTACATGGCAACAAGGTGGCCTTCGAAGGCCTGTTGGGTGGTGTTGGGGGTGGGACTAGGCCGTGGAAGAATGTGGGGTGTGAGGACTCGTGGAAAAGAAGACAAAAAACATTTGGAATCACGGATAGCTTTTCACCTACCTCAGCATCAGAGGCGATGATTGCCTGCAGGAATTCGTAATTGCTACCGCATTTCCAGGACGATGGGCACTAGTTACTCGAGGTGAAACTTGTCCTCGAATTTGTTAGTTTTGGTGGACGTGCCTAGGGTCCGAGGGCGATTTCTTCCGAGAGCTCCGATGGAATTTTAAACGCACAGAATGTGGGGTCAGAATTCGGACACGCGACTACCGACTAAATTACGACGCTCAGCGGGAGCCTGTTACCTGCGTGCGTTTCGGGAGAAACTTCGGACACCTCAGGATTGTACTTTCTTCGTTCAGAGGTCCAACAACACTTTGTCGGGGCAACTCGACTTTGTTTCAACGGAAAACGGTGTTCTTTCTGTCAGCCGTGTTTGAGAAAGTCAATCGCTCCATAAAATGGAAACAATGTTGCAAATAAGTCTATTTTTTCCTTTCCTTCATGATGTTTTGAATGATTTTAACTTTTCCATATGCTGATTATTCATCCTTCAGTACTTCCTTAAGTTGTTTCTCATTTTCTACGCATACCATTTCAGGTCGAAAAGAAAAAATTCTCCCTAAGAACGCACTTCATATGATCTTAGAAAATTAAAAATATCCGAAGAAAATTTGGTTTAATTTGAAGTTGATAAATTCGCGGCAATTTCCTTTTCAACTATTTTGGATGAATGTGTAAATTATGTAAATAAAAGTTTACGAAGGCAGAGATATCAAGTTGTTGTAAAATTAACATCGGAGAGAGTAAAGGATGGCTGCAGTCAAGCTATCTGCGAATTTATTAAACAATGATAAAGATGAGTTTATAAAATTCTTTATTCTATTCTTTATAATTCGGTTCTTTAACTTCGTTCTTCTATGCTCAATTGGGAATATTTTTTTTACTTAAAAATTGATTTTATATTAAAACTATGTTCTCTCCATCGTCAAATCTCTTTTGAAATCCTCTTGTAAATATGCATTAAAAGATATTTCCTTTAAATAATGATAATGATCGTGATTTGAAATGCACATTTTAGCTGAGAGTAAAATTTTGGTTCAAATAATACGCTTTGTATTCCTGTATTCTTTCGATGCCTATTTTCTCTGTGGTTATGAATCAGCTCTGTATTCAAGAGAATTTCACGGTCCTGAAATATCACGATTCTAACCGCTACCCTCCACATTAAACCCTTCAATGGTATCCGGCAAAAACAAACAGCCGGCCGCCGGGTGATCGAATCCCAATGACGGAACATGCGGTGCCATCGAGGAGCGTGTAATTGATTCGTCCGATGGACATCGTCGCAGACGAATATAGCGACATGATATAAAAAGCTCTCGAAACAATGTGTACGGGACTTAATGGAGTAGAGGAAAACGCGTTCCTTTTTGTTTTTCCTCCGTGGTACCAGCGCCCTCCACCGACCAAAACAGATCCTCCGGGTGTGTTGCCCACCCTTCCGTCGTCGTTCCACTCTCCCGACACGCCTTGTGGACCTCCTCCCATTTCCAGCTGAACCAGCCCTCCGTGGAGGAAGGGAGCGAGTGACGTAGTTGGAGGGAAGGGGGAGGTACCGCTGAGAGCGAACGAATGCTTCAGTCGGCCTCCGTTCGCCTACCGGAACAGTGTATTCCTCTGTCCACTGGATGCCCATTCGACGTCCCTCACAAAGAAGCCTCTCTCACCATTAGAGGGTTCAACGCGTGCCCGAGGTCGCCGAAGGTTCTTCCTCTTGGGATATACAAATATCCGAGAAGGAGGAATCGTTCCAGAAGAGAGAAGCCCTGGTGTTCCTCGTGTTTCGCGCGTAGTGGTGCTTTGATATCGAATGAAGAAGTCGGTCATAGTGTTTGACGAGTATCTCCGAAGCGACTGGAGGTGGTAGGCTACTTCTGGGTGTTCCACGGAGGATATTTTATCGTTGTTTTTGGATCCCGGTCGACGCGTACGTTGAAGATGCCTTTGAACAGCGTGGCTCGGCGGATCGAGCTGTGGGAGAATCTCAGAGGAGAAGGAGGAAACGAATCAGAAAAGCATCACCAGTATTGGTCTGAGCAGGTAATCCCTCCCATTCAAAAAAAGGAACCCTTTTGAAATAGAGGAAAAAATGCGGTCCCCATACGGGTTCTATGCATCCGTACATGTCTACCCCCGTTTTTCGGCGGACTGGCATAAGGGGTGTTTATTGAGATGGAAAAGAGAGGACGAGGGTGGGGATACAAGGTGTTTACATCGCCAACGGTCGAATCTGGGATCCCTCGTGGGTGTCGTGCCGTCTGCGAGTTGTTTGGTTTCGAACAGAAGTTGTTGAAAATTCCACTGCTATCTGCTCTACTTCGAGCCAAGGATGAGATCATTTCAGTCGCATGTTTACCTGTGAACCTCTTCCCTTATTGGCAATCTAATCAGTCTTAAGTTTATGTTTACATTGGCCAATTCCGAGGTCGCAATCGCGCAGTTCACTTGCTAGGTCGGGATATTAAAATTTTACCTCCTTCGCAACGAGCTCTCGCTTCTGCTTCGATAAATGTCATTTTGTTCCTTTTAGGCGATGTTTACATATTATGCGAGTCCGGATTGTTTGAACTGCAGTGCGATTGCGTAATCTTCCGAGAAATAAACGGAGTAGGAACTGATTTCTCTATATATACTCCGAAATACGGTCGCATTATCATTTCCAATAATTCGCAACTTAAGGTTGTTCCGTTTTGCTGTTCTAGTAAATCCTTTTTAATTTCAGAACTATTCACAGTATCCGTTAAGGGCCAATGAGTCGCTTCTCTGTTATACTCCCCATCAAGAATCTTTTGAATCGGCAACTTTTCATTCACATTCACTCAATAATTCGGCTGTGATTTGTCAGAAATGTGAACTTACGTCGATGTTTCACTCCCGTGAAATAAATCAACTCTTTTCTGGTATACTTTTCCACAACAAAGGGTAATTTTTTATCATAATGGCTAAATATGTAGGTGGACCTTTATATTTAATAATCACTTGTAAAAATAATTCTCAACCGTGATACATTACTATCGATTTACGAAATCTTTGTACCTAAATGTACGTGATTGAAACTTAAATTAGTCTCTAGGATGTTGCAAAGAATAGTTAGCGTTTTTAATCTCTATTATGAAAAAACTTCATATAAACTCATAAAGTGAGATCGCATAATCATCAGTCAGCTTTCAAAACTCTTCTTTGTTGGTGCAATTATTTGTCATAATTTAAGTTGACGTATATGATTTTAATTGTCTAATAGATGGTTGTCGATCAATAATGAGATATCATTTCCTCTCTCCATGAAACATTTCCCCGATCAGTCAAGAACGCTTGCACAGCGCTGCATCTCAATTCAACGCGTGCTTCCTTTTATTTGGGTCAAGTTTACGCCGTAGCGACATGCTTTTTTATTTACCGCTCGAATACCATGATCGATTAGCAGGAAATGCGGTTCGCTTCTCCGTATTTCCTCTCTTTCACTATCGCATAAATCCACCGTGCGCATTACTCAACGAGTTATCATCATTCGTAAAAGATTATAATCCATCGGTTGAAATATGACGCTTCTAGTGGAATTCCTCCTTAGTATGTTAGGTAACTCGCACGTTGTGAAGACAAAGTTTGGTTGATATTTTCTGAAACACTCGTAGATTCTCAGGAGACTCTAAAATGGGAAATAACGGTACTTCTGTTGCGGTATTAATAGATTTTTGTGAAAGTTACGAATCTGTGCGTTAAGACCGAGAACTTAACGCACAGATGCTGCTCTACGGGATAGGAATTTCATAACATATGATTATGAAATTCCTGTCTCATACATACCTCAGTCCCAAAAAATACCGTTTTGGTGCTCAAAAGATTTCAATAAGCTTATGATAATTATATAGGAGCAATTTCACTTAATTTAACCTTAGAGTATGGATCGTTCTTGAATCCATGACAGGGAAATCCCACGAGCGGTTGATGGTTTCCATTTAATAAAGGGATTCGTAAGGTCTTTTGTTATCTGGTAGCGATTAAGAACGCATTTCGTCGGGGACATCCCATTGTTTGTTCGCATCAAATTTGCTGATTGGGCTGGAAGTTGTATCCCTTAGAGATTTAGTGGTTGATGACCTCTATTGCGTCCCGTAAACACCGGCTAACGTCATCCCATTGTTGTCAGAAGGGCGTGTGGTAGAAATAGCTTCGATAGGATGAAATTATGTAATTGACTTAAATTGATAGTTCATATCTTTAAGTGTATTCTGGTTCATTTATTCCGAAAATATCTTCTATTTATTTAGTACGCTGGTCAAGAATATATTTCTTCACTTTTACGGCATATTAAACCACTTACCTTCCGTTTTCCGTCGCCTTCAAGGTTATTATTTAGCGAAGTGCTACCTGCACGTTATTGTTTGAATGTCCTTTCAGCGTTGTTTATGGAAATAGCTATTTAATGAAAGACATAGATGCAGCTCATTCGTTTGCTAATTTAAAATCAATTTCTTTCCTCTTCATAGGAAATGACTGCGTAAAACGATGCGATTTTATTTACAATTTCCCGTCCATATCAAAGTAATTAACCCGCCGTCCGCATTGCAGCATTCAAGCATCTGTGAGGAAAGCTACAGCAGTATAAATTTTTGATAGACCTTCAATACCCCAATTACTAGATTCGAGCGAAAATTTTTATATCTAAAATAAAATTTTTATATCGTCAGATATGCCATTATTATTCATTCACAACAGTATCAGAAGATACTGTTGTGAATGATACTTAATTTAGTGCTTCTTATTATCAAAATAAGAGATTTAAAAGTAACGGGTTTTCTTAAATGTCATCTGCTTGTAATCTTCATTCCCCCTTTTGAATAAATGTTCACAAATCGTCTATAGTTATGAGGGTTTAATTATTCCTGAAACAGATCCCCAATTGAAAAGTTCTCCGTTAAATTTTCTTCGCGTTCAATTCTTTTACATGAGAATCATAATTCGCTGATTGTTCTTGTAGACTATGAGGTTGGCGGACCCCAAGTCACCATCAATTTGTGAATATCTGTCTTATGACAATATTCGTATGTTCGCCTCTAAAAGTACATGAGAAATGCCTTAAAAATATGAGCAGGTATTTTTTTGTAATGCGACGCAAATCATGTTTCTTCGTCGATAATTTCTTCGTCCAATTATCTTGTATTTACATGCTTAAAACTTTGCCTCGCATTTTGAAGACTAAAGGTGATCTTTATATGTAGACATTCTCATCCTCCTGCATCAACTGTACTTTGTCAACTTCTTAACAGCACTCAGTTAGCTTAACCGATTTTGACATCAATTTGTTATTATCGTTTTAGTTAATGGTGGTTTTTTACAATTAATTCTTTTCGAAGTATTGGACTAAGTTATCGATGATTATTATTTATCTGATGTTTCTATGGTTTCAGAATTTGTCGTTCGTGAGTATTGCTTGAAGGTCACTTCCTTGCCATTTGACTCCAAAGACTCCTACCTTTTCTCATTTCAAAGAATGATGGTTCTCGCTAGTTTCCCGCAGAAATATTTTGTTCGTATTCGTCACGAATAATTCGCAACCTATAACATACTGTGCGCCCGTGAACATCACGAGGGTGTGACTTTTATTAGTGACCATATTTAGAGGTGTTAATGCACCGTCCGAGGAATGCGTGTCGTACACATCCGAGGCGATTCTTGGGTAAACTTCGCCGCGGAGTGAAATGGTAAACCCCCGACGATCAGCGTATCTTCCGGAATCTTTCGCGGCAACTACCAAACAATGGTACCCAAATTCTCTCGGTAAACTTTTATCGCACTTTGTGATGATCCTTGTTTTCATCGACACTCCCTAAACTTTTTTGCGTAGGTAGTAAAATCAACCCACACCTATGAAGATGCGTATTTAGACGACCATGTTTGAATAATGGAATCGATCCGTGTTTAAATTCCTTTTAAGCCAGAATCGCGAATGAGTTAGATTATCTAAGGCGTGTCCATTGGAACCTTCGCTTTCATTCTTTTTCATCCAAGTTATTTTAGCACATTTACTTAAGCACATTCTTCTTTCGATCCTTTTAGCTTTCAGATTTACTCTCCAGATTGCTATTTTCCCCTAATTCATGGACATGTGTTTAATTGAAATATCAGTTATCATTTAATTTAAAAACGAAATATATGATCCCGACAAAATCTTTCAAATAAGCCTTAAAGAGGCGTATGGGTTAATGTTCCTTACTTCGATTATATGGATATGGAATTTTGAGTAAATGAATCTAAATAAAATTGTGCTGTTATAAATATTCATGGTAAAAAGCAGAGAAATATTCTTCATCGCTTTTACATAGGATGCCTCTTGAAATTAATTCTGTTTTAAATTTCCTAGTTATATTTTCAACATTCTTCTCCTCTTTCATTAGAGCTTTGATACTTTTAACTCACTTTTTATGCAAAATTAGACTTTCGTTGAAATTATAAAAAATAGCGATAGAATGATAATGATTATCACATCAAAAATTCTTTTGAATTTCTTTCTTCACAGATGTTTGATATTGTTATTTTAAGCTTCGATCCGATTATAGCTTTTCTTTATAGCTAATAATATTCCTGTCTGCTATTGATCCAGGTTGAATGTTAATATGCCCCGCACTCCGCCGCACAGTTTTTAAATTTACCTCAGAGCAATGTATGCTAATTTTTATCTTTCGCTCAATTTTATTATTCCAAAGCAGACTGAAAATA
Organism: Pantala flavescens; assembly: GCA_020796165.1. Classification (NCBI taxonomy): domain Eukaryota; kingdom Metazoa; phylum Arthropoda; class Insecta; order Odonata; family Libellulidae; genus Pantala; species Pantala flavescens. Next base: position 55,283,600 of record CM036880.1, read on the forward strand.
CTTTCTCTTCGAAATTACATTTAGCATAAATACAGTTAAAAGAAAAACAGTTCTACCATTCTTATCGAAAGACACATGAATGTTTTTAGCGTATTTTTATTGTATTTGGCATTTACGCGCATCGCCCTACTGTAGTGCGTGTTTTGTACTCCAGCTTGCGGAAGACTGCTCCCACCAATCCGAACCGCTTGCGCAGGCATTGCATAATGGACGTGGGAGACTGAGCCAACGTCTGTACACCTGTTGCGCATCGTTATCCATCACGAGTCCCCTGTTTGGTCTGATTCAAAAGACTCCAGGACACATCCTAGGAAAGAGATCTCCTAATGTATTTGAGTCAGTGCTATTGAAAAGGACCATCGGTAGCATTGAAAAGGGATCTTAATAGCGGTGATCAATTTTTTCATGGATTCCTATTAAAGATTAATACTTTTCTTTTACAACTCTTCAGTGGGAATACTTGTCTACCCCCAAAGAGAGCGAAAAATGCTCATGTCATCTTGAAGTTCTTGGAATGTTTATCTAAGGATTGTCTTTTATGTACCGAAAACATTTCAAGTCAGCATAAGTGTTAGTTTATAAGACAAACTAAAATGAAAACCGCACTGTAGGTTTTAACTTCCGCACTAAGAGTTATTGCGAAATGACCTTAGGTATCGAAACTGCTATAGCAGTATTATTCATTGCTATAACTGTTTAATGTATACTCATTTTAATGCACTTACGTAATATATATTCATTAAGGAACTTTCAAATTATGAAATTCAAATACTTTAGAAAAAATTACAGACGAAATTACGGATATGTTAGGAATCCTCAGTTTCTGCAATCAGAATAATCAAATGTTTATTTTTATCCATGGATACTTTTTGTTATCCTCTCTGAAACATTTTTTGCCTTTTTTTTATCATTGTCAACTTCCTACGCACGATCAGATTCGTTGGAAGGATTCGAACCTAAAGGTGACATTCTTTATACTTTGTCAATACAAATGGTTAAAATCTTTAAGTTCTGGTTACGAAGTACTATTTTACTTTAAAGTGTGTTAGTTAGATGTTTTTTCCTTATAATCGTTAGGTTTCCGTTGTGAAATTTGCGCTATTTTCTCAATAAGGTATCGATACTACTCTATAGATATCACGAAGTTCTTTTACGGCTTGCATCGAACATCATGCCCTTGCCGACGAAACGACTGACCGAGTAAATTAACGTCATTTTTCTTTTTTTTGATACCAACGAAAAGTTTGTTTTCTCATGGTCAAATTGCTGCTGAAATTCACGGGATATGCTAGTGATTTATGACTTCCAGAGTTTTTCTTGAAATCGTTCGGTAGTTCAATGTGAAGTATTCGAAGTTAGGTGTGAAATTTTTTTTCGACACCTACTGGAATGTGCTGAAGTCTTCTAAATAACGGACACAGGCTTGTAACTGTTTAATTATTTACCTATTCTGTTGTGGTAACATTTTACAAAACATTCAAAATTTCTTTCTATTATATATAGAATATTGTTGTCTAATTAATATGTTGAAACAAGGTACCAATTTGATCTGTACTTATTGGAACGTAATGTTACTTCATCACTATATTAAACTGTGATAATCGCAATAATTGCCACAAAAATAATATTAATAATGATAGATAGGCTAATATTAGAATATAATACCGTATTTTTCTAAGAACGTATACAAATCTTTTACAATTATTGTGTTCGCCTTGAGAGGATATGTAGCGTTTTTACTACATTTCAAATTCTTCACTATATTTAAAAAGCACTTTATCAAGAATAAAATTATTAACGATAAGTTTAAAGATTCGTTTCCCCGTGTTTAGATAAATTTATTCGGCCGCAGCTAATATCTAAAACTTTCCACCACTTTCTTTGCCAAGGATCAGTTGCTCTGAACTACGCTGTGTTTGTTAATGGAGTGAAAATGAACTTGATTCCGTCTTCACTCGTCTGCGACCCCTTTGGGCTGTTGCCACTGCGTACATTCGCTCTCATGGGAACTCCTATATGGGGCTGCGGAATTTTCCCTTCTCTCGGAATTCCCATGGCGCCTGTTCGCATGGCTCGTTTTTGTGACAAATTCCATGTTTCCATCATGTTTTTGAAAGCAGCATTGTTTGATGAAGAATCTAAGGAAAAGAGCCCTTTTACTAGAAAGTGGGAGAAGTTTCCTAGACATTGCGATTCGTGGCACGCATCAACTAACTCGCGTATTTCTCTGTCGAAAGCGGTTTCCACATTGAATGATTTTTTTGGAAGCTTATATACTCTCCTGCTGTCTTCGTTTTGGTAGGACTTCTTTCCATTTATATATAGATTGTAAAAACTCCCAGCTATCAGGAAATGCGCTCAACGGATTAAAGAATGTTTTCAGTTTGTGAAGAAGTTGTCTTATTTTGTATCTCTATCCTGTGAAGGCGTCATTTTAAGACTGTCGAAGTACCATTGTGATTAGCATGTTTTTATAGTGCTTGAGGATTTCACCTGTTGATTTTTTCTGTGCCCATGGTTGGGATTAGCTATTTGTTATTGATACATGTAAGCAACTCAGTCTGATTAAGGCAATTAAAGGGTTGTGAATTAAAGTTAGGGTAAGGATTACGGGGGAATGAATTAATATTTGAGAATTAAATGATTTATCAACTTTCGAAAAATAACTCAAAAACTTTATTTGAAACAACTTATAGTATGTTTAATTTTTATTGATCAATATACAGGATATACCATAATTAAGAAACTAAAGTTCCAATTTTTTTATGATTAAAGTGATTTTATTTTTTAAACATTGTTTTCTTTCTACTCTGTTATAAAAAGTGAATTAATTGAAAATTCACATCAAAGGTTAATGTTGAATGTACAATTTTAGGTGCTATGGAGAAGAAAAACCTCTGAAAAATCTCTGAAAGACTAGCCGAAGTGTTTATACGGATTCTGCAATTATTTGACTCGAAAATAAAAAAGAACTTATTATTCTATGATAGGAATCGCTACCCGATCCATTCGTCCTGAAAATTGTGCAAATAATTTTACCACTGCATCCACTTCTTCACGTGGACCTTGAAATTCAATCCTATTCTAGAATAAGTGAATACGCGCCTTTCCCATTCCTGTCAACGGAATCGATTAACCGCCAAATATTCGCGCTGTGTCATTCATTTCAGTCCCTCCTCTTTCCCTTTCTGATGACACTAAAGGATGTCCATTTTTTGCCACAACATGGCCATAAGCATATTTCCTAGTTGTGGTATCATGACGTAATAGTTTGGGACGGTGAGAAAGAAGCTAGATTCGCTCATACAGTTTCTTGAAGTAGCGAAAAATGCGACCCATTTACATTTGTTATGGCCTTGAAGTATGGTATTCTCCTGAGATCCGAGTATTTTTTATTAATCCTCCATTCTCTCAAATCGTGGGAGTCTCTTTCCTTGAAATCGGATATCTTTCTCAAACTGTAGCGTATCTCTACAGAATAATTTATGCAGATTGAGGATGCTAAGTTCCTCATTTTCTATTATATATATCTATGGATGAAATTCACTTGTACATATTCGCAATCTACTCTGTCAGGAAATTTGTTTATCTAAGTATTTTCATTGTTTGTAACATTAGGCATAGTGTATTATAGTATCTAATTGTTTTTCAAAACGATTTTCAATTCAATTTATTTTAATCACTCCTCCATATTTTTCACGTATCCCATTTGGAAGAGCAAGGTAATTTGGAGGACATAAAAATTCCTGAAGCTATTCATACGATTAGCAGCCTTTTGAAATTTTTTAACAATGGTCGCCTTTTCCTTTCATAGGATATGAAACTAGAACTGGAACTGAAGGAAGAGAAGCTGACAGCGCTGACGAGGGAGCTGGATGAGCTAACATTTGGTGGGAAAACAGAAGAGGAAGTGGCAAATCTGAAGAAGGCTAAGCATGAGCTAGAGTTGAAGGTTAAAGACCAGGTGAGAAAAAAGTTTATGTAGTACATATGCAAAAGAAAAATTGCATTAAAAATTTTTTCTATTCATTGCATTTGAAAATTAAAATAATATCTCAAAGATTTGATAATCATTAGTCTTGGATCATCTTGTGTAGAAGTTATGTAAATGTTGGCATGTTTGGTAGCAGAACCTTAAGGTTATTCCGATATATATGGGAGCAAGTTTGTTTTGGTTGAAGAAAAATCACATGAACAGTGAAGTTCTAGGATTCAAGTTTCTTGGCCTATAACCATATTGTTATATGTTGTTAGTAATGTTTTTATTTGATTCCTGAAAGATTCTTTTAATTATTTTTATTTAGTTTTGTTTATCTCTGTTCAATTTCATAGTATATCGTATTTGTTTAGGTTAGTTGAGTAATATGTTTTACCATCTAAAAATATTTTATAGTTAAGGTTTTAATGAATATTTTTAATTTTTTAGACAAAAATAATACAACTATCTATATGTATATATAACTTATTAAAGAAATATAATTTTATATGAATATTTTATATAGAGGATATTAATAACAATATTGTAAAAGTATGTTTTACTTATTTATCATAAATAGTTAATTATATCTTACTGAATTTTTAAATACATGGCTTATGTGCCCAAACTAGGTTGTCCATCTCACTTTTATCATGTGCCATCTTCATAACTGAAAGTGGACAGTTATTTTCTATATTTCACTAACTCAGAGGTAGAATGCAACTGTTGTGCATTCATGCTGAAAAGGGTGCCTAAGTAGTGATAAGGAAGGCATTGAAATTATTACTTATGTCCTGGATACACTGTCTCTAATATCACATTTGAATATAGTGTGCCATAGAAAACAAATGAGAAAAAAGCAAAAGTTGATGGAGGCTATAAAAAAGCTGCTGTCAAGTAATTAGATTACAAAAATATAGATTTAGTAATATCCTCTGTATTTTCTACTGAATAATGATCAGTTAGCTCAGAATTTTTCACTCATTAGTTTGTATTTTAAAAATTGATTAAGCTAATCATTTTAATTATATATATAATATTATAAATATAATGTTTCTGAGTAACAAAAATGATTTCCATGAAAACAGGAAGAAGAGCTGGACGACTTGGCTGGACAGGTTCAACTGCTTGAGCAAGCCAAACTTCGATTGGAGATGTCACTGGAGCAGCAACGCAAAGAAGCAAGGAGAGAAGCTGCCCAGAGAGATGAGGAACTTGAAGAAGTGAGATGCAATGCCCATAAGAAAGTTAAAGGTATGGCAAAGATATTATCATTGTTTTCTAATATTCCAATCTATATTTCAATATTGTCATTTGAACTCTTGATTCTATTTTTCACAAATGTTCAGGGCATTATGAATTAAATTTACTTTGCTTCTTACTCTTCTTAGTCCTTTTAAAGGATATTATTTATTGTTATAAAAATGTAAATGCATTATATTAAATAGACGCAATTAGAAAAGCAGAAACGGAAATAGCCACTAAATTCTGTTTTAAATTATTTTAAGCCTACATTTGCATTATATGTAGGCTTAAGATAATTTTAAATATGCATTGATACAATACAATTGATGTTTCATGCGTATTTTTATTATTACTTAAAAATAAGATTAAGCTAAATATAATGATATTTTTGCTAGAGAGCATATATAAAAATTAATGTTTTTGTTATTTTGAACTTAATTAATTCTTGTTGATTTAATTGCAGCCTTAGAAGCCCAGCTGGAGGCTGAACATGAAGAAAGAACACGTCTTCTCAGAGAGCGACATGAACTGGAGAGGAGATTAGTGGAAGAAGGCAGAGGTATCAATGGAGATGGAAGAAGGAAGGCCGATGCTGAGGAAACCATTGCGAGACTCCGGAGAGACCTGCGTCGTACCAAGGCATTGCTGAGGGATGCTCATACATTGATTGAACGCTCCAAGAGTGAACCTACTGCTGGAAAGGCTCTCTTACGCTCTTTGCGTAATCAGGTCAGTGCCTTTATAATTTTAAACAAATGCGGATTTCAGCAATTACATTATAGTTTCAACTATTTGTTTTATTTTTAAGGAAAGATTCATAGGTGGATGAAAGTATATTGAATACATTTTCCTTATTAAACCATCCCTTTTCTGTAAATCTTATTATGGGACTCTTATTGATGTATCAAAACTTATCTTAAATGATGAGCCACACTGAGTACAACACAACTACTTCACATAGTGTTTCTTGAGTATTGCTCAATGTATCCCATTTAAATACTGTTGTGAATAAAAGCCTGATAACTTCTCACCTCCAATCAGTATCTATTTTTTGAACTCCATTTATTTCTGTCCTTGTATGTATCTGGAAATGTAATATTTGCTCTTCAGTTCACAGTCTATTTTACCAAAATATTGTATTAAATTATAAAATACTGATTTTTATCTGTAATCACATTATACATTGTATATATACACATTTTATAATTCATTTTAATTCATTGTGGTACAGGTTGGATTATCTATAGGATTTATTTGTGAATTTATTTTTTATTTATATAATACATTTAGTGTATTGAATGATCCTGATGCTTTTATTTATAAACGTAGCTGGAAGATGCAGAAGCTGCAAGGCAGGCAGCACAGAAAGCAAGACAGTCGGCTGAGGAGGAGGCTAGAGAAGCATGTACTGCTCTTGAGGAAGCAGTGAGACAAAGGCAAGAAGCTGAAGAAAAGGCTGCTGCTTTAAGTAGAGAGAGAGCAGATTTGAGAGCCCAACTTGAGGAGAATGAGGAAGAGATGGCTGAAGTAAGTTTATGAAAATGCATATGTATTGTAATTAATCATATCTTCTGTATCAATCTGAAATTTATGTGCACTGATTGCATGTTGCTGAAGTTTCAAGTGATCTTGCCAAATCCTTACCTCTTCAATTTAATTGGTAGAATTATAAACCTTTATTACTTAGATAGTAGTTTTAATTTTATTCTGTATTCATTGTTCTAGATTTTTACATATTCAAGTTCAAATTCAAGTTTTAGTGCTTGTGAAAGAGGAAATGTGAATTAATGAAAAACTATGATGGCTAAAAGTATATTTATAGAATAGTTCAAAATATTGTACTACTTCAAAATATAATTTTTCAAAGAATGCTGTTGCAATGCTGCTTCTACTAAATAAAATCAGTTTATCCTTATTGTTAACTCTTGTAATGATAAAGGGGTCTGTTTGGTATGTATGATTTTATGTAAAGAGGGAAAGAATTTAAACCATGTTGTTTAAGGAGTATTTAAACCAATTTTACCATAGTATGAAGAATTTTTGATGCCACTGTTATTTTTTAATGCTGTATTTTTGAACTGTAAGGCACATTTAAATCCCAATTCAATCCCTATCCCGATTTTTGCTAAAAAATTGGCCATCCACCTTATACTTTATAATATTCTGGTACATGAATGAATCCTTGTAATGCTTAGGCCTAGTGATACTGAGGTATTGAACCAAGTTCTATATTCATGCGGTGCTAAATCTATGAAAATATTTCACAGAAATATATATAGAAATTTCCTTGATTTTTGAAGCATAATATCTGGTTTGGTGTTTCATACTTGATACTAGTAAACAACATTATTATTATTCCTTTATTAAGGGCTAAATTGGAACTAAAAAGTTTCCAATTTCCAGTTAATATAAGAAATAATGTAATATAATGAAAATTTTTAATCTTAAATTTTAAATCTTAATTTTAAAATTAAGTAAAATATTGGTGGTTATTGTTATTGGGTTAAGTAAAGTCCAATCATTCCAACTATTTATTTGCACCTCATATCGAAAAAGTACAGTACAGTCACACTCTATCTATCATCTTTTATCATAATTATCTTTCTTAAAAGAAGATTCTTTCCCTATTAATAACCAGTACTACTATTGGAACATATGCATTTTCTATTTTAAAATCTAATTTTTCCCTTGTCATTTAAAGTTTAAGTAGTTATTAGTTGTGTGATTAATAGAATAAACATTCTGATGACTTTAATGTTTAATGAATGTTATAGTTGTTGAAAAAATACAAGGGAGCTGTTCAGCAAGTATCTGAGGAGCAGAGTGCATTGGCTGAACAAGCCAGTCAGTTGTCGGCCCTTGAAGCTGAGAGGGCTACACTCAAGGAACAGGTTGCCGAATTGTGGGCAAGGTTAGAATCTGCCCTTGAAGGTGGTGGAAGAGCTGACCCAGGGGCCTCTCTTGCACAAAGGAAACTTGCCCTCAAAGCAAGAGATCTAGAGTCAAGGCTGGAACTGGAGCAAACTACAAGAGCACGTATGGAGGTTAGTAAGAAATATATCTCTTAAGCCTCTGATTATATGTAACTTAATTATTTAACAGATTTTTTACTCTACTTGAATTCAGAAGTCATAATTAAAAGTTTTCTGAATCCTTTGAAAGTATATTTTGGTGGTATATAAGAAATAGATAGTAGTAAATTTGTCTGTTGCACTGTAATCACTGAAGCATTAAATGTTCAGCCATAATAAAATATAATAAGGCATATCATTAACGATTTTTATGCCATGGTAGTCATACTTTTGGGCCATACATACATTGGTCTTTCAAACGGTGAAAATTTTATCTTGTGAATTTGAATCCAGCTGAGCTCATTTACCACTTTATCCTACTGTTAACAGGTCCAAATTGCAAGATTAAAAGAAGCATCTGAAAAGGCAACTGCTGAAGCAAATGCAGCAAGAGCAAGGGAATTGGCTGCACAGGAGTCATTACGAAAAGCACAATGGGCATCCAGAGAAGCCAGAGAGGAGGCAGCAACTGCAGCTGCACGTGAGACAGAAGCTGCAGCAAGGAAGAGAGAAGCTGAGCAGAGAGCTACTGTTGCAGAAGCAGAGGCTGCTACATTGAGATCAGACCTGAGACTGGCTTTGGCAAGGCTCGGGGACCTTCAAGCAGCAATGCGAGGAGAGCTTGGCAGTGGGAGCAGTGAAGGAGAGGAAGATGAATCAGAAAGGTTAGCGACAAAAGAGGAAGGCATAAAATTTTGAGGTTCAGAATGTCAAATCTTTTTTTACATTTGACTTATCATTTTAATTTACTTAACTTACAGGGATATTATTAATTACTTCAGGTAATAAAGGAATTGTTTCTGTGTAACCATGATAAGGTATGAGAAGTAGAGTGCTACCTGATATGCTTTACATACCAAGCAAACTCCTGATTATAAGTAAAATATCATAGTAGGCTTGAGCTTATCAAATATTTTCAATCAAAAATTAAATTTAATATCATAATGTTTCCTTCCTTTATTTTTAATCTTTATTCTTTTTTTTGAATCATTGTTACAATCATCATCCATTTGCAATCTGACAGCAGATGCAGGCCAGTTATTCTGGACTGATATAAATTACTCAATATTAATTTTTCTTTGTGGTCGAGGCTTTTTATACACACTTTTAGGACCGAGCCTCTGGGGTTACTACTAGGAAAGGCAGAGTCAATTTTACTGAAATGTATGTCAAATAAAATTAATGACAATGTCTTTAATTTGGGATGCGTAAGTGCTATATTTTTCAGTTTTCCAAATAAAGTGTGATAGAAACTAGCGGGATGCATAACTATTTATTATCCTCAATTTAAACCCGTCTCAGTTTATTTCTGAGTAGCTTTTAGATATCCTTTATTGTAGGTATTTCCATCTAATATCTATGTTGGACCATACAAATACTTTGTACACGTTTATATATATCATCACATATCATACTTTTTGCCAGAAATAAAAGCTGATGTATAGGCTGTCCTCACTAAAAGGGTTAAAACTGAAAATAAATACTATATATATATATATATATATATATATATATATATATATTATTGTAAAAAAATGTGAAAACCATTTTGTACTCTCGCTGGTGATTGGTGCCTCAGTTATCTATATGTAGTAGCTATTAGATAAGGACACAAAATCAGATGTTTTCAAACACATGAAGGTATACTATTTGATATGATAATCATCTTGTTACAAAATCATAGAAAATGCAAAAGGGATTTACATGAAACAATGATTTTTCTTGTATGCTCGTATATTTTACGAAGCATAATTTTAATTTGATGTTTTCCATAACGTTATATACTTCATTAAATCTATTGATGCAGCTGTCACTCAGGGGCACTCCATACTCATAGTAAAGAAAGAGCATAGTATCTTAGTTCCCTAAGATTCTTAGTCATGCAGCCATATTTGACTTGCTTTTAGTCATTATCTGACAGAAAAAAAAAGTCATTTTCTACGTCTAAACTGGTCACATAATAAAATATCTTGTGGAACTAAGACACTGAGTTATTTTCCTTGCGAAAGCTTTATACTCATTTTATTATGATGATAATATGACTTTAGTCAATATTGTAAAACTATTTTCATAACTTTACACTTTTTCATTTTTAATTTGCCTTTCAAATTGCTTGAATATTATATTAGTTTGTTTTCTGAGAACTTTTTCACTAACTTAGGAAATATGGCTGGTTACTATTGAATAAGTATCTTTTTTCACCAAAATCAAAATGTTTATTGAAATAAATATTATGCTAATGCTTAATTTAAGTAGCATATTACTCTGTGGTGAAATTTTAATAACAAATGTGTTTGTTTCATCGCCGCCTTTCACTCATTGGATAAACTTGGTGAGCTATGCCTTGGCAATTTATTGCTCTTGGCAAAATAACTGAATATCTGATCCAATAATAGCTTATTCGCTCATAAAAAGGAAACCTTTAGGGTTAAGTCAAGCAGATATTTTAAATACAGTATGGATAGATTTTTTGGCAAACCATCTTTCATCCATTTTCCAGTAATATGTATTTCAAAAATAGTTTTCCAGTCAGTCAATTTCTTATTCCCAATACATTTTCTTTCTTTCAGTTATATCTGTGGAACAGAGGTCATTGCTATTGATTTTTATTTACCACAGTATTGATGCAATTTGGTTGAGGAAGAATTATCATCAGATTCTTTTCCATTTGATATGTCTACCACCAGGAGCTCACTCTACCAATATCACCATGCATTAACAGATTGTTTGAATGAAATGGTTTATTTGCTGAAATTTGTTTAAAGGATCAGTTGGCAGGCCTCTGGAAAATCGTTAATTGCCGATTGAATTTTGTAATTTTCTATTAAAAGTTATTTATTCATGAAACTACAATATATATTATGAACATAGTTGATTCTTAATTATAGAAAGATCTATACTTTGTAACTGCATTAATGTTTCGGGAAAGAACAAAGATTTTTTATCAAAGAAAAAAAATCAAATTATTATCGAAGACCAAACAAACATCCACTTTCTGGACAATTACAGTGCAGTTCTAAACTTAAAAACAGCCATTCAAAACACATCCACACTGTGAGAGGAAAATTTCCTCCTCAGGAATTCCTTCCTCTTCTTATACTAAGACTCTTAATCATGTGTTAAAGGACACAAAATTATCTTAATTCTTAATTGACTTTTCAGAAGCTTAAATTAACATTCAATAATTAATTTTCTTTGATATTTATGCCTGCCAACTGATAAATTAGCAATTTTAAATATTTTTTTGCAACAATGCCTATTCTTTCAGCTCATTAACTATTTTATTCAAGCAAGCAAGCTATTGGTCATTGCAATGGCATTGACCAAAATTACAGTATTTGAAAACTCTTAAAAAAATTTCAGTTTGCTAATACAGGGCAATGAAGAGGATTGAATAAATTAACTTGAATTTGTACTTTTATGACTGGAAAGTATTTAAATTTGTGGTATCACTATAACCACTGTTATACTGAGAATGTGAAACCTCAGTTTTAATCACTAAATTGGAAAATTATGAAGTTTGTCAAAATGCTTTGTGTAAGCTGTCAAAAAAAGCAATTCTAATGTTGAAACATATCCTTAAAGGTCTCCTTACTGGTGTAACTGCTTTGGCAACATAGAAATGGTTTATGCTAGTTAGGTCGCTAAAATTCTGATGATTTTTGATTCTGCCATTTTTTGTGTCATGGGTTTTTAATTTATTCATATTTCCCTTTTACAGTGACAGTGATACATCAGAGGACATGGTTGATACATTACTTGCTAATCATAGGAAGAGTAGCATGGGTGGCATTAAGTCAAAAGGATCATCATCTCACATTTCACTGGAATCTGATTACAGTAGTTATGGGTAAGGAAAATCCAAGATTATAATTTATTTGACACTTGATTATAATTCCAAATTTTAATTTTGGATAATGTATGCTCAACCATACATAAGTCATTGGTTTAATGTTCAGTGGCAATTTGAGAGAACCTTACATTGAAGGTTATAAGTAACAGGTTACTGTTTAATGTGCGTTTATGTGGATATTGTTATCTCTTACAAGAAATTTGTATATTGTTTATCAAATGGGATGATAAATGTTGGAACCAGTTATGAATGATTCAGAAAATATAACAAAATTGGCTCTTCCAAACTCTTCATAAGGGGGCTTATAATAACCCTCTTTGATGAGGTATTGTCAATCATGAAGAAGTAAATCTAGTTGATGGGATCAAATCAATTCTTAAATATCAGCTGCAAGGGCATTGTCTATTCTCTAGAAGGAATATTTAAGCATGTTTCCAGTGTTAAGATTTGAATGGCATACCTGCAGTTTACCAGGTGTTTTACACATGTGATGTTGCTTCCTTACTCAGGATGACAGATGGTACAACTAGGTCGCCAGCAGAAGGTGCACCCAGCAAGGAGTCGAGTGCATAAAGTATTCATATATGGGTTAAGTTCATCATTACCCTTAATTTCTGTTGCACATTTTGGTGGAATGTCCTTTCAATACAACAAGAGGATAAGGTGGACTCCTTGTCATGGAAGTGCCTCTAAAAATGAAAGAGTAAATTAATCAAATGATTTAAAGGGCTTCCTGAAAAATTATGTAAATTAAGTTGATAAGACTGTTGGTAGGATTACAAAAAAGCTTCTTCCTCTTTTTAAAGAAAGCTGATGCTTATTGCTCCTTGTATATGTTGCAATAGGAGACCTAAGTGTCAATGCTTTGTAATGAAACATTACCAAAGGTGTAACCAATTTGCATTCATTATGCATCCCCCAAACCTTTGGTAGCTGCATATGATGGATGTCTGTCATCTTGTTAATGGAGTGATTAATGAGTTAGGTTTCTAGTGGTGGGTTTATGAAAGACTTGTGCTCTGGAGTGTAAAGTGAATGGCTTACGTATGCTCTCATCATCTCCTTCAATTACAATGAATGGAATGAGTGCATTCTCTACCGTTTTTTCCTTAAATGGGTGAACTCTTGTCACTGTTATGTTTATATTAGCTGGAAGTGTTGTGTTACCTCAAGTTACCTTTCAGTAATAGTTTATGTGCAATTTTATTTGGTTTCTAATTTTCAATAAAAATTGGCCATCAATTCTTATGGGTTGCCATAATTTTTGTAGTATTTTTAAAGAAATGGGTTTTCTAGCCCAATCTTTTCATGTATTATATGAAGTCATCAAGATTCTGTACTTTCTTGTTTATAAAAGTATGTTTCTGTAATAAGTTATATATACATATAGATAGCTGTATTATTTTTGGTTGAATAATTAAAAATATTAATTAAAAACTGTGACTAACAAATATTTTTTAGTTAGTATTAAGCATACTTTGACATTTTTCCAACTCTCCCTACTTGAATCAAAATTATACTAGATATTTAAATAATATTGGTGTCTGAAATTTAAATAAGAGGGAGGTACTCCTAAAAACTTATTTCCCAATAACTTGCTGAAGAAAATTATACAGCCATATTGCTGATTATAATGTACTAAGTAAACGTTTTTCTCACCTGGTCTTTAGCCTTCAACTCTAGCTCATGCTTAGCCTTCTTCAGATTTGCCACTTCCTCTTCTGTTTTCCCACCAAATGTTAGCTCATCCAGCTCCCTCGTCAGCGCTGTCAGCTTCTCTTCCTTCAGTTCCAGTTCTAGTTTCATATCCTATGAAAGGAAAAGGCGACCATTGTTAAAAAATTTCAAAAGGCTGCTTATCGTATGAATAGCTTCAGGAATTTTTATGTCCTCCAAATTACCTTGCTCTCCCAAATGGGATACGTGAAAAATATGGAGGAGTGATTAAAATAAATTGAATTGAAAATCGTTTTGAAAAACAATTAGATACTATAATACACTATGCCTAATGTTACAAACAATGAAAATACTTAGATAAACAAATTTTCTGACAGAGTAGATTGCGAAGATGTACAAGTGAATTTCATCCATAGATATATATAATAGAAATTGAGGAACTAAGCATCCTCAATCTGCATATATTCTGTAGAGATACACTACAGTTTGAGAAAGATATCAAATATCAAGGATAGAGATACTTATATCACATATAAGTATATCACTTCTCTCCAATCTCATTTTTGAATATCCACAACATCTACTATCAAATGTATATAAATATAAGTTAATCTATATCTATAAAAATTAAAAGCTTAAATTTTAAACATAGCAGCCCAGCATATTGAGAGCCTAGAATCAAAAATTAACAGCTTTAACAATCTTAAAGCCTACACGGAGCATGGATGTAGCTGAATAGGATGTCATCCTGAATGCAGCATATTTTTTAAGGACGGTTGACTTTTCAATATATTTATTGTACAAACACACCTCTCACATAAAAAATATTGACTCATACTTTTATCGTTACTTGCCTTTGTTTGTCTCTGGGGAATATTCAAAGACACTATGGGATCTTCACACCACTTCTCCCTGCAGTAACACGAACTCGATTAAAGCTTTTCGTAAAAGTAATTATCAAATTTTTAATTAATGCTCACAGCCTACGGTATTTATCAAAAGAACATTATCACTCTTACCCAATGACATTGAAATTCCACCAGATTCTGGTTAAATATCATATACGGAATGCTTGAGCTCCGCGTTGATGAATGAATTGTCAGAAATCAGAATGCAAACAATACAGAAGCAAGCACAGATCACATATTATCAACATATAAATTATCAACACGGATGAGAACGAGCAAAAAACCACACAGTAATGGAATTTTGGTAGCGCGATCATACCAAATGCTAACGCCATGATCGTTTTCCGGCATATGAAAGAATGGGGCAATAGGAAGACAGCCTCCATGACGCATGCTCAATTCGAAATCGCTTTTACTCTGCGAAAGCGTACGATTTCCCTTTCACTGAACTTGGCGAAAGGATTATGCAGAACCTATTGTATATATAATTCTAAATTTCGCTAAGTTTTCGAAGTAGTTATTTTTGATATAGGATTAATTTTAATCAAATGTCAAAGATTGAGCACATATTGGAAGTTTCTAGGATACTTTAATTTAATAAATAAATTTTAATTTTTTTCGAGGGTTTGAGAGATCGCTAGATAAACGGGTGTAAACTGTAAAGAGTTGAACTTGGATTTCATAAGTAGTGTAGGTTTGTAGTATCTTTTCATGAAATTTTACTTCTTTATCAGAGTAAGAAAACATATGATTATGGCATAGATTAGATATATACATACAATATATACAACATTAGATTACATATTCGATTAGATCACCTGCAATTTGATATAAAAAATCTTTTTGCGGCGATACATGCCACTCAATTGTGGCCATGCCATAGCGGGAGCTGATCGGCAATTTTCCTCTACCAAGACGGCCATGCTACAGTTACTGTGCCCTCGTCCGTGGCTACGAGCTATCTAGTCATCGCACTCACGATTTCTGTATCTTGCTTGAATGAAGCGTATTTACGTTCGGTGGAGGCCTTCATATTGAGCCAACACGCGCCTTAATTTGTGACACTGATGTGATCCGTAATTTTTCTAAGCGCGTGCGCGTGAAAATGGCAAACGGGTGGTCCGAAAACTCAGGAGAGAAGCGACTTTGGTACATCAGCTTCCATGGCAGATCGTCTCCTCTACTTGATGTCTGTGGTGAACGAAGTGATAGCGGGGCCAGCGTACCCATCGCTGCAGCCCTTCACCACAGGACGTCCTTTCGCAGCCCATTTCTGGTGGATGTTCATCGTCGAGCTTCAGGATGATGGCCACCTATTAAGCAGAGGATGGACAGCCTCGCCCTTCGACCTTCTCTCGCTTCAGGAGACATTCACGTGTTCCACGTTTCAATGGCCGCAGAGGTATTTACCCGGGACATGGAGCATCAGGTATGTGCTGGTACCACCAGCAGTTTGAGACTAATGCTCAAAATTGCAGGCCACAGTTCGGCGGAAAACGACATGGACAGTCGGTGAACGCGGTGTCCGGCCTTAGCCCGATCTCCAGTTAGGCATCGTGGATTTATTGATAGCGTGACTACTCTCTCTAATCCAGGTGAAATAGTCACAGGCCCGGCGCAGTACATCGAATTCATTTCAGGGACCTCAAGGTTCCACGATATCCACACTTTCTTCCTGGAGATAACACGTCCCGTCGGAAAGCTGTACAATAATACTGTGCATTATATTCGTACCACCACAGAATCCCCCATCGCATGCAGGTCGTTGCGTCCCGGATAATTTGCTCATAACCGAGCGTGAGTTCCATGACATACTCCGAGAAGGTAGAGCCAGAAGATCGGAGTGCTGTTGGTCTGGTCAGTAAGAAGGTTGTGGACCTGGAAGTGATTACAGTAAGACCCCGCTTAACGCTGTTTCAGTATAACGCGGTTTTTTTGGAGTCCCCCTAAATCGCACACCGTATTGATACTTGTTGGATATGTGTGCAAAGGAAGCGGCCCTGCACCAACCAAAAGCGGTGCACTTTATAGCGACGGTGATATGTAGATATACTATGTATATTTTTCAACGTTCTTTCGTTAGTCTGTCCAGAAAAAAGGTTCCAACTGTATTCTCCTAAGTCGCAATCCCAGTACAAAGGCAGCTTTCCCGCGTCACAATTGATTTCTTTGTTATCATCAAGGTTATTAGGTGTATAAAGATATAAACATAATATTTTATTTTATTGTGATAAATTCGGCAAGAACTGATAAATTTTCTTATTCTTTGCTCTTTTCACTTATCCCTATTACATATTTACATATGTACGTTTTACGTTGCCTCGTTTAACGCTGTTTCGTTTAGCGCTCCAAGTTATTTGAACGTATCCCCCGCTTTAAGCGGGGTTTTACTATATCTCGCACGAACCTCTCACATTACCCTGTACCGCGTGTAGACTTAGCGCAGTCACATGCAGGCTAGGCTATTTTCATCTCTCGATGTTGTGCGTGCATTAAATCACATTCCGATGAATCCGGATGACATAAAAAAACTGCATTAAAAATCCATTCATGATTTGGTTTCCGAGATGTAGCCCAGACATTTTAACGATTTATGGAAGAAGTGCTTCGTGACTTATATTTCGTAACTTATATTAACTCCGTACATCAGTTGATAGGGATGATGCATTTTTATCGTCGGTTCATTAAGAACGCATCCGCTTTTTAAGCGCCATTGGCCTACTTGCTCGCAGGCAAAGTAAAAGGCTACGATAAAATTACTTGAACCCCTGTGCTCCGCGCGTCTTTTGAAAATAAAAAATAGCAATTCCGCTTTGCTTGTGCATCCGCAGCCATCGCTCAGGTTTGTTTACCCGATGCATCGGATACCACTATCGGAACTGTGTTAACGAATGATGGTAGGCAGCAACTCTCCGTTTTTACTAAAACATTGAATGAGACAAAAGAACTATAGTCCTTATGACCTTTCAGCAGTAGTGGGATAGTTGTAACCTGAGGCAATTTCGATGTCTGGATTAGATCAGTGAGTTCTACGCAGATTTCCAATGTGTAAAAGGCCAAGATAACGTCGTATTCATTGTCCCCCATTGAGGAGATTTCATGTATTAACATCAGGGATTTAGCGCTAGAATCGGAGCGGGATGAAGAACACCTTTCTCAACTCAGATTCATTACTTGTATTAAAGAGACTCCTCTTCCCTCGTTTATGTAGAGACTCTTCTAATTCAAAAGTCACTGAGGTAAATCGGAAGCAAATGTTTGCGTCCTTGCATAACCTGGTGCACCTCGAAGTAAAAGCCACAATCAAACCCGTGAGATCAAACTCGCGAGTTTCATTCACGTGTTGATGATCTAAATCCCCATTTTCTTTTCTGTTGGATTATTTAATTCCTCTTGACATCCTTTGTTGACTTTGTCCTTTAATTCCAATTAATTTCTTCATTGTTAATATTCCTCATAAACAACTCTGAAATCCTTTTAGCATCAAACTGTTGTTGATGCATAAAAGCTGTAATGCATACGTTTTCATGATGTCCAAATATTGAAACCATATCATTCCCATTGCAAACTAATTGGTAAAAGTGTAGCTACTCTACACATCTCATATACATTTGCTGTTGAGCTCGCATCCTGTGTTGGTGATTACAAAATAATTTATTAATGAATGTTATTTAGAAATATCCTCTTACTCTCATTTGAGGTACTTCGAACAACGTTTGAGGCCGGGATTTCGATTGAGGAACGGATGTAGAGCCTGATTATTTTTGAGAAAATGTACTTAATGTGATGCATGAGGAAGTGGATTGAATATATTACTTGTTATGTAGGTTATGGTACTGATGAAGTAGATGTTATCTTAACATTAAAAACTGTTTTGTCCACTATTCAAGAAAGGTTATTGCGGAAAGACCCATAAACTTTGTTTATATGTTCATTTACTCGGCCTGGCATATTTTTTCCTGATGAAGATACCACATTCGTACAAATTCGTATATTGCAAAAGATTTCGAGAACTCATTTCATTTTTTGTCCAAAACTTTCTTTTCTCACACAAATTTATCGACAACCTTGCCTCAAACTCTCCTTCTTCGATAATTTTAGAAAATAATTCATACACTCTTAAAATTCCTCCAAATAGTGTCAAAGACTTTTTCTATCATTAAATCATTCGATTACTACTCTATTGGAAATTACAAAGTTTTTTATTATACTATGGATTTCCACGAAGTCACGCCTTCTAATATTGATTTCACTTCAGAAACTACTCGTATCCATCCACTCTCTGAAATTATTCAATCTCATTCGTTTTGGTAGTAATGGACATTCTCCGTTATTAGGATTGTGGCGACGAAAGAAACGTGATTTTTCTTTAGGCGTATAGTTACTTCGATAATGCGAATGTAAAGAGAGTTTCGAATGTCTCTTCATTCAATAATTACATTCACCTCGGAAGCTTAAATGAGAAGTGGAATTGAAGATGAATGTTCATCGCCTGTAATGGTTGTCATAGGGTAATTATTGATGATTTAATATCGATAGAGGACAAAGTAATCCTTCATAAATGTTGCTGTTCCCGCCTTAGTTAGCCATTTCTAATCAAATTGGGTTGACTTAACGATTCCTTCTGGATGAAGTGATTGTGACATGTTGTTTTCAGTGGTTGTTGGAGCGAATATATGAATTTTTAGAAATGGAAGTTTCCTAGAGGAAGGCATTGTGGCAATGCGAGGGTAAGCGAAGCAGAAGAGCTTTGAGTGAGGGTACGAGGATAGAGATAAATTTTAAGGTAAGTAATTGAGTCCCATCGGAAAATATTTCGAACGTTCTTTGTCTGTGTTGACAAGAATGTGTCCCCAAGTTTCGAAATGAGTCTCGAATATCTAGATTCCAACTCGATGTCATGATAGATATCTTAATCGCTGTAAATAAGACAATATTCGTAATAATGTTATTAATATTGAACGAAAATATCGTCTTCATTTTCTTGATATTTGTTTCCGTTGCTATGCTTTTATTTGTTACGAATTCATTTCTATCGCTTTATTTACGCTTCCCATCAATTAGTCTCTTTCATTTAAGATTCGTTTCTTTTACTTGATAACTGTTTCCCTTGCTAGGTTTAGATTTCGTTCGCATAAATTTTGCCTCTGTCGCATAATATAAGTTTCCGTTATTATGAATATATTTCGTTCCTTTTGAACTCGTTTCCATCTCAAATATTTTATCTTGTCTTTGATTTCCATCTCTAAATTGACTTAAATTCGTTTCTTTTGGTAAAAATACATGTTTTTCACTAAAAATTCCTTTACGTTGCTGAGAATAGGTTTTTTCGCTTACATTTCGTTTTCTTCTCTTAATATTATATACGTTCCTTAGAATACATTTCTATGAAAGTAAATTCAATTCTTTCCCCTGATTTCCATTGTCTTCCCTTACTATTTAAATAAGCTCGTCGGTATATGTTTCTTACGCTTAATATTTGTTTACATAGCTAAGATTAGGTTAACGATGCTTAGAAGAGGTTTTCTTCGTTTAAAATTCATTACTTTTGCTTAGTATTCGTTTCGTTCCTTTATCCTTATTTATATTATTCAATAGCTTTCTATCGCCATCAATTTATTCTTTTGTTTGAAATTTGTATCAAACGCTATATCTTTGTTAACGTTGCTAATATTTCGCTTTGTTTCGGAAGAGATGAATGAAAAGTCTTCAGATGTAATACAAACACTTATTGTTTCAAATGGCAAATATTATTCTCTCTCGATCACTTTAATGTTTAATTTATGACTTTCCAGACGTTGGGGACATTGCGTGCTTGCCAAAGAAGACTTTGAACATTATAATTCTGAGACAACGGGCATCGGACGAACGTAACAATAAATTTGTTGTGAGAATGACTGTAACAAGATCAAAAGCTCCCTTGTAATGGTGTTACTATGGAAAGAAGTTTTTTAGTTAATAGTTTGATTCCATTAGATTGTTGTTTATTTTTTCTTCATTGTACTTCCGGATGTATTTATTTATGTATCATGGTATCAAATTATTTTGATTGCTATGAATTCTAATTCATATTCGCTTGGAAGCCATGGTTTAAAAAATAATGCTTTTTGTTGGTATGAAATGATACATATCTTTTTGATACCATAAATTTATGCATTTGTTTGCATCGAATTCCCATACCCATAGTTTAGGAAAATGTGATCTCAAAAATGAATTTTGGCTGCTATGAACTCAAATATATAAGTATAAACGGACACTATGGTTTCATAATTTAATTCTTTAGGTTGCTATGAGGACCAATTTTTGAGTAAAAATAGGTTGATTATTTATGCTTCTATTTGTATTACTGAAGTTCCGCTGGTCATTCTATAATTTTATCAAGTACTTTTATTTGTTAATTTGTACTATTCTGACTTTGTAATGAGTTGCGAATTAATTTTGTAAGTTGTAAATATATAATTTGTGGCGAATTTTGTTTTTGCATGTTTCTACATCGACCAAAAGCTGATTATTGCAATAAAATATTAACTTTTACGCTGCCTTAATCATTTATTACCTTTTCATTATCCTTGATTACTTCAGTCGTATTTTCAATGGACCAATCAACAATGGAAAAACCTAAATCACAGCCCGCTCGCATTCATCATTAGCATTTTGTAAATCAACAAACGAACAACAACAACAAATCCATACTTAGGTAAACTACACTAACTACTACACTACAAAAAAAATTTGGTGTAGTAAACATATGATTGTGTTTATAAGTACTACAAAGTTACACATGAATCCTTTTCGTTTAAATAAATGACACTTGGTATTGTACAGTACCTGCGTAATATTGTGACGTAATTAGGCGGCAATATTCAAATTCAAAAAGGTTCTAATTGAAAGTCATACAGAGGTCTCTGTATTTGTATCAGTACACAAACAAAGATAATTCTAATTATTCAGTTGACAAAAAGCAATTTTAATGTTTATAATGACCTTAGTAAGGCTACTATTACAAACCTACCTAACAATTACAGTGAAATATGTACTTTCATTACGGAAACGTCTCTGAACTGTTTTAAACCTTGTATCATCGCTTTGGCCTTTAACAGTGTGATTAAGAAGATGTATTCGATTTTTCAAAGTCGTTGTCTCATAAAGGTAAGACCTTTTTCAATCCTGAGTTATTGAAAGTCAGTTTTTGGTCAGTTCATTTTACAGAGTTATCGTTCTTAATAATCGCGTACTGATTTATGTATGGCATTATTTTGTGAAGGTTTTACCTCGTTATATCTCGTAGGACTACAAATTCTACGGTTATAATATCGGCATAAAGTATGAGTAAATTATACCGAACGAAGGTAAAGTACTATCAACTCTCATTCAAGTTGCAGGGAATGATTAAGGTTGACACGTGAAGCACATGGGGAACGGAAATAATTTCAAAATTCCCATTAGTAATATTTTGAGGTGGAGCTTTATGAGATCATTATACTCAAATTCAGATATTAGACGATTAAAAGAAGACTTAAGAGCCATCTACAAAACTCTTCTGACATTTATTTGAAAATTTGAATTTTCCCTCTCTGTTTAGGGCTATTAGAACTAGTACTGAATTTCATTCGTATTATGTACGGACAGAAATAAATGCAAACAATTTTCTGGCTGCTTCTTTAAAAGATGGATTTGAATTGTGTGTGATTAATTACCTATTTATCAATTATTGTAATATACGTACTTTTAATATGGAAACGTCTCCGAACTAGGATTGATATCTTGGCCATTACCGAGATACAGTAACCTTACTGGTATCAACTATAGTATCATGTCCGACCCGTTTTGTGATGGTTGCACCCCCCTAAATATCAGAGTGTAAAAATGGGCAGTGAAGAATACTGCCCTAAGACGTACATTGGATATCGAACTTTATGTTTAATAAAGTTAGGTAATGCTATTGAATCAACGTTGAGCAGTTTGTGAGCATTATGAAACTTTGTATATTCGTCATTAGACATTCAATTTGTTGCGAATGAATGGCCTACGGGGTACGGCCGTCAATGTATGGATGGTATAGGATGATGCGTTATGGACCGCACCAGTGCTTGGAAAACAGCATGGTCTGCTCTATTAATAGGGATAAAGAGAACACAGGCACCCTCTGGATTCTAGGTGTTATGCTTTATGGGCATCATGCACTGACGCAAGTCCGACACCTGTTTTGTGTCGGTTGTATCCTGTTAATATTGGAGTAACATTTGGTAGATAGAATAGTCAAATAAGAAGATCGAACTCTAAATACACACACGGAATTATTTACGGATTTACAACTTCGGTTGGGCAGTCAATAATACTTTCGGAAAACTTTATTTATTCATTATTAGCCGTATCAATATTTTGCGTGCAGTTTGCAAGCTGAATTTCACTAGTATTATTTACGAACAGAAATGAATGCAAACAATTTTCTGGGTGATTCTTTAAAATATGGATTTGAATGGCTTACAATTAAACAGACTTATGAGCTACTCTTCTGACATCCATTTTAAATTTCGAATCTTCCCTCTTCATTATGATTACGTTAAAGTTACGTAAAATTTACCGCAAGATGTCTCCCGACTTTTGTATGCAAAATGTACACATTTATTACGTTTTATTTCCAATTTAGAGAGAAATTCCTTCAAATATCATACCTATTCGGATTAATTGAGTAAGGTTTATTAATTACTCCTTCCATAATTTAAAATTTTAGTTCCGGATTCATAGTATCTCAAAATGAAATTCTTGGGTACCCTCGTACCGATAGCCCTTGCCATAGCCTCTGTTGATATCTCACATTTACGGAAGATATTTTTGGATATATAAGGATTCGGACGAAGACTGAATTCTTGGGGGGGCATGGAGGAAATGCTACACCAATTCACATCGGTGTACATTTCCTCAACATGACCTCCCGTTCCAGAATGGAACAAATTTTGAAAGTAATCGAAGACACCCGCCGAATTTGAAGAAAAAGAAATTAAGACACATAAGTAATCACCATTTCGTCATAATTTAAAAGACGTATTTAAAGACACCTGGGAAATGAAAATTTTCGTAATAATTTGAAAAACGCAAAATCACGAACAATCTAAAACAGGAAGGGATTTTTTTTTATATGAAACGCGAATTTTATATGGAGTCGCCCCACCCTCATTCCCCTAAAGCCTAGGGGGTTCACCATTAGTCGATCTTTTTCTGCCACTACGGTATGCACGATGACTAAAACATCAAAATTACAGAGACATCTGTCCAACATAACCTCCCAACTCTATACCATCTCAAAAATTCCCTCCTAATTACATCCTCATCCTCACCTCGATAAATTTAGTTCTCTACCTTGCCGTTGTGGCGCTGATTCCCATGGATACCATCTACCATACAATGCCTTTGATCTAAGATTCTAGGCCTTGACGTTGTGGCACCACTTGTATCCTACAATACCATCTACCATATAGCACCTTTGACCTAAGATTCTTGCTCTTGACGTTGTGGCGCCATTGATACCCACCTATATATGATATTTTGTGTTGTCACTCGATTTACAATCTATTCGTTTAGAACGAACAGAAAACTCGAGTCAATAAGTCCTTCCATTTGGTGAAAACATCTAAGCATATTATTTTTATCTCTATGAATCGACAAATAAACTTTTCGGTCCTTCCAAACATTTGTTTGTAGGAATAAAGTCCCAAAAAGGAACAAGAGAACGACATCAGTGGTGTTACATTGATTATTAGTTAACGGGAAGCTATTAGAGTAATAATTATTTAAAGATCGCTGTTTATTTGCTATGAAAATCGAATAGATAGAACGTTTTAGGAATATGAAATAATCGTTTGTAGTGTTATAAAAAAATAATCGGAGATTTCGAAATTATATCATTTATTGTATATTCTCTTCATGACACATGGTGATAAAGTTATGCAATACCTTACATTATTTAAGCACCTTAGTTATTGCACACAATAAACTTCAATACCACATGCAGCAAATTTAATTTTAATTCAAGATTTTTCTTGCTTGCTTTATATGACATCAATTTTTGCAACAGAATCTGACCTAAATATAATCACAAGTATTATCAGTTATATCTATAACCATATAAGTAGGAAAAATATAACAAAACACCATTCCATAGGGTTTTACATATTTACATGAATTTTTTTTAATTGTGAGATCATAGAAAATCAAGAAAATGTTCATTTTACAGCTGTTAGAGAAATCTTAGTCATCATTATCATTTTCTTGATGTACTCTATTCTTAATAAATGCAACAAAATAAATATTGAGATAGATCTGATATGGATGCATAATCCATGTTCCTTTTGTCTCAATTGAAATATATAATTTTCAGCCTTGTTCTTTATTCAGTTGCCTAAGGAAATAATCAATATGTTAAATTTCAATGTTTATGATTCATTTATCAAAACATTTCTATCTTGCTTAAACATCTTAAAATTGTTATACACATTTATATATATATATATTCATTTAGCAAGTAAAGTTAATTAGACAACACAAAGCAGAATATTGTATTGTTAATGGCTTTAATTTTTCAGTACCGAACATTTACTGTATCAGGCATAAATTCATTTTTTCATGAATACATAAATTAATTGTATCCACAAACTAGAAAGTCTGTAACTGATGTTTCATCTTTCATAGCGTTCAAGTTGTACACAGTTCTGATTAACTCAAAAGTATATTTGTAACTCAAACTTATTTTTTCTACGAAGTATAATGTAAAACAATGGTGTAGAGTGTAGCATGATACATTCATTTGGATTCTTAATGGAATCTATTGCTTTCATCATTATTACAGAAAATAGGGTCTCAAAATGAAAAAGTTTCATTAAGATATTAAAAATATTTTAATGAATGTATGATAATAGAAAGAATTACTGAAGTCAACAATGCATTTATAACTGAAATTTATTTTAATAAATTCTTGTTAAGGGCAAAGTGTCACTTGCAAAAGACATTTCCTTGCAGTAAGTGATTGGTATACTCCTCACTGATAGTGTAATTTATGATGATCCAAATATTCTTCTCTTCCTAGTTTATAATGTATAGTTTTTCCCTCCCCGTGTAACATTTCTCTCTTTAAACCGCTCATAATCAAATTCAGTGAACTAATAATAAAGTTTCTGAGATCTTAATACATTGATATTTGATTGCTAACAGCCCACTACCATTGATTGACATTTTCAATTGAAATTCATCTTTCAGAAGCATTCATTGAAATTCCATATCTAGCTAACAGGCATGTATTACGAATTTTATTACTTATTATGATTGATAAAAGCCTTGATCAGATTGGTTCATCAAGCTTTTAGATACAATTCTTATTCACTGAATTAAAACATTGAAAGTATACCTCATAAGATTTTTCAGTTTTACTGTTTTTCAAATTAATTTAGATTGAAAAATAAGTGACTGCCAAGAGGTAAAATTAAAAAAAATCTAGATACATTGTCCTATATTTCCCTTCCCAATGCTAATAAGATGTGTTATGTCAGTTGCAATTGAACAAACCTAACTCAAATACCTAAATCAAATTCCTACCATCAAATTAAGTGCTTTCAAATTGAGTACAGTTTCTCAAAACTTGAAGGATCCAAAGATTTTTATATTATTTAGACATTCCTTTTTTCAATTCCTCTCTATTCAACATAAAAAGAGACATATGGTTAAAGAGATAAATTCACTCAAAGAAACATAGTTTCAGTTATCCTCACAATTTTCACTAATTAATCTTCTACATCACTTGGAACTCAATCAACCACTTTATTGTCTGATTATTTATTCCCTGGATATTTCTCCTTGTAAATTTGAACAGTGTATAAGTCAATACCAGCCACTCTTATTACTCACATCCCCTCCATCAAACTTTCATTGTGATATCTAGCATCACTTTAGCTATTCAGATGAATATATCTATCTGTCAGGGTGTGTAGGTAGCAGAGTATTTCTCCTTCTTCGTCTCTTCTTAGTCCAAGAAGGCAGGTGGTCAATATCCACTCCACCACCACGGCGGCGCCTCCTCTTTCCTCCAGGAGGTTGCACACACTGAGGGACTGCATTTGACCATTTTCCATTTCTCAGACATCGAAGCATTGATGCTCCTCTGATTATGAGGCCTGGATCACAAGTAAATGTGATGCTCTCTCCTATTCTATAATAAAATTTCACCTCTGACATACGTCCACTACTTGTGGTGCCAGGGTAAGAACATGCCTGGATGCCTGAAGGAAAGAGAAAAATCTGTCTGAATTAGCTAAAATTTAAATAAGTAAAATTTTTGAATAATATATTCATTTACTAAGAAAAATTTCCATCAAGAATGTTTATAAATCTTCCTAAACTTAGATGTTAGAGCCTTAGAATTACTATATTCTATGATTATGTTCACTTCACTTTGAAAGAATTAAAAACTTAAAAATAAAAAAATAGAAGACATTGAAACTTTGAATGATGTCAATAGACTATATTTAAGCTAAGTTATAAAAAACTTCCTTTTTTGTAAATTTTATTACAATGACTAATTTTGTAACTGTTAAGGTACCAACAAAGGTTTTTCAAGATAGATCCATTGAAAAAGCAAATATGAAGAATATTATTAGCTCATAATTCTTAAAGGTTATAATGAAATACTCGAGATGTATTTAGTAAGATAATGACAATCTTTAAGAGCAAGATAGAAAAGTATAACAGAGATAGCAGCATTCTGCTTTTTTTCTGTGGACAAGGACAATGATGAATTTTAATGTCCCATCGGCTTTTAGCTTAGTAAATAGTATCTCTACATAAGGCTCTGAAATATACTTCCACAAAGTAATGCCTGATATTTATTTGTGCCAAGGCTATAAGTTGGCTCCTGGCCAAATTGTATTCAATATTATCATCAAATAAGGCTTATTACATAAACAGCTCATTTTTAAACATTATTTTTGTTAATTATAAAGTTGATTGAAAAAATGAATCATTATAGGCATAAGGGTAATTCATTCATTAGTATTATTCTTAATCTGCTATTCCTTCCTTGAATCACTTCTTGAAAGAGTCAGTTTTAATAATTTTCTTGCTGTTGCAAAACAGTTTCATTACACAAAGCAAATTATTTGACATGACTTATCTCAAGGCAATTAGTTTACATTTACCATTCCCCTCCAACAATTAATTAAATCTCAAAGGAGAGAAAAACATTTAAAAGCTGCTTACTGTGATGAACCTATAACTTTAAAAAAGATAATACTTTGAAACTCAAAACTTTTGCTTACACTTAGGCACTGATCCTGACCATCGGCCAGTTTCCTGACATGCAATGATGGGCTGTCCTTCCATCATAAACTGTGGGTTACAATTAAATTGAACGACATCTCCTGCTTTGTAAGCTCCTTGTCCTTGGACATAACCATTCTCAGGAGCTTCTGGTGGTTCACACTGAACTTCTACAAGAATTGTAAATGAAAAGAATGTATCATTTACACAGATGTACATAAGTGAAATAGATTGATAAATAATATACGTAAATTCAAATAAATAATTAATAATATTTCTGATAAGATAATATTGGAAGAATAGGTTTTTCTAACTTCGTGTGTTAAAGGGTACTCATTTTCACAAGTTAAAACAGAAGTGAAAAATACAGACATGACTGGGACTGATTTCTGAAAAGGCATAAGAGTTCATAAAAAATTCTAGCTAAGTAATCATAACTAGTTGCGTAAGGCCGAGTAAAATTCTTAAGACTTAAAGAATATATAGCATAGTTCTTCTAGGAAAAGTATAATTTTAAATGAACTGGAAATTAAAACATGAATTATAATAGTATTATGTAAGAATAAATGAAATAGTTTGTACTATTCTATTAAAATAAAAGTATCTACTGGAAGAAATTGACCATGAAAATCTGAAACAAAGAGATAAATCATATGTTGTGGCTTACAATGCTGTATTTTGCCCAAATAAAAAAGAAGGGGAATTTGGGACCACTACAAGTGTATCATTAATATCATGAATTTGCTTAACACTCTTAGAGTACATTTTTTAAAAAATAGCAACAACTCAAAAATTTAGTTCCAATACACCTTTATTTTTTCCTAATCTGCTCTAATAGGATTTATATACATCCATCATATACATAAATCATTTAGTATAGATAGTGACAACTTGTGAGGCAACACAGTGAGTGCTATGTGCTTGGCTGTTTTGGGTCAAATACTTTGGAATAGAAAATATCCAGAATACTGTAAATTAGTCCTAAGCACTAAAATTGATGAGCTTACCTTGGCAAGTTGGCTGTGGAGTTGACCATTCTCCAGTATGTTGACAGACTGCCTCTTGAGGTCCTTGCAGTCCATAGCCATGCTCACAACTGAAAACTGCTCGCCCTCCAACTTCTCTGCTTACGATTGAGACTCGTAGGTGGGGATCGGTTACATTGGCCAGGTCAGCACACTCAATACCTGCCATGGCCACCGACCCACGTCCACCCCCCACAGGCAGCAAGTGAGAAAAGTGGTCCAGGGGAACAAGCACGCTCTTTCGCACACACCAAATACAACTACCATGCATGTCATACATTCACTTTTATACAATTTCACTGACAGGTGATCAAATAATTTGAAATATTTATCTTGACTCAGAGTTGAGACAGGAAATGAAATTATCAACAAAAGAAGGTCAAAAGAAAGTATTTGCAATATGGGCAGGCCTTGTTTTTTGCTACATTTGCTATGCTCTGTTCTCCTTTTAATTTATTTTTAATTAATTACTATCTATTTTCTCAGGTGATTTAGTCCAGATATTTTTGATGAGTAAAATTTAAGCTGTCTAATTAATGATAATTAAATAATATTTAATGTAACTGTATATATCTTTAAATTATTTTTTAATTACAGTAAACAAATTTATACAGTTATATAAGTGTTTGTTCACTGTAATAAAAAATAACATCGACTAAATCCAACTAGCATTCTCCAAATACATAAAATTTAAACAATTAAAGCAAAAAGGACACCTTTACCTTTCATTTCCCTAAAATATGCCGGTATTCATTGATAAATCTCATTTATATTTCATTAGTTATATTAGCAATCCCTCTTGAAATCATGTCAAAATAAATATCTCCGAGTTTTCAGACACGTTCAATCAATGGAAAATTATGGCACCTTATATTTTATTGATGAAATTGTTTAACTGGTTTGAGTTTTCATGATAAAAATGAAAAAGTTGGTTAATAAACTTTTTTGATAAAATTTATTCTAGATTAAGGATAAGAATTAATACATTTTTTCAGAAAATATTTTTTTATTAAAATAGGAAATTGCAAAAATATTTTAATTCTGCAAAATACAAAGTCTGCCAGAATAGAACTTGACATGCTGTGATTATGAGAACTTATTTAGATGTTTTATTATAAAAATTAAAAAAGATCAATGTTCCTTGCATCAAGCTATTTAATCTATTAATTTAGTATTAATGCTAGAATTCTACAAAATTATTAAAATTTTTCTATTATTTCACTGAAGCAGCAAATCATGGATTAAACAGCTAATGCTGTATAATTTTAAAGTGCAGCCTATATTTAACAGTGAAAGAAAGGAAATATGAGAAATCAATCAAATGTTAATGATTTTAGTTAAATTAGTTGATTACTAGCGGATGAGAGTAATCTTATTACTTTTTATGAGAATTTGTGAGTTGTTAAAAAACCAAAAGGTTCATAAGTATATGCAAAAAATACAGGTCCCAAATGTTATTCAAAAACATTAACATTTATTGAATAAAATAAATTACAAAAACATGAAAGCATATTATACAGGAAAAGTTGTCTTTGTGACAGTTTATTAGTTTGGAAAGTTAGTATTGTGCAGCTTGCAAATCATCTCCCAAAGTAAACCATAAAAAATTGTTTCACTCACTCTCACAGATGGGGAATGGAGCACTCCAGTTCCCTGAAGGAAGGCATACTATCTCTGGAGCTCCAATAAGAGAGTTACCATTTTGACAGGAAAGAGTAGCTCTAGTATTCATTCGTGTGTTAAGAGTACTAAGCACAAGACCTCGTCTAACTGGAACAACTGGGCAATGCACAGCTGGAACAAATGCATTAATTAAGCAATAAATAAGCAAATATAAATGGAATATAACTATGCTAGGTACATTATGAAATTTTCTGATATGGCCTAATGAGATGAATTGATTTAAATGATTGATAATTAAAATGATGAAAACTCACTTTAATTAATTAATAATTTTAATTGAAAATTTTATATAATAAACATAGTTATTGTATGTTGATCTGATCTCAAAAGTCTGCATCATATATAAACCATAACTAAACCCTATTCTTGCTATAATGGAAGGGTTCTATGTATTCTTTGAATACCTTTGACAACAATCTCCACTGAATGTGTATGTCTGGTTGGTGTCACACATGAAAATGTTCCAGAATCATCTCTACTTGCATGATAAATACTCAACCGATATTCTAATTGAGAATCTCTTCCAGGATCAGTAGTCCATCCTTCTGGGTAATTTCTGAAATAAAGATGAAGCTTGAATTTGAAAAGTTTTCTAGGGCAATTGACAAGATTGAGTCAGTTTCTAGTATTGTATTTAAAGAACAAAATATCTTTTTAAACCATGTTGTTAAGTACAGTTATTGTAGTAGGTACCTGTAGTTATGGCTCACAACCCATTTTGGTGTTCCAAATCGACGTATCCATAAACATTCCATATGAAGTATAGCACCAGGGTAAACTATTAAACGACCATCATTACTTTGTGCTATGGGACCTAACTGGTGTCGGAACAAAATGGTTGGCGGTTTCTCCACTGAAAGATATAGGAAGCATATATTTGTAAACCACAATGCCCATATCCAAAAATATAAATTTTCATTATTAAATTAATTTGAATGAAATATATGTAAAAGAATAAATATTTTCCAGTCATTGATGTAGATTAAAGAGACTTAGAATGGAAGACTTGGGACAAAAATTTTGGAGCTTAGGTGAAGTTCATTTGAGGAAAATAGCAAGTAAAAGGATGGAAAATAACTCCTGCTTAATTATTTTTTTCTATGATTAGAAATTAGATAATACGGTTAGTATACAAGGTGAAATAGAAAACATTTTGAAATATTTATCATTAAAAGAAAATTTACTGGTTACAATGATTACGTACAAGCATAATCATTTTCTTGATTCAATCCAAAGCAAACAGGCCTTTGACCATCCCATTCACCTCCAATACATCTTCTATAATTTGAACCAATCATGGCATATTTCCCTATATCCACACAACGAGAAACCTGAAGGAAAGAGACAGAGAAATTTTATTCACCCTAATTTTATGCAGCAATGAAGTTTCTTTGGTTTAAACCTAAAAGTAATAAATTATGAATCAAAGTAAAAGGTAATCTCATGGTGGCTCAAGCATAAACGTGCTTGATTGAGAAACTTTTACATTGCATTAAAACAAATATTTTCTTTTCCCTTTTTCTAATTTACAATATGCTACAGTTTATTTCAACTGATTGAAAAGGTGTTCAAGACTATACAAAATATAGCAAAGGGAATATGTTATCTATTACTTGACGCTGAAACTATTGCATCTGAACGAAATTATGAATAATTATAGAAAGCATTTTCTTTTTATTGAAATTATCCTTACCAATGTTGTCCCAGGAGGAAATTCCACTACTTCTTCTGTTATCATCTGGTCATTGTAAAAGGTTACCAAATTTGGTTCTGAGTTCCTAAAAATACAGGAGGTATTTCTAATCAAACCACCTTCAATGTAGTCTTCACCTGAAAAAGAAAAAGGTATATTATTCAAAGTTTATTCTTAGGAAAGAATGATATCTATTGTAATAAATTATTCAACTGCAATTATTCACCACAATTTAAGGAGCGTCCCACCCAGCTTCCATTTTCACAAACAATTCTCCAAGTGGTTTTCTCACCCATGATGCTTGCAATGCAGTTAAAGGTGACTTCAGTTCCATCTGGGAAACTGTAAGATGAAGGAGAAAGGCTGTTTCCAACTGATAAATCATATATTCAATAATTCATATACAAGAGGTATACATAGTTTTTTATTATTGTTAGGTTTTTTAGGAAGGTTAACTTAAGAAGGTTATAAGGAATTATGATGCAATTAAATCAAAAAGAAGTTTATTAGCAAAAATATATCAAATGGTTTTAATCAGTATTCTGAATTCAAAAAATACTGTAGAAGAAATATTTTTGCTCAAGAAATAGCAAGGGGAGAAAAGGGGCAAAGTGAAACATTCATTTTACAGGAAAGGTATTTAGACATAAAAGATGTAATCTTACATCCACATCACTATCACCTGTATAAATACAATTGAAAACAGTTACTCATTTGAAAAACTTTACAGAATTTTTGATACTTACAATATTATTAGTAATGCTTATATAAAATCATTAAAATTATTGATTCATGTTTTAATTGAATGGATAAATATGCTAAAGTAAAAACCATAATAAGGTTAGCTTAAAATATGAAAAAATATTTTTCATCACAACTGAAGTAATGATAGTAATGTTTAAGTACAAACCTCCTTTCAGAATCTCCAAGTGGCTCACCATTACGGAAAAGCAATGACCCTTGTACTCTAGCTGGAGGTCCACATGATCCAGGCTGTGGTCCTTCTGAGCCTCCATCGACCCCTAGTCCACCATATCCTGCTCCACCAAAGCTGCCACCCCCTCTTCCACCCCCTCCCCCAAACCCTCCCCCTCCTCTTCCACTCCCAAATCCACCTCCTCCACTCCCTCCTCTTCCTCCTGAGCTTCCTCCTAATCCCCCTCCTCCCCTACTTCCACCACTTCCTCCAAAACCACCACTTCTACTTCCTCCTCCACTACCTCCTCCCCCCCCTCCTCGACTACCCCCTCCACCCCCATAAGATCCTCCTTTTCCACCTCCTCCCACAACACCATACACAGGTTTTGGTGGAGGACTCTCAGTGGTTGGTGGAGCTTCAGATGTGGTAACAACAGTAGATGTGACTACACTGGTTGATGAACTTTTGGATGAACTTGTGCTGCTTCCTGTAGAAATAGATGCTCCAGAAGACAATCCAATGGATCCGAGGCCAGCACCCAGAACCTCAGCTCTCCTTGAGTTACCACGGCCTGATCCACCACCGCCACCGCCTCCTCCCCCGCCTCCAACAATTCCTCTGCCCCCACCCCCTCCCATACCTCTTCCTCCTCCACCACCTCCACCGAATCCCCCTCCTCCTTTGCCCATTCCTCCTCCATAACTCCCAAATCCTCCACCTATCACTAAGGCAGAAGTTGTGCTTTCGACCATTTCTTCTGAAAGTACAAGTATTGCTCATGTTGCCCTTCATGATTACCAAATAAATTCTATCTAACTGAAATGTTTTATTTTCAAAAAACGGAGTAGATTAGAGCAATTTTATGAAAATTATAAATATAGGTGAAAAAATGAAATATTATCTGAATTCAAAGGGGTATATTAATTAAAAGTAATTAAAATAAAATCAGTTATCTTATTTCAAAACTTGAACAATTTTCTCTTACACTATCTGATACCTTTGCCATTTTATTGGTTATGAATATATATTTTTGATGACATGAAATCTGAACTACCTGCAAATTTTTTTTTTTAATTTATGAGTGGTTATAAAATTCATTGTGGGATATAGTTTTACATTTAAAGAAATTGATTTTAGATATATATTGCTTTTATATAATATGAGATTTCAAAGTATAAAAATCCTAACAAAAGTAATTTACTATTAAAAATAAATCATAAGATGGGTTGATCTTTTATGAAACTTAATTTTCTTTTTTAAAGAAATGGTATTTAAATAACAACAGGAAAGTCATATCCAAATATTTGAGATTTATTTATTTTATTATCTTTAGGGAACTCTTTATGATAATTTCTTTAAAGAAATTATTTCTTAATATCATTAAGAGATTTGATTGTTTTGCTACTGGTTGATAAAAAAAGACTTTTGCAAAATAGATTGTTTCATACCAGTTCAATCAAGAATGAAATGCATGAAAAAATGTAAAGGAAACATACCTGATGGGTATTTTAAGCAGAGGCTAATTAATTAATCTACTAATACAGAGCTCAAGAAAAATCAAATAGAAGCTTAGAGAAGAGAAACTTGGGTTATATTCCACTTTGAACAAATAAAATTGTCTTTTTAATTGGTTACTTATGGATATGAATTATTTTTTCATGGGTTTACATGTGCAATACAATTGCTGATTTGAAGAAAGGGAATACTTCTTATTTAAATTCTAAAATGATAAGTTCCCCTTATACTTCAAGACAAATAAGCACTCCTCATCAAAGACAAAGAAAATTTTAAAGTTAACATATTTTGAAGGTTAATACATGATATGTTAGTCAAAAGCGTAGGCTAAAATTGCTGGACTTCAATTTATGGATGGATCATGCGTTAAAATGTACCATTGTATGATATTTACTGAATAGGAGAAGACTCTTTCGAACATGAATGATTAGATATGAACATCATTTTTGGAAATTTTGTAGTTGTGTGCTTATGGGTCCAAATCAGTACATGAACATTATACTTTAATGTTTTATTGTAATTGATTATGCAATGCCTTAGCATTCTGCAAAACACTACATGAGGTTATCTTTTTAAAAACTTGAGTCACAATGTTGCATGAGATCAGTAATGAAATTTCATATGCATGCTTGTATAAAATTATGAAACAATCATCTACATTTATGTGATTACTATGATGAAAGCTACATACCATGTGTTGAGTATCATACAATTGAGGAGCTGAGCTACAACTATAGCACATCTGACAACATGTTCATTTTCATTTCTGAAATTGAACATTTTATATATCTCTAATTTAAAAGTTTCATGTTTAACATTGAAACTTTTTACTAACCTAAGATATATCATATTTGATTCATTAAACATTTATAAGATTTAAATACATCTTAAAAATGTTTAATCTTTATACAAAGAGCACCTAGATGACTATGAAAACATTTGAAAACACACAAATTACTCTTAGACATTTGATTAGTTATTGATAACTGAGCACCGTATTACAAATTGGGATTTCCTGTGAGACATCAATTATGGGCAACATTATCATTAAATTTCAGCAATGTGTAATAAAAATGATTCATTATGTTGATCAATAAAAACTTTTAAACCTTGAACATTCATAAAAATAATGTAATTCTAATTATCTACTCTTTATATTTCAAAACCCATACCATGGAACTATATACAGAAAGAGCCCATTCTCTTTGCATTCATTTCAAGGCAACCATCCTAAATTGATCTATGAAAATTAATTTTAATTTTTCTTTTTAATTTATTGGATTTTGTGAGAATGTTAGAGAGAAATCTTTTCCATAGATAACTTGTTATGATGGTTATATTTCTGCCCTCACCTTCTGTATTTACACACTGATTCAGAATAAATTCAAATATTGAATGTGAGACTTTAATAATCCTATTTTTAATTCAGCGGAATATACAGAATTGGAATAAAAATAATCATGAGGCTGTTATTGTGTAGGTGTTAAATCATAGGACAGCTATTTACAAGAAGCTCAAAAAACCAATGCATGGATTATGCTCTTTAAGCAAGGGTTTCTCTAGAATGAGCTTTTCCTGCCTACATTGGATAGAAAATATTAATTTAGCATTCTAACCAATAGTTGGACTCTCAGTTGTTGTGCTTCTTGTTGTGGCCATGGTAGTAGTAGGAGTTGTTGGCATAATGGTAGTAGTTGTAGTAGTTGTTGCAGTTGTAGAGGTGGTTGTTGGAGAAATGGTAGACGTCCAAGACATCATTGTTGATACTGG
Source organism: Pantala flavescens (assembly GCA_020796165.1). Classification (NCBI taxonomy): domain Eukaryota; kingdom Metazoa; phylum Arthropoda; class Insecta; order Odonata; family Libellulidae; genus Pantala; species Pantala flavescens. Next base: position 55,320,240 of record CM036880.1, read on the forward strand.
TGATTCACTCATCACTGTCATATATGAGGATGGTGTTGTTGACTCAAGTATTCCATTTGGTAGCCTTTGACGCTTTGATCGACAGGATGGTGGGCGAGGTCGAAGTTCACCTGAAAATTAACATCTAATGTTGTCTTATTTCAGATTTACAGAGATTTTAAACTATTTTAAGAACTAAATATTGCAATATTTCCCCTCAATTTCTCCTTTTAACAAATTTTCTTTCTTTATATATTTTACCTCATGCTATATTATCACAATGAATCATACTGACAGTTTTAACCTCTCTCAATAATCGATATATTTCAAAAGATTGATATGATGCAGCTAATTTATTTAAAGCTTCAATTATTAAACAATTAATTGTAGAGTTATTCCACATAGTTTTCCAGTAAATCATGTACTAGTTGAAGTTCTCTACTCTGAGACAAGTAGGGTATCTAATTTAACATGAAAAGACCTATATAAAATTAATTTGCCTTCAAAATTTCCTAATGATTAAATATAGTTTGGAGGAAAGGAGCAATTTTGTACTATTTTGAGTTCAAAAAAATTTTGAGTTCATGAATTTTCATTATTTTTAATGAAATGTAATTGAATAATATTCTAATATCTAGTTTAGAAATAAAGATCTAAATTAACCTACTGAAATATCTCATAATCAGGTATGATCGAAGAAAATATTTAAAGATGACATTAATTGCAAAGGTATGTGATGTGGAGGTAAACTAACCTAGAATACATTCAGCAGTTTGCTCAGGCCGCCGTTGTTGCTGGAGCATCATTTGCCTTCTCCTTGTCTGTAAGAGAGTGTTTGATCCTCTTCCAAGTCCTAGGCTTCCTCCATTCCTATTGTTTCCACTTACACTTTTGTAGCTGCTGTAGCCTCCTACAAAGCTCATACCAATTGCCCTTCTCTTATCCATAGTCTCCACCAAAACTTCTCCACTTGTAGTAGTTTCTTCTTCTTCTTCCTCTGGATCACATTGATAGTTCACTGAAGCTCCATGACCAATGGTGAGACCAGCACGATAACCAGAGAGGTATGCACCATTTGTGATGACTGGTAACTTGCATGGTGCTTCATAGGAATTAGAAGGAAAAAAAGTTGGTTCTTTTCAATCTTGGAAAGGAAAAGGAAGGCTAATTAATGTATAATGGTTAAATGTTTTGGATACCATTTTGTATTCATGGAAGTAATTCTGAAAAATTCTTTATTACATTTGAAGTTACTTGATTTTGATTACATTTGGTCATAAGGAGAATGGAAAAAGTGCATCAACAGTATTAAAAAGTTAATCCCTAAAATATTAGGAGAAATTATTACTGAAATTCTATTTTATAAAATTTGTTTGCTTTCTCAAGATTTTCCAAAAATTTCAAGAAATGAAATTTACAACATGAGGAAGTATTTATCTCTGAATAAATAGAGGGGATTACTAATTATTAAGTGAGTAATATTAATAAAATGTAAAACATTAGTGAATGAAATATTTAAACAAGTCGTTATTTTATTAGATAGAGTTAACAACTAAATTGAGTAATAATAGGATTTTTTAAAATGAAATAAGACTTGAAAATTAAATTATTACATTTATTTATTCTGCAAATAACCAAATAAAATATATAAAAATAACTTCGTATCCTCCTATATATATATCCCCGTAAAGCAGCTATATATAATAGATATATAAATTAATACTGATAAATGAAGGCTATCTCAATCACTTTAATTAAACTTTGTACATTCTTAATTCCATTCTTCTATTAAATGTGAAATATACTGACCTGGAACACAGTCAGGCATTTGGTTTGGAGGTCCTGCCCATTCCCCATGCCAGCATCTTAGATTTGTCGGTCCTTGAACATTGTATCCTGGGTTGCAATAAAATTCTACCACTTCTCCATGCCTTACATCTTGTAAAGGTTCCTCCTCCTCCTCCTCTTCTCCTGTAGCTGAAGCACTCCTGGAAGCACTGCTCCCTCCCAGCTTATAATGACCTTGTTCAGTATATGGTATTAGACAGGGCACTGCTCATATAAAAAAAAGAAAGCACAGTTATTTATACCCACAGATTATTTTTAATATATTATCCCTTTTAATTAAGTTTCAGCCCATATAATGAGTCAATGCTAAAAGTTTATTTCCATAATCTTTAAACTTAAATACTTAGAGCCAAATAATATTTTTAATATTCCCTTATACACCCACAGAATATTAAAAATATTACTTGGCTTAAAAAATTCAAGTCAAAAGATTGATTTATAGATTTAATAGAGATTATTTAGTAGAGATTATTTAGCAGAGATTATTTAATAGAGATTTATAAGGGTTGATACGTGGTCAATCTTTCAACATCAATTCCATCCATGATTGATTTAAGCAATTATGTGGAGAAGAGAATATGAAAAATGCATCAAATACCCATAATGTCTATACATGTAAATGATTAAATATATTTTATTAAATTTATCAAATTATATGTTTTTTTCTGGATAAAAGTTTTTTGAAAATAGAACTAATGCTAAAATATAGATATGCTTTCTAATAAAATTTCAAATAATGGATTTTTGTTAATGGATAAAATTAGCAATCTTATATTTCTTTTTAGCACTTACTGATCACACATTCAGGTTTCTGAGGCTTCCATTTTCCTTTTAGGCATCTTGCAGTACGGTTTCCTATGTTAAGGCGATAACCAAGTGCACATGATATGCGTACAGCTGATCCTGATGGATATACGCCTATAACACTTTGGCTGGCTCCAGGAGCAGGTCCATCACCATCTATGTCTGTCATCCTTCTGCCTCCTCCAGTCCTCACTACTCGTATGCTCACAATGGACTCAGTTGATAATACATCGCAGGCAACTGGCGGATGATTCCATCCTCACATTTATATCATATCCAAACTCATTAATCAAGGATGGTGAGGATAGGGTTGTGTAAGGGAAGGGGAGTGACGAGCAGGATAAGGGCTATCTTAAAGTCACGCACATTATATCAATAATGTGAACAATTCGAAAAATTTCTAAAAATTATAAATCATGAGGTTTTTTAGCAGAGAGAAAACAGTGAATGACTTAAAATATACAGACAAACCATATGCATTTGTAAAAAACTTAAATATACAGTGAATAAAAATTATAAAATATATTTTACTGTAAATCAAATGAATTACTCAGAAAAATTTGTAAAGCTATAAAGAATTGAAGAAATTATTTTTTGGTGTTAAAGAAGATTTTAAATTTTAACTTTAAAAGGGAAACCTAGAGAAAGAAACAAAATTCAATAAAGACAACTTTTAATGGTGTGCACAACTTTAGGATTAGCCAAATATTTAATTCAAATAATCATCCAAGAAATCTTAAGGATTTGACTACTTCTTTTCTAAACTTGCAGCAGAATTGTGTATCAAATTGGAAAGGTGTCAGATGGTTACTATTTACCTGACTACTCAGGAAGGATATTTTTTTCAATCTTGGACATCATGCACTAATGGAATAGACAGAAGCATCATTAGAATATAAGAGTACAAATGAAAAAGCACTTAAAGATGTGTTACTAGAAAAGTTCTCCATGATGCAATGTTTCCATAACTATTTAATGGCTTGGAAATAACTTACAATGCCAAGTAAGTGTAATGGATAAATAAAATAATGTTGAAAGTAAAGGCATGGGATATTCCAGGACAAGAAAGCATATGCTCAATGTGGTAAAAATTGTTCATCATTCTCAAATCCAAAAATATTTTTTAGAAATGTTTTCAAGAAAAAATGACAAAACGTGCATTGATATATTGCTTTGTATGTTAGTAACACAAAAACTTTGATTCACCTCAACCTCACCTGAAGGTGAAGGCAGTCTTATCTGTCTTATCTCTTGGGCAGGCGTGGGACAGATAACGTCCACTAGACAATGAAAACAATCCAAAACAGGTACCATTACAATGTACACTGAGGCAGAATGCCAAAAAATATTGAGTTATTAATGGTTTCTTTCTTTAACTGGGGGTCATGTAGAAAACATCATTTTCCTGATGAAAGAATCATTGAAATTGTGCATCTTCACCATTAAAAGGGTCTTTATTGTTGTTGTCAAATTTATTGTTTGGTTTATTGCAAAATGTGACTTACTCACCTTTCTTCCCTTTTCCTCCCTTCTTCTTGCCCTTCTTTTTCTTCCCCTTCTTCCCCCCTTTCTTCTCACCACTCTTTTCCCCTCCTTCTTCCCCATTTCCACCGTTTTCTCCTCTCCCACCCTTTCCTTTCCTCCTCACTCCAGGACCTTCATTTCCATGATTCATGGAATGCTGCTGGTTCCGTACAATGTGGTCAGCACGTAGAGCTCTCCTGGCACGACCCCAATCAAACTCCATTGCTGTGCCCCCATTTAAACGGTATTCATTCAAAGTTTCAAGTCCAACAGGATAAGGTTGAAAAACTACATCTTCCCTCTCCATATTATCCTCATCTACATTGCGTTTTCCTCTTTTCTTGTCAATCAATCCCCCCAGCATCCATCTAGCATGCTTCCTAAGCAATGCCTTCACACTTCTCTTTCTGCGCCTCTTTTTTGCAGCAATATTTTCATCATTCTCCCATTGTTTGTATATAACTGCAGGAATGGTAGCATGTTGGACATTGGAGGCTCCATTCATCATCTCTTTATCATTAAGAGTTAAGCCACGGAATAGGTCTCCTAATGTTCCAGAAGATGGAAGTTTATCAAGCAATAGCCTCTCCTTTGCTTCAGATTCTTTCTTTTGCATTTCTTCTTTTGAAATAATTGATTCCTCATCAGAGAATGTAGATCTACGTCTCCTGTCATAGCTACTTTTCTTTAGACGGATGTTTTCAGCATTGAATTCATTAGCAAGGCGCATCAGGAGCTCATGAGTTCGGGCTATGTTCAAGCGACTCAGAATATTTTCCTTGAGGTTTATTTTCTTCCCTAAGTATGGATTTGAGTAATCTGATGACTGCTTGTAGGGAAGGGGCAGTACTAAGCTACTTTTATTATTATTGTCCCAGTCGGATTCATTCACAGAGCGACTCCATCGTAACCGTGGATGCTTTCCAGGTACACATCTTCAGTTCAAAAGAGAAATATTCAAATAATTCATGTTTCTTTCAGAGGCACATTAATTTAACTTGAAATACATTGCAATATTTGGAAGAGACAAAGAATGGGTTTTCAGTTATGTTTTCAAATAAAGTGTATCATATGTAGTGATTAGAAATAGATTCTTCTCACATTGATTTTGTCATTTCAGCCTAGGGTCTTTCTCTGAAAATGCTTCTGTACCATAATTAGCTCAGTAATAAATCAGTCATAATCTTCCTCTAAACTTTTTCATGACTCAACAAATAAGAATGAATTTTGGTTTCTTCCAGGTAGTAAAATTTCTTTTATGCAGGTAATAAAAGACACAGTTAAACTATAATTTTGACTTATTGTAACAATTGTCATATTTAACAATGTTGAAGACATTTTGATATTAAGGATGAATATTGTTTGAATAAATTCTACTAGATCATAAAAAAGAAGTATATCATAGAAATTTTATATTACCAAAAATATATTCGATATTTTGCATGTTGATTAGCCATAAAATGAATAGGATGAAAAAATGCTTCCTTAGATCATGCATCACTCTTAATAATGGCAACAAATGACCCATCGACAATGCAAATATTACTATTAAAATTTTTATAACAACTGAGGAAATTAAAATAAAGGAAATTCCCATTGAAGTACATAGGATTGTAAGGTGAAGAATAAATAAAGGAGAGGGAATGAATTATTGATTATGAACAACTCTATAATGAAAATATTTTGCATATGAGAGTATTTAACTGATATATTTAAAAGTGTATTGTTCAAGTACCTTGGTAATTGCTTCGGAGACCATTTCCCTCCAATGCAGGTGGCTCCAGGTGGTCCTTCAGCCAGAACATATCCTCTGATACAATCATACATTATCTGCTTATTGTTTGTGACCTTCCGAACATAGTGTCTATAATCATACAACCCCATATTTCCAACTAGCATAACTTTTCCATGGTCAATGTAGCCAGGAAATGGGCAATAAACTATAAAAAATAGGCATTATATTACATTTATTTAATCATATATAGTATATATATATATATATATATATATATATATATATATATATATATATATATATATATATATATATATATATATATATATATATATATTAGGATAGGTTAAATAATTTAAAAAATTCTTTTTCAATGATCACTAGGCTTGAATATTATTATCATTTTGATAAAATAATAATCTCATTTTGAAAAGTTGCTTTAATTTTGATTAATTTTCTCTTACTCAAAATTATATGTATATATTTATTTTACCTTCTTGGCAAAAAGGTGTTTCCCCAGTCCAGTTTCCAAAACGGCATTCTGTAACATTATCTCCTCCTTTGAGTGTGTAACCATCCTTGCATTTAAATCTGGCCTTCATACCATGCTCAATCTTGGGTGCAATCACCATTCCATTTCTAGGTGCTTTTGGAAGATACTTACAGCGAGCTACATCATTCAAAAGAGATATTTTTTAGAAAAAAACGTAAATGACATAAAAATTTAAGAGTAAGGTAAGGTAAAATGTATTCTCATTATGTCATACTTTACATATACTATGCTATCATAGATAATAAAGATTAAAACAAAAAACTTACTATAATCAATTCACCACTATCAAATTGAATTATTTTTACCTGGTTGACATCTTGGTATGTAGGTCCAAGTGCCATTGTTGCAGGTGATAGGTGAATTATTATGTGATAATTCATATCGTGGCTCACATAAAACAGTGAGTATTTCTCCATGCTGCACAACTGGAGGAGGAAGAGGAGATGGAGGGGTTGTTGTGGACATTGATGCAGTAACACTATATCCACTCCTTTTGCGAGGGGTTGGAGGAGGTGAGGTAGATGATGTGAATACTGGAGGAACTGTACCATTTATGATGACACGGCCATGAGGTACACTAGGTACAACACATGGAGCTGAGAGAAGAAGAATAATTAAGTAGATGATAATATAAAAATAACTGAAAGCTTTACATTGGCCTCATATCAAGGTCAATATGATTAATTATTAAGATATAAATATGACATTTAAATGTTTACTAAAACTAAGTTTAAAAGATTTGAGTAACAACAAATAATACCTCCTAATTGAAAATTTTACAATGAATGTATATTTTATGTATTAAAATTCCAAGCAGACTAATAGAATAAATGAATTAAATAATCATAAGAAATTCTTTGATCATCTTATATAAATTGAATACTATACTACTGAGATAAACTCTGATTGATACAGATTCAGAAATTTGAATTTTTCATATTTTTGGAAAACCAAAATAACAGTCTTAAAAAATGTACTGTATTACCTTCATTCAGAAAGAAATGCAAAAATTGATCACTTTCTAAGAAAAAGAGTTCTCAATAAATGTGATTTATTATGGAAACCTTCATCATAAATATACTTTTTTACTTATGTTAATAAAAGTACACAGTGAAAATATAATCCAATGAAATTTCATATGTATATTTTGTAGGATAATTTTCATTATTCAAAGAGTAGAAGGATAATAAGTTGAGATTGACAGTGCTATTATTTCCTTAATCACTAATCTATTCTAATGAATCTATGTCCCATTTATCTAACTAACCACATTTTCGTACACAGTACTATATTTTCTATATATGTTAAGCAGATTAACTTAACATGAATGCTTAAATGCATACTAGCTTGAGACATAGTACAACATTTAATAATTCTATTTACATACATCTTTGTGTTATAATCAGTCTGATTAGGTCATAAAAGTATATATCAACCAAATATCCTGGCATATTGAGTTAAGATCACATACTTGTGTATTTAAATGTGATGATAAAGTGAAAGCAGTGGGTATACTGCATAATGTGGAGTATTGTGTTGATTGGGTATCTGTAAATTTTGTGCTTTTTGAAAGAATGGATTAAGTAAGATAAGGTGCATATATATTACTTTGCGGTGATTGTGATATAATGAATAGTATGCATGTTGAAAAGTGCTACAAAGGCCAATGCATGGGAAGTTGTGAAGTAATGCAGTTTCATGGATTATGCAATCAAGTGCTAAAAGCTGATTGGGTCTGGCATCTAATCTAATGTTTAGAGAATTTGATGCATGTTGTACATTCTCCAAATGATTATGTTATATTATGGTATAATTAATAATTAATTACAGGCAATTATTTACCAAAGCTAGCTAATATGTGCATAAATTTGTTAAATTTTAAAATTGGCATTCCATTTTCAAAGGCTTAAATGCTTTTTGCTTCCTTTTCAAGTGATTAAAGCACTTCAAGAACTCCAATATCAGATGCATGTAAAATTATTCTTAAGCAAAGCAAGAACCTACTTAGACATACCAAGAATAATCGTTAGAAGACTTGTTGTTAAATTAGTGGAAGAGTCAATCAAAAGGTGCATATTAAAAGTAGACAGCGATGGAGAAATCTTACCAAGGCATTGAGGAACAGGGTATCTCCACTTGCCATCCACTTGACAAACTGTTGAGGTGTTGCCAACCAAACGCATTCCATCATGGCATCGGAAGATAATGGATGCACCAAGAGAGGTGCCACCTTCAATGTTCTCAAGCCAACCGTTGTACAGTGGGCCTGGGTGGCCACAGTTGATTTCTGTATTTGGGAAGTCAGGGGAAACACCAGGACAACCAAAATGACAAGTTATGCGAGGATTCCTCAAAAGATTGAATACTAAGGACAAAGCATTTTGTCTTTTTGTAATGATGGGATTGGAGACTGATAATGAGAGCCTTATAGAAATAAATTTGGTAATTTGTGGGAAGAAAACTAATCCAGCAAATGAAGAAATTAAAAATAAATTTCAATGCTGGTGAATTTTTTATCAATCAATGGTAAAATTTATGATTCTGTTCAGTTGTCTTGGCCTATTCCAATCCGGAGGTGAGTATGTTTGTTATTGATCAAAAAATTATGACATAACAAACAAATACTTTGTTTTTTATGTCATTCATAAACATTAATAATAAAGAAATATAGAAGGCTGAATTTTTTCAAGATATTAATTTATATCATGCAATCTACATTATCTGAATTTAATGTAATCTGGATTAAAAGGCAATCATGCATATCATTCTTAATTACTACGTCATAAATTGCATGCAAAAGCAAAGTAAATGATTACTCTACTGGTACTTCATGCTTAATACTTCAAACCAACCTAATTATCAATGTATGAAAAGAGTAAGGTTTAATTAGAGACATTAGTGTGCATTTGTATTGAATGAGAGGATGATGTGTGATGATAATAATGAATTTATGAGTTTGATATTTAAGTGATCATGTTATATTATAATTTATAACTTATTCAGTTGTTTTTATTCCACTCCATTGTTATTTATAATGTGTTTATAAGCTTTAACTACCAAGGAATTTATTTTATAGTTAAAATTTTCTGTTTTTTATCTATAGTTTAAAATATTGTTAAATTATCAACATCTTAAACAGGTAAAATGATGAATATATTTATGTAATTATTGACATAGAGATGTAATTTGTAATTGCATTTTAATCAAAATGTAGTATATTATTGTAAAATTATCATTATTTGATAAATTATGAAAGATATTTGAAAGTAATCATATTTATTCTGAAAGCACAAGATTCATAGGCTATTCATAAAAATGTAAACAGAAATTTGGAAATTTTTAAAATTCTAATTTAATAAATAATTGAAAGGAATATGTGATTTAATTATATTTGATATTAGAAAATTTTAAATTGTTTCATGTGTAAAATCCAACAAGTGTAATTTATTTAAAATTAAACAGGGATTGACAAAGTATGATAATTTTTACAATATTTATGTTATTAAACTCTATAGAGAAAATTCTATTGATTTATTTCCACTGTACATGTGCAATTTCAGTTTTTCATACCAGAACTTATGTATAATAATTAATTTAAAAACATACTGGTCACATTGGTCAAGTAATATTATAAAATATAATATCCTTGTAAAAAGAATAAAATCATAAAAAGGAATGAAAATGAAATATAAGGCAAGTATTTCTTTGGAACTAAGAATTCAAATAGAAAAGCAAACTATATTTCTCCTTTTTATCAACTTAAGTAATATTTGAGTTCACTGAGAATCAAACTTGTACAATTCAGGTGATCAAATATTTGTGATGTATGTGTTCACCTTTATTAGAGATTGACCATTTAGTGGTAAGCTTTACAAAGTTCCCTCCATATTGTTAGAGCTTAGAGAGAGTAAAACTAACTGAGCTATTCAGTAATGTGAAGATAAATATTAAAATCATAAAGTCATTGGGAAATAATGTACGCACAAATCTCCTGAGATATCGTTCTCAGTTCTAACTATTTAACATCATATAAATCAGGAACAATCAGGAGCTCTCTGAAACACTAAAACTACAACAATTACCTTTGCATTCGGGTTGTTCCCCAGCCCAAAGCCTGTCAACACCACACCTTCTAGTAGGTTCTCCGACAAGCATAAAACCATACTTGCATTCATAAGACACAACGGAGTTGTATGAGCAGGATGTATAAATTGCTTTTCCATTGGGTGGATTTTCAGGAGTGGGGCATTGGACAGCTGTCAGATCCCAAAAATTCATCAGCCAAATCCATAACAAATGAAAAAATGTATAAAGTAAGGCCAAACCATAAAAGTAACGAGGGAAGAGTGTTTTATTTTATAAAGGAGTTTTATATTTAAAATATATCTCTAATTAAATAACTATTTAACAGAATTAATAAAAATGAAAAATCAGAATCATTTAAAATTTTATTTTTCTTTTAAATGTTAGTGAATGAAATTTTAAATAATGAAATATGATGAATGTACAGCACATTAATTTCACCTTAATATACTCCAAGTGCTATTGATTGTTTCATGATTCTCTTAACAAATTAAAGTAAATCTGTTTGATAAATATGTACACAGAATATTCAAACTTGACAATGAACACAGCGAACATGAAATTCATAATTTAGGATGATGTTTTTGAGTTTTAATTTGTGCATCACATACCGAGGCAGAGTTGATGGCACTGATAAAATGATATAAAAATCACTTATAAATGATAACTAATATATAAGAAAGCCACTTATAGAAATTATTTCATCACATATTGAATACCCTTTCGATTAGAAAGGGTATTATGCATTCTGTTCATAGACCAAAATGCTAGAACATTCTAAGACAATACAACATTTAAGAGCAGTTTGCCAAGCGTGGAAGAAATCTCTTCTACTTGAGAGGCAATCTATATGACTTATTAAAGCAGTTAAAATTCCACAAGTAGCAGACTTGGTGATAATATTAAGGAAGATGTAAACTTTATACTTGCTGCCCAAAGAAGCGAGTTTTCTACATACACTTACGGACGCAGGAGGGCAATTCCTTGGGTGCCCAGCTGCCATCTGCCGTGCAGTGTCTTTCGGAAGCAGGCCTTATTATGCCCAGCTGGGCACTGCCTCCTCCGCTTGGTACTGCTGCACTTGCCGACGATGTCGTAGGCACGTGCAATTGGAACCCATCTGCACAGCGATATGTTGCATGGCAGCCGAACGTTAAACACTCACTTTCTGCCCACCCATTTGGGATTGGGGACGGGGGTCCACAAGAACGTGCTGAAAACCGATCAAGGACATCAAAAACACACATTTCTAATCCTGTCTTAAATATTTGAAACCTCAAGAGGTTTGAGACTTAAAGTACAGTTTTAGTTAATAAAAACGTCTCGTACAAAACGCAGACAAAATTTAAACTTACGTTCACAGGTGATGTCTGGCCCATACCAAGACGCCCTCTGTCCCCCTCCACTCATCATGCCACTGCCTCCAGAAGGTGAGTCGATAGCCAGACACTTCGCTCTAGGAAAACCTAAAGTCGAATAACCCGGAAGGCATTGGTACTCAAGGGTAGTTCCGACGGCAAATGTTGCCTGTTCTGGAGGTGCATTGTGTCTCGCATGGTCCATCGTTGGAGGTACGGTGCAATACACTACAGAGAGAAATTTGTTATGTAATATTTTTCGGAAAGACCAAAAATAAGTATTTGTTTTAGCGAATACAGTGATCCATCGATACTTCACGGTTCACTTATCGCGGGTTTTAAAGGGGGGGGGGCGATCACTTGAAACCTTTCCTCGCGATAACCAAGTACACATTTAGGTACTTGACTAAAAACTTTTGATCCAGGGAATCGATTCTTATTACTTACGGTATTTATCATCTACGATTCACTGCTATCGAAACAAAAATATCTTTTCAAGAAGCAAACAGCTCTACGCACTATAGTAATATGATATCAAACCATTCTTGCGAAGGTTTTATACTGAGCTGTAGTTCTTAAGTAATGGACGAACTAATGCAAAGTAAGCCCCCTCCTTGACACTGGTTAATTCTGTTCTGCTCGAATTTCTGTTCTGTTCATTGTTACAAATATAAGAAAAAAATATTTGCAATCGTTTCACGATCATATTATCCTTTTAAATTTCTAGGCAATATTCAAAGTGGCAAAAGGCATATCAGTATGGAGTAAATGAAGAGGGAGCACTTACCGTTGTCTTTGCACTGAGGAGGACCAGATCCAGACCACGTGCCGTCGGCGCGGCAGACTCTAGTTGCCAAACCCACGACCCTTAGACCTTCACGGCATGAGTAGACAGCTCTGTCTCCGAACAGACGTCCTGTCAAACGGACCCATCCTTCGTCAGGAGCCGATAGCTCTTCACACTCTCGATCTGAAATGGAGTAACAAAAAGGAAATGAAGAATGTTAAGAAGAGCCTAATTAATTATTTTTTATTAAAGACCGCACAAGCATCCTCTTTCAGGACAATTGATGTGGTCGTAAACTTAAAAACGGACATCACAAACATCCAGTCCCTGATAGGAAAATTTCCTCCTCAGCCGGGATTTGAACCGGGACCTCAGCGTTAAAAGATTCCGCCAACGAAGCCGGCATTATATTATTTAACCGTTGCTAAAATTATATCATTGGCAGTATATTAAATTTAGAATTAGGTATGAAGTTGAATGAGTCAATCGATATACACATGATTAGGTAGAGTGACCTTCGATCAAAAATCAACTTGATCGTTGCTTTATCGTTCAATCAATGTCGCACTCATTTTAATCTCCAAGGAAATACAAGAGAGTAACTATGAGTAAGTATGAAAAGAGAGTTGTTGAATGAAGTAATTCAAGTTTTATAAATACAGTTTTAAGACTAATTATTTAAAAACAAGCTAACATGCATCAATATTCCTTTGAGAAGAGATCTTAAGAGGTACGTATTTAATCAGCTTTCACTCAACCATCGTGTAAATATATACTGGTTGATTACATTCTTGTTTTCTGGAAACTTTTGAAGTTTAACTCTTCAGTTTAAGACAAAAGTTGACCCCTGTCTGACCCTTCCCCAACTATGAGCAAAAACTACCTCAAGCATCTATCTGATGTCCTAAAATTCAGAAAAATATGGAGAGAGGGTCGATTTGATGAAAGGAATGGAATAATGTAACCGGGAGAATAAAAATACAGCACCATAACTATTATTTCCAGTTGTAATCAAAATAGATAGTGAAATAACTTGGAAGAAGAAGGGTTTGATAAAAAAGGAGGGATAATGTGAAGTAGTTTGTTTTAAGAAGGATGCATTATATGCTCTTACAAATGAGAGTACAAGGTAAAGCTCAATAAAAAAATGAGTAAACATTCAGAATGAAAAGCAAATTTTAAACCACATTCTTCAAAATAGCATTTTATATACAGCGTCAAATTGTGCTATTATGAGGAATGCAGCATATTATGAAGTAGAAATATAATGCAATGAAAGGTGTGAAGTATATCTCTCCGAAAAATAATAACATTATATTTTACACGTTAAAAATTTTCCCAAACAATCCAATATTCCCCAGTTAAACCCTTGATAGTGGTATCTCAAAACTCTTGTTTTGTTTCTTCATTAGAATTATCATTACATGCTCCTAAGGGGAAAATAGCCACGGTGTTAAACGAATTTAAAAGTTACTCCTCAGGAGATATAAAAATAACTTGTTTTGAAGTATCGGATAAATTTTATGAAAACTCACACTTAAAAATCTCTCTCTAAAATATAGGAATACGAGTGTAATTTAATTGGTGGGAATTCTCTGATATAGTTAGTGTTTAATTCGCTGACACTTGTTTTTGCATTCTATAGATTATATACAAATTCCTCGTAGCACAAAGACTATTCATGTTTAAACGGTATTAATTAATCTGTAACTCTCTTACTCTTTCGCACTGATTACATCAGCTCATCCACCATCCGCTACAACTGCACTGAGATATACTTTGAATTGTAAGAAAAAAGGTTCATTACTTAAAGTTTTTACAATTCACTACAGAGAATCACCCATAAGGATGATGATGTCTCTTGGGATGAACTGCGAATGAAGGAAATTAGTGAGGGAAATATTCCATGGAACTTCTTAAAAAACTTGTACGGGTCTCAACTCATTAACACTTTTGCCAGTGCCACAAAACTTCCTATCTCGGAATCGAGAAGTATCCTTTTAAGCCTGAAAAAGACATCCACGAATCTTATTTATGGAATTTCTTCAAGAGGTAGGACGATTGTGATGGCTTCGGTAGCTTGGTATACAAATGAATTTATATGACTTATTCTTTAGGATTTCATTTTCTAGAGTGTATATAGTTCCAAGGAAAATATCTTGCCAACGATTTTAGCATTTTAAAGCAGAAGAGAGTGTTTGTTGTTTTTGAGATATGTTGATACGGGAATTGGAGATATGAAATGATGGGAATCAGCGGAGGAAACTTCGGCGAAAGTCGCACTTTTTAAATTCAAAGATTTTCATATTCAAACGGCTTCGGACTGTTTATACCTTAACCGGGATTCCTTTATTCATTGTTTGATTTTAAGGCTTTCCAAATGGTCCAGAGAGAATGATCAATCTTAATTTCTACATTTTTTGTTTTTTATTCGGTTTGTATACATTTATCACTGTATCAATTCTCCATAAAATAAGGTCCTCCGTACTTTTTGGCTATGATAATATTGAATGTTCTTTCAAATTCTTGGTTTATGTATTTCCGCTGAAATTAATAAATTTTTGAATCGTAATCTATTATTCTAAGCAGCAAAGAATTTTATCGAAATTCCTAATTTATAGAAATGGGAACTGTGTTATTCCTTTACCGATTTATTCATAGCAATAAGATAATAAAAAATAAGATAACCATTCACAATATTCTCTACTTCTTTTGAGATCACCGAGTGAATTGAAGTTATAATCAACGTTTTGTAACGATCCGCGGAAGAATCTTGGCAAAGTGTACGGATTCATGGCAGCCATTCTTAAGAAAAAGCATTGCTGCAAATGAATGGTTCTATAGCAAACGGTTTCCTCAACTCAATGTAATCAACTCTTTTACTGCCTTAAGAACAATGAATCTAACGAAGTCGTATTAATAATGCATACGAAGTTATGGTCAGTGCAACTAAAAACGCTAAATCAGAGAATGTATGCATTTTTAGGAAGAAAGATTGGACCAATAAGCGTAGTTTAAAACCATAAAGTGACACAAAGGCCCTTTCTAAGGATTACATATTTATTGCAAATACGATGCCAGATCGATGTAACAAAGCGATCTCGGGTGAATAACCCTCCGCAAAAACGTGATCTCAACTCATTTCGCCTAACGATCTTAGATCTTCATCGCGACTTGGGAGCGAGTTGTTAAAATATTTATTCGCACTTCTTTTTCCCCCCCTTGGCTCGTATCGTTGCCGAAAGGGGAGCTGCAAGTGGAAGGAACTTCTCTGAGGCATACGAATGAGTCGAGGGAATTATGATTTTCTCCCTAAGGCGGCAAAAAAGAAACAGTAGCCAATGACACTGCTGGGGGATGTAAATGAGATTCTGGGAGGAAAACAGAGATTAAAAGGGAGGCATAAAAAGAGAGGGAAAAAAGATATTTCCAAAACGATAAGGGATTAGTGACCATCAAGGAAAAAGTTATCGTTGGCTGAGGCGCCGCTCTTCTTTCGGGGAAATTTATTAAAGGGCTGATCCATCGCTGCGTGCGGGAGATAAATCTGAAGGCCGTTCGTGTGCTTTTTTACGCACAGCTGTCCACTGCGCTCTTTTTGCTTTCGTGCGACATATTTGATGGAACGGAAATTTACCCTCGGAAAATAATCTCGAATTTTTGTGTACTATTTGTTATTAAATTACGAAATATATTTCAATACCTCAATCATTACAATTATATTTATTATGAATTATAAATTTGAAGAACGCACATTTGTCTTTCGAATCATCAGAAAAAAGGCGGTTAGGCAACCGATTTATCATAAGCAACAAAAAGCTTTGGTGGGAAGATGATTTAGTACAAGGATTGAGTTGATTCAACAGCTATAAGCATTACAATCATTGATAATGAATTCATATGAGATTTGCATACGTTAAAACTTCAAAGTAATTGATAAATTAATGTTATATTGCCGTGAAAGTTAAATTAAATAGGTTAAAAGGCTGAATTGTTTTCTTTAGGAGTCGTTACTAAATTGTGGTAAAATTAAAAAATAATTTGATAGATAACTAAATGACCTTAAACTGGTAGTTAATAAACCTCTCACATCTATGTTAAATCAAATCTGAAAATCATCCTGAAAGATATTTTTGACAATTGATGTGAGGTATTTTATATATTAAATGGTATCACATGCCGCATTATGTGGTGCTCCAGAAGGAAAAAGTAAATGATAAGAATGATATTTTCCATCTGAAATCGGTAAATTTAAATTTTCTGAAAGTCAACTGATATTCAGGAGATGAATAAAATCTAGTTAACAAAACACATAAAAACTGCAGTAAAACAACAGTATATATCAATAATTTTGGGTACACGTATCATAAAATATAGGGAACTAGAAATCAAATAAATATTGCATTTTAAAGTAATGGTATTGAGGAAAAACTTAAAATACAGCAGCAAATAGGTTAATAGAGAAATATATCTCTAATACCAATCGATTTAACGTAAAATCCTTGACAAAAACTTCATAAGTTATACCGACTGGAGATGAATAATTTGATAAAAATGTGCATTTCCCTTTAATGATTACATCTGCGTAGTGCTTCGAAAGTGCAAAACCTGAAAGTGAAACATATCAAATGACACGAAAGCCACTCATTCTCTGCTTAGCTGACGTTGACGTCATTACTGAGGAGAACTCGGATCCGGTTGCAAATAGAAGAATATGCTAATGTGTAAAAATTTATAGAAATGGAATAAAAAAAATCACAAGTGAAGTAGAATCACGGAAAGAAAGAATTATGAGACGTTTCTGTAAATTAAATAGAACAAAATGAGATGAAGAACGAGCGAGGAGCTTCTCAAAATGAGTGTACCTAAAAAATAAAAAGTGAATGGACTGAAATGAGAATGAATATGATAGGCAAAAAAAAAACGAAATAGAGAAGGAGGATCAAAGTTTTTTGGTTAGGAGCAGTTGATTAATACATTGGTTTGAAGTATGATTATAATTAATGCTAAAAATTAATGTGTAAAAAATGAATTCAATATTTTTTCTACACATATAAATTTTTTTAAATGTGTTTACTTGAATTATTACTATTTCGTTTCATTATTTGCTTTTTGATTAAATATAATAATTGAAATTATAAACATATCTCCAAATAAAATCTCTATTTTAATTTCGTGAACATCAGAAATATACGCTCAGAAGTTATAAAGATAAATAATTTTTAATTACGAGCTGAACATAGATAGTGTCTGATTAATTATTTATTTATATTATACAGCTTTATATAGAGAACTTGTACTATATATTTTATTAATTACTCTTTTGAATGATTTTTATTTACAGAATAGAACCAAAAAGAATTATGTCGACGACCGGAATATGGTTATAACATTAGAATATATTTCATCGGAAGCTAAAATGGGAGTTAATAAAAAGTTAAGAATCCTGCGAACGCTAATAATTCTGACTTCGGCTTAGTGCGTTAAAGAATAAAAGACGAGGAGGGGAAATACCCATGGGAGAAAAAGACAGATGAGAGACCCAGATCAACAGGGTTTATTCAAATGTGAGAAGAGGAATGTTCCAAATACGAAATGGAGTGTAAAGGGAGTGGATGACAAGGAAGCAGAAGAAATGAAGAAAAGAAAGGGGATTAAGGCTGCTCATGCGTGACTTCAAGAGCTCCTTTGTAAGATCTCTACATTTTCCGACTGCTTCTTAGCTGCTGACGCATTTCAGTTGGACCATGTCAGTGGACGGAGAATCATTTTTCAGGGAGGTGATGGAAGCTTTTGGGAAGTATTTTACCGTTTAACCCTCTACTTTTCCCGAGAACGGTCCTTTATGAAGAAAAAATCCCCTGTAGATGTATTATTATAATCTACATCATCATCTCTGAGCTAACAACGTACTCGAGAATTCAAATACTCGGAAGCTATTGTAAAAAATCTAATTTTACTCGTAACGGAAATATAATGCTATTTGATAGTTTAAGTTCAGTATCACTTACACACATTACTTTAAATCCCTACATAGCACATAAATCATGTTATCCATTAAGCATTTATTCCGACTACGATAAATTTATGAGCTAATAATATTTTTTAAATAGCTGCAGCCGAATTGAAGGTCATTTAATTCTGCAAAAATTAATTGCGATACGAATTTATTCATAACTCGGAAATATTATTTGTACCTTAAATAGAAAAAAAATTAAGAGGAGATCTGTAATGCATTTTTGTTTTGTTTTTGCATTCATTCCTCGTAATTAAAAAGATTAATTAAGTATTAATTATTCTTCAAGAATATGAATGAAGAATTTAATTTTATCGATCGCAAGGAACGAAATGAAATACATGTGTCGCTTAATTGGGTTTTAATGAATATGTAATTCATTAATTTGATTACCATATGATCCTCATCGATAGCTGAAGAAATTATCATTATCAAACTATTTAAATAAATTATGATTTTGAAATCGTTAATATTAAGTAACTTATGGATGGATAGGTAATTAAAATGATCGAAGATTTAAATTCTTTATTAACATTTTGAAATGTATTTATCAGGGATAAGCTTGAGAGGGTCGCAAAAGAGGGAATTATCTCTGATTATGTAGTATAAAGAGCAAATGAAAAATTATCAATTAAATTAATTACTATATATTTTATATTAATTATTAATTAATTTAGTTGAATTTTCATTTATTTTATACACCGACTAAAAATATTATTCTGCAGTAAAATTTCGTGAATCTAGTTGGAGAAGTTAAAATTTATGCATTAAAAAGCATTCGAAATATTCCAATATTATTATACATTGAATCTTTATGAGAATAAAGGTGAGCAACGAGTGAATGAAATTTAAGTACTGGAACACATAAGTATCATTTCCTTTTACATACTATTTTCTTTTGAACGTAAGTGATATGTAATAAGAAAATGTTAAAAATTTTAAAAATAAATTTTTATAAATAATATATTTACTCATAACCATTATATTTTAGATTTAATTTATGTAAATAGTCGATATGAATAAAGAAATTACGCATAGCTAAGTATACAGCACATTCAAGTTGTGGTATTTGTGGAACGAACGTTTTTGTTCTTGCAAGAAAATTAAATTATAGCCATGGAAGAATCTTTGCGATTTATTTATTTAAATATTTTAACGTCCATTTATAAATAGATGATTATAAAATAAATCTGTACATTTAAACGAATATGTAGTTAAAATAAGTGAAGTAATACAGTTGATTGGTTAAGTACTCTTATTAGTAATAATCAACCGAATTTATCCAAGTATTAAATGAAGACGAAACAGCTATAATGTCTCGAACTCTCAGAAATGAAGCTATCAAATCTTCGCCGAATCAAGAATTTGCCTTTCTAAACGAGAATCATCCTCTTGGCCTAACGTGCGCATTGCATAGTGCGGGTAATTTAACTTTGGAAAACAGCAAGGTGTTTAAGAGTAGGCCAGAGGCAACTGAAGAGGGAAAGAGTTGCCTCGGGAGGATAAATAAATGCTCTATGGTGCAGGAGAATATTTCGTTGTAACGAGGCAAGTTGAGCACGAACATGGAAATTAGTGTCAGAGAGGGAAGTTTTGGAAGCGAAAAACTTTGAAGAGAATACAAGTGGATGATCTTGAGGGAGATAAAGACAGAGAAGTAAGAAAGGGAGGATTTGGAGAAAGTATGAGTTGGCTCGAGAGTGAAGCTAGGAATAGGCGCGATAATGCGGTGAAAAGGATGGGATTTATTAAGGAGCCGAAGGCGTTGGAGGTATGATGGAAATGGGAAAGGGATAACCTTTGGGGAGAGAAAGTTCTCAAAAATGCATCACATTTTGATTACGGTGAGAGTTGGTCCCTCGGGTGAAGTTATGGCACGTGAGAAACGTTTGAATAAAGGACTTCAATTGTGGATTCTCCTGAGATTATCATCGTGAAAGTTAAGTCATTCGTGAGATTTCGAGCATCAAATGTTTCTGACGATGTTTTTAAACCGATCATTTACATTCAAAGAAGGATGTCAATTAAACCAGTCAAATACTTATCTTTCGTGGATTGTTCTAACTTTGTTCAGGAGTCATAATACCGAAGAATGATAAACGGAAAATTTAAAAATTAGTTTTCTGATTGGTATGTTAAAAAAGCATCATTTCTATGAAAAAGCATTGGAATAGAATAAAATATGGATGTATTGGTTGATAAACATAAATTCCAAAGCAGTGTTTTTTCAAATGTTTGAACTTTCAAATGGATTCCTTCAAATAAACGTAAGTAAGGAAAATGTAAGGTTTAGGAATTGGCGATAAATTTCAAAATAATAGATGCAAACGACAATTTTCGATGTTTGAGGAGTAAAAGCTAATCCCTGCTTAGAATCTATTTGTGATCTCAAATTCCAATATCCGCATGACTAGTCAAATCCTTGCATAGTGTAAAATTAATTATATGATACTCAAAGAAAAGGATTCTATCGAATAGATTGTGAAGAATAAAAGTCTGAACAGTATCTCCATAAGACACAGCCAACTTTGACATTAAAAAAAAGTAATTTAAGTTTCCATAACACGGATTTAAAATATTTTTTTCTCTTTCCCTACCCTATGCAGTAGTATATTTTGTGGTTTTGAACCTGAGTGACTGGTCAGATGTTGGACACGTTTTTATCTCCACGTATTCTGTGTATTAGCCTTCCAATGGGAATACTCGAGGATTCATCACGAGAAAAATCTTATATTCCCTTTTTTAATCGGACGATCGATAACAACCGCATTACCTATTCCAGCTTTCATGAGAAAATTTGTTCTGCGACTGTAGAGATCTCTTTTGCATGAAGTGGAACCCAATGGAGTATTTTGCAGCATTGACTATGTCAAGGACAGCAAACGTAGATGGCAAGTGATGAACACCATTGGTGTCCCTCAGGGTGGAGTGGAGTGCTGGGGGAAGGACAACCGGGTCAAACCACTGGTACATGAGCCTGGCGAGACAGTTGTACAGATAGTCTCGGCCCTTTCTCGCTTGAGTATCCTGCAGGATATGCAATTTCAAAGACAGATCAGTAACGGTGGTTGCATAATCATCCGGCGCGCCTTAGGGAGATTTATGCATTACGAGCTACTACATATCTTTACTCAATCCCAGGTACATACAATGTGGTACCTATCCTATCGTCTGCCAACTGGCTTGAACGTGTACTTTGTTGAAAACTGTCCAATAGATACTTGCATCCTCAAGTTCACGAGAAAGAAAATATTTTCTTTCTGAGAGATAATCAATATCGAAAAGTCTATTTCATTTTATAATTGACAATTAATTCCTAAAAAAATATTAAAATATCCGTTAAAAAGCAATATCACATTTCAATAATTATTTGAATAATCTATGAGGTATCATTAAATAATGTTATGATAGTTTTTAGTATTAGTCGTTTTGACTACGATACAAAAAAATGAAGATTTGTAGTGGAAACGAGCTATTTATAACTATTAAGAAGTTACTAAAGAAATGTTGAAATTTATCTAAATATTAATTTTTATATGTAATGAAAAAACTTTAAGTATGATTTTAAAGAAAATAATCAACCGATTAGGGAATTATTATAAATTTTACGGTATTAATGAGTCAAATAATAGACAGGAAAATATTTAAATTCCATAAAATGATTAATATATAAATTAAAATATCTATTCTTCATTTCATTTCATTACTTATATCAACGAATTTCCATCAAACATGATTATATTGTATGGAAATATCGAATTAATGTACATTATTTCCGCTGTAACAATTGCAGTTCAATAGTTAGTCAATTTTTAGAGACTTTGATATTAAAATTACTAATGCACTTATAATTAAAATAGGTGTAACGATTGGGGAAAATATTTCATAAAAAAATTAAAGGACCTCATAGCGTCATTATACTTTAAAGAATAGGATAATCGCTCAAAACTCAGAGCATTAATCTTTTCGTTCAAGTCGCAATTAACCCATTTCATTAAAAAACTTCCTCATCACCATTTTACACAATACTTCGTCAATTCAAACGAATGTTTGGAATGAAAAATTTTTCTTTGCTCATTGCAAATAAAATTAAATTAGTGACAAATGAAGAGGATTTAAATGATCAGAGTTGCAGTTGAGAATATCAACTGAAACATTTTAAAATCTAAAAATTAAAGTAAAAATTTCCAGGCATTGAAGGAATAAGTAACAAATAAACTTATCATCGTCATAAATGTATTAAATTGTAAAGGTAGATTTACTTTATTTTTGTAATACAGCTTCATGATTCAAATATTTTAGGATATGAATTATAAAAGATAGAAAAGAAAAACTCAAAATAAATTGTTTAATCGCTACGCTAAAAAAGAAATAAGTAGCGCTTCAGTCGATTCGATATTGAATTAAGTATATCTGAATTGAATAAAAGAGAATATCTACAAAAAAAATTCTTAATCTGCTCCAAAGCAATATCATATTATCCGATAAATCATCAATTTTATAGAGAGATATTGGAATTCAGTTTCGGCGGCGCACTTTGATAACAAATTCTGTCCCCGCTTTCGGCCTCCAACTTGCAAACTCAGCGCATAGGGGACCGATGGGTTAAAAACTGACATCGAAGCTTACTTTACCGTCCCCATGAGAAAAATCAATAAGTTCATCAACCTAACTACACCAGACGCTGAAAAATTCGCCCAACGCAGCATTTTGAGAAAAGTCTTTTTTTGATTTTTTAAAAATCTCGGGAAAGGAGTCTCTGGAAGACTTAGCGAGCAAAGAATTCGGAAATGGAAGGTTTTAAAATTGTGAATTACATTGAATGGGAAAATGTTGCGGAGGAATGAAGGATGGATGAAATTAAACCAGATGTAAACCTCAGAAGATCAAATAAAAAATGTAGAGTGGGGAAGTGTGGACAGAAAGGGCACAATCAGCATCGGGAAAAGAGTGGAGGGTTGATTAAGCGAAAGGGATGAGAGAAAACAAAAGAAGAAATTAAGAAAGAGCGCAAAAGAGGACAGGAAGTTGATCGGGAGAAAGATGGAAGAAAGGATGGAAAAACAATGAAAAACTAGAACATGAAATTAAATATGCTCAAAATAAAGAAAACTTCGTTGTTTTCGATAATTTGAAGTAAATCTGTAATGTAAGCATGCAGAAAATACTGCAACTTAAGCAACCAAAGAGCAAGAAAAATAATAAAACAATGGAAATTTTAAAACACAAAATTTTAAAATACTGAATTCAAATGTATCGCTTCGTTCTCAGAAAGAGAACTGCGTAATTTAGGATCGAAATCACTTTTGAAGAAGACATTATATTAAATCGATCTTAAGTTAATCTACAAACTTGTTGGAAACATAAGTTTTTTATTATATTTTCCCTGTTTTTATCCACAGTAAAAACCATTATTCCCATAATGTTAAAGAACCTTTTCTATGACGCGAACACAGCAGTGCGCGCTCATACATAAATACATACTCTACACGCTAAGCTTTCGTCCTGAAAAATGACATAAACATATGTGCTCCTTCATGGAACAAAGTAGATGAACTTCGTTTTCACGGTGGTTAAATTCACATAACAGAAATCATTACTACTTCCTTCGAGAAAAGCGAAAAAGGGAAGAAGAGGGGAATGCTGAAGAAGTGGAGATAAACAGATAAAACGCAAGGAGAAGCGTGGACGTCCTCTTCGTGGGAAAAGGATCCGTCGGAGCATGTGTTGGATGAGTAGGAAAAGTAAGTTTCAAAGGAGGAGGTCACCGAAGTAAAGATCGAACAGCTCGGAAGTAGACGTCGGAATGGAACCATCCACAGTACTTTCGATCTTGAAATCGAGGAGATTTTTCCTGCTCGTGGTCCAGAGATAAGCGATGCGATTTTATATTCCTCATTTTTAACTTTTAAACTGATTAAATAAATTATAGTAGAACATATTCACTATATTAATAATTTTAGAGATACTTGGTAGAAATTAAAAGTAGTTGTAGGAATAACATCGAACACAATAAGTTAGGTGTACAATGTCATATTTGCACATCGTTAGTAAATAGATAATCATTTGCATTAAAAAACAACAGAAAAACGACATGACTTGAAATGTAATTTTCTACTTAAATTAGATTTATTTATATCCATTGGATAGTTGGATATTACGTTTATTAATTATCATTTGTATAAATAAGTATATATTCCATATATTAATTTGACCGCTAAGATGTATGAGATGTAGATGACTTGAAATGTAATTTTCTACTTAAATTAGATTTATTTATATCCATTGGATAGTTGGATATTACGTTTATTAATTATATTCATCGATCATTTACAGAATAATTAGACTACACCTGATGTTATTGAGAAATTCAGGTTTATACGTAATTATAGCCAATAAAATTTAGGCTAAAATATACTCTACAGATTTATGAGTATAATTATTACTGCGTCCGAAATAATCTGCATTAATATATTTCGCATAATAATATGAGACAATTTCGCCATAATGAACCACCGGACAAGGAATGCGCTATTAGTCCACGTGTATTTTTCATTTTAACCATTTAAATTCGCAGCGAAAATTGGAACAGGTCCAATTTAAAATGGATGACGGGAGAAAAATACGGAATGCAGAGAACTCGGTCAAGAGCAAACGCAATTCATTAAATCATCGAGTCAGGGAAATTTAATACGAGGCTTTCCAGACTTCACTTCCTGCCGCATTGTCGTGTTTGCATTCCTACGAATTCTCTTGCCAAAGTCTAGAAACATATACCTCAGGTTATCATAGAAACCTTATTTAAATGAAGGACTGCAATTGGAGAGTTCATCTGTGAATAAAGATGAACATCGAAGAGGAAAGTGACTTCATTGCGATGTTCAAGCTAAATGACGTAAATCTTCAACGGAGTGGAAAATAAATAAAAATGTCGTCTGAAGAAGTGATATAAGGTCGTAGAGACTCCACGCTCGTGGAAACTTCATTCTTAGCGCAGACCAACGGGAAAAAGAGATGAGTTATCAGTTTCTGTAGTGGACAACCGCTTCTAATATTTTCCGAGAAATGATATTTCTTTTCCCTGAGCGAATCAGAAACCTCTATGAACGAATATATGCGTATACATCTTACTCATTCTGTGCACACACGTTTCATCGTATTTCCTTCGGAGCGTTGTAGTAGATTAAGGGGAAATACATGAACTAGACACATTATTTTCCAACTTCAGGAATATGATTTCGAAGACTTTGCCGACCGTTATATATCAACTGATACGACGAGCGAGAATTAACCTTTAAATAAAACGATTCATTTCCTATTTTAATTTTGCGCGAAATAATGAGGAAATTTTCCCAACAAAAAGTTTAGTAATTGAAGAATAAGAACAGAACCAGAGCTGTGTTTTCCTTTAAATATCAAATATTTTTCAAAAATGTTAAAAGTTTAGGACGGCACAAACCTCCAGACCCTGAGAGGAAAATTTGAACCCGGGACCTCAACGTTAGATGATCAGCATGCTAACCATTTGGCCAACGAAGCCGGCTAATTTAATACATTTTTTATTTAAGTGAGCACTTTTCTACTATAATTACATAATTGTCTCCAGAAATGAGTATTTTCTTTTTTATTAAGTTTTTTTTAATCTGAAATAAGTATTTTTCAGCAATTCGCAATTTTCTTTGTAAAATTTCCCTAAATTAGGCCAATATCTGTAATATTAACAATGTTTTACCTCTAATTATTCTTGAAATGAGTAATTATGTGCTACTTTAAACAAATTTCCCTTTACATTTTTTCCCAAAAAGCGCAATTATTCTGCAAATTTCCATTGGTTAATTTGAGACAATATATTGCGATGATGAATGATGCTGCTATTTCAAGGCGTAGAACAAATTGGATAACGTCTAAAATCATGACTGATGTTGGAGAGCATGCGAAACACGGCTGGACATACTGTTGTACATGTAAAGGAGAAACTTTGTCACAACCATTTTAGGATGTGACGTTTGCGTCATTGTGTCACCAATCAATTAAATGGGAATCGATTAATCAATCAACAAAGTGCCAGACGTAAGATTAACGTGGCGGGGAGTTTTATTAAGATGGTGAGCTAGATCAGTATGGTCTTCACCACATTTCACATTTCTGTACCACAATTTGCAGAAATTCTTGAAATATTCCATTCCTCTCTAACTTTGAACGAAACTTGTATAGCGATGAATCTAAGCCATCCTCTTTCGGAGTATCTCGTCTTCTGTAAGATATTCTCTTAACAGCTTTTAACCCATTTATTGTAGAATTCTGAGAAAAAAAAAACATAAACATACTCTGAATCAACACACGATTATAAAAACGTCAAATGGTACAGAATAAAAATTCAAAAAACATTCCTTCGCATTGGGAATCTGCAAAAAACTCAATCCTTAACTTTCCAATTCAATATCATTTAAATTTTCTCCGATGGGTGTCAAATATCAAATCTTCTTTTTTTCAAAAGATCGCATTCCAATATTAAATAATCCCATCTATTAATTAGTTATTTATTACTACTTAATAATTAATTATTAATAAATAGCCAAAACATCGAAAATAAAAAAATATGAGAAAAGAGAATGAGAAAATTTTAAGACTAATCATAGTAAACGATATCTCATTTTAAATGAACATTGATAAATCAAACGTCACTTGACTTATCCAAGAAAACAATCGTCACATTAACAAAGGTAACTGTTGATATATTATATAACTGTTACTCGTATAATAATAATATGTAGCGCTTATTATCTATAGGTTTCGATTCGAACGAACCATGGGGAAAAAGTTTTTATATAGCTTCTACTATATATAGTTTCTGATTGGGTGACTCTGGAACTGTGCGGGCGAGTCATTCATTAGTTCAATTATCAGGATTCCACTCACTGAACTATAGGAATATTCCGTGATAGTGAGAAAAGAAAGGGGGCGTTCAGTAGAAGCTCATGAAATAATTTCTCTTATTGGCTCTATGGCGACAAACAGATAGTGCGAGTAGCCACATTCATTTCGACTCTTATAAAAGGGCGAATCCCTTTCTGTATTAAGGAAATTCACTCTTCCCCAGATTAAGAGGTGGACTGAGGAGATTGCATCATTGGCAAACACCGGAAGCCAATCCGGGTCCAGCAATAAAAAAAGTCCGACTGCAAGAGGATGAGATGAGAAGAGGAAAAAATCTGGACCGCTTTCATCTTTGAGCCAAATAAGAGTTTCTAGAGGAAAGCGATAGCAAAGAGAAAAAGAAGTTTTGGTCCGTCCGCCCGTCATCCCAATCGCTTTACTTTAGATTGTCTTTACGTATTAACTCTTGAATTGTTTGCTGCAAATACAAACATCGGCTACACTACACGATTAGGTTATAAGTTTATTGCACAACAAGCTCAATAAGCAAGTCTTTAACTGCACGTTATGTAGATTTAAATACAATTAAACACAAAAAATGTATTTATTTTTTTTGACACACCTATTTTTGACGAAATTTCTCTGAAAAATTACCGAAACATTTTAATTGAGCCAAAACCGTATTTTCGGAAAAATTATATTTCTGATTGAGTTATAGAAAAAGGAATTGGAGACTTTGGTGTATTTACGCCACCTGCCAAAGAACACTTGGTGCCTGGGGGATATAAATATATACGTGGTTGAACGTATATTGTACGTTGTATTGCTAGGAATCTGAACTTTTGAGAAATAATTACAGTCATAGAAATTGTTTTATTCGTTCCCATTATGGCGATAATAATTTAAATTAAAACAATTCACAGAATAAGATTTTCAGTTTATTAAAGAATATACACTTCAGTTCTTTTCTATGATATGTTTATTTTCTATACTAAAGGGATACTTATGTATATGATACATTTAAGTAGAAATTTCAATTATTGTTGCGGATCCTTAACAGCAAATAATTTAAAGGGACAAACATGTAAAATAATGTGACTAAAATCACTTTGGTGGCTCATTGGAATATTTAGTCTCTAGCATCTAAATGTTAGAAAATGCTTTGATGAGTTGCCATGATTTCTGTCTCCCAGTAAACCTGTTTATTATATAACAAGTAAATAACTATTATTATTATAGAAAAATATAGGTCTTGCAATAATAATTGCAATTGAATATTAAGAATATATTGATAAGTATCTATTAATAAACGTGTAAGAAACATCTTTCAATGGGAGATCAGAAGGGCATTCGAGGAAATAAATTCGAATGTGGTCCAAAAAGTTCGGATCGGAGACGTCAAGTTTGTTCCGTTCTTGTTCGCGGTTCATGAAACATCCATTTGGAGTTTTTTCCTGCGATCACATGCTTCCTTTTCCCTGTAAATACTGATCATTTTTGCCGGATACGCGTGATTAACGGTTGCAATTCAACCTGCACTCTGTGGGCGTTAAAAATAAAAGAGGAACGAACGTGAACTCTCGAAAAACGACCGCAGCGCCGCGCCCGGACGCAAAATAACATCCGCGCGCCCCCTACGGGAAGTAAGAGGGGAGTAATTACGATGCCAGTGCCAAAAAATGGGGATGTGGCACGAAGAGGAACTATTCTCTCTTCATTTTTCCGAAGTGCGAAATTAAACGGGAAATGAACGCATCGAATTCTCTACGAAGCATTTCTCCATCACACCCGAGCTAAATTGAAGGAACACTCCCATCGTTTCTCTATACCTCCTCACCCCATTTCCCTTTCATTTGGACTCGTATTTTACAGCCAATCAACGTGATGGAGATGCTCGTGTTTAAAGGTCTTCCAAAATGCCTTCGATTGGCCATTCGATCGCCCAAAAGGTGAAGAGGTCCGGAGAATGCAATCGATGACCGCACGTACATTGGCAATTGTGGAATCGATGGACCGAAAAAGGTTTTATTTTTGCCAGAATCTCGTTGACTGTTAAGACCTAGGGTAAGAGAGAGAAAGCAAAAAGAGCTCGTACCGACGAAAGAGAGGTAAGAATTTCCTATTTCCCGACACTTAGATCTCAACTTAAAGCTATGATCTAATTTATTCTTAGGGATAATAATTTCTAACGACATTACTCTATTTTGTTTCAAGGTATCGTCCTAAAAGTGCAAATATTTTTTATCTTCCAATCAAAATCGTGAATTATTATTATTATTAAATTCTATATAACGTATTGTAAAATCCTTGAAATTAAAATCAAACTCCATTTTTGAAGGAAAATCTGATCAAATTATTTTTTCAGTATGCAAAGTTAAGTCCCTTCTCATCTCTTGTACGTTACTCCTCATCTCTAACGATAACCTTGGACTTGGAAACCTACAGCTGTCCTTACTTTCTCTTCTCCGTTTAATTTCTTTAATCCTCCACGTTTGATGTGACACTCGCCTTCGAGGGGTTTTTTACGTCGAAACTTTTCGCCTTGAATACTTTTCGAATGGAAATTTAATTATCCAACCACAGATCACATTTCATACATTTCAGCTCAGATATATCGATTAAAATCATTGAGATGATCTATTCTGAGTGATGAAGATGATCGTGAGGATTTAGAGCCACGCTGATATAATAAATCAATATTAATGGAAACATAGATGTGCTAACTCTAATATACCTCTTCCCCTACGGCTTTAATGATATTAAAAGGCAAGGATAAAAGAAGATTTCCAAAGGATAGTATTCAAAAGATTAAATTTAATATAGACCTTGAGTTTTAATCCGCAATTCAATTCAATTTGAGTACATTAATGTGTTTATCACAAGGTTTTTCCCTTTTCTACATGGTGATGTTGGTAATTCTAACTTTCTTCAAACTAGATATAGGTTTATGAAGCAAATTGCAAGTAATAATGATATTTTGGTGTACAGCGCACTACTAACTAAGCTATACTTGTATTGCTTACCTTTTTGAAATGACTTGCGAAACATAAGTCTTTTTTACTCAAAGAAAAGTTATCCTTGGACAATTTTGTGTAATAAGCTATCGTCAAAATCTTAAACGAGCCATAAATCTCAAGAAAACGCTTAAACTTAACCACGGTCGGAAGACGCAGTGACAATTAATTAAGATTAATAGAGCAGATAATGAAATAAAGAAAACTCCACCCTCATCTCTAGGGTGAGACAAAACATTTGAACAAACACTAATGAAAATGTCTTTGTAGATGTAGAAATGCACCAAAGATCGTTATTATTTTTGAAGGTCACAGCTATTAATCTTCCATGAACGATGTAATCAAAAGCTTTGTTTCGGACGACTATGACAGAAGCCACTCTAGGGCGTCATTTTTCCACCTTCACACACCTCTTTCTTGAGCATAGGAGATAAATTGAACACATCTAGAGGAAAGCTGTTTCTAAGAGCACGATATCTCTTACTGTTCCGTTATTTCCACATCTTCATTTCAGATTCGAGGATCCGTGATTATGAGGCTGTACGATGATAGATAATTTTTAAACTAAAAAGATCGCAAAATCTGAGGCAACGATTCGGTATTTCATATACTCGAATGCGCATAAACATTCATTTCACCTTGTCCAATTCATGATAAAAAATTACGAAGTAATAGTTATTCATACTCATTTGGGTAAATTAAATCCATATCGTAGCTGAAATAACTATTCGGTTTCTCTTAAGCAATGCTGTAACTAGATCTTTGTGTGCAACGTCGGCCTAGGACATCGATAGGGAAATTGAACTTTTAATAGAATAAAGATCGTCCGAATTCTACGATTGGAATGGACGAGAAAAGGAATCATCAACAGCAAACGGCAATGAAAGTCCGCGGAGCCATTGCTTGTCTAGTAGCAGCCGTTGGAGGAAAAGGGAAGCCGTCACAAAATGACAATCGGAAGGCTTTCAAGGGTTTTATAGCTGGAAGATTCGGATGAGTGGAGAAAGTAGCCTCTCGGATGGGATTAGTGGGCGAAATTGGGTGTCGGAAGCTTTAACGCTCTTCAGATTATCCGAATGAAAAAGTGCCCTCGAGTTGCTAAGGAGAAATAGATTGTTAGGGAAAGTGATTCCGTGAATTGGTGGGCTTTGGAGAAATTCTAAAGTCACCCAAGAACACAAAAGACTCGGAAAATTTGGCTACGGTGTCCTTCCATTATCGATTTCCACTCATAAAGGGAATGCCACGAATGACTTTTTTGACCATTTTCCACTTTCTCATTTTGCTTTTAATTGCCCTTTCGGAAGAGGGCCAAAAATCTTTTGGATTCTCCGCCGATGTAGTTTAAGGACATCCATTCAAGAATAAAAAACAGAAGTTTCTAGTAAAGTAAGATAATGGACTACGTACACATCCAATTAGGCGGCGGTATTCATTAGTAATTCACCATAGATTCTCGTTTGCTGTAACTGTTTATCTTTGGCATATGTAGCATTCGCAAACGAATATTTCAAGAAAATTCTTAACTTTGATTCTTCTGGATTTGCTCGTTTTACTCTTTCAGAAATAAAAATAAATTATATAGAAATTCGAACTACTTACGACTCTCAGAGGGTTTGGAGGTGAAGTGACTCTAAAATTCCATACCTGAAAGAAAGAAAATACAGAACATTATAAACTGTTTGAAAACGACGAATTAACACTTTAAAACTATTTAAAGAAAAATTAGTCAGAAAGACTAATGATTCTCATTGACTTGAATGACTAACAACCAATTTTATTATTAAGAAACAGGAAAATTCTTGACAATAAATGAATGGCTGTGAAATATACATCAGACTCATTCCAAATAAAAATGTTAATAGCCTTCTGGACCTGAATAAAATATTTAAGAATACATTTGGAGCATTAAAGTCAGATGTCACCTTAAGATTTTAATATACTTTAAGCTTTAACTAAAAAAAAGTTCAGCAAATTTTACTTCTAAAACGTAAAAACAGATTTAAAAAGTATAAGGAAAAGAAAACCATTAGGCCTAACGAAACTATGAAAAATTCCTTCTTTACTTTCATTCAATGTTTCTTCTGGAACAGATTTTCCCATGAATTTAGCAAATATCTGAAAGTACTCAATGAAATCCAAATATAATTGCAAGATTTAGACGGAAACATCGGAACATTTGCGTCTCTGAATGGTCCAATCGCGTCCCTCAAAAACTTGGGCGATATTACGGAAAAGGAACAAGTTTGAGGGTCTCTTATCTTTCTAGCATAAATTTCTGCGGCGTAACGAGCATTTGTTCAGTGAAAAAGGGGAGAGAAGGGAATCCGGGATTAGCAGGCTGAGATACAGTAGACAGAGTTGATAGCCGGTCTGTGCGAGGCGAGTGCTGACCCCTATCTTTGGGCCTCCACATTTCCACCTACCGAAGGTTGGCGATGGTATATCTCTTTTAACGCTGCGCGAGTAAATCCATCCGATGGATTCCACGGCGCGAAATCTACATAAATCTGAGTTGGTATTCAAGGGCTGCAATATGTACCCTCTATTTGCATCTGCTGTGCGCCAACAACTGTTGAAGTAAGAATCATTTAAACATCATATGTGAGGAATGGAAACCAGACTGAATTGAGGGATTATCAGTTTTATTTTCAAACGATCACTTTTCCGGGCTTTTCTTCCAATAAAATTCCATATTTTAGATTAAACGTCGAATAGATAAATTACCAAACGTAAGTTCTTTTATTACAAGAAACCCTTTGTTCCGTATGGTCATATGAATTGAAAAGAAATCGTTCGAATATTATCTGATTCCTAATCTTTTAAAATTGGAAGTAATAGAAACTTAAAATATTAAATATATCTTAAAAATGTAAAAAATATTTCTACTTTCCATTTTCTTGGAATTTGCTCTTATTAATTACCAATAAATTTATTGATGTTCATATTACAAGTTTTGGGTATGTTCATAGATGACTAATGCAACCAATATCAAGCTATCTAATGCTTGAATAATAGCATGTGGATAGATAAATCAATTAGTAAAATTTAATTATTGATAGATGATAAAATTAATTTTTATTCATTATTTATCAGTTAGCTAATATTTAGAGTGAAAATCTTGTTTAAATTAAAACTTTCGTTGTTAAATTAAGGTAAAATCGATTTATTATTTTCTATTGATAAAAAAGGAGACTAAATATAGCGATTATATTTTATCAATAGTTCCATGGGTTATATAAGGCAAGAGTCCTATCATTGAGAATTAATTTTAATACATTTGTTTATAAGTACGAAGGCAACAATTGATTGAATAAATATTCCAGTTGAAAATACTCAAAATAAATATTGATTTACAAGAATTAATATCTATTTAGTTTTTTATTTGACTTTACTTCGT
The DNA here is from genome assembly GCA_020796165.1 of Pantala flavescens. NCBI lineage: Eukaryota > Metazoa > Arthropoda > Insecta > Odonata > Libellulidae > Pantala > Pantala flavescens. Next base: position 55,354,218 of record CM036880.1, read on the forward strand.
TCACCTCTTGGAAATGTAAACACTGGAATCGACTGCGTTCCCATAAAACCAGCGCAATCGGCAGAATGAATCATTCAAAGTGATGAATGCAGTTATCCGATATATGGATCAATCCCGATTACTCTCGGAAAAGAACGATGTAGGAAAAAAACTCGTTTCAAAACTTCCGAGGTCATCTTTCTGGGAATTCCGAAGAACAAACTGCCTTTCTTCTGTGTCCGCCTATTTTTTCCGGTGAAAATACGCCGCCATTACTCGACTGTCAGAGATTTGAGGTATGAAACATGAAAACTATCTTCGCATAAACACGGTGCGGGCCTTGTTCTCCTCTCTGATTGACAAATCGAACGTGACGCCGTCCTCGGGCCATCGATATTTGAGGCTAATCCTAAACACACGGCAGTCTCCGCATCAATCAGCACTTAGCACATGACGTCCCCCTCAATCCGTTATTTATCGCCAGAATATACATTCGTATAAACAGAGGTGTCAATTCATTTCGAAGGGATAAAGAGATGCGATACTTTGGTGAGGAACGTTTCCGTGAGTTCTGAATGAGTTTGGACGTAATCCGTACCCCTTGTTTACATATGTCTATGCGAATATAATCAAGGGTATTTGGTTCTTTAAATGCATATATGCTTCAATTTATATTAATACCTTCATTTGAATTCAAATTTAGTTTATGCAAATGGGTGTTTATTGACGAGTATATGAAGATCAAATCATAATATTCATAACGAAGATAGTTAGTTAATATCAGATTCTACACATCAAGTAGACAAACATAATTCGATATTATTTTGGACTTACTAGACAAAGGATACTAGAAGCTGTTAAAATATAACTAATATAATAATTTCCGATTTTTTAATTAATTTTTTTCATTTTTAAAATGTTTAAATAGAAATTAATCTTTTGATACATTTCATCAACTTTTTATCTTTCTTCGTAAAGAATGGATTTCTCATTTAATCTAATTCCCAATTTAAGCTCATAAGATTTATAACTTACACTAGAACAAGAATATAATTTAAAATTCAGCCTTTTCTGAGAGTTAGAAAAATGCTATTGTGTCGGTATAATTATTAACTATTTCGTAATTCATAAAGAATCAGCTGCAAATAATTCCTCTTAATAATTTCAGCAGAATTCTAATCCATCTAAATAACCAGATTACAATCTGTACCAACAAATGTCAGTTAAAGAGGAAATCATTTTCCCTTTTTCATTTAAATTCATAAGGGCTTTAAACCGATGGAATGATTCTATGAAGCATCAGATAATCATCAGAAAAAGCATTGCGGTCAATCGGATAACGATATGGCGATACCATAAATTCGTTTCCTAGAGTGGGGGGAAGATAAAAGACTCTTTTGGATCCAACACGAATGACGTCACCGGAACAAGAAATATGACGATAAAATACGAAAAATTTTCCCGAGATAAATTCCAACTTGGACTCTATAAGAATTCCAATTTTTTCGTTCGATATCATCATCCAAGAAAATTTTAATGCAAATCATCCCTCGTACATTCTTTCTCCGTGAGATGGCGATATTAAGCTACATTAATAAGCTCCCAAACATGCAAATAACTCACTCGTTCCCACCACGTCCAATCAATCACTCAGGGAAATCCTTCCCACCTGTCCCACCGCATTCATACGCTACCAATTGCGCGCAAAATCGTGCTATTCCGGGTGTTAGTCCATTTGGAAAATCACATCCTCTGCACAAATGACGAGAAAGCATCAAAAACGTGTCATTTGGATTGTGACGTCTGAATTTAAAAGGATTGATACTCAACGTGGTACCGATATATTATTATCGCAGCGTAATAAAATAGTTCGTGATCCCAGAGTATATCAATGCCCAATGTACGTGTCATTTTATGTGAAAGAGTGGTTCAAAAAAGGAATTGCATTTTAGGAAATTATCACTTAATTTAATATATAATTTAAAAAGAAAAATTCTCCTGGTAGTTTTGTATCATTGGAAAGCTCTATCTCAATAATATACATATATAATTATACATACGTATCATACAAAAACCAGATAATTATCACAGTTTGAAAATTGCTCTACTATTGTTACGTATAATATTTAAAATAACATTTTCATTCTTTCGAATTTAAAATGAAAAATTCGCTCTAATTGCTCAGTTTTCTGTAATTTCAGTGAGAAACTTTGGACAAAAGGTTTCGCAAAGTCGATCCTTCCCATCCACGACGCTTTATCTGATTTCCACAAAATCGAAGAAGATGATTAAAATCCTTGAAAATTAGACCCAAATACTTCAGTGATTAAAACGTACGGCTGCGGGATGATCAGTATGGCTTTGAAAGAAATATGCGGGTGGACTTAATCTCCGTATGCAAATCGGAGAATCTAAACCATCGGAGGCCTAATTCTCTCAACAAGAAATGAGAGAGAACGAACACAAAGGAAAGAACACCTCTCGATTTTAAGAACAAATAAGATTATTTGCCTGATTAAGACCTTGAGAATTGCTGATTCTGAGATAAGTCTTCGGAGGATAGGGTAAAATGTTTCAGGGAATCCAAGGAAACTGTTTTTAACATTTCATGTTTTCAAACAAACAAACACGAGAGTAATTCTAACATAGAAAAGAATGCTCTAAGGCAATAAGGTTAAAGCATCAGTCACCATCATACCATTCGTACTTAAAATATTTAATAAAATTAATAAAGTATAATAATTTACGTTTATATAAATCCGTACATACAAACTTACAATATATAACCTTATATAATATTATGTTAGATATATTTTTATGTAATATTTAATAATGTTCAATATTAGTTTTCTATTAATTTAAGTTTTGGAAGGATTTATCATCATGAGAATAATGTAATCAACCTAATGTAACCTTTTTATGATAAATCCATCTTTTAAAATTTAAATATTATTAGATCTCGTTATTTTAATAAACACCTTTGAAGCAACATTGCTATGGAATGTGCTAAACTCAAGAAGCAGAAAGGAATTTTAGAAATAAACTAGATAAGATAACGATTGACACTAGAATGAGGAGAATAAAAATGGAAGAGTATCTTAGAAAGTATGCGAAATTAAGAATGATAGAGATGAAAAGGATTCATGGAGTTGAGGAATGGAAAAGATGAGTAGTGAAGTGGAGAAAAAGGTGTGAGATTATGCGGAAGTATATATGAATGTACGAGTGTTCGCAGCGTATGAATCCGTGCCTTCTCATTAGGCCTTTTATTCAGATTAGCCTTGGGCCCCAAGGGAAAGCACTCTTCAACATCCCATACATCCTTAGCCAATTTTCTCTCCTTTTCCCTTCGCACCCATCTACTGAACAAATTTCAAGAAGACATGTCTCACAATAATCTTAATAATTCCACAAATATCTCGAGAATGGACTGTTAAAAGTTGAAACAGATAGGGTTAGATAGAAGTTAATTGCGGCATTTCAGATTTAGGATTAGTTCCAAATTCATGAAAGGAGAATACCGAACTGCAATAATAGTCTTATGATTTCGATCAAAGATTATATTTATTAGTGCATAATTACAAAATCTTCGTTTTCGGGGATTATGGATTTCGCGTACTAAATTGGGAATATAACGCTCTCTTCAAAGAAAAGAGAACGCCGAAGCTATTCTGCCTATTCCGAATGATATAAAGAAGAAATGATCTCCGTCTTTCCCGGCGTAACTGATGTAGAAATGTTTCAACTTAAAATGTGAATCTGCTGCTTGAAGCGAGGTAGATTTAAAAAATATATCAAAATTCCCGGGCACCAAAGGAATTAGGGCGAGCCATAAAATAAAATGATAGCTCTCAAACGGTGAACAATGGAAATATCAACGCAAAAACCTTTTAAAAAGCGCGTGACAAGTATGGCGCTTTTACGAACATCTGGAGCGGATTTCACGTCGAACGATGTGCATTTCTCAGCTTCTATTCTTAAGTAATGGAAAAATGGAAATGCAACCTGTCGATCTAAGGAAGGAAAACTCTTCGGAAGACGGCTTAAAAAGCTTAAGTCGTTTCCAAACGCCGCTACAAATGCTCGGAATAAACGCATCAAGTCATGTCTCACCGACGGAAATGCAATATCAATTGAGTCGAATAAAATTCTCTCCAAAATCTATGCAATTCATGGACTGAAAATCGGTCATAATGTTAGCGGAAGAGAATTTCTTTCGTCCAAAATTTTGATCGTGCATCGAATTTTGCACGGTTTACTATTCTTTCTTTAAAAAATATCAAACAACGCAATATAACGAAAGATTTAGGGTATGTCTACTTTTAAGATTTTTTTTCATTCTCAACTAGTGGATGCATATATTAGTAACATATGCTCTCGTTCAAATTAAATTCATTTATTTTTAGGTAAAAATTTCTGTTTAAAAAGAGTTAAGATTTTGTCCTTGTATTATTCTGGTTGATATAATCTGTAACATCGCCATTTACTTCGATCATCTCATGCGTTGTATATTATGCTCTGAAATTTATATTTCAGTCAAAGGGTTTCTTTAGTTCATAAATATTTTGTAAAATGTTTGTAAATTTTTTTATAACATTTCCCCAGGACTCGAACCTGGACGTTTTTTTTGAGGTTTTATCATCTTTATCCAGTTGTGAGAGGATATATCAACCTACGTGAATGCGTGGATTTCTTAATTGGCTTGTCAGAGACAGGAAATATAATTGTCATATCCTTTCGCGAAATAACACCCAGTAAATCCATGTGCACTCAGTAGAGAGCGCTGTTGGCAGATGATTTGGTTACCATGGTGGAAATGAAGCAGCTGAGGAAGACTGTTCCTAGAGATTCTGAGATAAGTTAAATGTATTGGATTTGACATGTGGATGAGAGTTATCTATGTTGAAGCGAATAAAACTTAGACCGAATCAAATTGTGATTGCACATGGCTGATTTAAAAATTCACGAATCAACCTAATATACCATTAGAATGAAAAGAGAAAAATAAGAGCTAATGATATTAAAAATATTTAACTTCATCAAATAGAAAAAGTAAAAGATGATTTACAAGAAAATTATTACCAGTGTTTTGCTGTAATAAATAATTTAAAAATAAATACACGCGAAATGTAAACGATTAGTATACTGACTATGAAATTTTTTTATTACTTATGATCAATTGGAAATAAAAATTTACACAAATCCCTAAACAAAGGAAGATTTCTTTTCTACAATATCGTTAAAATTCAAATACAGAGATTTGAATAAATTTTACGAAATCATTTTTTTTTTTTTTCAGAAAATTCAATTTGAGTTAAAATCCTTCAATGGATCGTATTCAACCGTTTGATCCGATAATCTATGCTTTGCGTAAGAAACGTTTTGAAAACTAAATTGCGTTGTTCTCTTGAGATTTGGAAGCAATCCATCTTCTAGAATTCCTCTCTACAATCGATCAATCTTCCATCAAATTTTATCATTGGAAATAAAAGGAGTAATGTACCAAAAGTTTTCAGTTGCATTTAAGCTAAGTTTAGGATGATAGGAGAAGTAATTTCAAATATCTTGCCTTTAAAGAAGATTATATAACTGCATAACAGTACAAAGAATAAGAACTATACAATGTTTTAAGCAACTATGAAGAAGCAAAAGGTTAATATTTCGTAGTAAATTAAAAGGTCTGGATTCTTGAAATGTAACTCCCAAATTTGGGCAAACTAATCCCAAAAAAGTTCTCTCTTCGAATTTTGAATATATAACAAAGAGTGTCTTCGAAAAGCATCCTTAGTTATTTATTTTTCAAAAATAAAATGAAAAACTTATTGAAAGTTCTGTGCGAGAAGATAAACAATATTTGTAGATTTTCAGATGTAGAATATAATTTCAATACTATTTTAGGTACAAATACGACTTTCTTGTGTGCTTTTAATTATTCATTGAGTTGCAATCAAAGCATGGAGATTTTTTAATATAATGTTTAAACAGTAAAAGGAGTTCTTCCTTTCCAACCCAAAAGGAAACTGATTAAACTATAGAAAATAACATTTCTGAGGAAGTATATTTTTATTTTAAGTGATATGTTTAATTTTATAACATTGTAGGAGAGGTTCTTTCAAAACAATCATTGAGAATGAAAGAAGAATCTAAAAGAAAGGCTAAAGAAAGGTCAATCAATGCAAATTATCAATTGGCAGAAGAACCAATCTAAATAGCGTTGAAGGGCTTTATCTGTAACCGATATTGACCTTTCATTTCGGAATCTTCCATAATGCACCGACATTGGGAAAATGAAGCAGTTGTTCCATTGCTCCGTAATAAAAAACAATCGAGGGATGAAAATCAAATTCGTTGGACGCGAAAAGAACGTAGGTGGAAAAATTCGGGAAATTCGGAGAGAAATTGGAACGTTGATTAATCCGGATGTAGGTCGTCGATTTGGATGGGTGACATTCTCCGGGTAAAAAGGGACTGAAATGTTAAGGAAACATTCAATAGGCAAAGAAATGGGTGGTTGAGGTCAAATCCGCGGTCACTGCGTTTCTTTGCAATATTAGAAAAGCAGTCTTTCAAATTTCGGATATTTTCTTTTTCGAAATATCTGGGTGACGTTTACGTACGAAATGTTTGCTGGTTAAGGAGATGGGCTTAGTGAAGTACAGGAATTTCTTAAGCCTCAATATTTGAAAGTAAAATTTCTATTCACTAGAATCTAGAGGTTATATGGAATACATCAATGGCATATTTTTATAGATGAAGAAGTATATGATGCAATTAAATATATCGTGCTTAGATTATAAGGAAAAATATCTAACTCGAATAAATCAGTTATAGAATATAGTATAGAATATATCAAGGATTTAGATATGTATTTATTAAAATTGGAAAGTCATAAAAATTGTTATAAAGATTTATTACCTGCTTACTTTTATATAAAGGTTATCTATATTTAGTATAAATGTTTTTAATTTTAATGTACTGATGTTTCAGCACAAGTCCTCATATATCAGAAGTACTATTTGATTATATTATAACCACATTAGTGTAATGAAATGGGGTCGCATAAAATCAATGGGAAATTTAATATTAGAATTTTAATTTTCTAATATTTTTAAAGCGAGAAACATTGCAAAAATAATATTTAACAAGCTATCTGTATCAATTTTTTCAGATAAAAACCAGATCACAAGTTGCTTCAGTGCGAATATCGTACAAAGAATCACAAAGAGAGCATTTCAATCGTGTCGCATCCTTCGACGTAAAGTTAGATTCAAACTTTTACATCTGTAATTTTTGAAATTCACTCCGAAAGGATTCGAAAAGACATTTTCTTAAGAAACTTGTCTTTTGAAAATCATCATGAATCAACTGAGAAACACAAGAAGAGGCTGCTTTAGGGAAAAACCGCAAAGTTTGGGCTCTGTCGCGAGCTAAAAGTCATTAGTCATCTTCCATGTAAATAAGAATCGTCACGGAACTTCCTCAACACAAAAAGGAGCTCTGGCCTAGATCTCTTTGCGCATCATCAGAGTGTCGGAAATCCATCGAATCCATGGACAAACTATTGCGTTTGGTTTGGTACGAGAGACAGAGTTTGGATGGTAAAGAGGATATTACCAAAAGAGTACAGATGCATTTCGTGAAAAAGTCAAAGCAAACTAAATGGATCAGATTTCATATTCCTTGCATAACAAAAAGTTTCATTCACGGTGGAGGAATTCCTCTCTACAATCAACTAGTCTTCTTTATAAAAATCATTTGTAAAATAAGAAAAAAGTAAACAAAAGATAGGCATTTATATAGAATTAAATACAACACATGCTACTGCTCTATGCATATTATTAAATAATAAATGAGGTCAAAACTTTACCTCTTTGCTTCAAAGTAAACTATAAAAAATATTACAGCCATCATTTATGCTATTCGTTCGAGGAAATTAAGATCATAAAATACAACAATCGGGTTAAGATTATATTTCTAACGTTCTATTTAAAAAATTCTTAAGTAAAAACATTTTGTGAAATTAAAGTGCAAAATTAAAACCATTAAATAATAGCATGATAGTGGGAGTGAGTACTTCGTGTAAACTGAGTATTTATAGTATTAATTCCTAGTAAAGGTTTATTTTCGCTATGAAAAACGCAAAAAGTAAAGTATATGTATGAAACGATAAACTATGCGTTTATTTTTTACGTAAAGGAAATACGAATGGGGGAAAGATCATAATATTACGATAAGCATTCTATAAGCAAACGAATACGTTCTTCTTAGATAACGAACTTGCGTTGAAAATGATGTCAACTTGTTAATTAGGAGAAATCTCGATTCATTATCTCTCACGGAAATGAGTTTCACTTCGGTTATGAAATCACAGCAAACACAAGAGGGGTTCCTTCGTAAGGATAAAAACGTCATTTTCTTAATCTGGCGTATACTGAAATGTTACATTATATGGATATCATTCTAGTTTGTTTCGAATTACAAAGACTATTTACGGAGTACAGTTTTAACTTATCTAGATTGCATCTGGAAATTTCGGTATATTAGTGTATATAAAGAAAATTTTTCAGTGCATACGAAGAACATTTTTTAGTAAATTATGATTTTATTTGTTGCCATTAAGGTTATAATTAATTTTATTTTCATAATAAATACCAAGAAGCTACAGGCTACATGGTTTTCTATTATTGAGAAGTAGACATTACAAAAATGTAAACAAGAGATCAAGGATAGAAAGTGAACCAAGCGTGGATTATGGGAAAGGAATAGTATTGAGTTAAGCAGTTTTCTAAGCAAAGCGGTTTCCCTTCGAAAATCCTTCATACAATATCCATTCTAGCGACAGATTACGCTCGTCGGTGCATTAATTTTTCAATCCTCTCTTAAGCCACGAAAACAGGATGCGCTGCTTCCCACAACCTCTTCACTTTCACCCTCCGATTATCCCTCATATGAGCATCGTGCAATGAGGAGAATCCATTGCCAGAGCAAGTGGATTTAAATGAAGGTAAAAATGTTATGAAGGAAATAGTAAACATAGTTGTAAAATATCAACCAAATAACCAAAAATCAAAAAACAGACCTCCCACTTTTCTGACACCAATTGATCTGATCTAAAAGTTGAGGAGGTAAGCTTCATCGCATACGTGATCAAACATTCAGTATCAACACTAAATATCGAAAATAATTACAGGATTTCAATATATTTAAGCACTTTAAATGAAAGATTCATATAGAATTTTTAAGTAAGTTGTAAGAATTACATTTTAAGGATTAAGATTTTGCATCTTAAGTGGATAGTGATCATCTTTTTGAGCGTTGTTTCAATGCGTTTGAGGCCAGAAATCATCGAATCAAAAATTAAAAATTACGGCGAAGATTAGAAAAGAATTATTACGGCTCCGAAGAAAATATATATATTCTTGCAAATGGAGCAGATTTTATATTTTTTCATAATAAGCCGCTTAATCCTATCATTCTTTTACTCGTCTTTAATGGTCATATAACGCATTAACGTAAAATCAGAAAATGGGATGCCTTTTTGGCTTCCTTCATTTTACAGCCCCACGTAAATCCTGTTTTATGTATCAAAGTCAACGACAAATATATTGAAGGTTAGATGAGAAGTGACTCAGAAATCGATAACCTGTCATTTGAGGGCACCGCAGAGTTTATTTTTTAAAGCTACTTTTGAAAAGCGTGTCCTCTAGAAAGATCCGAAATACGGTTTATCGCCCGTGGATGTTACAGCCCTTTTCAAAAGAGAATCTTTATTTCACTCTCGGCCTTGAAGTATCAGTAAGCACGGTGTTACGGGACTAAACAGCATCTTCAAAAATGTTAAAGTGGTTTGAATAAAACTCAATTTACTCTGCTGAATTGAATTGGACTTATTACTCTCATAACTAATAAAATCTAGGTTAATACTTAAAAAAAATATTGCTACCAAAAAGAATTATATTTTTCTTAAAGATAATTTTCTACCTTTTTCATGGCATGGAGCTTTTCATCTTTTTTAAATAAAAGTAATGACATCTTATTTCTAATTCATTCATTCATTCTATATTAGGCTCGGTTGTAATTTTTTATTTTCTAATAATTTGAAAGATATTAATGTAAATATACATCAAAATTAAACAAATATTCATTACAATTTTATTCGAAATATGATTCATCATTGAAAAACATAATGAATGTGAGCACCAATTAAAATAATTATTTTACCGTAAAACATAGTCTTGTTGAAATAATTAATGATATTTACTTGGATTTAAGATTCTTATTTTTATGAGATGACAGATTATCATCAATTCAATTTATTTTTCATCTCTTATGAAAATGTGATACTTTAGAGAAAAATATAGCAGTAAAGAATTATAAATAACAATGCATTTATATCGCTTAACATTTTTACACAGGTTATATTATGCATTTCTTATCAATGCTTGCGGTACTTAAAATTTGTTCCAGTTAAGTATAGAATCCTTAACTTTCGCCATTAGTCATTCTTTTTCTGACTGACGTTTGATAACACCTTACGTCTTCCTTATCTGTTCCTTCCCCGTTGCTGACGTCATAGACTTCACCTTTTCATCTATAAACTATCTCCTCTATAAATTTCTCTTCACTTCAAACAAACTTCTCTCAGTTTTCTATCTTTTCGGTTGATATCGTTTTGCCTTTTAACATTAGAAAGAGTTAGAGTTAAAAGAACTTTTATAAACTTCTCTATCTATAATACTAATTTTTAATAATTTACATTTTGCCACGTATGCTTCAGATTTTGAACTATTCAGTTTATGTGTTTTAAATGACAAAGTCATCCCTTTAACTATCAAACTACTTTACTCTCTATCTTTTGTACTGGACAAAGATATTAGTTTATCGGGAGATTTTTAAAAGGGTAAGGCACAATATTAAGGATACCTTTACCTTATTCTCATTTTTCGTCAACATGATGATTACTGTACGCTCTCCCATAATAAAGTTTACGTTTTGTGGCAAATTAATTCTTTTCTTCTTCAATAAATACGGCCTCTTTCTACGCGTTTAATTTCGTATTATTCCAATAATAACAGCCGACGTGTATAATACTACTTGTAGCTTTAATTTTTTCATGTCATCCCATTTTCTGTCGGAAAAAGAAAACGCCAAATCTGATTCCGAAAAATCCAATCGCTATAGTAGCGTGTCACGATGAATGCATTTAGCATTCCGAATCCTTTGGGAAAACTATTCCACTTGTTACTAAACGCTCAAAATATCCCGTCGATAAACTGATTTCCAATGATACCTTCTTTTTGAATCCATTATTCGAAACACTGATAAATTGATTTTCGAAATCCCATTCTATTTTCGAAAGTTTTCGATACGTCGTTAGAGGGCGAATTCTTTTTCGGATGAATTTACGGAGATCCACGGAGCGTCATTCCTCACGTGGGTGCCTCTCTTATATCGTCCCTTCTCCACGCATTCCTTCCACCCGTCAGTCCCTCTTTATCCTCCCTCTCTCCTTCAACCCTCTTTCCTTCATCCTATCCCAGTATCTCTCGTTGTTCCCGAATACTCGCATGTTCCTATCACTTGTGGTCCCTCTTATCATTTTTTCCCGAAGTTTTTCAAAATCGGCAGCGAAACATCGGAGTGACGTATTGAAGTTCTTGGCGCTTTTATTCGACGGAATAATTTATAGTCGACTGAAAAACAATTTATGCTCAAAGTTTCAACCGAAATGCGCGAGTATTTTTGCATCAATGTGGTTCTCCGATTGCTTCGTTGTAAAAACAAAGGCAAGAAAACAGTCGTTGTTACTGGAAGATGGATAGATTCAAAAGGGAAAGTATAATCAAAAAATTTTTTGAAAATCACCTCACGATCTAAATTGCTCATACTATTCACAAAAAATTACAGAATTGCTAGCAAATTGTGTTTGATTCTGCACAAGCGATTTCGCTTAATGACCTAAGAGATCATCGGAAACATTTTAGCAAACTGCTACTTTATGATGAGTTAAAGTTAGTTTTTGATATGAACGATATAGCTTTAGATATTTAAAGATTTAACTTTTAATGAATGATTTGATTAAATTCATGATATGTAAATGTAAAATATACTGGGTGTAGGATATATCATTTTTAATTATTTTCGAGAATTTACAACAATATAGACCCATAGAATTATTCTTCACGATTTTTATCACAACGTGAATCTATGAACACTATTAAATTTCTCTTTATTAGACAAGATTTTTAAACCTAAGTTACTGCTGACATTTCAAAAGAAAGTTTAAATGATTCTTTCACAGGGAGATTTTAAATTTTACGATTACGTAGATCTACATAGAAATTACGTGTTTTCAACCTTTCATAACGTATCACAATGCTTTGATTCAGCTGTCTCTCTATTCACCTTTATTCCTAGTCTTTTCCCTTAAAATTCACCCCATTATTTATCTCAAATTCAACTAGTCTTGTTCTATCCAACATTTTTCAGCTGAAGTAAATAGATTCCAGTTTTGAATTTTCATCAAGAATACCTTCAGTAGTAAAATTCGTCATCCGAAAATCCTTCCTTCTCTCATTTCCTTCGTTCCGCTCCATTTTTCCTTCCGTCTTTTCCTTCAAACATTTCCCCCGTTTGCCACCCTTTATCTCTAAGGAAAGGGAAAAGAGTAATATTTTCTCATCAGCATCCGATTTCTTTTTTATTCACTCCCTCCTGAGAGCAATCGCAAGGTGCCGTATCCATCTTGGGACGCCTCATCTAATGGTGCGAATCACTTCTTTACATGCTCAGATTGGTTGCCACAAAACTACTAACCAACTCCCACATATTACAGAAATATTCGACTTGTCTTTCCTCCAACGAATTGTGAAGTTTAATAAAAAGATATTGGAAATAACTCAACATATTTTGACAAATAACAAGGAAATGACTCTTCTTTTGTATAAGAGAAAAAGTATCGGAGATATTGACCTTTTACTATAACCTCATGTCACATGTTCAATACAATTTATTATAACATCATTATAGAACACTTGTTAAAGGTTATAGAAATATTATTGATACTTCTTATGTAGCTATGAGGGTACTAAAGAATTGGGGTAGAATACTAAAACCAAAAGAGAAGACTTAAAGTAATTCGAATGCATATTAAACAGTTTTCAATGCATTTACTATAAATTAAATTTAGAGAAATTCATATCCCATTTATGTATTATATACATTGATATTATATACAGAATACTATATTGAATTATATATTAATAAGTATTAATTATTTATTAAGTTCTTTAATTAATTCATTACACTAATGAATTGATCATTCGGCTAAATATTTGAAGCATGTGTAAAACAGAATTAGCGCAAGTTTTTCATTTCTAGAGCAAAGAGAAAACAGTATTACCAAAATCCTGCATTAAATAATTTAAAAATATAAATAAATCCAAAAATATATAAAGAATTCTTGGGATTTGTTAATTTTTTTCCTACAATATTACGAAAATACTTCGTTTATGAGCAGTATCTAAAATAATGAAAGATTTAGGATATATTTCTAATTAGTTTAAACATTTTCATCACGCCTACCACTAACCACTACGCCTTTCAGTATTATACAGAATAAAAGGTATTGGTTTATTAATTTTTCCTCATTTTTGTATGAATCACTGATTTGGCATGAGGTTTACACGTAAAATGTAAGCAGAAAAATTTGTTATTATAGATAAATAATAAAAATGGATAGACAAATGGATTATAGGTCAAATACAGCCAATGAGTTGCGGAAATACGAACTTTTTAGTGGAATCTCAGAACCATTTCTCTGCACAAAAGACAAATACAGGATCTGCAGAAGTAAAACATAATTTGCTGTCTTCAAGTTTGTTGGGAAACTGGAAGTAGTTTGAATACTTTGCTCAAACATTTGAATGGAGCAATCATCTTTTTATTCCGTTGAGATGTAGGAAAACTGTGAAGCGAACTGCCTATCAGCTCCCCAACTGTACCAGCTGCTGATGCGAACATTCTCAATTAAAACCCATTTAAGCACTATAAATTATTCGATCTTAAGCCAGTGTATAGGTGACGTAATTCAAAGAAGGAAAGAGAAAACAGCTTAAACTAATGTATTGCAAAACATCTTAAAGCGCAAGAAATACACGAACAACAATCTTATAACTTAAAATATTACGGTAACATAGACCAAATTTCAAAACTTATATATGTATATATAAGGACTTACTTTGATTAATTTGTATGGTTAACAGCTATAAATATAATATAATGAAAAAGCTTGATGAATACATGATAATACAACACGAATAATATTACCATTTTTTAACGAATATTTCTACTCTCATTTTGCAAAATTCAATAATTCAAAAACACTAAATGAAGTAATATCCAATGATTTGGATGTCTCAAAGTGTTTATGAGGAAGAGTCTGAGATAGATATATTGGAATCGGACTTTTTCAAGCGAAAAGAATATTTCGAAGTCTCATCTACGTCAGGGTCAGTGTCATGTCCCACACAAATATTATGGGTACGTTTGGATATTGAATTCCTCTGAGAAGATTCAAACTGACAGACGTGAAACGAATCCAAAATTATTACCAGAACGGATGCCGTATAAAAATTTAGTGAGCAGGCTGTCCAATTTGGACTTGGAGAATAGTTATATTCAAATTCTACAACTTCATAAATTTTATCAATTCTTCTATATTAATATGAAAATCTAAGCAGAGAGTTCATTTTTTATTTAGTTTCTTAATTTTTGCTATTTTAGTAATACTGACTTCAGGAGACTTATTAGAATTTGAAGAGGATGAAAGAAATACAATTCATTTAAGTTAAAAGTGAAGAAATAATCAGTGAAAATCGCAGAAAACACGCAATACGTTTCAAGTGCTATCTGAATCAACAATCATACTTTTAATAGCTCTCCAAATCTTTCTCTTCAGTTCTTGGAGCTGAAAGTTAGGACATAAGCACATGACCAATAGTAATTTATCATATAGTGAACATTTATGATAGAAGTATAAACTAGGAAATACTTATTAATCTAGAAAAATAGTCTAAAGCCTTCTATTAATATCTTTAAGTTTTGGAATGGAACAAACGAAAAAAAAAGCTAAAACTTCAAACTATAGAAAACTTACACCAGTTTCCTAGCAACAGGAATATTTTCCAAAGACAGTTTAGTAGATGACAAAATATTACTCTTACAACTCTTATCGGACAGCAGTGCTTCACACCCTAAGCTTTACATTCAAAAGAGGAGAGGGGGATATTTCGGTAAGCCCCCGTGGTTTGCTCTATCATAAAATCTTCGAAGAAACACTTTGTGAACATGGGTTTTTACCCCACAGTGGCTCCCCTCTCTCATAAACCCTTACTTTCAATCCATTTTCACGACAATGTATGCGGGGCCTGAGTTATTTGTATGTATGTGGGGGCCTAACTGATTTGTACGAACACCAGCAAAAAGGTAGGATGTATCCTCCGTAATTAGTCAAAGAGAGCTTTCCGGAAGGGTTTAGGGATAAAGGCTTAACTCAGAATGGGGTAGTTTGCCATAGCTTTATTCTCCAAGTCAGAAAGGTGTGAGCGGACAAGTACAAGATAATATTTGTTAAATTTAAAATTATTTTTAGACTTTGGATTGCACATCGATTAGGTTAACTGAAAGGTACACATCTTATGCACTCGAATAATCAAAAATAAAAATCTTCTTATAATTTGAAAGTTAAGAATCTGTTAATACATCGCGATGAAGTAGCCGGCGTAACTAAAGGTTGCATAATAAATAAAAATATAAATAGAACTAAATAAGACAGAAGTTCTTGAAACAATGACTAAATATTTCCAAGAATGATTCTCAAAGATACAGGTAACAGAGTAAAGTATAAACAGACTGTAGCAGAGTAAATATTTAAATGTAGCGAATATTAGCTAGTAGATTGCTTATGTGAATCTTGAATTTTTATTCGAGTCTAGTCCAGGAGATTTCAGTGCTTGATCACGCCGCTTTGCACGAATTCTTCGCTCACGGTGATCACCTCCTTTTATTTATATCACGGACGCGAGTTCGGAGTTTCTCTCTAAGGTGTGAATACGTGCGCAGATTTCCTCTTTTGCCGCTTGGGAAGGGCGCGTGAAGGAGGGATTACTCGCGGAAATAAATTTACGAGGGAAAAGGGAGATTCGTAAATACCGGAAATAGGATGGTTTAGGGGGGGAAGATATCGTCCCCGAAAATAGATCGCGCTCTCCTCCATTTTTCTCGAAAGGGAGAGTTTTTCCTTACGTCTAGAATCCGACATGAAATACAATCCGAGGGGCCTTCAAGGATGGGGATTACTGCTTCGAAGTTATGGGAAATCTCGTTATCCTTGAATAAGTGTTTGGAAATATATTATATAAACATGCCTAGTATTAAGGGAAACCAACAGAGAAACACCTGTGCGGTGCATTGAATGAATGGATTGTACTGAATCATTTGGTTGTTTCAACGGGTATGAATTCAGTACTTAAACACTAAAATTCAGAATTTAAATATTTAAAATTTGAAGATATTTTTTATTTTATAGTTAAGAAAAATGGCATTTAGGTCAATAAAGAATTTCGTAAGAAACACCAATGCCTCCATAGGAAGAGAGATACGATTTCATGCACATTAATTCGACAGATTTACAGTGTATGAATATACCCAGGAAAAAGAATTGAAAATGTATGTATCATTTTTTATCCTAATTAATTTTGATTGAAAATAATATAACCTAAAATAGAATGATTCATTCCATTTCACCAAGAATATTTCATCTTACCTATCTCAAATAAAAATATTTCTCTGACAATCAATCCTAAAAATGTTTCTCAAATGTATGCAGGATGCATTAATATTTTACTGAATTTTCAATGTTTTTCAAATCCTATTTTACATAAATTCAAAATATGGCGAACAATTCATTCCACCTATTATAGTTTATATTATTGCTTATTGTAAATAAAACAATGGTTTGAGTTTTAAATAGATATATATTGTTCGGTATTATACATTACGATTAAGAATTTGCAACATTACTCTCTATTTTTTGAAAGAATGACTTCATTTCAAACGATAAAATTAGAGGAATTAAGAAACTCAACTAAATCAAGAAAATGTTCTTGGGTTCGAATAAAAAAGAGTTGAAACGTTTTAAAAGAGACTTTGGGAAGTTAAAGAACGATTCAAACTCAGAATAGGGATATGAGAACTAGTCATCGACGTAATAATTAAAATGATGGTATATTAGACGATATTCGATAACAGTAAATCACTCAAACGAAATCGAATCTCGCCCTTAATTTCCGTATTAATCAAAGGAAAATAATTTATGGTTTAAAAGGCATTCGAAGAATTACGTCCAGCGACGATTTATCACTGTAAACTCCCTTTCGAAGAAACTTGCGATTTCTCGCACGACTTCTTCCTTCACAAAGTCATTTATTCATCGGCCGATCGCATTAAGTTTTATCAGGTCCTCCATTCGAAGGGCTGAATGGGATAAGCCAAGCGTCTTACGATCACCAAACGCCGCAGGAAATCCTTTCTATGGCAACCCACGATTGTTTATTCACGTCACGAGGCTCGGAACGAATCATTCCCTTTGGATTCAAATTACCACGTACGGGACACCCAAACACAATCTGGGATGATATAGCGGCTGCAAAAATTAGCTCGTTCTTTCTCGGGACTCAGATTTACGGAAGGAAGGGAATCATTTGGGAATTAAAGGTAAAAAACCCTCCGCGAGAGCGGCTACTTTTCAAGAGTTCCCAATTCAGTTAAATTGTCTTTTCGCGAGAAAGTTTTCCCATCTACGTCGTCCAATCAAAGCCCGTCACAGGAGTGAATACGTTTTCATTAGAGATGAAGAAAAGGTACGCGGTTCTGTACTCGTTTTGGAGAAAACTTGCAGCGAGTCGCTTTCCTTTTCTTCAATGGCCATTTAAGACAGGAGATAATTGATATCCAAACTCTCTCAGAGGTGAACTTTCGGAATGGATTCCGCATTTGAGTAGTTAATGTTTGGTTTAATTGATCCGCATCTTATGTTATATCTCACTATTGTTGCAGATAATTTAACGTTTATCAACATTTTAGGGATACTCAAATCAAGTCAGAGATATGAATGTCCATTATGCGAAAATCAACGAGATTTTTCTTCATTAGAAGAAAAGAATTACGAGTCCAACTTGATGAAGTTTATAATACCATCATTGTGGTCATAAATTTTATGTGCCTTCCTTTTGTTATGGCTTTCATATTCGAATAATAAAAAACTTTCGATTGAAGAATGTTAAAAATTACGAATTCCAATAACAGTTATTGAGCAAACGCAATACTCCCATTTTATGGTACTTTTAGCAGAGGAAAGATAATGAATTTTACTTTTTAGGAAGCCTAATAAGCTTTAGAAACATGATAGTAAGCTGATTGTTATTTTATGACAGCTTCTTAATGTCGAAGAAGCAACAGTAAACAAACTCTGATACATACAGATGGAATCTTCTTCATCCTATATTTGATTTTATTTTCTAAACAAATTAACCTTATCGTGAGAAAAAAACGTAAAACTTTACGGACAGCGATCCACTTTGTGATCGTGAAAATGATATAAGAGCAGAAGGAAGGGCCAATCTGACTTCAGCCTAATCTTGAGGGATGGTCATAATTAAGACAATCTGGAGAAGACCAGTGGGCGAAAAATGCCTCCTCATATTTCCATAGAACGCTAATCTGAGATTACCCCGGACTAAAGAGGAGCTCCACTCTTAATTCGACCCTCTAATCCCTGTAATTTTCATCTGCTAAGTAGAGGGCGTCGTCCGCACGCACCACCCAATCCGTCTTCGAGACACTTCCTAGAGGCGTCTCCTGTGGCAACCACAGCGACGATCAATTAGCACTCTTCACCAGATGGGGAGCCTTCATTGGCGTAAAAAAACAGAAAAGGATTATTCCTTCGACGATTAGCATAATCGATCTAATCCTGCGGCGATGAGAGAATTGGGCATCAATATTAGCCGAGGAAAAAATGTAATGGCCTTTTAACGTCGAATGCGGCAAACTGATTTCCGCCTATTTGGCGCAGATAATTAGAGATCGATGGAGAAGGCTTTTTGTGCGGACGAAGGGCATTTAAATTCTGATGGCTTTTGGTCGCTCTGACACCAATTATGACCAACTTTGTTCGGTGTTATTTATATTCGCCTCCGAAAGCGATAAAATCAACAAAATCATCTGACAAAGGAACAAAAGATCGGCGGTTACAGTTTTGACATTATCGGAGTTTCATTATAAAATATCGTATCGTCATGAATTGGTATAAAAAGAGTGCAGTATATACAGTGCTTATTAACTGAGAGATGGCCAACAGGTCTACATTGTTAACATTGACAACTTCTCTTTAAAAGATATTTATGCCCGTATAACCTTAATGTATTGAAATTTAATTTTCAATTTAAATTGCTGAATTACATTAAACAGATGTGAAAAGGTCTACTGAAAGGTGTTCAAAAGAAATATGTATATATGTGAGTAAATACCGAAATATTATATACATTATTATTAAGAGAGAGAAAATTACAAAATTATGGATTTCTTATGGCTATTATCTCAGAATTTTAAATTAAAGAAATATGCTTGTTCCGTTAAAGATCAACAGAGTTGATTTTGAGCATTTTAGTTAACGAATTATTATACAAATTATATAATTAATGCTTGGAAACTTAGTAAAATAATGCAAGACGGCTTATTGTATACAACAAGATTATCATTCATAAAATAATTTTCTTGCAGATGAAATTCTGTTCTCTTCCATAGAAAACTCTTATTTCATTCGACTGTTCAGTATAATTCATCTTCAATTCCCTATTGAGTACTGCGAACTGTCAACTACAGGTTAGAGGGAATGTTAGTTCTGTTTCTTAGACTACCCCTTTGTGGATTTTAATCAAAATTACATGAAACTCTAAAACATCCTCTGTCAGAAGGATAATAAAGGAATCAAATAGTCGAAAGAAAAAAATATATGTTCTGTTTAACAGTATAGTGCGACTCATTACGTCTTGTTCGATGTTCAATCTTAGTTGGGATAAAATATATATCATTAATATTATTGTTGTTCTATTCAAAATAAACTAATGGAATCATTTTTCATAAAAAGATAGAGATTGTGAACAGATGTTGTGAGAAATGAAATTGAAAATAGAGCGACGCGGTTTGAAGAAGTTTCTTCAGAAAATAAAAAGAAACCTCATAAAACAGTCAATTACTTAAGATTGCGTCTCCTTAAACTCAAGGGTCGGTCGTATACTTTCTAATTACCGTCTATGGAACCAAAATTCCCTACAAACTTAATTTCTTACTTTCTTTTACCAGTTACTCTTAAACTTTTGGAGTTAAACAGTAAAATTTAAATACTATTGCTGAGATTAAATCAAATAAATCCTAGAATGCTCAGGAGCGGAATTATTATATATTGTTATGTTTATTAGTTTTATTTTACGAGTAGATAAACGTTAAATAAAAAAAAGAATCTTACTTATTGGTACAAAAATTTTAATTTGATGAAAAAGATTATTTAAAAGCTTTAAAGCTTAAATATTAAAGTAGATATAAATGAAATTATAGCCAAGGAATTTTTAATAGTATAATGACGTAATGTTTTCTTCAAAACTGTAAACTTTGGGTTATTATTTGTGATATAACGTACTTAAATGCAATCAGAAATATTGTGGAGAAATTTCTACCAAGGAAAATTTTAGTTTGTTAGGATTACTTCCCTTATAAGTTAAAATTGACCATTTTCCTTATAGTTCAAGTATAATTTTTTTCCCCTTGCATTGTCTTCTCTCTTTTATGAAATAAACGATTCTACCTTCACTTACAGGCAACTTCTTTGTCCAACTTTCCGAGTATAATTTCTCGCGCATCTTTTCAAACTTTCAGTACGAACTTTCTCACTCAATCTCTCTATTTATATTGACTATTATGAACTTTGCTAACTTAGTCTAATGTGATATATAATTCATCTCCTCTTCCACTTCATTCAAATATAGTTACACACGGTGGGGAACAGCTTGGAAGATTTTATCGTAAACACGATGCAAATTAATGAAAAAAAATAGAAAAAGTATCGCCTCACATTCTTCATTTGTTTCTATAGACGTAAAATATTCATAGAATACGAATTTCACAAAAAAAATAATAATAATAATCTAGAAAGCAAACTTTAAATACATGACGTAACATAGGGAACAACTTCATTACCGTTTATTGTGAGTATTCTTTCCAAAATACATATATGACAAGTAAATTCGATTACACTGAAACCTTAAAGTAAAGGAATGAGTAGAGTATTTTTTTACGTTTAATTTTCGAACATCATGATAGAATCTCGCAATTTTTGCTGGCGTTTATTATTTACAGCTGTCTACGTTGAAGTATTAAAAGTATTCTTGGTCGGTATTCACGGCCGAATTAAAAGATTAAGGAGGGGAATCCAACGCAATTACTTCTCAGAGATATTCGACGTTGCGAAAATCCCGTTAACTATTTAGAGAGAGAATTTCGGGGGATCAGCTACGCGAGCAGTGGCAAAAACTCAATCCAATCTGCAACAACAGGTTTTTTCAATTAATTCCCTTGCGCCCACGCTTTCCATCGGCTTTATACGTCCGGTCTACCCTTCCGAATTCCTTCTAAGTCATTTATTTCTTCCCGTTACTTTTCACGGATTTATTCAACCTTTTTCCCCTCGAATTCAACTACGGGCAGTCCCAGTTGTTGCTTCCATCTCTTTTGTTTCGGCATTTAAACGCTGCACTACGGAGACCATAAGAATCGCCGCCGTTGCTAAGCAGTTTGCCCTCTAGAGATATCCCATCGAAATATCCTCCATAAATCATAAATGAGCAAAAGCGCTGGACTCTCTTTGCATATCCGCCTTTTGTTTGTTCTTCACAACAGTTGCAGCACGTGTCCGATGCAAAAAAATGCCTAAAAAAGGAAGGACAACCTTCGTTCCAAAGGAGGACGTATTTTTGTGTCGCCGTTTCTCGAACGTTTTTTGAATCCCACTTCCAGGACGTTTTACTCTTCCCGTTTGAATACGGGAGTGCTTTTCCTCGCCTCCAACTTATTTCGTTTCCCGTGCATTCAGATGAGCGCAGGTGTCGTCTTTGTTTGGAAAAAGACGCCTTCCGCACCACTTTTTCGCTCCTTTGTCTCCAAAGATGCACTCGGCGAATCTATTATTTTGGGCTGTTTCGCGCTTTTGCAGATAACATTGAGCACATAAAGTTGGAATATAGAGACACAGGAGATGGAAATAAATCGGGGAAATTATTTTAGCGGGAAACGCGACTATAAGAGAATTCCTTTGCACTTCATTTAAAAATGACTTCCGCAGTATAATAGTATTGTCGAGAGGGAAACAAAAAAGCATAAAACGAATACTACGGAATACATTTAGATTGGCATGAGCGACTATTTTTGTTGGCATTTTTATTGGATGTTAATGGCTGTTTTCGTTTAAGCCACAACGAATGAGATTTGTGGGTTTACTTACGTATACATTACATTTTTAAAATTAGGCAAGGTACGTGATTTTTGTGCTATTTTGGATTGTTCCAAAAGAGCAAAAATGAAGTTTGTCTATGAAATAGAAAATAAATACACGTTAACCGATAATGGAATGCGGTCTTTGCTTGAATTAAGTTGAATCACATCCACGGAGTTTCTATTCCGAATTTATTTATACATTAAAAATCAAAATTACTTAAAATTGGTCAATTGACGTAAAAAGGTAAAATTGGTCATAGAAATTCATAAAAAATTATCACATTTGAAATCACTTCGATATTGATACAGATAGATCCCTATCGGTTTGAAATCTTTCGATAGCTCTGCATTTGTGATAATATTCCGAGCTCTCCATTGATGCCTATGTTTTCCTCTAGCCTTAGTTTCCGATGTAATAATTATTGGTTTTTCGATTACTTATCTTCCATACTTGACAAAACTAGATTTTCAAATCATTCTGTATAACCTTACATAATCTTATGATTTAACATACTTAGTGAAATGAATTCGTAGATATATTATGAGCTAGTAAGTACACATATTACACATTATATACAGCATAATGTATTCCTAATGTCCAATATTGGAAATGAAAATGATGATGACTTAGCCAAAACCACTTCACCAAAGTTGAAATGTCTGTGTATAGGAAATGGAGAGGTGTGAATGTACGAGGCGTAACGGAAGCTGGACCTTAGGGTGTTTCTTAGTGGACCTCATCTGTGGGATGAGAAGGGTTCATATGATATGGAGTATAAGCAGAATTCGGAACCTCAATGGAGATCGAACCAAATTTTCTTCCTTCCGCTTCTCCTTATCATTTTAATCTTCAAGTAGGTCATATCGGTTCTGAAATTTTAAAGGTCTTCCTCTTTAACGAATTAAACCAACCATCATCGTTTCTTATAGTTGCGTTTAAATGGGGAGAATAGAAAATCTCTTCTTCCGTAGAGAGACGTATTTATCAATGAAATATATTTTACTTTTTAATTAATCATTAGGATTTTTATGTTATGTACAAATATTTAAATATGATGCATTATATGTATGTTGATACTCAGGCATGGGAAATTTGGCATGTTAAAAATTCCCCACTAGGTCAAATTATTATGAAATTATGTAAAAATATTTTTGTAGTGTTACAAGTACTAATGTTATCAGAGATAAAAATACAACCGCCGTCTTTCAACACGCGGTCAACTTTCCGTCAAAAATCTTTCCCTTGCGTCCAAGGTATATCATCGAACTTTCATTCATTCATCTTGGTCCAAATATAGAATCAGAGTAACTTTTGAGATCTAGTCGCCACTTTCCCACTATTTCTTACGCTAGAGGAGAAAATAAATCTCGGCCGAGGAGTTTCCCTTTTTTTATTTCTCGGACAAAATTAAATTATGTCCCTCCTTCGGTGGGGAATAAGTTTCCGAAACTAAATTCCTCGAGTTGCAAGTGGTATTGGAGGGAATTCTTGGGAAAGGGAGAAGAAAGGTAAAAGAAGATTCGTTGGAGGAAAGTGGGGAGCGAGAGCGAGTGAAAGTTTTGGGCTGTTATGTTAAGAGATTAAAACGTCTAAATGAGGTAAGAACTGAACGAAACCACCGTGAGATATTTTTATAACGAATTGGATATGTTTATTGTAGCGGGATTGGTTTTGGTTTTAAAATGGATGAATAGATACGACAATATAAACGGAAAATAACAATATACATACAAGTTCGCTGAAACGGCAATTGGTATCTGATCTAAATTCACGACATTGAATCGTGAGTAATCATTTTTTCATTCACTACAGAAGAGGTTATACTCGAAAATTTGAGTTAAAGGTGATGTTAGCAAAAAATATATGCCTATAAATATTATACCTATTTAAACACGAATTCTGCATCAAAAACGGCGACCTAGCAGAATTGAAATTTTTAGAAAATTATTCATATAAAGACATAATTGAAGTAAATAAAAAAGTGTTTGGTTTGTTTGGAAGTCAAAAATATTCATTTAAATTTCAGGTTAATTTGAATTCATTTTCAGAAGAATGTAAAAGTAGGTGCAATAACTTGGGAAACAACAACAACTTATACAAAAAGTTGTATTTTTACAAGAAACGGAAATAATGTCGACAGAGGAAACAATTTCCAGGTAAACGACAGAGGAAGAAGAAAAAGGGAATTTCAAAGGAGTGGAAGGAAACTGCTTCCAGAAGCGTGTTTCGTGGGGGAGCTTTTGGCGTTGCAAATAAGAATAGTTTGCGAAACTTTTGCGGATTCACAAAAGGAAAAACGGTGGTGATTGAAGCGTGGGAGGATAGAGAAAGTGAAAACGAGGCCATTGCACGCGTATTTATTCATTCATTCGAACGCTTCCCCATCCATCAAAGCACCCATACACAAGCGGAATCGCATTAATGTGATAGATGTAGCAATCGTGAATTCGATATCAGCCAAAATTGGCACTTTAAACGTTTTCAGGATAAATGATTCGATATATCCAAAGCGTGAGAGAAAATGTAGGCATACAAATACAGGTATTCTTGAGAGGAAAACTAATATCGCTTATATTATACATTCTTTCATTCAAATGTAGCAAAAAGATGATTATAATAGTACGCTGAAGATAAATTTGAAAGTAATATACTTCAGTCGCTTGGATATTCAGACCAACAATTAAATCGTATTAACGATTAACAGCTTCATATATCCTTGGGACGTAGTACAGCGTTGAAAAAATATCATTCACTTTGACGAAGATATGAATTACATTTTTAGAAAAATGTTCAATCTTCACAAAAGAGGAAAATATTGAAAGACTATTTTATGTCTTATTTCAAATAAAAATACAGTTGGTTTCTAAATATGAAATTGTGAATATTCACCAAATATTTCTTACCAATATTCAAAGTCTTATAAAATGAAGTAGATGTAGAAGTAAAATTTGATGCTTAATATATGGCTCCGTGACTAATGAATAGAAAATGGATAGATTTTATAGATGAATTAAAACTAAAAGAAAATAAATAATCGCGAATACTATGTAGATAAGATGTAAATAGCTTTAAGATATATAAAGAAACTATATAAATATAGAAAGTTCTACTAAAAGCATATTTAAATATAAGGATATTGAAAGAAGGTTTTGTAACTCCGAATTAAAGAGTTGGATTGTACAAAAATGGAAAAGGGGAAGGATATATAAAGTATCGAAATATCCGATTTCCGATGAGTTAACTTCTCCTTTTCCGCACATCGAATACCGATTTACAATAAAAGAATTTTTATGGGATGAATAAGTACATTTCTGGATAATTTAGAAGGAATCAATACGAAAAAAAATTCAGACCTCTCGGAAATTGAGATAGCAAAATATGATCAATAGAGGAACATTTCTTCGGAATAAATTGGAGAGGTAGACTCCCGGTAAATAAATGTTTACCTGGAGGAAGCCGGGAATGAAGGAAAATAGAGTTGGTCGAGCAAATAATTCTTGAGGAAATTCCGCTCAATATCGATGCCGAATAAACCTCCAGCGCTAAAAAGCTTTTATTTCGACCTTTTATTTTTCCTGCAGTGCCTCTTATATTATCTTGGCAATGATACCGATTCGCTATTTCTGGAGCCGTATATTATGGAAGAGTAGCATCGGCAAAAAAGATATTTATGGTGGACGTTTAGTTCCGTCGCTTATCTTCCGTTAACTACGACTCGCGCACAAAGGATTCAGGTATTATCCGTTCAAAGCCATTCTAATAATCCCATAGCGGAATATGTGTTTTAATTACCGCTGGCAGCGTTTCAAGTTTTATATCTCCACCGACAGATGGATTCCGAGGTGAAGGGAGGAATCTGATTGGTGAACAAACGCGAAGGGAATCGTTGATAAACATGGGAAAAGCTAGAATTATAGAGTCTCAGGAGGGAAATGGGGAAGAAGAGCGATGTTTTTCATCATAAATCAAGATATTGCTTCGGAGGGAAGAGTGAGCTTTAAACCTGCGATATTTAATTATAGCTTTTCGGAATGCGGTAAAAGATGGAAGTAACTGACTGTTTTAAAGGAATATTCAGAGCTATTATACACTAATATGGCTCATCTTCGGTGGATAAAGTAAATTTACAGGAGAAAATAACTAAGTGACACATAGATATAACTCATATTTACAAGGGCCTTTTATACGTTTTTTAAAGAATGTGTTTGGATAACTTTTAGATATTCGGCCTTGGCTATCTAAATTATGATTCCAAGAAAACAATCATATTTATATGGAAAATAAGTTTAGAGGAAAATATAAGCATGGATGAAAATAATTATGAATTCATAATTTGGTACTCAGAATTAGACTTAAACAGTGTAAAAGAAATGGAAAATTATATAAGATGGATTCCATATTAGAAATAAACGCAAGAGAAATTTGGGTATTAATGTAGTCACTACAGATTCAAAGGCGCTTTCATATTAAGTATCTTTTATAGCTAGATGCGTTACAATGAATGGTGAATTTTTAGATCCATTTAATAATTATTCATAATTTAATAACTTATCGAATTTTGTCACATGTATATCTAAAATCGAAACTTCAATCATTATCCTAATGGTGAAGCTCTCTTATTCATTCTAGTCCGAAGAGAAAATCTTCCACCTTTCCGTTGCTATGTCAACGAACTGCTAACACGAGTCCCCTCTCCCAGTTCCGAAGTATTTCAAGAGGCCCACAAATGAGCACTATCAATCCACTAGAAACGACACTTGAATGGCCAGAGAATGCGATTCTTCTGAGAAATATCGCGCACTACATACACCCTAACTTCTTCCTAAAGAACTTTCAGCACGTTCGGTATGAGCCTCCATCGGAAGCTTTCATCGTCGAAGGGTCGAAAACCCACTTCGCAACCTTATTGATTCATAGTTTTGGGAGAACTTGTAAGAGGAGTTTCGGGGGATTACGCGGAATGGGCGAGACGGCGATTATCGGTGAAAGCAGAAGAGGAGAAGAGCGACGAAATCATCTGCTTTTGTTTCCACCTTTTAAAAGGTTGCTCCACTGAAATGTTTGAATGGATGGTAAATATACATCAGCCACAATGAAGTTTAAATCATGCTCATGTTTTGCATGCACAAAATTCTGTGGGAGGCTTATATCAGCAAACTCATTTGGAAATATCTGTGTATCAGTAAAATTGTAATATAAAATAGGGTAAGGGAAGGGTAAGTTTTTACTTTGCACATTTTTTTCTAGTTCTGTAATATAAAATTTTGGAGTATTTCAAAACTTAATTCATGATCCTAGAAGGCGGAAAAGAATGGTCGAATTCTATTAGAAGTACTAAATACAAATAAATAAAATTATTTGAAAAAACTCTTTAGTATTTAATTACTATAATATGTAGTGAGTATATCTATTTCTAAAAGCTACCTTAATGTTTGATATCATTTAAAGTATACATCTTTCAAAGAATCCGATGTAATACATGAACTAAATCTCATTTAATAATTTAACGAATGGTAAAATGAATACATATTAGGTTTTGCTTTTATAAAATATATAAATTAATAAGAAAGTATAAAATTAAAGGTATTCTCTACATTCAATTTTAAGCGCACAATATAAATATTTGAAACTGAATTTTCGGAGATAGATTGTAGCCGAGGGTAATAAATATGAAGTATTAGAAAAAAACTAGCC
The DNA here is from genome assembly GCA_020796165.1 of Pantala flavescens. NCBI lineage: Eukaryota > Metazoa > Arthropoda > Insecta > Odonata > Libellulidae > Pantala > Pantala flavescens. The sequence continues at coordinate 55,382,500 of CM036880.1, forward strand.
CTATTAATGAGAATCATCATGCAAACATATTCCTCATATCGACAACATTCACCAAATTTATGGTCGATGGTGTGAGTGCTGCAGAGACATCTCTATTAGACATAAGAGATCTGAAATAAATATGTGAAGGAGAAAAGGAGGATTCTGAGCACAGATGAAGTGGAATACAAAAGAAGGAAGAATTGAGGAAAAGATTTACAATTCCCGAAGGAGAGGGTTGAAATCAGGAGATGGAGTTATTTTTGGAGTGATTTGGTGCAATAGGTGATAGAGAAATTCTACGGTGGACGCTCAAAGTGGTTGAGGGAGGCTCAAATTGAAGGAGAAAGGAAGAATGAAAGGCTTTAGCATTTGAGAGGAAAATGGGAGTATCACTCGACAGATGTTTCAATTGCCTTGGACTTTAATAATATTCTGGGGATTGCCTATCATTAGTAAAAAGAGAAAACTAGAATATGTTTCTATAATTAAGATGACGTAAATATAAAGACAATTGATAACGATTATTAATAGATTTTGATTAATTATTTGAGAAAAATGGTACAAATTATAATACTTTCTACATATTACACACTTTATTTATTACGCGAAATTTTCAACTTTCATTAATTTAGATAGGGATAGATAATTTTTAATACATAAATTAGAATATAAGAAAAAATTAAAGAATATTTTCGATGGTTATTTTAAAGTTCTCATTCGAAAATTAAAGGGTAAAATTATTGTATAAAATGAAGGGAAAAGAAAATTACTAAGAAATTAATATTCATTAGGTGAAACGGAGATTAATTCACAATCGTTATAAGAGGTTTCTATGGAAAAGGGCTTTCGTCGAGCGCAATCAAGAGTAAATAAAAGATTACTTAGCATTGAAATACGATCTTAGCTAAATTTTCAGGGACCCTATTGCAGCTCCTGGATTTCGCTGCACTCGCAAAAAGTCCTACTTACAAATGAGTTCAATTCAGTATGTCTTCCACGAACGAGAGCTTGAAAATCGTCTTCATCGTCTATTGAAACTAAGCGAGGGTTATTCACGGAGGGAAAAAAGCCGTTTTCGTACATTACCTGCAATTCGCAGAGCAAGAATATTCGTCATTTATGTCTCTGGTCATTAAAGATGGAATAAATTTGACACATAAAGACTTATTCAAAGCACAGAGTTAGAAATAAATGTTTTCGTTCCATCAGTCATTTTAATTCTACATTTTAAATTGCACATTCTCAAGAAATGGGGTCAATTATTTAAAGCCCATAAAAGCATTCCGTTGAAAGATGTATATTCGATGGATGATGTTTACATTTGCTATAATGCAATATTTGTGTTTCACCAATTAAATAAAAGCTATCAAGCTTAGGAAATGTTAACATTTCAAGAAGATTATCATTCAAGTAGATGCATTAATTCAAACGCTCATTTTTAATTTAATTGTCGAATCAATTCAGTATAATAATGTAATAAATTATTCATAATGTCAAGTTTAAATATTTAAATGAATCGATAAAATATCTATAAAGTAATAAGTTATAATAACTTTGATAAAATAATAGTGCCTTTGAGTATAACATAAAACTGTAAATTTTGGGTACTTGAAGTTATTTATAAATTAGTTTCAAAAGATGATCGATCAGATAAAATACAAACTAAAACTCTTCTGTTAGATTGATTTCTCTAACCCTTTACGGAATACAAGAATAGTTTTTAAAATATTAAATGTATCATATATTATTTATTTATTATAATATTTATTTATATTTATATATATTATTTTTAAAATATTAAATATAAAAGCTCTGTTCTACAGAATATAGCTTACTTCCTGTAAATCAGCAACCTGCAAAACACTACAATGCTGCTTTGCCTATGCTACAGGCGTTCCAAAATTCATTATGTGTTCAGTAATCATATCATGTCAATATTTGCATAAATGGGGTTGTTCTTAAAAAAATACTACATCTTACTCATACAGATATTTTTGTGAAAGCTTTGCAACTTTATACTATATACTTTGCAGCGAAATTTGATGCGAGGTATAATACATTGCCCATCTGAAACTTTACTCCCCATCTTCATGTCCAAATCCAAATTTGCTCTAAGTGGATGAGGTAAATTTTAAGGAAAGAAAAACTATGATGAAGAACACTTTTGAAGTACTGTGGAGCTTTCATCTGGAAAGTCATTATGAAAGTGGACAAATAAGGTTTAACATAGGCATCCAATGAAAACATTTTTATAATTTAATCGTAAGTAACGAAGAATAAAATGCAAAGAAAAAAGTAATTGGAATCTAATATTCCATTCGAGCATTGTTACTCACTCTAAATGATTGGATCACCTATACTCGAACTCACATAACATGTGTGGAGTATTTGATAACAGACAGAGTATCACATACGTATTGCACTTCTTCGACGTTATCAACCAGAGAGAGGGAGTAATGTATTCCCGAAAGCCTAATCCCCAGAGCCAGTTGAACGGGACCCAAGGTTTCAATTCCATAACCAATGGAAGCATCGCTTTGGAATAAGTCCCCGGAAACACATCACGCGTGTATAACAGTCCATTCCTTTGATGTTCCGTCGGCCAGCGTGCGTCCAAAGGCACTGCGGGAGACGTCGTCAAAGTAGATGGAATTCGATATGTTTTCTCGAGGAACGTCAAGGGAAAGTGTGAAGGAAAGATTTGCAATTCTGTGCGAGTCAGTTGGAACATTTGGAAACAGAGTAAAGTACATGACCTGTATGGATCGAACGATGGCAACCATTTACTCCTAGAGCCTGTCGATTAAGAAAGTTCATTCCCCCATTTCCATGTTTCGAACTCAAATACAAATGTCCGAAGAGTAAATGGAATATGAGCTTAAGATTTCTTTTTTTAGAGAAAATCTTTCTCTTCTCGATTTTTTTTGTTTTTAAGAAAATGTAAGTTTTAAACATACATTTCAGAATATGCATTCATTTTGTATCATAATTGTGCAAAAGAATATTCAAGCGTACTTTTTGCGTCAAAATTAATGCAGGAATAACTTCATATTTTTATATACGTCATCCTCCCTTAAATAATCGAAATATCTTTAACATTGAATCATAGGGCAAGGATTTACAATAATTATGAATACGTTATTGGAAAGAAAAATTGATGGTACCGTGACACAATAGATAAATTTAAAAATGTTAAATTAAAAACAAATGATGCATTTGGAAAATTTATTTGCAATGTTAAATTTAAAGGTATAATCGTTAACTATAATTATAAATATATATGTATTGATTTTTTGGATAATCACGATAAAATTAGAATACATTAAATACTGAATTAATATAAATTCCATACTTTTGATTCTTTAGGAGTTAAACTACACAAACAGATTTTCTTTTACATTTAAATACTTTCATTTTCCATTACTTCTGTATGAAATGTTTTATTCGCACTCCTTTCAACTATTTTAAGCATCAATGCCATTCCCTTCCTCTGAAATCCAGTTTACCCCAATTCCTTTATCTTCACAATCCGCCCACATCTCCAAGTACATCCTCACCTTTGACCTTTTTAGTCTATCCCATCCGATTTCACAGAATTCTTTGAAATAAACTCTATAAACGATCAGACTTATCTTTCTTATCACTCCCTATTATTCTGCCATTCTGCTCTCTGCATAAATCCTCTACAAAATCATTTTCTTTCGCACTCACTTATTGGACCGAAGAATCCTTTCCCTTTCCTATCATTCTATTCTCAAAATAGAAAATAGAAGATCCATTGATAATCCATTTCAATAGTGATTTTGAGGGATTTACAGATTTATATTTTCATATAAAGAAATTTATTCAAACAGTTATCACGATAAATTAACATTATTCACTTAGCATAACCAATTTTGTTATTCAGGGATTATATATTTTAAAGAGATTGTGTTTCAAAATTTCCTAGGAAATACAGATGTTTAATGTATAAAAATTCATTTACTCTATAAAATCCGTGTTCTTTCTGTTTTATGACTTTACTACTTCTAACCTCAGTGAGTAAGTACTAGTTATAAAGGACAAACTTACTTTCTTTTGAAAATAGAGGCGATTGAAATGAGAGTATTTTTATATTCAGATTTCCTGTGGCAGTAGCGAAATATATTTAGGTGCTAAACTTATTTACTAGTTATTTTCTTCATTAATACTCTTTTAGAGAATAACTTAAACATTCATTCATATTAAATGCGTAATAAGTGATTCCTATCCCGTGTATATAAGTAAATATTTTTTATAATTGAAATTTATTAAGTTTGTACTTAATTATCTTTAATAAAATTGTATATTAAAGTATTCGTAGTCTATATTTAAGTGTTATATATTTAAAATATATTTTTGTATCCATCAAAAAGCGCATTCAATTGATTTACGAAAACAATTCTATCCTGATTCAGTCCACCAATAATCTATTAATATTAAATATTAATCTTCTCCAGTATTAGTTAAATTTGATAAATTAGGAATTATTATTATTTATTTATTTGAGCTAAAATCGATTAAATTATTATGAAACGGACATATTTCTCATTTGAATAAAATTTTAAATAAAGATTCTGATAAAACGTATCAGCAGCAGCTTTTATAAATGAAATATAAAAACATTACACATTCAAAATTATCAATGGTCAGCGTAAAGATATTTATCACAAAAAGCAGGAAGAAAAACAACTTTAAAACCATACATAAGAAATAAAAGGAAATTGATTGAAGACACTCTGGAAACAAAGGTATACAACTAGTATCGTTGAACAATATAAAAAATAACGTAAAATGACCCATTCTATAATTATTTAATGTATGCGATTTAATCAGCAGTAATGATAGTAACCTACATCTAGGGAGAAGTACAATGAAAGACTATTTTGTGAGAAAATAATGTGTGCTTAAAACTCTATAGCGTCGGAGAAATCTCCGAACGCTACGTTGAGAGGACGTCTTCTGGCACAACGAGTAGAAAAGGAGAATAGAAGAGTACAAAAAAGAGTAAGAATCCGCAGTAAGGAGAGGTGGTGTTTAGGGGAAGAGGTGGTGTACGGAATGCGAATGAGGACTTGTAAGCTGGTTCCTGTGGAGTGGCGTTTAGGAGATTGTGGACGGAAATTAGGCAGTGCGAGAGAAGGAAGTGAAGGGGAGATGTAAAACAAAAGAGAGTGGGAGAGCGAAGCAGGATAGATATGAAAGGGAGGAATGAAGGGAGATGAGAAAGGACGAATAGAGAGAAAGACTGTGGTCGAAAGAAAATGAGGATAAAAAGGGAAAAAGTAGCTGACTGTGGACGAACCAATGAGATCGCAAAAAAAGGATGAGAAAGAAAGAAAAAGAAAAATGGACAAAAGAGACGGGATAATGGAGGCGAGGAAGGCTAAAAATTAACGAAGAAGGTGATGAGGCAGCTAATGTATGACAAATATAAAAAGAAACACATGGCGCGAGAACAATAAAGTAAAAAATATGGCAGAATATAAGAGAAGTTAATTGATTGAGATTCTTGCGCTGGGAATAAAGCATGGCATGAGTAAGGGTAAAACATTTAAATGTTAGAAGATTAAAATATCAAGATAAAGAATGCATGCATTGTACATTACTATTCCGTTGGTACAGCTATAGCTTGGTATAGGGGCAACCATTCGTAATTAAATAATATCTCAGAATTTTTAACATGGTGAAATGCTACAGGAAGCAGATTATAAATCCTGTCAGGAGACGGGATTATAAATGTAAAAACGTTGGGAACTAAATTTTATCTGAGTAATAATTTAGATAGCATTATGATACAATAGTGAATTATTTAAGTAATTATAAAATGAGTAATAATAAAATGAGTGTCCACAATTTCTTCAAAGAGAGACTTACTACGAAAAGTAACGCAGAAAAGATACGTTAAAATCTGAGAATTCAAATAAAGTAATTTAATTAATAGTGATATAATTATATACTACCAAAAAGAAATTAATATAAAATTTATTTGTCAGTTTATCTGAAAATCGATGGCGTATGTCAAATTTATCATTTTGAGTGTAGTTATACTAGTGTCAGTTATGTTAATTATTCAGGTATATTCTTTCCATGGCAACTTTGGGCGAATCGAGGATTTAAAGGCAGACTATGAGAGCATAAGGAGATGGAACTGAGGGATGGTGGGGTGAGTAAAAGCTACGGACGGCTTTAGTTCGGAACTGGAAAGAGGCACTAGATGGGTTTGATTGGGAGTAGCGCGGTGTGGGTGAGTGGTTCCAGTATCTCATACACCCACGCAGTCAAATCCTGACATCCAGCGGAAGTAGCAGTCAGAGCGGCAAACGATACGAGAGGGTTCCTGAAAGCATCTTCTCATGGCCGCGTCTCCCAAACCCACACGTAGTATTCTAGAAGCGGTGTTAACAGCCCTCCCTGTCTTCTGCCACCCACTTTATCATACGCACACCTTGCATCGACCAATTTGGTAACTTTAGCGCCGCGAATTTATGCCTCCATTTGAACACAAACGGGACTCCCCTCTTTCGAATTGGGATGGAGATGATCTGGCGTCCGATGTACGCGATTCTGTGAAGGGCTCAGTCCATACACTAATTGGCGATCAATTTAAGCAGTGGCTTGGAGTTTACTCTCAAGGCGAGAAGGCGGATAAATAAGTGCACTAAGAAACAATGGTAGATATGCGATAATAGTGTGAATGAGTGGAATACAAGGAATAGACTTGTTATGCTTTTTATGTAATTAGGTTTAACAGGTACCAGAATAATTAAATATTGAATTAACTTGATGGATCAAATGTTTAACTCCGTTATTTATATGACCGATAAAAAGTACGAAAGACTAAATATAAATTAATGAAGAGAAAATTTACACAATAGTAATCCTCCTTGTTTAAATTTTATTTAGCTGTCAACATTTAAACTTATATTTATTCGTTGAGAAATGTAAACAATGAAATGTTCAGAAACGCGATTCATTTTAAATTCTCCAAGATTTTCAATGGTAGATTCATATACAAAAATATAGCTAATTTGAAGTTAAAAAACGTTGCAACCTATTCGAAGAATGATATGCTTTAAAGCGTGCGCGGTGAAAATTAAAGAAAATGAACACGGTTTCTCATGAATATGAAAGTAATAAAGTATGTTTTAGTTAATGATATTTTTCAGTTAAGAAACAGTTCACCCACCATACCTTTGATATCGTTCTGTTTGCAGGCAGTATTCCGTATGAATAATAGATATCTAATCAATAACCAAAAATTCAGTAATATATTCTTTAATATTATAATTATATTTATATTTATATATAATAATATATTTATTAATATAAAAAATTTCACTCATTCAAAAGGAATTTACGAAAAAGCTTCCAAAATAATGTAAATCTCCCTTTATTTTTCTAAGATGCCGATTTCTTTAAAAATTATTTCCATGACTGAAAATGAGCTCATCAAGTGCTATATAAGTAAAAACCAAATAAAATTCTAGTTAATTTTAAGGTCTTTCAGTAAACTTTAATTGAGGTGAAAGGCATATAACTCAAAATCATAAATAAATATTCTCAATTTCGATCAAAAAATTAATAATTGTAAATGAAAACTCACACATTCGTTCATTTATGCACTGATTTCATTAAGTAACTTGATCACTAAGACCATATGATATAATTAGTGACCCCTTGCAGTAAAATTATAATTTTGTCCAGTTATATAACAAGATAGGAGTGAATTTAGGTCTTAGGACACTAATTCAGTAGTGAGTCCTATCAAAGGCGCATTCTAGGATTCGAGGATGAATATTTTTATTTTAATAACAATATCAAGCAGTATTTTTGAATAAAATTACTCATTTTGGTGAGCCATGAAGTTCCATAGAGAATCATAAATAATTTTAATTTTTATATTCGGTATTATTATTTAAAGTTTTTAAAATTTACATATTTCATCTTAATTTAAAAAAATACATATTCACTTATAATTAAAGCCGAATCAGAGCCTTTTAAGGCTGCAAAAATTGAAAACTCGTTTATAGGGGAAAATTCATGTTTGTGTGAGTGCATTCTTAGCTTTCAGGAATTAAGCTTTAAAGGAAATAGACATTTGTTTAAGTGCAATCCGTCTTCGAAAAGAAAAGAATTATTTCCTAACTTAATAGTTCTCTAAAGGCACTCTTAGAGAATATTCAGACGCAGCATACAACGTTGAAGTTAAACGAATAGCAAACTTTTAGATTAATGTAGAGTAGAACTCACACTAAAGAGATGTCTAATTTCATGTTATTGATACTACTACCACTTAAACTGCGAAATTTTACTAACTAGGTTTCATTAACGAATGGGGTTATAATTTCAAGAAGTTGTGAAGATAAATTGCTCATAACTAAGAATTCTTCTTCTCCTAATTAAACGAGCAAAAACTTTATGCGTCTATATTGCGATAATAATTATGGAGATATTTTAAGGAAGTAAAAATTAGGATGTTTAGCTTTACTTAGATAATATATATTTAGCTTTAAAATAAGTATCTGGCTGTAATCAAACTAGAAATTCTGTTATTTTAAAAAAGGAATTATCACTAAATTAAGTTAAGATACGATTGAATTCAACTCGTGACAAGATAACTGAACCATTACTTTCTTGCTCACTAGTTCGCAATATTTCGAAAGTAAATATATGAATAAATATAAGTATACAATATAATCGAGGCTTATTAACAACAAGGATTTTTACTTAAAAGAAACAAATACTTTGACATATATAATTACTTATTATCATCCCCTACCAACTATATCCATTTAAGATTCAGTCGCATCATTTATATATCCCCAATTCTTATTTCACGGTAACTCAAGGTTGTGTTTGTATATATATGTAATAGAGAAATAAGATAAACCTTATTTGATTTCTTCTCTTTGCGCATTGTTGATAAAACAATGATAAAAATACATGAAGTCTATACTTTGGAAAATTGAAAGACGATTGGTCCACTAGTTGGAAGGGCCGTAATAAAAGATAGGCCATATAGGAAATTAAGTTGGCACATAAATACTAAGGTAACGACTCGTAAAGAAAGACATTAGAAGAAGAGCAATAAAGGTATGGGAAATAAGATGTCTGGATATAACCTGAGTATAGAGATTGGATGTTTTGAGATTGATATACCCGTTAAGATGCCATAAAACCAACAGCATCTTAGTCATCTATCCTCACTAAGATGTCTTATTCATCGTTTCCAGTATCTAAAAATCGATATTTTGAATCCACAACTTCCAGCCACGAGAAGACATTGTGCAGTATGTATGTATGTATAAATTATCAGAAAATTAAAATTACTTATTATGAATATATTATAATTTTATGTTATGGCAAATAATTTCTTTTTACGTTAAATATTTACCCAAACCTTGACCATGTCTTCGAGATTAAAAACAGAACTTTCAACTGCGGAATTTCTCTTCAGAAGGTTTATTTAATATCTGAGTTATTAAAGATTCAATTAATCAGATTTAAATACAAAAAATAATACTTGTAATGAATTGTGAGGAATAATATTAATAGTACTTCTAAACGACCCCTAACTCGTGATAACTTCTCTTTCTCCTTAAATACTCATTATACTTCATCTGCTGTTTCAACTGATTCATCTGACGGAAGTGCTTCTGAAATCTCTTCTGATTAGTTTGCATTACTTATGATTAAGCCTTCCAACCTTTTTTACACTGAGTAAATTCTTTTCCAAATTTCTCAGGAGAGCTTTAATTCTTCATCAAGTTTCTTCCTCATTATTTCTTTATGAAACGGGTGACACGAGGAGTAAGAAGTCAGAACAAGAAAATTTCATCTTACAAAGAGAGTAAAAATTTCTAGCTAACGTTCTCCTGCTAGTGAAGATACATATATTTCGGTTTTTAATATTCAGAAATATTTCTTCATTATGGATAATAAGAGTAAGAACTTCTTGAGTCAAGCCTTCGCAATTTTGCTCAGAAAAATTCAATTCTTCTATTCAAAAGATGCGTTGACAAGAGAACAGAATTTAAATAGGATGCATCGAAATAAGTATAATATAATATATATGACAATCCTGAATTCATAAAATATTAATAAAGCAGTTATTAACAGAGATTAAAATTATAGGAAAAATATGACATCCTTTACCAGAAGATAGCCCTCGGTAATAGCCTTAAGACTTAACTGCTATAGGACCAAAATATTTACTCTAAGAGCCAACCCTAGTTCTGCAAAACTAAAATGAAAGTGGCGTTCACATACATTTAAAGCATTTGAATGCACTCAAAACATTTATTATTGGCCCGAAAAACTACCTATTTTGCCTCATATAGTTTTATTAGTATCTTCCAACCGTAGCCAATGTTTCTCTAGCATTATGGGCGATCTTCTGAATCATTTATGATACAATAAAAAACCGAAAGTTGCTTTCATATCTCGTGACTATTAACTGATGAAACTAAGGTAAACCTATGTAACAGTAGCTCATTTTAATACGTATTTCATTCTCTAGTTTGTGTGTTTTCTATCTTTTCAAATATTTTAACTTTGATCCTAAACAATAAGCTAAATTTGAGATAGTTAACCTAATAACTATGAAGATATTGTAAGTAAGATATTCATAATAAATCGAATATGTATTTTTCTCTACGAAATTCTTATTGTCAAAAATAAATTAAGAGATATAAATTAATAAAGCTATGTTTTTAAAGTTACTTTTGGATATTTAACATAAGTTTCCCAAAAAATTTAAAAAAATTCTCAATTAATGAATATTTCAAAAATCAAGACGAAAATTTTAAAATAATTGGAAGACATTATGATAGCGATAAAAATAAACTATTCCTTAATTAGCAATAGATTAGTAATATTAAAATTCAGTCGTCGATACGGATATGATAAAATATTATAAAGTATTTAAGTTGATGTTTGCAGTAGCGCATGCATCTTTGAAGATCGTTACCTTTCATGGAGGAATGTGAACTTTTCTATGCTCACACATTTTCCCTTTATTAATATCCGCATCGCTTTAAGCGTTCAAATAAATTAACTTATCTCCCTTGAAGTCTAAGGTTCGTCTACAGGAAAATACGGCGCTCGCGAACGAATTTTCGCTCCTTGATCTTCGCCAACCTTTCATCCTCTGAACAAAAATACCTTCCGCCGAAAACTACGGAGCTCCCTTAAGGAGTTGAGAGGAGCCTACAGTTGGTAAAGACGGGGTGAGAAGACTTTGATGTGACTGAGGAATTCGGTAACAGAATTCTGTAGTACAGAGTCACTTACAAACGATTTATAAATCTTTCGCGACTATGGAATCCGTCTCCTATACTTTTTCTCTAAAGGCACAAACGAGTGTTGATTCAATAAAATGAGTTGAGATAGTTTAACAATAAGGAAATTTAAAAATTTATTATCTATATAAAAGTTTAAATCCATAAATTCAAAGATATCTCTCATTCTTTATAGAATTGTTTTAACCAATTAACCAATTTCAGAATTTGGAATATATATATATATATATATATATATATATATATATATATATATATATATGCATATACGTATGTGTTTATTATATTATGTATACATTTACTCAATGTTTTACTATCGCTGAACGTATTTACAGTGCAAATGATTTAGAGCATTAGATAGATGCGTAAAATACTAAATATCATATTCCGTCCTTAAATAATTTTAATGACCGACTCTCAACCACATATTTTATATAAAAGAAAAAAATAATCAAGATTTACGAATAACATCCAATCAAAATCACAATAATGTAACATTGGACATCGGGGTCCAAATTGCTTACGACTCAAAGGAATGGAAACATCAGGACTTGGAATATGGAACATGGATACGGATGTAAATAAGAGTGAAAAGGTGAGGGATTAATAATTGAGGTGAGGCCGTAATTAGCTGAGGTGCTCCGAGGTCATTTGGCTCGTAGAAATAATGAGGTGGACAGAAGAAAGAGAGCCGCCAGGGGGAGGAACGCTAATACAGCACACGAGGTGAAAGGCACCTATTATACGCAGAGGCAAAAGATATATACTTCATTTAGTATAATATATAAGTTTCAGAGATATTCGACTGCATGTAAGAAAATAATTATATTTAAGAATAGGTAATTCTATCATAGATTAAAATGTAACTTCAAAGTAGCATCACCAATTGATCATTTTTTGAAGAGATAATTTAACTTGAATTTTATTCGTCTCTGCCAACAATTGCGAGAGGGGACGCTATTTCGTCACAAATTCCGTTTGTTATTTTCTTATGGAAATAAAAGGGATAGGGGATATTTCTCCCTGAGTGGAGATGAAATGAGATCTGAAATAAGATTGGGTAAATTTAATTTGAGAGGAAAGAGTTGGAAGGGAAAGTAAATAAAAAACTCGCATCCCTCCTTAATGGGTGCTCCCTTATGATTGGAAAGACCTCTTAGCGGTCTAAGGTAAGGGAAAAAGCTGTCACTAATGCTGAGGGTGAAATGAAAGGGAAAACAGGAATAGTTCAGAACCTTTCATGTGTTCTAATGAACGCTTTTCATAATATATGAGAGACACTTGTACTTCAAGTGTTTCCCATTCAGATAATAAGTAGATAATAAGTCCATCGCTCGAAATTGTGCTTTGAAGTTCAAGTATTTTAAACACGTGAATGAGTATCCTCTAATTTATATTTGGTACATGCAAAGACGGATGATTGAATGGGGAATAAAGCTAAAGAGCTTTTTTAACATGCTTCTAGAGTAACGAGAAATTCAAAATTTCCTATGAGGCTTATATATATTTCGGGTTTCATTACAAAAATTAACTTGTTTCTTAGGGATTTTAATTGAGTAAAAAAAAGATAAAAAAACACATCAAACAATATATTTAAATTATGGAACTCGAATAATCATAATACCAAACAGAAGAATGAACACAACTTTTAACTAAAAGTGTTTAACTGTTGGATCTACAAATTATCTTTGAGTACGCGCAGAGATTACAGTTAGTGGCAATGAAAAATTTAAAAGTTTATACCTAATTTGAGAGTATAGTCTCGCATTACATAAGTACTTAAAATTGCAAGCTAACGATAAGGATTAAGAGTATTTGAGAAATTATTATTCAATAAGAAAACGGTTCTTATCGAGAAGACAGGTGGGGCTTAACCGTTCTTTACGAAATGAAATGTTAATCCGAGCGAATGATCAACTGACGCCAAAGAGTTAAAAACCCGCTTTTCTCCACCGCTTCTTTTAGATTACCTTTCCTTTTCAAACGCTTTCACTTCCAATATCTCCCCTTTTCAGCCTTTCAAAAAGGAACCCGCGATTTGGTCATCGTTGCGTGAGGAAGAATTCCGTCTTCCAAAAATTTCTCCGAGGGCTCGTCTGCGACGCCTTCGGCGAAAACCATTTCTTTTGAATGACGTCCCTCCGTCTCCAGGGGAGACAAAGTGAATTACGTTCGACGTGTGGGGGTGTCAAAGGGTGGGAATATAACCAGCTTAAGAAAAAGGTTTAGAGATGAAGGGATATGGTTTTTTCTCTCGGGGGAAAAACTCGGAGATGAAACTAGGGTTGACGTACTGCCATCAAAACACCTACAATTTGCAAAATGCTAGCGGACGGGCTTTCTAGGGAAAAGAGCCACTATTTTGAAGCGAAAAGATGATAATAAAATTTAAAAAAAGGGTTTCATTCTTCATTTGGAGGATCTCAAGTCGTAATTAGGCATTTTTAGAGGAATCATTTGGCTAAGCATCTGTTTTCCTGGGATTTTTCAAAACTTAAGTAAAAACCTTAATCGTGGAACTTGCATACCTTTCATCATACACGTATCTGCACAAGTTTTATGGCCTAAAGTTTAAAACATCTTAGCACGACTCTTTAAAGTTATTTTCAAGAAAATTGCTCACTCCTCTACCTTTTTCTTTAAAATAATGATGATTGAATTGAATGTTTGATTGCAGTTTAAAATCAATGATAGAGAAAATTAAATTTAAATTTGCAAAAAGTTTTTTACAACCAGGTGTATAATAATTGTATTATATCGGAGAATAAGATCTGCTTCGACATAAATAGAATCAAAAAGTAAAAAATAAGTGTCATAAATGATTATATTACTTAACTTAAAAATTTTTTTGTAAATATAATCAAATAACGTTGAAGAGAGTAATTTTCAGATCTTTAAAGAATAACTCGCATGATTCTTGATGGAGCATTTCTCTTTCACAAAACGATATGTATTCTATAAAATACGAGGCCGGGATTGGGTTAAATAATTCACTATATTCCAGATTCATCGTTCTCTGTGGGACAACTACTCATTTAGAGTTATATAGATATGCTTGAGAGTAAGTTCTTGAAGTAAAGGAGAAAGAGCAATAAAAGAATTCTATACATTAGTGTAATCAGTTCTTTTCCCAAAATTTTAAATGTGATAAAATGATGTTATCGAAAATATTTCGTACAGTGTTTAATTAGGTGATTAATTGATTAAGCTAAAATTAATTTCAGGAATATTATATTCAGTTGAATTAAATGATATTCAGGAATTAATTAATATTTGTTTTTGGATAATACGGGCCAGAAATACATCATGCTAAGAATAAATTTTCAGTATTAGTACCTGAATCGAAAATATTATTGTTTATACTATAGTTATAAAAGCATACGTATTATGAATCGGACAAATTCATAAACTAGGAAATAATCTATGGTGAAAAGAGATATAAAGAATTTACAACTCAAGGAAACCGAACGTAACTATAAAATACACACTATCAGAGCCATATACTTTTCTTCAAGGAAATGACAGAGGGAAATTTCTCACAGGAAGCAATTAGGCGATGGTCTGCAACGTAAATCGGCAAGTAGGTTGGAATTCCCTTTCCATCTCTTTATGGGTCAACAAAAGAAAGGACGCCAAAGTCAGAAAGAGATCCCTCGGAAAGGGTGACCAAGTTTCCCTCTGAAGTTCCTCGTCGAGGTAACGATGTTGAAGTTCCCGCGGTCGCTGTAAGAGTGCTAAAAGAAAGCAAACAAAGGGCAGAGTGTGGTTGATGGTGAAACGATTTATTGCAACTCCTTTGAGAGGAAGTTGTCATGTTCGGTTTACTTTCCGCGTAATGTGGATACCAGGTGAAATTAACCGTCTAGCGGGATGAGTACTTGGTTTACGTTGAATTTGTCTCTGTTTCGCCTTGCGTTGATCCAATCTTTAAAGGAGATGTTTTCTGTGATTCAAGATTCAGAATAATCTCTATGGGGATATTTTCACGATCGAAGTGTATTTGATTTTGAATGTAGACCGAAGTATCAAACTCTTATAATTATAATGATTGATAATATTTATTTTCTCTTAATAATGTAAGATAGAAAAAATATAATTAAATTGAATATATAAAATGAGTTAATATATATTAAAATAATTGATATAATTAAATGAGTTAAACAATGAAAATTTTTTTAGAAAATCTTAAAAGGTGTAGTTATACAATAGCAATATACAAGAGAATTAAAAATCCTAGACTTGCAAACTAAGAATCAGTAATGGAATATAAATTATTCAGGGAGACATAATCTTCAAAATCACAATGCCTCTACGAAGAATATTGACGTTATCGGTAACTTCGTATCATTTCTGTAAAAGGAAATGATAATTTCTTTATGCATCGATGAATCTTTCATTTTATTGATTGTTTACTTTGAATAATATTTATTCGCAGATGGAAATTAAAATGAAAATAAAGATGAATTAGCTAGATTAAATTAATTACGTTTAATAAGTTAATTGGTTATTCGGTACTTCACTAATTAATTTGTAACAGGCTCATAAGGGATCATAGAAAAGGAATCATTTTAAGCTAATTGCGTTTCCCTCATTGATAATCTCAGCAGTCGATAGATGAAGTTTCCTAAAATTGGCGGATCTGATTAGCGAATCAAATGATCACCCTGATATTTGGCTTTCACATTTGAATGAGAAAAATTTCAATTTACCCCCATAAGCCTTGTAACTGAAATGCTCATCACAGCTGCGGTGGAATAATTTAATCGATATACTGCTTTTTATGGTTTCTGTTTTATTTTCCACGTATTTAATTGGAATCAACCAAAAGGTCATTCGGCGAAATGTTTTCTCACAAAATTATATGCAGTGGGTTAGCGATTAATTCATCGCATTTGATGGATTTCATTCGAAACGAATCTTTTTGACGTGGTTTTGATTTTTGGCACGAATCACTCTAAATTTGCAGGTTGGCTCTGAAACTACATTGAGTGAACGAAATTATATAAAATTAGCTCTGCCGTTTCCACTTCGCAAATTCAGGCATTAATTATATGGATATTGTCCATAAAGATACGCAACAAACGCAAAATACATCGCAAAAACTATCTATATCTACCTTCTTCATCCGCCTGCAGTAACGTGGAATTTCTATATCAAAGACACATTTAGAATTATTAAATTGATATCCTGTAAGATGAGCAAATAAGTACGTTAAATCCTTTAAAGCGACATTTAAAATCAATCCAACCAATGAGAGTTTGATTTGACCGAAAAGTCAATTTCTAATCGACTGCGAATAAATGGTGCGGAATGAAAACGAGCAACAAACCAACTGATGGAAATATTTATCTCCCGGATGAGGTGCAAACCTGAGGGACAGATGTTTTCGTCGGCCGATTGCATTGAGATCGATGTTTATCTTGGGATTTCCACATCCGACAACATCCATCGACCGCGATTTTGGAATATCGAAGCGCTCCGTCATATTATCGTAGTTGGCTGTAATTGGAGATTAGCAATGCAACGCGGGATTTCTGACGCCAACCTTACGGTTTTTCACCATCGAGTTCGCAGCAAATGAAAAGGGGAATTCAATTACGAGAGTTTGTGCGTGACTGTCCGATGAGAGCGAATATTGGGTGTCTAAACATCGAAGTAAACTGCTGACAGCGTGTCTGGGAATTCTCGGAGTTATTTTCCACAAACACGATTCAACCGAAACAATACATGGCTGTCCATAATTCTATAAAGACGAAAGAGACAGTGGATATAAATGTTTACTTTATCGATTTACTTTTATAAATAAGTGACAAGTCGAAAGTTTTATACCTATTACTTCAGTTGACAGATTGGTTATTACATATTTTTAACCAATAAAGATTAATTTTTCGTATTTAGGTTAAAATATCAATTACACACTAAAATTTTTCAAAATATTTAAAACACAAATCATTAATTAAGCTTCAAAAAGTTTTATAAATTTTGATTTTTGGACTATAAATTTTTAGCTTCTTACAAATTATTTTTAAACTAATGTAATATTTGTGCTAGAGCGGTTGACAATTATTACACAAAAATTCACCAACTTCTCGATAGAGTGAAATTTATGAAAAATTAGTGCTTGATATTTGCCTGAATTTAGGTTTTACCTAAATATATACACACTTAAAAATAATAAATGGGGGTAGTATTATTTGATAAGAAAATGAGCTTTATATCAATACACTGTCCAGCCAAACTATAGAACGAAGCATCCTCGAGCACGAGCTTCGTTTATTTGTGGATACATCAGCAATTTGTGAAAACGAGAGAGAGATTTTTAAGAATATAAATGGAGAAACAAGAGCTGTAACGATGCTTCGAAAACTCATCTCGACAAAGGAATTCATAACTCGTTCATTTCGCTGTCATCAAAACTTGCCCGCGAAAGAAAAAAAAGTTGAGGGAAACTTAACAAAGCGAACTCGGCTTAAAAATATGGAGTGAATGGAAATATTCCCTTACGGATTTCCAAAGTTGACGAGCGAAATTACTGAGAGGATGAAACGTGCTGACTGCTCAGTCCGCGATAACCTTAGCCAACAAAAACTTTCGGGAACTTCTGGATCGATTAGAGAAAGGGAAAGAAGGGGGATTCTGACATCTTCGTCTCATAGAAAATAAGCGGTGATTTGGGAATCGAGTCCTTGAATGACAACTCGGGGGAAACTTTCATTTCAACACTTTCCGTTTCGGCTAAGACATCACTCTATCGGTTTATTCTCCGGGGATTTTGATTCGTGTTTCCAGGAAATTTATTTTCGTATTTAACGAGTTGGTTGAAGACTGATGAAACTCGATGGTAATCATGACAGGAGCTGAATTCCTGATCTATTGTTGTGACAGGTATTCCATAATAACGCTATTCGTTAATTATTCATTCATAATTTATCCAGGCAAATTAGTATGGATTGAATAGAACTATGGATTTTAATAAATCAAATTTTTTCGACTTTAATTGTTAAGGCAGCATGCATACGATAGTTTTGACTTCTGACTGACTTTGACTGTATGATGCTGAGAATCAAAATAAGTTTCGTTTCAGAATGTACTTGATAAAATATCCCGAAGAAAATAAAATGAGAAATCAATATGAGTTACTCACTGATCCACGATCGCATCAAAAATGGAGTGTCATCTTTCTTACCTGGAACAAAAGTAGAAATTGAATTAGAGAGGTGTACACAAATTCGATTAAAAACAATGTTATATATATTGTAAGACAATTATTTATCCAAAAACACACAGAGATTTTTCTAGAGAAAGTACAATCCTTCTCAACAATAATTTTAATCCTCAGTATCCTTACAAACAGAATTACAAGTTAAATCCATGAATCCTTTTTTCTTTAATATTTTTAATATAGTGTATTGAATTATAGTTGGCGACACGTAAATTATCCAAAACGAATGAAACATATATCAGAGCTAGCTTGTAAAGGTTGAAATAATGTATGATGGAGAACTACAACTGTTAACTTGAATGGCTCAATAGGTGGTGCTTGATTAATCTTAATTTTTTTTAACGGAACGTTTATTATTTACGAATACTTTTAGCTAACTTTATATAATTAAGTTTCGTAATCATCTTATACGCAATGCGGTATATTAACGAAAGGCGCTATGCAGCTTTTTCTGCTTAAGTGGCGAAAAGATTATAAATGTGATATCTATTTCCAATCAAATTTTCTGATTCAAATATATGTATTCAAAAGAGAACTTTTCCAAAGTGAACCTAGCAGGATGATACGGATTACGATATCAAATAGCACTCATCCGTTGTCACAACCGTTTGATGGTATGAAAAAGATATTCAATGATCACCTGTCTTTTATTAGAAATGGGAAAAGAAGTTCCATTGGAAGTGAATGTGTGTGCTCTGAAACGTGTTCGTTTTAATGGTGATTCATAGGAAGAGATCCTTTCTTTGTGACAACAAAAGGACTTGATTGTGGAGGATTTTTCGTCGCAGAATCATCCTTTTTTATGCTCAAGAGATATTGGAGATTTCAAAACGGACGGAATAAGTACCTTTATTACCCATATATTGCTAAAAATATTGAATAAAGAGTCTTTTGAGTTTACGAATTATATGAATATGAAAATTATCAAAATGAATTCGAGGCCTGAATAATCTTCTTTTTTACATCTGCGTAGAAAATTTGAATTACGCATGGAACATGCTCAATAGCGTGATTTCGGCAAAAGATTCATTTTCTGGTCGTTTAACAGATAACGTGTGAAATGTTATGCATATTCGGTTATCGGCAAGATTTTATCGATGAAAATTTTGATTGGAAAAGATATCAGCCTCAACTTTCATGATCACCAAAACAATTTGAATGGAATGAAACGATTGAAATCGAATGATAATTACGATAATTAATTAGCAGAATTTTTCCAAATTATTTTTGAAATAAATAATTCAAACAGAAAACAAGTCATGAGAATCATATGCATGCCCCGATTACGGTGTCTTTGAATTCGGAAGATTATAAAGCAGATGAAATGACTAATAACGATTGTTAGTTGCTAAAAAATTACTCGTAAAGTTGTAAATATCGAAGAAAAAAGCATATCGAACTGGTTCAAGATGTGAACGATATTTCAAGAAAATTTGTTTTAGCTTTGATTTTCATCGCACATCTACAATTTCGTACAGAAATGAAACTGTATCCCTCATGATAAAAAGTTGCGTTAAAACTTGTTTGAGAGGGGTGTTTCAATTCCAGATATTCACGCTCAGATGACTGTAATAAATGGACATTTGCATCAAAGGATATAAGTGGAAAAGGTCTGATCGTTAATTTGGGGTAAAAACGGGAAAGAGACTTACATAGATACACTCGAAATTTAGAAGATATTTTAAAGTTATTTTAATATTTTATATTTATTTTCATTTAAAGAAATATACATGAAAAGGAAAACTGTACAATTTAGATCAATTTACTTTTTATTTCGAAATATATTTCTGATGGAATTGTATATATCTTAATTCAGTGAGTACATCCATAGGTCACGATTATATAGTTAATGACTTTTAATCATTATTTAAACTAGGATTGATATCAGTTGGAATCAAATCAAGATAAAAAAGGTATTGTTAAGATATAAAATATATTACGATTAGATTGTCGCAATACTTAAAATAATTTTAAGAAATTACTGCATTGTTACTGTTCAGGGCGTCAACAGCAAAACAATGAGATCCGGATGAGAAACAATCGAATAAAAAAATCATTTTTACCAGCACCATTATTCTGTGGATTTACAGCAATATAATCCCTCAATTTCTCACACGAGCGCTTAATGTATGCATTTACACAATTCATGGGATTGGGTAGCAACTTCGAGTGCAAAAGCGTGACGAAAAGAGGAAAAAATTAATAAGTACGTATATATATCTGTAAAGAAGACATGGCTCACCGGTTGACGCTCTAAGTCCCTCGTAATGAGAACGGTAAAAAAGAAGGACGCTGGAAACGGCGCCGTTGGAGCTATCTATTAATTATGTCGCGAAACCCGGACACATGGAATTGTGGGTTAAAACAATGAGTGATTTACTGCTCCGATCTGTATGGACCAGAAAGAAGGCTTTCTCTCGTGAGAACCGCAGATGCGACCGGTTGAGAGGTCTTTTTTATCCAGGGAGAGAAATAAGAGTTGCTCATTACGTGTAATACCACACCATCGTTCCTTTATGCCGAAGAAAGAGACTCTCTTAAAGATGGAGCAGAAAGGGGCTTACCGAACAAAATTCTTTGGAGGCACCATTTATAACAAAACGCGGGTGAAATTTCTCAACACGTATGTTTCCACCCATTAATTTTCTTCTTTTTTGAAAGTTTGAATCTAATACCATTTAAAGCCGATACTTCTAGTCTAGCCGAAAAAGATATTTTTTTATCCACGTAAGAGTTAACGACATATTTTTTTCGTAATATAAACAACATAATCACTAGAGAGCATCATAAATGCAAGAAAAATGCAAAAAGACTTAATCATCGTTATAAATGGTACATCATTTTATGATCAATTTAAAAGTAAGACTTCTTAAAATGAATTTTTAAAATGTATAATTTATAAAATTCATTAATTGGTTAATTCCTGGTTTTCCATTCATTTAAAAAATGAACTATTCTAGTATTATTTGAGACTTTAAGAAGTATTCGTATCCGTTTCAAGTATGACAAACTTCTACTTAAATTACAAATTCGAAATTCTAAAACTAAATTCAATTTATTATTGTATATATCTATCGTAACAGATAAGAAAATATACGAGTCACAAAAAAATTAACATTAAACGTAGAAATTAAAAAAAATTTCTTCATTAAAAATATTGAGCATGTTTGGGAATGATCGTGGATTTTAAGTATATTAAAGTTATTATAATTGAGTTGTGGTTGCTATGTATAAAAGTAGGAGATATTTCCGTGGATGCGTGATTTCAACTGTCTACTATTTTCACGGTCAAAATAACCGCATCCATTCTAGTTTTAATCACGCAAATTGCGGACATAAATGGGATAGAATTGGACAGAAAAGAGGGAGTGAATTAACTCGGACAAGTGCTATAACTCCCCTCAATTGTGTCAAGGTCGGAGAAATTGCGATTCATTTGAAAATTCTCCGGATTTCCGATTTATTATCAAATTCCGTGAAAATAAAGGTGCAACGCATTCATTTAATTTTGATTTGAGATTTCTCTGTGAATCCTATTAACCTAATTACAATTTAGTGGTCTATTCTTGAAATTTAAATTTCTTCGCTGAATAAACTACTTTATTAGGTATAAAACTTATGCGAATGAAGGTAAGATGGAAGGATTTGGATGTTTGTGAACACTTTAACTGTCCAGAGAGGATAGTTTTGCGGTCTTTGATAATGATAAAAAAAATAAATATAAATTCTAATTTGAGGTAATTGAATGAATTCCAAAGAAAATAATGATCAGGAAGTTATATGTTTCCGATACCGAAAGGTATTTTGTTCTAAAGAAAATGATTTCCATTTCACTTCCGTTTAACACATATATAAATTTTATATTATTCTCTCTATACGATAAAGTTTCAGGTCATCTAACAAATAAGAAGATACTTAATTTTTTGATTACTCAACCTTTGTTTTATAATTAAATATCTAGTAAACTTTAAACTTTATAACAGTAATTAATATTTTTCTGTCGCAGATTAATAGAGCAATAAGATATCATAAATTATTACTTTGGTTTGACTCCTACATTCGAACTTTCTTTGGGTGGATATCACCATTGAATTATTCAGTTCTCGATACCAGTTATTTTGGAGTCATAAAAAGGAAAATTCCAACCATGGATCATAACTAGTCTCATCTTGGAATACTATGATCAAATAAATACAATCATTATTAAAAAGTTAATTACAAGATATTTCATAACTGGAAGGTTCCGAACTAAATAGAGATTATTTATAATTTACTTCAAAAAAGAAATGATATTTTTCCTTACGGTTATAACAGAAAATTTGGATGGTTGGATTTTATAAATACAATTTTTTGGACCTAAGGAATGAATGAAACTTTAAATATTCATACACACCATCAGGGTACTAAAAGTGTTCGGTAAGAATACTTACGATATGAATAGCCGATACTACCGATTAAGAAACAAGAACACAAACTTCAGCGTTTGGTTTTGCTAGCAGTCTATATTTAAGGAAACAAGTCATTGAGGAAATCTATATTTGAAAGCGTCATAGTTTGTTTCACGCATCTTGCGCCGCTTCTGAATCCCATTAAGTTCAAATTTCAGTTGAAAATAACTTCCCCTTTTCATGGAGAGTGCGGGAAGCACTCTCATGGATACTGAAAACACCCATCGAGGATCATGAAAACAATTGATAGTAGGGGAGGAAGGAATATTCCCTAAATCTCAATTTCTCTCCAACGCAAGCATATTCCAACGATAATTAAATCCATAAATAAAATACTTTCCGATGGTTTTTTCCTCGGTAAACCTTCGTCCGCATTTGCTTCCCCATCGTTTTCGGAGAGATCAATTAGTCCGATTGGGTCGCATCCTCCCACGCATCAGAAGGGCATGCGGGATACGTACTTGCAACTCTGGATACATAATTTAAGGGGAACGTCTTGCTCCAAAGGGGATCGAAAGCAATTAATTCCACGGCTTTTGGAGAACGTTGTGAGGAACATTGAGAAGGGGAATAGCACATGTACGGCATATCGAGTAGCAAATGGGTAGCAGAGGGTTAAAAGTAAATGAATGACGATAATTGCCACAAACGAGGAATATGTATATCAGATAAAGGATGATAATATATTAAGCGAAATTCTGTGAAAAGGCAAATAGCCAATAGGAACCAATAAATGCAAGATAGCTTACTTAATTTCGAGAACTAACACGCACTGCAGTAATTGTCGCGTTCTTTATCCCTAATGTAGGTCGTTCTCATCAAAATACTTTCGGCGAATCGATTCTTGATGTTTGAGTTACAATTACGCTTATGTTTATTTGTCAGAAAGTAATTAATTGTATATATTTCATAACTACTAACAATTTCCTAACTTATAAAGTTGAGTTGACAAAGGATTATCTTACTCTCTGCTAACTCGGCTTTGATTTCGCAACTAATAATTAGCTCTATCTATAATTAATTCTACCCTTACCATTGTGGTAAAAATAGAAGTAACTAATTTTCCCCCTTCATTAAGGATTATCTTAACAAATAAATTAACTAATGTTATGTACGTGCATACATGTATACGTAGATAGATTTCAATGCTGACATTTTCCGAGTAAGCATGAGAGTTTGTATATTAACGTTATTTATACGTAACATTTGTTTATTATCTAAAACTATACTCACTATTCATAAGTATGTTTTTAAATTGCAGGTTTTTCTATAAATCAGATATCAGGAATGTTCAAAGGATTGGTTTGTTGGTTCTATAATGATGACCGCATTGAGAATTCAGCCATCGCAATCCCTTTCCATGGAGCTATCAATTATAGTCCGATTCTGTTATAGCAAAAATCATCAAGGGCCTTTAATTAAAGTAAGCATCAAATGAAAGGTACGGATTGGGAGATGTTGTCAGTGCGAGGGAATCGTCGCTTGTTGTGAGAAGGAAGGAATAACCGAAGCGTGGGAAAGTCGAAGGAATACAGTTGTCTGGGAACGTTTAAATTGTGGGAGGATGGTGCGGTTGCTTATTCCGGCGATGCGTAGGGAAATGCCATTGTAGACGACATCTGTTCGCAAAAGGAAGGCCATCGTAAAGAATGACTCCGAAGCCATTAGAGCAAGCTGCGAATGCAATTATAACTTGTTAGGGATGCGAAAATCGTGCATTTCGCTTTTACGATCGTTTGCTTTCCATATCTTAAAGAGATACTATTGGAAGTAAACATAACGATATCAGTACCATAGTGCTGATGTAAACGGATACACTAATGAAACTAGGAGAATCTATGTAGAAAGGTGAAATAGAAGTCTTTAAGTTGCCTTTTTCTCTTGCGTTAAATGAGATTTTACTTGAAAGGATCCTCTCTGAGTGATTTTTTCTTTGTAAAAATTAATTGTGTAATAATGCACATTTATATATGTAAAATTATATATTTATGAAACTCATACTTTTAGCAAAGATGCATGATGTTTCATTTCTTAACTTTAAGCCTTTATCTTACATATTGCCAAATGAAGACGGACAAAAATCATAATTAGCGATAAAATGATATTTTAGAGCAACAAACAGAGTTATTGTGTACTATTTTAATTAATATGAGAAAATTGACAGTATTACTTTAAATATGTGGGGCTATAGATTTAAATTCCTCTATTAACATATACAAATTTTATATTATAGTATTTTCATTCATATGAAAATTTATACGATAAAAAATTGTTAAAATTAAATATTTATTTAAAAGAGAAATTATTCTATATTTAAAAAATATGCGCGATTCTCATTTCATTTTCTTAAAAACTATTTGGAGATGTTACGGAAAGTATTTGTATTCGATAATTAATGTTGATTATTATTCAAAATAAAATATTATATATATATATATATATATATATATATATATATATATATTTGTAAATAAACAAGCAATCATTTTACTGTAGTCCTGTTCATTCGACATAATAAGCTAAATTCCAGAAAAATAAACGAAATAGATAGGATAAATCGTAAAAAACTTGTATATTTCTGGAAAACTGTAAGGTTTAACATTGGTGACTAGAAAACATCATTATGCTTTCTTATACAACTTAGTCAATTTATATTCGAAGTTCGAAGAAAATCTTTTGATAAAAGTTTAAGACCTTGCTATTTGAGCCAGGTCTAACAAGCTGCTTTTCGTAGGAATCGTCAGTAAAATAAACTTTCCGCAATATATTTCCTAGCAACTGGGTTAATACGGATTGGGATACTATCTTTATGATTTAATATGTAATAATAGTTCAATTGAAATTTTGGCTTCATTTACTTTTTGACGGAAAATGTTGTATTCCATCATAATAAATAAAAACGGTATCTCTTTCAGTTGTTCAAGAGAAATCATGAATATCTGGAGCCTTTTCTTTGAAAAGCAGAAATATAAAATGAGATGCTTATTTTCAAAAGTGTACAATCGATTGAGCATTCGAAAGGATCAAAATCGAGAAAGTAGCAAACGAGAACAAAAGGATTTTATTTTCGAATTCAATGATTCAATCGGTTCTGATGGGAAAAATAAACTCCTCTTATTTTCCGATTAACGGATGTAAATCTTCATAAAATAAATTCGTCTTTTGGATCCTACAATTCTATAATTTCACATATATTTTCTTCTCTCTTACGTTGTGAAGAAAACTCTCTGTTTGAGCGGAAACCTTTGTTCAGAAAAGGTTATTCTTCATCGATACAATTTCTGGATATTTTGTTACTCATTAGACAAACATTTTTGGAATAATTTTTATTGAATCACAATATATATTTTCAAATTTTCAACTGCAAACTTTTATAATTCATAAACCTTTTTAAAGCATTGTCATTATTTTTCTCTGGATCTTCATATGAAAATATATTATTCAAAGACGAATGAATCGTAAATCAAAAAGAATACTGATTTCGTCTAAATTTTACGAAATGAAAAAGAATCGATAATTGAAAAAAAATATGTGAATCTAAACAGAGCATTTGAAATACATAAGTTTCAATCGAACGAGAAAATCATGTTGGAATTAATTGGAAAAAACGGCTGAAATATTTTGTGATAAAGACCAGGTCCCAATTTCTAGAAAGGGGAAACTACAAAGAGCGGTGCGAAAGGAAAAAAGGCAAAGAAGCTGAATTATAAAAAAGGAGACGCAAGTTGATTCCGTACATGCGCTCTCCCTTTTTTGCAGGGTCTATTCTTCGAGGCGGTAACGAGTTTAAGACGACATCTCTGTAGGTGACGAAACTTCGGCCCTCACAGGCAATTACTCCATAATTGGTATCCAGTGGCCTTTCACACCTCAGCAGCACTCAATTAATGGTGGGAGTGGAAAAGGAAACCAGATTGGACGAGGAGAAGTTGTTAAAGGGTGAGAATGCTAGTTGGAAGTTTGGAGGGGTGATTTTAGACATCGTTAAAGTTGAGTCGATGTATTGAAGAGGTCTCAAGTCTTAATTTTGCCATTTATTGAGTGGGAATGCTGTTTCGGAGATTGGGATGTTTGATTGGAACATGATGCAGACCATTGTTCGTGCCTTATTTAGGATGTATGGAGGGAAACTGTGTTTGATTATTAGGCTAAGAGGATTAATAAGTTGATGGTTTGAAGTGATCTCAGAATTGAAGCTTTCAATAGAACTTTGTCTTTCAAGTACAATTACAAACGCAAAACTGCTGTTAGTCACCATGCAGTGATACGTTGTATTTTATGCTTAATTAACAATGCGAGAGGTTAACGTAAATTAATTATACTCGATCTAATCTTACGCTCTGAATCATTTTCCTTCGAGATTCAGCCAATGTTGTGTTACAATATGGTGTTCAAACTTATAACCGCTATTCACCTACTATCACTCAGCCAGAATGGTAATGCATTATTATTTTACTAAAGAACGCGATTAATAAGCAATTTGAAAGTGCGTTGAATTTACATTCTGTTTTGACCGTTATGAATATTTCTAATTATTTACCAAATACTCAGTCAAAGCAAAATGATTGAGATTACAATCTTCATAATCCAAATGCTAGACTTCTCAACCTTAACCGACCGATAATGCATTAGAATATAATATTACAATGATGGACTAAGGAAATATCCAATGATCAATAGTAAAAGCACAAACTCCTTTCAGCAGTGTGATTGAAGAAAGATGAAAGGCATAATTATCAATAATCAAAAATGTTATGATTATCAATACAATTAAGTGCTCAGTACTGAAAATAAGAAGAAATGAATTTAAAATTACTTTAATACAATGTTAAACAAAGTCTAAAAAATTGCTTCTTATTAAAGATATAAAGCTATAACAGAGGATTTTGACTCAGAGGAATAATGGAATGAAAAGGTCAATGGAGAGAAAGGACTGATAAGGAAGATCGTCTTTATGCAAAAAATATGTAAATGTGGACATATGTTAATTAAGCGGTAAGATGGAGATTGAAAAAGGGATGAAAGGCTGTGAAGAGTCAGAATATGATTAATACAAGGGATTGATCGGCTATGGAGAACTTCTTCTGGAAGTAGATTTTTATCTCTTATTTTTTTAGAGAAAGACAGCGGGTGAAATGGCCGATTTTCGCTTTTCATTCTTTCGAAAGATTTTTTTGGAAATCTCAGGAGAATCGTCTTCCCACCTGCTCCACCAATTTTAATTTGGTCTCAAATTCATTAACTGCCACCTATTACTATTACTTTATCGTGTCGATTCACTCCTTACCTTCGATATTTCTTGTTAAGAATTATTGAGTAGAGAATAAACTTTTTGCATTTTTTGTAGGATTCTCAAAACAGACAAGTGTAGCTTTCTTTTACCTTCTAGTTACTTATTACCTTCTAGTTACTTATATCTATTACTTACTCCTACTTAGGTATTAACAGGGCAGTAATAATAAACAATTCTTCGGAAAATGGAATGAATACATTCGGATCGTTTTTTCAGCGCCCATTTCAAAACCTTTTATTCTGCACAATTACTACACGTGCTATTTAAAGTTTCAAAATTTTTATTCAGAGTTTTTAAAAAAAAAATTTAATAGCTTTTAAAAGTACTTTCCGAGAGATCGAATTCTTATAAAGAGACTTTTTCACAATATCTATGAATTTTCCTCTTTTTCAATAATCAGCATTTTATCTTAACTCGGGGAGAGACAATCATAGAAGATATAATACCTTCTTTGAAGAAAAAACTAAATTTGCCTCAACAGAATGAAATTAATGTCTTACGATATGCTATTGTCATAAAAATCTCATTAACGTCAAAAGACCGAGGGAATTAATTTGGTAAGAATTAAGCTCCTGAACGAATACTGATATCGATTTATTGAGAAAATGGGAAATTTATTAAGAATGAGACCAAAATAGCCGTAAATTATGATATTCCCTAGACAGATAAATTCTTTTAAGATTGCCAGAATTGACCTTGGAATAAAAGTCTAATGCTCTACCGACTGAGCTATCCGGGCTCCAACTATGTTTCTAACTATTCTCCAACCTGTATCTCAGAAATTTATACTTCAGCCTTTATATAATCAGAGTTCTTAACATTCATTTACAACGTTTGATGCAATGGGTTTAGCATCTTAATAGCGCATCTAAGAGTAAATGACTCCTTAAATATAAAGAGAGATTTTAAGATGATGGCATTCCTCTTACGGTTTTTGTCCATTCTTGAGCAAATAGGTGCTAAAATATAGTAATTTTCAATTAATTTCAAAGCAAAAGACAAAGAAATTCCATAGCTTGCTCTAAAATAAAATTAATATTTCTTTTTCACTAGAAACTATTGGCCAAAAAATATGAGAACATGCTTTTAAAAGCGGGTAGAAATGATATCAATATTATAAACTATTCTATAGTACTAATCCTATCAAACTTTTATTTTTTTATCTTAGTATTTTATGTCTTTTCATAAATTCCTGAACTCGTTTACATCAATGAAGAGAATATATTATTTCAAATAATGTATCGTACAATGATTTAAGCAGCTGTTTAAAATTTTTCTTGAAATCATTGTACTTTACGTTTTGTCGTACACTGCGTAATTCGTGATATTCAATTCTCACTTAGGTTACAGTTCATTCGCTATAGCTGTTATTTTAAATAAATAATTACCAAATGATAAATTCTCGGACTCAATGCTTTAACTTAAGTTAAAATCTAAATCGTTTTATAAAAGTCGAATTTACCATGTAGTCCTTTTAAGTGGAAAATTGTACCTTAAATGGCAGTAGAAATTCAGTTGAGAAAAACAGTTGAGTAGTTCAGAATGTGTATTGACATATTAACTTAAATGTATTTTCTTTTGCTTTATAAATAAAACCTTTTTGTTCTACTATCTAATATACTGAACAGTCCATAACAATGTAACCGTATCATTTTGTAGTATTTGTTCCTGTCTTATAGTGATGACCGCCTACATAACAGCTGAAGGATTATTTGAAGTTATAATCTCTATTGCCAACGTGATAATATTCCCTTGATACTTGACTGTTTGTTGTGTCATATGTGATATGTAATTTAGAGCGTTTCTAGGTAAACTATAAAGGTTAGAGGTACGTTTCCCTTTCAGTTTATTTAGGAGTGGGATTCGATTTCATCCGGAATGTGCCTTCAAGGCATGAGTGATGTGCTATAGGATTAATTTGCTAATGTAGACTGAGATTTGAGCTGGAGATGTTAAGGAAAACATTGCAAATTTTGTCTCATGTTTTCCTTGTTAGAGAGATAATTTCTAACCACATATCCTCACTATATATCAGGTAATGTCTTGATTACAATTATAATAATATTCATAAATAGATTCAAATCTCGTAGGTATTAAAGGCTGCCAAAAATTAGTTTTTATTTTTATTTTAATTAATTATTTTAATTAATTTAATTAAGAAAAATTAATTTCAAATAGGCGCATTTCTTAATTGGAGATTATAAGAAATCACAAAAATTTAAGGCTTGATATACTTGTGATTAAAGTGAGTGATAAAAGCGTTGCGTAACCCAATCAGCTGCTAAAATATTTCCCTTGTTTGTGAATTATATCAACTTGTGGTTTTGAATTTCATAAGTAAGTTAACTTTCAGCATTGCATTTCTATTAAATGGAGTTGAAAATAAGATTAATCGTATGAAATTAAAAATAAATAAATAACCACATCAAAATTTTTCAATTCGACAACAAAGTTTCAGTAATTTGAAGAATATGATTCTCTATATAGTTAAGAATTAATCATTTAAATATTAAATAATCCCAATGCTTTAGGATATTAAACAGAGAATTTTACTCAATTTTTCCAGTTATACTTTTAAAAAATACTCCTTTATAATCAATGAATTTATTTGTAGTTAGTTTCCATGCTAACATTCTATCAAACAAATAATTGCGAATATTTCATGGCTTCTATAAAATTTAAGTCAGACTATGAATTCAGTTTCATTCATTTATTATTTTATTTTCAAACCAAATTAAACGGCTCTAAAGATAAAGCTTTAGTTACTTCTATTAAGTTGTTTTTCCTTTCCTTTTTCCGAACTGAAAATTATTTTACGCACCTTTATGATCCTATGAGAATTGTGTTATTTAATGCCTTTATACTACAAAAACATGTATCATCTATTAATTACAATCTTTTGACGAAAGAAACCGAGCTTTCAGCTTTATCTACAAGAACAAGAGAGATAGAGCAATGCAATGTAAGCTTCGATTAGTTTTATTATTTGAATTACCCAAGCAACTGAGTACGAGCTACAGAAGCATATGAATTGATTTTTTTACAGAAAATAAATATTAATAACCTTAATAGCGAGTAGAAAATTCATCGCGTATAAAATGTTTACACGTGTTTTGATTATAATTCTCGAGTTGAAATTCAGTCAGCTAACTCTTCAACGCATATAAATATTCCGATAGGACTACAAGATGCAAGTCTTTTCGTAAAGCATTAGTGTAGGAGTTGCGAGTATTTGAGTGAAGATATAATCCCTCTACTAAAAGGAACTGCAAAACTGTCCTTCACCTACATATGCCGAGTGAGATTCTGTTACAAATAGAGAGGAAGGCAATTTAATCAACTGTACCTTCGCTTGGCTGAAGATACGTTTCACCCTTTCCCTTCCTTAACACCCCTCAATTATTCCCATACATTTCCATCTCTCGAGTCGTGGTTAATTCTCCTCTCCTTTCTATATCCATTCGATTATCTCCCATGTCCAGTTCTGATCACCTCTTTCGACAAAATGGCCGATCCTCCGTTAATTAACCCTGCGCTCTTCTTTGTTTGGCTTATGATCTAATCTTATTCCTGCACTCCTTATAAATGCAACCTGGCGAAACCATTCCATTTGTTACGCCCGATCGTTTTCCCTTATCACGCGTGGTTTTAACGCTCATGAACGGCAGAATTGGAATTCGCTGATTCTGTTTGTTCTATGTGATGGGGATTGCAATTTCATTTCGTGCCAATTTTTGTACCGCGATTTCATGGTGTCGAAAAGTCCACGGCTCTGCTTACTCTCTGGCGGCGAACGATGTCTGAATAAACAAATGAGCAACGATAAAAATTTATGTGGCAGATACCTTAAGCGGAAACAACAGATACGCTTTTTGAAATAAAGTGAGATTTGAATAAATATTTGGACGATTTAAGCGAAAAGCATTTGATTCCATCAATTTAGATTATATTACGAGTCACTGCCACATTAAAAATCCATATTAACAAAAATAATTCTGGTTATATTGAATTTCAAATGTTGTTACCTTTTAACGATATAAATACCAAATAGATTATAGTATACAATTTATTAAGAGGATTTGCCGAATAAGCCATTTTCAGAGGATACTCATCAAGGTATTCGACCCCTGTCTTGATCATCAATGTTTAAGATAGTTATATAAAGGTTTTTAGAATTTTCTATAACCTGGCTATTTGACAACTGTTTACTAAATGGATCAACTGCACTTTTAAAATTCATGGTGGAAATATTGCAATTCTATACTTAGCAACAAATTTTATTTTCTAAACTGAACTACCCTTTCTAAACTCCTTCAATCAAAATATTAGGAGAGCGAAATTGAGCTAAATATAGGAACCTTGGTACACAATTGGTAAAGATCAGTAATCATTATTAAATTTGCTTATAAAAATAATTTAAGTAGAGGAGGGAACTTTATTATTATAATGCATAACATTTTAAATAATTATTACAGCGTCAGATATTTAACAATATAATTTGATATAAACAAATGAAGCATCATTCATCTCGTGGAATACGGATAACGAGAAAGATATATTAGTGAAAAAGTAAAGTAACACTCATGAAAGGTTATCTTTTCGTGTTTACGGCTCCTAACTGAAGAGTATTAGATTTCTGCTGTAGATGTTTGCTTGGACACATAGTATTCCTGTTTAAAAAGAGAATATACGGAGAATATTCACTACACATCCTATCTACTAATGAATATTCCTTTGAACTTTGCATATATTATAAGATTTAAAGTAAAAATAATTCCTTCTTCTGGTTAATAAAAGATTTAGGAGATTGAATTTTTTAGGTTATTTTTTAAAATTCCAATTTAAATGAATAAATATAAACTCAAAGAGTGAATCGATCGAAGAATAGATAAATATCGATGTTATAATTTTCCATAAAAATCTCTAACCTAAACTATGTGTTGAAGATTCGCTCGTCTCGATTACTTTCGCTCGAAAGGGATCGGACGTTTTCTCCTTATTAGGTGATTCAAACTTTATGAAAGTCGTTCCCTAAATGAACGGAAAACCCTTTGAAAAAATCTTTCCCTTCAAAACGAACGAATATGACACGTTGAAGGGAAAAGATAAGAAATGATGGGAAAAACTATATTCAAGAGAACCTTGGATGGCTTCTTTCATAAAGATGATTGAATAAATTAGAGATGTTTACCGATCAGAATTTGAAATTAGGTGATCTGAAATTGGGCATTCTGTCCGTCAATCATGTTTGTTAGCGAAAGCGAATATCGCTATTGAGTTTGACGAAAAAATATCGATTAATCGATCGAATCTCGTTCCATGTAATTAAAGAGAAAACGTTTTTTTTTGATAATATATTTTTTTCAAATTATTGTGAATTATTGAGTTGACAAAGTTGAAAAGATAATTGAAATACGTGTGGGAGTCAGTTACAAAAATATTCCACGAGCCATTAGAAATAGATACGTTGACCGTTTTAAGGTGATTGAACATTGCAAAAATCATAATGTTCACGTGCATTCCGATTCGTCATTTTTATTCCTAATTTTATTCCCAATAAAACGATATCCATTTGTGAGTAAAAAAATGTGGATTTTTAAAAACCACTTCAAATAATGATGTATATGATGATGAGCATCGGAAAAGATAGTTTAGGAAGTAAAGAATCTCATCCGATGGGACGAGCAAATATTTTCCCTTTTGTTCCCTTCCACGTAAACGAGTTTAGGAGTCCATAAAGGAGAGAATATGAAGGGTTCAGACCACGATCTAGATGGGAAGTGAAAAGGAAATCATTCTGGCCCTTAAAGGACATTAATTGAACGGAGGATGAGTGAAAAATAGAAGGAAATATGGTCGATTGAGTTCGAAGGGATGACAGAAAAAAGGGTGCACATAAGAAAGTCTACAGAGAATTCAACCTTATTGTTTTCATCTCCTATTTTGGTGTAGAGAAATTAAACTTATTATCGGACATGAGAAGTTCTTAATTCTTTTTTTTAGGGAGTCTCTTCAGGTAGAGTTTCTCAGAAAATATAATTCATTATAGAGAGATGAATTCCATACCACGGCGTATTTTACTCTACAACAGCTATGCAATTAAGATAGATTAGTTGAAGGAAACAACAATAAATTGAGTTTTTGAATACATACTCATGCAATTCCCAGAGGTATTACCCCAAAATTTTATGTTTCGCTATTCATACTCAGAAATTTATCAAGGCTAAATGTAAGTTGAGTTCCAGTGCATGCGGTAATTAAGTTTAAACAGTAATTTATTATCAAGAAATTTTAACAATGACATTGAGAAGAGAAATTGCTTTCAAAGGGGCGGAACAACAGTGTAAAGAAGTAAATGTACTATATATTAAGATACTAAGATATTCCCAAAATAATATCCATAACAATAGTAAAATAATTACAATGATAAGCTCAATCGCTTCAGAAAACTTTAAAAGTACATATTTACTTCAGAAAAATAGCCTAATTTGGAACAAAAAAAACACTTGGAATTTCAAAATTCAGAAAATAAGGTTAATTGATTCTAATTTAATTATTTAGAAGAGCGCAATATCCTTTTCTTGATTCATCAATCAAAGTTCAAGAATTAATGATGTACCATTAAAACCTCTAGGAAGAAGTATAAAAGGTGGCAATAATGAGTCATTTACAGTATGTTTGAAATTTATATTCGAAGGAGTCAAATTAACAGATTGGCAAAGAGTTGGAACCAAAAAGGACTTGATGAAATGGTGAAAGATTAAAGGGACTGAGAAAACCCAAGAATAACCCTTTCATCCAAGGATAAGGTTTACGAAACGCGCCTCAACATTTCTCGTCTTGAAATATCCTTCTGTTGCTAATGATGGGAAACATACAAAGGGAAATACAATTTCGAGGAAAGGTAGACTGCCAACTTATTAATAATCTCCACTGACAAACAGAAGCAGTTTAAAGAATATATTCTAAATTTATTGATGGGAATAGCATGATCCTCTGATCTAACATCTCAGGAGGAATAATCCTCCTCTTTTTACGTCATTTTTATTATAGAACACCTTTAGGCTTTGAGAGGAGGAATCACCGATTCCTTCCGAAACGTATCGCCCTCTTCAGAATTATTTTCCGAACACGCAACTAAGTTAATTAAAAAGGCGAACATTCGCTAACGAAAAAAGGAGCTACCAATTATATACTGGTCAGAAGAATCGTGAGGAAAAGGAGAGAAAGGTGACGAGGAATTTGTTAGCTCTTTTGAAGGCAGACAAAAGAAGAACGAAAGGCGCTGCACGGAGAGAATCGAAGGAAAAAAACGCTTTGCGAAATTCGGGTGAGAAGGCGTAGGCTCAATTAAAAAGGAAAAGGTGGAGAAATTTTTTCTTTATTTATCCTCTCTCGAAGACTGATTTTTCTCTCTCAAAGACCCGAATGCTTATTTATTTTTTGTTATCATCTCCGCGAGATGTGAGTGAAAGGGTTTGTGGAAAAAATAACAAGGTACTACGACGCCTTACCTTCCAACCTTTTTCTCCGATCGATATATTCCCTTTTCGATAGCTATTGCTCATAATGTCGTCATAAATGTGGAAATTGCTTCTCGGCCTTCGTCTTAAGCAAAGAGTGGTAAAGGAAATGCCATCGACGCAATTACTTTTATTCTCTATTTCGTCGTAGTCTGAGGTTTTATGGAGCTTTTAACGACCGTCGGATGAGGAAATATTGTGTTGCTCTGCTTTTCTCTTCGGCTTTTTTGGTGAGGAATACCTTACGGAAATATGGATTTTATCCTCGTCGCATTAAAAGGAACTTGTTTATATAGGAGCGGAGTATAACTCGAGCCACTTTGCAATAAATTCAAATCGAGTCGAATTTAAAGCCTCTATGAATATTATATTACAAACGGTCCAGGAATAATGACAAATATTTATGAGTGAAGGGAAACAAGGAATGAAAACTGGAAAGGCGTTTTTCTATGGTTTCAAAAACGGCCTAATGAGTTATTATCATAGAAATGAGATTAAGAAAATTAATATAATTATAGATGATTAGTGGTTAGTATAACTCTATGTCTGTCGATGAAGAATTTGTACATTATGAGATGGACTTAAATTAATACTTTGATTTTACATACAAGTTTCAAATCCATCACATGATTAACGATACTCATCAACTTCATGTACTAATGTTTCCTAAATGATTTGGCGAAAGACAATTCATTCCTCAAATGCAACTCCAACGGAACATCTACACTAGCCCTGTTATATCTTGGCATGTAATCAGTCAAACTCGGTCGACTCACAAACGTCTGTTTTAATACCTCAGATGTGTATGACATCCAAAAGCATATCTCTAAAACGTGGTAATCTCTCCTTGCTACGTGATTTGTCTCCTTACGCTGTCCAACTTTGGGTAACTTAAAGATCAACGCATCCGAATTCAAGGCGTCGGACATGCATAAGTAGCTTATGCGAAAGAGGTCAACAACTTCCCCGAAATATTCGTCGGAGGTCTACATCGCTCGGAGAGATGGAAGAAAATTAATCTGAGAACTCTAAGTTATGACACATCCCTGCGAAGGAGATGAATTCGGGTCATGTGTGTGACCCCATCAGGGTCAGCGTCAGTTTCTCCGCTCTTGTTTGAAACGTTTTGGATCCTGAACGATTAGCAAAGACGTGTGCGCATTCTGTGAAAGGCAATTCTTCATTTGGAATTTCCTTACTCAGAACGACTATTGTTTCTGAAGTTGTGAAACTACTCCCGAAACTATTTTTACAAAAGTGAGGGAAACGTTTTAACGTCCCTTCAACGGAAACAATAAGATCGCCTAGTAACTCCTAAGATACAAAAGTTATAACTAGCACGACATTCCTTTATTTTCCATTTCTTTTAAAGGAGTCAACATGTTTTATTTTGGAAATGCTCATTTATTGAATTTCAGATTCACCTTTTGTTAAGTAGAAAATTGTATTCTATTTCAAAAGAATTTGGAGAAAGAAACAGCTTTAAAGTAGATTTTATTCACTACTTAGGAATAATCGAGAATGGAGATACTTCACAGTCATAGTTGCTGATAAAATACAGAATAGCAAAATTTTTAAGAAAGCTTTGAATGATATAATCATGTTTCTCATTAAACCAATTAAAGGTTTTATAATATGAAACCATTCTAATCTAATAGGTACACTCTTAAAAGTTAAGAATTCTGGAACTTCCAATACTTCTTTCATCGGTTACTTTGATACATGGTGAATGTTCTAAAATGATAACTCTGAGCATTCATGTGCCTCTGAAATCTTCAAAGATGAACGCAAAAATTAAAAAAACTCCCGTAGTTACTAACCATTCTTCTTTAACAATACTTCAGCTAATTCAATAGAGAGTTTACTCGCTTTGAATTCTAAATGCTTTGAGAGTCTTATGTGTATTTATTTTCTAATACAAAACGTGATCTCTTTATTGAA
The DNA here is from genome assembly GCA_020796165.1 of Pantala flavescens. Taxonomy (NCBI): domain Eukaryota; kingdom Metazoa; phylum Arthropoda; class Insecta; order Odonata; family Libellulidae; genus Pantala; species Pantala flavescens. Next base: position 55,420,230 of record CM036880.1, read on the forward strand.
AATCACAACGTTTTCCCAAAACGATAACAAGAGATGAGAACTTTTGCCGAACCCAAGAAATTCGATCAGACGTGGACTGGAATAGAGTTCACGTCGAATTTTATACAATTTTCTTGTCGGCGATGTTTGTTTCGGATGTAATCTCTTTTCATCCACCGGGGCGCCAATAGCTATCTCGTCTCCGAACTCATACTAGTAAGCAAACTCATTCCGAGCACCTCCGCCCGATACGAGACGTAAGCCCATAACACCTTTCGATAGACGCTCTCTCGGCAGATAAACGGCTTTCCCGAACGCTTTTTCCTTCTTCTTTAGAATTTGATTACGAAATCCTCTCGTACATTATCTGCGACACGTTCTCCGCTGAAAACAGCCATTTCGCGGAGAACCCATCAGCTCCGCGGTGATATTCGCAATCTCCCTGCAACGCGAAAACTTCGAACCCCTTTAAAGCACACCTGCGAGGAATTCTCCTTTTCTTTAAAAGGTCAAGATCGAGATGCCGACTCATTCGAACGGAGATCGTACGTATTTGGAGGCAAACATCCTACGGCTTAATGAGGGAGAGAGACAGACAATTCAGGAGTGCTGACGATTTCTCTCTTCGCATATAACGAACGCGCTCTCTTTCGGGATGAGTTGTATTTTTCAACCGCTGCTGTTCCTCTTTTTCCTCACCTCATTTCGAACCGAAACTAGGGCGTTCGGTTCCTATATGAATGAATTTAGGTTTCGCGCATATATATTCGCTCGTTCCTAGATGCATTTTCATAACTTGATGATAAACTGAATCTTTATTCACACAAAATGCCTTCACCAATCCAAATATTACTTTTGCTTCGTTATAAAGCTCACCAATGAATGCAACACCATTTGCGCATGTTTGGTTACAGAGCAATTAATCTTCTTCAAATCTTCAATCACTAGTCTGATAGATAACATCTTAAAAATGTACTTGCTAAATATTTATAGATGTATATAAGATTTATATAATACCTTTATAGAGCTCTAAAATACACGGGAAATATTTCCATTGAACTATTACGCATTATATAAAGAAATCCTTACTTTTTACGCATATTTCCTCTCACGACAAATCTTTTTTAACACTCTTGCCATAAGAACGGGATAATGTATAAGTTTACAAAGAGTAGATTACAATAAAAGTTAACGTCTTTATTGAGCAATATTGGTATTAAAGAACCATTCAGATTATATGTATATTATAAGACGATACATTTAAATACCAAAGCTCAATGTTTGAGCAAATGAAAAAGTGGACTTTCTTCTAAAGTGGACCAAAGACTTTAATTAGAGCAAAATTAAAGCCCATTGCCATTATAATAGCTCGTAGAAGCATCACTTAATTAGGGCTCTTGGATTCCGCTGCTTGAGGATACACGACGAAGTGGTTAGTACGAAAAGTGTTCTGAAGCGACATCTTCGTGAGTTACATGGTTAAAGGAACGCTGTGGTTTGTTAAGTAAGCTCCAATAGGGACTAAGATAGACGGACTCCCCGTATTTCTACACTTCGCTGCACTGTACAGTGATGGAGTGAATTAGGAGATGCGAACCGAAGCCAAGAAGAGAAGTAGTACTCCCTCTAACAATAGTGGCATTCGTGTAAATAGGGCTGCTATTTTCGTTTAAAGGCAAATTACGTCCTTGAGTGATCACATTCAGTTACCCTTTAAAAAGTACAGGCAGATTCAAAGAGTTTGAACCGTTTCAATTCTCATGCGAAGCTAATTTTGAGGTATTTTGGCAGTATAGTAACCTTTCCGATCATATTCTACTATTTTGATTCAATCGGTGACAAGCATTTATAATCTTAATGTTCCGCGTAATCATCAAATGAGAATCTAGATCAGTTTAAAGAGGACTTTCGCCAATTCAAAGTAATGAATTTTTACACTACAATCATGAATCAATCGATTGATGGATATCAATGGATTCCAATGCGATATGAGTGATAAGCGTTATCTGCTTATAAATGAAAAAAACACGAGCTTTACAAATTAAAATTTTTGAATTAATTTATCTAGATATTTCAGTTTTAAAAACTTAGTGAAGGGACATCAGATTTAATTAAATTTATATTTACCAAGCAAAAGTTTTTTACGTCACAACGAAGAAGAGGGTAAAATCGTTAGATTGAAATTGCATACAATATAATGCATCCACAAAATTGATTTCAGTAGTAATTAAATTTTGGTAAACCACTAACTCTTGCCTTGAAATTTTGATTTACATAAGCCACACAATTTTTAATTATATAAAATACTGTTTCTTCGTATGTTAAAAATAAACCGAAAGTTTTTAGAGGAGACTTAATAAAAGCTATTTGAACCACCACGGTCATTACACGACAAAATTTTTCAGCAACGCCAACACTTATTTTCAAAATTATATTTAAATGCTTCAAAGCTTTGCAGAAATTTTTAATACTAACAATGAAGTAATTCATTTTTCAAAATAAAAAAAATCTCTTTTTTCGATTTAAAAGTTATAACTTACTAATTATACATTAACAATACTCCTCGTGTTTTCGTTGAAAAGACGAAAAAGGGAATTTTTATAGCAGCACGTAAGTATTTTATTTTGACACATGTATTTTATTTTGATTCTTCATTTTTGTTTTCCAAATACAAATTAAATGTTCTATGAAAAAAACAGACCGTTTGATCTAATCAAAGGAGTTCGATTAAAGACTTCACGAAATTGAAAGCGCTGTAGAACATTCCATCAGAAATTATTTCGAACTGCGCTTTAATTTCATCGAAAGGCTGCAGAAATTAGGAATGAAAAATAAAATTTTTGATAGAATTAGTGACTCCAAACCGTACAAATTTACTTTCGATACAAACGAGTTTGAAATGAAAATTTTACAGCTTTCAGAATCCACGCAAATGCATTCAGTAAACATCTTTGCTTCGATGTATCGGAAACACGTACTTCGTAACTCCAATGCAACGTTTTTCCAATGGCAAAAAAGACACCTAAATTAGCTCCGTCACCCGCAGTTGGTGAAACGCCGTTGATGTGTGCTGATAAGAAGATGGCGTTCGAGATTATTACTGAATTCCCAGTTAATTTGAAGAGTCGGGAAATGGGGAGAGGTAATCGAGTTTCATTCGATCGACCTTTTCAAACCTTTTTCTCCCAAAATGGATTTTCGAGCCACTGACCGAAAGAAAGAGCGCCTTTTGGGCGTGAAACTTGAATTTTATTAATACGGCAGCATAAAGGTATCAGTTTATGTTCACACGGCTAGGTTTTTATCAAGCTGCTCTAACTACGTATGAACTATGAACGTAATACGAAATATGAGTGATAAAGTCATCTCATAGTGCTTTTTTCAAGGTTAAGATGAGGATTATTAAATTTTCTACAAGGTACTTTAATGGAGATAAACAAGATTAATGAGAACTTATCAAAATATCAAATTGTATTTTTTTCCAAACATTTGGGTTATTAGTGTATTTTAAAATTATAATATATACATGTGTATGCATATATTTAACATTTAACTTATCGTTTTGAGATAATCCGTACGCATGTAAAAACGTAAAAAAGTATCATTTTAATTTATTAAATTCTTTTAAAAACGAACAACATAGTCTTAAGAAGATTGCAAACTAGAGATAATAAGTCACCTTTTGCGGGAGATTGATGTTTAAATGTTATGAATAAAAATAATAAAAATAATTATGCTGATAATAAGAGTATCATTTGGGTAACAACTATGCAAAGTATATAACGTTTGTGCTCAAAGATAAATTTAAAACTTTTTAAACAGTTCAAATAGTAAACTATCCTTCTATATAAACAATGTGTGCATCAATGGTGCAAGATAACATTGAAGATAAGAAATTTTAATTACTAATTTACGCAAGTAATTCTAAAACTAGATAAAAAGTATGAAACAGTTCGATTTAAAACATATAAAGCAGTCAAATTACTATTAAACTGTTACGATTTAGAAATTACAGACCTTAATATAACTTACACGAAAAGTGTCAAATTTACAAAGTCATTTTAATTTTTTTAAAATACAAATTAAGCATAACTAATGATCCGACTATATTTTTTAATAGACAAATAATTTTGGCTGAAAATTAAAGTAGGTTATAAGAATATAATAGAATATAATGGGACAAATGGCACAAACTAAGGTTTTAGATTAAGCAAACTCATTTTCATAACCTCTTTTTCTAAGTACTTAATATAATAAACTTATTTACTTTCATCCAAAATACGGACAGATTAAAGATCAATTTATATCTCTCGAAAATGTATGAAAAGGCACGCCCATTACTTCGTCGCTTCCTTATACGAAAGTCACACGCTAATTTCGCTTTCTCAGTTACGCATTCAGTTCAGAATGTCGTTTAGTTCGTGACACAAAGCGCCCTCTTGAGGATGTCCTTTCCCACTAATGATTCCAATTAAGGAAGGCGTCGATTCCAAATCGACCCACAGAACGTTCATTAACACTCTCCAAGTCGTGACTGAAATAGACCGCAACATCCAGATGAGACTTCTTATCGTTGACGTAAATTAACCGACATATCGAGTCATTTAGCAAGTCTCAACCAATCTAATACACATTGTAATACCGCAATTTTAGGCTTTAGAATGGGTATCTGATATCAATCCTTGGAGCAGATAAAGTGGGATTTTAGTGTTCTATGTTCCATTTGGAAATTAAATATTTATCCAATCATTTCAATTTTTATTAATAACTTCTTAAAATTAGTTTTCATAGCATATTTATAAATTGAGACTTTAATTACAAGAGTTTCAATTGTCTTAATTATGAGTATTTAAGAATTGGAGAATCTTTAAAAGAGAACTATTCCATGAACATTTGAGATGACCTCCACACTTCTATGACCTTCGTCAACCGTGAAAGTCAAAAGGGGAATATATTTTCTCACGAATACAATCCCTTCCGAGACTGTAACAGGTGCCCCTTCGATCGGATACTGTTGCGGATTTTCTCAGAGATGGCATAAATATAGACACAGCGGAGGAGAGTGGAATAAATAAACATATAATTTACATCCTCATCCGGGTTAAATTAAGAGTAAGGAGATTACTTTTTCATCATAATTTTGTTGAATTTATTTTTATCCTTCGCACTCCTAATGCTATTTATATCCTCATCTCCTCAAACATAAGCTACGAAGGGTTTTGTTGGATGAATAGTAAAATAGAACCAGATGACGACGTAGTTTTTTGTATCATTTTCTATCCCATCTGATGAAGAATTGTAAGGGCAAATAAACATAGATGAGCCTTCACATTTTTTCCGCTTTTCTTCTGTTCGTATTATTTATTTCGTCATAAACTATCTAAATTCATCGAATTACTATGTACTAGAGAGGGATGTATACGAAAAATCGACACGGATTCATTTCATCTAGTGCGAAGGCTTTTACTCTAGTAGTTTCAATAATAACATGCTCGCTTAACTTTAATATGTCGAGGGGAAGTGCGTGGATAAGTGTTGGAGTCAAGTCATATTTACTGTGTAACCAAGAGGAAACAACGTATTACGAATTTGTTCACATTTCATCTGATTTATAAATTCCGACCATAAAAGATATGTTGATCATATTTTACAATAACACTGACGAAACTGAAACTTTCAATAATTTATTTTCTATCTAGAATTTAACAATAATGATCGATAACCTTAGATTCTTTGTTGCATTTAATTTCGAGATTTTTTATAAATAATACTAAAATAAAAATAAAATATGAAAATATTAATAAAAATTAGTAATTGAAAGTTAGACAAGAATTTAATGAATTCCCGAAGCTATTCTAATGAAACTTTTACGATTGTAGAACAAATAATAGGGTGTTTTGTTTTGAGAAGTTAATGTGAATAAATTTTTCAAGAAAGTGCTGATGGCATCTTAGTTCCAGGAAAAAGTGAGATGAAGGAGACACCTATTTCCAATCTCCTTCTAATGAATGAATGGAATACATCAATATAAAATCTTAGTGGCACCTAAATATTGATAATAAGATGTCAATGTTCCTATTTTACCATGAGTTCTGATGATGGATGAAAACTTTTTTACGTAGATAATTCATGAAGGAGTGTAATTTACGAAAAGGGGTGTACAGTGAAAGTAAAACTTGGATAGATTTAGTGGAAGGATAGATGGATGAAAGGGTACTCCCAAATAAAGAGAGATTACGAAATAGAGAGGCATCATAAAATGAGTACGTGAAGATAAAAACTCTTAATTCATAACATAACCGGAATGGATGGTTACAAATCTAATGTTTTAAATTAAATTAAAAATCCATCCTTCTCCCGATAATTTTATGGTTTATGAGAATTTTTATAAATATTTAAAATATTAAAGCTCAGAACTAAATTCAGAAAAATTTTGAGAGAAAATATCTGATTTTACGGAAAAGTGATTGATTAAATATTTACTAATAATGAAGTTACTTTTGATTAATTTACTTTGAATGAATTGATGGTAAACATTTCGATTCGAAATTAGAAAAAAATCTATTCGGTGGAAATCTTAATTTTTCGTATTTTTTGTCACAACGAGTATGACTATAAAATTAATGGTTTTAATTACTATCGAAAGAAAAAAAAGGTAGCGGAGTTTGCTTAATCATCAGTAAATTCCATAATTTTATATGAATTCTCTCTTGATGAATGAACCCTTTGAGATTGATACTTCAGTATCACTTGGTGGAAGAGTTATTGAGGCAGTTTGGTTGAAAATTGGAATACTCCTATAGGTTATATACCTAAATCATGTAGCTTCTTTGATCTATTCATCAAAACGGTAAAGAATCTTTAACTAATTAAGGGTTAGGCCTTGATATATTAATTTAGGAAGTTCTCTCGTTTCCTTTCGGAGCTTTTAATTCAAATTTACTGTTATGTGTTAGCCAAAGTAACCCGCTTTTATAGCCAACCAATTTGATTACATTTTCCGGAAAACTTTATTTCGGTAAAAGTGTTTGATGATTTGCTGTTTTTATAAAAAATAGAGGCGATAAATAACATATAAATAAAGTTCAATTTTGTCCATGATGTATAAATAAACATTTGGTCAATTTTTAGTACAATCTTATAAAAAATATTCAAAGGTATATAGAATTTGATACTAAATAAAAAAGTAGTGAATATCATTAAGGTATAGAAATTAATATTTATTTCTGCTGATGTCATTTTCTATCCTCCCGGATATAAGTAGCGAAAATATATAAACATAGGTATTTCTCACGATTTCAAACATACAGGTGATACTAAAGGAGAGCGGATCTTAAATGCACCACCGTATTACGACAATGACAACTGAGTAAACTTAAACCTCGAATCCGTCTACACATTCCCTTAGCCTAACAAATCTTTGAATAGGAGTATTTGAGAAATATTCATCGGATGAAATGCAATTAATTCTCCGAAAATTCCAATTATCTCATTAAATAACTTAAAACAGTTTCTGTCCCATTCCAATCGAAGAGAATCTGAGAGGGTTGCATGAGAATGGACCTATAAAGTTTCGATTGCTTCCTTTGTCCCTTTCGGGGGCAGTCCCAACGGAGGCCCTTTACAACGCCTCCGATCGGGTTCAACTGGCCAGTTGTTAGGATTTCGCCTACTTTATCTCGGAGGTGATGTTTGCACAGGAGGAGAAGTTTTCAGATGAGAGTACGCACTGGGACTTGAGAATAAAATAAGAAAGGCTCATCCTTGGGACCGCGAGATATGGGGATTACGGAAAGAATAACGGATTTCCAAGATAGAATTTTAAGACGTGGCGGTCTCATTCGTATCTCCCGAGGGATTGGAAAACAAGGATGGATTCACCGAAAATTTGACTCGGCCGTGATTGGAGGGCCTCTGCAGCAGTGGGAAATCTGAAGAGCATCAGATGTCATGGAGGTAGAATAAGGAGTGATAAGAACTGCGTACTTGAGGAAAATGAATTTAAGCGTGGTTGTTTTAAAATCTATTATAATATATTTATCTTGAAATGTCAATGAAATACTCTTCGATCAAAGCATAAGGAAATACCAATGATAAAAGTTGTTCCCTTACTCAATAGTAAAGACAGGTTCCGACTCTTTTGAAGCCAAAGAAATTTTCAAATCAATGTTTGCTTCAAACATTTACTTTAATACATTATCTAATGGCATACTTTATCATGAGATATCTCAGAAACTATATACGAAAGCTACTACTAGTTACAAAAATAAATTCATTTTTAAAGTTAACCACAACACTTAAAGTAAAAGTAATTGATTTTTCCATTTGATATAATATTCTTATATTTACTGTTTCCGAGGGTAACTTCCAAATAGAATGAATGATTTTTATATCATATATTATTTTTGATTTTTCCTTAAAGTATTTTCAAGTATCAAAACCATTAGATATTTAAAACATTCAGATCCCTTTTTACTCTCGTATTTAATCTAAAAAATTTCGTAACATCATACCTCTGCTAAGTATGAAAATACGAGTGAGAATTCAAAACCTAAAAGAATCAGCATTCAGGAGTATAAAGGAAAACAGATAAATGTGATGCCAGTTTACGGGAAAAGCCTTTTAATCGACGCCTGCTGCTAATTATGAATGCGAACCAAGAGCCCCTTTGAGAGGCAGATCACGGAATGTCTAAGGTCGTCAGCGAATAAGATACTCGTACATTCGAAATTAATTCCCTAATTTAAGCCTTCCGGTTTGTTAAGGTAGGTAACGGAGGATCCAGGATACTCTATTTAAAATCCCTCGGCAAAAAGGTGGGCAAAGAAGAGCGCACATTTTGGAAAGTGAGCGGAGATGCGACGCGACTCCGGAGTGAAGGCTTTGGCATTATGAAGAGAGATTGAGGCGAAGAAGGATTCGGAAAGAGCGGAAAAATGAGACGAAAGTTATGGGAGGGGTCGAATGACAGCGAGTGAAAAAGAGGCGAATGAGGATGCTAAAATTTGCGGCAGAATGTCACACGTGCGAGTCCTTTCCGAATAAATAGATTATGCATTACTGAAAGGGAAAGCCGTCATATGCAAAGCGGTGGTGAGAGCTAAAAATTCGATGCACTTATTTTGGTCGAAATTAACAATTCGAAACGGAATAATTATGATTAAATATTGATCTAGATTCACTTGTTTTAGATATTTATTTGCCAAGATTCACTTTGTACAGCTCTAAGTACGCATTTTACTCTAACTCTTCTTGTAAATTTACTTTGTGTGCACATCGATTGATCAATTAAGTTTCACAGTTTACAAAACCTTCAAATTCTGATAGAATTCCGAAATTATGAAGATGAATAAAATTATCAAAAAGACTACATTTATGTTTACATTTTCTATATGATTCATTTCAAGGCTAAATCAATCTAGAAATAATTTTAATAATAAAATTCCGGAAGATTAAGATCGAAGACAAAATTTTCCTTTTAGAGATTAACATTAAGTATACTTTAATGATGAGAAAATACGTTTTAACGTAAAAATGGATGCGGAGAATTAATAATTCCAAATATTTATCATAAATAAATATACGAATCATCACTACTTACAATTTACAGAATTCACTATACGAAATGGACTTATATGTAGATTAAAATTTATGAGGGAAAGTGCACCTTCCAATTTTAACATTATTTTAGGAATGGTAATTTTTGAGTGGAAAGTTGTGTTCCAATACTCATACCGACGAAAAGTTTGTTTGTATCTCGGATTTTACATTCTGTCAACGCCAAAAATATATTTTATGCATTATTTCATTACTAGAAGCACAGCAATAATACAAGGCTTGATTTAATTTGTGTATTTTCGTACTGAATAGTTTATAGTTTAATACACAGTTTTCTGCACAGGAAATGGACTTAGACACAATCGTATAATTCTAAATCAACGGCATCGCGTGTTAGCGTCTCATTCGTTGGCGAGAGTGAGTTTTATGAATCTGTAAAAAATGCGAGAGAAATCCTTAAGAGAATGTCTTTAATCATCACACGGAGGAATTAACGGTCCAAGATCACGCCACAGCATCGCGGGAGGCGGGCAGATATCGGATGCGGGGATTTAAAATAAAACCAATTTCGGTTGATTTGTACGAGTGCGTGATCAGATGCGATACTTGATTCAGCGCTGTTGGAGGTGCGGCAATTCGCGGCATGGGAGGAAGAAGAAATTGAATATATGTTGGAAGTGGAAAGGAGAGAAAAGATGTGCTTTACGATACAGATGCAGGTGTGGTTGAAAACAAGTAGCAGTAAGTAACGGGCAGTAAACAGAATAAATTGAAACGTTGGAAATGAGAGAAACATAAACAGAAGAATATAAATAAGTAAAATGATCATTTATGAATGATTTTCGGCAAGCATTGGAAGTAATATTAATACGAAATATGAAATGTTGCAAATGAGGGAATGAAATCCAGAGTACGTGAACTATCTGGAAAAAGTTTTATTCACATGATGTAGAGGAATAATTAAATGGATAAGATGAATGAAAAGCAAACTCTATCGACATCTAAGCATAAATTAACGAAAAAATATCTCTAAGAAAACAATGGCTGTTGGGAATAAAAGAAGGGACATGAGCTATCGTGGATGTGGAGGAAGAAGATTTTGGGGATATGGAGATAACAGATGAGAGTAAACAACACGCCCCGAGGGGATTAAAAAATAAAAAAGGAAAGCGGATACGGTGAGGGAATACTAATGGAAATGCGTAGCTTATTCCACGCAGAAATTTCATCCCATTTCCACCTACGGTGTCACCGAAATGGGATTAACAAGCTCCTAAAAAGACGTAATGTCTCACTCTTTTAATTTCAGACAATAGGCGTATTTAGAGAAGGCCAATTCAGAGATGTTCCCTTAAAAGTAATATCAGGTTGACAAATATTTCCATAGTTTTGCATACCTTTAGAGAAATTCGATACTTTGAATAAAGTGCATACCTTTGTAAATAGATGAGTATTACTTTACGTAAATCAACTAAAAGCTTGATAAATTAAGATTATTATTTTATCAGATAAAGACAAAGATATTGAAACTTCACATACCAAATTCTTTATTTTAAATATAATTTCAGTTCGAAAATGATCAAAGAATATAACTTTAATCCAAATAAACTAATTTTGCGAGATAAGGTATATCATTTAATTATCATTTACATGTTAATTACAGTTGAATGTCATCATTTACATGTTAATGATTTACTTTCCTTCTTGTAGTAGGAAATACTACACTCAAAAATTCTTCGTTAAATGTTAGAGGTTAGTTTTTGATACTTATATAAATAGTGGGTAACGTTTTCTGTTATTCAAATAAACATAATAGAGGTAATTTATAAAGGTCATGATCAATGTTATTCTCCTACTAATTGGATTCAACTATTAAAACAACTAACATAAGCTATTAGCTTAAAACATTAACTGTTAGTTGAAAACGTGAACCGTTGAATTATAATCATGTTGTCGTTAAAAAGTATGACAAAACTCAGGGTTATAAAACTACGATTTATATGATATCAGTGATAACTACAGTTAAATATGTTAGAAATAATCATTTCAATTTTACTTTCACATAATTATAACCAATTCAAAGAGACAAATAATTAACTATACTATACTAAAAATAACTGTTTTAAATCACAGATAACTTTTCTAATTCCATACTCTCTCAAATCACTCTTCTATTCACGATAAGAAATGCAAATATGTTGAGAATTATTGCTAAAGCATTGTATATTAAAATTAGTAAATAAATATTCATTTGGTATTCAAGAATAGGACACAATCATTCACCTCTTGGACAAATTGGAAATAGGGAAACAATGAGAGGATAAAAGGAATGAAAGACATTGAGAGATGAAGACGGGTGCGTTGGTGAAAGGAAAAGAAAATGAAGAAGAAATAGTAGTGAGATGAAGGCCTTCGGAGGAGTTAAAGGGAATTGGTCGGACGAAGATGGTGCCATCGGAAAACGTCAATAAAAATGATTGAATCGGTTGCTATGAATTCAATCGAGCCTAAAGTATTTATTTACAAATTAATCATGACAATCCCAGTCAATCAGACAATTTTTCTATAAAATATCATGAAAATTTTCTGAAGAATATGATGTATGTTGATGGATGTTCCCACGTAAAGGATAAGGGATTTATATGATAGTGATAAGTTCATTAATCTTAACTGGACTCAAATACTAATTATCATACGTCATATGTTAATTACATCGTAGTTCAAACAAAGACAAGCATTTATACTGAATATCAAATGTAGTCTATTAAATTAAATTTTTAAATATATGTATATAATATATACTATTATATATTGTTTTCATATATTTTGTAATACATTAAAAATTAAGAATTAATTCATAGATATTGTAAATAGTCACTTGAAGTATTCGTATTTGATTTCTCTTTCAAGAAATAACTATTCAACCTTCAAAAAAACCTATTAGAAAAACATAAAGTACATTTTGGTATTTATTTTTGCGTTTCTGGTCAAGTTCAATGTTATCATTATATATTACTAAATATAATCTAAATAAGTTTATATCCTCCTTGATATTCTAAGTTCTGATGAGTTAGTGTTTTTTACATCTCCGTTCAGACATAATCTCTTCATAATTTTACCAAACCCATTTATCGAAGACAAATATTTTTAAATCAAATGGGTAAAATATAAGTGATATCAGATCGAAGGTTTCCGCAGCGATCAGTGGAATGGATAAGAGATATTGTTAATTTACTTAATTTTATCCTCAATATTCAGATAATTAACCAAAATAATTGGTGTTGATTTACAAATAAATTAAAATGCGTAATGATTTCATAACGCGTTACTTAAGTTTAAACATTAGGATGACAAACAAAAGGTTTAACGATAATAAAATTTAATTAAAAATTTGTTTGAATGTATGTTGAAACACGTGCATTTCATCCTGTTTGCAGATCTTCGAAACATCTCCTGGATTCGAAAGACTAATTCTCGATTTCAAAAATAAACACGGATCGCTTTCTGGGTCGAGGAAAAATTTCGGAAAAACTATTTCGGCATTTCGAATACTCCAAAGCGAGAGAATCATTTTTCCGACAATGTTCAGATAGAGCATTCGTTATGAAAGCGTTTGGATATTAATTAGGACTCTTTCGCTTGGCAACGGTCGGCGAAGGAAAGAGATTCATTAAAATCGGAGATAAATTCATCATTTCAAAGAGATTTTTACAAAAACAAAAGAATTATGTTCTGCAACGGTAGCTATCAAAAGGGTCAAAGGTTTGGGATTTGGAACATTTTTGTTAGGATTTCTTTCAGTCTTATGGACCAAAGCGACCCGAACCTTTATTGTTTTGACATATTCCGTAATCTTTTTAATTGGGCTAAAAATTCCGGAAAACTCGTCGGATGCATCCGCATTCACATTATTTCGTTTCATTAGTTATGCGGAAAAGGGCAAACAGAAATTCCTCAATGAACATCCTTTTTAACCTTTTGGTTTCTGATGATGAGATAAAGTTTTTCCTCTTCCGTTTGTCTCTGAATGGAAATAATATAGTACGAGTCGAGTTATATTACAAATTACGATTTTTCAATCTCATTTTCTGGAATCGCTGAGATGTAGGTTATAGTGGTGAGAATTTACGAGGTATCCCAATGAAAGTCGTATCTGGATTTTGATGATGTTTTCGCAGCTGCTTAGGGAGGCGGATTTTATTTGATCTTCCTCGAAAAGGCCCAACAAGAGGTGTATTCATTTCCATTAAGTACGTGGTAACCACTCCATTGCATCTAAAGTGTCGTACATCTTTTAGATGGAATAAACTAAATTTTCAATAAATCGTTCTTATGCATTTAATTAAAATTGAATCTGAATATTGCCGTCTCTTCCAATTATTTGCTAAATAAAACGCACATTTCGAAGATATACACGTACAGTCGTATAACAATCTTTTATTATAGCTATTCTACAACCATTCATTAAAGGGAGGATCCTATCTTGGTTCCAAAAAAATTCTACTACTATATGTATAACTACATAGATAACTTACTTTTCCTTAATTCCATCATCAAAACTTGCGTTAGTACAAAAATCAATTTTAATGACTAATAACTTACTTCGTTTATTAAAATTTTAATATTTAAGACCATAATTATGTCATACTATCGTTACAAAATTCTGGGCTATTATTAGGGATCGTTTTCATCCATCTGTGTATTATTTTGTTCCTCTAATAGGAAAATGAGTGCAGTTTTAATTTATCCGTAGCATTCACAGAAACGAACGCTTTTTAGTACCTCCATTTGTTTCCATCGAAACGGTATCTTTTTCTTTTAATTTTACACCGCTCTGTTCTCTCCGGCGTCGCATTTTTTCGCAAAATAAAATGTGCTTATTCGGGGCTTAAGCGACACTTTTTATGCAAACGCGGATCATGCGGATCGGGTCAACGCAAAAAGAAAATCCTTCTGAGTCTCAACGAGAGCAAAGATAGAAAAAGCGGCTGAGACAAGCATTCGTGGGTGTAATATATAGGGGAGAACAAACTCGTTCGTGTCATGGATGGCGATGGGGGAATCTGGATGGTGGTCTCAAATGAGCAAAATGTTCTCCGAAGCGAAACAGTAACGACTCGTAGAGCGTTCGATCCGCATTATTTCCTAGAATCTACATGTTAAGCAGAAAATAAACGTTTCTCGCTATTTATGCTTTTCGATTCATGTAGTCATCATGAGATTGTCCTCAATATAACACAATCCACACGCTAAGCATTTCAAATTATAGAATCATTATAGTAAAAACGTTTACATTTATTACGGATATAATAGTGCTCGTGGCCGAGATACTATGCTTTGTTCATTTACAGAACGTCGTTGAAAGGAAATCTACAGTTCCTATGCAATATCTTCGTTGGAGGAAAGTTAGTATGTAACACATCATCCATCCTTCATTTATTAAAATGCAGTAACCTACGAGAAAACCTCGAAAGAGAAACGTCTATCTGCATCTCACGATGAAAAGAAAATCGATATTGCGTTTCTTATGACATGTAATGAGACGTTTCTTATGAGAAATATTTTTAAGGATAAACTGACTCATTTTCTTCTGCAATACTCAATTTACTTACAGAACATAAAGATGTGTTTCACGATCATAATTCCATTAGACTAAACTTAAATGATGTATATTTAGATTTGAAATTTTCTAGTAACATTGAGTTATTTTCCATTCATTCCTAGGATGTAAAAGGAACGTACCGGTAAAACTTGTCTATTCACTAATACGCATTCATTTCGAGAATAACGTATCTTAGATTGAATTTAACGAACGGACGAGAACAATGTTTTTGACTGAGGAAATGATTCGTGCATTCATCTGAGGGTACTTTTCATCGAATTCCCTCGGATGGCAATTTCGATCGGACAAGCAAAAACAAAACTTCAGAATAAAAAACAAACGGGAAGAAGAATTATAGGAACGTGGAAACAAGAGGAAAAAGTAGGTTCGCCGCCGCTTCAAAGCACATTAAATTCCAATCCATTAAGTTCCGACCTCAGAAGGACGCTAAATGGAGCGATCAAAGCGTTGGGTTGGCATCACTGGCGATGATCGCGTTTCCGAATGATTTGCGGATAAAGGGAAGTGACCAGCGATTGAAATCGGGGAATCTAAGGGTAATAACCGAGGAATTTTGACGACGGAGACGTGAAATTTATGCAGAGACGACGATAAAAAAGGGAATCTATACGTGAAACGAAGAAGGTCATCGGTTGCAAAATGGTTTGATTAAAAATGCGCTAAGTCAGTGATGCCAAAAATGTCGATCACATACATAGGAATTCAGGATTTAATGACAAAAAGCACGAATTTTCAAATTGACGATCTAATTAAGGAATAACGATTTTAAATTGTGATTGCTATGGAGGAAGAAAGGAAATTTAATTAGGAATGATAAAAAGCTTTTCTCATCGTTCGATTTTTAATATTGCTAAATTAAATTTCTTTTACTCATCCGAGGCTGATTTTAAATTAATTTCATTCTCTATAATTATACGCGTTGTAAACATTAATTCGTATAACTTATTAAATTTGATTTTATCGTGACATAAAATCATGCAACAATAAAATATATACTATTATAGATGGATCGTTGTTGAGAGTAAAGGCTTTTTCGTTATTATATGATCAAAGTAAGCTGGTAAGATATAATACTTAAGATAATATGGAGATGAGAGGGAAAAAGATCACATAGAAATCCCAAGAAATGGATAAGTACAAATCGGCGGAAAGTTATCGGTAAGAATTCTTTCTTTTGGAGTTTCCAAAAAAACCGAATCTTCTTTCAAAGCAAAGGTTCTTTCAAAATGTACAAAAGAAGAGTGAAAAGTCAACGGATGAACGAATATGAAAGAGAAAAATGATACGGAAAAACCGGAATAAGGAAATAAAGGAAAAAGAAGACTGACCGTTAGAATAGACATGAAGGTCCGAACACAAAAGAAACGCAGTTTTGCGAAAAGGGAGATGAACAAGGAAAAGAATCAACTGAGCGAAACAGAAAGGACAAGAAATAGTATGAAAGATGATAGAAAGAGGAAATTGGGTTAACTTGGAAGATACTTCAAAAGTTTTCTGTTTCCTTTTATTTACGGAAATGGGATTCAAAGATTAATAAGTAGCACATTCTATCTTAGTTTAAAAAATAAAAGACTATTATTTAATTTTGAAAACATCAATAAATTCAATTTTTAAATTTAATGTAAAACGCGTATTTTGCTATGAATGTAAATGGTAGAGCCAACGAACTATTAGGTAACATAATGTTATAATTTGGTAATGAAAATACACATTAACTTAATGAATTCAGTATTAGGAAGAAAAAAAATGGATAGAAGGATCTTTAATTCATCATTTATAATCGACGTTATCATTGAAGTTTACTAATCAAATACAATACAAAAGAATTTTATAAAATCATAGAATTAGTTTGAATAAATATACAATACCAACAACAAAAAATCAGATGAATGAATATGAATCATAATAGAATATCTAAGGTATTTGAAATTCAATTTAAAGTTTCCTTGTAGATCTGAGTCTTTATCATCTGTGAGTTAAACAGAAAAAAGGAAGGAAACTCTTTTAATTAAGACATTAATTAAATACGATTATTAGACATTCTGTGTGAATTGCATAGATTTGATTAATTTTTCAGCAAATAGAGCGAGTAACACAAGGGAAAGGTATTCCTCGTTAGGTAATTTCAAGCGAGATTATATCTCTAGAAGCTTAAGTCGACCATTCTAATGAATAACGACTCACTTTCTGCCATAATCCCCTTAGCAATCATTCTAGAGTGTTATAACTGAGAGAAGGGAAAGTAATATTGTTTGACAGCAGTGGACGATGAATCTTTTACGTTAATCCAAATGGTGACCTATTATCTTTTAAGCATATTCTTGAAATATATTTCCTATCTTTAAATTGAGTTTCAATCACTATACGAAATTCTTAATTCCAAAAACAACTACCTCAAATCTTTTTCTTTATTAGAGGCTTCAGCAGAAGAAAACAATATGAAATATTGATAATCATCTTTCTATTCTAGCAATGTATTATTTATAATAGTTCTTATCAAAAGAAGAAGCAAAAATTTTAATACTATAGGATTATATCCTTCACAGATAGAAGCTCCAAAAACAACACCTTTAATGGTATATATTAAATTGAAAATGTGTGTTGAATATGTTGGTATTCAATGGCATCATTCGGTTTTGTGAAATCGATGGGCACTTTATTATGAACGCCTTAATAGCGAAAACCCGTTTAACTTTTGTGTTATTTGGGAAGTATATCCACAAGGAGTTCAAATGGTTTCATAATCGCTTATGAAACTAATCTCCATTGTTCTGAATTGGAAACACTAACATATACTACGAAATGTAGCAAATAGCATTAAAGGTAATTTAGAACTCTAAATTCAGGCAGTATAGTTTTTTAAAAATATTATATATTATGTGATTTTTAATCATTATTATATATTCTAATAATTTTTGGAAAATTGATGTGTTTAAAGCGTAAAAGTATGATATATTTACGAAAAATTTGACAACTAAAATTGATAATAAGTTTGAATAGCATATAGAATCGTTCATTGACAATACCTAATTTATTATATAGAGTAATGAAAAGAAAAAAGAGAAAATGAGTGGAATGATTATTTCTTTAAGAATAAGAGAATGTATTTGAAAAATTAAAGAAACAAGATTTACGAAAGAGTTTCCCATGTTTTTCCCTAAAATCTGTCCTATATTTAAACAGATATGTATACGAACGAGGAAATATTATTACCTATGTTATTGATACAACATCTATCTCTTATCTCCATACGGGATGAATGGAACTTTCGACTCAGCTTTTAAGGTGAATATTCCTGATCATTGGGTAAGTCCATTTATTTGTTTTAAAAGAGATTATTATTATCTATTAAATTACAAGAAAAATTATACTTATGAAGAATGTTAGGTATATTTTTTGTAAATTTGATGTTAGTTAGTTTCTTGAAATAAGTGAGTTAATATGTAAATGTATTCTAGTTATCAAAGAAGCTTATGAAAATCAATCACCAATATATCGATATATAAATTTCATCTTAGATTAAAATGTACCCACATTCGGCCTGTGCTAACTGACTAGGAAGGTTTTTCTCTGGAAGTGGCACACGAATGAGCACTTGCCCAAAGCCCTAGTAACCTTTCGATTGATTTCATACGCATTTTAATGAACACTGGTTTTGCTCTACATACTCCGGATGGAGTAAAAACTGAGGCACTCTGAGTAAGTCCCTACAAATAAACGCCACTTCCCCCATTGATATATAATTGATATGAGCCTCACCAATTAATAGACGACAAGCATGAACATATCCCATCAACCGCTTCATAGAGGGGCTTTTAGCGTCAAAAAGGTGAGTGGATAGAAACGTTGTGGTCATTTTCGCTCAAGTCCTTCACAGGATAACACTCAGTGACTCTATTGAGGGATTTGGAAATTCGTCTCCCATTCGAGGGTTTCGGGTGCGTAAATATAAAAGGACCCAATCTGTGGGACGGCGGTTTTTGAGCTACGTTGCGGATTCGAATCGGTATTTGAGATAAAAGTGAGTCAAGGACGTATTGTGGTCAGCACGATCAGTGCCTTTTGTGCTCTCTTCATGTATTTGCAAATACGTCCTGTTGTATCCTCTAAACGCATAAAATATTATTTGCTTAAAATTGAGCATTATCATCGGACAAATAGTTGTGGCTGAAAATATTAACGTAATGCTTTTTTATTCTGAGGATCAAAAAATATATGCAAAAATATTGAGCGTTCCAATGCAAAAATTTCTTTATTCCGCTGAAAATGGGATATCATACCTTTATTGATGGAGAAGCTTTTCAGCCCATTATCAATGACGAATTTTAATCATTATTGATAAGCTGCCAGCTTAAAAAGAGAGACCAATTGAAAACTTAACTCATTTAACCAGACAGATTTATGTATTAAATAAATAGCGCTGGTTATTGATGACATAACCTGAAGACACCCAGTATTATAGAAACCAATCTATTCTATGCAAATATTTAGGATAAGGATGCAAAGGATTTTTTTCGGGAATATTGTAAACGAAATGCAAAATTTTGGAGAAATATTAGTAATGGCCGAACTCGGACTTCCTACTTATATATAATTTGAGGAAATTTTTATAGGAAGGTTGAGTTACATCGAATTTATCTAAAAATAACAGTTACATGGTATAACGATTAATTATTTTAGTTATCCAACAAGCATTTTCATGCACATTTTTCGAAAACTTTGGACTTCGATCTACTTGATTGAACCTCTATATTGAAAGCAATAATAGTTATGATAGAAATTAATTCCTTGAGATTTGTGATTTGAATTTGTGAATATATAAACGGGGATTGAAGAAGAGGAATATAATCATTAATATCAGGGAACTCTGTAACGGAATTGGCCATGGAGATTCACCGAAAAAATAGAACATCAGAGAAGAATGTATGCTCCGTAGAAAGGCTTAAGAAACCTGATCTTCTCAGTGATGCAAACATCATCAAAAAAGGAACCGCTTTCAATTCCACTGATCAAGTTCAAGTTTAGCATAAAAAAGGTATTAGAATTTCAAATCCCAAAGGAGACACCCTATTAGCCAGAAACGAGATTGACCTAGATATGTGCTCTCCAATGCGTGTGTCGACGTTCATTACTGTGCGGTTAGTTGCTCTATCGACTTCCGGTGCGAAACAAATGGACCACACCGAGATCTTATCTGACCCGATTATTCGCGAGACGTGGGATGTTTTAGGAATTCGCAATCTTCCTTCGACGCGATTTGGAAGGAGATGGAATTAACATCCGCTGAGGATTACTTCTATTAAACGTCGGAGAACGTGCGGTTTAGCGCGAATTAGGTACCTCAAAATTGAGTTATCATCACTCCCACATTCTAGTAAAGATTTTAACGATCTTTTATTTTTTATTTCTGTTAAAATTCCATATTTCTCTATTCATTTACTTTTCTATACTATTTCATTCAAACTTTTCCAATTTACGTTTTTTCACAGATCCATCACCAAGCGATGATTAAAATGCACCGGTGCATAACGAACAAATTAAACCTCTACTTGTATACAACTTTTATCAACTAGCAAAATCTCTAGAATAGAAAAAAATATTTGTAAATTTGATCGAACCTTTCATAACTCACATCAACATACTCAACACTATCATAATACTTCGAATAAACTAGAATATTTCTAATTTTTATCAAATTAACCATTATTTAATACTCGAAAGGTAATTATCATATTATGAAAATGAAACATTATAGGTGCAAACAAAGAGGTGCATGAATAAAATTATGAGAATAACTATATCCTGCTTATTTATTCTCAAGCATGAAAACTAATTGATAGGAATATTAATAATATTGCAGAGGAGAACTTGTACGATTAAATATGATTTATTTAAATACTGAACTTATGATGATAAAGTAAACAATACTCACGTCTCGATGGAATCAAAGAAGTAGGAAATGAGAAGTAAGAAGTAGTTTAAGTATTCCCTTACCTGAAAAGAAGATATATCAAAATCAAAACCATGGTCATAATGGCTTATTATTTTCGGGGAATTTAAATTAAATGAACACATAAAAAACCTAATACATATAATATATGATAAACATCAATAAATAATTATTAATACATAATAAAATGCGTTAAGTACACCGTCTTAATAGGATTTCTTTTTATTTGAGATTTTCATTTAATCATGCTACTTAAAATTTAACAGTTATACGGAAACGTTTCAAATCAAGTCTACATTAAGCTAAATGCCCATAAAGATTTTAAACAATTATTTATAGAATGTTTGTATTGTATTATTTATATATTGTATTATTTATATATTGTATTATTTATATATTGTATTATTTATATATTGTATTATTTATATATTGAATATTTATTGTATGAGTTTCATACTTAAAACCTTAAATCCAAATTTCTTTTAAGTGAAATTTATTACCGTATTATTATGAAATCAACGCCTAAGGTTTAAATGAAAAACATAAAAATTTAATATTTAAATGTATTACTAAAGAATACAAAATATTCCCTTTAAAAGAAAGAAATAAGATATTACAAATACAAAAAGGAAACAAATGAATGATTTTTGGGAAATGTGAAAACGATAATGGTAAATACATGAAAGCATTTATAGACGTATATAGGGAGGCAAAGGGTGAATTTCAGTTGTGAAAACAAGACTGCTTAGTGGATGCCTAGGCCATAGTGACGAAGTTTAGAGCTTTGAAATCCTTGCAATTCTACAGATAGCGACCAATGAAACGAGCTCATGAGTGGCTTATCTGTTTAACCTTACGACTGCCTTGAGCCTTTATGACCGTGAAGAGAATGTGTAGGATAAGGTGTAGATGGAGTCAAACGATCCAAATTTTCGCGTACCGATTAAATTCAGAAAAGCATTTGATGATAGTACTAGGAACAGTTTTGTGGAACTAGGAACAATTTGTGAACAGGATGCTAAGCGATTTCGTGTTCTACACGATAAGACGCATTTTGCTTTAACGAGTATTTTACATTTTTCCAACCACCTTCGAATTTTCATTAAATTTTTACAAAGATAGAAAATATTCATTCTAATCGGAATATTGAACTGATATAACATAAGCTATGAATATAAATAACATATCTATACAAGACCAAGGATATTTGAAGTCTATATTTATGCAACGAACTTAGTTTTGTATTATTTATCGATTTTTTATGATTTATATATACAATAGGAAATTAAATTAGCAATACAAAAAATTCCCACGGAAATATGGAAAATGGCGATTTATATTGGCATAAAAATTTTGATAAAGGAAGATTTTGAGTAAGTATGCAATTAATAATTAGATCTTAAAGATGAACGATAATGATTTATTTAGAGCATAGCAAAAAAACGATGATTATAATGCAATTTTTACCAAAGCTATAAAAGTTAGTTAGTAGACAAGAATAAAATACATATAAATATTCTAATTATTGGGAAAATATCAATTAATGAACTTCTCCTTTATGATTCAATAATATTATTATTTGTGTATCTATTATACTTGATGCATTTTCATGTGCCTATATCAGTTGAATTATGTCGTGCGGTTCAAAATTCTTATATCACACATCAATTAACATCATTAGATAAAATTGGAAGCCGTTGGATTACATTCACTTTAGAGTGGATAAAAACATGCTTCTTTTTAAGCTGTTCAATATGCATCGGAAGTCTGGTAAATCCGAGAGTGCAATCGGACTATGGGTGGAAAATTCTCGAAAATTTAATTATGCTCAGTAGCGGTGAAAACGTGCTTCGAAGGAAATTAAATCATGTGCGAACGAACGGTGAGTAATCCCATTTGTATCGCACGTCAGAAGGCATTACACGACGCGCTTCCGATGAGAATCGGTTAAAATGATTGCACACGCGAAGAATCGAAAAAAATTGAAAATCGCTTTAATTGACCGATGGAAAAAAACCTTTTTATCTCCCTTCCTCGAATTTGAATAATGATACCACCCAAAAATATTTTTTCTTTTGACAAATGGAAGAATGCCGTCGGCTTTGGGAGTAATCTTTAGGTGTCAAACAAAAAGTCCCTGTTTAAAGGATTATTAATTTTGTTGTCGCAGTTATCTACCTAAGTCATGAATACTTCTCACTGTTATACAAGTCCTCTTTTGACATACTGATTCGCCAATTTTAGGTCAAGTGTCATCCAGTAAGCTACATTCACGCTCCCTATAGCATTTAAAGTTAAAAATGTGCCTTCAACTAGATTTGAAAACAGTTATAAGAGGGATCCATCAAATCATAATCCTGGAGTGTTATTAGGGGATTTACTCACTTTATTCATTTCTCATTCACTTAGTTCATTCCTTTCAAACTAAACTCTATAAACATTTTATTCTATTTGATTCTCGCATTATATCTTTCCACGATAAAAAACCCATAATTTGTTATGTGTAATTTAAAAAGTTAATCAGGATTCTTAATTTTTTTGAGCATAATGCGATATATTTAAGAGCGTTTATGATTAAGTTGCAATTATTTAAAATTCAGCTTAGTTTGAAAATTTTAAATTAAAAGCCATTTGATGTACATAAATCAGAGGAATTCCATGTAAACGAATGACGTTGAGAGGCAGCTGACAAACGCATGATAGCCACTGTAACTCGTGAGATGAGATAAAGGGCTAATAGAATAAAGCTGCCTTCAATCATCTTTCATTAAGGAACATCTCGTGTGAGGAGACAATGCTAAAGAGAGATATGTAAGGATTCGATGCCATCGATCAGAAGACAATCGAAGGCGCTCTTCTTGCAAAAGGCGCCACCCGACGAAAATAAAAACAAGCGACATGTGGGAAATAAAAATGAGAGAGTTTCCAATCGCCCTGTTTTCTTTACCTTTGCGTAAAGGAATTCTGGAAATAGGTCGGGGAAACAGCAACGAGGAATGCCGTCACAGAATGCATTGGATGGCGCCGATATTAGGCGATATACAGTCACCGAACGAGGATGCCTTCGAATCAAGAAAGGGATATATATTGGTTCTCCGAGACATTCACGAGCGAATGCAGGAATGTGTAGGAATTCGTGATGCAGATTGGGTCGATTACATGCATCGCCTCAAGAACGTGTGCAAAAACAAGGTAACGTAACTCGTCGTCACTGAGACGGGGCATTTCAGAGTTTCGAGACGTCCGTGATTAATCTTACCGTACGAGAGATACAATTAGCATAATATTACGCAAGGAAAGAAAATTACTGAAAATATTGGGCTGAATCAGTAAATATCTATTATCAGCTTAAATAATAATCAATCAAAAATAAGAAAGAAATGAAAATCTAAAATGAAAAAAAGATATAAAGAACAAAAATATTGAATTATTTTATCGATTTTGGGTTAGATTACGATAAAAGAAAGGCTGGGTAAAGAAAAATTAAATTAAATTTAAAATAAAAAAAAACCATAAGAATATGTTTGGAAAAGAAAATAAGCATATACGAATATCGTACAAGCAAAGAAAATGTATTCACTCCTGCCTTTTTTTCTAAATTCCACTCTTTTCTGTCAAAAATAAACCTAAATATTTCTATGTTAATCTTAATTAAAATAAGAATTGGAACGATTATTTCCCTCAATCTCTTAAAATATCTATGAAAGGTATGGATGGCAAATCTTAATTTGAATATTTCGATCCTGCGACGGAAAAGGACAAACGTAATTTGGTTAATTAAATATTCATGATGAAACCAACATTCACACATTAAACGATATGCACCAACTTTTAATGAAATCACGGCGTGTTAGCAGCATTTTATCCATTTTGAATGAAAATAGACGACATTCATAACACGAGGCTCGGATATATCGGTTGCCTTCGTTCTAATTATCGCTAATCCGCATTTTATTTATTCCACATTCATGTGCTGCATTTGGCCGAGCGGCGCGTGGGATTTACTATTCTATGATGGAGTCAAATGGCGCAGTTCCCGAAGAGTCCGTATAATGCGATTAAATTAGCAGTTTCATCTCTGCGCCTACACCCAAAGAACAATACCACATTGCCGAAAATTTAATTCCGCGGAAACCGTGGGACAACGCTCGAAATGAATTTAGGGGGTCTTCTTTTAATTTTCATTCCTCCGATGAGATAATCACATAATGCAGCTGTTTACGATGGCAATCACATAAGGCGAATACAAAGCAAATATCGCGTTTCTTTTTAATCAGCGTCCCCGATAGAGTAATCAAGGTTCGACCTCATTTGGCGATCAGATTTCCCTCAAAAACGAAGATTAAAACTGCGGCTCTTATAGCGCCATTACTGCTGCAGTTTTTACTGATGAATTGATAATGATTTTTACGTAGAATGAGCTGTTATTAATCCTATATACTAAAATTTAATTTTCATTTCAATGCAGACTCACAATGTATGCGTTAATAACAAGAGAGTCGTATTGGATAACAATAGATAACAGCTCGTCGATGTTAGGAGAAAGATGTCATCCTTTTATTGCTGTAGAATCCTTCCCGACTAATTAGATTGATTAACTAATTGTGCACACATTAAATCATTTTTATAAAAAGTCTGAGAATTATTCCTTCTCCGCAGCATGTTTTCACTCGATTGGAATTAAAATTATTTTAAATCATAAAATGAGAGAAATTAGTTTGAGACATGTTTTTAAAAAAATTTTTACTTTACATAAAAACATTTAAAGCTACTCAAACGTTTTGGCCCAAGATGCATCATTGAAATTCGTTTTAAACGTTTTCTTTTAGGAAATATCACACTTGTATCTATGAAGTTATTCTAACACTATGTAAATTTTCCTAGGGTATATTAACATAAGATGATCTGTAGAAGTCATTCACGATATTTACAAACATTAGCGTATCATAAACCGTAAGCTCCATATTGAGACTTGAACCGCTGTATTCTATGGAAAATGTAGATACTTTACTCTGATAAAGCGGTTTATTTATATACAATGACTTTATCCATTGAACCGTGCGTAAAATCGTTTCGATTCATACCGCTAACAGATAAATGCGCATATTGTATTTGCTTTAATAATCTGTTACTTTTGAATAGGTTTAGCATAGCTTTATTACTATTTTTATTTACCAGATTATATAATATGCTCATCATCAATCTGTGTTTAGCCTTACAAAACTACATAAAATTTATTATTGTATTATTGCTTAAAATATGAATATTATATGAACATGATTCTGTGCCCAATTTTTATATCCTTTTAATATTTTTCTTTTAAAATCTCGTCCTAAACTTATTTTACTTTTAAGATGCCCGTATACCTTTATTTTTTGACATCATCTTTGCCATTTAAAAATGCCGAACGTTCTTATATTTATTGTTAATTTTTTTATTTAATTATGAGAAAAAAATATTTTCAGTGGGATGTACAGAATTAAAAAAAATATTGAATAATGAAATGAGGCTCTTTTAAATTTACCTCAATGATCTATAGGTTAGTTGGAAATGACAGCAGTTTAATGTAAAAGTCAGTTTCAACGTGATAATGAAAGAATTACTTACTATCGACAGGGGTGGTTTTGAATGATAAAGTTCATTAAGTGTCTGCAAGAGATGATACGAATATGAGAGACCTAAAATGTGATATCTTTTCGGTAGCCAGATTCTGGGGAATTATCTCGCATGAGTTGCTCATCTTCGATGATGCATGCGCCACTGCATTTTGGGGATCTTCCGAACTGTTGCTTCGCCTCTGAAAAGCGTTTTAGTGGATGAATAGCCCATGGAGTCCTTCCGTCCGGCAAACGAAGGGACATAAGAGGATTATACTTAAGGGCGAATGGGAGAAGGCGATAGGAAGGTCATAGATGAAAGGGTGGCCTAGGATAATCAACGAACTACTTGGGAAATTGTGATGAGAGGCTATCAAGGAAAAATGCACGCTTCTATAGACACGAATGGCGTGAATAGGGAAGAACTGAAAAGTTACCTAACGTTGCGATTCGTGGTTTTTGAAAGTTATAAACATACTAATTTGCTTCATTATATTCTAACTTAATCTAGTAAGCCTTAAATATTGTAGATTTTCATAAGTATTTTAATGCATATAGATAAATAACTAAATACGTAACTTGACCATTTATTGCTATATGTTTAATATTTTTTCTTTTTTTATTCCTAATCTGAATTTCAAACAATGGGAAATAGAAGTTAGTAAACTCTTAAGGTATTGTGTACCTCTATGATCAAATGGTACAAACGCTCACAATTTTCAACTTTCCTTATTCCAGTCTATAATATCTCCCAGATTTATTAGTTTTGCAATAAAATAAAAGTAATTGATCTGAAATCTGCACTTATTAAATCATTTGGAATGAAATTATGTCACCATAGAAACAGAAATTTATTTAAATAATATTTTTAAAAAAAACCTTAACCAACTAATCCCAACCTAACCGAATTCCCATTAAGTAAAAATAATTCAGTCAATAAAAAAATAATAAAGTCGAGACGCTGAAGTAAATATATTTTGTACATTTTATATATCCGCTTTAGATTATAGGTTCAATATCAAGGAAAGATTAGAATATTATTAATAGGTCTCCACAATCATAGTACGAAAGAACACATTATTAGTGGGAAAAGTTGGAAGAGAATAGAAAATGCGTAAGCGTGGAAGTGTGAGAAAATGAGATTCCACGAAATGTGGGATTTAAAGTCAAAGTGAAGGTAAATACGCTCTAGATGGTAACACACAGAGCATGGTGCTGTAATCTGGCTTACGGCAAAGCAAGCGATGCATAAAACTAGTTCATATGGAGACGGAGTCTGCTCGTGGCAGGTGTTTTTAAGCTTTACCAAATCATTAAGTGCTTCTTTTTAGAGCCTGTAAATGATTCAAATAAACAGACATACATTTGGGATTGCCTTTAAAATGCTCTTAACTCATTTTAACACATAATTCAAACCAATTCTCTTTTGATTGTCAATTACTTTGGTGTTAAAATTGCAACGACTGAAGGGGTTAACGAGAATCTAAATTAAATGATAACTCAAGGTAATTATTCACCATTAACATATTAAGTTTAGCATCAGTAAGGTGTTTATAAAAAAGGTGTCCATTCATTTCAAAGTGATGAATTCGGTGGACTTTGTATCAGAATACAAGACGATGAGGTGCTTATATAGATATTTCTGAAATGTCGATCAATTAACATAACATTTCTTACATACAAAGAAATGAAGCTCAGAAATTCTGAGAGAATTAAAACATCGCATTTGAAAAATGTAATAAATAAGTTACCAATACCGGAAGACTTAATATGATTTAGCTGTCATAGCCATAATCAACTACAGCAAATATAAATACGTATCCTTACACTAACAATGAAATCCGAATAACCAACGAGTTCCTCGAAATTGAACCATATTATATATATATATATATATATATATATATATATATATATATATATATATATATATATATTTATTTATTTATTTATTATGTTGCTAGATTTTTAGATTTTACATCAAGCATAAATGTCAATATTTTATTTAGAAAAAAATAATTCCCCAATCTTCTTGTATTTGATTTAGGAAAATACATTTAACAGTATATAAAATACTGGAAATTAAAAGTACTCGACAAGAATTATGAGTTTTATGTATAATAAATATTCATAATTCTTACCTTAGGAAGAATTTTAATGAAATAAGTTCAAAGAAAATTATTAGTATAAATCTTAACTCATGAAATACGTCAAATCTACCGCAGAATGTGCAAAAAGCTAGTAAATGAATGTAAAACAATAGCAGATAGTAAATGGAATGGAAGAATTCTTTATCTGATGATATGAACATACATATGTATCTTAAGAAATACACACAATAACAGATATTCGGAAATGCATGTATTTTCATTTAGATTTCAAAAATGTCGAAAAATATCAGCTAAAACGTGCTATGTTCTTAATTACTAAGAAGAATTTTAAAATTCGATGTTTAATAGGAAATGAACGTCCTCTTTCCCAATTTATTCATCCTCATTTGTGCCAATGGTATTCAAGAATTATCACTCGCGCATAAAAGTTTTCCGTTCCATTACCTAGAGATGTTTTCTTGTCCATGGACAGAACGTGTACAATTACTTGGGTGTGTGCTAAGGAAGGACAATATATTTCCCTACAGTTGCCTCCTATTGTGTGTAGGGAGCGGGTAAACACGACCCGATTCGTGTTTGCGAACGATTGCAACCCGGAGTTCGGAGGGCAATGAGAGGTGACATTGGAAAGAGCGATTGTGTCAGCAGAAGACAACACTTTCAATAGCTGCGAAGGAGAGGGAGCTTGAGATTGCACGACGCAAGATTGGGCTTAAAGGCCGAAAATTCGAAGGTTGTTTAAATAAATGAGACTTTAAAAGCACTCCTCTTAACTGAAACGAATTCGAAATGTAATAACTAAACCACCACTACGCCAAAATATTCGAGTATCGAGAAGATCTAAGATCCCTAAAGTCCTTTGTCATCATGGATGAGGATTGTTTCAACATCAAAAGCTATTGACATATGATCTACTAAATCTCAACTAAGCAAAAATATTCTATAAACATTGAAGATCCCTAAATTGATATAATCTGCCTTCATACATTTCACTCTTTGGTGATCAAGTCATCAAATTAATCGTTTATAGCACAGATTCTGATGAGTGCAACAGCGCGATGCATAAACGGCGCTTTATGAAAACGAGACACGTGCAGAGGAAATAGTTTCGTAGAAAAGGCGTTCGAGGAAATGGCGGACGTGGTTGCATTCACAAGACCACCGCATCGGACCTCTGACGCAGTCCCGACGAAGCAGTGGCGCAATGCCTTTCCGTGCTCTAGAATTCCCTTCGTCTGAAACCTTTAGGAATTACGCCGTCAGGAGGACGTTATTACGTAGGCACGGTGTTTTCTTCGAGTTAAATGGGATCCATTCCTCAATTATTTGACGACGAGAATGTTTGTGTTCCTCTGAACTTTTATTCTCCTTTACATGGTGTATTTTTCTACTACTTACAGCATGAGCAGCTGAAGATAATGGCTTTTCGTAAAAGTGAACACAAGGAGTGAATGCATTGGAACGTCATTTGAGGAACACGAGGCATTCGACGTTTTCGGTCTACTAAGTTTACGGTAGAGCTTTTCTGAAAAGTGATTTATGTAATTTTTGATAATACATTTATACAATTAATATAATGTATTTAATTAAGACGAGCACATACGATATTTCAGAATAAATTACATAAAATAATTAGGCAGCGCTGAATTGATTCCATTCTATACAGGATGAGTTATTCATGGGTGGTATACGTAATACCGATCTTTCGACACTACTGAAAAGATAAAAATGTATGAATCAAAGCTCTGCTCACAGATAAATTGTATTTCCAAACAAATAGTCTTTGTAAAGTGTTTTCATAGCTCATTGTTCAGATTCCTCATCTTTTAAATATGACTTTCCTCGAAATACAGTCTGCACGAGAACATAAAATTCATTTCCTGCATTTGTTTCCTCTGTGAAATGGTTTATGTACTTAAGCTTTCCAATTACGTTCCCAATGGAGATTTTAATACGGATATTTGCATAAATAAGCCACGTTCATTTCCTTCCTCCACGAGAGAATATAATCCAGCTGCTTAGTAAGGCCTGTCTTGTAACTGATCTCGTTCATTTTCTCATCTACCAAACAGGATAAAAAAACCTTTATATCTGATTTTGATTCCTACTTTTCCAGAACTAGTTTTTATTCTATACTGCATTTTATTTACATAAAATTGAAATGAAATTCTTAGGACTACTTTGGATACAATAACAGATATTATCTCTTGCCAAACGATTGACTTTATTTTAGGTGAGTTATGAGTGAAAAGTTTTAAGGAGTGACAAAAACGATAGCACCTTTTGAACAGGAAGAAACTGTAAAAAGACTCTAGTCTCTTATGATCATTTATCAGAATATATCGCGGGACAATATGATTTATAGAATTAAATTTATGTATATATGTTTTAAAAATAATATTGAATTTAATTGGAAGGCCTTAAACGCGCTTTAAAAAAGAATCATATGCAAAATATAATTAAGGAATGTACATTAAAAATTTATGATGTGGCACAAGATTTCCCAAGCTGTACAGCTGTCTTTTACATGCTCATTTGTATCCCTTTTGAAGGAAATGCGTATTGGCAACGACCACAGAGGCCACACTCCGTAAAAAATTCAAGTTGCGAGGACAAAAAGAATGTCTGAAGCGTTTTCACACTCCAAATAGCTCTCCTTTATACTCAGGCGGCGGAGAAAGTTGATAGTGGGAAAAAACTTCAATCGAGGTAACGAGGTCTCAAACTGTAAGAAAGTAAAAACAAATCCTCATTCTCCGAGACGATGAATCTTTTCTTTAAAATCTCTCTCTCGCCGACCCAATTCGAATTCGAAAAAAGAATATTATACGGGCTCTCCCCTCCCTTAAGCAGTAGACTGGCATCGCACCTGCACCCCTCCCTCGAACTCGGATTTATGCCGCGGGTCCATATTACGTGTCATCGCCCCAAAACCGAGCGACGCCATTATTCATATCGGAGACAGAACTGTTACTACCGTCCGTCCTGCGAACGATTGATGGAAGTCGTCCTCGGATGAAAGATGGCATTCCGAAATGATTTTTCTTCCTTTCGAATGTTCAGTGTGCTGCTGAAGTCGCTCCCGATATTTACACTGAATTTTCTCTGAACGCAAAGTGTCCCAAATGTTTGCGTATAATTTACATCCTTTGAGGCAAAGACAACAGAACGTAGTTCCAATCTTGCACTTCAATACTAGATAGATATTGAACAGGTTCATAAAATACAACCGAATTATTTTTATCGTAAATGTATTTATGATAAGGATGAGGCTCTGTACGATTAAATTCACTCGAATGTTATCAGTTGGTTAAAAGTTTGGATTTAATTTATTCCTAATGCTGAATTCTGATAAATTCTGACTAATTTATGTCATATTTGGCTTTATTTATATGCGAAATATACTTCGATTTTCTTTTAACTTTTTTTGATCAAAGCTAAGAATTTAATTCATCGCTACTTTAGATGAAGCTTCCTGGTGACTAATGATTTACAATAATAAGCTATGTTGGTGACAGTAATGATATTCGTTCGTTCTTCGCTTGTTTCATTATTTCAGGTCGAATTATACAATAAATAAAATTGGGTCCAAAATTCATTTTACAAATACATGTACATAAATCTTGCAATAAATTAATTGCATATACATCAACAAACCTCACATATTGGAGCGCAGATATATATTTAAATGCGACTTGGAAAATATCCACTGGTTCTTTTAATAAACGATTTTAAATACAGAAACTTTAACCGAGCAGCCCAGCCTACGAAAAATTCTATCCAGAGACCTAAAAAATATACAAGAGTTACGCTATCGTTACAAAACCAGAAAATAAATAGGCTCGTATAAAAAATATGATATTTTTGAAAGATTGCGAAGAATATTTTTCCTCTTTTGGGCTAAATGAAATTAAGCCCACAGAATGCTGTTCCCGGGCCATTTGAAGCGGTTTCCTAACTTGCATACTAACAAATGCTCAGAATTCCAATCTCAATTACTATCACGAAGCATATTATCTTTGCCCGCTAAATGCAGAAAACATGTTCCGGTCATAATTCTAATTTCACCGCGTAAATTAAACTGTTAGTAAGAGAGAAACGTAACCTCTTTCCTTTTTTTTAACTCCGTTAGCATTTGCAAAACATTATTTCGAACTGCACCACTTCTGTTACATCGCCATGACAGTTTTCCAGTATTTTCTAGAAACGAAGGTCTCATAATGAATGGTTGGTACGACTTGAATGCTTGATTTAAGAGAGAGAGATGTGAAACATATGATTAAATAGATGTTCTAAATAATCACAAATTTAGTATTAATTAATTATATTTTGATAGAATATGTATTGAAATTACATCTAACGATGTTTTTTTAGCAAAAAGGCAGATACAAGTTAGCATTTTTATTGAGATACTTTGACATGAATCTCACAAAGTAAAAAATATATCATCAATAATCAATGATCATTGGCTTATGTCCTTATAACCGTCATCCGTTCCTTGGATATTAAATGTTTAACTTGACTACGAAACAAAAGATAAAATAACATTTTACGATTTCGTTCACGCGGCGTTTTTTTTCAGAAAAGCACAGTTTAAATGGAGCTGAAGAGAAATTCAATATTTTTCTAAATTTTAAGGCATTTTCATTTAAAAACCAAAACAAGGATTTAATTGAGTAAGAAAAGACTTCAAGGGAATTTCATTTACACATCCCACCCGTTCGGTTTCAATTATCTTTTCATCTCGGAAAAATTGAAGCTCGAAGTTAACTCCCAACGAAAATAAATCCGTGAGAACAATTTATAACGGTGGGATAGGACGAGAAACTCGCGAGATTTTCTACCGTCTGTCAACCTCTTAAGAGCCTTGCCTTCTGACAACATAAACCTCAAAGCAATTAAACGGCAATTCAGCGGGAAAGCGGAGAAGCTCCCCTTCCCTCGCAGCTGTATCAATCAGAGTTTCCGAGTGAGAAAAGCCGTCCTAAATGACAGGTAAATGGTTTATAAGTCACGCATTCCTTCATCGCGGGTCGGCGTCCTGCAATTTCGAGAACGGACATCAGCTGACCAATTGTACGTGCCTCTCATTGATGTGAGCGGGGCATTCTTGGCTTAATGAATAGCCGGACAGTCGGCATTCGTACGCGCTGGCTTCTGTCTGAAACGTCCTCTACGGTGAAGAAACGATTCTGCTTTCAAGTCCAACATCTTCTTATGATATGCTGTGGGAAGATATTGCCTCCGCAGAAAATCTCACTAACTTCAATACTCATGACGAAAAATTCCAAGAATAGCTAGGAAATTGCCACAAATGAAATAAGATTAACTGTATTATATTTTTAAATAGGATGAATATTTTATCATATGGGGGCTGGCGAACCGCCGGCGGTAAATCTTTCTCTGACGGGGGTGTTGATTGCCACACAACACACGAGTGAGGGGCCCTGAATACTAGAAACAATGATCGATTGCGAAAAATCAAAAATGCACAAACTCAAAAATCATACCCTCAGTTTGAATGTGGATTTTATTTTAGTCAATATTTGAAATAACTGACTAAGCTATGAATAAGTGAAAAACGCCATTCTTGATGCCTGCTGCAATATTTTAATCCTAATTCAGAAGTTTTTGATTAAGTACTTTGGTAGTAGTTTTGGTCAATGCCTCCTAAACTCGGCGAACGAATTTTTTTGCCTGAGGCTCTAAAAAGGAAAGAAAAGTCGGTTCGATTCCCGAAAGATGTGCGGAAAGAGAATGT
The DNA here is from genome assembly GCA_020796165.1 of Pantala flavescens. Classification (NCBI taxonomy): domain Eukaryota; kingdom Metazoa; phylum Arthropoda; class Insecta; order Odonata; family Libellulidae; genus Pantala; species Pantala flavescens. The sequence goes on from CM036880.1 coordinate 55,454,809, forward strand.
GCGCGTCATTTGGAAAGGTGAGGGATAAATCAAGCGAGAGGGCAACTCTTGTAAATTTAATAGAGTTTAGCGAAAGCAACTCTCTCTTGGTGCGGTATATCTCTCGGGACCACCTTTTACTGCTCATCTCGAAAAACCTTTTAACCCCTTGTCCTTAAAATCTTCTTGACCTTTCTCTCATTCATCCTTCTTCCGTTTATGCCAAAGTTTGGTCTTCTTTAATTTCCTCCTCTTTAATTAATGCCTTCCCTCGATGGAGACTTGTTTGAATTTCAAATCTTTCATTTGTCTTCCCTCCCCTTGATGGGGTTGAAGGCCCGTTGTTTATTTGGAAAACCATGAAATAGGGCTTTTATGATAGATCGTTAACCACGAACAGATTAAACTGAAATGGATGCATATTAGTGGAGATGGAAACCAGCGGTGTTGGTCAAAACTAAAATAAAGAATTGAAAATGGCTTTTAAAAATTCTATGAAAGAGCTCAAACGATCGAAAAGCTGTTTATTAGCGGTGTGCCACGTGAAAGATATTTTTTTGATAAACAGTATCAATATTTTAATTTTTTTTTCATTTCATAACAACTTTTGATATAATTTTTATTGTATGTGAAAAGGTATATAATTATACATTAATAATATAAGTTATAATTGTTTTTTAATTATTATAATTATTTAAGGCATAAGTGTTTAATTTTATTCAAAGTTGGCAAGGTAAAAAGAGAAAATTTTACCATAAATTGTTTTACAATACTCTGAGGATATAAAAATGTCAAATTATGCTTCTTCAATTTCCTTTAATACTTAATCATTTCTTTCTCTTTGAACAAAGTAAATTGACACATGAATCGAGAAAACGTTACACAAGTAATCGATGACAGCTAATACATTTGTTCGCTCCTTAGTTTTCGAGAAAAGAGCAATCAATTGATATTTTATATTAATAAATCTGACAAATATTTATCGATACATTTTTAATAGACGATTTGATTCGTAGAATAGCAAATAAAGAAATTCAATACTATGCAATGCATACATCCAAAAATCGCTCAGATTTTGTAGGACAGATACCAGATATTGGAGGATCTTTCAACAAAAACTCATAGAATCATAACAAATCTGTACTTCATTTTCATTCATAGGAAAAATTTTTTCTTCCCATTGTCAAAGATAACCGCTCTTTGAATCAAAGAAATCAAATATTCCATCAGCATTTGTTGACCGTAATCATTTTTGATGACTTGAAATCATTTCCTCACGCAGAACAATAAAAGCAAAATTTTCACGATTAAATCCTCGCGGAATTTCCAGCGATAAAATTCCAGCCAAGGCGCCTATCATAACATCATCTTAACCGTCTCATAAATCCGCCGTAAAAAGTGTCCCATCGGTGGCCGTCATACTTGTTTGCTCGTCCCTTAAGCTTCCGTTGGCCTTTCTTTCTCCCGACCGAGTTTCATATCCCGTCGCCGGCATTCCCAACTACACATCATCCTACACAATCCCTCCTCCGGAATGCGGCCTTAGGGATTCCGGTTATCTGCGGTGACCATTAGTAGGACCGCCTCCAATTTCTCTATGCGAGATTACATTCTCACTCTCTGACCCCAATTCCCCTTCTTTAAGGTGCATACCAAAGGGGACGCCGAGGTGTTTACTGGGTTCGAGACTGTTGAGATGTCGTGTGAGATTCATTCGAAGGGATCGATGCTAATCCAGTCGATTCATTGTGGAAGCGATACAATTAAGCTTCGAGATGCATTTCGGGATCGCGTTTCGGAGAGGCCGAAGCAGAATATGATGCATGTTGACTATAACCGGGTTACGTGCTTTTCGTTGGGAATTGAAATATTTTCGTCATAAATCTCTGATAATCTGTGATGCTTATTTATATATTTTCATTTCAATGGAGTTTTAAATCGCGATATTTGGTAAGTAGTATTTTAAATATGTATCAAATTCCGCGTCTATCAACTGAGAATCTGTAAAATTCGCTTGAAAGCAATACGTAGGCATTGACTTTAGATCGCTGATACAAATAATTATTCAAAATGAAAGGCAGTTACAATGGTTGGTATAAAATCAAATATGAGACTAATTATGATTTTTATATATTTTTCGTGTTCGTAATGGATGTGGAAATATATTAAATATTTTGCTTAAATCTAGAAAGACCTCTTCCTAAATATGAAAAGCGTTGCTTAATATTTACTGAGTCATGATGCCTTGAAATCAATCTGTTCATTTCAACTTTGCAGAGAAATATACCTTACATGAAAAATTATTAATTTCCTCTATATTAAAAAACTTGGATTAAAATGTACATTGATTGTACTGAATTATATGGATTATTAATATAACAATTACCCTTCCCGGAAAAGGACGAGGAGGGACAAAACAAATGGCTAGAGCCAAATAAAGGATATTCCATAGAGTGAGGCTGCTATACCGACAAAATTAGAGTTATAGGAGGATATTTCGCCCGCTAGAGATATTTATAGGCTGCTATTATTTGGATGATGGCAGACGTAGCTTTGCAAATCGCTCCATTAGTCCTAAAACTGGAATTAGTCCGATGCGAGGGAATTCGGAATTCCCACCATGATTACGTAAATGAAAACCTTAACCTAATAATACGTTTTTCGAGAGAACCAATGCGCTCTAATTAACGAAAAGAGAACATAGCAACGATAAATTGATAAAAAGTAAAGATTTTACTAAATCTGGAAAAACATTTCTACTTCGTACAATAATACCGATACCGTTTCAGCTAGTTGAATTGAAGAGGATATTTCGGAGTTAATCCTCATCTATAGTTAATTGGGATTAAATTCACATGTGTGCATTGTCTTTGTTTGTTAGCGGTTGGATTGACACTCTAACTTCGTGATTTGGCCAATTAAACTCCAAAGACCTAAATTTCTGATTAATCAAAAGGATTTTCTATTAGAGAAAAAGAAATTAGGTATTTCCATTTCTGTGTTGAAACGAAAAATGGTACAATTTCTATCAAAATAGACTCATTCATTAATTACAAGTTACTTCATTTATGTTTCTGATATCCATCATTCTCATTAATGATTTAATTTTCAAAAATGAAATAGGATGGAAAGAATGAAATAGGATCATTAATACATACAAAAAATAGGTAAATGACAAACGTATTTCAGGGAATTCCAATTTGTTTCTTTTTTTATATGATAGGTATTTTAGCATGAATCTTTAGATTATTCGGATGAATTAGTCAACATTTTTGCAGCAAAGGAACATTTAAGAATAGTTTAGCATATTGAATACCGTTCAAACTATAGATAAGTATGGATATTTAATTTAACGTTTGCGTTCTTTGACAACAACTCCAATCATTATTCATGATTAAACTCCCAAACGAACTCTTAGCATATTTCACTGGCCTCATTACCGTTTTGTAGATAAAAAAATACTCAGGAAAAGTTTCTTTCGTTAATTTTAAAACAAATCTCAATAGGAGATATGTGTATTTTAAATTCAAGTGGGAATCTAAAATTAATGTAAAAATACATTATCTGACAATGATTAAGTTCACTGGAAGCCGTCCTAAAAAATTCTATTTATTTAGAAAAATGAGTGAAGTTCTGATTTAATTAAAATCTTCCTACATTTTTTCCCAGTTCCGTCTGTAAATTTAAAATACAGCTACTACATTAATATTTTAATATTTTACAATTGTTATTAATATATAAATGTAATTTTTCGACACTATAAAAGGAACCTGTCTCATAATCTCAATATATTACGAGAATATACTAAAGTGTTAAACAATGCGGATTTATCAAACAGCTCTGGATTGATATAAACCGATCCATTAACTAAATCTCAATTTTAATCTCTAATTTCCTCTGATTTCCCGGAATGTGTGTCTCTCGGTTGCACCGCTAAATCCTCTTTAAAGCCATTTTTTAAAGCCGACGAAAAAAACGGATGTAAAAATAATTGGAGAGATCGCACACATGATGTGCAAACACATTCACAAACAGGAAATTTTACGATCGACCGAACGCGAAAATCTTTTTATTATTTTCGCGTCCTCGTTCCATTTACGGAATGAAAGCGTGTCCGAGATTGAATTCTTCTGGGATACGTCCCTTCAGCAGATAATTTTCGACGGACTCTGGTAAAATTCCTGTAGATATTCAACACTAAGGGCGAATCCGTAAAACTCTTAATACTTTCATGGATGAAGGATTTAAGCGGTCCAAGCAGTGGTTTGCGAATCTCACGTAGTTTCATTGCGAATTCCGAACCATCCAAAGGTTTTAATTTCCGCGAGTTGGTGAAATTAGAGAGAAAGAAATGTTTTTTAATATACATCCAGCCATATCTTACCAAAGTAAAATTAACGCAGGATGATATCAATTTTTAGCAACCAAAATTTATACCTCATTTTCGATGTAAAAAACGAGATTAAAGGGTTTAAGCAAAAAAGCAATAATAAATTGATGCAATCGATTAAACTCTCCTTTGTATGTAACTACTTCTGAGCAAAGTTTCTCTGTATCTATTCTCAAAGTACGAATGTTTCCGCTCATCCGCTGTTCCTACATACTGAATGATTGGTGAGGTCCAAAAAAAGAAGAGATTATTTCGATGGAAAAGAAACGAATTAAGAAAATATTAAATCATAATGTTTAATTTATAATTAATTAAAACTAAATTAATCGGTAGTCGTATTAATAAGTGAAACTATGAGTTTCATATTCGAAACAAAATAGTGCCTCATGAAGATCAATGCGTTTAAAGATTTAGTATATTTAAATGAAGACGGAGGGACACATTCTCTTTAATTAAGTGAAGTCACATTGTCGATACAGATATCTTTCAGCGACGTTAGATTGTCAACACCTTCGATGGAAATACATTCTGACAGCCAGAATCGTAATTAATGTTTGGCATGCACTTTCATTCCGATGTAACCGTGACAAATTTGAATAACAGTCAAAGGTCAAAGCAACTGCGAAATAGATCAATCCATTTATTAAAATGCACTTTAGTGATGCATATACCACTCGTTCCGTGGATTTCTCACTTGGCCCCGATGAGAAATATGATGAGAGTGATATGCAGTTTGGAATACATATAAAGTTTACATAAATACATTTTGTTTTACAATTTACCCAGGTGTATAAAACTAACCAACTGAAAAAAACTAACTAAGTTAAGTCGAATGAAAGTAAATGTAACAATTTCAGAATGCTTATCTTATATAAAATAATACACTCGATAAGGTAAAAATAAGTTTTTCATTAATAAATAATTAATTCAAGTCTTTATATGATCTTATAAATTTTTCTGTTACAAGAAAAGGATGTGTATTCATAATTATTTGACACCTTAACCAATACTTTCTGAGGAGCTTTACAGCAGTTATCTTTTATTATTTACATTTCTCTGTATTTATTATAGATAATAAAAAATAAAATGAATTGAAAACTCGAAATTGTTAAGACGTAAAAGATAGCACACGCAAAATTGCTCATTATAATGTAGAAATTTCAGTTTCTACAAGTGGAAACATATTTGAAATTTTTAACGCAATTCTAAATCAAATCCAATTCCCAACTTGTTTTCCCTGATGTACGTACTGCTCGGGTCCCGATCATCTGACCGACGCTCAAATGACCGACCGACCGCTCGCCCGACAGCTCACTCTACCGACACCTCACTTCACCTTCAGATCGCTAGCCCGGCACCTCACTTTACCGAAAAAAACTGATCGACAACTCGCTTGAATAAATAAATTATGTGCCGAATGAGTGGATTTTGTATCTGCCTTTATATTTTGAGAGAAAGAAAAGATTTGACAAGTTTCGAAAATTATAAATTATATTTGATTAACTTAACTGAAATATTAAATTAAGAAAATAATTTTTTTTAATCCTTTAGGGGTGTATGTAAAGATGAATAATGTAAAAATTTATATATATGTGTGTATATATATATATTATTTATGTATGTAATTTTATAAAATATAAACATAAAAATATGAATTATATAATAATAAATAAATGTAAATATAGTAAAAGATTACTGGACTGGTCTCGCACAAATTCAGGGATAAAAAATATTCTCCGTTCATTAACAAGTACCTCACAAACATAATCTTACGGGACAATTACAGTATGGTCGCAGACTTAACAACAGACGTCACAAACATCCATATTTCCAAGAGGAAAATTTCCTACTCAGCAGGGATTTGAACTCAGGACCTATGCGTTAGAAGATCAACATGCTAACCATTCTGCCAACGAGTGCGACGTATAATGTGTGTAATATATAAATAACATTATGTACGTTTAAGAAGAGAAAAATATGAATCCTTTCACATCAGAAGTTCAGTATCTATTTATCTTTAGATATCAATATGGATATCAATTATATACGTTGGGAATAACAGTATGTAACTCTTTTCAATAATAGACATTCACTATTATCCTTAACTTGAGATGAAAATTTTCTCCTCAGCTGGGATTTGAACCTAGACCTTAGAAATAGGAAGACATCATACTAACCACTCCACCACCAAAGCACTTGAATATCACCATCCCTACTTATTCCCAAATTAGTCCTGATCAAAGCCATTCAGTAAGTACAAACGTGGAAAATTGTGACATGACTTGGAAACCACTTGCTGATAAGCTAACCACTTCATCACCATGCCATGTCAATACCACTTATGATTAAGGATGATATCTTATAAGTTCTCATCATGTCACTATTTTTCACTTCTAGTTAATCTATGTGATGAAGTCCCAAAAGCACAGAATTCTGGAAAGATTTGATATCCAAATGCATACTCAGATGAATTGGCTAAAAAATTACAAAAATCTGGTCACATACTTCACTATAAAGAAGGGGAGAAAAAAGCAGAGAATGTACAATTCTGGACAATGAAGAGAGGTAACAGAAAGATGTAAAATATCTGAAATCAGAAATTTAGAGGGATATAAAGTGGGAATAAAAATAATGTTCATCTCTTATGAAACAGGAAACAAAATTTTACTATCAATATATGCAAATATTGCATATAAAGAGCAGTATAAATAAGTTTTTAAAAATTATACACAGCATTTTCAACATATAGCACAAAGCTCCTCAAAAACGATTCAATGCAAAAAATCTAAGTATAAGTCTCATCTTCTTACTCTCTCAAATGTCATCTAAAATTATGATAACTATTCTCTGAAAGATAGGATTAATGAAAGTAATCTTATTATGGTGCATTCTGAAAGACTAGAGCTCAAAGAGTGTGTAATGAGTATATATTTTCCATGGAAAGAAATGACAGGCATATTAGAAATAAGAACTCTTAAAAAATATGAAAAATTTAGTCTAAATGTGGATTAATGACAATCATATGAATTCATTTGAAAAACATTTATTATGGAGTATAAATGCAGAAAGATTAAATAAAGAATAAAAGACACTAGGTCTGCTGTATTTAAAGAAAATAAAATATATCTTGGAAAATAAAACAGAGTTAAAATTAGCTATAAGAGTGGGTGATGGTATGCACTATGTATATTTCTAAAAAACAGGAAATGTAATCTAAGTAGAACATTGTCAACATCATGACAATAATGATAAAGTATAATCATCATTAATTCGGAATAAATGATTTTTAATTGGGATACTGCTCATATATTGTTGATAATCAATTAAATAATTGTAATTAAATGTAAAGTGGATATTAGATTGAATTTTTAAACCAACAAAAGTGTACTCAATTACTAACTGAGAACCAATGATGAAGAATTGACAAGTAAAAATATATTAGTTACTTTGGCCAAGATCTAACCAATATGACAGATGGTTTAAGAGGAGCAGTGCTTCCTTTTCAAGAGCACCTTAATATGTACTGTGGATGCTATGGATGTCAAATCCATAGCATCAAGATCCAGCCATAACTGTCCACAGCAAACCAAACTACAGTATAATGAATATATTCTTCTACTGAGCAATGAATTAGGTGATTCTTAAATTCACTTTCACACTATTCATTCCTCTGTCAATATTACATCTATGATTCATTTGTATACAATATGCTAGCAAATTCATCTTGTAAAAAAATAGGAATGGCACACACAGCAAAACAGTTCTACAATCTTCAAATTGCACAGTTGATCAGTTTATGATACGTGAAAAGAATATCTTCTTATTTACTATATATACAATTAGTAACTACCTACAACAAATGCAGATGATTAAAGGCCAAGAAATCTTCTCTTGGTATGGAATAAAGAAATGGAAAAGTCAGTTAAGATTGAGTTACCATTTTCTTAGCTATTACTACTTACTTTTTGCATTCTAATCATGGGTGCCGAAGCCTTTGTTAACGATGAAGTTAATCATATTGATTTAGATCTAACTTCTACAGATATTCTTTCCATCCTTTGCTTCAATTTCACTCGCACATCTTTCCTATAACAACCCATTTTAGAAGTGCACTTTCGATATATATTACGATTATTGTCTCGATTCGTGGCAGCCTATAGCTTGTTTTACTCCGCGGGAGACTCAAAGGTATGGAAATTCTACATGAATTCTATCTTGAGAATGGGTGTTGCGAATTTATGAAAAACTGATTCAACGAATGATGAATTACCGTATCGTCAACTAATTTCGTTCCCGATTTTCGAAAGTAAGTATTTATGGATAAACGAAGGAACTGATTTCCTCTTACGAAAAGTTGAACTTTACTTAGAGGCAATTTATCAAAGGCATTATGTATCGTCTTTCAAAGACATTTTAGAATTTCAATAGCAGATATTAACTGGAAAAAATAATCTCTAAATACTTAACTGGTGCAACTGAAATGGATCAGAGTATGTAAAAGTTTAATGCTTATATAAAGAAATTATCAGAAAACGTCCTTCCTAAATTTTTTTCCGCCAAATGCTGATCCTGTCGCCATTGTTACGTTTCGGAAATGGCGCTATGGTTCTGAACTACCGGATTACAATACATCATAATTAAGGTATAATTCAAGAAAATTTTGACTGAAATTATTATTTTATATCACATGATTCTCATGATATTAATAAATTTTGCCAAATTAATTTAATTATTAAAAGAATGAAATCAAATGAGAGTTTATTTGTTTACCTATTTACTGATAATAAATGCGAAAATATCGGGAATTTCAATTCACGCAAGCATAAGACTTAAAGATAAAAGTAAAAACATTTAAGGAATGATACACATCCCGTAGTTAAAAGCTTAAAAATATATCAACATGTAATTTAACGATTCTATTGAATGTGCAGTTGTTTTTGGGAGGGAAAAACGTGAGTTTAACCAATTAGAACGCAGAACGTGTCCCAGGAATCGAACAAGAAAAATTTGGAGCGAACGGTTTAGTTTCTCTGGAGCATTCATTTAGTGCAGTTCAATCGAGTGGTTCGTGAGCATTGGATCTAAGAAGACTTCGAAGATTGAAGATCACGGTAAGTTCAGCACTTAATTTATAGGCCATCCGGTTATTCTTTGCTACATTTATTCGTACATTAGTTTTTATTCCCGGTAAATGTTTCCGTGCCGCTTCGAAATTTAGCGTGTGGTACAGACGTGAGGTTTGCTGATCAGCGTAGCGTATATTTACATCGTACTGGATTTAATTGAAGATTTTCCATTTATAATGAAGGGAATACCCTGGATCATTGTCAATTTATGGAGGATGTTAAAATTTTATAATTTCTAATTTTGAGGTTAATTAACCACTTCCCTGACGCCGACGAGTATACTAGTCCTTCCCGAAACTTTTGTCTTCGTTCGCTTTCAAGCCGAATATACTCGTCGAATCAATGTAGTTATGCTATGTTGTGCTAAATGCCGTTCGTGAACGGAAGACTCAGGGTATCTAGCGGATATTTTTAATTTATCTTATTTTTACTCGGATGCCGTCCTTTTTGTGACTTCATCACATAGAAGGGCGAGAAGTGAAAAATAGTGACATGATGAGAACTCAGAAGATATCATCTTTAATCATAAGTGGTAATGACATGGCATGGTGATGAAGTGATTAGCTAACCAGCAAGAGGTTTCCCAGTCACGACACTATTTTTCACGTTTGTAGTTACTCAGGGGCTTTGATCATGACTAATTTGAGAATAAGTAGTGATGGTGATATTCAAATGCTTTGGTGGTGGAGTGGTTAGTATGATGTCTTCCTATTTCTAAGGTCTAGGTTCAAATCCCAGCTGAGGAGAAAATTTTCATCTCAAGTTATGGATAATAATGAATATCTATTATTAAAGAGAGTTACATACTGTTATTCCCAACGTAAATTATTGTGCATATTGATATCTAAATATAAATAGGAATATATTTTCTCTTATTAATTATACATATAATATATATTATTCTTAAATTCGTCGCTCTCGTTGGAAGAATGGGGAGCATGCTAATCTTCTAACGCTGAGATCCTGGGTTCAAATCTCAGCTGAGGAGGAAATTTTCCACTCAGGGTCTTTATTTATGTTGTCCATTATTAAGATTACGAAGTTAATGGATGTTTGTGCTATAAATGAGTACAGGCAACCCGCTAAGCAAATTTCATTAAAATCGGTAGCAAGAAATTTTGAATTAAAGAAGGAGAGATCAATCTTCAATAAATAACTTTATCTAAGCTTCAGAAAGAATGGAACAAAGTAACAATTCCAAATAACCGAAAAAAAGAATATCAAATTAAAAAATGGCATTTTCTAAGCGGAATTTGAAAAAAAATTCGTCAAGGAAGTGGATAAAATTATTTTAGTTTTTTTAGAAAATATGACAAGTGAACTAGTAAACTTAAAGTATATTCATTGGTTTCAGGTGCTGTGCTGGTAATCTTACGAAGATTTACAGCAAAGAAGAATAAGAAGAAACGAAGAACGAAGGTTTTTCAAGCGGTTCCCGCCATCCAGTATCAGATTGGTATCAAAGATAAACGGTTACGGTTTTCATTATATTTTATATTTTTGTTGTTATGCTGCATGCATATTTATGTTTGATGTTTCATTTTATTTTAATCTATGCTTTCTCCCCATGTTCGATTGCGTATTTTGCGATGTATGCGTGCGAATGCGTTCTAGGTACATTCCAAGTTGTCGTCGATGGTTTGGTACTTCTTTTTTGGGTTCGGTCCACTTTGCTTTCGTCTCGTTTTTGTCGTTTTGGTCGTTTGTGGGATTGGGCTGGGCTGGGTTGGGTTGGGTTGGTCTGTCTGCGTGCGTTTCTCTTTTTACAGGTACATCAAATATTGCGTTATTTTGCGAAATTTGAGTGTTATGTTTTGAATTTATTGTTTTATTTACCTGTATTTTTACTATTTGTCTAATCTTATTGCCTTTTTTTCAGGTACATTGATTAATCATTATTTTTTTGCAGCTATTTTAGTTGTATATTATTTTTTTGTTCTTTTTATTTCAATGTCTATGCTTTCCCTTTTAAGTATTGTTTTTTATTTTCATGCATGTTACTTAATTACATTTTTTTCTTTTTCTAGATTTATCCTGACAGGTATTAGGAGTACCGCGAAGGGGTCCACCAGCCTGATTGTCTTCAGCAGCGGATTTTTTTTTTTATTTTTTAATTTTAGTTATTATTTGAATTGTAATTTTTATTGTAATTTTTGTTGTTATTTGAATTGTAATTTTCATTGTAATTTTAGTTGTTATTTGAATTGTAAATTTTTATTGTCGTTCGCGTGAAATCGTGTTCGCGTCCGCGGCTTGGGATTCTGTATCCGTTTGGGAGCTTCACTCTCGCGGTTACCCCAAGGAAAATTTAAGTGTTTTGAGTTGTAGTGGAACGCCTGGGCGTACCGCTTTGTACGTACGGTTCTTCTATTTTCTCAATTCACTCGCCGATTGAGCCCCCTGTAACTTTTGATCATTGTAACTCATGTGCAGATATGGAATGGATTCCTAGTGAGTTGTGCGAGTGTATGTGTGTGGTGTGTGTGCTAGTGCATATGGAGTATACTCCAGTGTGAATGATTCTATAGGTGTAGAATTTCGTAGTTTTCGCGAGTAACATTCCGATCTAATCCGATTTACTAATTTGTTCTGGTGGTGTGTGTAGGGATTCATTCCATACTGTGCATTTTTAAGTAACGTTAGATTGAATTTCCCAATTTTCAACTTTTATTTCAAAGTAATTTTTTTTCAAAGTTCGTTTTAAAGTAAATTTTTTTCAAATTTCGTGTTAAATTAACTTTTTCAAAATTCATTCTTTTGCTTGAATTAAATTAGCATAGTAAATTTTCCATTCTCCCTTCAGTCATTTTTGATTTGAAACATTGTACATTGTCTTTAATGTTAAATTTTTTGTTAAATTTTGTATCTGTATCTTTTGCGGGTTTTTGCTCTTGCGTGAGCCCCGCTCTGTGGTTGTTTTCTTCGGAAACCTTCAGTTTCCGAGGTTTTTTCCACAGATTTGTGGGTCGTTTACCCCGAGAACCTTAAGTTTTCGGGGGTTTTTCCCACACGTAATAAATTTTATTTTTTACCCATTCGAAATATGTATTTCCTTTACAAAATTTTCCTTTACCTCATCTCAATGAATGGCGATTTAAATGCTCCTTTTAAAATAATTACAAACGTTGCTTTTTTTAAGAAATGCGATAATTATTCTATTTTCATAATAATTAAGAATTGCGTTCAAGAGTTCTCCAGTAAGTCGGGAGGAGGATAAGATATTGTTAGATTTAATGAGATACTTTGATTATTGATTTGAGAAAATCACTCTCACTTATATTTGAGAAGTAAATTACTCTAATTCGAACAAATAATACATATAAATAAAAATTTACTTAATGTTTAAATATATATAATATAATAATATATATAAATTAGATACGTTGAAAATTTATCTTGTATAAAACGAGAGTTAATGCTTTTCAAATCAAGATTATAAGTGTATGAAGTCCTAGAAATATCTCTAAAAAGACGAAGACAATAGTTTTAGTTTTTCTGATATCTTTAAACTTGTTTACCATTTCTAAACTTAATTATTCCAAATATATGCTTTCATTTTATATTTTAAGTATCCTTTCTGATTGTAACTCTACTATTTAAGTTCTCGTTTTGAAAGCTTCTTAAACATCCGTTTTCCTGTTAAATAGTTGATAATAACAAAGGTAACACTTTCATTGGGAAAAAGTAACGAGATATCGAATCTAAATTAAAGTAAACAACTATTCAAGTATTAGTCTAAAGAAAAGAGGAGACAAAAGTTAAAATAAGTTCGCAAAAAATACACTCTTCGAATTCCAATGAGTGAGGAAAATAAAGCTGATCGATGTAAATTAATAAAATTAACGATACTCATAATGCATTATTCAGGAGCATAACATTTTATTTGACAAGCTAACAGATACAGCTTTGGGCTCTTTTCTGATTTTAGAATGCTAAAAATCTCAAACACGTGTATATAAAATATCTACGTAATATAAAAAACACCCTACGTGTAAAACAACGGTTTCTTGGAAGTGAGTAAATTGCACTTAGAATATTGCAAGAGCTCTTAATAATTGCAACACATATCTGGAATCTGAATTAAATTTCCTTTCTAGGCCGTCTTCATCCTCGCAGCCCTAGAGGTAGCTGTTGCAGCAAGGTTAGAGCCTCCTGCAGGCACATACGGAGCGATGGTCACCCAAGCATATAGACCCCTTGCACCTGTCTATGGTGAACCCACCTATGAGGATGTGGCAGGTGTCACAAATATTTTACGGTCCAAAGCCAATATACAATAATTCTATAAATCTAAACAATAATTTATGAATGTGTAAGGAAATACTATCATAGCTGACGATTGATTTTTTATCAAACCCAGAAACCAAGCTACAAGGTTTCCTACAGAGTGAAGGACGAGAAGGAAGGTTTGGACTTTGGACACCATGAGGAGGAGGATACGGGACGATGGGTAAATACTGGGTGCTACTTCCAGACGGACGCACGATGATTGTCACCTGTAAGGCCAACAAGCAGGGATACCGACCAGTCATTAAATTCATTGAACCCTATCAGGAGAACGGATACTAAATATTAGATTATTACAGTCAGGATCTGAAGGAATATATTTTAGAAAACCACAATATTTTTATACATGTATTTATTTCAATAAACCTATTTTATTTCTTGAGTTTTCAATTCAGAAACATTTTGCAGAGCATATGGTGATTATATGAGAAACATTTCTGCTAAAGCAATTTAGAATATTCATCTCCACCTTTTTAGGAGATATTAAATCATAAACACGGAATATTGGGTACTGATCTTTCGTCAAGTAGAATAGTAGGTTCTTAAAGTATTTTTAAAATCTTTTGAAAATGTGTTGAATTGAGCCAACATGTAAACTATAATTTTTTAGCTAAAATTTACTTTTAAATACGAACACAAAATATATTTTTAATTGAATATTACGATTGTAAGTTAATTACTGCTAACTGGTAAAAATCATCTTAAAAAGAGGAAATCAAAATGAAATGGAAGAATGTGGAGAACTCCTTTAACCCGCAGAAATACTTACATTAAGCGCATAAAATTGATCAACTATAAAAAATATCAAACGTATGAAATTCATTCATTAATTTTATTGTACCTAAATATCACGTGGGGTTACAGAAATTTTGAAAGATGCCATTTACATACATACTTAAAGACAGTGAGTACTTCAATGAGATATTATTGGAAGATCATAAATTATTAAAACATATCAATTCACATTCATATTTAATTAACATTTTTAGATATTTTGAATAACATTTAAATAGTATGCACCAATGGAACACACTGTTCACAACAATAAACGACTCAGAAAGAAGAGAAGAGAACATAGCTTTCTGGGTAAGTTAAAGGATGAGTTGATTGAACTTCCTTTTACGAGTGGGAATTCCACAGACGGAAGAGAACCTTTTTACAAGTGAATAGTTAAATTTAGTTTTTTGCCGGATGACCTTGGTTCGACACCAGGGTGGGAATAATGCTGCCATAAGAAATACTTGAGAAATCGAATTCAGTGCATTTCTGGTGCGATAATGTCCTTTACTTTGTGTTTAGCAATGTTTGAGCAGAGTTATCTTCCGAAAAATCTTATTTTTCATTAAAAATATATAATAGCATTGCTTGCTGTTAGCAAGCACACCTTCACTCGCATGAAATTATTAATTAATTATATATATATATATCCCCAAACCGATTTCAAAATAATGCACATTCATAGGAGGAAAATAATAGTTCAATTAACATTAATATTAACAATTATAAATAAATTCCAAATAGTAAATAATCTTGGTAAAAAGTGCAATAAATACCTTTACATGAACCTCTATATAATATTTTTAATTTAATTTTTCAATAAATTCTTTAAATTTATTAACTTTTGTGAATTTGATATTTCAAATAAGTTAATAAAAGATGTTTTCATACTTAATTTTTTGTTCTTCGAAACTGGTTAAATCTTTCACAAAAATCCACTCATTCGGCATATAAATAATTTTATTCAAGCGAATTGTTGGTCAGTGAGGTGTCGGGCGAGCGGTCGCTCGGTCAGTTGAGCGTCGGAGAACCGAGCGTCGGGCTAATGATCGTCGGTCAATTGGCCCTACTGGTCGAGAGCAGTATTTCTTTATTCGTAGGATAAACTTCTTATCTTACATACAAATTACTACAAGAACGATAGAGAAGAGCGTGAGTTGAAAATTCATTAAGGGAAAAAGTAACATCGTGACCGCTTGGGGAAGAGTTTAATTATTTCCAACGTGACGTGTCTGTGTGTTACAATCCTCATTAAGGGCTTTTCTTAATCATCAACTACTCATTTGTTTCCCTTACAGTCTATATTCGTTTCCAATTTCCTATAATATGAAATAGGAAGTTTACAGCGGTTGGTGAGGAATTGGGAAATCATTTATTTTTGAACTTTACGTGTCCTTAAATTAAATTGAATGCAATTCCATGGGGGTGATGAAACTCACTAATTGTCATCCGCAGGTTCTTGTTGGTAATTAATATAGTGTTCTGTAGATTAGTTGTCTAAAGAAGAATTATAAAAATACCAGTAAACTAATACAACCTATACGACCTTATAGATTAACTTTAAAATCGAATTTAACTTTTCCTTATCATTTCATTTATTTCAGAGCTAAAGAGAAAAAACTAAATATCAGAGGAAACTAATCTAAAACTAAACACCAGCAGTCATTATCATGAATCCCTGTATATTAATTTTTCAGGTATAATTAGTTGTAAATTTATCAATAATTTTATACTTTTTAAACAAGCAGATAATTATTTATATAAACAAAAAATTAGCATTTATTTCTTCGGGGGATAAGCTTAATAAGGATAAGTAATCCAAACAAAATTATTCAATTCATTTTATGACGGTTTAATTAAATGGACCGTAGGCTACATCTGCTGGCATATCATACTATAGATACAGAAAATTTCGACCACAAGAATATTTTATTAGTTTACGAAATGTAAAGAGTTTTAAGAAATTTATTAAAAGCTCTAAATTGTAAGAAATACCGTATAAAATTATATGCTACCATTAGAATATACTAATCTACACTATACTCTGTTGAAAAAGGAACTCTATAGGAGAAAGGCTTTTCATTAGTAGTAATCGAATAAAAATCACCTCAAGATTACATTCTTTCGCAGGTATAGCATTTTTATCTGAATGAAGGAAAACATTTATTTCCAGTTCCATTTGTATCTTATTTGTTGCAAATAATAGGATAGATACGGAGTTATAGAAATATTACACTGGGCATGCATTCGTGTCGAATAGATGAATGAATATGCTCAAAGAGCTGTGATGATAATTGATGAAACTATGAGGAAAGTTAACATTTTATTCTATGTACATGTGAAAACAACAAAAGTATGCATCGGCAAATTCCTTATGTGGAGAATATAGAGAACAGAGATTGATAATGATATCCGTCGCTCGAAAGAAACACCGCTGAAATCGGTTGTGGCAGATCCTCTCCCGAGGCCTGATAATTTTCGAGGAGAGAAAAAAGCCATCCTACAAACTTATCTCAAATACGTTTGAATATCTCCTTCATACCGTTTTCCAAAGCTTTTCGAGATGCACCAAGATTAATGACTCCATCAAAAATTTAACGACGATACATTCCTCTGAGTATGGACGCATAGACGACATCTCACAAAGGACCGAAAAAGAAAGATTATGGGATAAAACTCGGACGGATTTTCCGTTACGCGCCATCAAAGGCGAAATTTCGCGGACCGGAGGTTCTCGAAAAAAGGCGACTTCGTTGCTCCGTTAAAAACGCATCGTTTTGCTGTGTCTATTAGAGAGAGACGCGCAAAAAAAAAGATGGGGCGTCAAAGGGAAGATTAAGAATTCCATAACGAATAACAAAGTTAATTTCGAATAACGTTTATCAAGGACAAAGAGAATCGCTGAAGGGAAAGAAATCGTGGCGATGGAAACGGAATTGGCTATGACAACGGAATAAAGGAGATGAACGTGTCAGTTTGTTTGCACGCCTGCAGAAAAGTGTTTGTAATCGTTTCTGAGTTAACAAACCTGGATTCAATGATACATTAGAGAAGATTTTAGAAATTTTGATACAAATTAAGAGATGGTTGTATTTACTATGGATTTTCATAGGCTCTACTCTTTATATATTTCTGTCATTTCTAGGCTTTTATTAGAAATTCCAGAACTAAAAAAGGTTGACCATTTTCTGCTGTATTTTCCCTAGCTGAGATAATGCTGAGGAAAGTTGATACTAAAAAAGCAGTATTTATGGAGGGATAATATAGCTTATTAAGAATGGTCGTGATATACCTTTGCTGCAATTTTTTACTGCTTTAGGTTGTACTATTTAGTTCACAAGATTTGCTCTAAGAGTTCAGAGAATTGTTAATTTCATTGAAAGGGTACATTTGCTAATTAAGTAAAAGATAGACCTTTGTCAAGAATATCGGGGCAAAAAATTTAAGAATTTAATTACTATGAGGATAAACTTCCAAACAAGAGATGTTACTACGTGCATCATTTTTAAATTCTCCATTCCTTTATGTATATGGACAAGTAAAGCTAAAGACAATACGCAAAGAACAGTTTCCTTAAGCAGCAAATTATTGTAATAGCTAGAATAAAATATCTCCTACTATTCTTTGAGCTGAAGTTGCATATAAACGGAAATTTAGTTGTAATTTATTTAGTACAATTTATAAATTCAAAGGTATTTTTAAGTATATAAAATACACCGACGCCACATAACAACGGAGGCTATCAACAAATTACTTCAACATTTCATTATAAATACTAATCACCTGAAAGGTGGTTACAGTTTCATTAGAGTCAAACCTGCTCCCTTTTGCTCTCTCCAATTAAGGGAAGCATGTTTGAGCAAGGATCAGTGACTATCTCAATTACTAGAGGTTATAGAGTTACTGAATGATTCTGGATTCAAAGTGGAATAGCATTTGAGATCATCACTTCTACAATTCTATTTCAATCTTTTAAAATATTTTAAAACTAAAAAGAGGTCCAAAAATGCAATATTAAATAGGCAATTTAAATAATTTGATTGGTCAATAAAATTAGATTCCCATTTCAATTATATCTTATATCTATGCTCTATACACATTTTCTTTAAGCTGGCGAGACGTAATATAAATCAAGTGCTATTCTCTCAATAACTCAAGGCATTCAAAATAATTAAACCATCGTTTAAAATTTTAATATCATTTTCGAAATTTGAGAATGCATCCCAGAGAAAAAATATACGATTTACATATTAGAGCATTTTATTCGGATAGTTATATTCTGACTTTAAAGAGTAAATGTAAACTTAAAGGAGCTACATATTGTAAGTCTCTTACATACTTTTTTAACAATAGAACCACCCTTCTTTCCAAATTGCTTAATAGTTAACTTATATTTTCGGGAATATTAATATACACCAAAAAATATTAACTAATTATTATAATTCTACTACGTACATTCATTCTTCACAAATATATGTAATGTAAATTCTCCTTAGATTGCAATGTTTATGATTTCATTATTTTTTAAGACTATCGATATCCTCCAGTGTTGCTCCTTTAACATTCGTCTTCTTCCCTTCCGACATGCTACCCTTCTCGTTTCTCCCCAGTGCCCTTCTCACAAGTCCCTTTATACACACCGCCGCGTTCACTAGTGACTCACAAAAGGCCTTCCCTCAGAAGTATTCATTCACCCACGCATCTCCACGCGGTTATTCCAAAAATCGCACCCAAAGCACGTCCGGCACGCATTCACCTTCCTCTGATGCCCACTAAGTGTCGCTTGAGAATTCTAAAGAGAGAACATCTGAGGCGAGCAAAGGAGCAGCACAATATCTCCTCCGATGATGATCTTGATAGTCAAATCTGAAGCGTAGTAGCCTTCTTAAATTAAGTTCAGCTTTAATTTCTTTTACAAATCCTTAGCTAATCAATACTTGGAATGTAAATAGAAAATATAAGATTGGGTTCATAATATACTAGATTGAATTACATGTGCCGGAAGTCTTAACATAATTCTTTGTTTCCATAACTTGTTTTGATGCTCTTTCTTATCTTTCGCAGTTCCTTATGTAATTTTCCTTAAGCATATCTTTAATTCTCTGCATTATGATCCCCCCAGTAACTGCTCATTTCAGTATTGCCTTTCCCTGATGTGCATATTGATTCATAAGTAATTACTTAAATGTTGGCTTAGTTAACCTAGTTCTTTTATATTAATTCTCTATATTCGCACTTTAAAACCATGCTGGACCACAGTTCGATAACAGAAAGGATATTTAAATATTTTGTAATTAAATTTGCGAATTAAGCACCATAAGTAAAAACCTAAATAATACACTACTACACAATAATAAACTACCTAAGCCAGTAAATGTTTAATTTGATCATCTGTTGAGGACACTGTCACATGTAAGAGCTGGAAAAGGTAGAGAGACGCTATTTCGTCCAATTGCAACGATTATATCGGAATATCGCCAATTAGTGACCGCTGAAACTCCCCTATAACTACCCAACGGTCAAGGCCATTTGCGTTTCTTTTCGCAGAGCGAATCAATCGGGTAACCTTTAAAGCAATTACGTAAAGCTTAAGCGGCAGATAATTGCCTCTTTTAATTATCTCTCCATCAATCAAACAATGGCCGGTGTCCCAATTTAATCCTCTCGGCCTCCATCCAGAATCTTCAACCGATACAATCTAGATTAGGGTCTAAATCTGAAAAATGGCGCCAGTCAACTGGTTAATGAAGATGGGTGCGAAGAAGGCGATGAAGAGGACCGTCCGAGGACGCCCACGGAACCGCTTGATTATTTCGCCGATATATAGATCCTTTAAGCGGCGAAGGCCGATTTTTTTGTCGAGTAATCCTTCGCAGAGGAGTTGGATAAGTCGGAGGAGGATTGCTAGAATCTTTAGCGTCTGGAAGCAAAAACTGTTCATCAAGTAAAGTTGAGATTATGAAACTTCCGTTCAGTGTTGGATATAGGATGCCATTTCCGAGAGGATAAGTGAATTGATTG
Source organism: Pantala flavescens (assembly GCA_020796165.1). NCBI lineage: Eukaryota > Metazoa > Arthropoda > Insecta > Odonata > Libellulidae > Pantala > Pantala flavescens. Next base: position 55,475,389 of record CM036880.1, read on the forward strand.
GTCGCTGATCAAGTCTCCTGTAATTGATAAGCTATGCTCTTATCTGCGTATCAGTCCACACTCAAATAGTTACGTTGAAGAAGATGCGTGGGCGAAGGGAAAATTAGGATACGTCACAAATGATTCATAACTATTCACTATTTATTGAGATCATTTTCTTTAAAAACGTAGTATTATAAATCTAGAGAAATAAAGGAGACAATTTATCGTTATAAGCTTGTATTAAAATATTGTTTTTAATAGATATAAAAAATAAAATTAGAGGGTTACTTTAAAAGCAATTTAAATAAAGAGGATTTAAAATTTGGTACAAAAAAGGTTCACTTTAATCTCGTGAAAAAAAAAATGAATCGAATGCTGGGCTTTTAAGTATTAATATGTGTTAATACTTTAATAATAAAGCTAATAATTTGATCTTTGAGTTAACATTATTTCTTCAAACAGGCTAAATTCACTTTTAAGTCATAAAAAATAATTATATTTCACTTTAATACAAAAGTTTTAAAGTTGAGCAAAGAAACGGAAAGGAATTAGAGATTTTTTTCAAAATTTACAAGCGTTAAAAATCATTTTGCATTATTTTATGTGAACAACATCCTTTACCGTCAATCTTATAACAGAAAACCTTATAATAGCTCAGTGTATTTGAAAATTTATTAAATAACGTTAAAACTGCAAAATGTTAAAAAATTTTTTGGGATAGTATATAGTACGGTCTATACGGTAATATTATACAATCATCGGCAAATTGTCAAAATCCATTATCCTCAAAATAATATTATTAACATTTGTGTACCAGAAGTATAACAGTTTGAAAATATATCTGGTTTCTCTATATACGATGCATCTATTTAATTCATGAAACCAAGGCAGCCTGGAAATCTTTTTTTATCGTTCCTTATCCACAAACGCCAAAGTAATGACGAAAGAAGCGTATATACCCAAGTTAAGCTCTCTATTCTTATTCATCGCCTATACTAGAGCATGAGTTAATGAAACTCACCAAAATAACAATGCACCTCAGATGTCCAACATTACGGATTCCATTTCCTAGATATCGCTGTACGATGGAGAGACGGCGGTCGTAGGAGAGAATGGTGCACTTCCCAAAAGCTCATGGAAGAGTGTAACATCTTACAAGTTACGGAGAGTGGTAAATAAGAAAACACAGCGAATGATATGAAAGGTTTCGTTATGACGAATATTACCAACGCCTGCGTAGAATGAAAAGGCCACGATATGAGATTGGTAAAGTACAGGAAATTCTAAAGGGGAAGAAATGTGCGTGAAATAACCTGAAGATTTGTTCTTGAAATTGCAAGGAAAGATATACAGCTGTGAAGCCAACATGAAATTGATTTGAGGATGGAGAAAATAACATCTAGTATCACAGTTATTTAGAAATATAATGGGATGAATACTTTACAGCAATACTTTTACTTTCAAATAACAAAGAAACCATATCATATATACGAAGGAAAAATTTTAATCAAGGCAAGGGAAAAATTTCTAATTAAGCTCCAAAAATTTGGAGACAAATATTGCTGCAATAACAGAGTTTAAATATTAAGAAAGCATTGAAATTATACAATTGAGAAACAACTTTTCAATAAAAATAGGAATATGGATATTATATTTTTTATTAAGAAGAACTCAGATACCGGTGATACGTTTTGAATTTATTTTTATGACTTTAGCAGCTTCGGGGTTAAATGTAGTCTTATGCTGATAAAATATGTTATTCTAATGACCAATGTATTGACTCCTTGCTCATATATAAATCATATTATCATATTATAATAAAAAATTATTAGAAATTGTCGTTATTAGTCAAACCATTGCACAACTGAATTAAAATGTTTGAAAATGAGAAATCATTTTCGTAAATAAAAATACTTAAAGATAATAAAAATGTACATAAAGACAACAAGCGGCTGAATCTTTATAAGCTTTAAAATTGTACGTGTTTGCTAATGAAGCATAATTAAGAGCTAATGATTAGAATTAATTTATTTAAGAATTTAAGGCACAGAATAGCTTAATGCATATAAAGCCAAATAATAAAAAAATGAAAACTATCCAGAACGAACATTTCTCCACATGTAATAGGGAAGGGATGGAGGAAAGAATAAAAAACTGGTTATTGTAAATGATACCGGATATCTTTACGAGAACAACGCGACCTGAATCACCTCCACCAACGCGATGAAAATTAGCATGAAAATTTTCCATAATTAGTGAACTAATTGCAGGCCATTGTCTGCGAGATGACCCGGGTCAGACGGTTTCTCAATCTTTTTTTTTAATGTGAAAAATCCGGGGACATAAGCCTCTCAATTAATTACTGCCACGCTCAGGGGGAAACATTTGGTTTATTCACATCGTAGATACCCAAATGGAGACTAAATGGGAAATTTCTTTCGACTCGACGACATGCACTCGCGAGTGGAGTAAAATTCGCTATAAATTAATTAGGGAGCTGATTGGATGAAGAAGTGCTCGGACGCGGATGATTAATGGCAGAGGATTAAGTGCGAAAAGATATATGAGAATTACGGAAAGAGAACTAGAGAGAAGTAAAAAACAGGATGTAATATGAAGTTGTAACGCTAATGATTACAGCTGAATTAGTGAAACAAGAACTCGGCAAAGAATGGAAAATATGCGAAGCAAAGGAAATTGCAATTACTGATAACGTTTCACTTTGAAATTCATCCGATCCCTCTTAGATAAGAAACCTGAGATGGTAGTTCTTAATAATGCTAAAAATTTCATATCTTAATTTTTCAAAATATGCTGTAATGTATAAATATTATCATTAATTTAATTACATATAAATTATAAGTGAAGCTTTTAAGCGGAAGAAATATCCTTGAATAACCAATGTAAAATGATACAAGGGTTCAAATCCAAATTATCAATCTTCAAAATTCTGATTGGATTAAATAATGAAAAAGATTCAAATGTCTCGATCTCATCCGATGGATGGTTATAATAAATAATTCTCTTACATTGATTACTTTCCTGGAATGGAATCAAGAGAATTTAATAACTGATAATATAATCCCCCACATTTTTTCCAAAGTATAATTTTAAATTCCACGAAGTGTCACCTTCATAAGAAATTAAGCGCACGATTTTGCACACTTTTTGCAAAAGAATGGAAACTTGTTGAGAAGAGAGAGTGGCAAAACATGTAAGGGAGGCCAAGGGAAGGAAGTTCGGGGAGAAAAAATCAGTGACAGAGACGTATAGAGGGTAACTCCATCGCGAGTGATGAAAAGGGCCGAAAGAGAGAGTCAAAAGTGAAACCTCTATATTATCCATCTCTCATTGCTTCACCCTTTGGGATCCCAATTCAGACGCAAGACACCATGAACACCACTTTCTTCACCTATTTTCCATCCTTATTCCCGCTCTGAGGAGCTTCTGAAACTTTCCAAACCATTCTCTTAAGTGAAACCAAAAGGAAATGGAAGCATTAGCTATTTAGGCACTTACTATAGATTGTATCTCTCACCATTTACAACTACTTTATGAATATAAATGAATTGAAGAGAAATTAGAACCATCCAAACATGTCTATCGTGATTCATCACTTCTTTGATTATAAACTCCAAATAATAACTAATATAAAAGGCAGTGGTTTGGCTACTATACTTGAACGACTAAAGAGAGTTATGAAAATAAAATTGCTAAACGAATGGAAGCCAACCACCTCGCAGTTTTAGGTACTGATTGGGTGAATTTTCAAGAAGAAACTAGTAAAATAGCTTAGAATCATAAAGAATGAGTTGGTAACTACATAATAGAAGCATATTCTGGAGAGTGAGTGTCTTAGATTGATTAGAATGGCAAAAACCAAAACACGGAAAATAGCCGACAATCTGAAAATTTTTATAATACATTAAAACAAAGAAATATGGATAATACGATAAAATGGCACGATACTGAAATATAGAAAAATATCAACTACTGGGAAAAGTCGAAGATTTATTATTAAACACCTGATATATATTACGGGATTCTTCGCAAAACGGCAAATTGGTTGAATTTGTCTTTATCACATAAGAACTTTAGTAGAAAATAGCATGCAAATATCATTGATGGAAATCAATGTTCATAATAAAAAAAGACTTTAATATGATACAGGCAAACTCACAGTGAGGATAAAACAGGAAAATACTGAAAATATACCCATAGTAGCATTTTCACAAAGAAGCTACTCTTGTAGTAATAACCTAAAATTAATAACACTTTTAGCCATTATCATTTCAGTATTGGCATATTACTGGCCAAAATATTCGATTACGTCCTAAGGGTGTTGTTAACTAACCCTCGTAATACACCCATATCAATTGCGTGTAGTGCCGGTCAGTTCCATCAAACTGCTACTAGAAGAGAAGCATTGTTCTCAAATAGCTCCCGATAGGCTAATGTCATGAAATGCGTTGCTTCGTCTTAATGGATATTCCTAGACGCAACGTGTCTACAAAAAGATACATGACAGCTTGAACAGGAAAAATCCTATAATCATCATCGAAAATTTTCGTTATCTTTTTCAAGATATTACAAGGGATTATAAAGTTATTTATTGTAATTCTAAGAGAAAATCAATTTAATGCATAAGATATAAAAGCGGAAGAGAATAAAAATTTAGGTTGAGAATAAAAATTGAAAATTATCTTCGTGCTAGTTTCTTCAATTTTAGAATAATCTGAAGGGTTCGCCAAGATCTATAAATTTTTTAAATTTTCATTTTGAGTTTCAAGAAAACAATATTAATCACCGTGTATCGTATGAAAATATTTTAGATAATTCATAAGTTCAATTTTTCTGTTTAGTTAAGCAAAATTTATTCCGCAGCAAAAATCGTTCGTTTTATTTAGAGAATCGAATCTCCTTTCATTTGAATACAATATCAACCGCAGAAATTCGGCAATTTGAACGCATAAAAATCTGTAAACCGCTCATTCCTTTCAGCAAAATTTAATCGTAATTCTAATTGTTTTACCCTTTAATGAGCATTCCACGGATAGACAAAGAGATGCTCAGCATCTGCAGCAATCAATCAAGAGGATTCGTTAATCGGACAAAGGTTTTCTTTACTCTTTGTTTTGAAGCCTCGCTTGTTTAACGAGCAGAAATATTCTTTATGTATCAGTTATTGCGTCCCACTGGAATGGCACTCGAAGGACAAATGGTCGGAGGACAACATGATGAATGGGCTGATGGTACACGAGAGAACTTTCCAAAATTCCTTTCCCTAAAGGGTCAAAGGAAATGTAAAGAGTGTGACGGTAGAAACTTATGCAGACAAATTTGCCACTTGCGAAACTATTTGTCTTCCCTTACACCTCAAATATTTCGCATATTTTCTTTAAATATTAATTAGAGAAAAAATCTTTTCCAGTAACAAAATTTGATTTAACTTAGAGCAAATAATTGTCCCATTACAATTGTTATGCAAATCTATAATAGCAATCAATTTCTATCCTTTCCATTAGTGTCTAAGGAGACACTAATGGAAAGGATAGAAAGTCTCTTTATAAATATCCCCTTTAATTTTTTAGCATATTTATTTATAACTTTGAAAACTTACCGAGATATTTTGCCCTGATTTTTAACTTTATAATGTAGCTATCCATTCCTAGGAATTCAAATATTCGTCCATTCCTTTAATCAAATTAACAAATTTTTCGCATTATCGAAGAACAAGTCCATCCTAATTAGCGACACAAAGGCGCTACTTTCCTCAAGGGCTTTAAGGGAACAACATTCGACTACGGAGAATACGAAACTTACTTTGGACGCCCTACAATGGTATTATCATCTTTCCCCGATGCATTTGTCGCGGATCATGTTGATGAAGAGCTCCTTTCGCGGAGAAAGAAAATTTGCTAATTGGGCTTCTGACTAAATTTCATCATCCACTTGTGCCATACGACGCCTCCGATAAGGAGATTCTGCGTGATTATGCAAATCGTTACAATCAAAGTGTCGCCTTTGTCATCAGAAGTGGGGCTGTGATGTAAACGAAGAAGAGATGCAAGGAGTAGATGATTGGATCCTTATGAGTTTTAACTATAAGGATCTAACTCTAACCATATTATGGGGCTCATTTGAGATTCTTTGAATTCATAGATACATAGTTAAGTGAAAATTAAGAAAATAATAGGAACAAGGTATATGGTGAAGCACAGTAATGCTGTGCGCCGTGAATTATTCTAAAGGTAGAATGGAAAAATAATTGGAACTCAAAACCATATCTTTAATCTAAAGTACGAATCCAGCGTATTGGTGGTTCAGTACTTTAAAGCGGGAAACCTGGATTTGAGTACGTAACATGTAGTTTTGTTTTGTTTTTTCATTTCTTTTTCCTTTTTTAGTTACACACCTTCTTTCCCAATGTTAAACACCTTTCCTTCGTCATTTACATAAGCCTGTAGGAGAGAGGAAGGGAAAAGTGGAGGAAGAAGTGATGGCGAAAAGTGGAAGTTTCTGACAATGCACGACGTAGGCGGTGAAACAAAGAGGTTAGAGGAGGCGTTTGAAGCAAAAGGGGAAGAAAGAAGGTTTAACGAGAGAAGGTAATAGAGACAGGAATGCTCACAAAGAGGAATGGCGAAGAGTTGTTCGGAGGGATAACGTACGTGAAATATCGTTTTCACGTCTAAAGAAGCTGACGAAGTTGAAGTAATTAGCAATAGAAGGAAGTTGTTTATAATGTAAATTTTCCACTTTCTTATTCCCTAAAAATGATTAGATTATATCGATAAATTGATTATTCAATGTATGTATTTTTATTTTATATCTATTTTTGTCACATTGCCTGATTGTGAATGTCTAGTTCTAAACCGGTGCTCGTAAATTGAATAATTTAAGTTTCTCACCTTACAAGTAAAAATTAATTAAGTTGTATATTGAAAACAATTTAGATGCAAACCTATGCACTTCAAACTAAATTTAAAAATTCTGAGAGCTTAAATTGCTTTTTCATTCAAAAGTTTTGACGGAGGGATGTATCCACGAACGTTTAATGGCAAATCATTTTCATTTCGAAATGGAATTCGGTATCTTGCTTACGCGCAGGAGCTTATTCCCGCCGGAGATTATGAGCTCTCCGAACGACACGACCCTTACACTCGTCTATTACGGAAAGCTGCGGTTTCAGAAAATGGATATCTTTGCCCTACATCCTCGCCAGGGCAAGAAAATATCGACGAACTGCGAGAAACATTCGAGTGAATTAATTCCGCGAGAAACTTCGAGTAACATCGCTTAAGGAGCTGCGTCGCGTCGTCAGGAAATTAAGCCGTTTAGCCGATAAAAGCGGCAAGAACTTGGAACCTCCTTCGCAGCAACAACCAACACTTCGAAGACGTTTTCTCATCATTCACTTGCAATCTCTGCCCAACTTATCGAGGAAACTGAGCGGATAAAAACTACGAGACGTTCAAAACACCTTCGGAATTCGGTCGAGAAACAAATATTTAAAATTTAGTAGTCTTATAAGTAATTCTGAGAGTTCTATTTTCTCAATTGCAGCGTAAATTTTCGAAAGACACTTATCAGTTTGTATTCCTTAAACATAAACGAAATGAATATAAAAATGAGTAAGTAATCACTACGGATCCGAGATTAGAACGGAATGTTTCACTTGCAGACTCCATTTGATACCTCCGACCGAAAGATGTGAAACAATTTGTTCGGTACCTTTCGTGCCACCGAATGAAACGCACTGTTAATGACTTCAGATCGTTTGATAGGCATGCAGTTGGATGAAGTTCTGACTGCTGAGTTAATTGAGTGGATTCTGTTAGGAATCTAACTCCAGAGTAGTCATAGCGATCTTGTACGCTATTATGGAAAAAAACTATTACCTCGCAAAAAACTCATTAGATTCCGTAATGAGATTAATTGTTTCGAAAGCATACATGTTCTCGAGCATACGTACAAAATGAGGAACTCTGAGGAGAGGCCTGGTAGGGACTTGATTAAACGAGTCCTGAAGCGAGTAACCGAATAATTAATCCCAAGAGCATCTCGGTTAATTGGATCGCGAAGGAAATTAAGAGGTGTCGCGAAGAAGGAATCCAGCTCATCTCAAGGAGTTATTCTTGATTGGAAAACACAGGAGATTTAAGTTTGCGCGAAATGTCGCTACAAGAAGTTCGGCAATAGAAGTGACGGATTCTCGACTACGAAGTCAGAAGAGGAGAAGGGATACTAAAATAACTAAGGGATAAAAAAATACCACACATTTCTTCGTCGTCTGATAACATATATATGATAATGGTATAGAAAATTGATAATCGTTTCAATTAGAACTTTAAAAATGATACGATATAATTATTGATCGAACAAAACTTATAAAGAGTAACATTCGTTTACTCCTTAATAGATTGTTGGAATCTCATCTGAGGGGTAAAGGTGAAAATATGATTAGTTTCAAATGTGCAAGATTAAAATATATAATATATAATTTTATATATGTGCATTCCGTATATTTTTTATATCTTGGAACGAATTAATTTTTATTTTCTAGGGAAGTAAGAGACAATGGCTACTGATAATTTTATCATAATTCTTTCTCGTTTGAGCTTTTTACGTTTAAATTTTGGCACAATTTTATAGGTGTACGTGGAAATATAATTAATAGATAACAAGCAATCATTGCGGACTTTCAGGCTGCACTATTGATCGTCAAGTAAATCAGCATTATATTTTGAAGAGATTTTTAGAAACCACAGTATAAATATTCAGATTAACCCGCGAGATTACCAACACCTCCCTCGCCATAAAAGTGAACGTGATGGCGTTCTCCATGACGATTCCCTTTAAGCGATGATAAGGCGACTTGAGGCAATTTCGCTTTAAAATTTGCTACATTATGTCTCGCGATAACCGAACTCTGGAATTTAATCTCGTGATAAATCTAGTCCGTCCGCGACGTAAATACGTGGGAATTTTTGCCTGGTTATAGCATCGGTGGGGAACAAGGCCTATACAAAAGGGAGCATTTAACGACCTCTTTCAAAGTCCACGGATAAAATGCGCCGTTAAACGACGAAATTCATCGGGGAAAAGATTTCCGCGGCGGAAAAGTCCATTTTAATCACGCGCGGCCCACAAACATGCCCTCGGCATCGAAGTTTGTTTTATTCGAAGCCGACGATCAAAAGGGGAAAGGAGAAGGAACGAGAGGAAAAATTAATTACGCAGTGGCGACAAACAAAACGTTATGAGAAAGTGAAGGGTCGATGTTTGGTAAAGGGAGGGCTCCGTGATAAAGATATGGGCAATAGGAAGTACTGAATGGTGAATAAGGAAGACGTATTAGGATGACAGTGGACAATTTTCCGGAAGATTAAAGTGGTTTCCCCAACATTTATCGAATCTATGTTGTTCCGATTCAAACGGCAGTTTAAAGGAACGATTCTATTCAAGAATGAATTGTTATTTATGTAAAAGTGGAGATTTCGACTCGAGATACAGAAAAACGATTTTAATAACAAAATGTTAACTTAATTTCATCCACCAATTGTTTCTTTCACATTTTTATCGATAGAAGCACAGAGAGTTTTATTTTACCCTAAAATTATTCCTCTCAAATAACCATAAAGAGTATCGATGTTCATGCCTCATTTTTTCTGCAAGCCAAGGCGTTTGGTAATTATATAACTGATTCGTCTAACATTTGATGGTATCCTAGGTAGACTACTGGACTCCTATTTACGCAAATAGATTTTTAAAATCATCCTTATTCGATTTGAAAATGTTGCAGTAGAGGGGAAAATCAAACTCTCTTTCGTCAAAAGATAATTCGATAACAAGACGATTATTGAGTTAATGTTTGTGGAATGCAGCGTTCAATGGAAAATACTTATATTTACATCGAGTTAAAACTTATTATTACTTTATGTCGTTCTGAATTATGAAGAGATCTGACATTGATAAAAAATTAATAAATCACGGTTCATTTAAAATGAAACTTTCGTTTCACCAAAGAAGGTTTCACTCGCTATTGCATGATTCTTATAAATGAAATATGGTATTTTGGCCTTTCATTTCTTATATTCATAAACTACTCTTTTTAACTAAAGTTAATCGGGAAACAGAACCCAAACGTATTATCGACTCAAAAGAATAGCGGAAACATTATTTCTCATTAAATTTATTGCGTGTTCATAGAAAGCTTTAAGCACTCGCGCAAAATCTGAGCTCAAACAAAGTAACAAAAAAACTTTGAGGAGCGTAATATGAGGAAACTGCTACCATGAAATGAGGTACAAGTTTCCACGATTTGTGATATTCCGAAGGAAAATTTCCTGGAGTGTTTTTCGACGAACTCCAGCCATGTGTTCTCGGTCAGGGGAAGGGTTTAATTTTCAAATTAAAACATTTTCGAAGGAATGTGCGGGTGAGATAGAGGCCTCCGTATGAGGGACAATGGAAGGGTGGAATTGGAATGGATAAGAGGTCCGGAGAATGCAGAGAGTAAGGGACGGGAGCGAGAGAGATGCACAGTAGCTCATGGACGAGGAATTAATGCAGATAGAGGAGCGCATAAAAGTTGGAATGGTGGTAGTGATTGCAAATTACTGGATTCCCCAGATTCGCTAGCTTAAGGAAGGCTATCTGAGACTTCGAGCACTTTAATTCCTTTTAATGAACCTAAAGTAGAGTGGATAAAATCACATGTGTGAATACATGCTCATGATATGAAAATTCTTACTCACTTGGTATTATAGCCCACACTCGGATTTAAATTTATACATTGGGAAATCTTCCGCAACCTTTTTCAGACAATGAAAATGAAACTATTATCTAGCTAGGAATCACAATCAAACAAAAGTGTCACATTTAATCAAAATCACTCAATATTTGGCAAGTTTTATCATTCAGTCATTTATTTATTATGAAAATGTGCATTATTACTTTTCCGCATAACAGCGAATGTGAAGTATGAATCAAGGATAGTAATTTCTTTGGTCATAAGGAAGAGACAAATCTGTGGCCTTTCATTGTTCCAGAGAATAATTTTTAAAGTAAGGCAACTGGTAAGGCCAGGAGGAAGCACGCTAATTATCTTTACTTTTGTTGCATATGAAAGATAACTCCTTCCGTTTCTTCTCATTGTCTATCATTTACTAAAAGGATTTAAGCTAAATAATAATGTACACAATAGACAATTTATGATATCTTATCTACATTCATGTAAACACCCTACAAGTCGCCCTTCGGCGTATGGCAGCGGATAAAAACACTGGTCATATGAACTATTTTCTAAATCTAATGTTATTATAAGCAAAGTTCAAGTTCAATGGTTTGAAATTTTATTAGAGGTGAAAGTAAATTCGTTATCATTTTTCATTTCGATGTTCATACTCCCTTATTACTCCCTTTGACTAAGATAATGTTTAATGGAATGAATACAAATAAGGAGACATATCAGTGAAGGGTTACAGGAGACTGTCTGAATCGAATTCTTCTCGTCAATGCTGAAGGTCGACCAATAGAGAATTTTGCGTTGTTTACATCGATGTATTCCGCATCCAAAAAACACGAAATCTTTTCAAAGAAATAAAGAAGTAGTGAATAAAGATACCATAAAGACATTTTTACACTCAATTTTATCAGAAAAGAAAGATGAAACAAGAGGAAAATAGAGAGGAACGTTTGATACTAACAGCATCCAAAAAGGAAAATTCCGAATTAAGAAAAAATAGTTGCAAGGTATGCTGTTGTGTGGATGGCAGCGACATGTGAAGAGATCAAACGCTTCACCATGTCACGGGAGCAAATGCCACTGAGAAGGAATTCAGAAGACTCAAGACCGATATTTCAATAACACGGAGGTTACAAAATCATTTTTTTGTATATTCCTCCGTCGCTATATTGCACGCGAGAACGTTATTAAAACCAACTGATCGATCAGATGAGGGTAGCAGCTGTCCTGATGTGTCAAAGCATGATATGCGAATAATATTGATTAGCCTATGGGAGTTGAATAGGTAGAACGCGTGTATTATATATCTGGAATTTCTATTCGAGCCACGTGCTAATATTTTTATTATTCATCAAAATGTATCATTTTATATTTTAGGTTAAATGGAAGATGGGACTTTTTAGTCCCAATTTCGCCTAATAAAGACCCATGTATGTATGTATCATGAAATGTACTTCACTAACGATAAGAGTGGCTTAAATTTTTCATTTTCTAATCACGAAGATTATATTCTGCGATGATGTAACGATGTTACGCATACTTATGTAGCTATTGAAACGATAAATAGAATGAACATTGGTAGATTAACGAAGGATCGATTAAATTAATTCCTTTATTACGCAAACAAATATCGTTAACAGCTTCATTAATTCTACTGAATTTTTCTCGAATTTTCGCGAATAGGAATTCTTCTTTTATTTGAACATTCCCGGTTTTTCCTAAAATTAGGTCAAACAGGTGTTATTGAACAGCTCATAACTCAAATAAAATAGTTGAAATGAGACTTCAAAATTTATCAATAATTATCGTAAGTATTGTTATTTTATAATTCATTATCCGGTGAATTTATCGAGTGGCGCATCTTGCTTATAGAAGAATTTATTTAATCTAGTCCTATGGGCACCTTAGTAATTATTCAAGCTTCCCAAATGAAATTCCTTTGAGGGGCACTACTTCAAAATAAGCGAGTCAACCTTAAGAAAGGCTTCCGTTGCAGCACTCCTTAACGAGATTATTCTGCGTCTAACGACCTGCGAGGAACTGATTCGAGTGCAATTTAACCGGACCTTCCCAACACCTCGAGAGCCCAAGGCGGATTGCAGTCCTCCCAACTTTCCCTGCGGCTTCTGCAGATAAGAAGTCCCTCACGGAATGGCAGAGAGTAAACGAGGCAAAAACGCGTTCTTTTTCCCCCGAGATCTCTATCGCCAGCGAGATGGATACTTCAGAGTCGCCTAAGGAAAACCTCGCAAGGGATTCGTGGGAAGGAATATGACGAAGTTCAGTGCGAAAATCTTCCCATCGCCTCATCCCGGATATACGTGTTCTGGCGACGAGGAGACATTCCTGCTTGCTCTTTGGCAACGGAATTGCTCCGCCCATGGATGCCTTGTTTGCTATGCGTTCCCTTCAATAACGTTTCCATATTGAAGACGTGAACGTGTTCTCGTGTTTTTTTCCCATTTTGTAAATAGGAAAATTGGAAACGAAAAAAGTTATTCGGGGGTATCACGACTCTCTTATTATATAAAATACATTTGCTATATTATGCATAAAATTTTAGGATATCTTTTTATCATGAATGGAATATATTATAATGGAATTATATACATGTTTCTATTTTTAGATTCTGTTGAAATGAATATTATTCCGTAATTTTATTCTATATTAAAATGATGGGAAAGGATACTTTTTTAAGAAGTAGGATGGCGTTCAAACCTTTAAAACATATCTTGTTTGAACATCCAATTGTAAAAAACTGATTTTCAGTAGGTCGCCATTAAGGTATACCCTTGTATCACAAACAATAACTATTTATCCATAATATTAACTGACAATTAGAATAAATATGTGAACAACTTATTAAGGTAAACTATTTAAACAAGTTCTTTTAAATAATTTGAGTAGTAAAATCTATTGAGAAATATTAAACAGCAGTGTTCTCTAAATATTCTTTAACAAAAGTTTAAGGTGTTGGTAATTTCCACCACGTTATACTTTCCTATAATGCTGGACTTCAACATAATAGGAAAGTATAATTTCAGTACCGACCTTGAACTATTTTCCACATCCTACATCCTCTCAAAAAGCCTCCTTTGCGAAGCTTTCCTTCATGCAGAGACAAACATATATGGAGGGGAAATACCTTCAGGGTATTAATGCGACGTCCGACTTAAATGCTTAGTAGGTTTAGGGGTAAAATAAAAAAATCAATGAACATTTTAAAGCCCTCTTTAGTTCGCAGAAACAGCCGGTGCTCGGAAACTAATGAAGCGTTATTTGCTCTAAGAACTGTGTTTTCCCTTCGGAAAGATTGCAGGATAAGCATTTTGTTTCAGTTTGCACAAGCTTTTACCCGCCGGATGTTTGTCCGGAAAGTAAAAATAAGGAACGGAGAACGTGGCCACGTGCTAAAGGAAAATCTGCCCAAGGAGATACGTCGTGGAAGGAATGACATTTCTATCCGAGGACATGTTATAGATTTCCGCTACGAATCAATTTCCTTTTGTCAAAAATCCTTCTCTGTTTGGTAACGATGGAGGGGTCGGGAAATTCAATGCATGCATGAAAAAATGTCAATTATTGGAAATATTTCTATCGAAACGAAGTTTCTCGTTATCTCTTTGAAAAACTGAATAGAGATTCTGTCGGAAACCAGATTCTGGTCAAAATCATGGGTCGCATTCGATACCAAATAAACGAAAGCATCGACTTATTTGTCTCCCTTTTAGACATTCTTTAACTCATAAATGTGACAATCCCATCGGAACATGTCGTGAATATTTGTAAATACATGTTGCACTAAATAAGGCGGTTGAGTAAAGTTCAACATTTCTTACAAAATCATTCACTAATCTAAAATAATATGCGGCGTAAATATAGCAGTATGAGGAACCAGGATGATTTTAATTACCTAAGCTAATAGTTCATAACTTTAACCTCTCTAATAAATAATCTTTTTTTAATTATCTGTATTTACTAAGCCCGATTGTCCTCAGGCAAAACGTAATCGAGTGAATAGTGAGTAATTACTGCTACTTGTTTAATACAAATTTGTCTGAGTTATTAAAAAATCAATATACTAATAATAAAATAACAATTATAAATTCCATTTGCATGTTAATTAAAAAATATGTAGTTCTATTCATATTTGAAATCATTCTAAAACGAAAGAACTAGTTTAATTTAATTTTAACCAAACAAATATTTTCCCTTACGTCGGTGCATTTAATGTTAATAATTACTCAAACAACATCCTCGTGTGATCAATTTCGGGTTTTAATAGGCACAACCACGGTCATGGAAAGTGACGCCGTTCTTGAGAAAGCTTCAGAAATCAAATCCCTCAAATAGCCTAGGAAGCTATCAGGTGCCTCCTCAGAGACATTTCCCGTCACTTTAAAAAGCCCTTCTGGGAAGGTTCACCGAGATTTGCCCCATTAAGTCAAAACCCTTCCACGGCGCTAACCCTTTGTCAAGGATTTGCCGAGACAAGAATCACAGATGTCCTCAGAATCGCACCCGAGACACGGGTAACGAGCTATGAATTGAAAGCGGAAAAAAAATCTTCGAAGGAGCAAAAGCTTCTTGAACGTCCCTCAACTGCTTAACCTTACGGGCTTATCTCCTTTTGAAAATAAAAAAAATCCCCGGAGGTAACGTGGGAGAAAAATGTTGGAGGTGTGAAGGCCAGATACCGCACCCTCTCGTGAGAACAACCTCCACTGACATCACTTGTTTCCTCTCGCAAGATTGGAAAGATCTCGGGGAAAAGAAAACACGGAGGAATGATGTCGGAGGTTATGAAAGGTATTTGCCGAAGCCGACCTTTGGGCGATTTTTTACGACCTTTACGACGCAGGTGCGTTCTCGTGTCACCGGGAGGGGTCTCTTATTTCATTCCTCTCACACTTTCCTACCTGGTTTGATGCAAGACATGCCGCAGGCTCCGTCGCAGAGGCATTTCTTTCGTTTGCTCTTGCAGTCTTCGTCCGACGAGCACTTGCGTAGACACGTCTGTCCCTGCGGAAAGAAAAAATGGGTGCGACATAAATATCGTGTATTTATCGGACTATGACCGTGTGCTGTTTCGGAGGGGAAACCCTGCGGAGAGGGAAATTCAATTATGCCCTTGATCGATGAATACAAAGTGGATTGCTCGAGCCCAATTAAGAGTCTCCCTTTATTATCAAAATAATTTCGGGGCAAAAATGATCTGCTTTCTCCAGCGATGGGCAATTTGCTCTCCCGCACATCAACCATTCTTCGGTCGAAACAAAACTTCCCCTCATCCGAACAACAACGAATTTATTATCAAATTTACGCTTCGATTCCCCTTTTTTGTTGGTCTCCAACGTAACGAGGCTAAATTATTCATTGAGAGCGAATAATTATCCCCGAATACAGGTGAATTATATCCGGAAATATTGGCCATTTTTGATGGAATAAAAAATTAAGTAAGTTAATCGCGTTTATTATGGATGCGCTTGTTAACACATAACATTTCCGAATAAAAGAAGCATATATCATGAAAAAGGAGAAATCAAATATCCTAATAAAAATATAAAGATCTGGAAGGCTGATTGAACGTTCTATTTCGTGAAAACGTGCATATAAATATAGTATACATGTATAAATAAACTCCCTTGCGGAAGTTGCGGTGTATTCATTCGAAATGGTGTTAACTTTGCATTCTAAAACAACTCATTTAACAATACAATTCAATCAAAAGGAAATAATTAACCAAAATTCAAATCCCGTTCGCGAATAAAGAAAACAACATTCCCCCCAAATTACAGGCTTTGAATTTCATTTTCTATTTTATTTTAAGCATATAAAAATAAACTTTTGCATTTGAAAAACCATTTTTAAAGTTACAATAATTTATTGCAATTTAATATTTTTCTCAACGTTTGTTGCGTATTTAGTATCAAAATGACGAATTAGTCAATAAATATGGATTTGACGGAATTGAATAGGAATTAATCTTATACAAACATTTGATATCTTATAAATTAAATTAATTTTCATCTTATATAACATTTGTCAAGAAAATATTCAATTCTTATCGGAAAAAACCTTTTATTAAATATTGACCGTTAAATGTGTTCGTTTCCAATAATAATAAAAGGAAAAGATATGGGATTGCTCCTTCAAATATATAGCTACAATCACGGATTAACCTATTGCTAACACAAAACAATCTAGTCTTTTCAATCGATAGGCTAGTGAATGAAAAGAAAATCTATTACTGCGTCATCAGTGATTTTTAATAAACCAATAATTTCCCAAGGTATACACCTTTATATAAATAAGTTTTAATGACGCAAGGATTTTAGAACCCGTGATTTCTGAAATGGAATCCGAGTGTTCTATCCATGAAGGTTTCCCAAGGTATTGAAAAGTTTCGAACACGAGCTACTTCAAAATCCACTTAAGATATTGCAATGATTTCGTTCCTTTCGAATGACCCAAAATATGGCACGTTAACAAGAAAAATGAAGAGAGTTTTATAGCTCGATGTACGTTAATTATTAATAACACGCTAGAAATGCACGATTCCAACAGAAAAAGTCACAGACAAACGTCACGTTTAACCGGATTAATTCGCGCGTGAATTTGCGGCCAGATCGGAAGTGGTCCTATATTTTTGCGCGGACGTATTGCCGTCCGACACAGAGGGGGGAGTAGATGAGCCGACACCACAGAGAGCGCCCACTTTATGAGCGGCTTTTCCCGAAACCGAAAGCGCGGGATATTGCTTTCGATTCATTTGACGCTGCGAGTTCTATGAAATGGGAGGACGTGACGGGCCAACGATGAGAAGCCGAATGATTTGACGTTTGGCCAGTGACGAGGGAAAGTTCCGTATCGGAGGCCAAAGAGTCGAATGGCACAGCCCGTGTTTAGCGTGCGCTCCTATTCAAAGCGATTCCCCATTGCACGCCTCTAAAATTGGCCGTCCTAAATCGAATAATTGGTTACAAAAGAAAGATTGAGAATAATTAGCGTGCGGAAGTGATAAAACTGCTATTAGTGCTCCGAGAGAGAATTCGACGTTTTTGGGGCAAAAATAAAAGAGGGGAACTTTAAATTATTTAAAAGGGTAAACTAATGGCAATAAATAATTTGTACCATCATCTTCTATGCACATGCTCAAACTTTAGTAATCCTGTAAAAATTATTGAAATTCTATTTCACAATTGAAATATGATTTCGTAGAATTCATTTATCTTATTTATTCACTTCATTGCCTGCCTAGGTTGCCGAGTTAAAAAAATGATTAAACCTCGATGGCAACTTCAAGGTAGAAGAATTATATTTTTCTGAATTTTTAAAAATTTATTTAGCATGATATTAAGTAGTAGCAGTAAAATAGAAAATAGCAATGATATTCATCAAGTGCATTCAAAATTACAGGATAATTATGCAATGGCACATATGAATCGATTATCTCTAAAATTCGCACCAGTGAATGTCTGAAGAAGACATCATTCTTTGGGAGGGCGTCTTCCGTCTCTTACCATGAGAGCTGCTTGGGCCTCGTCCCTAGGACACAGCGCTGACGGCGAGTTCCTGGGATTCTTGTATATCCTGGTAGAGTCGCCATCATCCACCGTTTCCGGTTCGTCGTCCCTTTCACTTTCCTTTCCGTGAATCTCCCCCCCTCCGTCGTCATCCTCATCCTCCTCAGCCCCCCCAAACACAGACCCAATCCCCTCCTCGTCTTCTTCATCTTCGTCTTCGTCGTCCTCCCTTGAGGACAACGAGGACAGCCGCTCTCGCGTCGGACGCCTCGGCTCTGCAAGTAACAACATTCCATTATGGAATACACTCACAGGATTGACTATTTATGGGGACTTCTAATTTGTACCTTAAAGAATGGAAAAGTTACGGACACTCAACGAGGGAGTTAGACCCAAAAGAACTTCAACAGAAAAAGCGATGAGTAAAAAGAAATAGAGAAAGATCCAAAATAATATCGATACGGAAACGATGTAATATAAAGGTAAAGAAACAAAATTGCAAGGAAATCATTTGAACGCCGAAAAATTATTAATACAAATATATTAGGGTCGGAATATAAGAGTTCAAGAATTAAGAGGTTTTAGGAGGGAAAAGGCAGGAGAAGAAAAATAAACCACGGGGCGTCCAGTTTTCATATGCTTTATCTAAAAAGAAAGAAGATTAAAAATAGTAATAATATAACCATATGTTCATATGATGATTTGGAAAAAATCACTCACGAATGAAATAGGAATCTCCTATTGTCCGTAATGTTTTACAATACTATCCCGCGACGGAAAACAAATAAAATACATAATAGTTTTAAATCCGTATAGAAACAGAGGAAAAAAGTTTTCCAATTTTAATAATTCTTCTGGACTTTGTAAATCACCGCTCTTAGGAAATGAGGAAAGAACCTTTCTAGAATCAATGAGACAGGACGCTTTCGGGAGCACATGTTTGACAGGCGAGGTACCAAAAAAAGACTTTTGATTGACCCTCTAAAGGAGAGAAAGGATCAAATGGAATAAATATTTTTCGTTGACTCCGTGAAAAAGGTTTCCATCACTTTTGAGAGCCATTCCAACTAACGCCGTGGCGAACAATGGACTGGAAGCGGGAGATTTTAGAAAACAAAAGCAGTCGAACGAGAGACAATTGAAAGGCGAAACGATGAAAAATTACGGGCGGGAAAAGTTTCGCACAATGGCGGAGGATTAACCGAAAATGTCCCAGAGAGAGGACGTTCTTCCTCTTTATCCCTCCTACGTTCCAATTAATGATTATTAATTAGGAAACATCGCTGTGGAGCTCTTGATACCTGAGTAATGGGGATCTCCTTTCCGACATTAATATTTTATACGAATAAAGGAATCGGATGATAATGACGGTAAACTGAAAACGAGACAGCTGATGGAATTAAGAGGAAATGCGTGGGAAGAGAGACTATTAATCACTGGAGAAGTGCGTGGAAGTTGGAGGAATGTAACATCAAAAGACTGAGAAAAGCTAAGGATGACAACAATATGCTAAATTCTTTTGTGTTTGAAATAATATGACGTATGTCTTTCCTCTCCAAACGTATATAATTATAAATTCCTTTTACAGCAGTCCTGGTACCCAAAACTTTACATGTTAACGTTGAATGTCCATAATTCGAACACGAATACTCAGCCTTAGGGACGGCTACAGTGAGCTAAGGAATGAGGTTTTCTAGGCAGTTCTCCCTCGATTACCTCTCACAAGAGACGGGAAAAATTTTAAGGATATTTCACCAAGTAACACAATGTTAAACCTTGTGGGAAAGGACATTGGGTAAACTGTGGCTCTCGTGCATACAAGATTACACACACACACTTCTTAGTTTCTGCTTAGGTTTAAACTCAATCTTCTTTGAAGGTAGCTACGAGGGCAAATTGTGTGTACCGTCCAGAGATAATGCATAAGAATATTTAACACTCAAATGAGCAAAACATTTAGGTTATTTGCTGCGCATATTTTAACAATATTAGCTTGAAAATTAGGAAAATTAAACTAATTATTTTATAATTCAATGACGAAATTGTTTACAAAATAGATTTAGAATGATTAAAATAGAATACGCTAATACCAATATATTTTAATTAAATAGTAATTTGAAACAAGTGTAAATTATAGTTTTATTATTAAATAAACTTCCTTTAACTGAAATATCAGTGATACATATTGATTAGATATGAAAAAGATTAGTGTGGCACGAAATTCATTCCGATTTTACTTCAAAAATATGCTCCCTCAATAAAATTGTTGCGTCATTATGCATGCGAATCGTGTTTGGTGAAGCGAAACATTAATATTGAATGAAATTACTCATGTTACTAATGCATGACGCTGCTAAAGCCGGAATTTCTATCCGACACCGTGCATGAAATTTTGGCCTTTGGCATATAGTTTGCAATTACATTCGAAATTCCGTTTCCGCAAAACATAATTAGGCATGTTTGTAAATTCCCTATTTACGTTGCAATATAAGAGGAACTTGTGATGAAATGAGAGCGATGAGTGGTTTTGCGGATAGAGTGATTCCCCAGCGAAAGTGACGTCAAAATGTATCAAAAAACGAATCGGAAAATCAGTGCGAAGAGAGAATGATGTCGAAAGAAGGAAACGGAATAGTTAAGGGAAATAGGACTCTGTTCCTTAGGGACTGATTTCCTTGCATCACTCTCTTTTCCCAAACACTGATTTGGCAGATACACATCCGATAGCGCTTCTTGAAAGCACGTGATTGACGATTTATGGATTGAGAAGAAACTCCTCTTGTGCGAATGTAGATTCCACTTGAATAGCTATCTCATTTAAGAGTTCAATCTCTTAATTCAGATAATCTTTATATATATATCCCTCCGTTTTTAACGCTATGGAATAAATAGAAGGTTTTAAATTTTCAACGATTATTTGGCGTTTGAGAAACAATACGATAATAATTTCTAATTTTTTCACAAATTGACATCTTAACACAAAATATTGCTAATCATAATTCGGCAAATAAAATGTCTACCAAAATAAAACACCCTTGAATAGAGGGGCTTCATTTGAGAAGTTCCATTATAGTATAAATTAAATTTGAAATACATTTATATTAACGAATGATTGAATACCCGAATAGATCCATTTAATGAAAAACATTCGGTTTTAATTACACCGAGAATTATATTTCTGATAATTATTTACCGTATAAATTACTTAAGTTCAGTCTTTATTTTCGTTTAACTACAAAATAAGAGTGATTTTAATTAATTTATCTTTATGTTGTGATCTGTAAACTATCTCCGCTACATTTAAGTCCCTGCAGTGTAGCTTTAAATATAATAAGGTATCATTCTGCGTTCTTGCTAAATTCATTTCGCCATTAATATAGGAATGAGATATAAAATTATTTTTAAAAAATATGAATGGTATTTAGTCGAGATAAACATCCAAATTATTTTTTAATTTTCATTTATCATTACTATAATTCATAGTATTCATAATTTTATAAAGTTTCCTCGATAATTTCGTAAAGCAGAAACAGATGTATATATAAGACAAACCTCAAGGAGGTGAAAACGATTCATTATCACATTCTGACATCTGTGATGAGCATCTAAAATACCTTATAGCGATTTAATAATGAACGAAGATCCTTGTAAACTCTACAGTATGTCAATAAACAGTAGTTTATACCGAAGTAAATAGAATCACAGTAATCTTATATGCATAATGAATTTTCAATAATTTGAATAAAGAACATCGACACGCTCGAAAAAATTCCCGGCTCCCCTTTTCATTTATATAACCAGATTTACATACAAAAATCCTCTTAAAACCTTGAGAAAATCTAACATATCTATGAATCTCGCACAGGCAACTTTGCAATTTATTTTGAGCATCACATATCCGTCGAGGGAGACTGACAACAGCGATATCTTAACAAACTGGCGCCTAATGAACCTCGAGGATCTTTGGCTCCATCTTCGCACCCTTTTCTCACAGATAAAGGCTGCAAATCGGTTCAGAATGAATGCAAATGGACGAAGCGCCAGATGGGAAGTTCATAACACAAGAAGAGATTAAGAATTTTCCCTCTTTGGTCTGAATGCAGCGTCAACGCCAAACAAAGTGCTTAATGGATTGAAAAAGTGTGGAGAAATATGAGAGACAGATAAGGGCGGTCGTTTGAGGGTCGAAGGATGCGAAGAGGAAACGAGATAAAAAGAGGCGAAGAGATGAAACCAAATTCAAAATGGGTGGAGGAGTAGAGAAAATGAAAGCATTTGGGAAAAGAAAATGTTTTGGGATCGAAAAGAATGAATATTACGTGTAGGAGAACGAAGATATTCAAAGAAAAAGATTCTGTATTGACGAATTGGTAGGAAAAAGAAGAGGATAGATTTTTGGGTTAAAGAAGAGAAACCGAAAGAAATACGAAAATATGCAATATGAAATCTGATCAAAACATTTTAGCAATGTAATTTTAAGCAATATAAAATAAATTTGAATAATTGATAGTGAAAATACTCACTGAAATAATTAATTCAATAAATATACAATACAAATTTAAATTAAATCAAAGATAAGCGAAATAAAATAAAAGATTGGAATTGATCATATTGATTGCATTTTACGAAGGGTATTTCGAAGAGCAATAAAATAGACAATAAAGGATGGTTATACATAATAAGGAAATAAATAAATAGAAAAAGGAAAATATCTCATGACTTAATAAACTGGTCCAAGGCTTTTCATTTCTATAAATCTTTTGGAATTTAAAGAATCAAGCTACTACGTGCGAAGTTACATTCCTTTCCTTTTAGGAATTTATAGTTTCGCAGGAGCTTTTAAGATTTGAAAATTGGAGTGAAAGGGACAAAGACTTGGAGAAAATAATAAGTTCCTAGGATATCGTTTCGCTTATGGACCGAAAATTTATGCGGAAAAGGAATTAAAACGGGAAAGGTAATTATAGATCTGAAAGGTAGCGTCTTAATGGAGTTCTCGAGAAAAAAGTAGAAATGCTTTGAGAGCGTATTTGTAATTTTAAGCCAGGAAAAAAATTCTCAAGGATGTTGACTTAAAAGCGGTGGGGATAACAGATCTCTGTAGAAACGCAATTAAATTTATTTGACAATTAAAACTCTATTCAATCAAGTCTTTGGAGTTCATAAGAATCTAGAGCTCGTTTTTCTGAATAGAATAAATATTTTTTTTCATAAATATCTTTTTTACAATATATGTTCCTTTTGCGTTGAATATTGGGAACAAGTCCAAAAAGATAATTTATTACGCAAATGAATATTCTTAAATACACTTCACTTGATTTTTAGGCATATATTATCTCTTATACATCAATTATTCTTTGAAAAAGAATACTTGGAGGAAATGCAATAAATAGACTAAAGTCGCTGTAAACTCGTAGTGAATGTCACTCACTAACGGAAAAGTGAGTATTTGAGGAGGAAAGAGGAAATGCGTTGGAGAAAACCATCTCTTAGAACAGATGATCGAGAAGTAGAAATAAGACGCGGGTTAATCAACCTCCTTCGGAGGCATAAAAGATGACAAAGGAGGAGTTGAGGGTCGTTGCCTGGAATATGAAGAAAAAAGCCTCAGTCATTTTCCCTTCGTATCCATTATAAAGATGAAAAGGATGGACCTTAATTTTTGGCACCCTTGACCAATAAACGCAGGAATTTTTCCCCTCAGATGTGCTTCTGAGGAAGGGAAGATGGACTACGGAATCGATTCGGTTACTTAGATGGGTTTCTTTACGTCGAGATCAAAGAGGAATTGCTGGTAGACCTTCATTCCTCTTTTTCCACTGTATTGAAGGCGAATGAGATTTCTCGGGGATCAATAGATGTATAAGTTCGCATGTTTTCATAATCAGTCCTTTGAAAAACATCATATAACTTCAATCCCTTGAGGGAATATTCTCTTATAGGCCGGTCATACATTCATGCAACAAAGGGAATGTAATACTTGCATACCCACATGAAAGAAAACTTAGGCGAGTGCATTGGTCTACGGAAAAGCAATGCAGAAATTTTCCTTATTAAAAGCGTATTTCATCCTTGCGAATGGAGAAGAAACGTTTTTCCACTCAAAAAAACGTTAATTTATTCTCTTTGCAATGCGAGGAATAGTAAGTGAGAACGCACGCGTTTTATTTTAATTTCGGACTTTTCCGAAGTTTTCCCTTGTTCCGCATGTAAATGGCGCTTAAATGCCTCGAGGAATAAGCCCAACGACGCTGTCTTAATGTATGCGTCCCGTGTTTCGCAACTTTCCCTCTGCCGTCGTGTTATATTTCACGCGTGTATTACATTTGAAGTTATCGCTGCCGAAGGAGGGGCCCCTGTTTTCGTTAAAATTAGTATCGGTGCTCTACGTTCCGTAGAGGAAAAGAGGAGCATTTTATTTTACGCTCGTCAACACGATAGTTTCGATTTGCATTGTGTGCAAATTAACGGCGATTTTTCACAAATACACATTCAACGCCATATGAACTTGTATGTAGGATAACGAATAAGAATAAAATTAGCACGTTATCATTGATTTATTCCGGTTAGTTCGTTATGAAACATCACAAAAGAGAGAAACAACAGATGATGCGATCTACTGAATTAGAATGGAATAAAGATCGTTACTTAACGAAAAAAAATTACGTGAAATAACGGCTGCGCGACGCTGAAGTTCATTTTCAATTAATAGCCTACCGATTTCATCAAATTTCATTGGCTATTACATTAAATTATAATTTTAAATGATTAAATATTTTATCTACTTAGGATAATATTTTAATATTTTCAGGATAAAATTAGAGTAAGTCCAAGTGTTTGAATTTTCCAAAATTTCTGTAATGAGAATAGTTATAATGATCATGGACATCATTGAAAATATTTTACAAATTATTCTCATATGACATGACCCTTTCATTCATGACTCAAATATTTTTTGAATCAGTTACTCTCTGTTTTCTTTGCGCCTCATTTGAAGCACAAGTAACTTTTTAGGTATTATTCCCTGATATTGTACGTTTACTTACGCAAAAATTTGTAATATTTTCGTTCATTTAAACGAAGAATTACGTTCTTTGACTCAAGCTTGGCAAAATTATGTGTTGCTCATTGTACTAATAATACAATATGCATTGCAAAATTCCCGAGTGATGAGAGATAAAAAAAATAAGACAGCGAGGGAAAGTCTTTCGCAAGTTGGAATAGAGGGTGAAGAGGTGAAGGTTTTCGACACCTTATCAGACGAAACGCCGAAGGAATGGCGGACTTTTATCGTCAAAAACAGAATGCTTCTTTTTTTTACCTCATTTCAAACCCCTACGCCATACATTTCTCACACAGAAAAACACTTTCTTCGTTTTTGGCTCAGTTTGGGAATTCCCGAGGAGATATGGGAATGTGATAAGGTTGGAATGAGTCCTTCGATAAGAAGAAGATGCAATGATTATGAGAGGAAACACGTTGAGGATGAAAAAGTGCCGAAGGGATCGTTCCGAGGATACGGGGGTTACAGCTGCCGAATGATCTCTATGTTTGATAAGGGAACTATAAAAATATAATATAGAAAATCGATAAGTGATGCACCCTTGAAAGAAGATAGATTTTCAATGACTTTAATCATCATAAAAACCTTTGTCTTCGATTTTTAAGTGAGTGAAGGCTTGGTTGGATTGAAGTTCTTTGGATGATCGATTATTTGGTATAGCATATTTTCTCTTTCCTGTAAGAAAAGACGTGCAGATCATCCATTATTTTAAAAGCACCATTATCTAATCATAGGTGTTTGTTAAGCAGAAATTTCAAAACCACGATATGGATATGATATGAAGTGTTTGAGAGAATGGAATAATTATACAAGGAAGGAATGCCTATAAACGGGTAATTTTTACTCTAAAAACCACTCTTGTAAAATATTTCATAGAAATTTTGACTAGAATCAAGGAGACTTGATTTTGCAGAGTCTTTTTTCAAGATCTTTTTGACGAAATGTTATAATTTATTCTGCCTACAATTTTTTATCGGAATAAAACGACTTTCACTTTCTAAAAAGATTTAAAAATGCAGCCAACAAGCTTTTTGCCGATAATTGTATTTAATTTCTGCTCCGCAAATGACGTGTTGGGGAAAATGGCTCAGATGAGAAGATATCACCGCGAGGAAACGACGCAAAAAAGGACACCGCCTCGTTTATAATCTCATTTGCGAGGAGCTTTTATTATGAAGGAATATGAGCAGTGGTATTACTTTAAGCATAAAATTTCATTCCGACCGAAGAGTAACGCGACACTCTAATATAATTCCTTCTCTGTTTAAATACGAAAGAACTCGGCGGCATGATTTGATAAAGAAACAGGATATTAAAAATATTCCATTTTCTTGATCTTATTAGATTTAGTGAAGATAAAAGTTATTGAAAATCTGTAAAACTCAGGTGCGATATTTAAAATACATGTTATTTAATAAATTCTATTGTGGATGGCCGCACTTCGTGGAACGACATTCTAAGTCGAAGGAAAAATTACTTCGTATTTTTTCCTTCCACTTGTATTATTTTCTATATTAAAATTTTCAGAAAAAATTTCATGAAAGTCATGAGAAACTTTTTCGTAATAAACGCTTTAATATGATTAGGCGGAGTCCATGCCGGACAATTTACATTTTATTCAAAGCTGATTTCACGCGGGGAAAAAACATAAACAAGGATTGGCTAGAATATAAAAAAGGTGCTATGGAAGTCGAGAATGTTATATTCTATTGCAAAAATGATTAAAGGACAATTAAGCTCAAAAGGAATAACAGGAGGAAATGCTCCTAACAATTTTCATCAGCAGTTTTAATAAAGGCAAATAACATTCCTTATGATCACGGAATTTTGCTGATTTCAAAGGAATTTCCGGAATTTCATATTAAATGTAAATAATTTTTGAGTGAGCGGCCAAGATAACAGACCTGAAATATGAAAATTAACGTCAAATTTGAAAATTAAGGTCAAATCTCATAATCTAACTATACATGCGCTATGGTATTTAAGCATTTTAATTCCATATGAAAGCAAAGGGATAAAGAGGTGTTCGTATGAAGTAGTTCGCGCAGGTTTTCATTCAGCTAAAAGCGCATCAAATTTTTAGCAAATAAATCTCCCAACGTAAAATAACTTTGAGAGAGGACATAAAAAATTTCAAATACGAGGAGTCGATGCATAAAGCGCATATGGAAATATGACGGTAAAATTCCACGGATTATTTTCCAGTGTCTGCCGCTGTTATATCTTTCGGACGAACAGCCAGGCGGAATGAAAGTAATTGAAAAAATAAATCGCGAAAAGCGAATCTGCGAATGCATCGCTGAATGCGATGTCTTCCCTTTCCATCGAAACGTGTACGAATAAAATGTATCTACAGTTCGTTGCTCCACTGAGTGTGAGAAAAAACTGGGTCATTGGATCAAGTAAAAAGAAGGCGGCATTCCTGAAAATGACGATTTTTCATTTGTGCTTCTCAATGGATATGAATACACGCGAATGATCGTATGAAGACCATGAGTCGCAAATTTCATAAAACGGGTTATTCGCACACAATGCGACGGCAGTAATTCTTCATACAAAGTTCTCTTCAAAATAATCCATTAGTTTGATGAAAGAATATTGAATTTGTTAGTTTTTACTTTAGTGTTACTGTTTTTAGTTCGCTCCGCATAGTAACTTTTAGAGACTAGTCATTTGTCAAGTTTCATTATCGTTTTTCTTCATTTAAAAAAATAAAAAAAGTAGCTGTCATGTACGAATAGTATGGGTAATGACGTAATATCTCTAGCATTAGGTTTTTCTGAAATGGCAACTTACGTTTAGGTACCTCTTATATACTGAATGATACAGTACAGCCTAAACTTGGAAACTACCATAGCTAATTTTTGGCTTTTAGTTCTTAATATTGTTAGGGTAGACATAGTCAAAAAATATTGATAAGTCAATTATTTAAACAACTTGACTAAAAACTTTCACAGAAAACCGTATAAAAAGCTAAAGAGACTAAATCTATTTAAAACTTAAGGAGTAATAAAGTTCAACTCGAATTTTGTTAAATCTTATTTGTATCAAATGAAATAAAAATTAGAAAAAATTTAGTTTGAAGAGAACGTAGTTCACTTATAAACCATGAATCAACGTTCTTCGAAGCGGTGAGCCATTCCTTCAGATCTATTCTCCAATTAAGATTAACGAGTACAAATGAGGTGAATTATTTCTTCGCTTGAGACGTAGGTAAGCATTTCATGGAGTTTTCTCCATTTAGGGCGTTTGTAAAGATCGAAGAAATGATTTGTGTAAAAAAATTATTTAAAAATGAAAATATAAATTCATTTTTCGTTGGAAATCCTAATATTTAGATCAAAATATAACAAATGATCGATAATTACCACCATAATTAAAAAATATGAAGAAAGACACTATTTTAAGCTTCGAACTTTATACGTGAATTTCAAAAAGACAATTCCTAAGTGTGGCAACAAATATTCCTCATCAGAAATAGAGAAAAGTAAGAGAAAAATGAGGGAGTAGACTGAAGAGTTAGTTATTATTAAGTCAATTTTTGATTGTGAATTCTACACTTCATCCTGAGCTGGGATTTTGAAAAATCGCTGCTTACTCCTGAATTCTTGGAAGTGACGGAATTGAGAAATTATTCTTCTCATCGTCAATTAATTTTATTTCACTAAAACCAATTATTATCTAATTCTAATACTTCACTTAACACAATTTAGATGCATTCACTCTATATATTCTAAATGGAAAACTCGAAATTTGTTAATATATTTCACGCTTTAACTGCTGTGACACTGACATGAGATCGGAGTGTAAGAAAAACATCTTATATATCTATAAAATAAAGAGTTTGATATTATCAAAAAAGAGTTAAATAAATTAAATAAATTCCTAACGTTTATATAATCTTTTCAGCTACAAATTGAACTCGATGAACTTTGAAATGAAGTAAGCAATTTATTATTTACTTTATAATAGTTTGTTGGAAATTCAGAAAATTGCACACAAAGATGTTTAAACTAATAAGTGTGATTACAATTAAAAATTTCCCACTATGATGAAATGAATTATATTCCCTAGAAGTCGATACTTGAATGAGTATCTGAAATATAGAAGATGAATTCAATTTTAATTCTTTCTAGATTCTATTCTATGTCTCACTTATGATAAAATATTAGAGATGACTAGACTACGATTTCAGATAGATTTACCAAATTGAGTATAAAATGAGCATGCTATCGACGATTGTTTAGGCTAAGTTTGAACTTGCAAATACAGTAGCACCTTAAATTCAGCTTCAGAACTTCAATTACTTAAATAAAACTAAATCAAATTACTCTTTCAAGTTTCAACCTTCGCTCGTCACCTAAGTTTGAATGGAAACCATCCCACCTTCGAAACTTCAGAACTCACTGGAATTCTAGTAAAACAAACGGGAAGCCTCTATAAAAGAGTGATGCATAGGAAGGACAGAAAACACTGTGGGCGAATTTGACCGAGGGGACGGTTTTCCAGTAACCCACTTCGAGAAATAGATACGAACGATGCCATCGGATACCCTTCCTAAACAAGATTTTTATTTATGGGAATGCAACGGTGTCTTAGACGTGGTCGAATGCGAGGGACAGACGCCGAGGAAAAGAATGACTCATGGCATCGATTGGTTGAAAATGGGTCAAAACTTCGAGGACACTCACATCTTCTCCCCCGCAACGTCTCCTTCGTACGTTTGACCATCTCTCGGTGGTGATGAGCGGGAGACGGAAGAAATGTATCCGAATGCAGAAGCTATTTTGCTCCCGATTTGGACGATGCGTTCTGTCTACACTCGAGGAGTTGATATAGGAGAACTTTGTGCTCTGGTGCGAATAAAAAGGTGTATGTGTTTGGAACTGCAATACGTGGTAGCTTAAACTCGTAACTAATCAACGAAAAAGGTGTGAGAAGATAAGTAGACTTACTACTGATATAATAATGAAAATTTTATTTTGCGATGTATAAAAATCACTTATATCTGATTGATATATCCCATTACGTGCGGAGAAAAATGTAATTAACTCTACCTTGTGATAAAAATGGGATATTGAAATCTGGAAGTACCTTTTTAGAAAATAATTTTAATGCCTCCATCGTTAATTTATAAATGTATCTTTGCTGTTTATATTTTTATTAATAGACCACTAGTCTCACGAAAAAAGTTTTAATTTGTGTTACAAGTAAATGATCATAAAAATTATATTAAAA
The DNA here is from genome assembly GCA_020796165.1 of Pantala flavescens. Classification (NCBI taxonomy): domain Eukaryota; kingdom Metazoa; phylum Arthropoda; class Insecta; order Odonata; family Libellulidae; genus Pantala; species Pantala flavescens. Next base: position 55,505,948 of record CM036880.1, read on the forward strand.
TTAGAAAAAAAATTCAATCTGAGAGAATACATAAGGATATAAATGCTAAAGATCATTCCAATGTATTTTCATTTTTGTTAATTTCATACATACACCGATATTACATTAAATGCTTTAAGGGAGATGACTTCGGAGAAAATCGTTTAAATAAACTTTAAGAAAGTGGTATTCAAAAGTTTCGTGGCCGACGTTCCCATATTATGAAGCGTGGCTGTTAAAAAGAGGCAAAAAGTTTTTAAAAACCGCGTCCTACCTGTCCATTTAACGGAGTTATTCGCGGTGAAGTTGACAAGTGAAATGCGTATAAGCCAGACGCCTTGAGAAGAGACAACTACGAGGACAACATCTCCACGTCTATTTCTTAAAGGTTGCAATTCGCTCTTGAAATATGGCAAACACAATAGGGAAGGAAAATTATATTCTATAAAAAAGAATTTTACATTAAAGGCGCACTTTTTACGTGCAATATGTACTCTTAAAATTCACATTCAATTCAAGAAATCTAAATATTCGACAAGAGAAGCAGTTATTGCTTAAAAGGAATATCTTATTTATATTCTGAAAACTTCTCCGCATGTTTTAGTTATCACATCAAACTTTTTATCTAATGCAGAAATACATCGCGGTTTAGTGATCATTTGTGTATTAATAAATTCAATTGATAATTATTCGATTTTTAAAAACATACAAGAATTAGACGGGATCGTACTTTTTCCACAGAAATATCTATGGAAAAAGTACGATCCCGTTTAATTCTTGCGTGTTTTTGAGATGGAGTTCCACAAAAAAACGCCCTCCTTTGTGAAATTTATTCAATTTTTGTATATTTTTGCTATGATTTATGTTTGTCCTTTGTTTGTACTTAAAAATTCAAACTTAAAGTTAAATTATTAAATCAACAGTTAAATAGGTTATAACGTATTATATATCGATTGATATTTATTAATAGTTCGATTCTTTTGATCTGAAAGAAATCAACACTGTAGTATTTTATCTTATATAACTATTAAAGGTCAATTATTTGCCTGTAATTAATATTTCACGAGAAAATCGATAAATTTAAATGAATAATATCACTTCGTTTGCAAAATTGCGCTAAATTGAAGTGCAAAAGGATAAAATACACATTGAAGGTTTCAGGGAAACATTTGAAATTCAGGAAGGGCATCCATTTATTCATCAGTCCACTTTAAAAGATTAATCCTCTATCCAGACATAAAATTAAGTAGCATTAATATAAAGTAGACGTATTAATTAATGACTGAGAGAATTGATTATGAAACGTTCACTCTGCATACTTCCCATTTATTTTCCCAGTGAAACAATAATTGTTAATTAAAAGAAAGAGATTAGTAAATATTAAATGGTAGTTACTCCCATGAAACTAAATATAATTTTCGATAATCCATACATCAACACTAAATTCAATAAACTTGGAAAAAGAGCACAGGGAAATGAGGTTATCAAATAGAACAAGTTTACACGTATATTCCAGGATTGTTTATAGTACAAATGAAGATAATATCGAGAATTATTCGCCAATAGAACCCAATTTCAACTACCAACTCATGCACTCAATTCTATACCTTATCCAAGCCAAAGCTAAGATTTGATAATTGGTTATTGTTATTTTCCCTTTTCACGAATCTGATGTGCGAAAGTAATCTCAGTGCACATTGCGCAGTAGTAATTATTAATGAAGGGATGATATTTTTAAATGCCAGACTTTTAATTGGAGAAAACTGAGGATTAATTCAAGCATCTGCGACCTTCCTCGACTCGAGCTCTGGGAATAATTAATTAATCTTCAAAATCCATAAGTGTTTCCAAGTTGAGCCTAAAGTTTCATTATTTAAGTCCATCAAAGAAGATATTAGATTAACTCTTCTTAGCGCCGAAAACTTTCAGAGCATCAAACGTCCAGGAAAATGAAAAATAATCACAGACGATTTAAAATATTACATTGGCCTTGACAGTTGATATATTTTGAATAAAATTCCGAGTTATACAAGAAAAGAGACACTTGTGATTGTGATGAGCAATGGAGTAGACACGGATAATTAGCAAATCATGCGCACAAAATTTTTTTCGGGAAAATTTTCTGAGACACATTTAAATGATTTAAGAGCACTTTTAATAAGAAAGTCTCTCACGAATACAACTTGTTTCTCATTGTAGACAGTTGAGAACATCATTATAAAAAAGCAAAATATATAAAAAAATCGTATTCAGCAGCTTCCAATTAATATATATTTGGAATGCTTAATTGAAATTCTGAACTGTATTCTGTGGTGAATTACGAACGCAGTACACAGAATGCTAATTAGATAACAATTAAAACTTAATTTCCTTCACAATTCAAGCTGAAGTAGTCTTCATTATGAAGAGTTAGTAAAAAAACTGTGGCAGTTGTGTCCATATCATAACTAATGTGTACTTTATATAAATTCTGCACCTTCATTCTGTATCAATATCGTGTAAACCGAATTATTATATTCAAATAAACAGATCTAACTGAAATATAGGCTATAAATAAATATTTATTTTGTGCGCTGTGAATATATTGCTTGAAGAACGAGAATTATAAACGTCTAATATAAGCCAAAAATTTCCAGTTCTAATGAAAAACATTCGTTCCTACTAATAGAAGTTTATGACATGAATGTATGCAGAAATCATTCACGGATATTGTATTGCACGTTCACTAAATTTGTCCGAGTATTATCTCGCTTAGAGAATAAAAAATTCTTTATAAAAGTTTTATTCTAATATTATCTTATGAATTTATTGTTTATTTCGATTTTGACTTTTATTTGATAAAAGAGTACGAAAAAACAGAAAACAATCATTGCAGTATTATATTACTTAAGAATTTCTAATAACCTCTATTTGTACAGTCAAAATTCATGGCAAGAATAAGATTAATTCAATTTCACCGCAGATTTCAATCTCCATGACAGAAAACAGACAAGTAATAGAGTTCCTCGAAGGAAGTACGAGATGACGGGTAATTAACTCGAAGTTGTCGATGAAACTTTGCTGCAATCGGAACAACGGCTATAAAAATAAAGAGGTTTATCCCTCGTTAAGTATCAAGTTAACGACAGGAGCAGAACAAAATAGCTGAGATTAGGATCACAGTCGCAAATTAGAAGGCCGCAAAGTTTTAATGGGTGCTAGCAATTTCCTCATCAGCTGTCGGCGAGTAATTCAATGTTAAAACTTTGAGCTCTGGCGGCAGAATACAATTCCGCAGTTTCCATTTTAAATCTCTCACTTTAAGGAAGCTCCGAAACTTCAAGCCTCCGCTATTTTTCTATTCCGTTGAGTGCATTGGAATAGTGCTCTTTCGTGAAAATACGTTCATAGGGGCTTTCGGAAGCAACGAAATATCAAAGGGAAGTAAACAAGTCTGAAAGGGTCATTAGGGAAGGAAAACTATTAAGTTAATTCCAAAATACTTGCATTTTAGGTAAACAGGAATGGATAAAATTTTATTTGAATTCCTGTACTATTATTTCAGCATCTATATCATCTTCTATATCTTATGGACATTATTGATATAAGTTGATTTCATATTTATTTGAATTTCACTGTTAAACTCGTCTATTTATTCGAGATGGATTTTGATATATCTCTCGTATCTAATGAATGAAATGTCGTTAATAATGTATCCTCTCTGGTTGTGGTAATGTTTCGAGAGAAAATAAAAGTTATTCAAGATTATCAAAGGTTAAACATAATTTAAAGTTATTCCTATAGTTCAATTCAATCCAATCTCCTCAGGAATGGAACATCCCCAGTTGATATGAATTCAGATGGAAAGTATTTAAAAGTATAGATTTAATGGCTATAAATATTTACTCACAGTTAGCAGAATATGGATTTCACTGCTACCAAAAATAATTACCGCTCACCTGAAATAAGAAATAGCAAAAAGTTAGATTACATTTTAGAAAGAAGAGAAAAGAAAACAATATGCATTTTTAGACGTTTCATGTGCATTGAATGAAATAATTTCATTTAATTCTCTCTTCATATGTAAACCTTTTAATCAAAATAAAAATTTTTAGATGTAATATACAATAAAAATAAATACTTTCTTCGATTGCAATTTGAGAAAATTCACTTTCTTAATCAAAAGATGACTGAGTTCAATAACAAACGGAGAATATTTACATAAATATGATCATACATAAACGGCTAGGAAAAGTCTTTCCGAATGTCTCATTTTGTTTTTCAATTTTTAATGAAAAAATACGGCCACTAATTTATCTAAATATTGCCACCAATGTATAATATCGATGCATTGCGTTGTTTGAAATTTCCGGTAAATTTACTCTGAATTATTTGATTGAGAGTTTTTCAAACGACCATCGTGATTGCTGAAGGGGAAGATACATTTTCAGTACGTATTTCTGTCTGAGAAATGCAAGACGATGTAAGACAACCTCTTCCTTTGAATTGGGCGGAAACTCTCCGGAGAAAGTGTACATCGATAATTAAATTTCCGCCTCTGAAAACTTAGTCCGTTTAAACGAGAAAGGGTGTTATCACCTCATTCGCACAACTCTTAATAAATATTTTCCCTCGTTAATGTACGGTCGTAATTAAAAAGATCCTTCCTTAGGTGAGATTGTTCTTTTTTTTCAATCCTTGCGTTAATTACTTCCAGTTTTTTTCCTTTATTCTTTCACAGGCACTCGGATTCCAATCGATTCATTTTTTGATTTAGGGGTACGAATTTGTCGTATTAACTTTCAATCCCTTTTCATTTCCCACATTCTGTACGAATTTAGCCTCTTCGACTTCCTTTCGGTACGTAACTTCAATTCTACTCAAACTCTGTCGCTAATATCAACAAAAAAGAATTCAACAAGATTAATACTTTTCAAAGTTTGTTTTGCTTTATAATACCGCCTTTTTTAATGTAAATAGCCATTTGACACATATTTAATGAAGAGATGAATGCATGTTAAAGAGTTTTGTTTGTCATCCTATACGGTATAAATCCATCCTCATTTCTATCCATTATATTTAACTTCTATCAATTTTATCAATAGATTATTTAAATAAATATCAAGATAACAAATATTATCCATTCTAACATGCGAGGATGCACATGATAACTTTATTGAATCGATGTTTAAATGGCTCGATAATTGAGTAATGATTTTATTTTACGAGATAAATTCGAGCGTAAGATTAATCAGAAGCATTTAAAACGAATGTAGCCATTCATAGAGATTAGATGGCTTAAAGATATTTGTATTATGGGAGATGAATCATTAGGATAATCCCTATCCTTGGATACATTTGCACGCCGGTCACCAATTACTATCTTCGGGGACATGATTATCATCCATTATATTTTAATGAAAATAATGTAGTTCATTCATAGTAAAACATTAACATACGATTATCTTATATTTAATTGATGTAGTCTTCCCATAAATACCATAAAACCAAGGAATAATTTCATCAGAAGGGAATTCAGTTTTAATATTTATATAAATCAATTTAGAATATTTATGTCTTTGACATCCCAAAAATATTCCTAAATGGGTCTCCGCCATAGACTGACTTCTTAGCTCCAAATGAGATTTCAAACGTAATTTTCAGTCATCCAAGAGCGAAATTACATCATACGACCCCAAGCAGTCCTCGCGACATCCAAAACGTTACGAGTAAACATAAACGTTCGAAAATGCACTTCAATTTATTCGGATAACAGCAGAAGTTGGGTAGTTACGTCGTATGCAATGTTTCCTCTGAAATTAGCGGAATTTACGAACGAAAACGTTTGTTAAATTACTCCAAAAATTACTTGAGAGAGGATTGTCAACGATGTGCCTAATGAGTAGTAGTTAAAGGATGCTGAGTCGTTAATTTGTTGACTTAACTCAAAAGCCTAATGCGTTTGAATACCTATCTAAACTCGGGCAGCCGCGGTTCTGTGCTTAGAGACGATAAGATTAGCAACTGAGGGGATCAGCAGCAAGTGGCTTTATGTGACAAAAAACTGTCAGTTTCTCTTGCGGATGACATCCTGCTAAAACATGGAGTACATTCAAGGGGATAATGTCTAGATAAGCGCCTATTCCACAGGAGCGCGTTTTCCATGATATACACGCTCTATTTACACTCTCGCTTAGATAGCTTACCCTCAGTTCAGAAATTTTAATTCCCTTTCAATCCTTGGAATTAAATTGTTTAATCGCGAAATCCTCCATTTAAATACTTATTTAATATCAAAATATGTGTGAATTTGCAAATGAGTAATTATTTATCAAATATTCCCTTACCGAATGCAATCTAATAAGACAAAACGTAACGAATCATCTTGTTATTTCTCTGATATAAATGTCTATATAGTTCATGTAGTAAAAAGAAAATATCGCTAAATATCATAGTCAATATATTATTATTATTATAGTTCATATCATTAATCTCTTTTTGTTCCCGAGGTGTTCGAGATGTAGTAATTCACATAATTATCTTTGATATCTTACGTAAACCGCGATCTCAACTAGATAGACAAAGGTTTTTTTTAAACAAATGTTTACGAAAAATCCTGCCTCAAGTTTTAGTAAATCCTCATACCTAAATTGCTTGAATAAGTTTCTCTTGTTGAAATGGATATTTATCAAGTTATTATTTTTAAACTTGTGATATGGAACATAGACTATGGATAATTGCAGGAAATAAACCGAAGAAGGATGCAACTGGAAAATATGGGTCGTAAATCATTGTTTAATTCATATACATTAATAACGGAAGTATGAGAAGTAAAATATAGAAATTGTACATCGGTGTAAGGAAAATCTCGAAAGAGACCTTTCCTAATTGGGGAAACTGAAAACAACGGGCATCCAGAGAATAAACTATCTTGCGAAAAATTTCCATTAAGATCATAAGGGATCAATTCCAAATCTACACATCAACGCGTCGAGAGCTTAAATGAGATAAAGTCCTGGGATTAAACCTTATTTAACGCCCCGAAAATAATGCAAAAGTTCTGTGAAAAAAAACTTCGCTAGAAAGGGGTGGATATTTATTCACTCTCCAGACATAGAGACAACCCGAAGAATTAAATAAAACGGAACGTAAAAACTAAAACGGCCTTTTTATTTCGAGCCAGTTTTTCTTAATCCCGTCTCAGCGATTCGCTAAAAAAATCAGATCCGCAAATCCAGGGTCCATCCATTACTCTTAAACTCGACGGCCAACTTTCTCTCGTCCAGAAAGAGTAGCAAAAATCGCGTAAAAGGAATGAGCAATCTTCTTGGCCCGAAAAATTGAGAGGATTACTCCCTTTGGTGGGGGAGAGGATTTACCATGCACTCTGCGTTATTCGTGAAGGGGTCGTGCTCACCACAAGTTGCATACATTCGGAGCCGTGTCGCCCGCAAGATACAAAATACGCGTTCCCTAACCCTCCGCAGCATCTGCGATGGACCAAAATTATGCTCTCTCTCTCTGGAATATAGGTGACTATTCAAAGAGTGTGAATGCTGCTTTATATCACCGAATGCGAACTTTTAGAAGAATTATGTCACTTTAAAGAATTCACTCTATAATAATAATATTTAAGTTAAGTTCTATAAAAATAAACGAGAAATGTGATGATTGTTATTACGGTGGTGTTTTCTTCCTTATTAAATTCTCCAATTATTCCAGTGACAGTGGTTACGAGATTTTATATAGCTTAACACGATTCGAGGTTTAAATAATTTAAATGAAGTATACTTATTTAATAAGTATAAATGACCTTTAATGAAATTATGTAGAACTTTTGCCTCTATTCTACGAGTATTGATTGTAATATTAATCGATTCCAGTGTTAGGATTCATATTCAAACACCTTATATATAAATAATAACGATGAAATTTGAGACGTATATCTGTACGTTCAATGAAATCCACTTCGGGGATTTGAAGCATAGAATTATCGTAAGAAAACACATTAGGAGAGTATCCGAGATCTAAAACTCAGAATATCGCAATCCCTCTCTTCAATGTACCCGAAAAAGACATGGATCGTGGCTGTCAAATATGATGGATACGATCCTGCCCAACCCTGCGGAAGACCGTAGCAACCAATGATAAAAACTTTTTATCCCTTCAAAGTATGGAATTGAATAGATCGGAAGCAGACAAAGTTTTTATCTTTGGGAGTTGTGGAAAATCTTTGACCTTCAAAGGTCGATAATACGTGTGCGAGAAATTCTCAGCAACAGATAACGTATTTTACGTGTTTTAATTTGTGATGTAGTTCCAGAAACTTATTTACTTCGGTAATACGATGCAATCAAACATTTCCTAGACCAATATTATAATATCAGACATTTCCTGAAATATAAAATAATATAAAAATATATTAAGCATTTTACTGGTAATATAGTAACAATTATAATTAGTTTCTAATATAATAATTTAGTTACATTTACTAGTATAATTATCTTATTACTTATTTCTAATGATACACTTACTAATATTTCATATTTCTTAACAATTATAGTACATTATTCATATAAATATCGTATGTTTATTTGAAAAGTAGTAACTTTAGGTAGAAACTTTAGTAGAATATAAATGGAGATAAAAATTGCCTGGTCTAGGGTTCAATGATAATTATAAGTGAAGCAAAAACACATATTTATACATAAGAACTTTTTCTCTTTAATTTAATTATTCGGTTTAATATCATGGATTATTTCGAGCATAGCTCACAAAGGGTCTTACACCTAGAGAGAGAATTCCTTTAACCATACTTATCTGAAGAGAGGATTTTCTTTTCAAGAATATGAAGGAAAACACCACATAAATCATTTCAGACATTTGAAAACTATGTTTGGATATCAGAACGTTGCTATAATCAGCACGATATTCAGGTACGAAAGAAAATATCATTGAAAATGAGGAAATTAGAACAAAGAGAAACATCAAACATGCATCGAGCGAAACAAAGGCTAAATAAAATTAAACATCCATCCATCACATCTGCTTCAAAAAACAAACAATGCGATGAAAGCCCCAACAAAATGAAATGCCTTTAAAATGTCAGAGCAAAAGGGCGGTAAAACGAGAAGGAGAAAGTCCTCGGATAATGAAAGCATTCTTAATCATGAACGTGGAATTAAAATGGAAGGATCAATAGAACTAAGGCGTACAGATATTCTAAGTATTAGATGAAAGTCCAACTATTATAAGAAGATGATGTCCTGTTAAATATCGATTAGGAAGATTATCAACTACGCAATGTGAATCAAAAGAAGAAAAATAGAAAGGAATGAAAATTTTCAGCTAAAACATCAAATACATACATCAGAGAAGAGATGGGATTATGAAGGGATGAAATATTAAAAAGATAGTAAGCTTCGAGGGCTGCGACGAAGTATTCGATATGAAATAATTGCTGATGTATATTGATCGATACATTCAGAGCATGTACCCGAAATTAAATCTACTTACATGTTATGAATATTTCTCACACATTTTCCTTATAAATATAATCGCCTCATGAAATGAATTAATAATTTATATTACTGGTAAAATATTGCTTTTAAAAAATTAAGAGATCGTTCCCATTCTCAACGTGGTTAACACATTCAGAATATAAGGATGATTAAATGGATATAAATAATGATGAATATATCTTTCGGGTGACAACTCTCTTGGAATAGGAGGCATGGCTCCTCATTGGATTCATACAAATCAGCATATTCATCACTCGATGGCCATTTTACTTTCTTTACTTTGCCTCTTTCTTAGGAAAAAACAGTTAAACGTTTCGTAATCCGTTACACAGGCTCAACTATACAAAACATTGCGCTTCTCAAAAATGCAAAACATTCATCGGATCGGATGGATTCCTTGGATAAGTAGACCGATGACAGTGTCTTCCTTTCGACTTTAGTTTCCACTATTTGATTTTTCTTCGTTCGCTTTTCAATTAAAAAGAGACCCGACCTTTTATGTGTATATACTTTCCTCTCACAGAACCTTTATTTCGCGTTTTATTATACCCTTCTCCCTCAAAACCACCATCTGAGGAAAGAGTGAAAATATGAGAGAAAACCCCACTTCTCCCTTCAATTTTGAGATGAGGGTTTGACAAAGGAGAGGTGCGGTCAGAATGATGGCTGAAATATATACTGGAATGGGCTGCGAATGAAGAAAACGAACTAAAGAGACTATTGTTTAGGCCTCGAGGTATGCTCTGTTTTTGCCGTTTTACAAACTCAGTTTCCTGCTGTTTTCCCATTCATCCGGCCTTTCTATTTAATACATATAATCATCAATTTTAGCTAGACTAATATTTATGATTGTTACATTTATCCTGCAGAATAAACTACTTTAAAATAACATTGCGGAAAAAGATAGATGAAATAAACCTTTTTATTGCTTTGATAAAGTTTTCTCCGCTAAAAATCACTCACTAATTTCAAACACTGCGTTAATTCTTAGCCTTTTCTACAAAAAATAATTCTTATGGATAGTTTTAAATCTCAGACGATTCCACTAACTTCTCTAAGACTAAATGAGTAATGCCTGTTCATATCTTCCTCTTTGCATTATCGTTTCAACATCATCCGTGGTTTCTGATTGCAGATAATGAAAGGGGCAATTTCAGTTTCCTTAAAGTAGAATACAGAAATAACAATTCTTCCCATTTTGATGCATCAATATATGACAAATTATTTCAGTTACGGCTATTAATTAAAGGTTTAATATAATTTTTACGTGTATAAGCAATGCCGAAACTAGAAGGCAGATAACATAGTGGTCGCTGAATGAATTATATATTTAGATAGTTATTCCGTACAATTCTTTGTTTTGCAAAACCATTAACTGAAAAAGTTGTTGCAAAATCTGCAATGGAGGGTTAGATTTTGAATTTGGGTTAAATTTCTATTATATTTTTAATTCATTAAGATATTCTAAGCTAGATTCTTGCTTTAATTTCTTAAAAGTGCACAATTCTTCAGAACATTTCCAAATTTTTCCACCAAATCTCTACGTGTGGTCTGCAACGCTTTATCACCGTATTTTTAAATCGTATGAAAATCCGAGTGTCTTTGTCGTCTTACCTCTATTTTTTCCCTTTCCTTTCAAATTCTTCCTTCTATCCTTTTGTCTCTTTCTCAGCCTCTGCTTAATACTGCATTCATTTTTCGCTTCTCCCACCGGATTTACCCTATTCGTCATTCAAATCATATAACCATAACCCAAAGGACCGCTTCCTACACATCTCTCCTACTCCATTACTCCTGCATTATCTTTCTTCCTCTATCTTCAGCCTTTGACTTTATTTCTCTTGTACTTCCTAAGTGTTCACATATTCCCTGATATAACTATGTCTAATTTAAGTAATAGGAAGAATATTAACTAATTATCGCATTTGAAAGCAATGTTAAAAGTAATAAAACACTGCTAATACTAATAGACAGGAACAGCTGTATTCAATTATCTGATGGTGATAATGATGAAGTTATTTTTTTGGATAAATTTACATATTCCAAGAAAACATGCATACTCTAATATAAAAGCATACCTTGCCATTATTATCATCTTAACCCAAACATGAAATCCAAAGAAACATTCATCATCCATCTCATTATTTTTATACAAAACTCAGCGAATGATGAGAAATGAATATCAAACTTTCGATAGAGTTAGGATCGTAATATTTTACAATATCCACCATATTTATTACCAAAAAAGTGAATAGTTGTTAATTATATATATATTAGAATATTTATTATTATATTTATATAAGAATATTAATGAAATGGTTCCACTATTCCGAACAATATTACAACCGAAGCAAGAAATGTATTGCTATATAATAGACTTTGCAATTCTAAGAAAAACAAAAAAATGATTCCCATGTAAATTATTAGAATAAAAATTATGAGATGTTAAAACCCATACAAAATTAAACATTTAGAAACAGGTTTTCTCTAATTTTTCACCTAAAACGTTGCATTATGTACCTTAAGGAAGAATTTTATCTTTTCTTCGTTCCCTTTGCCACCGAAATTCTACTTCCAAAACGACAACTCCTCATTTTCCCAAGAGATAAAGGTTGACATCTGAAGAGTGTTTTTTTTCGATCGTTAGCGATCAACGGTCCATCGCTTTAATTAGCTTTGCCTCCCAAGAGCACAGTTTGTTATTCTTGGATCAATCGATCTGTTACTCCTTATATCTTGTTATCTGTCACTTGGAAGGGTTCGATTCTCCTTGTCATTCGTTTTCCGATCCTGTTCGCGGTTGCTTTGACTTTTGTTATCCTTCGCTTTAAGTCGCAGACGAATTCGCTAAATGGTTCACGATGTTAACACTTATGTTTCTCAAAAACTTACTATAACTCTCTCTAGAGGTTCCGTGGTTAATTTGTCGGTTTCACCAACAATGTGTAGAAAATAGGGATAGAGACAGAATTGTTTAGGGTCTATGTCTCTGTTTGTCTCTTTTATACCATTTTCCTATTACTTCAGAAGATAAACTCACGATAAGATTTTTCATTTACAATTATTGATGCATTAGACGAATATTAATTATATTAATAATGAATAATAATATTAAGATACATTAATAAAAATGATTTCACGGGATTCATGACTTTGAATGTGCTGAATATGACGTTTCGTTGGAAAATACAATAATCACTAAATATATATACACATATATGCGCGTGCGTGTATAATTCATAAGTCAATACCATTATTGCTTATTCACAGCTGATGTAGAAGAAACTGAAAATATTATTAAGAATTTACTGAATAAATAAGCGCAATATTTTTTAAGCCTTTAAGAATCAAGAAATATATCCGGCCTAATGATAGCAATGACCTATAATAATTAAATCGGGCATTTCATGTGTGTTTATTCCTTCTGCGATCTGGCTTCTAGCTTTTATTTAATATCTTTGGAAGCCTTCGATAGTTATCTGTGTGCCCATGTGATGTATGCGAGGCAATTGTAAAATGCTGATTGTAGCAATACATATAACATTTTTATCTAATTATAAATCCACCGCTAAACCACCAAACCCGAAATTTCCTCCACCGAGAAAGAATAAAACCATTTCATCGCAGATACACTCCTCAGACATCTCAAATAGAAATTTCACTCTTCGCTGAGCTGCGAAATCTATTCGAAATCGACTAATGGCGGCTGGAAGGGTTTCTTTGAGGGATAAAGTAATCATAGGCAAAAAACTAATACATCTTTTGACAAAGGTACCTCATTCTGTCCCTCCTTTAATCTCCCGCTAATACTCTGAGGCCCTCGGTTACGCCCAGCACACCTTCCGGTCCATCCTCTTTCATTTCGATCAACTTCTTCCAATCCACTATTTCCCCAACAATGTTTTCCTTTGACTCCTTTCACATCACAAATGCATCTATTCCGGAATGTACAGTAATTGAAGGAGGCGTATTTCCCTTGGGATTTCTTCGCCGTCCCTCCGAAAGAAAGACTTTTCCGCTTCGAGGAGCCATTGGGATGGAGTGGAGCACAAATAAAGGAGAGCGTACAATGTTGCAGGTGTAACTTTTTGTCCTCCGCCGAATATACAAACGGCTAATATTTGTCTTCGCTTACAAACGGTCGTCGCAGAGGGACATAGCACTGATGTGAAAGATCAAGAGACATGGAAAAGGGACAGATTGTGGTTGGTGAATATCGAAATATACGTTAAACTGCACTGAAAGATAAACTATACAAGAGCCGAAATAAAATGTACACAGTTGTGCAGACCTTATAACTAATAAACTGACAGTTGAATATACTATGCGAATTATAAATCACAAGATGTAAATTGTTGGAATAAAATTGAAAGAAGAGTGATACCTTTCTCTCAGAATAGTCATACACCAGAAGAATCAGTGGAATCGATTCCCAAAGGATGAAATCTTTTTCCCCAAAGTCCAGATTCATCCGTCTTAGACAAAGGTCTTATGGCCACAAGTGATTGGACAACGCTGCCCAAAACTTTCCAGACTGCCCAAGATAAGACCAAACGAATGGGAGCATAAACCCTAACTTAAGGTGTGCTAAAACCATCCTCAGATTTCGCCTTCCTCTGATATTCCACCCACGAAACATTGCCAAAGTTTTTCATCAGAAATGGAATATATAGTCTACCTACAGCTACAAAAGGTATACTCGTATTTTTTGCTTCTCAATTTAGTTAACTATCTATTATAATCTAAAATCCTTAATATTTAAAACGGGTATTTGTTCCGTATTATTTTCAAACCTAATATCACACCTTTTCAAAAAATGACTGAAGATGTAATGTTTTACAATCAACAAAGTAACGCTTTATCATATTAACTTTGAATATAAATATAAAATAATTATTGATAAAGAATATGATATTTGGTAATTTCTTTGCAATATCCTCTTTAAAATTTAATCACTGACTTCTTGTAAGTTATTCTACCTCAATATATCCATAGAAAGATACATTAATAAAATAGCGCGGAAAAGTTCTGCTTATATTATCGAAGAACTTTTCATTCCTCAAAAAACTAACTATGATGGATTATTTTCAATCAAATATGAAATACTTCGAAATAGAATAGATAGATGGACAAACTCTGAATTTAGAGAGTAAGAGTAGAATACCAAAATAAATTGTTTTCAGTATTTCTTCTTCATAATATCCGTAAGCTTGAAAAGCGAGGAATAGTTAGAAAAAACAATTCCGTTTTTCAATTTTAATGAATAAAAACTCAACTCCGTTTACTCGCCTCTATTTCGGTTTCTCTTATTTCCAGAAGTGGTTGGGGTTTGATTCCATGTCTAGACTGCACTTGAAAAGTTTTGATGGCCTATTTCAAGAGAAGATTTTTCGGAAGTGGATCTCCTTAATTAAAAATCGGGACTTTCCTTTTTCTATCATTAAAGAAATGCCATTCCAAACTTCTAAGAGCGTGAGAATCGCTGTTGCTATTTTAACTTGATATTTAAGTCTTTTCTTATTCTTTGAATTAAGTTTTGACTGTCAAAGGACTTGAATATCAAAGAAAACTTGATTTTTTCGATTGAACGCCAATGAACAAAAAAGTTTCCTAACACCTAACCATCCACACATTTATCGAACAAATTATCTACTTAGATCTTTTTTATGAGTACTGTTTACGGAATAAATTGTATAAAGCATTTCCAGATTAATACTTATAATATTTGATTAATCAGGATAATTGAAATTAAAGTTATCGCTCTGACTATATCGCGTTTAAATAAAAAATTCCTATTAATATATATGAATATTTTGCTAGGTTTAAATGAATCTTCTACTCAAGCTCAACGAATTTTGGGCATTCACCAAAACCTACAGAAGTGAAATGTTCTCCAAAGAACGAGAAAAATTTTCCTCCCATTACTCATTTAATATCCATTTTTGCAGAGTATTTACAAAATAAATAGCCAATCGTAATATAATTTGATTAAATAAATTGCTAACAATTTTCCAATTTGAATCACCTCCCGATTGGTCTATAAAAAAGAGTGGGAGCATAAGATGCAGATTAAACTAGTGAAAGGTGCTTAAGAAAGGAGCGGATATTCATAAGCACGATTGGTTTCTCATAACGTCAGCTTCCTCTTGCGTGACGAATGTTTACGTCGTTTCTAGTGGTTATAGAACTCAAAGAGAGGATTAGTAGATGTCCAACCCTTTTGCAAGCCCGTGATTGGCGCTCAACATTCATTCGGGGAAAGTAGGGCAAGGAAAGCAGTGCCAACGCTTCCTGAATGCGCACCAAGGATAAGAGTTCCCGTTTGTGATTCCCAAGGGCGTTGCTGTAACCTTTTCACCATCGAGCGAACTAAACGGACCAGGAATTGACTGCTGTGGTAAAGATACGGCTATTTAACCCATACTGACAGGCGACAAATAGTTGGATGGAAAAATGTCGAAATTGTTTGATTTCTTTTTCAATTACATTATAAAATAGTTTTATTGAATTATATGTCATTGAATTACGATTATTTATGAGATTAATAATTAATACACAAAAAATATTATTTCGTTTATTCTATTTCTTATAAATGAACTTCGTAAGTTGCAACCAAGTATTAGATCAGAGTGCTACGTTGATAACGAAAGCTCGCCATACTTTATGCCAAGCTTGATTACAAACTCCAGATCTCATGAAAGTTTGGTACAATTTTATGCATTTAAATTGGATAATAGATATCGAGAATAGGAGTACAATTAGATTGAAACTTATTCTGGTTATATTGTGGACATCAACTGATAAGTCTGATTAAAACGTATATTTAACATTTCTGTGTTATATATAGTCGTCGTTAAAATTTTGTGTTATACAGCTCATTGGTACTTTGAATTTATTTATACATGAGTTTGAACTTGATATCACGAGTAGTCTAAAAAGATAGATAATGTGTTTCATAATAAACAAAAGAAGTTCTTAAATAGGAGAACTAATTTCCTTTTAAGAACAATCTACGATATAAGATAATGAACGAATTACAAAAAGGCTAGGGAAATAATCTGGATTGCAATTTTTAAAAATTCCTAGCATTTTCCTTTAAATGTTGGTTTAAATAATTAAAAAAATAAAAGTTAGATGTATCAAAAATTTCAATTTCACAAACAGGTCGTGTGTACATGAGAGAAACGGTGTCTTTCTGTTTTCTTTCACCAGAATAAACGAGACTTCCATTAATTTTATTGAAATGCGTCACTGTAAACTGTCACCCGAATCTTTCGTGAAAGTGTCTTCCGTCTCATACCAATTCAAATCTCCTTCTTTTCAAACTCTGGCAGAAAGTTATCAAATTCCTTCACAGGCAATCCGCCTCTTCTTATCCCATTCACTCTCTTATAAAAAAGGAACAGCGAAGGAAAGACAAAATGAGGGATTCCTGCGCCTTCTTTGCATCCTATAAACGTGTTCGAATGAAAAGTCTTGTGACAGATCGGATCGGCTTCCCTACTCGCCTATTCATTCTTTTGGGAGCCTCATGTAAATGAATCCACTTGTGTAAATCATTGAACAAGGCATTTCTCTTCTTTTACAAATATAATTTGTAAAGGTATTCATATATACCGATGCCATTAGCATTGGACGATATTTTAGAAAAATAAGTTTACAAAATACCTAATACATAGAGAAAAAATTTCATAACTCTTTTTATTATTATTATAGAAGAAATATACATTTGACCATAAATGAAATTTGCGATAAAATATTTCCATACGTTTGCGTGTAAAACGAATGAAAGCTGATATCGATTATTTTTCAACTCTGTGCAATTCATTTCGATTGCATTCCATGTGGCTGTTTTAGTTTATTTCATAGCAGATTTATCACATCTTGAAATAATTTCATATTTTAGCTCTGCTCTCAAAAAGCAGTTCTTTAATTATAAAAAGTGTTAGAAGAGTATATTACTAATACGACTCAATCTATATATATATATTTATATGTTATTTTGTAATCAACGAAAATATTAATTAAAATTTATATTAGTTTTTTTAGGTTGGATGTTATGTTTAAATTTATTAAAAGATTATATTTTATTTCTTTCCATTACTAAACGCACGTCAAATAACAAGTTAATTATCCATTTATTCCATTAAGTTTGCATTTAATAGCCGTTAGATTACTTTAAATCATAATAAGAATTATTTAATCGGAGTCCCTTCCCTTTAGTAGATATTATCCATGGCCGAAATATTTTTTAACCTCATTTGTGGCTGATATATCTTTCTCAGGCATTGATAAACCTGTAGTTTCCATTTCGGTTCATAGATTCGCATTATTCTATGAATGGAAGAATTCTTCGCTCATTGTGAGAACTTTCTCCGAATTTACTTCTAATTAAACGCAATCGCTCAACGTTTCCCCTTAAAACCTCTCCTGCATCAATCTTTAGGAGCGTTTATCTTTTCTCGAGTTCCCTTTAATCGCCCCATCTTCATATACAACTTCCTTCTCTCGATAACTTTTCCATTATACTCCCCCAAGAATTAGCGTTTCCATTTCTTCACTAATCCCTTATTCATTTTGCCCTCAGTTATCAATTTTTCTCTGCGAACTTCTCGCATTTCCTTTATTCAGAGCACAATGAAAATGTCTTCACTTACTTTTCTGGGTGAATTAGTCTCATTTTTCTCCTCGACCATAATCTTTGTTAACATTCAAAATTAGTGTATTAATTTAATATAGTGATGTATTTTAATTTGAGGAAAACCATAACGTCAAAATTAAATTCTCTATCACCGCTTCAATATCCGGGAATCAAGAAGAAATATTTTTGAGAGTATTATTACCATAAATATAGATAAATTCTTTTAGCAAAATTATTCTTCCATCATCACTAAATTCTACATACGTGAAAAAATATGAATTCTATATTCCTTAAATTAATTTCAAGATAACGTTTTGCAATTTTATAAGTGAGCTATATTGAAAAGATTAAGTAAAATTTTTACTCCACTGCGGAGATAATGAAGCGAAATAAATTGTGTATAATATTTCTTGGCAAAAAGGTCTCTTAACTTTACAGTCATAATCCTTTCAGCCGTTTTCCCATCTAAAAAATCCTGGAATTTAATTGAAGCAATAAAATGAGTTGGGGGTTGAGTATATGACCAGAAAAGAGCATACAGTTTGCATATTAATCATTGCTGTTATTATAAAGAAAAGTTTTTAATGAATGTCTAGAGTAGCACTAAAAAGCCTTGGAATCGAGACACAATATTTATCAATAACTTCATTACTTATTACGTAATATAGGGGTATTAAATGCACCTTCTGTAGAGTGCGCTATATATAGAACTTCATAAATACAAGATACATATTCCGTTCCTTGGGAGAGGATTCACAGATAAACCAATTCCAAAGAAGCTTTCTGAGCAATACACTATGAAAAACCGATCAATTGGAAAGCTAGACAGGGCACAATATTTCGTATACCGAAAAGTGGCTAGACGGAGAATAACATCTCTTCATTTTCGCCGATGTTTTTTAGCTTCGGGAGAGTCTATTCCTTCTAACATATCCTTGATGCAGCTGAGTATATGTGATCACACTAATTTTTTCCAATTCAGTTAAATAACGTTGCATTAATATAACTTAGAAACGTAATATTTCTACACAACTTAAGCCAATGCGTCTCTCACATCGTGATTTTTATCCGTCGTGTAAAGCACTCTATAGCCGCAGAATTTCATCCACTGATACACGGACAGTTGTTCGTTTCTTTTTCTCCCGCAATATATATACTTTCTCCTTTTTTGCATAAAACGCTCTTATCCCTCTCAGACAATCCATTCCTCGATTAAGCTCTGCGAACTTTTGTCGCCTTGAAAAAGTCTTTAATCTCTTTACGCTACGATGAGCACTTTCTTCGAAACTTGCTCTTCCCACTCAACAGCGTCTCACCGCTCCTTATCCGAGCTCCTTTTGCAACTACACGTTACTTGTCCACTTTCTGCGAAGTTGAATAAGTAAGATTTTCACTGAAAGTTTCGCTGTGTACTTTGCTTTCTATTAAATTGCCCTTCGATGTTCTTTAATCGAGTTCAGGCGCGGTTTTAACATCAATCAAATGAAATAAATTTAATGTACCTTTCTCCATTAAGATAGAGTGAGAAAGATCATAGTGAGAAAGTATTACAGCTTGGTAATCGCACAAACGCTATTTTAATTCGATTTCTTGGAGTGACCAATATTTGAAGCAACTCATGAATTCAAATTTATGAAATAATCATATATTTTTAGGATATTCATTACTATGAAACGCGATTTTAACATTTATAACTTTTGATTTATAAACATATGATTGTGAAACTCGGTTGCTCTTCATCCACTCACAATAAGAATGTTTCGCTTATTTACATCGTGTTGTTATGGGACAGTTTAATCCAGTGTCAGGTGACGTCCGTCGTATATTAGATTTTCTTTTGGGAGACCCAAGTTTTCCCAAAATTCCATGGAATTCGTTGAAGGGTGTTCTTGGAATTCTTGCTGATATAGAGAAGAATGTATTGGCTATTCCTGAAACAGTGATATTACCAAAAATATCCCATTTTGAGCACATTCTCCATATGAATACCGCCGCTCTATTCATAACGGTTCCTTGAACTCTCATTATATTCGCTTCATTTTATGGAATCCTCTCTTAATCTTCACCGCTTTCCCCTTTCTTATTATCTTTGCATAAATCTCGTTCTCTCAATATCCTTTAATACATCTTCCGATAGAAATAGGAGTTACACATCTAAACAAATCACTTACAAATGAAATCTTATAAATCATTCAATTTGTCTCAAATTCTTATATCGCAAAAGATTTATGACCTAGAAAACCGTAATCTATCTAAAATAAAAAGGAATTTTTTAAAATACGTACAATCAATGTTATATAAAGCCAATAATTCTTCCAATCCGTAAACGGACGAATTTCTTAAAAACATTACTTTGGATTAAAGGATAGAAACATTCAAGCACTGAGCGAGTGGTATAAATTGGGAAAGATAAAGTTATTTCAATACTAAGACGTAACACAGTAACGATTCATACACAATAATTTGCTATTTGCTCATTCCAATCAACTAATCCCCTGCTATTCAGTATCCTTCCTCATAAATGCTTTTCTGCAACTCGGTTCCTCTGCTGTGTTATGTATGCTGCTACCGATTAAAGTAATATAGTATTACTATTATTATTAAATAGCTTTTCAAAAGTTGTTTTTGAAAAATTCCTAAATTAAAACAACGATTAAGTACAATCATACAATATTCCTTGAATATCCATCTGAAAAATCTATGGCTTATATTTAAAAACTCTAAGTGAAGCATATTTGTGGCGGATAATAAGATATGAATGGAATGCAAGTGAAATTTTTGGTGGAACACCCTAAAATTAGAGAGATAAAAACCTTTTGTTCAATCCAATATGGTCAGCACTAACTTCTGCGTTGAAAATTGGTAGATTTGCTTTAAACTTATGCATTATTCGATAAAACATAAGAATATACTGTTGGTATATTGTGAAATTAAAATAGTAAACCATAAATAGGAAAATATTTTCAATGTTTTTTTTTTTAAATCAAATTATGGAATATTTAAAGAAATACGCATAGCTAAAAAAGGAAATTTGTTAGGGCATTTTGTAAAAGAGATCAATTTCAAGAAAAAACTGATTGATCTATTCTATGGAAAGGAAGCTTAGTGAAAACATTATTATAAGAAGCATTAAAAGGAGGTATTTGTCGATGTGAACGAAGGATATGAGATAGCTGATGATCAAATATATTTAGGCTAAAATTATCTTAATAACTAAACAAAGAAATTATTTTTTGGATATGGGAATATGTAGAAAGTATCAAAAATTAAATCAGAGTTCTTGATCCACCTAGGATTATAAAATGGAAGTCTATGTGAACTCAATCAAGATCTTTCTTTGCTTATCCCAATATACTTCTATTTCTAAAACCTAGCATCAAGTAGCAAGTAAACCGAAACTTTTCATCACTCTTCCTCATCTATCCCTTTCCTACGAAAACTCCTCATTCTAGGAAGGTCCGGGAGAAGTCCTTTAAAGTTGCAGTCCCTACGGTCATCCACTAAAAGAACCCAAGATCCCGAACCAAATTCACCGACACACATTGACCCCTTTCCGCTTTTGTATTATCCTTCAAGGCCACTTAAATCGCTCCAAAGGGTTTCATACCCTCTTGCATCCCTCCTCCAACTTGTCCCTTTGAGGTATTACCCTTTTCCCCTTTATTTTCAGAAAATTCCCTAACTACTGTCATCTGACTGAATAAGGAATGGAGAACCTTAGAATTTGAGAATTCAATACAATCCGGATTAAGCCGAAATGAAGTTTATTCCCAGTATGTGCTGTATCAATTTGAACGGAACGATTTACTTTTAATCCTATCATTTTCTGGAGAAATCTCCTGACAAGGGGTGCAAGAAATGCGTCGAAAATATTCTACAATATCATCCTTTAATATCTACCTTAAGTTGCATGAAATTATTATAAACTGCAAATATTTGACAATGATGAGTGTAGAGCTTATTAAAGCATTTATCTAAATTTTTAAAACAGTTTAAGGTATCCATTTGACATCAATAATTTTCGAATGTACATAAAAGGTTAAAAAGAAGAGTGCATATATGATCCTAGAATCCTTGTATGTGTTCACATTTCGCGTTTTTTGGAGAATTAAATCATGTCCTTGCGCTTTGTTTGGAGATTACTCTCACAAATCCGTCCCCTTCGAACAGATGAGAATGCGAAACCTTGTCCTGAATCGAAATGGAATCAAGCCCTCGAGTTACACGAGTCTATCGGATTTTATAAAAATTTTATCTAATTTTTTTATACACATGCTCCATTTCATCTCTATGCCGCAAAGACTTTAAATCGCAAAAGCCTGTTTCATTCTTTAAGTGACGAAATTCATGAATATATCAACATACCCTTTAAATGTCATAGAAAACCCACAAAGATAGCAATTTTGGGAAAAATATGCCTTTCAAAATCATTGGAAATGACCAATTATTGAGAATTCACTCATTTTTGATCGAATAATTTCACTACATCTTGAATTATGACATGGATCTACATAAAAAATAAGGTTAAGTGCAAATAAACTGTTTCGTCTTCTAATTTATCTCGATTCGTTCAATCACAGCATTCTTTTTTAATTTTGCCAAGCCTTTTTTGTTGCTTCCATACAGTTATGTAAAGGTGAAATAGATTTCAACAAAAATACAGCCTAAAATTTGTATTTTCCAAATCCTTCATGGGCATTATTTTGCTATATTTTGCAGAGGCAACGTATGAAATTTAATTTCTCTTTATAGCCTGAAATATATCTATATTTATGTAGTTACGCATCTATAACGTAATACTATTGGGTTAGAATCCATTATATTATTATTATTATCTCTCTATCTTTCCAAAAGCAGGTGGCTTCTTCCATTAAGAGCAAAGAGGTGATGCGAGGCGATTAAGTGGTGTTCACTTTTCACACTGAATCAGAATGCTTTTAGCGAAAAAATGCGTGAGAACGAAAAAGCCTTTGCGTAACACAATTCTTAATTCTGTATGAGAGGAGAAAATTTCAACATTCGCACCAAGAATCTCTTCCAACATGATAGCAACAAAGATCAGTTGAAGATATCTAATATAAAAGGTTATATAAAAACCTGGCCATCATCTTACGAAAAATACTGAGAGGATAGCACTAGAACACCAAATTCTAGGATTGTACGGATTCATAAGTTTCTAAAGACTCGTCAAACATAATTCGCATTTCAAACCTTTTATTTCTTAGTATCTTTAAAAAATCCATATTCTAACTTTATTTCCGTCGGTTATTTCTAAGGAGAGTGAGAAAAAAACATTACTAGCAACTACTAGATTGTTGGAAAAATATCCTTTTATTTTCGACTTTGTCTCCCGAAATGTGCGATCAATACTTCCCGTGAATCCACACACAGAGGGCCTTATATTTGTCCGATTAATGCTACAAGAGTCGGTGGGGGCCACACTTTGTGCAGAAGACGGCGGCACCAGAAAGGCATCTCCGATAAGGGAAGAGTGACGTCCGAACAGTCACAGATTCTTTCCCTTTCTATTTATAGGGGATTCTTCATTAGTGGGTGTGCTGAGAGGTTTTCGTTGTCAACGGAAGAAAACAAGAGTTGGGTGGAAGTGGAGAAGTCAGACAAATAAACAACTTCCGATGAGAATTTCCCACTCTTTTTACAAGGGAAAACGACATGTTCGGGTGGCTAATTTGTATCAAATTCCATATTTACTTCCTGCGTGGTCGTAACATGCCCTGCCAATGCTTTTCAACCAATTCATCTAAGATCTGCGGGTATATTCAAATAAATTACGGGAATTCTGGTTTGAAGAGTATTGATTTTGTGACAAGAGAGTTATTAGAATACGTTTAAGTCATTTAGAAAATAGAAATAGGAAAATACTAATGTACGCTGTTTTTAAGTTACGGCGGTAGTATGAGAAAAGATCTTTCATTTGAAATACCGAAGAATGATTTTTGAACCAAATTGTAACTTTAAATATATATATATATATATATATATATATATATATATATATATATATATATATATATATATATATATATATATATATATATATATATATATAGAAAGATAAAATAATATTCTTTATATAAAATATATATAAAGTTATAATTTATAAGTTTTAGAAACTTCTTCATCCGCAAAATAAAAAAAGCTATTAAATGTAATCTATAATAAAACCACTTGGCAGAAAGAAGAATTTTACCAAGTATCGATTTAGACTAAAAATAGCAATTTAATTCATTAAATTATCATATATAAATGTAATTTTTTGTTATTTTGTTCAATTTAAAATACTTCATTATCTATTACGGATATCAAACTAGAGAAGCACTGTTGTTTTTCCATATTTCTGCTGAAAATAGACCGAGAAAATTATATTTTGACGACATTGAGTCGAAGCAATAAATCGCAAAGCCTCCGCTTGGGATTTTAAAAGCGCCATAAAAACAGGGCCATGTCATAAAAGTCTCTGTCCGAGATGTGCACCGTATGGATCATATTCGTATTCCCTCAACGTAATTCCAGAAAATGGAGATTATATCGTATGGATACATTTTAATGTATATTTCGATATTCTTCATGGAAGATGTGATTTTGCAGAGCTTCACCAAAAGAATACATTCCCAAAGTCTTCTTGGAACACCTTTCCATTTTAACATCCTATTTTCTACTTCTTTTGACTATGATCACTTTCTATGACCTAAAGAGTTTAAATGATAATATTATCATGAATTTGGTTTTCTAGTTACTTGATAGTAATTTGAACTTCCAATCTAGGATCCAATATTGTAGTTCCCTGATTGATATTTAACTAGAAGGATGTTAGATATACATATTTAAAAATATGATTATAAAAGTCTCGATTGGTCAATTGTAGTCGAACAATTCTGTTACGTAAAATAAATAACATTTGAGGATAATATAAAAATACTTGATTTTTGGTAACAATGATCATTTTAATCAGAAAAGAAAAGGTAGAAGAACCAACCTGATCAAATACTACATTTGTATTAATAAATAATTGTTAAAAATTGTTAAAAGTGATAAAAAATTCTATCCTGACTTATATACTCGTATAAACTCCATGAGTAAAATAATTTTATGATATCCACGTTTATAAATGAAATAATTTAAATGATCTTATTTAATGAAAAAATAAGTCAAATTAAATAAAATTTCAAAGAAACAGAATCGAACGAAATAGAACGTTTGACTAAATTATGAAATTAACAAAATGTAACGTAAAAAATTTTATAAATATAACGATATATTTTACCTAAATTTATATATTCTTTTCTCGCCTTATTTGCAGATATATTCACTGAATTCAATAATAAACGAGAGTTCTTTTACATATTTACTTTCCTTATGATTGAAAGATGAATATATAGGGAACAGAATAGTTTCATAAAATATTTATCAAATGAACGGAATAAAAACAAATATTGCACTTTCCTCTGAAGTGTCAAGACTCATTCGAATAATCACTGAATCTTACGACATTGAAACAGACTTCCTAACACATGCGCATTAAATCTTGGAAACAGGTGTGGAAAGTGTTGGCGTAAATTTGCGCGGTAAATAGTGACACAATCAATGGAGACAAGGCCATGCGCAGATCTTAAACGAGATCTTCCAATTATTTTATCCCACGATATCGAGGAAGAACTATAGAGAAAGGTACTTCATTAATAAAACCGCACTCCTACACTGAGAAACACCAGGTGTCGTGCGCCAGTTTTCAACACTCATCCAAACTCCATAGATCATACGTCGGATACGCGATTGCTTAATAACTCTCCTCATGTAATTCCTTCAGGTGGGATCGAGACAGTAAATGGTATGAAATTGAGACGAATGCAAATGGTTGGGAAGAGATCTCCGTGGGAGAGAGGGATTAGCAGTGTCTGTGAGCAGCAGGTGGTGCCTCATTTTGAATAGAAAAGATGGAGGGCAATTTTACGCTAATTTTGATCCTCTGTCACCCCCTTTTGTCTCCATATCCCATCACTTACCCCCGGAGGTATCGATAAAGCAATTATATCCACGATATGAATAAATGGGGGTATTCATATTGAATTCTCGATTACTTCCAGAGGTAGGAATTCCTTCATTAACTGCGATGATGTGGAATGTATCGTATATTGAATTGAATTGTGTGTATTTTAGTATGATAATAGAAGAGTCTCGGAGATGTGTCAATTGACCGAACATTTCTTACTTTTGGCTGTAGAATAGAAATTTGAATAGAAATGTCGCATAAGGATAGTTTTTACTATGACTTTAACGATAAAATAATTCGAAGGTTTTATCGTTAAATTTAAAAGATATGCTATAATAATAATGTCTTGTTGAAAAATGTGCAAATCTAATTGATTTGTATGAAGGACTTTAAAATATCAAAAATTTAAAAGCTGTTTCATAAAATTATCTTAAAAAGAAGTTAATTTAATTAAATGAATTTCAAAATTTGATAGAAATAATATATATTGAGGAAGCGGATTTCTATAATGTAATGTTTTAATTGTAATTTCCAGGAATTTTAAAACATAATTGGAAATTGAATCTCGACAATGATCAAATAATAGAAGATGATAATTGTAAGATCGAACTAATGTTTCAAATTATAAAATTGTATTTATTGTACACATAATTATATACTTGAAATTAATATGTTTTGTTGAATTATTATTTATAATTATTAATTTATACTTATTTATCCGAATTATACTTACTTATTACACTATTTCTATAAACACACGTACGCTGATGAAGGGATATTTAGGGTGACAACTACTTTCAAGTATTTTTAAAAGAAAAAAAATTATATGTGTATTTTTGAGGAGATGATTAACTATTAACTCACGCACATCGATCAACTTATATTCCTCGAATCTCCTATATCTAATTACATAGAACATGTTAGAAAAGTTAACTTCTAATATCAATATCGAACAGTCACTAAAGAGCCAATCATCAAATTAGATCACAAGAATTTATTTTTCTCAAATAAAGTTTTCTTAGAAGGAAATCTGTTAAAATTTTAATAATTATCTTAGTAAATATTTATTCACATTAAATCAGTTGTAATTCTTGAAAAAACTCTAAGGGATGGTCGAAATAAAAACCGGAAGGGCGTATATCTCTACCCACCCCAAGCCATTAAGCGGATTGCTGCCTTAGATTACCCAAAAAAATGAACGCTGGATTACGTGTGAGCGCAAAATTCATCCGCACGTGCATCACGTACAAATAACACGTATAAGGAGATCGGTGTGGGTATATAACGTGACGAGTTTTGAAGGAAAAGTGGAGTGATGGGTATCGTAGGCGGAAGAGGGTCCAGCGCGGAATTTATTCATGGGTGCGGCGATAGGGCGTGGGAGAGGCCGTGGGTTTTATAAGTGATGGATTCGGGGGTTGTGATCCCTTGGGGGCGAAAGTGGGTAGCAATTACACTTGATAGGCGTTTTCAAGGTGATAGACAATACACGTCCCTTAGCATCTTGATCCGAGCCCACGTTAGACTATGTCTTACGCAGGACGTTTAATTTCTCCTTCTTAAGTGTTTTCTCGAGTTTCCAATTCCTGTTCCAGCGATTCCTATACGAGCCTGGATTTATTTGCTTCCCATAGAGAACTGCTTACACATTCTTTAACTTTCGATAGACTATTCAAGTAAGTTTAAGAAGCTCATATACAGAATATCAATATAGATATTAAAAACTCTAATGCAGTATTTAATTGTCGTATTCTTTGTAGTGATATTTCTTAATCAGCTTAAGTAAAATTATTTTAAAATAAGTTATGGTAATTTGTGACTTCTCAATCCTAATTACCACTTCAAATTTATGTAGATCGTATTCGATAAACCTATATCATATAAGCAAATTTGTAAATATAACCTTGAATCTCAATTCTTTGTTACCAATTCGTGACTTTAAACCAAATAATTACCAAACATTAAAATTCGAAATTCTTTAAGGCACACGCTCTTGTATTTAACTCATTTGAAGTTGGAACTAACCTTAAAAATTAATCTTTGTGATTATTGCTCATGGTGTACACCAATGACAAGTTTATGATCAGCGTAAAACATTTATAAGCTTATGATACTTGAATTCTGAGTAATGACGGTTTATCCTTAGAATAACATAGCTTCTATAATTTTTTATTCATTGAATTCATTAATACCAAATAAATTCAATCAAAATCTATATCAAATGCTTTAAATTTGTATTCGAATGATTTTATTAGAATTTCCTCTTCTCAGATCTTCATCAGAATAAAATCAGCGATTGACTTTAACTCAAAAATTTTGAGATTCGGAATAATGCAATTAATTCTACAAGATAAATATATTGATCCCAGTTTTAAAGAAGCACCCCAGAGTGTAATGGAGATTGCAGTTTTTGATATCACCTTTGGATGGTACCACTTAAAATGGGAATAAAACAGAACAGTAAAGAGGATGAGAGAGAAGTCCATTCCCATATCTTAAATCCAATTGTCTCATTCTACAAATTAAGCCTGTCTCCCCCGCAAAATGCAGCAGCCAAACGGTCACTTCCAAAATGACTCTGTCCATTCTTCTTAATAAAGACGTCCCCAGGTACTGCCTCACTTATCTGCCTTCCCATCCACAGATCTCCCCTAACAACCCCTGCGTTTAATCGAAAGCCATCCATCGAGTCATTTGAGTGGGCGGGTGCTGGTTCTTTATGGTCATCCGCTATCACGACAGCCTCTTTCACCCCCTGCCATTCGGAAATGGTCCGAAAAACGGCGGCGAATTAGGAAGTTTCGTTTTGATGTTCTTCATCCGTTACAATTATAGGTTTCAGATTGGTGCTCGGGGTCGTTTGGGAAGAATCTTGCATAACTCTAGTTGAATTTACTGAGCGAAACACTCAAAAGGTTCAGAGAGAATGCAGGTAAAGGTTATATGCGTTTCTGGATACATAAAGGAAAATGCAATGCGAGGATCCTTTTTCGAGAATATGCCATCCTATACTGACCCTCTATCTCGATTTTGGATTCTTCAATTTCAGTTTCTTTTCGGTTCCGAAAAAAAAATCCTGAGCAATTCCTCCTCATAATTTAAGACAACTTATTTTTACTCACATTTTGCCCTTATATAAAAAGATTTATCTCTTTATAATTCTCATATTCATATTTTTATTTTTTAATGGTTCAAGATTGTTAATTCTAGATAATACATAGAAACAAAGGTAATAAAGTTAGTACTTGGAGGTTATACACTATATAAGATCACTGAATTGAGCTAAAATATATTTTTACGAAGAGAAAGATTTGAATTAATCTTTGAAACGTTAATGAGAGTAGCACACATGTATTATTCATTTCTGTATATATCTGACTACAATGATACACAGTTTTTCATTCTGATTGGCTGATAATCAATGAATTAATTCATAGTCTAACACAGAGCCAATCATCAATATAAGTAAGTCAAATGATTTAACGTGGATTAGTATCGGATTGGGTGACCACTCCGTTGCAATACTAATTAATTAATATTTTCCATTCTTACCAGGACCTATAACCTCCCCAATTAGAAATAGATCTGACATTGAATGAAAGATAAAATTAAAATTTTGTGTTTATCCTAGTTATGAATCACTCGCCCCGAATTCCCACCCTGTCCATCCACTTGGCCACTCCCATCAAAGGAGCCGCACCCCATGACGTCATTCTTGGAAGGAAGTCACCCGACACCTCCGCTTTCCAATGCTATGACATGGAAAGACACTCCTCGCTTTTCACCCCGTGGCACCCTCCGCTATAGTTTTTCCATACTCGATGGCGCCACTGAAGTCCCTCCCTCTGGCTACAAGAGGGCCAAATGAAAAAGCGGAAACCTATTTACTCGATAGAGGATAAAATAACGAAGAGCGATAAGAAGAAATTAGATAAAAGTTAAAATACAATTCTAAAAATGTAATATTACACAGAGATGCCTCAAATTGATCTCAATAGCAGATGCTAAAACCGTGTGTTGACTCTAAGGTAACTTAAAACTTGCAATCGGATGAACATATCTCGAGCAAATTTGAAAGGAACGTGTATCCTACAACTAAGCACAACAAGATGATGAACGAAGTACGGCGGAAATATATTTAAGTAACACATAGCAGAAGAGCTTTCTATTCTACAATATCGTTGTCACTAGGGAATCAATCAATTCGAAAGAACGATCAAGCAAAAGATATTTAATTATCAAGAAGGACAAATTCTTGAACTTAATCCCATATTCCGTTATAATAAATTTTATGGAAAAACAACAAATAATTATCCAAGTTTGTGCAATCAATACTGAAACAGTAATTCTAGTAGAACCTCCACAACTAAAAGTGTACCATTTTCATTACCACTCTATCTTCTTCCTCATTTCTCTGATAGTAAATTTGAAAATTGCGATGAAATTAGTGTAAATTAACGGCCAATTTCATCAAATTTGAAATTAATAAATTAAAAATCAAAGCTTTCCACAGTAAATTAATTCATGTGAATACAACATTATTCAGTTTGGGATTGTTTTTACAAATTTGATTACACGAATACATTGATTTTTTTCTTAAAATTTAATCGAAAGTTCTTATTATTAAATGGATTTGAATAAACAAAATCTAATATAGTAATACTTACTGTAAAAATAGCAAAATAATAAAAAATATGATGATATAATGAAATAGAGAAAATGGATAGTGCCAAACAAAGAATTTTACAATTCTATGATTGTATCTACGTAAGTGTCAATAAGATTTCAACTGAAATTCTTTTCTAAAATACGCAGTTTTTGAGGCAAATACGCAAATTTGTTGATATAAATGAACAATAATCATTCATTAAGGTAAATGGAAAGAAATCAGAAAATATTCCATATTCTAAGAAGATCTTATAATTTTTTAAAAAATTGTATTGAAGATGTATGACATTATTTTTATTTAAATATAGAAACTATTTTCTTTAAAAAGAGTTACTAATGAAGGTCGATAAACATCTGACTGTTGATAAAAGTAAATTATATGAAAAATTACAACAAAATTCCAACTTATAACTTCTTCGTAAGACCGTCACATATGAAGGTAGTGTGTTCAAAAGCTAAGTCTGGATTAATATGAAGTGATAACCTGGATATATATGAAACGAAAAATCGAGATTCTATGGGAGTTTGTCGGTGAAAGCTTCGCTTCAAAGTCGCAATTTCTATTTAATTTTCTTTCGCTCTCTCAAATTCTGCTTTCATGGCCTGCGAGGATGAAAAATAAAAGACTCGGGGCGACTCGTTTCGTTAAACCTCGTTTTTATTACCGTCAAACTTTGTTATTTTTTCACGCCAGAGATATGAATCCGCGCTCTGGATATCTTCAAGATTTTCTCTGTGAAGTTTAAGCTGGTGAAAATAATCTTCTCGGTTGGGAAATATTCCTCAGCAAAAATGAAACGGTTATTCTGAGGTTAAGATAGCAGATTTGGAAATGGAATACAGTGGATAATGATGCGGTGATTCCACACTTAAAAGATGATTTCTGGCAAGTTTTATACTTCCTTTACCTTCTTGAGGATATGTTTCTTCCAAATAAAACTATATCATACTGAAAATGCTTTCTATTGTTCTCTGTTTATATACACATAATATCAGAAATAGACCGCTGTGGATTTTCACTTCCAGATTCTGTTATTCTGGAGGCAGATGATGGTATTATCAATCTACCGCTTATTGAGCCCAGACCAGTTCATCTAAACATTTCAATGCTTCAGTTTTATTTCTCTTACTCAGCAATTGGTTAAAGAGTTAAATTGTTATCATTTAAACCATAAATAGGTTGTTCTAAATATCTCCAGGATTCATAAAAGACAAATGTGTCAGACATTTACCGTTTTTTACAATTTTTAAACGATGAATAAGGATAGTGTTAACTGAATACTCCATCATGAAATCTAAGGGAATAACTTCTTCTAAGCAAATTATTAGGTATTTTAATTGGATAAGTTATGATAAATATTCGCACTTTTGCTCAAAAACATTTGTACACATCAAAATTATATAAAAAAGAGGAGTAAGTCGAATCAAATGCGGTTATTATCTTTCACAAAAAGCGATATAAAATGCTTAAATGCAAAACAGAGCTTTCGTACTTGTACTATCAAAACACTTGAGAAGATAATCAAATCAATATGAAATTTGATATTCATAAAGCGTATTATCGAATGTTTAAAATGCGCTTTCAAAATTCCTCTGAAGCTAATGTCTAGAGGGCGTTTTGGACGATGTCAAATGGATCCGCTGAGATTGAAGATGATCTACCATTAAAGTGTTAAGGTTCAAAAGATTTTGAGGAATACATTTTCTAAGCTTCATCAAATCATAATGGATTTTGAGTTCATTGAAACAAGACCCGAAATTTAAGGAACAAACGCGAACAAATTCCCTAATCCATTTCTCGCTCAACCCTTTCATCTTCTAAAGACGAAAACACGTTTACCTCTTCATCTTCCATAAGTTCGAAGCATTTCCCGAATTCTTCTCAGCAATTGAGTTATCCTCAAAGACAGGCCATAAACGTACTCATGAACCGTGAAAAGGGAGACACAGATCTCCTTCCCGAAAGCACTATATCTTTCATTTTCACCTTTCCTTTGTCATTACTTTGCCCTTTGTGTTTCCCGACCCATTTTACTGCCGCTCCATTTGACCGCCCACTGCATTCGCCTCCCAACCCAACATTACGGCTCATTTTATTGGACGGATAAAAATGTCTGCTATTTTCCGCGAGGTTCCTGCTTTCTTTTAATGTCCCGTAAAGCCAGAATACGCCAAATTAGGTTTCTTCATCATCATCTTCATTTTTTATGACCCAAAGACGTTTTTGATTTATCTCCAAAATTCCGAGTGATTTAGTTCAGTTTTAGGAGCTTTTTCATCGAGCGGATATATGAAAAGTCGACGCAAATGCGTTCGTCCCTTCAGAGTAGTTAGAACGGGGAAATCTCAAATGCATCCTGGAGATTAGGCAACCCAAATTGCACGCGGACCACTTCCTAGGGAGCGCTGCAAGACTGGCGGCTGATTCACAACACGTTCCCGTATGTACGTACAATATACTGTATAACGAATTAACGAGATTAGGTGGTGTTAATGCATTAAAATATTAACGCACGGAAAATAAGAGAAAATCATTAAAATACGATAGTATTCATTTCGCATTACCTTATAAGTTATTATTATTAACTATCAACTTATTTAGTTATTTTCAACTATTAAATGTAAATGTTAACGTTTTGTGTAATCAGTTTTCGCTATTTATTCATTTCTATTCAATTACTAAAATAAATTTTAAGATCAATAAATGTTGTATTTTGTAGTTTTTGAGAATATGGGATAAATATTCAATAACATCGTTCGCTATATATTTCATCGTATAAAAATTTAAGATTTAAAAATGAATGAAGTTTAAAAGCCAACTTCACCCTCCAAGAAATACTATAGATTTGTATTGAAAAAATAATATTTTACTTAATTCGGCAATCGATTAATCTCACAATTTAATGGATATAAGATAAAACAACAGACTCTCGAGTGAGAACGAAATAATATAAAATCAAGCAAACCCAAAAACATTTTCGTAAAATATAAAAATTCCAAGTGAAAGTTCATAATAACGCTCCTTAAACACGAACAATATAAGTCCAAATGCATATCAGAAAGGGCCGCCATAGGATGGGAAACGCTTACAATTAACCTCTCACGAACAAAAACGAGAAGAGATTACGAGACAAAGAAGTAAATCCTCCACAGAAACATCCTTTTTTTGCACAATAGTGGACATGAAACGAGCCTTCCTAGCGCATCAGCGAGGCACCCAGGTGAGAAATACAACACGGGAGAGATAAAAATTAAATCAAAACATTAACGGAAGAAATGACTTAGGGATGGCCCTTTCTTTGGAAAAGGGTACAGAATGAGGGAGTTTTATTGTCGGGCAACAGATGGCGGTGGAATGTACGGACGTGGGTGGGGGAGGGCGTAGGTGTGGCGGTATATATGAGAGGAACGGACGCCAAGGGCCGAGGTTCTTAGCCCGGGGAAACCCTTTAAAAACCGCCCACACCTTCGCGTAAATCCCACTTTTTGTCCGTCCTTCCGGAGGCAGCTCAGAGAGGTGAGTGGGAGGGCCTTTATGATCCACGAGTGGGACGATCATCCGAAGAAGTATTTCCGAAGGACGATTTATGAATCGAGGATTTTGGTGCGCCAAAAGTTTATGAACGATGTTTTGAAAGTGATGGCTTTTTAGTGAAGCTAATATTGAGGTTAAGATGTCGTTTAACCTTAAAGGAAGGAGAGTTTGTATAGGTTAAGTATTTTATTTTTACCTTTCACGATTGAAATTAAAAGATGTATGAGTACTTTGAGTTTAACTGCCACTGAGATGCAGAATTATTTAAAATTTCACGGCGAATTACTGTTGTAGTAAAATTAAAATAATGCGGTTATGGACGAGAAGAATTGGATCAAAAAATAAATTAATGAAGCGTAAGTTTATCCTCAAATATTAATCATAATGAATAAAACTAACATACACTGTATAATATATCTATAACTCTTTAATGTGTTTCTTTTTATGAACTTGATTCTTTTCTTCGAATATCTAATTTTCCGAGTTTCTATTCGAAAATATTTACCACGATTAAATCTCATAATATTTACCACGATTAAATCTCATCAAATACATCGATGTATACAAAATCTATAGGACAATTTTTATTTCAGAAGAGATTGCGCTTCTTGAATACGAATAGAAATAGTGTGCAGGCACTGCTAGAATTAATTAGAATAAAAGTATTTAATGAAAGCCGTATTAACGTTAACTAAAGAAAATTAATTCAAATATCTATCGATAAAAATTAATCAATTTTTTAAAATTGACCATAACAATTGAACGGAATGTTTAATCAAAAAAGGGTTGGATGTTGAACATTAAAAAAATATTCCTTTAAATAAATATCAATTTCTTTTCATAAAAACCTTATGTTATAAATATTTTCTCTTGGTGAAATTGGAAATACTTGATGAGCGTCAATAAACATGGGATACTTGTATTAACAAATTAAGCTTCGTAGAAATAATCTAATCAATAGATTTTTCGAAAATCGATGAATATTGAATCCATATTTATTTACACGTATCGATATTCTCCGTTTCGTTTGCATCAATTCCTCCCACGAGATAAAGCACAGATGAGTAAGACGGTCCATAATTCATCTCCGTTAAACGCGTGCCTCAGGAGAGGACATTCGGGAGGTGCAGTCTCCTGCAAACTTTTAGATGAAAAATGGACACTTCATAAAGGATTTTCATGAAGAGGACGTTTGATGAATTCCTTTCAAAAGCGTCGACATTCCGAACGACCGAAAAGTACTTATCGAAAGGGTTTTATCATTTGCGAATTTGAAAAAAGCTATTTTTATCTCATCCAATGTATACTTTGATGTGATACATTTTCCAATTTCAATGATGTTTATAACATTGAATGATTTAGAATTATATCGATGTATAAGTATCGAATATATCACCTATCGATTGATAACTGCAACTATAAATATCTTTCGTAGTTAAACTCTTTGAGTCTAATTTAAAACTCAAATTGTGAGGGTTAATATTGTCATGATCTCATTCAATATATTTTTTCGCAAAAATGAACTTTGCTAAGTAATTTCGTCGACAAAAACACTAAAAGTTCGAATGAATATAAATCATTAAATTTTCATTGAAACTTTGAAGATATAACAAAAACAGGAAGAACCTTAAAATTCATCCATTCGGAAATAATTCAATTTTTGCGCAATAACTATAAAGTTATAATACAAGGGTTATGAGCCAATAGCACATCATTACCATGAAATATGGATGTACGAGTTTAGACGAAAACATTTCTTTTAGACAGTAAGATTAGCCTTTTTACTAATCCATTATGTTCTTTTTAAGGTGATTATTTAAATTATTTACCTTCGTACAATTTATTTAAAGACCAAAAAATGAAAAGAAAACAACAATAAAAAATCTAAATAATATAAATAAATAAATCTCGATAAAGATCGAGATGAAGTCATATTATTGTAAATATAGTTTAACTGCTGAGAAAAGTCTCCAAAAATACTGAAACGATAGGGAAAAGATTGTTTGAGAGGAAAGAGAAATGGTACTGATTTTATTAAATGAACTCCTAAAAGCCATTAAATATCAATTTTTCATAAATATGCTAAAAACTTGTATGAATACGAATTTTCATGGTTGGTGGTTATGGGAAATTTTAGTTTTAAAAAAGCTTACACATACAGTATTTGCATTTCATATTGAAATATACGATAGATAAAGTCCTAGATAAAATCAACCTATTAACTCCGTGACCTGGTAGCCTAGCTGTCAAAACTTCCTCCTTAAAACGTGGGCAGACCTTTATTTCAGAAGAATAGAGCAAAGAATCTGGCCAAGATCTTTTATGGACCATAAACTATGAATATTGCGGACGGCACGTGAAAATGTGGGCCAAATATAACACCAGTTCAATATTATAGATCTATAAAGCCCGAAAAATATTTCGGAGGTAATTTACTGACTTTATTTTAATTCAAAGGTACAGTAAGATTGAGATTCGCTATGATGTAAGATTCCTCCGAGATGAAATTTTCCGCTTAAAAGGTGGTAGGTGAAGGAAAAGTAAATTATGCAAATGGCTTAATATTTCTACATAAAAATATCATCTTAAGGATGATTTTATAATAATTGATAAGGCTCTCCAATTCGCTGATATTTACTTTATTCTAACGTACACAACCGAACTTTTAATCAGTTACAATTTCGGAAAAAAGTTTAAAAGTGATAAAAAAATGAACGGAAAACGTGGCAAAAACTGTTATTTAAGTTACCTTATGAAGGCTAAATGGAGTTTAGAAAACTCTCAACTTCGCTATAAATTTATAACCGTAAGAAATATTTGAAAGTTGAATGGCTTATATAAAGGAATATATTTTTAAAAAATGAAGAATTAGATGGTATGAATATTACTTTCAAATAAATAAAACAATTTTGTATTCAAAACAATAGATTTATACTACACATACACAATTAAATCTATCTCCTCTAATGAGGATACGTATGGTTTAATTAATACGATTAAATGTAGCTCTTAATTGAAGCTGAGGAAATTTTAGCCGAAATTATATTCCTTGAGATATGAGAAAATTATGAAATGACTCTTTCAATCTCGACAAATTGTGAAAAGAGGAACTTGAAAAGTCCACGAATTACAGTCATTTCGACTCTAAACGCCTTGAAAGATCAAAGAGATGGAACTTGAGAATATAAATAACTTATAAAGAGGAGAATTTTATCTGAGGTCAGCGTAAAAGAGAATTTTCCCGCTCTTTGAAAGATGATATCCAAGAGAGAACAGTTCTGTGAGAACGATATCAGCAATTAAGACTTTTCCGTAAATAAGACGGACGAGTTTCATCTTCCGGAAAGCATATTAATGAGACTTAAAATGATCATTGAAAAACTTCTTAATCAAGTTAATTGAATAATTAGAGCGTACTTTACTAACTATCACCACTTATTCCCATCTGAATTTCATTTTCCCGTTTCTGTTTTGAAACATATAAAATTAAATGTGAAATAACATCGTAAAGTGGGATAATAAAGAAAATCTTGATTATGAAGACTATAATGACAACATTAATTTTCAAAAATGTATAATCCTAAGCACTTATTCATTCACCAATAATTACAGCGAAACTTTCGGAGATGCGATTAATGTTAACTGAATTATTATTTATGATACAATGATAATGTATTATTAACTCTCACAAAGTAGGAATTAAATAACACGAGTGAGGGTTGTTAAGGGACTCACTTTGAGGCGGAATGCCTTGGAAATTACACAAAGGAAGGCGGAGTTGAAAAATAATTAGATTATCCTAAGTGGGGAAGAAACGAGTTGACGAGAGCAAAAGGAAATGAGTAAGAAATATGAAATTTAAAAGCTTAATAACGTATTATGGAATTAAAGAGAAATTATTAGATTGAAATATATATAAAACATTGAATATCACCAAGGGATCTTCCATTTAGTGACGAGAATATCTGTAGTGATTAAGGAAAAGATAGTCAGAAAGAAAGTATTTATTTTACGTTTACTATAAATTCAGAATCTTATAATTTTGGATCTTCATTCGATTCAAAGCTTTATTCTACCGGATGTCTAAAATTATAACTTACTTTAATCGGAAGACATTTATCAGAATTATTTTTAATTTCCTTTTATAACTATATTTCCAATTATTTTCTCTAGAGCCACACACTTTTTCTGTCGGTAAACGAATTTTGTATATTTTAATTAATTTTGGCTCCTTATGAAACATCATCAACTCACTTATAAAATAAATATCTTCTCCTACTTTGTTGCTCTAAAGGAACTTTCCAGATACTGCATAGACACCGTAATATCAATATATAAGAGCCGATAGCGCGAGGAGAGACCCACATTGTCCCACTTTTTGCTATTCTGGTCACTCTAGGATAGCTCTTGAGATTTCCCCATAGGAAGTATATGCCTCTCAATACACTTGAGCCTTCACTTACTTTTGAGAGCACTCTGACTCAAAACAACATTTTTCCATTCATGATCTCGAGTCAAATGCGCTTTCGCTAAATCTCCGATGAAGGGAACTCAAAATGATTGAGCGGACATCGCGTTGCGAAGGAGGAAATTCCCTTGGGCAATGGGAACAGGTAACCACGATTCATGTGAAGAGTCGAAATATTATGTCATCAAAGTTTTGAATCCTTCCTTTATTTACAATTGCACTATCTATTTTAATGCCTCTGAAAAGTTATTTGAAATGATTATGCGAAAGAATGAACTGACTCATAATATTTAAACTTTTCTTTAGCTCAAAATAATGCGCAGAGAGATAAGATTCATATCTATGTGGTTCATTATAAGTAGATTAGTGTATATTAATATATACGCATAGTAAAATAATTTATATTTTTTAATACTAGAAGAATATTTACACGGAAACTTGACATTGTCTTTTAAATAATTCAAATCGTTGGCACAACAATTTTGGGAATAGGAAACGCGAATGCTCACATTAAAACCAGACATATTCTTATTTAGATAGATAGTCAAAGCATTGATCGATAATTACAAAATGCTTTCAAAAGATAAGATTTATCTGATATTAAAGATAAATCTTTTATGGATGCCCCAAAGAGTCAGAATACTTTTAATGGTAAACATTTAACATCTCTTTCTGTAAAGTAATTTAAAAATATCTATACATGCGGTGTAGGATAATAATAATAAATTTCATTTATGAGCATTGATAGCTTTAGACAAAATGGAAAAATAAGGATATCAATGAGTTCGTCATATTTCTCCAAGAGATGTAAGGAATTCATCCAGACATAGGATTGACGATCGACAAAGGAAATGGGTGACAAGAAGTTGACGAGAAATTAAGGGTCAATGCGGAAGATGCAAAGGATAGCAAAGAGAAGAATTATAAATCTCAATTCCGAGTGAATGGGATTCCCGTGTTTTGAATGGGAAAGTATCGGGAGAGAGCCATTGAAACTCCCTTCTCCTGGCAACCTGTTGTTGCGAAATGTCTTCGTCCGATAAATCCCACTCTTTCGCTCGACATTGGAGATGCCTTGTGATTAGCTACATCACTAGGGAGTACATACAATATTGTTATTTTGTTACGGAGGTAATGTTTTTAATCAAGAAGAATAATTCCTCGTCATTAAGTATTTTCATTTTTAAATTCATTCTTATGAATTCCATATACTGTATACATAAGCTTTTGAAACAAGTTAGACTTTCTATAAGCGATTAATAGAACAAGTTTCGATATAATAAATAACTGCTGTCTGCATCGATACCCTGCAAACCGCCTTTCGCGCGTTTGGAAAGGGAATCGCTATATAAAAGCATTTTAGATTAAGAAATCGGGCGCCATTTCAACTGAAACCATTGCAGGCATTTTTTGAATAAAAGTAAGAATGGCTAAGATAAAATAGTTTACTTCTTATTGAATTTCATAATTCAAATGAATTACGAATTTACGTCTTATTCTTTATGATCATAAAGCATTCAAAAAATGCAATTTCCAATCACGTTTTTGAAACATTTATAAATTGTATGAAATATTGAGATGATAGAAGATTCATAACTAGATGACATTATGGATTATTAAAGGCATAACAAACAAAACTTTTTAAAAAAATAGAGAAATAAACTTCCATCTTAACCAAAATTCAAGGAATATTTCCACAGAAAATAACAAAGTTGTTTTTATTACTATGGCATTCCATGAAGTCACGCCTACTCACATTGATTTCATGAGGAAAACAGGGCTGAACATAAGTAGCATGGAGCATAAAAAAATAGGAATAGTTCATTATACGATTATACATGAAGTATCAATACAATAATATTGTTTTTATTTGTATAAAAACTTGAAAAGATAATTGAATAATAAAACATGAAATTAATCTTCCATGTAAGAACACCTATGAGTTAGGAAACTAAGATGTAAATAATTCGATTAAATTATATCTATAAATATTCGTTCGTTTTTAAATCATATCATAATTTTAGTAGTTAGGTGTTGAAAATTTTCTCTATTACATTTTCGAGCAGAAAATCTAATAACCTTCCGAGTGTATAAGAGTGACAAGGGAAATTTGCGAAGAATTTTCCAGGAGGCGATGCGGAAAATCACAGAAGGGAAATGACGGTCAACGAGATGGAATGAGAGGTTTAATATTTTAATAGAGCCTTTCTTAAATTAGCCACATTCCTCCAGATGAAATTAATCGGAATTCTTAGCAAGTGGATAAATAGTAAGATAGCAATTCTCTCTCCTGTGAGAATCTAACTCATATATAAACTACATTTTTCCAACTTAACTTCTTTTCGTATTCTGCTTTGAGTTTTGAAGCTAATTCACGTAAATTTTTAAGTAGATCTCACACTTTTTATTTTATGAAGACGTCAAATCTTTCACTAATTTACTTTGATTGACAATTTTACTATCTAAATTTCCCAATTTTGAGTGCCATAAGATGAGCGTTAAGAATTATTTAAAAAGCTTTCTGAGGAAAGATTGAAAATTAAATATTTTATCTTTCTTTCGTCTCGTTCACAACAGCATAGGAAATAATGAGAGAATCTGAGGATGTGATATGAACATTTCCTGGTTAAAGAGTTAATCACCAATAAATTACAACAAATAAAAGAGAAATTACCCATAACTTTTTTAATTAATTCCGCACCAGTTTATAATAACATGCGCATCTTATACTAGAATAAGCGATGCATTGTGGAGACCTAGGTTCTTATTTCCTTTGCATTGCATCAAATAAATGACCTATCAATGTTCCTTAAAGATTTATGACACACAACATGACTGGCTAAGTGGCTATTACAAACTTAATGCTGAATTTTCTTTAATTTAAATTCAATATATTCTTCTTTTAAAAATTATACATGTTTATTTATTCATAAAAGTAATATCTTCTGTCTTGAGACAACGTTTAGTCAATTCTCAAGAGATTACTGAAATGGAAGTAACAAAAGGAATCCATAAAACTACCCTTCTTCTTTTAAATGGAATATTAATCATACATTACAAATAAATTCAAATCCAAGATAGTAAAATCGTGTGTCCTCTTTTTAAGTTCATTGCAATTATAAAGGTCGAAATTCCAAAGTACCGTCTCATATAAGGTGCCATAGTTCTTCAGTAAAATGAAGACGTAGTTATTCGATTTTTTATCAGAAACCTATAAGAAGCAATAAGGACCTCACAATGGTGACCTAATTATTCTACTCTTCCCCACTTAAAGAAGGAGCCATTTTTCTTATTTCCAGGCGACGAATTTAAATTGGAATTGTGAGAAATTACGCGATGAAATTGGCGACGATGCGAAAGGGTAAGAAAGATTCTTTTTGTGAAATTTCTCCGGAAAATCTGCGATGCTATTGCGTCCCTCGAATTCTGAAAGACAATTAACTTTGTCTGAAGCCTTAGTTATGCTAAATGACTCAATTACATTTGCCTCATCGCAGAAAAATTTCCTTATTATCTCTTTTTAATCGATAAAGTACTCGTCCAGACCCAGAAAAGAATGTGTCATCTTCGTGAAGAATATAGAAATTGAAGAATATTACATTTAAACTCAACATTTTCATAAATCCGAATGAGGTCATCATTGCAACAGGAATTTGTATGAAAATCAATAATCGCTGCACTGCATAGAAATCTTGAGAGATAGGTTAGGTGCAATTCTCTGACTTACTAACATAACATTTAAATATTACCGTTAAAGATATTTAAACTCTTTGTAAAAAAGTTCTCTTTATAATATCGCAAATTTCAGTAGTTTATAAAAATAGAATTCACACTTAAGGTGAGTATTCAGAAATTCATTTGAGATTCTGATTTACCAAAGGAATATAAAGAGGATTCTTATGAAAACGGAAAGAAAATAAACTTATTTTACCATAATGTCGTAAAATATACGCCAATAAAAACCATAAAATGTGTAGTTTTGAAAAGTAATATGAACTAAAAAGGAGTGAATAAAGGTTAAAAAAAATAATAGATGTCGCAAATATAATAAATAACTTGTGAAAAAATTAATTATTTGCCTTAGAGTAACGCTTAGAGTAAAATAACCCTGAAAAAGATTATTTGCTTATTGTTAATCTCTCTGAAACATATATTCATTTGGCCATTTAGTTGAGATTACTCAGCTTAAGCCTATGTATTAAATATCTCATTGGATATGTTATAATTTTGTATCGATTATCTATAAGAATTCACTCATTGCAATAATTAGCTACCTACTAAAGTACGAAATAACGCGTTGATTATATCGACAACTTTAATTCCACGGACGCTAGTATAGCCGTACATCGTACACGTTTTGAAGGATCAACAAGCGGATTTTAAAAATAGTTTTTCTCGTAATCCTTTTTTTAAACAGTGAAATGCTTCAACGTCCGAGATCTACGTCCTTAATAGTTAAAAATAACACCGGAGGAAGAATAGTTGTATTTATT
The DNA here is from genome assembly GCA_020796165.1 of Pantala flavescens. NCBI lineage: Eukaryota > Metazoa > Arthropoda > Insecta > Odonata > Libellulidae > Pantala > Pantala flavescens. Next base: position 55,549,243 of record CM036880.1, read on the forward strand.
CATCGCAAATGAAAATGGTTTAATGAATATGATGGGTGACGTTAACATGAGATGTTTAGAAGAACCATCAACCCCTTAACGAGATTGGTCCCAAGATAGATCCTTGAGGTACCCCGTCTGCCTCACAATACAAGGCCGAGCACCTCTTCCCTTTAGAGGTTGAGAGGCGCTTGGCACACCATTTGCGCGCATATATTTTTCATAATATTAGAACCACCCTTTCTCCTCTTTTATATCTCCCATCATTTTACTCTCACGACCATTTGCAGACCTACCAGATATCGAGCATTCGATCGATGGGCACCGTTTTAATCGATTCCCGTTCTTGAAAAGACCTGCTTAGAGAGAATCGATTGCGTCCAATTAGGGTGCGCTCATAAGGCTTTAACGATTAAACGCTTTCCATGGAGTCATGATGGACTGAGGCGCAGTACTTCAGCTGCATAATCGAAGTATTACGCTTCCTAGGAAACATCGGTTGTTAAGCGCAGCTTTCATAAGAAGGACGCACGGCAGGTTATTACCCTCCGAGAAACGATAATTAACACCCGGAGGATAAACATTTCTATTATGTGTGCAATAATTTATTCCTCCTCTTGTGGCATTAAGTTCGAGAGAAAGGAATGCAACACAGCGAAGTTTAAACGCACTCCCGACCGCATTTGTCTCCTACCGCGTGAGGGCGATAAATTGGACGCAATAGCTTCCAAAGTTAAGATAACGTATGGTAATAGTCGGTATAATAGCTTTTCCGGCAGTTAATTCCCGTCCAAAAATTAGCCGCGTAATTCCATTTCGTTCTGGGACCATTTCGTGTTGGAATAAATTTCGCGTAGGCTTACGTCGCATTTAAACCAGTTCACAGAAATGGTTATCAAACGATGACTCGTGGAACTTTTTCACGCATTGGCATCTGAGGAGGAGTGCACGTGTTGGCTACTTAAGCTTCCGGACAAAATAAAAAGGATGCTTTTCTTCTTTTTAATATATCTTCTTAGAAGTGGAAGGCGAGGTCGCTCACGGTTTGTTTCCTAGAAAGCCTGGAGTCAAAAAATACATAGAGGAAATCTTAAAGCTGCGCTGTCTGCATTAACGACCCGAAGGATATAATCTGACTTCCTCCGTATGCACGCTCAAGGCAAATGGCTCTGCGAAAATAGGCGCATTAAATTCAAGTCACGCATTCTTAGACTTTTCACATTTGGTTTGGATTTTTGCTCTTAATGTATAAGAAACATTCCAGTTCTACTCACAACTGATTATTTAAACAAGTTCAAACGTTAAGTAGAAACGAATAGGAAAGGAATTTAAATAAGAGTAACTACTTCAATTCATAGGTACAAACTAATAAACCTTCCATCTAAAAGTACTCTGTTTTTGAGTTATTCGTGAGATCTAAAACTTTTCGGGATTATATATTAATATACTTCTCTGTTCATGACCTGTCGATAGGTTTTTAAACTTAAAATTTTTAGTTTTGATTACTTTACTCAAATCCTGTCCCAGATATCTGTCCCAACATTCGATAAAACAGAGTTTTTAATTATAAGGATGTACATATAATATATTTGCTTGGCAACGCAGTTGGAATAAATTTAGCAATATATTTCACATTCATCAAAAGAACCGTTCGCAATCCTTTGACGAAGAAATTCGCTGCGACTCTATCATGTACAACATGGAGAGCTCTGAAAAACATCTGTATTGACATTCACGTCCTTTGCCATACTGCGAAGAGCCGAAGAAAATTGCGAAAACCAGGGCAAGATTTATTAACCGCCGATGAATGCTGGGAAAAATGCGCAAAACAGCGGAATATTCTTTTTCCAAGAAATGAGTTCCGCATGAGATGGAAAGAGAGATAGCAAAAATGGGAGGAGGCAATGAATAGAGATAAAATAGAGCCCAAGAGGAAGTGAATGGCGATGGGAGAAAAGATAGTAAAGTATGAATCTGTAGTAAGAAAAAGAAAGGAAAAACAAATGAAGGAGATCTTTGAAAGCATATGAGAGAAGAGGGAAGAAAGAGAAAGTTGAATTATCAAGTTTTCGATCAGGAAATGAATTTCTGAGTTAGTAAATATTTCGTATGTACAGGCTGTTTGAATCACTTAAGATTGAGTACCGCGAATTTTATAAGGAAACGTAAAAGTGTGACTATGCGACAGTTCCCATCATTATACATTTAAACTTTTACCATCATATTATCGTCATCTTTCGTTTCAAATATAAACACGCTCAAACGATACAAGTACGTATAATAAATGCACCTCGCACCTCCTAGTCACCGCTAAAGAATGCAGTAAAAAATTTTAAGAAAGTAAACGCTACTCTAAGCAGTTCCTAAGGTTCGATAATTCCCTATACATTAGAGGAGTACTTTAATAATCATAACATATTTGTAGTAATTTAAATGTGGAATATTACTCACGAAAAATACAGGTTATATTACAATTACCCTCATATGATTTGTTCGAGTAGTGTTTTTTCAATTCCCATTAACTCTTCAGTTTCATTGAACTTCTATTAAGAAATCCCATTTCAAAATCATCAATATCATTTTGATTTGTTATATATACTTAATTATTATATTCATTATTTCGTTCGATTACCAATGAATATAAGGTTTATGATTTTTGTTTTTGAAATGCTTTCACGAGACACGTGCGAAAGCTAGGAACGTTACACGAGTGCAGATAATATGAAGAGGATATGGAAGGCCACGCAAAAGTTCGGTAAGCTTAACCAAGAGCGGATACGTTTCCATTTCTCGGAAACATGGCGCATATGTTCAACACATAATTACACCCACCCCTCGGCGAGACAATGAGAAGAGAGGAAGAACGGGCGTGATGCGTGACGGAAAAAGAGGTGTGAAGGGGATAACGCCGTAGGGAGACAAAGGGAGCCTGGATTTGACTTCGTGAAAGGATGCTGCAGGGAAGATCGAGAAGTTCGGGGAAGGGCGAGATATGGCACGGAGGCGGCGTGGTTGCATAAAAGAGAGTGATTAAGGCGTCCATTAGGATGCGGAACTCTTTAAAAGACTGCGGTTGCCAAGGAAGAGGGAAAAAACATTGAGGTGACGTGTACGTAACGCGGGATACCAATTTGTAAAGGTATTGGTTAGAAACGGTACTGCGTGATTAATGAACGTCTCGTTCAACGTGGATTTCCCAGCGAGGTGAGAAAATTATCGTGAAAAGAAATGCACGAAAAAGCATTCGACGATGAAATTCCCATATTTAATGGTTGGAGACCTCCGGAGATTGAAAGCACGGTACCGGATACCGGTGATAATAGTTTGATGAAAGGTTTGTCGTGAATTATAAATGAGTGCTTAGATTCTGCATTCAATGGATCATTCAAGATGAAAAATTCGTATATTTTCCCTATAGTAGAGTGGTTCACCAATAATTTGAAATAATTTGAGATGTTTGGAATTCCAGAAAGCCAGCTTTAATGGCAATATTTCAAAATATACCTCACCTTCTGGAGCAAGGATGAATAAAATGTTCTAAATAAACCTGTGAATTGCAATGCGATGTTTTTTCGGTATCTGAGTTTGATGTACTGTATTAATGATTAAACATTAAATTCAAGCAAAATTTCAAAACACGTTTCTTTAGTAATTATTTGGATGAAACTGTAAAAATAAAAATGAGGGAACTATCGGAGATTACTATAACTTCTTTCCGTAAGTGTTAATATTGCTTCGCACCTAAAACGATATCTATTATCAAAGCACTTCTATTTAGGTATCCAATTAGTAGTTATTTTCTCATTAAACTATAAAAGCAAATAATAACGGCTAGTAATAAGTAATGCGACTGAGGGAAAAGATTTTTCAAAAGATCGACAGACTGAAATTTCTTTCACGGGTGCCTGAGTGGAAATATTCATGCCTTTAAACTTTTTCTCGAAAGGAATGGACAAACAAACTTCATTTTTAACTTGAATTCGTGGTGCTTTAGTATTCATTGAATTGAACGATGTAGGATTTCATCGAGTCCATTGAAGGGTTTCTGCTAATGGACGGTAATAAAAGCTTTCACGGTGAAGCTAAGCCACGTTTCTCGAAATTTCGATGAGGAATCGAATCCAATTATCGCTTCGTGCCTTAATCACGCAAAAGAGATCGAAAATAGAAAAACATTGCGGCGAAAAAATGCAAAGGAAAGCAACGCATTTTGTTCTTCGGAAAAAGGAAAATGCTTTCGGATGAGCTCCAAATAAATTTGCATTCCAATCGCACCTAACATAAATGTCTGGTCCAATCTCCCTGTTTTGGAGGATGAAATACAAAAGTGCAGGAAGATATAAGCAAGTATCTTACCAATCATTAATCAAGTATTCATCGGTCAGTATTTGTAAAGCCAAATACTATTTACTTACTAATTTGAAAACCCATGGCAAAAATTACGAATTATATTTTTAAAATTTCTTAGATTTTCACACATACAAGGTGAGAGATATTTGTCAAAAGAAGATATTAGAAAAAGAATTTATCCTCCAGTAGCCTTACCGTCAACATTTTTTAAAAATTTCAGTAAATTTCTATGAAATATATAAGCGTGTTACTTCAACACTAGAAAAATAAGTAACAATCTTTAACGCAGCCGCAATATGACAACTTGGAAGAGCTTTCAATTGATTTTCACAATTCGTCCAGCTGCTTAGGCAATATTTTTTAAATGTTTAATCCATGGTTACATCAACTAATAATTTGATCATCCATTCACATTTCTCTCCATTATTCGATTCTAAATATTTCAATAAGTTAATCGTTATTTAATTATAGGAATTTGGAGACAGCTTCTGGTTGGAACGTAAATGAATCAGCAAACTATCAAAAAAGGACAATGAATGACTAAATCTCTCAAAACACATCCCATTCAGCTAATCAAACAGCGTAATAAGACAAGAAGATTTCTATGTTTGAGATAATTCGTCCAAAAGCTAATGCTATATCCAAAACGTGACTTTTTGGGCAGAATTGCGAATCATACTTTAATCGTATAAGTAATATCCAGTTTCGCAATCTAAGGCAATTGAAATATTTCAGAGAAATGTGAAGAAATTACGAGCTGAGAATCTGTCAAATGAAACTCTGTGTAAGAAATCGATATTTAAAAGAAGTTTCATTAGAGAGAACTTAAGGCAAACGTTAGGAGATGCATCGTTAAAGATTGACGGCAATTTAATTAAGACTTCAGAGAGATAACGAATTGAGAAAAATGATATTAAGGGACGTCAAAGTATGGGCGGCGAGGTACGAATCGCCGCTCGTAATTAAAGAAGGTGAAAGCATAAATGGCCGCTCTTTTTTAACGAGAGCTTTAAAAGAATTCCGCTGAATGAGAAGATGAACGCAAACGAGGGAAAATGAGGATGAAAATGGCGCGGTTTCCTCGGATGATTATAAACGCCATTTAGTTTTCATAAAAGAACACACTAAAACGAGAAGATAACATGGATTCAGAAGAGTCCACTTACAAATGCTAATATATAATGGCCCTATGACGATACACTAAGAATTCTAGGATACGATATATCTTTACGACTTGTTCAATAAAATATTTACATCTTTAAAGATTCAAAATACTTTCGTGGCAATACTTTACACATAGGCTTTGATAAGACAATCTATCTCTAAATTATTTTATAGCTGATAAAAATTGTGGACAATCTCATTAAAGTATTTCATAACTAATTAAATATTTTAAAAATTACATTCAATTATTTAAAATATGATGGATTGACTTACTACTTGTGACAATTTTCTGTGTTGTTATTAATCAATGCGGATTGTAGTGGTACAATACCTGGAAATATAAAAGGTGACATTAGTATAGAAATGAAATTTATGGATATACATGCATATGTAGTACTAGGTAATTCGCACAACATATTACCTAAATCTCCTTTTCTGCATCAAAATAAAAGTCAATAGTTAAAAAAGAATTGATTATCTTATATTCCTTTTTTTTAGAAAATTTGATTTTGAACCCTCAAGCTTCGAAAAATGGCAAATTGTAAGGAGCAAACAAAAAGAATTTGAAAACGTACCATCAATTTACTCACGAAATGAAACTACAATTTTTGCAAACAACAGCAGAGATTTAATATACTTTATCAGAGCATTAAGTGAGATATATGAAAATTGACTGCAATAAAAACACTTTCGAAAGTACACGCATTACGTAAAATTTATTCGATTCATTTAAGATAAGTCACGAAAAGTGCATAAAAATATAATTTGGGGATGAATGATCGGTAATAAAACAGTGTGTTTGGACGAAAGAGTGGATGCCTAAGAACAACCGGGAGATTGAATGACATAGAAACTAATAAGGAATGCGGAATGAAGGCAATAGCGATTCCCTTAAGGAATGAAGAAGGTTGAGACAATAGGGTCTTTCATTTGGCTGAGAAATTTCCCCATCTTTCCCTCTTCAACAGCTCCCATAACCTTAAATGTCCGTCCTCATTCCTTCCATTTTAACGTCCGCCTTTACTCCACTTCTCCATTCCACTTCTCTTATGTCACTTTATCTGTTTCCTTTACTACGCATACCTATCCTTCACCGCCTCTTTCTTCAATCTCTCCCTATCCTATTTTCTTATGTACATACGTATATTTTACTTATCCTGCCATATAATTCAATTCAGTGCAACGTGATACTCAGGATCTTAAGACAAAGTTATTTAATTTATATATGATGATATATTTGAGAAGACTAGTACCGCTATTTTTCCCATTCCACTCATGTTTGATTTACTGACGATCTTTTGAAATATCTTCGAGGACAAAACACTTAAAAATAATGAATACTTAATTTCCAGCAAAATTCAGATGAAAATTTCGCAAAGAAAACAAATTAGGTGGTAAAAAACAAAGAATTTTAACTATATAATGATTTATAGTCTTGGTTGAGGGTTCACGAAAAAATATACTGGAAAAGATATATATATCAACTTGTAAACAACTTATATATTTATTTTTATTCAAAACTAGAATTAAAGAAATTCTTCATGAATATCAAACCTTAAATATTATCTTCTTTTAAAAATATGGATGCCTTTCAGTGAATGTGGCCTAAGTAACCATAGTTACCATAGGTACCATTATAATATAAGTATTAGAATTATTTATTATAGTTTCATACCTTCCTCACAGGCATTTAAATTTTATACATATTTCGAGTAACGCACTAAGAAATAAAATCAGGGAGAAACCGATACCATTTAACTTTGAAGAATATATCAGTATAAACTACTTTCAGAATCGATACACATTGGACACAGAGCTGTCTTAAACTCGTGAACAGAGATCCTTTCAAACTCTTACAAAACTACTGCTCTAAGAAGATACTCCTGTTTCTGACAGGCTATCAAAGTACCTTTTCTTGGATATATTTTACCCTGAATATGATAGCTCAGTTATTGCAATATGTTGTGATCTTATAGCCACGGTTGTTTTACCCAAGTTTGACAGTTTCCTTATTCCGGTAACCTTGTAAGGATATAGAACATCCTTTTCACAGGAGTGTTTCGAATCTCTTTCCGAATGAAAGATGTCTGCAGTGCTCTCTATAATTAAAGATGATCCCACAAACGTTTTCCTCTGCCAAAGATGTATATATTTAACCTTCGATTACGTTTTTTTATTCGATTATGTTCCCTTGTAGAGTCTTATTTCTACCTTGTAATAAACTGCAATTTATTAATGGAATAAATAAGAAAAAGAACATACAATTAAGTTCTCTTCTGAATGAACCATTTCCCTCAAAAATTACTTTTCTAAAAAGGTTACCTTCAAATGATTTTTTAGATACATCTTTAATACAAAACCTCGATACCATATCGATTTTTGTAATTCATGCAATAATAAATAAAGCTTGATTTTATTTCCATCTACATCTAAGTTGTGAAAATAAAGAATATTACAAAGTTTATTTCGTCAAAGATAATATAGATTGCTTCACTTCATAAACTTATAATTTTTCACTTTCACTTTGGGAATTTGCGTTTAGAGAAGACATTCATGCAAATGGTTACAAAGAATGATAATATCTCTTTCCACATGAAGGGGCAAATAATCAAATTATTTTCTTTAATTCTCTCAAAAAGGATTCTCTTAATGTATCAAAGTCATCCAAACTTTATTCTGATATTTAGAAGAGTGCAATTTGGCAGTTTCACCATAACACAGAAGCTGAAAATTATTCTAAGATTCTCGTCTTTTTCACCTCTCGATTTCGCAATTCGGTTCCCCACACTCCGTCCACCCTTTGCCCACGCATCTCAAACCTTCTTCCGGATCGAGGATTCGGTCCGTCGCTTGGATACGTCGCACAATGTGAATCGGATTCCCGTGAGACTTCAAGAGGATGTGCGAGAGAATGATTGATAGAGAGTTAAGTAAAACGCCTTTAAGAGAATGGAGTACCTCTGAGGAATTAACGGGTCTTAGGTTAATGGTGTTCGAGAGGAATGACTTCCCACCAGTTCGACGTTTCACACCGGACGCTCTCAGCTATATATTATTGCGGATGTATTTCATCAAGCGGAGGTTCCGTCCCCACGGAAGATGAATCATTAATATGTTTACGGACATTCTCTACGTCGAGGTTTATCGAAAATTAATGCTCGGAAGAATAAAAACAGAGGAGAGAGTGTTTGTATTCTTTAACGAAATATTCTAGGTAAAGTATGTATCCTTAATTTCACTGTATGTACTGATTTTTTGTAATAAAATGTGAAAAGAATTCATTTAAACCCCTAAAAAGTTCGTTATTGCAGAGAAAATCCAAACGAAAGAGATAAAAATGAATGTTGCCATTTACGGCAATAAAAGTGCTTTAAAATTTTTATTTCTCTTTCGAAATGTTCTCTAATCAAAATATTATAAAATAGATTTTTAAAATTCTAATTCTAATTGTAATTTTGAAAATTTAATAGATGAGGTTCTTAAAATATACTCCTCACAATTCACTTTAATCAAATAATATCGATGATGTCTTTAAAAGCATATATTACAATTACTACCTGATCATATGTTATCTTTAATTGTAAATATAAGATACTGTACACAATTAAGAGAGGTATACGAATATAGGACTTCTAATTTCGATCCTCTTATCCACAGGGGGAATTGATATCCCTTAAATATTCGCAATATCAGAGAAATCGAGTGCGAATAAATAACGGCAGCAAGTTTACACAAACGGAATTCTCTGTTATCGTTCAGTGAACGCGTCGACCTAGAAGCAAATCCTTACATAAGCCAGTGGATTAAATTCTTGATGGAAATGCATAAACGTCATCATAAATCGCGGGAGTACATATATCCCGTAATGGGAGGCAATATCGAGCAGAGGGTGAAAAGCGCCTGGATATCGAAGCGAAAGAAATAGTGGGTCAATTAGATGACTAAATGTAAGAATTAAAGCGACAAATAAGACAAAATGAGGGAAAATGGAAGATATATGGAGCAGCCGAGGGAGAAATTCAGGAGAACAATCGTCGAAGCGTGGAGCATGGGAAAATTTAATAGAGAACGCTCCTGAAGGGAACGATAATGAAGGGCTTGAGATTAGGGAAATACCAAGGAATGCACATCGGAATCGGGTAATGGCAAAACCGGAAGGTTAACTGGAACGTAAATTGTGGAATGAATTGGCACATAAACCGTTGAAAGCTTTCGAATATTGAAGATTCATATTTTGATTTATAATAATAAGCAGAAATTTTCCATTTAACTAAAAAATTGGGTAACATATTATTAAGTTGTATTTTAACTTCATTAGATTCCCAAGTATATATAGGTAAAGGTATATCACTTGAAGGGTCATAGATAAGCCCTTTCTGAATTAATAGTTTAAAATGTTGTCATAACAGTTGAGAAAGAATTACGTTATCAACTTTAGAACTGTTCATAATTTTCTGGTATTGATCCGACAAACAAAGCTCAACCGTTTGATGGGAAATTCACCACATTCGTCGTAAATCTTTTTGGAGGCAGCTGTTGCTCCCTCCTCGGGAATCAATCTGTCAGTTAACGTTTCTCCTTTCTTGTCACGATTGGATATTATTTTGAAGCCCACCAATCCAAGGGATCCTCTCACAATCTCCACAGAAGGGGATGATTGCTGTTCAGGATTTTTTGGCAACTATAGTCAGTAATAAGTAGCAAACAATAATGGAATATTTAATTATTTTTGAAATACTCGAATAGAACAGGATTATCTGTTTCATATAAGTCTCCTTATCTCTGTACACTTTTCAATCTTCGATTATCATCCGTATTGAGCAATTTTTAAATCTAATATGAACATATTTCACTGTAATGGATATGAATTGTGTACTTGGGCTTAATTTCATCTAAAAAATTATAAATGAAATTTAGCCGAGATTTAAAGCGTTAGTTAGATACAACTGATATTCGCTTATCTAATAATAAAATGAACTTACACAGATTTAGGGTTTTCGGTGATACAATAAATACATTTTGCGGACATACTTATCTATTTAAGTATAATAAGCATTATAATGTTACTTTAGTAACATTATAATTCTTATTATATAGACATGTGGAAACTATAAAAAATATGGAACTTAACAATATACATTTCTAGATCATGGATTACGTTCTAAAGGAAAAGGCCGAATTGTATAATGAATTAGAATATTCTTCAGAAGTCCAGAGATAATAGAAACCATCGACCTCCAAATAAAAATGTGATATCGTTCGCAATATCATAGAACGACTTTGACGCATGATTTTGCGATTGTCATGGTCCAATCTTTTTGCATGAAAACAAGAGAGAGAATCCGGAAGACGGAGAGGAAATTCGCATGGAAATGCGACGGAGGGCAAAAAATTCGGACATATATGAGAATGGCGCGGTTTAAGTGCTTTCCTCCTTCGGCAGAAAGAAGGACACGATTTCTTCTTCCTCGGCATTCCACTTAATGCACGACTCACATTTTTTACACCTCCGACGGAAAACTTCGTTGAGAGGGAATTCCTCTGGTCATGTCATTCCGCGAAAGAGACTCTCCATAACGGGAAAGTTTTTAATTTAGATACATAAGAATATTACTTAAAACGTTCATGAAATGGGTGAATTGTCTCGTGTGGTTTGATGTACCAACTGTGTTAAACAGAAAAGAATACTAATTTATCATTTCAACTGCGGAATATTTTTCAGAAAGATAAAATACAAAAGTACATGATATAAAAATATATAATTATGTCTTCAGAATTAGTAAATACGAAAAAATGAATCAAGGAGACGTTTTGAATGTTAGGTTATTCAACTAGGCATGGAATTATTTTAGTTAATATAAGTAGCGTTGCATGCTTATGCGTCACTCATAGTATTTACAGTATATTTCGATTTTAAAATAGAATACCGGATCAACTACTTAAATATTGTCCGGAAAAATAATTTATAGCATTTTAAAATAATATCCTCATAATTTTAATGTAAGTATGTTATGTTTTTTGATAAAAACGGATTAATCGCTTGTCAATAGTCATCATTAAAAAGTCCTATAAATGCTTCGTTAATTGACATTGTAAAATGTATTTATTAATTATAAAGATCACAGAAGATTCTAAATATAATCATAGAACGAATACATTTAATAGACAATCCGTCGTATAAAAATACTATCTTTATTTTAAATGATTCTGAAAATGGTAGCCATTTAGCACGTCTACTGAAACTGCCTTTTTCAGATAAATGTAAAGAGATCGTGGATTTTGCAAAAAAATTAAAACCACACAATAGCAGTTAGCAAAATACTATATTCTATATAATACTATATCATATATAATACTATATCATATATAATACTATATAACTATTTTATTGTGCGAATCATTCAATAAATTCGAAGTTAAAAAAATTGAATAACGGAAAAGATCCGTTAGGTTAATTTGCCAGATTTTTAGCTTAAAGTATCTGTTGTATTTTAATGTGCTGGAAAAAGCACAGAAATATAAGTGACGACATAGCATATTTCGATGCATTACAAACGAAACAAAAAGATCAAAGTTTCATAGTCAGAATTCGAAATAAAATCCTCAAAACTGCCCCTTAAATCAAATTATCAATATCGATTATTGAATTGGTATCGAAAATCGAAACATTTAGAAGCAAAATTGGGTAAAAGGGTTCTGATTCACTTTGGACTCTCTTTTCGGCCAAATGCACTTCACCCTCCTTTCAAGGCACCGTAAATAGTAGCACAGTTCATGTATGTGACGTTTTCCCACGCAAAGTGTCCACATGGATTTTGGTAGAGAGTATAGATCAACTGACCCTGTTGCAGTGCTAAACTAGGGCCAAATACATAACTGACGTCAATTTATGTATGAAACACGTTAACGTGTAAATGCTACCGTGTGGGCTGCTGCAATCTTCTGCGAAATAGTATATTTTTTATAATTAATTAATTTTTACCCGGATTTTTCTTCCCTCCCTGAAATGGCATTCGTAAATCGCGATTTTTCCGGAAGATGTTACAGAACTTACAAATTTCGGTCAATTAACAAAAGAGTGATAGGCGTCATAATCAGTATCCTATAACAAGATATTGAAGAGAAAATACTAGGCTCTTTTTCAGCGATTATTGATAATACATGTCAAAGGAATTGGAATCAAACTTTTTTTCAAAATTTTAGTTAAATTATGACGCTAGATTCAACTGATTTTCTCACCATTAACACTCAAATGTAACGTAAAACATAATATTTATATATACACAAGGAGGTATTCTTTTTCTCTTAAAATTTCCGTTCACCCACACAGAAGAGAACAGCGGAGAAAATGGTAACCTTACTTTGGTAAACGCCTCTGCAAAAGCCTTCAAACGCGTTACTCCGATGAGGGGATATCCAAGCATTTTTCTCTTCGATTTAATTAAAAGGTAAGCCCGAGGCGAACTCCGCCTCAACTTCGCCGTACGACCTTCGCGCTTACTCTCGGTGGCTATTATTTGGAGAATTTGATCGCGAATATATCTCGTCCTCCCGATCTTAGAATTTTCCCCGGAGCAGTGTTTATGCTCCAAACAATTTCACCTTTCAAGCAAAGACCTGGATATTCCACTTAGGAATTCATAATGGGATCACGAGAGTATTTTTGCAAATATTTTCTAGAGCAAGGGACTCTGCTTTGTCGTAAAGTTTCTAAACTTTAATTTCTCACTACTCCCCGTTACTAAACTATTCCGACTGCCCTCTATGCGACATACGGAATAAGTTCTCGGAAAGAGGCATTACATCGGCATGGGAGAATGTGGATTATATTAAGGAAATCCAGAACGTTCTTCGAAAAATAGAAGTTCGCGATAGAAGAGATTTAGAAATTTTCCTTACAGTATCATTATTATAATACTCGAAAAGCTAACGCACAAAACTCTTTAACACAGAATCTTTATCTCTTTCATTATTGTTTTCATTCAACAGCACCAAGTGTTAATTTTCCTTTGTTATTTAAGCATAAAATTTAAAAAATAATATTTGTTTTAAATTTGGCTCATGAAAATGAATGATTTGAGACTGGAAGTAGAAATCCTTGCGAATTTGAATGGTTCATAAAAGTGATTAGATTTAATTAAAATTAAGTTCCGAAATTTTGAAGAACACAGGCTTAAAAATCTGCTGCAAAATTATAGAATACTAAAAATATGTTGGAATGGATTCATTTCTGCTTCATTACATCGAGGCGATTATAAAAAAATGAAGAATCAAATAAACATATAAAATATTTGGTAAATTTGCATAAGTCAAAGACATTTAAAAATAAGCAGATTCTATAACCGAGAGTTTCTGCATAACTTATAGTAACACTTAAAAATTAATATTTGATTTATGTATCAATTTTTTCTATTCATCACCATCCAATCATTTTGTAATCTATCTGAAAGAATCTCAATTGGCATAATCAAATAGTCTAAAAGGACTTTTTACCTCACGATCTATTTAATTTTGTCGAGAAAATGAAACGGGGGCATATTCAGAGCCCCATACACTTCTCGGACCGTGATTGGATCACAGTAAAGAGAACGTTTCACACGACTTCGGGATGGAAATGGATTCCGATTCTTACGACAGAAGCCTTTGATGCACTAGTCATCGGTTGGGAAGACAAAGAATAGGAAAATTGGTACAGTTGGTCGCTATAAAGGATCGGGGTCTGAGCCATAAGGATTTCGTTGTCCTCACAACGGAATGACTAATTGACATACAGAAAGGAATCAAAGGAAAGGGGGATAGTGGTTAAGATGCAGACTGATGCTAATAGGATGTGAGATAGCGTACGGAATGAAGTGTGTGTGGACATATGAGGTCGAGTGCTGTCTCTGTCCATCTTACTCCATTGTATTCTCACATGCACGCTGTGTGATAAACGACACTCTGATCCCGGATTGGATGCTGCAGAGATCACAAAAGAATCATGACAATTTAAGATGAGTAGCATAGAGAAGATGATGACATTCGACACTATTCTCTTTCATTTGGATGAGTTGAACCTCGAATTATTTCTCATAAATATATTCGATTATTTCTTAAAACAAAAGATAGTTAAAATGAATATATAGTGCGGAAATTTCATATCCCTATGGACGGAGATTCAGAATACTTTTAGATAAGTTATGTAAAATAAATCCAGTTTGATTTTAGCTACCTCACTAAATTCCAAAAAAATATCTGCCAAAATCACTGATTTTGGAGCATTTTTCGTTTGGATCAAATGATTTATTATTATATGGAGTATAATTCATATTTTGTCAATCGAGCGCAGAACTCAAGTTTACAATTGCCAAGGATCAAATGGTATATTTATATCTAAAGCGATTCTCCGGTTTTCTATTCCGAGATGTAGGAGCCCTTACGTATATTATGTATTAATACTTCGATATTATGTACATTATGTATTGACATGAAGAAAGTATTACTTTCATTATACACAAGTATATCATAATCATATCACGAAAATATTTTACGATAGTCTTTAAGGTTTCGTATTTCGTAAGACTTTGTAAAAGTTTCTATCATCATGTACTGTAAAAGATTTCATGATGATTATAAGCATTTTTAAAATAGGTTAAATAGTGAATTTTTCAAAATGGGAATAGAATACTTATAAATCGATTAGTTTCATTTGCACAACAATATTTTGATTAATTATAAGTAAAAAGGAGTTAAGATTTGCATTTCTGTCACTCTTTACTGGGAAAACTATAAAACTTTTTAAATCCAATATTCTTTGCTCAGATGTATTTCGGTGCACACACGGATTTCTAGTATCCAACGATGGATAATTTTGCATTTGTAAGCTTCGACAAAAAGATGAATTGAAGCTTCCTATTTCCTCATTCAAACCCAATCCTGTTGTCAGAAGCGTAAACTTTTCACAGCAATTTTAATTGGCAAACATCGTGAATCCAATGGTGTCAAAACCTTCTACGATATTTCATCGATATTTCTATACATTTGAACCTATTCGAATGGAATATTTATCTCTTTTTTCACGCGATAGAGTACAGGAAAATAATATTTTATCATCGTAGCAGTCGAAATATCCTGAAAATTGCAAACATTCTACTTCAGACAATAGAATGTATTTCATTCGCTTGAAAAAGGAAACAAAAATACCATATCTTCCAATTCACTCTCAAAAATCGTTCTCCGGAAATTTTGTTAAAGAATATGGAAATCTATGAAAAGATATGTATATCACGTATAATATTGAAGTTTATAAATGATTCGTACTTAATGATACGGTAATTTTTCAACACACGAAAATAATACTCTTCTAATTGGGAAGGTAACGGAACAGACTTGATACAACTTCCATATAAGCGCTTTTATTTTTTTATATAATATTTAGAGGACATACAATTGTGCCAAAATGATTTATTTTCTTTTACTGTTTTTTTTCTTATACTTCTACTTTACTTTTATGAAATTTTTTCAAAAATTCGTTAATCTATCTCTTACTTTATTTATTTCTTTCTTATTCGGACACAGTTATCAATAGATGTAAACTTAATTATTGCAACTGATTCATCTTAAATTATCTTTACAATTAAGTAATCAAAATGTATATTTGTATATATAATTAATAATAATAATAAATTCAACATCTTATTTATTTCCTTTTTAAACGTTAAAGAAACTTTATGAAATCGATAATATTATTTTCCCTTTCTCAAAATTATTTTAGTCGTGGCTCTTCTTTAATCCCTGTCCGATATTTTCGAACCTTAACGAACGGCAGTTACACAAATACCAAACCTAATTACCAGAGAACGAAAGGACACGTAAATAGACGAAATTGGCCCTGAGATAATCGATCTAGAGAGTGAATTTTGGGAGGAAAAAAAGCCCACGACTTATGAAAGGAAGCTTGGTAATGAAAATTAATCCGGATGAAAAGGGGTGGAATTGGGAATCTCGCGAATTTCTCGCAGATAACGGGATTTCGCGTGTGAAACGCCGTTTGGGGAGGATGTCGCGGAGAAGGGGCGAGATTGAATTTTGGCTTCCTGCGACGAATAAAAAGAGATGAAGATAAACAAGCAAGGGGAAATTCAACGACGCATACACTGATAAAAATTTTAAAGGGAGATTTTTTTTATTCTGTCCCCTGAGGCAGCGATAAATAAAATGTAGCTTTTATTATTAATTTCGGAAAGGTCGCGTGTTTTCCAGGATACGGATTAAAACAATTTATGGTCTCCTGAAAGTAAGGAGGATTACGGATAACAGTGAAGAGGGCCAAAGTGCGACTCTTAGTAAATCTGAAATCCTTTACACTAAACCTCAGATAACGCATGCTTTTTAATGAATTTTCGAGATCAGTCACCGATGAAAGATCTTTCCGTGAGACGTAGATATCATTTAGTGCAAAATAAATGAATAATTTGTTTATATAATATGATAATATGCTAATTAAAACGATCATATTTAATGTAAACAGTATATATTGATGGATTAATGCACATGTATTAATTATCTCACTAAAAATTATAAAAATATAATTATTAAAGCATGTATAGGATACGATATTTTGTAAACCCAGTTGCAATACATAGACAAAATTTTCGAAGAGTAATTTAAAAAGGATTCATGGTCTTTTGGAAGATGAGTTGCACCATAATAAGATTACATAAACACAGATCCATTCGTTTCTAAAAATAAAATTTGACTTTATGAGAAAATTAAGACAATTTTACGGCATTTTCATAAGAAAAGAATAAACTGTACACACAGATAGGATTTTACAGATATTAAGGAGAAAATTTAGGGTTGTGAATGGAAGCGAGAGTTGATATATATATATATTGTTCAATGGAAGTGTATTTCCATCTCCAACACATTCATATTCCAAATCAGCCATTTAGAAACCACTTTCATTTATATAACACAGCACATTTTATTTTATCTTTGATGACGACGGACACGAAAATGGGTCCTCTTATATTTATATGGCCATATACGACAACGTTCAATCCAATGTGAATCCTTCTAAAGACTCATACAAAGACAAACTCGAAACTGTGTGATACGAATTGCTAGTGACATTGGTTGGTTGTAAATCACGAGATAAAAATACTGCATTCAAAGAAGAGAATCTATTACATCTTTCGATAGCCTTGATTCTGTAAGCCGCTCCCTATTTTTGATATTCATCTGCATAACGGCCCTTTCCATTTCATTCTTCATCTATAAGATGAGAGATCACGAATCGCATTTGCATAAGGTATATAAACACGCATAAATTCCATCGCGAGCGGTCATCCAAAATAGAAAGGACGACAAAGAACACTTCCGCGAAAGATCCAAGGCGATGAGTGCGCCAGAGGACAGCTTTGACTGTTTTTTCAATGTTTTGCCAGATGTTAAATTTGGCATCGACTGCGAGGTGGGCGGGCACATGAGAAAACATGGAGAAAGAATGCGAATCTATATCTGGTTTCGCGCACTGCAGCGTTCTTCAAAGACAGCCGCTACATATCAGAGACCTTACGGACGCGTAAATAACCATAAAAAAGTAATACATCAAATTGGACTGAATCGATTCGACCTCTTCAAGGGAAACGCTAAACTACTATAAAAGGTACATTGGGAGTGGAAAAACGGTCATTAAGAGCTGTTTGAGATTGGAGGAAATGGTGTAAACAGTTCGAGAGAGGTGGTTGCTAGGAAATGGGCAAAATGGGTGGAGAACATCTCGATGAGCGGAGAATTGTATTTAGGTTTGATGAGGAGCGAATCGACAGGGAAGTTTTTGAAGGGGCGAAGGGAAAGAGAAGGTTTTGAGGGAAGGCGGCCAAGTTATGAGGTCCGATGTTATGAAGTTAGAGAGGCTGGGCGAAATTTAGAAAAAAGAGGGTTGAAAAAGAACTTACGATGGGGATATTATATTACAGGATGAATAGTAAATTCGAGTTTGAAATAATGGGATTAAAATGCACTGACTCTTTCGAATGGATATAATAAATAACTAACTTCTTATTACATAGAAAGATGGAGAAAAAATCATATTCGAAAAAGCATAATTTAATTTAATGAATAGCATTCAGAGTATTCAAACTACGGATTCTGACTTAATAAAATAATTGAGCTGTTCGCCATTGGAATAGCAAATCGAAGATTCTTTTTGAATGAATACTCTTTCAACCACCGAATAGTAGTTGAACTATGAAGTATTGAAATTCTGAATAGGAAGTATATAGTAAGGAATTCAATTCAGATAACGCTTTTTCCTTACACCAGGTTTTAGCATATAAATAATGAAAATCATAGCTGCTTGATGATCCTTAATAAAAATGCATAATTTGTGAAATATTAAAACGAGGCTGAGCCTCTTAAATTTTCATAATATTTAAATTATCTGATATTTAATTATACCGAAGTTAACAATAAGTTACAAAAGATGAAAAATTTTTAACCTTAAATGTATTAAATGGCATTGAATGACAGTGCATCGAGCTCGAATCCTTGACACATCTAAATAATGGCATAAGTTCCACTCTAAAATATGAGCAATTTCTTCAAAGCGATCATTGAAAATTAATTGTGATATCCAGGAGTCGCCTGCCTCACACTCGAAAAAATCGTGATAACGCAGAATCGATCACTTTCTAACCATCGAAAGGTTCTCAAGGGGAAAAAGAACCGAGAATTCCTTTCTTAAACGAAACTCAATAATCATCTTGTGATGCATAACTTATCTAAAAAATTATTCCCCTCCTATCATAACTCGGTTTACCGCAGATAAACTCTAACTTAAGGAACGTGAGGATGAGTAGATGTTTTATCTGACATTAATGGGATGAGGAAAAAGTATTGAACCCATACGAAAGACCTGAGGGTTCATTGTCCTTTGAGTATCAATTGAGATATTGAAGATTTGGTGGAAAGAATGTCGTAGGGGAAAAAGAGCAAGTTTTGAGTGGAAAAGGTTGGGAAAGTGAGGGATGGGAAAGTATTAAGAGCTTTCTCGAAACCCACCTTTATTCCTTGAGAGGAATATGAATATAGGAGAAGAGCTAAGAAAATATAAGGGAAAAAGGATTTAAGGAAACGGCGGATGGAGAATTACGACATTAGATAAACAACGAAAAACAATGCAATAAAGAAAAGTCATATATACCATATATAAAGTCATAAATACCTCTGGTATTACTTTATTTAAATTTTGTGAATGCGATCCAAACGGTAGAGCTAACATATTTTTCCCAATAGAATGGATGACTTATCGTAACAAATGCAACATAATCCATCATAGGAGGCAGCGGTGAGGGTATTAAAATGTAATTGCCATTCAGCGAAAAAAGTCATCCCGGCGGAAATCGAACCCCCGTTCTCTCATTTCACAGGCGGGGATACTGACCATTATACCATATAAGAAGAAGAATTACTATAATTGTACATAATATATTTTTATGTTTATGTAGACATTAATTCTACACGAAGTTAAAATTTGAAATAAAATATTCAGATTAATGGAATAACAAAAACATAATTTCTTCGATAGCTTGTATATAAAATTAATTTATTTACAAAAGAATAAATTAGTTGCCTAATTTATAATATTATAAAATTTTTCATGTAACTTTTCACTTTCAATAAAGTCATATTTATTTAAGTTTGTTCCTTCTTATCTCATAAAATGCCATTTCTTATATCAACTGATGGAATTTAAAAAGCAGGTTTCATTACATAGAGTATTATTTGTTATCGTAGAAACGATTTTGATTTTGGAGCCAAGAGTTTTGTCTATACCCAGGTAAACTTCGTGAATGATCTATAACGAAAGGAGAGTATGCGTTATACTTTACAACTTGGCCGTTTGTAAGTCTTCAGATTGCTGATTTGCATATTCTGGGCTAAATTCGGTATCCTTGTTTGGCGAACGCAGCGGCTGCTTCGACTACCCGCAGATTGGCACACAACTTGTAACCACAAACCGGCCAAGAGTTTGTGCCAAAGTGAAGGAGATGGGGGAGATTCATTTCTGAATTATATTTACTTATATCTTCAATTAGAGATATGAATCGAAAAATATTTATTCCGTTCCGCATTTAACTATTCCATAAAACTTATTCATTTTTTAATGTCACTATTGATTTAAGACTGGTTCTTCGTTATAATAAATTTTCGTATGACTGATTTATGTATGTATTAACAAATTTTCCAAGTTCTTTTATGAATGGTTCTTTTGATAAACAGCTAAATAAAAATTGAATTATTTTGATGGGTAACTATAATAAATATGATTTTCCTCGAATATATAATAAGCAACATTTAACATTCCTTTAGATAAGAGTATCAATTTTGCCTTAAAAAACACAACTTATGTCATGTGTCAAAGAAGATTAATGAGGAAATAAACATCATCAATTATTAGAACTTATACCGCTGTGAAATTAATCGAATACTCTTGAAATACTATTATTCACTTTAGTACAGAATTGGTACTTAGATGAGTAGAATTTCCCCATATTTTGATTTATATACATATAATTTTTTTTATTTTTAGACAGAGCCTTAATAATTTTAGATGAGTCAATGTTTCATATCATTACCCAATAATGACGAAGAATGAATGTAGGCAATTTTTTAATCTGATAGAACGCTTCAATCTTTAAAAGAAGACAATCTCTCTTGCTAAAACACGAATCGAATGGGTTGTAGTAGTTGACTATATTCTAAGTATCTCCGATCCTTGTCGTGGACGAGCTTTAACCACCCTTCATCTCTCTCATGAAAAAACCGCAAACGTTTAGGCAAAGAAAGAAAACATGGAGTCAGGAGATTACGGTCTGGAGATGTAAGGATTGGAGAAGAAGGGTCACACGTCTTGGAGACCCTGAAAATCGAAGGGGTCTATCGAAGGAAAGGATTTCCTGACAGAAGTGCGTGTTGGGGGAGGAAAAGTCGAGAGTGAAGAAGGACCTTCGCCTAACAATGGAGAGGAAAAAAGGGCTGATGGAAAAAGTGGTTTCTGAAGTGCATAATTTATGATAGCAAGGCTCCAAATTTTTCTCTCTGCCCTAATCGCGAATGGAGATCAAATCTTCCTCTCTGTTTCTCTCGAATATGTGTTTTCTCTATTCCATTTTAAATATGCTTCGGAGACTTAATGAAAATTTTCCCTCAATTTTTGTACATTCAGCGAATATTAGAAAATGAATGATATTATTTTAAATTTAATTTAGTTACACCAAAATTAAACACCTTATAGAATAAGTGAATATTTCAGCTATCTATATATTTTATCAAGTAGAGACAGATACATAAACTGAATAAAATCTTTTACGATAAAAATAGAAAAACATGCCTTTATAACAACTGTGAGATTCGGCTTCTATGTAAAATCAAGTGTCTCACGTATTAATATTCCATTTCGAATATCTAAGTATAGAATATAAGCGCGTAACAATCTTGGATCGAGTCTTAGTTAGACTGGAATATCCCATTGAATCTACTACCTTTAACTGCATAGCTTAAACCGGAAAGAAAAATACTATAATCTATCCTCTTTTTTAAGAGTTAATCAGAAGAATCTGAGAATTAATCAACAATGATACTTATCCTCGTTTTACTTCAATAAGTACAATATTTTGTTGCTTCTTTTAAGCATTACAGTTAACAGAGAAAATATCACTGACGAAATTACTTACTATTAATATATAACTTGAGTAATTCTACTTTTTCTTTATATGCATAAGTTTATTGGAAGCCTGAAAGTGAAAAGGGAAATAATTTCGAACAGATGGTTCGATTTAAATTCGTTCTTAATCTGTTTCTCTGAGAATTATACAAGAAACTAAACTATTCCGAATATCAATCTGAAAAGAAATGAGACCTTCCGAGCAGTATTCCTCAATCTAGGTTCAAGCTAGAATTTCATCGCTCAGAAATTCGCGTTTAGCGAAAAGGTCAGAAACAAAAGAATCCACCCCGTTTCGGAGCATCGTAGCAGAGGAACTTCCATGATTAAAATCGGTGCCGTCGATTATCGAGTCTTTCAGAAAACTTTGCATCCAGAGTACCAAAGGGAGGAAACTGCCAATAATTTCGGCACACTAGAGTTTTCTTTCTCGCGCATTCCATCCCTTGAAGTAATCTCACAATCATACACAGTTCCCAACAAAAGAACCCTATGGCAGCAGGGATGAAAGCAATACCTCCGAGTACAAAGCAAAATATTTCCCCGTAATCAAATACGCCGATTTCTAAGGCGGCCTTTACGCGCGGCATTTGTTTCGGAGGTGCTGCCAGAGACGGCGGGAAACGAAGGCGAATCTGGAAACAAAAGAGGACCTATGCAGGCGGAATATCGCCGATTCATCTCCGCCGAAGATAAAAATAGAAAAAAATTCCCGAATATTCCTACGGAACAAGTGAAAAAATAATAACGCCAAAAAAAGGCGGGAAAACACTTTCCGTTCATGAGCCGAAGCGTGACAGAAATGCGAACAATGGCTTCTGCCCGCCATTCTTCGATAAAGCTATGTAGATGGAAAAAGAGGGTATGAGCAATGAACCATGAGCGAAACTCATGACAAGCGGATGCGCGACGCTGAGGGCGTCCGGAGATTGAAACAAGAGAAGTGCTGACGACGCTGGGCATCGGCAGGATGGAACATCAGAGATAGAGCCGATACGTCGACGGGTCAGCAGTTGAAAGAGGTGCGTTGGATGTTAGTACCGATTAATGGGCGAGGGGGAAGGATTCCTTTTTTTACACGGAACTGTTGATGACTTCGCGGGGAGGGAATTTTCGCGATAAAAGGAGCGTGAAGGTCCGCTCAGGTGCTTTAGGGAATCGATCAGGCGGGTTTAATCATTATTAAGGGACTCGTTAGGCCCTTCAGGAGCTTTCGTGCTTAGTGACTGGAATTCAATGGCGTTGCCCGATATCGACGGTCGATTGCTCTTTCTTTCCTCGGAAGAAGATGGATAGACCTCGGGCAGAATTCATCACCAAGGATACGGATTCTGTCGCCTGTTCATGAGAGCTTGGGAAGGTCATATCCTGTGTTGAGGTCGTGGGATAACGATGATACAGCATCTTCGACCGTGAACGGTTCATTTGTAAAGGGTTAGTGATAGCATGAGATAGATATCTTCTCTTATAAGTAAAAATGAAGAATAGCTTAATTTTGCATTTTTCATTAATCCATAATCAACTGATTAAATATTTATAAAGCATTAGATAAAGATTATAGTAATCGTTACTCTGAATCCATGAAAATATATTTTACACATTTATTGTTTTCTATGGCATCTCTACATCTTGGGTGTGAACAGAAAGATTTCTTTATATTATTAATTATTTTTTTATATTCAATTAAAATTATTAAAAATACAAATACTAGTCGACCTAAAAAGATAATGGTTGCCATGAGACAAACATTCCATTGCTGAGAGTTCGTTTACAAGCATCGTCATTCAAATATAATAACCGTTTCATGAGTATATGAAGAAAATTAGGTTATAGAAGGAATTTTTGGAAGTTTTTTTCTTTTCCACAATATTAACAATAATATATAGCTCTCGAAAATTGATCATCGAAAAAATTGCTTGATTCTGCAAGTTTTTTTGCATCCAAATTCTAATTACTATAAGAAGTTTTCGATATGGTCTATTCATCTTTCATAAGTAAAAGAAGGCTTCGGATTATAAAATTCATTTTTACAAAAAATATATGAAATCCATGTTATTTAATCTCAATTAAGAGATTTCTCGAAATATATACGAAAAAGTAAAGAATGAAACATTATTGTAGTCCGACTCTATTGAAACACTATTGTAGGCTCAGTAACTCTAAACGATATAACGTTATCTGAGAAACCTTAAGCACGTGTATAAGGGTGGTGCCATAAAGTCTAAAATTAATGAATATACGTTCTCTTTTATAATAATAACGATTGGTCCTCTTTTGAGTACTTTAAACAAAGAGAAAACAATGGGCGTGTTTTATAAAGCTCAAAAAGAATGGAGGCCAAACGACAAACAGAAGAGGAGTGAATAAAAGGTCTGGAGCACATAATTGGTGAGCTGTTCATCGGCATTTTTAAAGGCAATTTTCCGAATAAAAGCGTGAAAAGTCAAAAAACAATAAATTTCCATTAAATATTCAAATAAAAACAACCGATCCTAAACTTTGCCTTCGAACTTGGGATTTGGGGGCTATCTGTTTTAGAGAAAACGTTTTAAAATGAGCATAAGCTGAGCTGGAAAAAATAGATGAAAAACTTTAGAGTTGAAATTAACCGGAAACAAGAATATAGAGCTCCATTACAATTATCTTTAGGGAAAATTTCTGTTTGTTATTAAATCAACATTCACGTTCGTTTTTTTAGTTAAAATCCGAAAATTCTTTTAATGTAATATAACTTCCGTTGCTCCGTTCATCCAAGAGCAGAAAAAGACAAATTCAATCGAATTCCAAAACGTAATGTTTGAAATTGAAGAGAATTTCTATTCAAATGAAAATAAATCGACAACTCAAGGAGTAGATTGTGCTTACTGTAAGCACTAACACTCTCAAAATAATAGAAACTTTGTGCGAATCTCTTCCTCATCTAAAAAAGAAGACGAGGCAAATGCCGTCTTGAGTTTTACCGGAAGCCGTTGAATTCAAATTTGAGTGTTTGAAATCGAGTGAAGTAAAATCTCCGGACGTTCCCTTTGAACCAACATTGCTATATGGTAGTACAATTTACGTCTGTGGCACTTCTTTAATTATTATTAGAAGCAGCCGTTCCATACTTTACTTCTGTTGATAATAAAACGCATAGTATTTTTAAAAGTAAATCTCCGAGTAGCACCAAGAATGCGATATCGTAATTCCTCTAGTCTTTGTATGTTTCGAACGTTATCAAGAATGCTCAATCACTTTGCCAAAGAATATCGTAATCGTATGCGCCAATTTCAACGAAAATAACATAACTATATTAACTAATAAATTGACTATATAATTTATATTGCATAACTTTTAGTAATAGTAATACTTACAACTATAATAATCATTGTACATGATACTAATCATGATTGGTTTTACCCTTACAATCCGACAAAATGATTGCATTACCCAATCTATACTTCATCTTATTCCAAGAGTTGAATTTCAGATGATAGGAAAGCTACATCGGATTGGAAAAAGAAAAATATACGTATTCATTGAATAAGTTTCATTCGTATCTGTATACCATGGCTCTTTTAGTTCCATATAAGTTCGAAATATACTCTCTTTTTGGAGAAGAAATTGTCTTTTCCATCAAAATATAGGCTGCGTGAGTGCTTTTCACTCAAAGCATAAAAATTGCCCCAAATCAAAACATAGCAGCCATCAAAAAGCCACCCAAAGTCAATATTTCGGCTATGGTGTGCCCTTGTGGGAAAAAGTTCGAGCAAAACCAATACTCTTGGGTTCGGAATGTTGGTGACTCAAGAATAGAGCATATATTTATATTCGAGTAAGTGGCAGAGAGAAATGAATCACGTACGGCGAAGGAAGAGTGAAAGAAGTTGGAAATAGTGGTTTTGAAGGAGGAATCAAAAAGGTACAATGCATGTAAAATTTTATGTAGCTGAATAAAAACGAAAGAGTATTAGATATTGAAATTTTAAGATTATTCTCTGATATACAAATTCCCTTATTATATGGGATTAAGAGACTATGAATAATAAAAATGAAATTCAAGTATTTCACTCTCTAAGAATATCGAATGAATTATTTGTTCACTTTTTTCAAGTTGTTGTTCATGAATCAATTTTATGACATTTTTAATTTAAGTAAGGTAATAGTTTCATTGATTAACCAGTACCTACTCAGTTGCCAGCGGAGATTATAGAAATATATAAAAAGTAATAACGAATTGGAAAAATATTAATTTACGCATCTTTCTTCCTAAAGAAAGTATCAAGCACTAATTAACTCGGATTATTACACCCATCAGTGATGACATATCCATAATTTACAGATATTATTCAGCAAACATCTTTGATGAATTGTCAATTTTCCAATTTACTTTGAAATTAAATCACAATTATCAGCTGATCACGAGTTTAATTGTCGATAAAAGATTGTATGAAGCGAGTTAATCCGCAAGATAAAGCCAGATTGGAAATGTAACTCATAAGCTATTAATCGGGAAAATCAATCCTTTCGATGATAAACCTCATTAACGCTGCCTAATAGATTGAAATCTCTTTTGGTGAAGTCAATCCTCGGAATCAAATTGTCGCGTAACATTTGGGAGATTAATGATCGCGAACACGCGAAGATCGAACAGCGCATTTATTAATCACTCAGTGGAATGAAAGTATTTTACTCGCCTCTTACTATAGGCCTCCTATTAGTTGCTCTCTGGAATAAAAATAATGATAGAAAAGGCCGTTTTGGCAAGTGATATCCACCAAAAAGCGGTAATGCAATATACGCATATAGCATGAGAAAAACTTCAATAACATCGATCGGTTTTAATTCTAACATTCTTTCTGGGAATAAGTCTACTTCATTACTTGAATACCTGGAATTAAAACCTTAATTCAAAAGATCATCATCTATTATTTTGATACTAAATTGATAAGTTATACTTCTAGAAAAATGATGGAATAAGTGAGTGCTATATGAGTTGTTGGTTACTAAGTTAACGACATTTAGCGAAATATATGACTAAGATAAGACGTATCAGACATCATAGTTATGTATTGAATTTGGAAATATCTACGCTATTGGATGTTAAACGTAGATATCCAGATTTATTAAAGTTTTTCATCACTAAAATATTATACTGAACCAGTTTAATCACAAATTATGAGTAATATATGTTTTCGGGATAGTAAAATGATGGAGAAATAAACCGATAACTTATAATCGTAACACATTACAATGTACCATATTAAAATAGTACAGATAACTCAACTAAACCTCATTAAGCGGACCTTTGTTTCATCTCAGGTAAAAATTAATATTTTTTCGCTGAATCAAAGAAATCCGTAAGAGAAATTCGTATATAGAAACACAAGTTGAAATGAAACAGCCAAAGCTCACATATGCTGAATTGTAAATTTTAAGAAGTAAATTACAGTTTTCTATACGTAAATAAATACATTTTAAGAAAAAAATGTAGAATGCATTGTGTTTAGATGTATATTATCACTCATAAGGCAATGCTTGAAAACAAATAAGTTTAATGAACGTTACAAATAACATAGTATTCCTGAAATCATTTCGAATGATTAGAGCCAATGAGGATTGGAACAGAGATGAGACTTGATTGATTGTATGCGAATGTAGATGACCAGAAACCGAAAATATATGTGGATACTTGAATAAATAGTAAGCTGAGAGAACAATGTCACCGGCATACATTCCCAATTACAACTCTACCGAATTATTCAATAATTTTGACCATTTACATATCAAACGATAGAGTGAGCGAATGTAGAAGACGCGCAGTTATTGGTCGGATGATGGAGCCATTATCACAGTGGAACCACGTTGGAGAGTTATAATGGAGCAGTGGGAGGCAATGGGGCTGCTCTCTCTTAATGCGTGGGTGATTCGTGCGAACCCGCATCGAGTCACTAAATTGCTTCGCCAAACGAGAGCATACACACACGCCCTACCTCACTTTCCCTTTTCACTATTATCTTTCGTCGAAACAAAAGCTTAAATTCAAACTCTCGTATGATTTTTTATGTTGTTTCGATATTCATGCTTTTGAGGTTCCCAAGCAACACTTTGAGTGATCCAACGTTTTCTTTGTTTTTTCAATTTAAATGGTACGGCAATGATGCCATGTTTTAGAGACTATAGGTTCCATCTAAGTTTAAAATAATTCAACCACTCGATTTATAAAGACCTATGTATGTATGTATGATTTATGATTGTTTGTAAATTTCACATTTCATAACTTTACTGAGCAGCTTCGACTGGTTTATTTCTTCTTTATTTGTATGTAGATTTAACGTAGTTAAGTTTAAATAAATATTTTACGATTCATCAGAAAGTGGAAATGTACTGATAATATTGATTATATCTTTGTCTTTACTAAGTGATTCCTATTACCATCGATTTCATTTAATGATATCAAAAATTTCAATTTTTTCTATTTTTTACAAAATCATTTATAGGTTAAATATTTCTCTATTAACAGTATAGCATAGTATATAGTACTTTTATTCTGAATGCATAAAATCTCTTTTCCCCATCATCCCTATCACACTGACATACGTGGATAGCGGTCTCTTAGACTCATTTTCCTTCAGTTCCCAAAAGGGAACTTCCTCATCGGGACGCTAATTAAGTTGCTTAGAGCACTGATTGCACCTCGAGGTAAGGGCGAATGATCAATATGGAGATTGGAATGCTGTTTCGGACGATGGACGAACTGAGGCCGTAAACAATGTTCAAGTGGGCCTCGTTAGCCTTCTTTGCACGCTCCGAAGAACTTTGTTTGCCGTTTGAATGTACGCATGAGTGTCGCGGTCTGGGATGTGATTTAGGGGAGATAGCGAATTCGAGACGATGTATTATAGAGGCTTTTTTTGGACGGAAGAAGTATCAGTTTGCATAGATCTAAAGAGCTTTCAAAGTACAATCAGAGTTGAAATTAGGAACTAGAAGGTGTGCAATTGACTCCTATCTAGAAGAGTTAGCTAGTCATCTAAACAAAATGATTGCGCTTGAATTAGATTTAGAGTGGGGAAAACTATTGTTAGTTTTTGCTTCTGTAAAAGGGGAATCACAAATATTGATTTGTGATTTACATAAACATAAAGAAGATAATTTTAACTAATAAATTATTCATTAACTAAAATACTAAATTTCTTTCAATGATCCATAAAGAATTTATATAGATACTGGATAAAGCTATTCGACTTATTTCTTCCTATTTTTGGTATCTACAATCTAAATCCAACTATTTCACTTCCCTTCACAGACATTCAAGAGGTACTTATGTCGGGGCGAAAATAAAAAGATTGGAATAGAATAATAATAGAATATATCTAATGCTCTTCCTTCAAAAAGTTAATACGATATAAGCAAAGGAAAGAATATACACGAAATATTAGAATATATTTTTAAAGAGAAACTAAATTACTATAAAAAAGTGGGGTAAATACTTGCATAAAATATGGTAAATTCTTATCAAAAAACTACAATTAAAGTAATAATTTCTGTTGATTAATTGAATTAAAATTAATTCAAAAATTTTAAGATTAACCAAAAACACAAGTATTACGATTACTTGAACAAATTCACAATTTGGCATACTTGCTTTACGAATATCGTTATTGCATGAATAAGATGTATATTTCTGACTTAAACGGGGAACATAATATGAATTCCAAACGAAAATTCAGAGAATCGGTTAAATCACATTGAAAAACTTATAAATGCTCGTAACATACGAGGGACGAATCCGCTTCACAATGTGGCCAATCTGTGCTTTCTCCATAAATCTCACTCTTTCCTGTTATATTCCCTATTTCAAGCTTCGGGTATTGACTACATCCACACTGCCGAAATAAATAAGAAGCGTTTCTGATAAAATCAAGTTACTTGTAACTTCGTGATGGGATTCAGCGTAGAGAAACCCTTCGAATTAAATTACCTCAAATCAGTGGGCGGCATTTTTCTCAGAGACGTAAATTAAATTCCTTTGGAATGCATTTTCCCTCGAGGGAAATTAGATCGAACCCCCACAACACGGATCCTTTCTTATTCTCCCACGCATCTTTAGATTGCAACGAGTTTCCTCTTCGAGAGAACGAAATAACAAAATATTTCATCGAAATTCCGGTCACAGCGTGATTTTTCCGCGTTCTACACGTTCGTCGCGATGAATACATTCTGAAGAACGAGAAAATGGAAGGCGTGTGACAGGAGAAGAGGAAAGGAAGTGGTAAGAAATGATGGATTCGAGGGAAGACGCGTGCGTGAGATAATGAGTGCGTAGGGAAGCACATAAACATGTGCGTGTTGTTGACTGAAACAATAGAAATCCCTGGAGGAAATGGTAAGGATATATTCGACGGATGCATCATAAAAGAATCGGGCAATAGTTGAATGGCTTTTTGGATTCCTTTTTGCAGTGATTATCAGAATCAGTTAGAGTAAATATGATTAATATTTAAAAGTATATGCTTTGATTTAATAAATACTTAATTTTGAATTTTTTTGTATTCCGATGATATTTTCTCATTTTGTGCAAGAAGTTTGTAAATATTATCTATTTTGAAATCACAAAACGAGCTATTCTTGCGACTATTCGTATGCATGATCTCTCGAGCAATTGCACGAATAGTAAAAAAGCATTATCAGTAGATTAGAATATCGAAATATTCTTTAATTTCTTAATTATCGAAATATCTTTTATTTTAATAATTATATTGCCTCCATTAATGAAATTCCATCTATAAGAAATCGGATGATTGAAATCCTTCACTATTTAGACATCCCTTGCTAACTTTATTACTTAACTAGGTACTCAAAAGATTAATTATTTTATTGAAAATTAGAATGATATGTATCAAACTGTGTATTTCAAATAAATATTCGCATTCTAGATTATTAATTCAGCACGTTATACTTCAAATATTTTGTTGAGATAGGAACTTGTTGCTTTTCATTGAAAAGACTACGACGAAATAAAACATTTAGGTTCCCAAGGAATATCTCACAGTGGGCGGAATTCAATGGCTATTTTTAATTGTTTAGATGATTATGGATTAATGCCTTAATAATTAAGAGAATTTTTTAAAATCAAGCGTCAATTATTGATGTTTTAACATTTAGCAAAACTTATTGCTTCTCTATTAAAAGACGTCCACTCTAAGAGGGTATGTGTCTTATCTCTCTAACGGAAGATCAAGGAGGATATCTGGAATAAAGAAGAGGAAGGTTTACGGAAAACAGGAAGGGTAGTAAGGGGAGAAATATGGTGGGGAAGGGCTTATGTGGGAGGGATGTGATACGGAAGCATGGGCGTATGGGATTGGAAAATACAGATATGATAAATTGAATATGGGATGTAAAAGGATTGAGGAGATTTCGGTTGTGTCTAGATGGTGTATTGGATGGCAGAGAGGAACACAGTAGGGGCATATTGGAATAAGAGAGATGAACTATACACCGGAGAGTGAAGATGGCTATCGCACAACGGGAAAACATCGAGGATATTAGAAAGTAAGTGTAGCTTACCAATGAAGGAACGGGAGGGAAGGACGGTGAGAAAGAGGATAAAAAGAAGGACAGAATGTGGTTTCAGATGGCAGTATTCAAGGACAGTTGTCTTTGTCGGAGAGAAATGGCTGCATTGGGCGTCTATAGAGGTGGTTCTGTTTTGGAGACAAAGAAAAAGCCTCGAGAAATAAACTGTCGAAGTGAATACATTTTTTGCTCCTCCTTTGTGGAGTGATAAGAGAATCGATTTCAGTTGGATGCCTAAATAACTCTCAATGGGAAAGAATAATTGATGGCATATCGACGTTATGACAAGAGGACAAAAAAATCCGAACAAGAATTTTGGAAAAATTTTCTTAGGAAAAAAAGGTAAGGGATTTTTATTAAAATGAAATTCCAAAATATACCACCGTGATACTCAATATATTTAGAGTGTAAAGTTATCAGATATCATTAATAAATATATGACTACATAAATCACGAGTATTTTTAATTAATGAATCTATAATATTTACATAAGTGAGCTAAGCACTGAAATAAGCTTCCATTATCGATAAAATAGTAAATTAATTAAAACTAGAAATAGACCAAATGTAAAAAGTCTGCGACGACACTGATTCTAGTTTCAGTTTGGGTTTCTTTTATCTCATTCAATTTACGCAATTCTTGGAAAATACACTAGCAATATTCAATATTCACTACTTATTTCGAATTCAATAAAAACTATTTTTTCTATAATTTATAGAGGCTATTAAAAAAAATTTCAAAGGAAATTAAACTCAACCATTAATTTATCATCCAAATGTCAACAATTACAAGAAGAGAGTAGGTCCTTCTCATTAATGTAAAAAGGTAAAATTCTGATTTCTGTGAACTCAGTCTTTAAAATAATAAAAGAAAATCCTTATCTGAATGCAGCAGATGATGCTGAAAATAAATTTTCATAATTTTGCACGAATTTCCTTTCCAATACTTGAGCTATGAGTGAATGGAACATTTATATATAGATCTCTATAATAAGATTTTTAAAAATCCAAACATACATCAAACTAACTGACTTACAACCATAAAATGTTTTCCTTAGTTTCGAAAGTAAATGATCAAATTCTCACGCCTGTTATTAACTGAAAATAGGCAAAACTTTAATAGAAATTAGTGATGTTATTTATAGTTCAGCATCTTGAGCTTTTTCTTGGGATATTTAGAGGAAGAGAAGGGGTCTAAATATTCGTATTATAGCCATGCATTATATACAATTGGATCTCTAAGGAATAAATCCTGTAAGGACAAACGACATTTATTTGCGAGGCTGTCATACTAGATGCTACGTAAAGTGATTGCCGTAAAATAGGTCAACGATATGAAGGGGACTAATAAGTAGCGATTTCAATTCACGAATGAGAATTCCAATAAATACATCGGCTTTTAGGTCATCTATACGTGAGAAACGAGATGTGTACGCCATAGATTTGGATTAGGTGCTAAATTCAATGTTTTAATATCGAGTAATTCACATTGCACGGGATAAGTTGGGTATTCCAGTCGTATTAGATTGTGTTGTAGAAACATAGTGTTTATTTAAATTCCTCTCGTATCTTAAATCTGATTTCAATAAAAATGCTTCACTATTTTGAAGTCATTGTGAAATGTTCTAAAGCATTAATATTCAAATTTTAGTATTTAATTACGATATATTTCTTGATTATGATATATATTTTGATTACATTATTTTCGACCAATTATCAATGATAAAAATTTTGTAAGACTATTTTGCGGTTCAATATACTTTACCCTACTTGGTAAATAATTGAATTTCGGTATTTATATTATATGAGAATGAAATACTATTATCGTTAAATAATATTTTATGATACCAATTAGAGTAAACAATCAATCTTTTGATGATTGACTGTCTCGATTATATAGCTGTGATAGAATTGCTTTGAATAATCTTGTACTCGATTCCTGTACATTAGGCAACACACATCATAAGAAGGTTGCCCGCATTTCAGGATACATAGTACCACAACGCTAAGCTGAACATAGAAGGCCATGGGTTAGGGCGCAAAAATATTTTATTTTATAAAACTTAGCTAAGTAATTAAACTGTATAAAAGGATACGATTACATCTCAGGTTTATGGGTACACCTACTACAATATTTTAAATACGGTTAATATTTTAAAGCATTCATCCTATTTCGTAAGCAAATAGAAAGAAATTATTCTGTTATTCAGTCTCATAAACGATGTAAAAAACAACAAGTACTCTTTTTTAATTGACCATGGATATCATAAGCAAGGGCATAATGGTATCAGTGATAGAGATATATCGTCTTACTTAAGAGATGGCGAGACATTTCTTTGAGCTCTCCTTTGTGTCTGAGGTCAAGCAAAGGATATCCTGTGATACCGAAAACATTATTTGGTTGGATGACAGCACACAAAATTCCTCTCTACGATTTCTGTTCTGTAACCAAGGTTTCCACAAAGACGCAGCAGAAGCAATTCAATCTTTAGCAGATGAAACACTCAGAAAGTATCAAGAATGACGTTTATGCTTTTGATGGTCTCGCAAAGAGAAACCGAAATTGAATCTTCAAACGACCACAAACGAGAACTCAGCAAGAGATAGGTCTACCCAAGGAATGCGTATTTGACTATGGAAATCGGAATAACTCGGAACTGAAAGATGTCTGAAGACAGACGTTTATCAAACGTGAATCAGACAAGATTTGAGCAAGATACTAAAAATATTATATGCATTTATTCAGTCCGATATGATGACTAACTTACAAGGATAAGAAAGATTCATAGTATCAAGTTCAAAAGGAAATAATGTGACCAAGGCTCATTATAAAAACACATATATAATAGCTATCCTTTTTATATACTCACTAACGATTTTTTTATGTTTATTAGAAGTTAATTTCTATTCATTAGTGTTATACACTAGCAACTTCTACCCTCTGCTCTATTATTAGAGATTGATATGACTCTGTCTTGTTTCTTTGGGGAAAACAACTGTAAAAACTAAAGTTTCCAGTTGATATTGGAACTAATTTAGGTAGAAAAGGCTCCATAAGAACAAAGAGTAGTATTCTTCCTTATTTTCATAATCTAGAAATTTTAAGCTATATGATATTTTTGACAAGAATAACAATGGGTAATGATATAAAATACTAATATTATAATGAGCTTATAAGCTATTTTAAACAGAATATTGAATTCACAAAATTCAACTCGCGAATATTAATAAACATTCCACTCAGAATCCATCTTTTTAATCAGATGAATTAATAATAATGCAATCGAATATGCTGTTAGCAATCTATTGATGAGCGTTGAGAGATGTTTGTTAAATTCGACGGCAAAAAGATGGAATAACCGAAAACTTTCCATTCGCTCAAAGAAAAGTAACCGAGTTTTCTTTGCGACGAAACGCACTTAAAAGTTAGAACGAAAGCTTTTTTTTCTCTTTCGGTAATAAAGAGAGCGTCGCGCAACGAAAAGATTTTCACTGTAATCGGATTAGATTGCTTTATCCTTCCTCGCACTTTCTTTTCTCCCGAAAACACTTATGCGGCCTCCGAACTCTTTCTCCGTCTTGAGAAAGCGAGTTTTGCTTAGCTAATTGTGAGACGTCGCTGCCTTAATTATTGACGAGGCATTCCCATTAATTGAGAATATCAGGTAAACAGTGCGATTGCTATTTAGGCCGAGACAAAATAAAGGCTTCTAAGAAAGACGAAGAGAAATTACTGATTAGATCATTAAGATTTATTATCCTTTATGAACTTTATTGCCGATAATACATTTTGCAAGAATATTCTTTCTTTGTTCCACTTGTAGAAATAGAAAAGAAGAAAAGTTATATTTAAGATAAAGTTATGTGAAGACAAATTTAACTTCCGGAACATTTGAATATACCTCGATAATAGCATAATTAAGGACCAATACAACGGTTCTTAAAGTTAAGGCTTTTATGTTAAGTTTCTCATCCAGTTACTTCCTTTAATCTTATTTTATTGTTGCAATCATCACTTGCGATCATCATTGTACATCAAAAGACTTATTCTTAAGAATTAAAAGGTCAAAATACGTTCTAAAGGTATCTTACATTAATTAAATCTCTTTCATTAAATAACTTGACTGATAGACGGTATTTTATCTCTGCCATAAATTTTGATATACAATACACAAGAATTGAAATAATCACATTTATACAACAACTTTAATAAGTTTAATCATATAATTATCGTTCACAGTCACTTATGAAGTCCTTTTCAGTCACTTTGGAATGGAGATTAGTCAATTATTCAGAAAGTCCCAGAATATTTATATATTATTGAATTAATTGCTAAGTTTTAAAAAATTTCAGGATATTATCAAGTATTTTATATTTGTTACTAATAAAGTGGAAGATTTAAAACTTTTTTTAGTTAATCCAGAATTTTGATATTCCACTATAATTCTACCTGGGAGATATCATTTCATTCTAATTTACCCATTATTTACGATATTTTAATAGAAAGCGCATTCGACAACTTTCATAATTTTCAGGAAACTATTCGTCCCAATCTTAAACGGCCTTCTTCTGGTAGCCATCGTATAGACGCCGGAATCTTTTAGAACAACAAAAAGGAGGAGACGAAATAAAAAGTGGTCCATTCTGAGATAAATTGAGGTCTTTGACAAGACATCAAAATCCTTTACTGACCCCATCGTAAAAGAAATGGTGAGAATAATCTTCGACGTGATAGGAAGACGTATGTAATGCTCGGAAAGGGAAGCACTCACGAAAGACGTTAACTCTTGAGTAAAAGCTACATTATAAAAAAGATCTTTACGATCGCTGCATTAAAGACGGACAAGGGACGAATTCCTTCCGCGACTAGCAGATAAACAACGTATACCGTGATAACAAATTTACGCCAACGAAATTATATAATACATAAAAATGTACCGAAACAAAATTAGAAGTGTAAGCGTTAAAAATTGTATACGATTGTATACAAAACTAACGATTGAAAACTTTATTCTGTTAATAGAAATTATAATCAATCACAAGCGCTTCTACCAAACGGAAATCGTATGAACTGATGATAAATAGACCTTGAAAAAGGTCTGTGTTTATCATAATGGGCAACGATAGTCAAATAATGCGTTACAAATGGTATAATGGGCGTAATTTTAATTCCATGGGGCACTAAGAGTTTTGCAACTTCCGTTTCTAATCACACAAGGATTCCATAATAATTTCAAAATTAAAAATTATAAAAATATTCTCTTCGCAAAAATGTCCATCACTGAATATTAATGTATTATACTGGATTGGGGACTCGGATATAACTTTTTCAATCAATATTATACATCTACCAATTTTCATCAAGTAATCTGATTAATGGATTTACTTTGGACTTTCGGATTGAATTGGAATTTTTAGCTGAGCTGAGAACTCGAAGAAAAACTTATCTTTAAGCAGTAGTACAACTGTCAAAACAAAACTAGATTGTACTTTATCTTTAAGAGTTCAATACATTATAATCATACGCATTAAGTAATATACTAAAAATATTTCGGCATTAACTTTTCTTTTCAGTCGGGAGCATATCTAGCCTAAGAACAGAAGAGCAGGTAAGAAATAATTCTTAGGCTTGATTTCCGTGAAAAGCATAAACTGTCCTCTAATAAAGAGAAACAAGCGATAATAATTTACCACAACATATTAATTTATTTCGCCATAAAAAGCACATTTAGGAATTGACTTTTATTTTCACAAGAAGTTCCTTTAACTAATGAATAAGAGAGGATCGATTATATGTCATCAATTCGTTATTTTGGAAACATTTAGAATATTCTATTCCCTTTTTATCAACGACAGTTTATTAACTATTTTACGGAAAATTCTTTTTGTGAACGAATTCACTATTACTGAGCTACCATCTCCACCAAAACTTCCTCCGCAGATTTTCGGGCCGCGCCCCAGCACATTAAGCGGTCTCATCCGCAGCAAACGATACGAGAAACATAGAAAAAAAGAGAGGTACTGTCCCCGCGTATGTGGAAACGCATCAATCACCGGAAGATAAAAATTCCCCGAAAGGAATCCGCCCAATTCCCCGAGGCCAAACTGTGCGTCGCCCACCCGCTGGCGCACACAATCAACCCTCCCACAGTAGCCGTCGTCATGCGAACCATTTCCTTCGCAGCACCGATCACCTACTTATTTTCCGACTCCCGTATCTTTTTTCCTTTCATAAGACCCATCGCTCATCTCTAATGTCACCCTTGCACTCCCACGGTCAACTCTGCAGGAAATAATCCCCAACAGGGGCTCGTCTTAATGGATACTCCTCTCTGCCTATATAACAGTTGAACGGAAGGTGGTTCATGGATTTCGTGGAATCGAAGGTTGATCTCGTTACTATTAAATAGGTGAAATATACCTTCTCGAGGGCTTGTGGGAAAGAAAGAATATCACAACAAAATATTTTACCTATGAATCATAGATAAGTCATAGACACCAGGTTTCAGACCATTTTTCGATGGGTATATATATCGAAATTAAAAGCACACCGTTACGCAATCGATAAAGAAAATAATAAAAACTTATAAAACATAAAATACAGAGAAAGGCGAAATATTGAGTAAGTTCTTAATGGAAAAATATAACACCATTAGTTTTCTATCTTTATTGTAAGCTAAAACATCTGGCTAAATATTGATGACAGTCCAATCAACAGTGAAAGAGTAATAAATTTATCAGTAAACATTTATCTAATACCAAATCATTATGGTTGAATAAATTATAAATATTATAGTTCGACTTTAAAGAGATTTCCAAGTAAATATTCGCAAATTTCGAATTATCTTTATAGTGAAAAGAAAGCTAATGTTTGGAAATGAAATAAAATTAATGAAACCACTC
The DNA here is from genome assembly GCA_020796165.1 of Pantala flavescens. NCBI lineage: Eukaryota > Metazoa > Arthropoda > Insecta > Odonata > Libellulidae > Pantala > Pantala flavescens. Next base: position 55,587,910 of record CM036880.1, read on the forward strand.
CATAACTTAGGAAAATTCTATCCAAAAAACGAATTAATTCAATCAATTGATGAAGTTTTGGGTAGTTTTGGTTAAATATAATATTATTCATGGAGACGAAATCCATATAATCCATATAAGAATAGAAGAGGATATGGTAAATAAGAGAAATGATAAACATTTTCAAAAGGTTACAGTAAATATGTTGTTCCCGTAAACTTGACAGCTGTCTCGATAACGAACGACATTAATCTCGCAATTTGAGCGCTCTCGACCTTGAATGGACGAATTCTTAATCGGAATACATATCGAAGATCGATTACTTATGGCGCACTTTCACAGAATGGGCGCAATTGCGCTCATGAAAGAAGTTCGCATGATAAATGTTTTCTATTGTGGGAAAAAGTCGTTGAATTGTGAGAGAAGCTCTGAATGGGGAGTTTTTAAAATTTAGGATTGCGAAAAATACTAGAACAAGACAGCTTGAAATTTCACATTGCGTAAGAAAATTTAATGGACCTATTCCATTTATTTAAAAGTCCATACAAAGCTTACATTAACTCATAAAATATACGTACTTTAAAATTCTGTTTCCATAGAATTTCTTTAATTATCAAATAATTAACGAAAATTATATCCCACAACAAGAACAGAATTGAATTACTCAAAAAATAATGAATATATCCAAAATTATCAATTAATATAAAAAATTAAATTCTCGCATTCTTTAAAAATAACATTCTTATAAAACGGCTTGTTGAAGTGGACAAAATAATCCATAGAAATAGTTATGCCTACTCCCTTTCATTCCTTTTCAAAAACGAGATGAAATAGTAGTTGGATCAAGTACCATTGAAACTTGCGCAGAAAAAGAAGGCCGAATTGTCAAATACAGGCACACAATATATAGATCTGCCAATATTTATTCGGGGATAATATTTCAAAAAATGTCCTATTGCAAAGGCCTCACGCTGGGAATAAATTCCACTCCGAATATTTACTGTGGAAAATTTTAATCGACCGTTACTGGGAACAATAAACATATCGGGCGCAGCGATATTAGAACTCCCAGTTCGCCCATTTCTCAGCTCTTTGTGAAGATTCGGTAGACAATAAGTTAGATGGAGTGAGAGAAAAGGGTCAAATGAATCAGATGTGAAACTTGCTTTAATGTATCAGATGGACAGTAAATATCTGATTTCCTAAATGATTATAATATTATCTGTACAACTAACATTAAGAAATGTGGGCATAGAACAGTTGTAAAACTTCTAAAGAAATGACTTAACAAGTCTGGAGATGGATTTGTGCGATATATTTATTAAATAAGTTTTACGTGAAAAAATATTTGGAAAAATAATATTAATTTTTAAAAATAGCCTCAATTTTAGAACCATAGAATATTTCTCACGATATCCTTAACTCATATATAAAAATATTCTCTTTCTGGTTCTCACATCATTTAATATGGAGATTGATGTGTAAAAAATAAAACTATTAAATCATTATTTTTACATAGGAAAATACTAATTTCTTAAAATGACATATTAGTTGATTAAAATTTAGAATTCATTTAATTATTTCATACTGACTTGTAACATTTATATTCTATTGACCAGATGGCAACGTTTATAATACTGGTTATTCAAATAATCTTATTAATCTAAAGTTTGAAGTAAGAGGGATTAACTTGAAAGGAAGCTATTTCATTTTTGAGTATTTGAAAGGGATTAATAGCAAAAGGATACATGCGACGAAAGCAGAGGGAGAGCGGACGTAGTCATCCTCAGAATTTATTTCGGTGAGAGGCTTGTTTATGATCCTTCAGCTCTCATTTCGCATTCGTTAAAAGAATATGGTATCCATAGCATTGATTTTCTACTCAAGTATTGCTGTCACATTCAGTAGTTAAAGAAACCTATAATTTATTTTTGAGAACTGCGCTCATATTTCAATAACTAAATTACAGAATGTACGATCCGGTAATGTAAACACAGGCAACCGCATTGAATTTCAAGATGATCCAGTTGATGTATTGGAAGGAAACAGGAATGAAAAATTGCAGTAGCTTAAGATGCAAATTCGAAGTTAGCATGAGAATGGGTTGGGAAGTGCGTGGGCACTTTAAAAGAACGAAACTTATACATGTGAAGTTTATCAGAAGATCACGTACTCAATGAATTCAAATGTGCGTCATTATTCATGGTATCAGGGAGATACATGAATGCGTAAATGCACTTAACTTAAAGCGCGACATGACACTGTCTCGTGATAGGATGAGATGAATAAATCACTGTTTCCTTTCTGTTATTTTTAGAAATGTCGTCAACTGGATCGGAGACGTGATAATAATGCTGCAGCATATGGACAGTAACAGATGAAGTCATTTCCTCTATCGGAAATGCCCATAGAAAATATAATCGGGTCAAAAGAGATTAAATATATTTAAAATAGTTCAGCGAATAAAAAATTATCAGCATAAAATCCATGTCAATCAATCGGGACTGTGCATTTAATAATCACTTTAAAGAGGGGAATGATTCCTCTCTGAAGGACTTAAGTAGCTTTAATAGTTAATGCTTAAAATTAAATCTGTATACGTAATTAAAAGTCTAGTCTTAATTTTGTTGACGATCCTCCAAACCTTCAACTCTAGTGAGACAATACCAAGAATACATTTTATTTAGTATTATTATCAATTAATTGAAAAATACTTTCAATGTATCTTAAGCATCTAAAGAAGATCTCGCTTTATATAAATAATAAATTAACGAATATCTTTTTTGCTTAGGAGCTAATGATAAACATTTGTAACTTCTTATTATGTTATGCAAAGTGGAATATTCATCTCATCCACTATAATTGCGAGTGATGTATATTTTTAGCTTGCTGCGATAAAAAGATGTCTCTATGTAATTGATATGGAATGAATGGACTGGAACGCACTTATGACACGCGTAAATACTTATGTTGGGAGTTCGCGCACGTACTTCGTCTCTTCTAACATGTATACGAGTTGCTACTGTTATGAGCGCGCATTGCAAAGTATTATCAGCTCAAAGTCTCCTTTACAAAATCTGCAATTTTAATAGTTCGAGTTATATTTCAGATTTTACTATAATACGAATCAATTGATATTGGAATCTAGAGGTCTGTAAGAACTCTCTAAGTTCCTAAGAAAAACGATTATAATACCTTAAAATAATGATACAATTTTAGGGTTTACGAATAGAAGATGTAGCTATTCTCATTTCTTATTGCAAAAATAAAGATTGCAAGTGAACTTTATCCACCTGAAATATCGATCCTTACGATGAAAAATAATTCTCAGTTTGTTACGGCGTAAATAAAAATCTTCCCACAGAAGCCTCACTAGTAACCTCCACTCGAAGCGATTGCTTGTTTCCATAGCAAAATAAATTGAACGCGCCTTTGCCTTAAAGATCAAATATTCATCTCCGCAAACTTGAACGGCATCTTTCGTTATCTACCGTAGCGAAACAACGGCGCGATTCAAACAATGGTCGATTTCCATTTCCTTACACGTTCAATCAAATGTTCTCTGATAAACCATCTGAGAGGATACGTTCATGACGGATATGTTTGACGAAACATTTGTAGGGTATAGAGAAGACAAAGGTGACAAGAAACCAAGGGACGATTCCCTCTCTAACAATGTTTTCTCACCTATTCATGGACGCGGATTTCAATTTCTGCTTATGTTCTAGATAAGGGAGAAGCCCATCTATTGGAACACCGATAAGCAAGTGCGTTTAATTGAGGCAATACACGCTAGAGGGGAGTTAGGATGCGTGTCATAACTCGTCAGCCGAATTTATTTCGGGAGTGTTTCCAAAAGACAGTAAAGATATCGCAGCGATAAAAGGTGGCAAACGCATCCGGCCGTGACGAAGTGCCGTAACCAGTGCGACTTTATTATCAGAATCTCAAACTGTTGAAGGGAAACGGCGCCTGTCAACGAAGTTAACAGATCAGACAGGTGTTGGGTTTGCATGGATGAATTCGTGAGGAGTTGTCGTACGCAAATCCTTTTAATTCTTCCGATTTCCTGGATTCCGCGTCACTTTTACAGTCAAACTTTAGTTTTTTCCTCCATTGAAAGGAACTGGATTGTAAACTGGCAAGTAACTGATGGTAAACAGCCTCAAGATGGGAAATTAGGGCAGAACAGAGTCGATAACTTTAAATGGAATACATTTTCTACTTAAATATTTGCTCAAGTCTCGCAGGAGAAACAACTTTTAAAAACCTGAACAAGGTCAAGGAAACAAGGAATCATTTTCTCTTTAATTCTTTGGCCAATTATTTTATTGTAGATTCGGAAAAGATTTACGTAAGTATTTGCGTAAAATTATATATTAATTAACGAAATTTTATTGAATTATGAAGAAATATCTTAAGTTTATTTAATTTCATAACTTAGCAGATACTGCTTAAACTCATACCTCAAGGAAGTTTGCTTGAATCAGTTTTTATCGATTTTTTGCAATAGCTCAATATCTATTTCATTTTGCGGAAATTGTAGTAAAAATTACGTTGCTTGCGAATATTTCACGATGAAATTCCCTGCACCCTGCAATATAACTTCCAACTAGATCCAATGATTAAGTTTCGCCAAATTTTGCTATAGTAATTTAAGATTAAGGAATTATAAATTATGATCGGAAATGATATTACGGTTATAATTCTAAGAATTGAAATGGAAGACAGATTTTTATTCAAACGAATATATACCCTTCTGCTCCATGTAATAAATTTTTTATTTGGTTTCGGCGATGAATCACACCACAGAGGAACCAAAAACCAAACTAAATAACATTAACATGGATATCGAAAGAATTAATGTTATTAATCAACGATATACCGATCGATATTTCTTTGAACATCGATAATAGTAAGTTTTACCCTATCAAGAATATAAGAATAGAATAAATCTAATTGCAATGCGAGTGTTGCGCTTTCGATAGCGTTAATTGAGGCATTTCCCTCACTGACAAAAAAGTCTGAATATGTACGAGATAAATGGAAATACGACTAAGCTCTACGACTTATATTACATTTAATTTAATCTTACTGTTATCGAATATATCGATAATAATCGAATATTTTTATGCAACATTATTAGCATTCCTTTCATTAAAGTAAAAGAATATTACTTAATCTTGATGAGTCTATTCCTCGCTAAGGTTCGATACGAAAAAAATCCTAATGGAGGAGAAGTCTGGAATATGTAGGATGGTCGCATTTTTTACGTCGAGTCTTGTTCTACTTTCAAAATTGCTGAATCCTTACAGCAGCGCAATAAAATTCTCATTTTTTATCGTTGAGAAACATCCTCACGCATAATGGTTTCATTTTAATAATTTTAATCAATATACTTCCATGAATAAACTGAATGTTTACATAGGGCTTCTGGGTATCATCCCACCTGAAAATTACGGTTGAGTAGAAGAGAAGGGAGGATATTGGAAGCACAATCGATTGATAGTTTTCCTATTAACTTTATTGGATATGAAAATGAGGGTATCTCTCTGTATAATTGCGTCTAATAAATCTAACTTGGGATATTTTAAGAGTATATACAATACAATTACATTATAAGGAATAGTATTATGTTATTTGTTGATAATAGATTCATCTTATGAAATATATATATTTAAGGATAATCTTTTTTAATTAAATCGGCCAGGAATGAGACATATTATACGATTATTAAATATTGGAAAAGGGAGTCTATTTTCACCGAAAGAATATTGTAAAAAGTTTTAAAATTTTCAAAGGGGATTCTAAATCCTAACTCAAGTTTCCAAGAAAAAAAACTTTGATTTAAAGAGAAATCATACACAGCAATTATTAGGAATCTTCAAGTTAATGTAATGTTCTTTTCGAAATAGATTAAACTTCCGTAAAAAAGATTGTACATCTTGCAACATTTCAGGAATCTATCTTTCCGCCAGACATCCAAAAATCCAGAACAAGAAGAAACAAAAGTGTACAAAACGAGTACACAGGGAAAACCCCACAGAGATGAGGAAAATTAAACCGGTTTGAGATACAAGACGAGTTTCCATCGAGCTCCATTGCTCTTAATTTCACAGAGCTTTTTTCCTTCCGAGTGGGACGCTATAAAAAAAAAACACCCTCATTCAGTCCCCTATTTACTTTCCACCTACGCAAAGAAAGAATTCATGAATGGAAGAACATCCGAATGAATTACAAACGGATAACTTTGCTCTTTTGCCAAGTCCATTACGGGTGCATTGAATTCGTCCCACATGCAGGTTTACCCTCAGCAGTGGGTGCGTCGGGAATCGGATTGCGAACGGCGGGGTGCCGCGGTTGGCGAAATGAGCGGAAACTGGACGAAAATACGAGGCTCTGTAAATGGGAAAACTAATTAGGACTGGTCCGAGACAAGTTTTATTTTTTTAGTACTAAAGTTGCATCACACCGTAAAGATGCCCGTCAAAGCGTGCTTGCGTAAGAGTCACTTCCCTTTAAATATTAAAAAACGTGTCCTTATTGGAGGATGGAACCATCATTGTGTTGACTGATAACGAAATTAAGGACATTAAAAGCGCTGTTCAAGAGAAGTAGAGCATTTCTGCCAAATAGCTTCCTGTTACATTAGATAAGAAGATATCGATTCCTCATAGTAATCGTTTACGCTAATGTGATTAAATATTTAAATTTTTATCAAAAATTTGTAAAATCGGTAAATATTAAAAATCATTAGAATGAAATTTTGTTTTCAAATCTAAAAAAATAAGAATTCCAAATTTTTGTAAAATAAGAAACATAAGGTCTTACATATTATCTTAAAATGGGTGGTATAAGGACATGAAAGGCAAACATTATTCATACGAAATTAAATAAAGTGTCGTGAATTAATTTCCCGTACAGTTGATGAATTATGTACACCATCAATAATATCCATCGCTATAGTAGCTTATGTAATAATGGAAGGAATGTATGCAATAAAAACTCACCAACTTCTTAGAATCTGTTGAAATAACGAAGACAATAGGGTTGAAATATGGACTCACCTGTAAAGGAGAAAAAATATCATCATTAAAGGGTTTTGACTGATTATAAAAGAATCGGATGTGAGCACAATAATTGTTAAAAATTGTACGGATAAATTATATATTAATGTTACATGAATTATCTCATTACTATGATTTTATGTAACATATAGTTAAACGAGGATTAAATATTTAACTCTCATACTTGTTTTTCTTGCTGTCACCATTAAAAAAAATAATTTAATAATAAATAAATATAATTAACTAACTTGATTACATTCTCTCATTCTTGAAACAACATTCGATATATCTCTATGAATTTTTATCTTACATATCTCATAGATTTCATACAAATGTTTTTTCATAAAATCATTCCACGTTGAATTATGCAGTATTCTGATTATCAGATATGCAGATCCTGAAATTTTATCTTTCCACAATAATTAAATATGTAAATTGAAGATGCAATGTAACACGGTGCGTTCTACTTCGGCCTGATAATGCACTGACATGAGCAAAAGATACAACCTTCTGAGTCGAAATTGAAGAATTGGGCTTATCCCTAAACGCGGCATTTACTTCATGAATATGCATGAGTATGCACCGTCACATGAATCTGTTCCGTGATGGCTCTGTCGTCGTACTTCAATACGCCTGAATTGAATCACTATTCATCAGTTTCAGTGTGTCTGATTGTAAACATTAATTACTCTTCAAAAATTAAAATTATTTCAACTTTAATGAAAATAGTTAATGGACGAAAATAAATCACCATTGTGGTTAATTGCCTTAATTGAGATTTTCCAATTTACAAAGTCTCACTATTGTGCAATGCAAAAAGTATGGTCGTAAGAAACACGGTCATTTTTAAACAAGACAATGGAAATGACTTCAGTATTTTAGGTCCCAACTATTAATTAACATACAGCGATGAGCTTTCGGTTACATTATAAGAAGTAGAATATACTTGAAAATATTTTCAATTATAATATAAATTTGGTTCTTTTAAGGGAGTAAATTCATTGAAGGCCTAATACGAAAAATTACTTTATTTGTCTACATACTATATATACGTGCATGTACACCATAGAAGAGAAGGAGCCTCTCATCAGAGCTTTTCTCAAATTGATGAACTTAGAGAGAATATATAATTTCATACTTCATATAATTATATTATTATTGTATATTTAATAATAATTATATTCATAACACTTACCAATATTATGTATTACAATTAAATTAGGTTTGAATTAGTAAGTTAAAAGCATTTAATTTCATAGTATTACCTAGAAAAAACTGAAACCATGTTAACATTGGTAATTAATGGAAATGTAAACACCCAAAGAATTTCGGTATAAGCTTTTCATATCGCTTCATCTTCATATAAAAACTTCAAGAGATGTGGAAGAGGAAATCTTGAAATCCAAGTAAAATCTCGCGCCCATGACACATTGCTCCATAAATCAGTCGTGGATGAGTAGCATCATCTCCGCAATTAATTAAGTGCTCCATCTTAATTCCCAGATCCCTTACGAAATAAGGGAACTCCGACCCCTTTTTCTCGAGGTCAAATCCCTCTTTCCCTTATATATATTTATTTTTTCGTCCAACGCTCGGGGCCGGTCGTAAAAAAGTGCTTGCAGTTTTATGCCCGCATCACCGAGGCGACGCCCTACTTATATTCTTATTTAAAAAAGGATCGTAAAGGAGAGGTCTGCGAATGTTTGACAAAAACCACGAGGGAAGAGTATGCGAAGAGGTAAGAAATGCTTTATGGGATCAGCGATCGAGATATCTCACCGAATATGAAATGGAAAATATTAAAGGTCCTCGTCGTAAACACGGATCGTCGTCTTCTTATTTGCAATTTTGATTCGATGCGGTTTTTATCGTGGGAAAACGAATGGCCAGTGAGTTGATGAACAGGCAGCTTTTATTATTGTGTAAATATCTGATTTAAGAAGTGGTTGTGATGAAGAGGGCCATTTCTATTGCCATGTAAAGCTCCCGTAACATCGATGGAAACATAACGTGGACAAATGATGGGGAAATATGAGCAGTGGAAAATTAGGGTTTAGCGTAAATGAATTTAGAGTGTTACTCATAAAATTATGTTAATAAAGATTGCTAGAGTAAATAAATATATATTCGCTCTTAAACCTTTTTTATTAAATCTTATGATACAACTATAGGATTTGATCAACTTAACTCTCTGATATTTGACGAATATATCCTTTACTTGTTATTATTTGTTTCAGTAAGTTAGGAACCGATAATACAATTGGAATGATTTAAAGAATAAATAAAATAATGAAAAGGAACATAGAGTAATATGGATGAATATCGAATAGTCAATTTTCATGATATAAAATATCAATGCTCTAATGCATAAAAAGTGACACCGGTACAAATAAATCTTTGTCCGAAAACTGAAAATTTTGTATACATTGAGGACTGATAAGGTAACATTATTATTAGATAAGGTAATTAAATATTTTGTTAACGCAATATAATTCCTTATCTTCTATTTTCAATATTAATTATTTACATCAGTAAGTTGGCATGCGTTCACTATATGAATTAATTACGAAGAATGAATTGTACTTTTATAAACTCCATCATCATTGATAACCTCAAATTTAAACATGTATGTTACACATTATTGTTAAATAATCTATTTATTAGGTCTCACTTAATATTAACTGTAATTTAAATAATAATTTAGCCTTTCAAAGGAGTAATAAATGAAAAAAAATATTTGCAGGTAATTAAATTTTACGGTAAGCTGTCAAAATCTCTTTTGTATCTATTTACATATAATTATTTTGAATAATGAGGCTAATTTATAGAAGCCACTACAATTAAAATCCGTAAAAATAGATTATAACCAGATATTCTTTTATCGACTATAGAAAGTGCGTTATTAAAATAAAATACAATAAATATAAAAACGAGAAATTTAATGTTTCATCAAATATTTGAACAATCAGTTTATATCTATTTCTTTCTATTCATATACATTGAAAGTGATCTTGGAATTAAAAGGCACGGAAACATTTTGGATTTATTTCATCCAATATTATTATTTACTAATTTAAACTAATGTATTATTATGTATGATTTATAATATGTACTATATAGCTCAAAATGTAATATATTATCAGTTAAATTTAAAAATAATTTATGAGAATAAACGAGAAATGTTCGACGAGTTATTTCAGAACATAAAGAAGTGGGTATCGCATGATTTCCTTGCTTCCTTTTTAAATACGCGACCTAAATTTTTACTCTGCTTTTTAAGCATCTGCATTCTTGGATTTGCGCCCCAGTAAATCAGAATGACTTCCAAACGATATCATGTGTTAAATGCGGCATATGAGATCAATTTTGCTAACAATAAAACTGAAGCCTTAAGAATTTAAACGAATTATTCATTCTAAGACTTTTAAACCTTATCATCCACGTAAAATTTGTTTACAAATAGAATTTTTCTTTTCGAATTAATTCTTTGTCACTTCCATTTGCTCATGTTACTCCACAACAACGAGAGAGAAAACGACTTGAATTTCAGTTTCTAGCAAATGAACATTGGTAGCGAGACTATACTTCATCAATCGATTACTTCTTTTAGAAAATTGCGAGACGATGTTATACTTAATCAGTGCGAATATTTTCAGAAAAGAATGTTAATCCATTCGAATCAAATACACAATTTGCAACTTTATTATCAATTTTTATCGTCATCCATACGTTACGTAAAAGACTATTCTTTAACTATAAATACTATAATGCAAAATTTAACAATTATGGCTAACTTACATAAAGCTAAACTAACAGTTTTATATCAGGATATAAGTTGCGCCATAAAAGAGTATTTATATTTAGGTAGGCGTATCAAAATCCTATTTCTATCGTTTCTAAAGGAAACGTTAAATAAACAACCTAAAGACAAAGTATTTCAATAGAACAGAATAGAGAACATGAATTCTTCTTTGTGATACGAGCCCTAGGATGTAAGATGGACAATATGCTGAATTAGAGCCTCCTTAATACCCTTAGGGCATCTAGAGTGGTCTCCCTTAAAATTCCGAGGAGAAACATACGGGATCAAAATACGCCTGGAACATAGACTCAGCGGCGGTCAAACCGACTGCCAGGTATCTCCTGCCGCAAGACTCGCCCATTAGGGGCGGATCTCTCTTAAATCCCGCTTCGGGAAAACAAACCACTAGAGATGAAGCCTCTCGTGAAACCCTTGAAGCCACAACCTGTTAAACTATCCATCTCAATCCTGTACACTCCTAATCCAAGCCTTCATATTTCACTGCAAACTCCAAACATCTCGCTGATCGTTATTTATCCCTCTCCGTCAACCAGCTTCCCTGTGTCTTGGTATTCCTCGAATTCTAACCACTAATAAATTTTAATTTTCTTGCTCGTTTAGAATACGGAATCTGGCAGAACAAGAAGTGGTAGCCAAGGACGAGATGAGTAATGAGTGCTCGCATCAAATAGTCTTAAACAACACCTCTGTGCTGTGTTTAAGGTAATTACCTCTTTCGTTCTGAATCATTTAGCATAATTAAATACCAGATGCATCATGCAAGTTTGAGTTGTGGAAGTGATTTGTTTAAATAATTGAAATTAGAAAATTTCTGCAGAATACGCGAAATATCTCTCGTTAGAGGAATTATGTGACACAATTTGTAAAAGCAAAATATTGTTAACTTGATGAATCATGAAGGAAATATTCCTGATTCTGCCAAATACAACTCTAGTTCGACAATCAGTGGGGAAGGGTTAAACTATTAAATCTGATGTCCTCAAGATGACGTACATAGAGAGAAGCCATACGAAGTATGTGCATCATCAATTTCGATACGGACAAACTAGCCTATACGTTTATAAAGTCAATTTTTCAAAGGGTATATCGTTTGTTTAGAAAATTTAAGTGTAAATTGCCATTGGGTCGATCAATATAAAGACACAGATAATACATTTCCGGAGATATAATTTTGTTCACGATCCATCATCTGCATATTTCCATATGGTGACAAAAGACAATCGGGGAAAATCAGATTTTCAAACCGTTTCTTTTCCCCTCCAAACATAAGTTGCCATCCCAATTCTTCTCCATCTTCCACTCCCTTGTGTTCTCCTCCTTTCATCTGTGCTTAACACGAATGAGCGATTCTGCATTCATGTTTTCCGAGGGCATCTCTCTCTTGTTCTTGCCCGCAAAGACACCGCTCCATTCGACCACGCGAGCATTTCCCATTCGACCGCCGCCATCTTAAAAGCACCGCCGTTCTCATCCCTTCGCACGCCCACCCAATTAATTATTGCTCCCCCTCCGCACACCTGTGGAGGAACTCGAGTTTTACTTCTCACTTTAGTGCATAACAAGTTCCGCCTACGCAAAGGCGTAACGGATTCGAGAGGATGAGACTGAAACAGCTGGCGTTGGACTCTCATTTTTCGCTCTTCGTGAATGAATCCTTGTGGCGAAAACATTCCGAGGCCTATCAATCAAGGCGGGATGAATCACTTTGCGAGGGATTGCCGCCAGGTGTTTCTGACCGACTACGAAGACAATGCATGTTTTGAGACGCGTTTCCAGGCGACGTACTCGAGGCGGATGTAGGCGTGTTGATTTATAACACGACGGGATTTGCTTAAAGGTTCGGCTGATGCGAGAATGATGGAAGGACACGGATCCTGATATTTTCGTTAAAGGTTTTTCTTCATTGCTAGGGCTGGAGAGGAAATTTGAAACATTTGGCTCAAGCTGATGGAAAATAAGTCTTCTTGAAATGCAAGCTTCAGCTTTTTGCATATAAATAGACCTTTAATGATAGTAAGTATTTCAATTAAGTCGAATATAAGGAGGATATATTAACTGAAAGCAACTTGTTTCTACTAAAATTAATGTGCATTTGAAATCTCGCAACAATTAATTTTATGCTTTTTACACTGACTAGATATTTTTATGAATTCAAGTTATAGATATGGAGTTTTAGTTCGAAAGTACCAACATGAAGTTATTCTTTTGAAACTATACCAAAGCAGCTTTTTTAAAAAGAGAATATACGCTATCCTTCCATACTTTTTATTTAACAGATGACTTTCCCAATATAATGCAACAATAATTGAACTGTACTCGCAAATTGGTACTCGTGGGCGTTTCAAGAAGTGAGTGTTTTATTAGTCATAGGGTTACATAAATGGCTCAATCCTATTATGAAACGATACAATAACAGTTTACAAAAACCAATCCCTTAGGAACAGTAACAACTGAAAAATACGCACCCTATCTTGGTTTAGGCCTACGACAGAAGTGTTTTCATTCAAATTCCCTACGAAGTAGAGAAGATGATTTAGGAGTTGATTCGCTTAGTGTTCAGGTAACTGATTCTAAAATTTGCACATTATGAGCTTCAAGATAATATTAAGAAATATATGTACGTATAGGAGAAATATTAAAACTAATTTATCAATACGAATTAATGATGTTAAACCAAAAAAACCAAGTATTATGAACGCTTTAAGTGAAGTAAATATTTTAATATACGTGATTTAAACTAAATCTGATAAACAATTTAGGTATGAATAATTATATGGAAAATTTTCAATGGTACATTTTAGAATGATATATTCGTACGAAGATCTAGATGGAGTTATAAAAACGTAAATTTTTAATATTGCATAGATAAAACCCATTTTTCTCATCCTTTCCTCAGTTTATTAAGTTTTTTTAACGCTACATCGAAATCGAAAATTTATTAAACACAGTAGAACACCATCACATTACAATGACGCTATAATCAGCAATTTATCAGTTCCCTTGTGGTGAATTCCGATAAGCAGACCTTAATAAAGGTGAATGGGGAATTAAATCAATTCAATTAGTGATTTCAATCGACTATCCCTAAATCGATACGCAAGGTTATGGAGCAGATTTTCAATCGGCTTTCCGTTTCTAGGAAAAGGGGAGAAAGCCTTACAAAGTTTGGGGTGAATAGGAGAATATACGACCAAGAAGGGCAAAATTAGGAGAGAGGATTCAGCCTAGAATTTTAGAAAATCGAAATGAATCGCTTGGATCGGAAAGAGAACTTGTCAGGAGTGCAATTGAAGCAATCACAGACAGGAAAAGTTGGTTTTATGAGGAAGTTGTAACACCGATCGGTTAATATGAAAAAAAATCTTTAAATATTCTTTCGGTTTCTATCGCTGGGATGCATCGGGTAGCAGTACCGAAAATATCTCATTTCCATGAAAGCGAGCATCGAAATTTAAGTACTATTGACATAATATCAAACCACAGGAGTATGAAAAGATTGTAATTTTATTATTCTAATTCTAGTAAATGTTTAAAACATTTACGTAAGACATATGGTGTTTTGTATGTATAATATAAAGTTTCATTAAGGACCTTAGGAATCTCTTCTATTCAAAATACCCTCTGGATTGGAAATCTGATTGCATTGCTCGGCGGTATTAAAAACTCTATGGGAACTATCTTCTATTAGATTTCTCGAAACCAATACTAAAAGAAGAGAAAAAAGGCAAATACGAAGATTAACACATACTACCTTACGGCAGTCGGAATATAGAAGAAATAGGGAGGTGAGAGTTCCTAAACTGGATGGGAGGAAACATCATTTAAGCTGCCCTTTTTGGACTGACACTGCTTCCACCGAAAGAGAGAATAACAGAGCCACCCACGACATCCGCCGATCTCTCCTTTTACGTCTCCACTCACTTTGACCGCCCTCACCGAACACTATTTTTCACGAATATTATTCGCCAAACTGTAAATGAATATCCGTCTTATTTTGCACAGTTATTCGCTACTCGAGGAATAGTTATAGAGGATTCTCCAAGGATACAAGTAAGAAATAAATATTAAACCTACCGAACGAAAAGGAAGAAGCCGTGATCATATCCGTAATCCGAGATATATTTATAGATGTAATGGAAAATTTAATAGAAAATATAAGATCTTGGCAGTTTGTTATTTTAAAGATTTCGATGGGTTTTATTTTCGAAACACTTTCAAAATCTCGCCATGATAAAATCGAAAGATAAAGCGCACTAATCAGATTTTAGAATAAGTTCTCCATCAAAATTGTGACACTCCTAAGAATTATTAAGATGGGTTTTTAATATAAGGGAAGAATAGTTTTTTTTACTTAGCAAGAGAGAGCGTGCGCAATCATTTTTCACAATTGATTGATGAAGTCTCATAATCTTGGATTCGTGAAAACAATATTTTATTACTTTTCCTATTTATAACGATGAAATGTTCCTCTAACATTCTTTTACGACATTTTTTTCGTAATTGAAAACTTATTCTTACTGATTTCACGAAGCAAGTTCATCCAAAATTGTACACACACATTTCTTCGTCACAGATCAAAAGCATGACTATTTAATGCTAGTGTTACATCAATCTATGAAAAATGGGACATCTTTCATATAAAACATGAATGAATACTTAAAAAATGAACTGACGATGAGGATATTCTTGAAAGAATGGACAAGGAAATCATTACATTAAGAAAGGATAGAAAACTGTTCTTCATTTATAATCTTCTTCGATAACGTAAAGTATCGATATTTTTTCGAACAAAAGATAAAATGCAAATAGCTTCCCTTTACGCTTGTGGCTTTTCATGAATTCTAAGAAAATGTAGATTGTGATTGGATTTATACAAAATCAAAGGAACCCGCACTTCCACTTCAAATGCCATTGTCTCGTCAAGCATCAAAGGCTCTGTTTATCGTTAAGCCACATCTTTTCCATAGCGAATTTACCTCCACTGGTGTACATTGAGGGGATACCATGATTCACTTCCTCTCTTTTAAAGCTGAAACCACTTAAATTTTACTTCGGGAAATGAACTTCATCATAGCATTTACTTTTCCTTCATAAAATTATTTTGAAAGTACTCAAAGAGCCCGTTTGATGAAAGCCTCGTGAAGCCTTATAGAATGTTATTTATGTCATTTTCTCTCACCGTAGCTTATTTACAGAGTTGTATGTACGGCACTAACTTTTCAGCTGAGTCAATTAAACAAGAAAATTGCCATCACATCCAATAATCGATAAGCAAAGAAAAATGATTGATTGAAAAGGTCACATGATCAATAAAATAGGTTCTAAGGATGCAGAGGGAATAATCTCACGTATTTTTTTAGTTCGGTTCTTGCGCAAGTGCACCAATTTTCAGTTTCTAATTATGGATGTTTATATTGCTGTCTGCTGATTCCAGGGAGTTGAGTTTTATAAAATATAATATGTATTATCACTAGTTTTATGTATTATCTTTAATTTTTGGAATGAAATTTTCATGCCTGATTTGGTAGTAAGTCATAAAAATATCAATCTCTCATAAAGAAAGTTCTAATAAGAGACCTTTTTGTATTTATCCTCTATCCAGTATCATCTTTACCCTAGAGTTCAAATGTTCAACATGATACAGATTCTAAATGCCTATAACCTTCCTCTTTCATACCTCTGCCTATCAATTTCATTTACTAATCCCTTCGACCCCATATTTTTGATTACATAAGCTTGCAAATCGATCTGAATTGGGTCTTAAATTGCTTTTTCGGTTAGCATTTACCTTCTAATTTTGATTTCTGGTTTCCTAATTTCAATATTTTATCGGAAAACATACGAATTTCATCTTCGATCGATTTGAAAAATGAGCTTCGTACAAGTTTTATTGTCCTAACGGCAATTTAGGTTTTTCGGATGATTAGGGGAATGTCTTTTCTGAGACAGCTACTCTTACTCCCTCGGGCAATTGCGTGTACCCTTAAAAGACTTAACAAGCTTAGCGTGTCGTCGGCTTCGTGGTATTTCGACTCCCCTGTTGTAGTCTATGCATTGATTCCCTCACTTTAAGACGACCTCACAGCAGAAGCATTGACGTTACATCATGTTGTTGTTGCCTTGATTGAACAAGCAATGGAATCTTTAATGATGATTTTACAATGATCGTTGAGTTGTCTTTAATTTCAAATGTTATATCAGTTAATTCCTTCTCCTTATACTTTTAAATACTTTAAGATAATGTCTGAAAATAATGATCCCCACGTCTTTAAAAATATTTTAAATAAAATCATCGCAATGGATCAAGAACGAATGATAACCGAATAAACAAAATATAAGAGTTTATATAAGTCTTGCAGTTGTGAATATAACCTGTATTAGATACCAATAAGTGATATATACATTTATGTGCATGCCTCGAGTATGAATAAAGTTTTGCCAAAATTGAAGCATCCATGCTTTTCATTTATTTAAATGTCCAATAAGAATATATTTTAATTCAATATTATTATTTTGGTACTAGTAGTCGCATGATTTTATTTCAAAACAAATATACCAATTATAAATGAGGACAATTAAGAGGATTGTAAAATACAAGTCATACTGTATCGATAATATTGAGATATTGAATACCTGAGGTAAGGAAAATTATCTACTGTAAGCAATTATCTATAATACATTATCGAAAAACCACGGCACGTGGACGTTATGTAAAGCTGACCCTCTTTGAGCGTTTCTCAATGAAAGAGTTTTCATTATGCGCTGCCCAGCATTTTCAAATGCTACCCACGCTTCGGAAAACCTTCGCTTCCACATTTTCCATTTAAGTTGAAAGGCATGTTGAACGAATACCACCGCATGCAAATGAAAGTATGCAGCGTTTCGAGGCAAATGCAGGCGCTGCAGTTATGTGCCAACTATTTCCACGTAATGATAGCACCATTATCTCTCTTCGCTAAAAACCGCAAATTAGCGCTGATCTGCAGTGCCCTTTTGTACGGAACTTCCGAATGAACATTTTAGAGTCCTCCATTTGGTCATACGTGGGCAATACTGAAAGGTCAATCCGAAATTTCTCTCTGATACTATCCAATTATAGATTTTTCATGGGGAATGCGGTTAAATGACGGCGTACGAAATTCATGCAAATGATTTAAATTTCACTTATGATTGCTGCATACATCTGCATATGATATTGCGATATCAAATCTTTTATACCAAATATACATGCATAATTTTGCTTTATGGCAATTTCAACAATGCCAGATCCCGAATGAAGAGAGCATCGGTTACTCTTAATCGCAATCAACAAAATCAATCCAATATGGTAGAAACAGGTGTGTGATTTCCCTTGAATTAACAATTGAAGGTATGTAGATTAATAATTTCCGAAAATGTAGACAAAAAACATCAAATATTCCGCTCATAACTGCCATAACTTACTTAATCAGCGACATTTTGTACAGTAAATGTCTCTATTTTTTATCGTAATATCACTTCAGTGTTACCAAAGTCAATCTCAAGCCAAATCAAAAGCATTCATTTATTCTTAAGACATCAAACCAACATGGACTGCTCTCAGTTAATCTCTTTTTCCAAACACCGATAAGTTTTTCATTAACTGTATTCCAGGAACATGATTTTCCATAAAAGATAATAATTTGTATATCTTAATATTTATATCGCTGTACTTTTTATCTCAAATATCTATAATATATTGCAGATTCATGCATCAAAGGATGTATACAAGCGTTACCACAGAACCCTTTTTTCCGTTCAGTTTTAATAATATTTCACGCGAACTTTCCTAATATAAAACGCCTTTCTGCAAGCTTTTAATCAGTTCTACACCACGGACTAAGCGTCATTCCACACCGCAGTTCAGGGTTACTCATTTTAGCAGCGCCAAGGGTCATTTCATAACGTACCCAGAGATTGCGAAAACTCCTCCATATTAGTAACTTTGCCAGACCATCGAGGTTGGTAAACTTGCCCTTCCGGAACTTTAATCGACGTTCAATTATTTCACCATCCCGCAGAATTCTCTCCTCAAAGCCACGGATTAAAAAACTGCCACTCTGTGCAGCTCCATTTTCGCGGTCATACTGAACGCATTCAACAGATTGGAAAACTTTACGACCGTCTTTTATCGTCCGCTACAATGGATTCACGCACGCCAGTCTCCGAAAAACTCTTTATCACCTACAGTCTCCGCGCAATTTCTTCCAAAACACAAAAACTCCTTCTGAAACGTAAAAGAGCTAACATCCACCTTCCTTTATGGCACTCAAAAAACATCCTCTCCCTCTTCTTGCCTCACAAAGAACCTCTCTTTTAACCCGTCCACCACCTTAAAAACCGCCGAGTGGCGACAGTTTCCGCAAAGCAGCCAAAAGTGGAACTAAAGAAAAAAAGAAGCACTTTCTTTGGAGAAGCCTTTCTCTTCGCGCATTTTTTCACGCGGAAACTTCCCTTTCGATACGCAAACAACCGTGCTTTTGAGTCTGCGCTCAAGAACTGCATCCATGCGCATTCCTTATTCGACAGGAATTCTCCGTTGCCTAGTTTAGGAACGGGGGCCAATAATCGCGTGCATCGACAATATCCTGAACATCAATGCAACAGCGACATGTGCTGCGATACTGAAATGCATCTGTTGCAGTATCCCGAGTGATGGGTGCAGATGGAGTGTTAGAGAAGTATATCTCAGATATTGGTACGAAATATACGGGTGATTGGTTCTTTCAAATTAATCGCCCTTAGAATAAAAGTTCAGAAGCTAGCAATGCCTGGATGGCGAAGCAAAAGAAATTTCGATTTTTCAGCGATAAATAAAAAAGACAGTTGATCAATATTTATACAAATTCATCAATGTTTCCTCGCTAAAGAAATATTTTATTCTTATTTTCTTCTGGTAAGCATGTTTTAAAGCAAATTTTCATATTACGGAAGGAATGGTCTCTGAATTTTTATTTCATTGTGGGTGTATAAGTATAAATATGATTTATAGACTAAATCGAAAATTCATTTTATACGCAAGTATACAACCATGAAATACTTAAATTTTACGTTTTAGCTTTTTGTCTGTTCATGCAACTGTTTTGTAAATTCTAGTAGCATAGGAAAAGGTAATAGAAGCAATACAAGGAAGGAGAATGTATAATCCGTTAGTTTATGCTTCCTCACTACGCAGGTGAACTTGCCAAGGAATAGTAAATTTAAATACTGCGCAAAATAGAATTGGAACTATTTTAAGCCAATGTAAATGAAACATTGCTTCTAACTAACTATCTCAATTATTGTTCAAGAGTTAAATTTATTGAAAATTTACAATCTTCCTCAATAATAAACTTAGAAAAGATTCTGAAAACAAAAAGGACTTTAATCAGCAATTACTGCCAAATCTTTTATTTGATGAGCAGATTCAAAGAGAGAATATCCTATTCATTCAGATTAAGAAAGAAACCAAGCGAATATTTTCGAGTTAATTTACTAAAACCATAGAAAAAGTTATTAGTTACTATTAACAATTGATATAACTATTGAGCTATGAACAGACGTGAGTATTATATAAATCCAACATTAAAAAAAATTATCTTCAATAATAATAGTAATATATACTGCACTAACCTTTAAATTTTTTAAGTACACAAACGTAATGCTAGACATAATTACTATCTTCGCCTTCTCATGTTTCAAAAGAATCCCACGAGACTCGTGTACGGCAACCTCTCTTATGTCTACACTCGGATACAGAGGAATGGTTGACAAAGGGTCAACTTGAAACCCAACGCTCTCACAATGCATCTTTTTTTCTTGGAAACAAACCGAAGCACCAGACCATGATAAACGGACCCCCGTGTCTAAGAGAACAAATATATTCGTCTCCCCGACGATACAAAGAAAACATTTTCTCGATTCAAGAGACATTTTAAACGCGATGATTAGAATCGCTGAGGTACAAGTATAAATCTGTCTGAGTGAGTAATTGACCTTGCGCTGCGGAATTCTGAACCAGTTGAGAGAAAATTTGATTTTCCAAGCATTCATTAATATTTATAACAAATACCTATTACGGTTAGAATGATAAGATTACTATAATCTAATACCCTAATTAGAATAATGAATGGTAATAGGGAGTATCTCAGCGTAATTATGAGAGGTTACAGGATAAGTATCACGATATAAAATCATAAATTCAGAAAAAGTGAAGTGCTGCAGAAGGGAATAAGAAAGTATTCTGATGGGGGTGAGAGTTTAGCAGCCTCCAAATTCAAATTTAATAGAATCAAGACTTTGATTGATTGAAGAACTTCAACCCTTAAAATAAATACACAAAAAAGTTTCTATCACATCGTAAATAAAGAGTGACTCCTCTTCATGTGGCTCTATTTGAGTATAAACTTTCTTTAACATATCGATTATTATTAATATATATAAATAAATATATATCAGATTAATCTGTGAAAAAAAATTTATATCAATATTCATAGCATAACATGTAATTTTTGACTGGAAGAGATTTTTTATGGAATATTTTGTATCGCATTGAAAATATAGTCAAATATTAAATAAGTATCGTGTTTGAGGAGTATTTTATTGTAGCTCAATTACTCTCTGGATATCTGGATGGGAAGAATCCAGGTTAAACATCCTTTTCCTCCGTCAATACATTTTACAAAAGTGAATAGGATGTATTTTACAGTGATATGACGTTTCCGAGAAATGGGAAGACATCATACACTAAAATCAAATAACCTTTACCTTCGGTTGATTAGATCGGTTTACGAATCTCGGGCCAAATCCCTAATACGCGTCGAAGGTAAATTCTCCAGTTCCCAAAACTGATAATCGTATTCCGTAATTGTTTACAATTTACCTTGAATGATCGATTGCTATCATTGCTAATAGCATAGGCTTCTCCGAAATCATGCTTGTGAATAAAATAACAGTACAACATTAGATCAACGTAAGATAAACATAGCTACTGTCTAACGTATATACACATAGATCTAAAAAAATTGGAGGATTTCCGTGTCTAAAACCTTTTGAATAATAATAATTATGAAATAATAATATTTTCGATGAACTAATTAAGAGATTAATTTAAATAATTTCTTTTAATTTAATTCAATCAATTTCGCGATGGAAAAAAATTAACATCAATCTAATTTTTACGAAAACTCTATACTTTAGATGGTAGAATCCTAATACTGATATACGTACCAGTAACTCATAAAGATTATTACTCATTTGTCCCTGCATTTAAAGCATTTTATTATGGGTTGACCTTACAATATAAATGCAATTCTATCTGATAAACTTAATCCAGGCCAGAAAAAAATTTAAAACACTATTCCACAACGGAATGAATATAAAATGTAATTACCTAGATATGTATAGTATGTTGGATTGGATAAGAATCTCAAATAAGAGTTTACTCTCAAAGGGACAGTCCTACTGTAAACAGTATGAAAGAATTCCAATGGATGAAAATGAAGAAATACTTCTAAAATGCATCACTCCTTTTCTTCCCCTATGATATAGGTTCTCTACCAGAACTCCATTCCGAACGAAAGCCTAGATACATGCGATATGTACCGTATTTTCTTCTTTGCTTTCCCTCGAGTAATATGCTGTTTGTAGCAGCCGCACGAAAATCTCGGTCAGAAGAAAAAACGGGGAGTATAATATACGGAAAATAGCGCATCATGTATATGATCAAAATCAATATATATACTATATATCCGAATTTTTCATGAAAAATAATCAATGAAGTTTTTTAAGGTTCTTAAGCTATTTAAAGAAGGAGACGAAAGGAAATATGATTCAAACTCTCAACAACTCAATATCTAATCATAAAAGGGCGTTGTGTTCATAATGAACCGTGATAAATTTCGACACATGTGTAAAAGGTAACATGTATGTAACTAGAGAAAGAAGAAAATAATCCCAAATGGAAATTATCATAATGCCTCTTGAAAAAAACACTTATTTTAAAGTTTACCTCCACACATTAATTGAGGTATCCACATAAAAAGGACCAGTAGCAATTTAGGTATTTAAACTTAAAATAGCATCCATCGCTTGAGTTCAATCAATCTTCTCCTTGACCTTTTCTTATATAATGAAGACAATGGGACGCCTTTTGTCTTGTTAACGCGAGAAGAACGAGTACACCACGGTTGGGATAATTGAGGTCTGCAGAGATGGCCAATCGCATCATGTTCCTTTAGTGTCGCGAAGAAGGCATGATGAAGATTGCTTCACACAATGGTTATTTCTTTGTTGAGCGAGGAATAGATCTCAGATGAACATCTTCTCTTCATTAGGGCGCAAATGGGACGATACGATGTTCATATGGACATCGAGTGTGGAGCGTTTGCTCTAATTGAGAAATTTATGAGGATCGTTCAATATTACTTGGTTGCAACCGAGGAAGTATACCATATAGGATCAATCAAAAATTAAAATATTGATACAGAAATGTATTTATAACTTTTTAAATGAGAATTCTAAAAACAAATTGTTCCTTTAATCCAAATTCCTTTCATTTCTGTGAACAAAGCGTCATGATAGGAAAATCTGTAAACGCAAGTGGAAATCGGAAAAGAATTTTTACGTAAAAATAGATCAAAATAAATTTAGTGTTATATGGTAAATTACTTTGGAAAATAATTTACCCATAATAAAAAAATGAATGAAAATATTAAGTCGGATGGTTGTAACATAATTAAATAATGGTTACTACGTCATCCGAAAGATCAGAGAATTAATTAAGAAAATTACAGTTTTATACTATAATTTACGTTTATTGTAAGCACCTATAACGCTATTATACGTGAATTTCTTTGATAAGTAATTACAGTTTTTACAATAGATATTTTAAGAAATAAGCCTACTGAAATGAGAAAAAAAGTACTTTGTATAATCCTAATCCTCCATCAAATAATGTCGTTTTGCTGAGTAAGGTCAGTAACCGATGCACAGGCGAAG
The DNA here is from genome assembly GCA_020796165.1 of Pantala flavescens. Taxonomy (NCBI): domain Eukaryota; kingdom Metazoa; phylum Arthropoda; class Insecta; order Odonata; family Libellulidae; genus Pantala; species Pantala flavescens. The sequence continues at coordinate 55,611,775 of CM036880.1, forward strand.
CGGAAAGATTTATTAAGAACATATAAAAAGTTTAGAAATAAAGAAAACACGAAGTCAGATCTAAATTTTTTTCGCTTAATCTTGCGGAAAAGCCTCCACATTTTCATAACGCAGTAACAGCTGGTAACAAATTTACGGATGAAGACGAGCAATGCCTTGAATTTGAGGTTTCTTTTTTTTTAATAGGGAAGTCGTAGTACTTTGCGAAATATCGAAAGACGCTCTGCAAAATCGCTAGACTGAGAACCAATCTTTCGCGAGGAAATTGTGGTGACTTCGAAGTCCGCAAAAAGGCGCAGAGATTATGGGTCCGGAATTTATGCACCTTCTTCACTCCGTCTGACGCAGAAAATGAAATTTTCACCGCGAAAAAACAAGATTCCCGCCGAAGTCTGAGCCGAAAAAGGAAAGAAGATGCAGTCTCGATGGATATATATTATTCATGCGATGGTAAGAGTGGAATCCTATGCCTCCGGATAAATCGTAGAAGAAACGGACCTTCTCGTGGAACTATACCAAACATTCTCCTCTTCCGCTTCGATGCTAAGGAAATAAAAGTGAAAGAAGAAACTGTATCGGTACTTTAAATAATAATTCGAAACTATTGAAAGAGAAGAAATTCTGGCGTTTTAAAGATATAAATGTATTGAATTTCCTAAAATTACTGTGCTATTTACTACTGAAAATGATAAGGCCTACTGGCGTATCAGGGAAACGTATTGATAATACGCAATCACCCATTTGATTCAATGAACATTTTCGTTCGTAAGGCTCTGCTATTATCATCCTAGCTCATTGAGAAATCCCATGCACTAAGCACCTAAACCCCGCCTTGCAAAATCTATTGGATTCAAACATCGATTGATGAACAGATGATGCTCAATCCTTGCTTCGACTTTGCAAGGTTTACATATTAACTTCAATTCCAAATCTCATTCATGATTGAGAAAACGATTTTAATATTCCAGATTTATTATACACGAATCGAATGAATAGCAGATAATAAATAGAGCCTACATCTTAAACTGGTAGTATTTAAATATGCTTTACTCTATAAATGAATATTTAAAAAAGAATGACGCAGTTGAACATCTCTATCATAAACTTAGCTATAGCATAGATTTTTATAATTGTTATATAAACTACTGTAGTAATAAGTAATTATTAAATTTCGAAACACATATAACTTATATATTGGTAAAATTATTCGCCAGGCAATAAACGAGTTCAACATAAAGACTAAAGTATTGGGACTATAACGATCATGGCGATATATTGAGCATAAGCACAGAAACTGACTGGAATTCCCAATGAGAAGCACGCTTTGCAGGCAAAACACGACTCAAAGCTTTGTTAGCGATCAGCAGTGAGACCCAAATTATTTTCCTGCAGCATCAATTCAGCCCTTTCGGAAAGAACTCCCATCGGAATCCATCGGCACGGATATAATCACGGCGAATGATTATCCTCTATTAACGTGATCATATCTCGTCTCTCACAAGGCTTAATGCGCACGAACGTGGCCGCCAAACATGATCCGGTCGAAAAACAACCTGTTCCCTGGCGCCTTCCGAAAAGGGGAGCTCAGGAGCTTTTAATTGGCTCACCAATCAAAGTGAAATGTAGCGACCAAAATGATATCAACGCATCAAGAATGAATTAGATGGATCAGTCATGCGTCTTTGGAGGATTTCAAAGTTAAACCGTGAAATCTAGTTCTTTTCGTGTCACTTCTCTATTTTAATATGCGCTAAAAATATATTTCGATTTTATAATGAATCATAAAAGTCACTTCATTCAAAATAATCTTATTACTTCTTCTCGTGTATTAATTTTTCTTTCTGAATAATACTCATAAACTGTTGTTAGGCAAAAAATACGAAATTTCACGCCAATTGAAAAATATTAATTTATTTCACTAACCAAAAGAACTAACTTATTTACAAAAAACCAAGTCCATCAAGCAACTAATTAAAATCTCGAAGTCAAAATTGTGTATAACTCTTTTTATATTGTTAGTATGTCAATTGAAGATAAGAGAATGGAGATAATGCAATACTTCACGTCATTTATTTAAAAAGATAAATTCTAATTAACTAGAACGATGCAGAAATAAAATTTAACGGAGCGACAATGAGTTGTCCGTTTGAAAACTAACAGGTGCGTAGCTTTCTCTACACTATGCAACATTATATACCGAATCGAAAAGAATGGATGAAATCATTATAAATTTTCCCGTTTTAATTGATATTTCTTAATTTCCATTAAAATACGTTTTCAGTTAATACAGATATCAATCTTACATAAAATATCCCACATTTTATGATTTATTCGGCAAACGATGTGATAATAAACATTCGCAGCATCTAAATCAGTTGTGAGGAAAAATTTGTTCCGAGTAATTTTTAGCGTCTAGACTACAGATCAATCGTCAATTATTCATAAAAAAGATTTAATTTATAACTCCGAAGGATGAAAAATCATCGATAGGCATGATATCGTTGCAATGTGGATGATTTATCATCGCATAATGGCTTCACTATCCCGAGTGAATCATACACGCTGGCATTTCACCTGCCGATTCATTTCTGAAGTTGATTTATCCCCGCTATAAAGAACTATTTTCCAGAATATGTGTCCATTTCAGTAAAATGTATCGCGGAAATACATTAATTTCTCTCCGATAGGTATCTCTTCATCAACTCTGTCACGAAAGATACATTTGAAAAGTAGCGAATTCGCCATATGCTGATAACGACCGAAGTAACCAATGACAACGTGTTTTCAAACGCGTGCCGTCAACTATATATATGAATAAGACAATAAAACAAATATTTCTCCTTTTCTAAGCCCTTCCTAAAATCGAAAAAGTAAATTCCTAAAGACGAACTTATGTAAAACGTTCCCAAATATTTTCAAAGAGTAGTATTTTATTAGAGAAAACATTTGAGCTAAATTCGAAGAAAATATTAAAAATACACAATATGTAAATAACATATGCAAACTTTATTAAAATATGATTTTTCACGACTAATTTTTGATTCCCATCAAGGGCCATGTTATGCCCATCACTTGAGCAGGTTACTTGTTTCGGAAAATTACACATAAAAAAGCAATGAAATCATGCTAACTTTTACTGCTAATAGAAAGTACTGTTAACACAATTAAAGGAAGACATTTTGAAATATTTAGTAGAATCTTATTCCAATCCGCCACTTTAGATATTGATTTTAACTTATTGAACTTAATCAAGAGGTCGCAATGGATTTGCGGCAAACAACTTGACTGCGCGAAATAGTTATAAATTACATCCTATTCCTCTTTGGATCTGGAGTATCCTATTATATTCGTACAAATTAGAGCCACATGCTATTTTCTTATCTGTGGCATAAGAAAATGTACATTTTCTTATAATATATTTTCTCAAAGTTTCTTTTAGGCTCCGACTTAAGTGATTTATAAACGGTATTATTGTTTCTTTAATCAACAAAAGTAAAAGAACTATTACATCCCTCCTATTGTGTGCATCGTTGCCAACCAACCAAATATGTGGATACGTACTGTATATACGTGGAAAATGAGTTCCGAAATCTACGCTCTTACGCGATTCCATATTTTATTCTCGTTTTGGATTAATCTAATAGAGGAAATTTCCATGCAAAATTTGCGAACATATTCTTCTGTTTCGGTCGAAATTAAAGAAAATGAAGATCTAGAGGCGGACTCCATGATTGGATTTATCGGTTCTTTTTGAAGGTTCGCAATAAATTATGAGCGGCGATTGTTCATGAAAGTGTAAATAATGTGGAAGCGAGCATAATAGAAGGCTTTAACAGGTCTCACGATTTATTTATTCCACCTCGTAACTAAGTGATGAATGTAGCAGCGGTGCGAGGGCTGAATATTGGAAAGAATGTTCATTACTGCGAATTCCTGAATACCGCTTGGCCCACGTATGAACTATAATAAAATTTAGATATTGCAGGCTATTTTCTGTTAGGAAGAGCAAAATTAAAGATGCAAATCTGAGAATAAAATTGTTTCATCACCAAATTATATATTATCAATCAAATGCATTATGCTATAATTGCTGCAAAGTCTTCTTATTACTTTATTATATTTTTATGAAATCAAGCTGTTAATATAGCATACCTTTTTTCAATAAGCAAAAGAATAATGACACAAAAATTTGAACCGAGCGTAGCGAAGCAATAAGACGGATAAAAATTTATAATTCACCGAAAGAATTGGTAGAATCTAATTATTTATGCCAGCGAATCTGCTACGTGCTAACGTAGCCCAGGGAAACATGGGCTTTCCGTAAATTGAAATTAAAATTCAGATATTTGGAATAATTTGAAAAAATATCTATCTTCGTCAGCTGAGTATACTTTCATGTATATATATTGGAATGTCTATGAACGTTAGTAGATGAAAATTAATGAGACTTTTTAAGAATTGTTAATAACAAAAATTCGAAACATCGAAATATATTATAATTGCATTAATATTTATGTCTTCCCTGAAACAATAACTTAATAAGTCTTTTATAACGAAACTGTTTGGCAGAATATCTCAAGTTACTAGTGCTTTAACCCATGTCTAATCTCTTGAATATTATTTTTTGTCCATATCCCCTTGGAAATATCTATAACCGTATAAATTTACGCGAATTCCATTATTAATTCTTTAATTTAGTTACCACGCTGTCGCGTAAACGGTATGTTTAAATTCTTTCTTTAATTGCTTCGTTTGTTTTTTCCCTTCTTTCAAAGCCGTCCAACGTGGAGAACATTTTTTCCGTAAGGTCAGCGAAATTTCGTCGAACCATTTCGCATCCAAATAACCGAGATTTTTCCATTAAATACGAAAACAACTGAGAGTGAATGGTGCGACCGAAATCGCGCTGCCGAAGAAATGAAAAATGCATGCTTTACAGCGTACGCTCGGTGCCGTTAGCAAAACCTCCATCGCTGAGTGCGTTTGAGTGCGTGAACGTAAACGCGGTGAGCGATATTTAGTGCGGAAAAAACAAGCTCCCTCGTCGGGATTTAAAGCGTCTAACTATTAATTATAAAAAAGTTCGCTTTTTGTCGATCTACACGGAAATTTGACCTGTCCATTGAATAATGACTTGAAATTTTCGAAAACGAATTACCACAGATTTAGCTGCGACTGGAAAAAATATGGACATAAAAAGGAACTTCTCATTAATTTCGATAATCTTTCCTGCAACTTCATTTCCGACGATTCGTCTTCATAAAAGTATCTGACTCTAAGCATAACTTCTACAATGATATTCGTTAAATCGGTTTAATTCAACTCTAGCATTTTTAAAAACTAATAAAAATTCAGTCTCTTATTTTCAAATATTTAATTAGCTTTTATTAATTGATGTTTAAATAACGTTTTTACCGTTGCTATGATAACTTTATACTTCAGTATATCTTTAGCTCAGAATATATATTTCAGGCACTTGGATAGAATAAATTTTATTTACTTTTGTGCAAACCGCTTTGCTATCGGTTGAATCGAAAACAATATATTTTAAAACACCTTCACATGGGTGTAAGAAAATCTAAATTCTTTCAACATTAGAAGTAAGATTCCCCTATAAGTGCATTTACGTATCAAATTCATAATTGTTAAAAGTAGTCTATAATTTATGTATGCATACCAATATTGTAATATCACATAACTATATGATACTGAGGTAAATAATTATGTTCACATTAACATAGAGTATGAAGGATTTTATATAATTTTAGATGGAAGTATTGAATTAATGGTATAGTTCAGATTAATTCAAACTGCATCTTTGTAATTACATCTATAAGTGGCTATCAACTAGGAAGATTCAACGAAACAATTGTTCAATTTAGACAAAAATCCAATCACCTAACAGTTGAACATTCTAGTCATAAGAAATGATCATGTTAGCATTCATAAGTCATTAACAACCTTAGTAGAGTTACCCTGTATTAATGTGGAAGGCCCTTTAATACCATTAAATCCCTTATTAAATAAACACCATATTTTTTCCGAGCGAGGGACCCCAATTCAACCCTTCTCCTTCAAACCCGACAAAAACGGTATTTCCTTCTCGTTTCATTTGCGAATATAATTTTTCATCTCTTATAAGCACGAAATATGAGAAGCGATGGGCGACACGTGGGAGAGGCTGAGCATATGTCAAAACCGCTACGAAGACGTGAATTGGTGCTGGATTCGACTGGGCCGAGGGAAGCATTAAAAGGTTTTGGAAAGGATAAAGGGATTCAAGAGGGACACATGGGAGGTCTTGGAAACTGTTACGCAGCCATAATTTTGAGCCTCCACACGCTTATGAAGCACGGAATTCTCCTCGGATATGTTAAATACAAACAGCTACTTTTCAACCCCTGAATATTACAATCAATCAACTACTTCATTTTCTCCCATTAATGAAATATAATTAACGTCAAAATAAAATTCGTTCAATAATATTACAAACAGAAAACGATATTTTATTCTAATGGAAATGAGAAATTAATTAGAAGCAATATAATTTTCAAAACGACAACAAAATAAAACTCCAACTTTTCTTACAATTTCAAAGTTAATTGATTTACAAAATCTGAATGAACGAAATGAAATATTCTCAATTGGTAATTAATGAATTAATTTTATAAAAAATAGTTTGGCAAAACGTAACTTGGTAAGTCACAAGAAATAAGCTCGGCTTAGAGCAAAAAAATACTCGAACATAAAAAAGCATCCGGCTATGTCTTGAAAAGAATACAACTTGATTTTAAAAATAATTTTCTCAAATTAAGCGTTATGCACTAAACTGTTGCAAAACAGAATGAAAGTTATTTAGGTTCTTTATTGACATTTCTCATACGCAAGTATTCAATATGATTTATATATATGTAAATAAATTATATACGAACTTAACCGTCAAGTACGCGGATTGATCGTAAAAAATCTCGAAATGCGAAACCGATATCTCTCATGAAAAATTGCAGAGAAAACGTGAGAAGATTATTAGTATCTCGCTTAAGATACGTCGGATTTTTTCGCGCGGGTCTCCGTGAAAAATGGTCGAAAGCGATCTTCTTCGTGGAAAGAGGAGAACCACCATAAAGTTTTGGGAGAGAAAGCTTTAAGTTGAGATTCTCGGAATCCTGTTCAGACGATGGACGCCGCATCAAAAATTAAGCAGATCTTATGTCTCCAGGAAATATAGTGATGTCATAAATTCACATTTTATTAGTTATTTCTTGCTCTCTTATATATAGAGCAGATTCCATGTCTTTTTATCATAACTCTAGAAATCCCTTGAAGCTGTTCACGAGTTTGCTCCATATTGTAGTGAAATAAAATTTTAATGGTCTTTGGCACTTGAATTGCCGCCTTTTTCGACTACAAACGCGTAAATGGAGGAAAATATCTTATTCATTACATAATACATACAACCGTTTCGTATAAAATAGTTTTGCGACTGATAAATCAGATTTTCAAACTGTAATGCATAAAAAACGGTTTTCTATATATAACACACATTTTCTACAGGTTGTTCTAGTGCCCTCAGAAATTCTAGGATTTTCTTATTGTCTGTTTAATACAGCAATTTAACTGACCATTAACAGATTGATGGCCAATATGTAGACATGTCTTCAATGAACTCCAAATATGAAACTATTAAATGGATGCTTTTAAGAATTCCTTTTCTCTTGGAATGGACAAAGTAGGATTAATAGAGAGAACGAGGGAATCAAAGCCATGAAAGGAGAGGAAATGGCTTCAGGAGAAGAGTTGCAAAGGAAATAGAATCCTCAGTTCACAGTTAACGATGAAATGAGAGAAATAAAAGTTTTACCGATTTGCAATAGAAGATAATATGAGGGAGAGAAAACATGAATGAATGAAATCAAAATGAACAAAATGAAAGAATGTTTTAATATAGAAAAAATAGGAAAATAACTTCAATTTCTAATGAAAAGTATCTAATTAGGAAGTTTACGTGGAAAAAGATACGTAAGAATATCATCACACAAGTGAATGAAAATCCTAAAAGTTTAAGATTTGACTACCATCTCGTAAACCAATTTGATGGATATAACCTCAAAGGAAATTACGTAAATAGATTAACTTTTCAACGTTTATCTGCCGAGAAGATGAAATAAGTGATGAACCATTCTAAAGATGAAAATTGTTCATACGGGATCCAAAAAATTCAACAGAAAACAGGCTTTGGGGGATTTTAAGCAACTTTTTCTTCTACGGAAAAAGAAATAGTAATATTTCTAACACTGGTATAAAACCTTCACAAATAATTCCTCCTTATACAAAGTAGATAGAAAATGAGCTGATCACATATTTTTTTAAGGCAGCCAAACTCAATGGTAATTTTCAATTCCCTGTCAACCGTCTATTTCAGTCTCCATGCACTCTATCTTTGCTGAGCGTGCAAGGGGCATATGAGAGCATAACAGACCTCCAACTTATGAGTCGGTGACGATATGCGAGGGTAGGGCACCTTTAGCGTCATAATCCTAACCTCTGTGGGTGACACGTAGTATGATGCTAATGATCATTCAACACCGTTTTATGCCAGCGCCAACTGGCTCTCCGCAACGCATACACAAGAGTCTACCTCGAGATCACTTTAGGGCCTCCGCTAGCTCGTGATGAAATACAGGGACACCTCTGCGAAGCATATTCAGACAGGTGCATGGAGTACCAAACTAGGTAAACGTTTATATGATCGTGAGTTTAGGGCATCCGTATCATCTCTATTTCTGAGATATGGTATAGTCATTTGATAGAATCACCTTCATAGCGTTGTTTTATTTTTATGGTATTTATTTATTATAATTCACAATTAAATACATCGTTTCCATTGTGTTTAGAACACAACTCAGCCACTCGTATAACTTACGCAGAGAAATACATACGCCCAAATAAAAACTGGAAAAGTGGGTCTTTACGTTTTACGGCATTATAAATATAAAGTTTGCTCTTCGCGGGGTTTAGAAATTTTAGGAATCCCATTTCTCCTCCCCCTTTCACAATACTACTGATTGATAATAAAATTAAAAATCCGATGATGGTGTGTTTATCCTAACTTTAGCAGTAAAATATCAGTTGCTCTTCATAATGTTAGAAACAATTCGATGTTGCCTTCATAGTTATAAGAAATTCTGTATTTACGAAATAGGATATATTTTCCAATACTCAAATACTACATCAGGATAAGTAAGCCGGTGACATCGTATAAGAAAGACATAACAACCCACTTCCATAACATATTTCCATAATAAAAAAGAGCTGTTGCTAGACGGGTGAAACGTAAAAAGAATCATGGCGATGAAAGACGGCTAAAAAAAGCGAAGGAATTCCGCGACTTGGCTGCGTTCAACGCTAAAAAATGATTAATGAACAGCTGAAAACAACCAAGCCAATTAGGTAACGCAGCAGCTGAACTCGAAAAAAAATCCGTGTCTTCTCTTTTTTCAGTTCTCGAATCCATAGTAACGCGCGTGTTTTGAGACGCCCCTCTCTTTGGGTGGGAGAGATTAAAAAAAACTGCGGTGAAGACTGGCAATGATTATTTTTCCCGAGGCGTGTGGCCCACTACAAGCCTTGGGAGACAAAAAATGACATAGAGAATGTCTGTTCACACCACCAAGAGGTTTGACTTGCAAAACAAACGGGATAGTCTGAATGATATTTCGCTCTTGACCTCCGTTGCAAATGGTATTAACAGTTAAAGAGACTGAAAAAGGAGACTCCAATATCAATTAAAAGTTAAAAATTTAACATTAGAATTCATTAGAAGGACACGGAACCATAAAATACCGTTATGCTCGATTTCGTCATCATATTGCAAGGACATTTAAATCGATTTAACGATATAAATAAGCTTCTTTCATATAAAAATGACAAATTATGAGACCAAGATTACGAAAAGCATTCGGTGATACAAAACATAGATAACAGGCAAACTAAAAATCAAAAGATTATTCTCTTTTAATTTATAATTTTCGGGTTTATTAATCCTCCATGCACATGGTTGTAGTAAATTTAAACTTCTTATATCCGATGTAGTTAATTATATGTTTTCATCTTATATTTGAAAAGCAAATTAATACAAAGGAAGAGATATATTTTTTTAAATATCCGCACACTTCTAGAATTAAACACTTTCTATCTCTATTGATCACTTCCTCGTTATTCCACAAAATATTCCATTATTTACGATTTTCACAATTGCAATTACCTTGAAACTCTAATCAACCAACTGAAATATTAGATGTTAAAAAATATATTTTACCTTTTAAAGAAATTTTCCTATATGTAATTAATAATGAATGGCATTCATATCCACTAAACCCGTTATCACCAATATATTAGAAGCTGGAAGATAGATAAGAAACCTATTCGGCACCACTGATCCCTATGCATTGATGACTCAAAGCGCTACTTTTGAGGATCGCATGCTGAAAACATGGGAATATAGGCACGAAGTCATGCGACAAGTGTGTCGGCTCAAGTGGAAATGGAGTTTTTCCTTCTTTAAAAACCAGCTAATCGTTAAAATAGATGCAAAAGTACCCTTGACATGAAAAAACAGCTTTTTAGGCTGACTTTTTCTGACCTCAATTAATTTCTAAAGGTGAGGCATGAAGAAATTCATGAATGTAAATAGAGAATTAAAAAGAAAAAACAACAAAAAATGTGGTCTATAACCGTGATAGTCCCTAATTCAATGTACGATTTACGCAGGTTTTTTCACTTTTTATTAATAGATTTTAGTGAAATAAAAATTATTCCTACAAGCAATCCATTATAATATACCGTTCAATATCTTCCCAACTACATGCTCTACAATTAATCTCCTATTTTCATTTCGTCACACGTATAATTTTATATTAATGTATACGCATATATTTTTAAATATTTCTTTGCAATATTTTAAATAATGGATTTTCAGTACAAAGCATCTAAGAAGCAATTCGATTGAATTTTTATTATAGAGCATTTCTTCAGTAACAACTTTTGCAAGTCAATCTTATTAAAGTTTTAAAGACAGAAATATAGATACTGCACTAGAGTTATATGATGGATGCAGAGTATGACAGTTCTGAAATAAATATAAATTCTATCAATTTTCCTAAAGCGAAACACTTTGCATATCTCTCTTAAATCTAACGTGATACTAAGGTCACACGAACACGCACAATTTGACCTTTGAATTATATATATATATATATATATATATATATATAAGTTATATTTATTAAAATAGAAATGTGGTATATTCGCTTTAATAAGGAGATTGAAAGACGAGCAAAGAATAGGAATTGAAAGAGTTCAATTAATTGGATAATCAAGATGGAAAATCAAAACAAGTGGCAAATCTAAGACTCGATTTCAGTTCTCTTTGAGTAAGAGTATAGTTATATAACCGAAAAATACCATATCACAATGTTGCAATTCCATTTCAATTTTTTCTTTAAGTTTTACTTCGCGCGCTCTTCACGCAACGCCAAAACATATTTTTATTATAAACTAAAATTGCTTTTATTCCCTTTTTATCCTCGCTTTGATATTAAGACAAAAGAAAGTAACTAGGTTTGGAAAACGTGATAATCCCATCGCTGGATTCATTCAGAATGAAATGCCAATAACGATGAGACTGATGAAATTTTTAGATCTTGTAAAAACAAAATACGAGCGTTATTTAACGAGCGCGATTCTTATCCATCCTTTGACGAATTTCCGGAAAAAGGTTCCATTTGATCGTCAAAGTTTCATTTTCTTAAAAATTTCCGCGAAATGGGAATCGGATTAATGAAGAACGTCCCAATTTGGAGAGAATATTACCACGTGATTCCGAAAAATTTTCAAAGGAATTTTTTAAATTAAACTATTTCGGAGCTCTTTGCGAGAGAAGCGGATTTGGGAAACAGGTGAAGAGTGGAATGTACGGAATGGAGAGTGTGCGCCTGCGTCCATGGGAAATGGAAAAATTCGCATCTAATGAATGGACACGTTATTCCCCAATGGCATGTCCCAGGGGTGGATCATGAGCTCTCTAGCGGATTTAATTAACCGAATCTGGTATTTTGATTAATCAACTCTTAAGGTAATGAAAATTGGAAGGTTTACAATTCAATTGATTGCATCCATTAAGTCCACGTTCGATCTATTGTCAGGAAATTCCTCGATAAAGAACAATACATTTGATCCTGATATTGTGCCATTCATCGAACGTTTATAAGATTTTAATTAATCTCGAGTTGTGTAGTTACGAAGAGTGCTGAATACCTTTCGGATATAATTAACAAATATTTCTTGATTTCGAAATTGAACTGAAATCGACCTTGAAATAGTGGACCACATAATTGCGGTATTATATCATCAGATCAAAATTTCTTCTCTCTTTCAATGAATTAATATCTATGGATCATGGTATTTTAAGCGAATCCTTGCGAATCAAGATTATTAACAGTTAACTTATCGAGACACTAAACCTACAATTCGGCTTAGAATTTTACCAACCTATCTGTTTAAGTGTCAAGTTTATCACTGAATCACGTTTTATGTAATACTGAAATAAAATGAAGTAACCAGATCTTTAAGAAATTTTTTTTAGTTCTAAATAGATCAAATCCAAAATGTAATTCATTAATACGATATTTTTTATCTCTACATAATTTTAATGAAATGTGTTTGATCGAGTTAAAATTACGATAATAAATTTAGGGCACTGAGACTGAACAAAAAAAGCGGTAGTCCTCTTTCATAGAAATTATCGGGATCGTTTAATACAAAGGAAAAATGTGGAATATTCCTCTACATATAATATAAAATCTTTCAGCCCAGTTATTTATTATTTAAAAGGAATTTAGATAAAATATTATTTGCAGAACCTTGCTAAAAAAACGCCTCACTTCTTTTGTAGTTGCATTTGCACAATTTCGACGCGAATTTTCTCCATGTGGTAGGATTTTTCTAACGGATCCTCGCAAAATGCAGAAACTATTTCGATATTCTTGGAAAGAGTTTCGAGGAAAAAAAGATAACGAGGCCTGGATGAAAAAAGCGGTCTAATGATTCGCACGTGCGAAAGCAACCATCTCGCATTTACACATTTCCCACGCGAATAGCTGAGAGCAAGCAAAACAAAGCAAAAAACAAATTAACACGAAGATCCCAGACAGAGAGGGGTCGAAGTTATATTTTTCTATTCGTCGGAGAATTTTATGTTCAAAGCATGAGGCTAAATATAAGACATTCAGCGTAGGGCGAGAACAAAAGGTTCTCATAATAGAGGGAGCTTTTTACGAAGGTTACAGCCACGCATTACATTCCCACAGATTCTCGATGTCTGCCAAGAATTTTCCTACTTTCCTCATGAAGGGTTAATGAACAACCGAAAATTCCCCGCTCAAGATTCGGGTACAAGAAAACACTCTCAAACTGTTTTATTATAAAATAACGTAATCTGATATTCCAAATTCTAAGCATATTATTTCTTATAGATGACATATTCCTCATAGCCATAAGCTACCAAATTTAATAAACAAATATAAAAGTAGATTTTAAGTTAAATAATTTCTCAAATTCATACAGATTAAAGTTGGTATATTAAATCTCTATTTCAGTGGGTTTTCTATGGGTTTTGGTAAAGACTAATTACTTCACTATACAGAATGAATCTCACCTATTTAATAACCACAAGAACTTGGAAATGATAAACAAAGCATAAAAATAAATACGTAATATTGATGCAAAGGAAAATAATTTAATGAAGTACGATTCTTTTAAAAATTTTCATGATATAGCTAGGAAAGAATATGCACCTTAAATGAATGGCTAATCACTCTGCCTTATGATGCCTTTATCATATTTATACCGATGAAATTAAATAGTATTGAATATATTGATTAACATTCTTAATTTTATGAAGCTAAGAAAAATTTTAAAGAAGATTAATTACATGAAAGTATGAATCAATATATTTCATAGATGAATAAGAATAAATAAAAGATAAATTTCAAATTGATTAATGGTGACTTTAATTCACCCTTTATCCTTCCTGCCCCAAAAGCATTTAATAAACAGTTCAATAAAAACTTTATCTACCCTATAATATGCAACATTTTCCACACCAGAAAATGCTGTATACTATTTGCGTACGCTAAGCTTATGAATACAAAGGGTTATGAAACGAGCAAAATCTCAAAAAGTTATTTAAATCTTCTACTTTAATGATTATCGAGGAGATACACATTGATTTATTCTATTCCTTTTTAAGAAGACGAGTAGAGAAAGTACTGTTTCATCATCTCATTCTAGATTCAAAAAATGTTCGAACTAAAGCATCTTTTACAATGGATATATCGGCTTTCTGAGTCTTTCTAGTAATCTCGGGAGGATTCAAAAGAGTGCGGAGAAATCCGATAAAGAACGTAAAAAAACACGCGTTTTTAGACGACCGCAGCACGCATCCGCAGTAGGAATCGCAGACGACGCCATGACCGCAAGAGACCACACACGCGTTACGCACTGGCGTAAGACGTGTTGAAGGAAGAGATATCCACACTCTCCGTCACATTATGAAAGGTGCAGTGGCGTAGAAATGGAAGATAAAAGGGGTTAAATAAGGCGGTATCGGAAGGGTACGCGTATAAAGGGCTCAACGAGGCTCCTTGCGCTCAATTCCTTTCCCTTATTCACATCATGATCTCAATATTTCTCTCCCTCGTAACTTATTCATACGAAGACCAAAAGATATACAGCGGATATCCCATGCATATACAAATTGTGAATACTCCTTTTGCTCCTTATAGGAACTAGAAATCCTGCATTTTAACTCTGCTAAAATTAAATCCTTATGAAATCATCAATATCACACTATAATTGAAATTTTCTATACATTAAATATTCGTTCAGTTTGAATGCACAATAAGTAACCAATGTCAAAATATTTACAGTAATTCCCTCAAATGTTATGGTAAAAGTAACATTTTCATTTTTATAAATTTTTTTCTATTCCGGTTAAGAATACGCATTACAATTACCTGCATTAGCACCCAAAAAGGGAAGGAAATAAGGATTTCATATTCACGCTAAAAGGTTTTCGACTCTAGAAAGAAAAACTTCAAAACTATCTTGGCGTAATCAGTCCTTTTTAATCAAAACAACAACAGCGTTATCTGTGAATAATATAACCTTTGGTTAATATAATTTTAGTATTTAATCTTAACAGTTCCCGAGATGATTAATAGTTTTGTCTTGATTTTATATGAGACGAATAATTAAGCATAATTTTAGACAGCATTCGACGTTTTACAATGTTTCGGAAAAAGAACAGCTAAGAAAAAGACCGAATTCTATGTATCAAACATTTACTATTTCTCTAAAGACATTTATCTGTAAATAGCTTTTAATAATCAATAGATAAAAATAAAATATGCCTTTAAAATCTCATTTTTTCGTTTTCATCGTATATTTTTATATTCATTTTTATATTTCTTTCTAAGAAACAATTTTTAAAGTTCAAATAAATAAAAAAGCCTTAAATTTCATTAATAAAACATAGAAATTAATGATAGATAACTTAAATATATTCATCTCCTTTTTTTGATTTCTCTCACCAAATGTTTTTCAAATTTTCGCTGTCACCACTTTCGTTCCCCCTTCTTAATGCACGTTTTTCATTCTTATCATCCAAACCCTTTCACTAGCCTACGTCACTGTCATACCATCTCTCTCTCCTGCAGTGTATATTTACACTTCCATGAGTATATTTCATTATATCTCTGCGTAAGCCCGTCAAATGCGCCCGATTCTCCCCTCCCATTCTCCGCTTTCATGTACTTTCCCTTTCATTAAATACTCTTCTGTGATGACATTGTATGCATCAGCCTCACTAAAGTTTGTACGTTCACTTTTAAGATATGCTCGATAAATTCTGTGCTATATCATTATTAGAAAGAAGTTGAAAGCTCATTGAAATATCAAAATCTTGAGTTTATAGCTCCTTCGATACAATAGGTGTGGTCGAAATATTATGAAAAATATTTGATATTATGACCTACTCCGATAATAATATAAAAGTTTGCAACATATATTTTTGCGATCAAAACTTATAATTACTTATATTTTCTTAGATTATCCAAAACTACATTATATGGTTATTACCGCTTGACAAAGGATTATTATAAAATGAAGCGTTCGTTCTAAACATTTAAAAATGAAAGTCTAATTAAAGGGTTTCCCCAGGATATACAGAAATCCATAAAATATTACAGACCTTTAATATGATTACGTAAGACATTATAAGACTAACAAATTTTTCACATATTCTAGAGCTAATTTATATTCTTATGCTACTGATTCACTCATGTGATAAAATACTGAAATAGAAGCTCATATTCAATTATCAACTGTTGGAAGCGATTATTGTCATTAGAATTTCTAATTTAACATCTGCCGATACGAAAATATTGATGAAATTTATCTTCATGACTCTTTTATAAGTGACGCATAAGAAGTATTGATATTAATAAGTGAATTGATCTTAAATTTAGAAAATTTCCAAGCAATTTCCTATAAGATACATAGTTGTGAGATGGAATTAATGTTTTATGTAAGTTGGGCTTGAAATGTAGTCCAAGAAAAGTCTGCCTTCTCTACATGTTTATTGATAAGAAGTTTACCTCTCATTTTTCTCTAATTAAACTAAATGAACACAATCCTCTGATTCCTGACCGGTTAAAAATTAATGAGGAGCTAACGAACAACCGCATGAAAATATTATTCAATGCGCTCAACCTTTATAAACAGATACGAGTAAGTCTTTCACTCGAGTCGCTAATGTAATTGAAGTTTAAAATTTTAAAATGCCCAAGAGAAATATTTCCGAGAAAGGAAGCCCATTAATTTAATTCCTTCCAAACGTTATAAATCAAAATCACCTTCCATCTTACTCTGCATTAGTCTAATAAAACGTATCCGCCGGATCATTAATCAACTTCCGTGTAATTTAAGTGAGACATATTTCCGTAGCTTTTTATTTTCAATGAGAAAGACCTTTCGCTAAAGTTGACAATTTGTCTCCTTCCTGCACTTGCGTTCCAATGACAGATCCCCGTTTCCCTTATTCACAATCCGGATCTTTTTCGACACAAAATCTTTCTAATAAACATCGGAGTAAATAGTAGAAATAACTGGATGCACTCACGAGTTATGCAATAAATCTGATTCATAATGAAAGACATAACTAAAAGAACCGATACAATTATCGATTTTAATCATAATAACACAATATTATTGCTAGAATTCTTTAATACGAAAAACGGATGTGCGATGATTCACGTGGCAACGGGCTGCTCAGAAAAGCTGAGGATTTCTTTGAGAGGCTTACATCAGATTTCGGCTCCAAACTGTTGATGATGATCATTTAACGGGTGTAAAATACTGTAAAATAGCCTAAAAAATAGTAATCGTAAAATTTTGCGGACGGAGAGAAACAGATGTTGCAAGAGATTCCCTCCCCTCCCATAATTAAAATCCAATTTAAAACTCATCTACGAAGGTCTTTTCACAAAATTTCAATCCCCTTGATTTCCGTTCCTAAAATTATCTCTGCAGTGGAAAGAGTAATTATAAGAGAGGTAGTCTAAGAACGTAGGAACGAGGGAAGAATGTCTTAATCGTTCGTTTAGATAGAGGCAATAACACGATAACTCGATAGAGATCTCACGGTTGAGTGTATAACTTCTCTGCAGCCATTTCGCCCACTCTCGAGGGCTTAAAGATCATCTCCCGGCGGAGCCATCGATTATCGAAGACGCCTGTGTCGGAGGTTAAGAAAACGGCCTCTCTGCGGCTCGAAACGCACTCTTCTTCTAATGGTTACTCGGGGAGCGAATCCACCCCCGGTCGCATTAACCCACTGCCTCAGTTAACGATTTGTCAAAATCGGCTGAGTGTGTGGATGATGTCTCCTTTGCCAAATGGGTCATGTTTTTATCTGCTGGTGCAGCTTCACCTCTTCCAACCATCGCTTCTCTTATTAATCCCCGTCGTTCACATCGAGTTTATTTCGCTGGAGAAAGTGGAACATATCGACCATTGATGGAGAGATTACCATCTATCGTTCTTATAAAAGCACAAATTGATATTCTGAATATGCTGAAATTCAGATATTTAGAAAATCTCATAATATGAACATCTTAGAAAAAATCCTATTCAATCAGTGATACATGTATCTATCAACCGAATATTTAATATGCATATTCGAGCACACCTTAAACCCTTCTTTCATAACTCATTTGTCATCATTACGAACAGAACACACTTTTACAACGTATGCAACGAATGAAGAGTAATAGTTATGAGCAGGACCAGCACCGAGCTCTCAACTGCTCTTTTTGTTACACTAATTATAACTTAACATTTATCATATATTTCGTGATAACCAGCATTCTTTACAAGGATGCTACATTTAAAAGTAGACATCAGTGCATTAAAATATTCACTTCGGATACTGTGAAGATGTCTAAGAAAAGTAGAAACCTTTTCGGAAACGCTTCACGCTATCAGTCACTTTAGAAAAACTCACGACTACGGCGTTGCTTTATTTCCGTCAACTCCTAGCTCCCGTCTCTGGCTTTTATCTGCCTCTCAAGCCAACTGCCCTCGGGCATCCTCTGCGACCGCAAGAGTGGATGCCACTGAAGAGAGACGCATCCGAGTATCGATGGCTTTTAAAGGGAAAGAACGTCATTACGATATTTAACTATTTAAAGTCATTGAATTTATCCTTCGGATATAAAAATTTTAAAGGTCAATTCAAGATGAATAAGAGTTGAGAATGTAAAAAAAATATTTTTGATTTAGATAGTCCACTTCAGAAAATATGTAATATATGTCATTTTCAAAGGACAGTAATGGTTATCGGATAATTAATAACAAAATTTTGTACTTATATCACATTTCTTTAACATTAGTTAATTATTTACAATCTTTAGTAATTAATATAATGTTTTTTTGTTTCGAACACAAGACGAGTGATTAACACACAACTATTGAAATTAATTTCCACTTTGTGTAAATAATTTCCTAAATTTTCCTTAAGTTCGTGCAATGATGAAATCAAATTTTCATTCTAGTTTTCGCTAATATCAATTCGATCTACTCATAATTGATCATTATAAATTTAAGCTGTTTGAAATTATTTGAAAGTGGGCTCAAAAGTAATTAAATGACTTTGTAATTAGGAAACCAGATATGCTTTGACAATTACATAGAATATCTGGTAAATTAGAATACTATAGAATTGCCTTTTTTGAAAAAAATAGCCTTTTCCTCGAGCAATTCTCGGAAAATTTTATTTGCCATTAACATTTAAATGGAAAGCTGACGCTGAAATCTTATACATTCACTCTATCAGATAGTAGGTTATGAAAACCTAATTAATTTACAGTTCTTACGAGACAAATGATATGCTAACTATTCGGTAAATTCTAGATCATCTAACACAAGAATGAAAGAAGTCTTCGATTAAAAAGGCTTGAAATTGAATCTTCTCTTTTCTTATTTACATGTACTATAAAAGATACAATCGATTCGACTGCGGTCTGTCGTTCCATTAACTTCCGAATCGACTTTGAGTTGTACCGACGCCTGAACTACTTCATCCACACTCTAGTTTCTACTTCGCTTTGTTTACGTTCTCAGCAGCAATCTCTCGTTTTTGTATCTGATTTAAGCAGGTCACTGATTCTGAACGCGCTATTCTTAATGAGCAAGCCACTTCATTTCCTTTGTGCCACTTGTGTCATTTTATTCCTGCACAACTGTGTATAACGAGTTCTGCGTTTGGCTTTTGAGATCTGCATTGTTTTATCCACCGTGGTTAGATAAAAGTTAGACTCGTGTTTACACTAATTACCTTGATCCAGAAGGTTGTCAAAAATAGGTTGAAAGTTCGTAAAAAATCGACGATTCCTAACTCGCACGCTTAGATCTGTGTGCCCGAAGTATATACGGAATGAGGTTAAAGACGTAACCAATTTAGTGAGTTACGCATCTCTGCTGTTGATTATATAAATTACCTGAAATTCCATTGGGCGCTTATATTTTTCTTGAAATGCGTAAAATCGGTATCATACAAAAAATATATATACCTGGGTTCTTGGTCAAGTCATATCGCTATTTTTTTCTAACGTTTAAGTTAGTTTTTTTAACGTTTAAGTTATTTGCACGACTTTTCGTGTCGAGTGTAATTTTTCACTTTTCAGTGATTAAACGTTAACCTTTTCTCTGCGTTAATATCCAAGCATATATTCTGTCTAGTCTGTCATAATGATCAAAGAGAAAAGAAACATCTCGCTATAATAGACGAAAGATAATTCTTTTCCTTTTCACCAACGCGCTAATAAATTTTCTACAGAGCCTTTACTTTTTGTTGTTCGAATAATTTTTATCTCTTATCGTTCAACCCATTTATCAATATGTTAAACCCAACCAGTATTTCGTATAAATACCGTTCTTAGAAGTCAACATGGTCAAAATGTCCTTATTGAGCCCTGAGAACCCAAATCGTGTTTCACGAAAAAGTGCAATAAATGATCCCCATTACATTTGGTAGGAGCGATTGAGAGGAAACAAAAAGTTTCGACACATTCGCATCCAAAACGCGTCCAATATAAATTCATTTTCCTCCGTTTAAATAAAGGACGCAAAACAGTCGCCCGACCGCAAAACCGAGTCCCGAAACGCTCGAAAAATCGGGCTTGGATTACCGGGAACGGTTAATTATCCGCAGAACCCTTCGGTTCCGATCCATGCAAAAACACTGGCGTATAATGGGAGGGGCTGTGGTTAATAAATCTTTTTATCTCCACCTGAATTATTCGCACCCCGTGAATAAAAGGGCTCACAGATGAGAGACATCTCTCCAAGAGGAGTTCAAAAAGTGCAAGAGTGGGTGCGCTATGAAAAATACATAGCTAATAAAGACGGTGGGCACTCAGGGTTTCGCAAAAAGGATCCAAGCAGGCGGGAAATGCGGATTAGAGGGAAGATAAATAGGTGAGAAAGAGGTGAAAATTTCGACTGGAGATGGAGTTATTCGCGTGGGAAAGGGGAAAATAAATAGCTAGGACGTCGAATTTATGTCGATCGCCGTGGCTCGGGAGTAGAATGGAGTGGAAAAGACGTAATGGGTTCTTCCTTCCATCTCTTGTGGGCCACATTAATACATGTAAAGAGAATTACTTCGGCTCAATCTCCATGATTGAAATTATTTTAAGTGAATAGTGAATTGATATCGGCCAATGATGGGAAAACGTTAGATATTTATTGTTAATTGAAAGTAATTAACTGTTTACGGATGGTGTCTATCTCATTAGCAAGGGACACTTACAAGCACAATAATACATTTCATCTTAACTAATACCGTCACAAGTAGAGTAAGTTTACTTAAGATCTTAAATATGAACAGCGGTTCTATCGAGAGATAACCCACACGAATAACTCTACGGAAATTGTTAAATGAATATGAAAAATTCCATCCTTTTTCCAAACTTGTGATTTCTTTCGTTCAAAGCTGTGATATAATATAACGGGCATTTATCTTCTCAAGCCCCCTCATATGGAAATTGCTCAAAAGGGAGACATCAAAGTGGGAATCATGGATAAACAGAGAAAAAACAAAGAAAGGGAGGAAAAAAAAAACAAAATATAAAGCAAACACTGAAGTCAAACATGGCCAAATCAACGGCGGCTCAAAATTCTGGACACGGTATCGTTCAGAGCGAGAAGTTTAAGAAATGGCGGAAAGCTTAACGATGTATTTGTGTGCGCGTTAGAGCGGGGAAACGGTGGCTAAAAAAATCACTCGTAGATGGGATGTCAGAGGGAAAGAGATTTCAGAGGGCAAAAGGATTTGTAAAATTTTTTGCTCTTAAGGCAAAAGCCAGGGTCGATTTTTTATTGATGGTGTTGAATTTATTTCCTAAAAGGTTTTGTATACCTCCATGAAACTTGGTGTACTAGAAAAGAGATAAGCTCTCCGAAGGAAATGCTCCTTTTTTAAATGGATATCGAACGATTTTCTAAGTGATCATCGTAGCCCCTAATCTAATGCTTAGGAGTTTATTAAATCGAATCAGTGTTTATTTTGGATGATTATTTCGAATTTTACGCTACTATCGGCATAAAAGTATGATATATGACATTTAAAGTATATTATCTCCTATAAAATATAATGTTCGATGAATTTTAAAATGTGGGGACAGTCATCTTACTTTGAAATATTTTAATGTTCTTTTTCAGCGGTTATTAAAATTTAATATCCAACTAAATAATAAATTTCGAAAAATTTACATAAATATTTTCATCTGCTCTCTAAAACTCTTTTCTTTTCTTGTTTAAGTGATGGAATTAATTCTTATAGATTTAATGTAATATACTCGAACTTAACAAATCATTCTTAGTAATGGGAAACTAAAATTTAAGGATTCATACTCCAGTCTTTACTTGCTAGCTATCAACATTAACTACACGGTAAGAAAAATTTATAAAATTGAAACGTTCTTACTGAAACGCATTATTTTCTTTCAATTCAAATATTTCTCTTTATACAAATAACTTCCTTATAATAAAAATATTTTAAATTCACACGAAGATAGAAGATATTAAAAAACCGATTATTAAAAGACAAGAAAAAAGTTTCAATTACTTCGAAGTCTATAAATTATTAATCATTTAAATTAAATACGTTCAAATTACAAAATATAAATATCATCATTTATACACGTGTTACTGAGAAGTTCTTGACATGTTCAGAGTTATTTGATGTCACTAGGGGAAAAGAGAGTGAAAATATTGAATATAAAATATACAAGTTGGCACGGATCCAAAATAGCAGGAGATGCACTGAGTTTCTTTTTTATCTTGGCAAAAGACGATGCGGATTCCAAGCGACTTGAGTTAAAGTTTGGCTACATAAACACGGACAAGTGAGTAATTGGACTGAAGAGCAAGAAGAAAGTAAGGACATAACCTTCTAAACAAGATCACGATACAAAATAAAAGTGACTTATTCATCCGAATTTTAAAGAATATAATGTCCGTCTCATAAAATATTAGGAAATCTGCAATTTTAGTTTTTCTATTCAGCATCGTATTAGGAAAGTACTTTATATAGAAAGCTCATTAATAAATAAATTTAATTTAATATTTTCGGGAAGGAGCCTATGGAGAAAAATACAAATAGAATACAAAAAATTTCATTTAAAGTTAAATTTAAATTTCCTATTCATCCATGTTACGCATATTTTTAACCACACATTGATTTCATAAAAGCAACTGACTTAAATTATCGTTATTTCATTCGTCTTCGACATAAATTCAATGTTTGATAATTGATAAAATACACATAAAATATCCGACATTTGAGAATATTGCTAGCGGCAAAGGTGAAACAGAATATTAGGCAACGATGAGTATTACCAACCACTAGCATATTCAAAGTCAGTCTAACAAATGACATATCACTTCATCCAATTTAGTTTATTCTCCACATAAAAGCGTAATAAATTTTGATGGACTTATTTCACTTATTTTTGCTTTAAATATTAAACATTCTTATCATAGTACTGAGCCTCTACTGGTATTTTATTGCGATATTAATATAAGAAAATCCAATAATTACATACCATGAACAGAAATAAAGGAATTTCGATACTGGAAATTATATAACCATAGCTCATTCCGATAAACTTTGTGCAGTAGAGAATTTGAAGAAAACTACGGTACAACCGAATAAAAAATAAATGGATAGTTTCGCAGGAATCCTTTGTCTTTCTCCCAAGGTAACTTAGTCCGCGGAATTTAGCACATCAGTCGATCCTTTATCCGATGTAGAATTTTTATCTTTTTGCATTTTCTCACTAAACGACGCCGTAAAAATATAAATGCCGTTGGGCCATCCCTTACAGATGGCCACACAGGGAGACGGTCCAAGAGGTTAAAAAGAGAAGATGGAAAATGAAGAAGGCCGAATGTGAGAAACACGGCATTCGTAGTGATCCTAAGACGTAAGGAAAGCGCGGATTGGAAGCGTAGGGTGAAGGAACAGATGTGGAAATTCGAAAGGAATTACTGCGATGGAAGGTCGGAATTTTGCTCAGAATGAAAATTTTAAACTATTCCTAACGTAAAATATATAACACTGAAAGCTCTTGACTTTTATAGCGCAATTTTTGAGATAAACATGCAAATATAAGATTAAATTTTAGTTAAAAGTCCATGCATGAATGTAAAGAAATGAAACTGTTTTCTCTAAAATA
Source organism: Pantala flavescens (assembly GCA_020796165.1). Classification (NCBI taxonomy): domain Eukaryota; kingdom Metazoa; phylum Arthropoda; class Insecta; order Odonata; family Libellulidae; genus Pantala; species Pantala flavescens. Next base: position 55,636,134 of record CM036880.1, read on the forward strand.
TGTTATCGATTAAGATACCGTGGAATATAAAATTTTCCATTCAAGAGGAGCCTTTGGTCTTTTGCAGTATGAAAGGAAAAGAGAATTACTTTCACTGAATAATTCTTTTACGAAAGAAGCTATTCATGACATTAATTCAGTCTCAATTTCAGTGTAATAAAAATTAATTTCAGTCATAGTTGAATGATTCTACTTTGCAATATTTTTAAAATTAAAAATAAGCTTTATTTAAATGTTAACTTTGACTACGTAATAAATGAACGATATTGACTTTCGGACCACCTTGTGAAGAATCGGAATAATGATTACATTCGTAATGAAATTTGTAATAGAAATAAAAGTTTGAATATTAAACTTAAAAGTAAAATATTACAAAAAAGGTTTATTTCTACCATGAGGCTTTTATCACTGTTTTTTATGTAATACTATTAATAGAAACTAATCTGATAATCAAAATTATTAAAGGAAATATCAGGCATAGGATACATATCTCTCTATTTTACATGGTTAATCAACTATCCAAAAAGATTTCCTTGAGTAATTCAATTGATTATAATAAGTTCCACAGAGGAAGCTGTTGTTTTGTGAAACTCCATCAGCTGATGATGGCGATCACTCGCTGAAACCGGTCGTGCGAGAATAAAATCTATGGAAAAAAGTACGATCCCATCTAATTCATTTGTGTATCAATTGATTATAGTGTTATATTAAAAAATTAACGCGTGACTTAATTCTTTCGGTAAAGCAAACAAAATTTTAGTTGTACCTGTTTGATAATTATAAGACAAATGCTTTCTCGAAAGGTACATATTAACGAAACACGATCCGGGGGAATGACACTATAATGCCGTTCAATCAGCGTGACTTAATAGCTCCGGAGAAACACTCAGCCCTTTAATTTCCTCCTATTAAAACGTATACGACCAACGCATGGAGTACGAGGATTTCCCCAGCTCTGGATCCTTTACAGCCTCAGTGAAGTTTATATTTAGCCCCTTTCCATGCTGCGGAAACGGACTTATGCCCTAGCATCCGCGGGGGTGTGAGCACCCGCCCAAAATGTGGGCGCGCCCGTAATGCGTTGGCAGCGATCACCTGATGAAAATGACGGAGTAAAACCGAGATCCAGAGAGAGCTTTTAAGCCGACGACGAGTGGTATCAAAGAGGGAGGAATTATTTGGGGGCGTTCATTTTTCGGACGAGCACTCGTCGATTATGGAACAACGGGCCGAGAAATATTATCCGAGGCGGGTTTGGATGGACAAAAGAGAGAGATTCACCAGCCCTTTTTATTTTCCTCGGGAAATCGTAAAAACTTGGCGGAAAATACGATTTGGGAATTGGAAAAATCTGGAAGAAAGGAAAGTTTAACGCGTCGCTGAGGAAGGATGCTCGATTTTCGTACAAATTCCTTAATCGATTTAATATATTTTGGGGATTTGTTCGGCGTAATAGGATCTCGGGCGGTGGAGCGATTACCATATGCCTCGTAAAATAATGGAATCCGCTCTGGGTATCTCGGATGATGCGTCTGACTGCATTTAATGATTAAATTGAGTAACCTTTAAGTTAGTTTGGAAAGGCCATCGGAGTAGTGATTCGAAAACATCTCTATAGATCAGAAGGTATCGTTTAACTGTCCATGTTATTAATACATAAAGAAAGGAGTATCTTAAATTTCCTTGAATCAATTGAAAAATTTAAAAGACGTTTTTGTTATTATTGGAGATTAAATTTGTATTTAAATTAACATAATATGAATATTTATTTAATTAATGTCAAGATATAAATATCAATTCAAAAATAAAATATCGTTATAAAATTGTAAGCATAAAGATGCACACTAATTAGCTGATCAACGAAGATAATTATTTTATAGATACGAGTCTATTAAAACTCAAAGATTTGTTTCCGAATCACTTCAAATAAAATATTCTTTCCATGATTGATTAGTACAGTAAAACAATCATCACTTCAGATACATTCAAAACAAGTCGGAAGCAGAGTCCTTCATCTTATCCTGTCCACTTTTTTCCTCGCCTCCGATCCTTTGGAAATTACCGAGTATAAATCCACAAAATTTATTAGCCTCCGCAGGAAAAAGTCGTCGTATATCATGACGTCACTTTGCTTAGGATACATCCACTTGGCATGTTTACGTCGCAGATAGAAAAAAAGAAAGCGAAACAAAGCGCACCGAATCCAAAACTCTAGACATAAAACGTTCATTTTGCATTCATCTCTATCTATCCCCATTGAAATGATTTTGAAGGAGTAAAAGAGGATAAATGATAAATTACGTGATTAGAGGATATATGTAAATAAATTTATAATATAAATCAACGATTCTAGAACTGAGTGAGGCTATCCTGCAGAGGAGGGAAACATTTGGCTGTTCAGCGATAAGTTCAGGATAACATAAGAAATGGCTCAGGGATAATTAATTAATTTCAATATGAATTAGAATAGCATACTTCCGGAATTAATAACATCATTCATACGGTCTATTTAAATCTTTGAATACAAATAGTGAGATGATAACATAAATATGGTGTTTCTCTTATTTTTAAATTATAATCATGTTTGATATCCATACTATTATTCGTTCCTCTAATACTCTACAAAGCAAGTTGCCAGAGTTTTACATAGATGTAGTTATTATAGTAGTATTATAATTTATACTTTGAATATTTCCTTCATTCTAAAAATATATATATTTTCTGTCTCTATCTCCAACAGGCAATTTTTTTATAGCTGTTACAGTAAACACTTCTTAAAAATAATAGACAGCTATAAAATTGAAAATTTAGTCCTCCTTTTTAGCTCTTACTACTACTACGACTGAGAGAATGATAGCTTAGGAAGAAAATAAATGTATTTTCGTAAATGTTTACTTGCATGGGAGAGTACGGACGCGTCCATATTGAGGTGCAATTTCTTCAACTGCAGCCGTCATTCAGAGTAGGTTGTGGACTTGAAAATGATGATGAAAATAAGAAAAATAGGGAAAGCAGGAAACGAAGGAATGCATATGAAGACGCAATAGATAATGGATGATCAATGAGTAGATAGAGCCATAAAAAGTAGAGCCAAAATTCGGCCATGAGAAAAGCTGCTGGGCGTAGGTAGTGAATCACCGGGGGCAGTAAGAAAAGACAGTTAGTGCCCTGGAGGGTTTAATATTTGAAGATATATCACCGATGTTCATCATTATCAGTATAATGCATTACTTGGACGGTAAAACATAAAATAAATTTTTAAACTCAGTTGTTTCCACTTTGTTTCTTGAAAAAGACTTTGGAAAGATTTCGCTAACGATCGCATATCACAAGGAGCTCAAGAGTTTGATAAGTCAATAGAGGAAAGAGATACAGAGCGGAGCAATTATGAAATTGTCGCACTATACTAGTAATTAATATAATAATATAATAGTACCTCTTTATCGTCCAGAACCAATAATTCGTTACTTTATTAACTTAAAGAATCTCGAGAATGACGTTAATTTACCACGGAGTGATTTTTTCAACGATCATCTCATCGAACCCGAGATTAGACGCAAATTAAAAGATTAACTTGATTAGTAAACGTACCCTTGTCTTTCACTAGCTAACGATAGTATGCGTGAGATTACTGATGGACGTTATGAAACACTTAGAGTTATTAGCTAACGATTAAAGCATTACAATTTAGATTAACATAAAACGGATCATAATAATTGAAATTAAATCGCATCCGGAAAGAATAAAAAATGCGGTAAGGGGAATAAAATAATGATTTCGTATCATGAATCATTTTGCTAGTTATAAAAAAGCAGTGCTATGTCAATAAAAGCTGCATTCCTTTTACATTTCATTCGATCTGGAATTAAAACATTCGTGTCGCGGATATACTTGAAGAACAGGAAGAGCGGAAGGATGTAGCCGTGACGCGGTGAAAGGTGCCAGAGAAGAAGGGAATAAGACCCTTAGTGAGTTCACAAGACGCCTCGAGGTAAGAATAATCAACAATGGATGGAACGATGCCAAGGTAATCCTGTCCAGAGCCTTTTTCCACCGATGCACCGAATCTTATTCGAAGTCCAAAGCATCGGAGGTCTCTAATCATTCCTGCGATGTTGTCCTTAATGAACGAAAAAAAACGCTCCCTTTCATGTTGTCTTAGCACTCGGAAACAAAAGGGTTGTATGTCCCGCAGTTTGTTCTTATAAGATCTTTCTTGTTTGGCCCACATTAAATATTCGGAGGAACTCGATGAGAAGAACGTAATTTGGTGTGATGAGTATGAGAAGAGAAAAGAGTAGTTGGAATTTGTTTGAGACTATGCCCGAGATTTCTTTCGCAATCGTGAGCGGGATTTTCTCCAGAATTCCGTGCCCTCGCTGCAAGTGCAGTGTGAAAGCTACTATACATGACCTTGACCCACGCGCATTTAAAAGTAGTCGGACAAACCTTTAAATTCCAAATTCTCGCATTTCTGAAGACAATTCGAACTCGCCGATTTCGGAAATTTGGTATATACGAGGGACAAATTTCTGATCGTGCGAGAAACTGTTTCTTATCCAATCCTCGGAGAGTATACGTATTGGAAGTGATAACACTTTTCTCTTATTTTTTAACTTTTAAGTTATTATATTTAAATGACTGTGTTTCTTATACTGCACTATTTTTATTTCTTCGAAATAATTTCACATTTCGTGATTCTCATTAGCATAACGACGATTATATTCGCCATGAATATTTATTACCTATTAAAAGTCATCATTTTCTACATTCGGTGTATGTTTGACAGATAATACTTTCTACCTCTTACTACATTACTGCTTCAATGAGGAATTCGTGATTCTTCTTTTGCGTACGATCAAAGAATTTACATCGGCGATTATTTTTCGAGTTCAAACTCCTTTCGTCATCAATATTGCTCTTCTAACTTTTAATTCTGCAGTTCCGTAGCATATACTATCGCAAGAGATATTAAATTTTAGACTTAGTAAACTTAGTTCCTATGCATTGTCATCGACCAAAAAATCAGCTTTGAGTAAATATTGTACATTTGTCTTTAGAAAATCCTATAACAATTGGAAAATTTATGAAATGGAATTCTAAAAGGACTCTGAAAACTTTAAAGGATTCAGAACTAAAAAATCGGAAAGAGGCCCTTAATATGAGCAAATAAGGGCCAATTCTAAAGTCTTACATGCACCAATGACTTTGAGACTGGGTAATCAAATCCCGAAGTTTTGAAAAGTATTACGTAATTAAATGTGATTTCAAGGAAATTTCCAAGGATTTGGACTCGATTAAAGCTAAATTAATAAAGTTTTCTATGGAGAATTTCACTGGCATTTTACACACACTCGAGAAGTATTAGAACAGATTCAGGTCATAGGTTTTGAAGTCTCTTTAACGACCTATATTCCAATCCCTTTTCATCTCTTTGTTTAACGTAACTCCCCACTTCCCAATTTTATGCCCTTCCCATTTATTACTTACATTATTTCTCATTCGATCCTTCTTCGCCCCAGAATCTTATTCTCTTTTATAATATTTTGTTTCTACGGATCGAATAACTTAAATTATTTTCCAAGCAATGTACTAAGTTTCAGTCAATATCCATATTATACGTACTCCTTTATTTTTTGGATTCTTTTCGGACAACTTTGTAGTTCTCATTTTCCTCCTGATAAAATACATTCGTAGATAATTGAAAGTAATGAGGCAGGAAATTATTCCAATACTCAGTGCAAACTTTAAAGTTGAGCTTATTTCTATTTTCACGTCTTTCAGAATGTTAAACGCGTTTGTTAGTTTAAAGGCAAATCTTGGAAACAATTAATGATGAAAATATTAATCAATATTAAATACGTGATATTAATGAAGGGAAATTGGTCTACGTTAATACATTATTAATAATTAATTCAGTATTCGATGTAGAAAATATAAAATAAAATTTAAATATAGAAATATGTAAAATTTTTATATACTTGTAAAAATAAATGAACGATTTTTGAGTAGATTTTCTAATTTATATTACTTTAAGTTCAAATATATTATTTTAGTCGACCGCTCCAAATGAAATAACTTAATATACATTGATGCACTCACTCGGATCTTAATTATCAGCAAGAACTGCGATTTCGATGAGAAATTTTTTTATAGCTCCTCAAATTTTTAAATTTTTACAACATGTGACACATTTCCATCAATAAAAATTATTTTAGTAAAGAGACTGAAAAATGCATTTCGAAAATTGAAATATATGTATTTAATAAATTATTAATTTTTGTTTTTTTATAAAGGATTAATTTAATTTATCCAAACCATGGCTAAAGTAGATATAAAAATTATCTAGATAATTCATCCTCACTACACTCAGAAATTCCTCTCAAAACTGCAATGACTCACTCAAATTATAACCAAAACGTAAACCATCAATGCTTCCAGTCTTAGCTTATTTCTGTCTCTACCATCAAAGTGGTGAACATGACTTCGGCGTTCCTAACTTTAAGAGTTGATTGGCTTCCACTTGAAGCAATAGTTTCTTCTACGTCCGGCACGTTTTTAGCAGATAAAACTGCGTAGGGTAATAAATTAAGGCTTTAGCTCTCAAACGTGCAATTATGGACGTCAGAGGAATTAAGCTGGTTGTAGTTCGATGGTCTGAAACAAGGGGCGAACGAAATTACTGAGAAATGCTCTTGAGCGATTTGCGAGTCAATAAGTCAACCTTATTTCAAAGTCGAGGTTGCGATAGAGTGAACGTTCATTGCTCATAAATAATGTCTAAATTATATGATACCTTCCGATGCTATTTCCTCACAACTGGCACAAATATTATGCTGCTATTTTCAGTGCACTTATCGAAGAGTGCTACGAGAAACAACCAGTAGTAATATTTTCAAAAAAAATTTAAATAACCACAAGCCAGAGAATTCCAAAGGCATCAGAAAGGGAATGGTGCCTTCTTGGTAAGATAAGTATTCTCCCCTCACCTAATAGAGGAAGTATATCAATAAAAAATTAATGCTCTTGAGGAAATAAGTCAACTATGTCCTCACAAATGACACTTTTCACTGTGGGGAAACATGGATCATTAAACGCTTTAGGAGAAAGCTGATGGACTCAGCTGAGCTCGAGAATAATGTACATTTCCATATTGAAAGTATATGAGGTGAGATTTTAAAATCTGCCGATTTACAGCTTAAAATTTCCATAGAGGAATGAATGACTTAAATTTGCTCTCAAGTATTAATATTTAATCTAAGGAACTCGTCCGTGATATGCCTGTAAAATATGTTAACGGAAATATTCATAAAATTAATATTATTTGAATTTAGACGGTCCGTAGTGTTTCACATAGATTTCAATTGATTGTAAATTAAACTAAATTCAGAAGAATAAAAAACATATATAAAACATGTATTTCAAAGTTTTTTAACTCGATGAGGCACTTTTCCCCAACTTCCCTGATTACAAACAGTAAAAGGGCTGTTTAAAGCCAAGAAAAATACAGATTTTGGAGTTTCTTTTTCTACAGCACCGCTCTTAAGACGAATTCGCGAACAAAAGATTTTTTGTACCAATGGCTGCAGTCGGCTCGAGTTCAATGCTTGTAAACTCTTTGAAGTAAGAAAGGGCTTGACATTTATTTTCTCACTCTCACAAGTATAGGCAACGTGGCACTTTTCCCAACTCTCTCTGGGGGCGACCGCTTATGGGAATAAAAGAAGCGGAGGCCACCTTCGTTTCCAGTAAGGACGTCGGCCATTTGAAATATTCAGACATAACATAAGGACAAGAGCCTCAAAAGAATGATAAATTATGGAAACTGAAACTTTAACGTAAAAATCCCATGCCTATTTTAAATGTTTCGATGAAAAATATTACGAAACGTATTCTTTGGGAAATTAGGAATTTAACACATTTTGTTACTTTTGTTATGAATTCATCAAGTTCATTTGAATTAATAATCGAGATACCGTCCTTTATGATCGGTGTAAAATTTGTATGAATCTACATAAACGGTCAAACGGATCACACTTCTCAAACGGTGTTAGCTTTTTAAAACGAAGGAAGATATCATTTACGTTATAAAAGATGTTTTCCGTATCTAAAATAGTTCTTCATGATATCTTAGAATTCTACGAAGAAAAAGTTTCAAATATAGAACGCTAATTCAAAATTATTTTCAAACATTAGCATGGCTTTTTATATACTTTGTAAGTAATATTTTAAATAGTCCCAAAATATTGAAGCCCACGATTATCATCCACTGAATTATTAATTAGTATGCATTTTTAAAATATGAAACATATCAATAACTAACAAAGAAGAATAAAGATATAGCTCTCAAATAAAAAGTTCAATTTAAACTCACAAATATATAACTTTATAAGTACCAGGGTTTAAGAATGTTCTTCGAATAAAGATGTTTTCCTTCCTGCAATTCCCCTATAGCACTGTAACAAGAGCCACACGGAGAAACCACTGAATCAATCAAACATAGGAGGCCAAATAGATCGCTCTTGATTCTGAAGCAAAGTGCAAACTCTGGGAACTCCTAAGAATAGTGCATTTTTGCACCCTTTGGAATGCAATGGAGCGCTCAATGTATCGACTGTGACGAAAGGAACGGCTTGAGAAGTTATTGGACTGACCGCCGGTTGTTTACATCCTTTGCTCACCATCAATTCCTCTAGAAAACTCTATTCCGACATCTATAGTGATTTTGTATCCAAACAAACAAATCCGCCTTACAATTACCCTCACCAGGTTGGCGGAGTGTTTCGCCCAACTTCCGCTTTGCAAGTATCATCTCACTTTAAAATAGCAACTCTATTATCCTTGATGGACGAGTTCTCGGCGAATTGTTCGTGAATCCAATGGGAGAAATGCAAGGGATTGCATTGAAGTGGAATTTAATCCGAAAGAAACGACTTTAATGGGGGAATATTCAACTTAAGTGCGATGAACTTTAAGAATAGACTTTAGAAAACTTATTCTTCCAGTTTTTTTATCTTTGAATAAGTAAAATGAATCATAAACGTTCCTCAAGTTTCACTACTGATAGAAATTATCGTGAGAATTATATACTTATGTTATCTTGGCTTGAGACATTACATTATAACTGCTTAATCATCTATTTTAATTATGTTCGATATGAATTTTCAAGACAGTACTCAAGATACAGAATTAATGGAGGAAGGAATAGCCTTAGTACTTCTTCTCCTAGACTTCATTCGATCAATGAATTACCTAGAATAGAATGATACTATCAGATTAATGTAAACTACGTAAAATTTAGCTAGAGAAGCAAATCTCTTAATAATGGGATATAACATAGTTTTAAAAGTATAAATAAATCGGTCTGAAAGTGATCCAAGATTATAACGGATTATGATTTTCGGATTGGTTGAACGAAATTTAGAATAACTATTTCAAAAACTTTCGACAGTACGCAATTAGGAACAGACGAATGGCACATATGATCTAGAACTTAAATCGTTTTCAAATCAAACGTAACAGGATGAAATGTTCAAATAATATAGATAAAAGAAAAAATTATAAAATTTTCTGAATTACTGAGGCAACAAATAAACCTTTACGTAGAATATCGGAAGCCGGAGGCGAATAAAATCTCATATGTTGCTCCTCAAGGAGAAACGGATAAGTTCGCTCATGTATAAAATACTAGAGAGTCAAACCCAGATCTTTATCCTTATCCATTTACCTATAAAAAGGTGGGAAATTTTCATTAAATTTTTCGCAATTAAATTCACAAGAAACTGAATTATGGCTAGATAATGATTTCAAAATGAGGAATTGGAATCCCTCGCCGTTTACATTTCAAAATTAAATTTTCCTCAATCGAACAATCTATCTGCTGCATTTAAGGCTCAAGTGCGTTTCAAATATTCTCTTCTCCCCGAAATTTTCATCAAAAGTGAGTTCTATGGAAGTAATTTATTACGTGGAGGCAATCCGCCAAAATTTCCAATTTCCCAATTTTTTATCTCATAACTAGAAATTTTAATTCAATCAAAATCAGAATGAAGGATATCTTTTTAAACTGAATAATTAAAAATTATCCAATTTTCTTTACGCCATTCAAAGGTTATTAGCAGCACGCTGATGACGAATTTGGCTTTTACCCAAAGTTTTCTTATAGTAGAAATTTTCATAGAAGCAATTTTAAAACTATGTCGAAATTAATTCTATCATAACTGAAATCTATTAATGTAATATAGAGAAAATAAAAAAAATAAATTCATTTTCATTATAATATCAAACTTTAAATTCGATCCTCGAAATAAGATTAATATTCAATGTGATGGAGGTAAACGCCGGTAGGTATCATACCCATTTTTATTCAACTAATTGTCCTTCAAATAGGTTTCAAAATTAGTTACTATTCAGATTTTCAGATATATCGTGACCTAATATTTGACTTTGAATAATTCAACCGATGGTTTTTCCTTATAATCTACATCTCAAGCAAAATATAAATTCACGCTTCGTCATGAATTGCATAAGCAACAGTCGCAGAGTGCCGATAGAATTTATTCACTGATATATCACTACGTCTCGCACTAGAAAAAAAGATATATTGTGCTCCTCTACAATGATGTTCTTCAATCTCATCTTTGTCCATCAAATAACTGCTGAATTAAATTCAAAACTCTCATGAGCTATCTAAGCTTTCCTAGTCCTGCAGCTCACAAAAAGACAGCATCTGTGAGACAATAAAACATTTCTAAGGCGATTATGTACTATTTAATCCCAAACTAAAAGACCTATCATATGGATGCATTCCTCGTCGGTGAGCAAAGCCAGCTGGACTCGGGGAGACAGCACCGCCTTAGATGAATAAAGGATATAAATGGAAGGTAAGGAGATGAAATGAAAACATCTCTTTTCCACGCTCCTGTTTCTCCACACCATAAATCTGCTCTCGGAGGGAAAGACAAAAAGGCGGTGGAGAGCAGACGGAATTATAAGGTCGAGTTAAATTTTGGGAAAGGACCACACAAGCGGAATGTCTAGTGAGTTGTGCATGCGTAGGACTCTCGCCAAATGAAGCAAAAACTAAACTTTCTCTCGGTGCAAAATGAAAGAAATACGAGCTAAAAATATCGACGTGGTCGTTTCGAAGAATATACTCTCCTACCACTGCTTTTTCGACTGTTGTTACATCTGTATAAGCATCCCGGAGGAATGTAACTGTTCGTAAGAATTCCCATGTTGATATTCTCTACTTTAAATAATCACTTTATTTGAATGTTTAATGTTATTTATACTCACTAAAGAATTTTGATAGCAAAAAAGTCATGATAACACGGTTTATTTCTTATAATATCATAATTTCAGCTTAAGTAAACAAATTTTAAGTTAATGTTATGTTGCCTCGAATAGTTCTGTAGTTGATTCATTTGAGCATACTTATTACGAATATAAATTTGCTATAGTTTATTCAAAATTATACTAATGTCGTCTTTATCGATAAATATTGAAGGAAAAAAGTCCAAAACATATCAGGAAATTATTACTATTTTAGAATCGAGTCTCCATTTAGAATCCAAGCAAATAGTGTACGTACCACACTTAGAAACATAAGCAGTTGCGAGCTTTAATAAACACCATTATCCCACCGACGCTTCTCCGTTTACATTTTGAATGAGCGGAAAATTCATTCTTCGTGAGATTGCGGAAGTCTTACGTGGTTTCCTAGCTATAATTAAATTTCCTACCTGCGATGTGCGTTTATGCTACAAAAATGCACTTTACGGAAAGTCATTTACCGCTTAACACTTATAATCCCACTCACTTTCAAAGTTCAACCGGTAAAAAGTACGTTATTCGCTCTTAGTTTTATGAGTAATTCCTCTTTGATGCTTCATCCCAAGTCGTTCCCCTTAAATAATAACCATACAATTCTCCATACAACCATCATCTCCTCACCTGGTGATAAAACGGTATTTTCATAGTGCGAGCGTATACAGGATATTAAAGCTGATACTTCAATCGCAAATAACTGAATAAAATTGATACATTGCATTAAGTTACATATTCAGCCAATCCGTGATTATAATTATATAACTGAAAGATAATATTAAATGATGTAAAGCAGTTATTTTATTGATATTCATGTTCACAAAAAAGATAATCTAGCTCTATATTTATGATATACTGAAACTAATCATTCGCTTACGCAAATCTAACAATACAATGTTTCCTAGTTTAGTGTCAATTTTACAGCATATAAACACACGTAAGAGCTTTATGGTTTAAGAGGTAAATATCATTACAAGCCACTACTAACTCTGCAATAAAAAATGAATTTCTTAATGACCTACACATATTATTCACTTAATTACGGAATTTAAATTTCGTATGAAATATTATAAGGCAATTAAAACCTCCCTTGGGCGCATTCTCAATACAAAATATTTCATGTATTTTTAGTTAAGCCATAAATATTTTAAAGGTCCTTCAGTTGTATGCATTAAACAAAATCTTTTTTTCGTAAGCGGGATAAATCCTCGTGATATTTATATGTTATTCCTCAATTCCAAATTAAATTTGGACTCTCATTTAAAATTCTACACTAAAACTTACAATCCAATTTAACGCCATTATTTGCTACAAAAAAATCACCTCTCTGTTTCTATGTGACGTCGATCTTAAAATACTATTTAAAGTAAATTCAAACTCAAATCATAGGATCGATAGAGCAATCCTAGAAAAATATTTTTTGGCAAAATAGCGCTTAACATCCAGGATAAATAACGAGATGGTCAGAAGAACAAAATTTCGCGTTGAAATTCACAGAATCAGGCGATATGTGGCGTAGGTCCTTTATTTCACATTTCGTTTCATCAGATCAACGAGTAGAGAAATGAATTTTTGAAGTATCGTGTTTATATTTGTGCAGTAACCGCTACAGTTGAACAACATCATGAATTGCTAAAACAGATTCTGGTCGTCCTTCGCCTAAATAAATAAATATCCTCGATTTGCGAATTTGATCTTTCAATGATTATTCTAAAGGAAAGTTCTCGAATTTCATTATTCGTGAGCAATTTAATTTAGTTTTCTGACAAAATATTTGCTTAGAATAAACCTTCCTCCTAGGAACGTTACAAACTAATTAGACGAATCTAAAAATATATTTTCGTTCATGAATAATCCTTATTACGAAAATTTCAATAAATACTATATTTTTTATATTGAAATCTAAGTGAATAAACTTTCCTCAAATAATTAAAAAGTAACAAATATTTTCAAGAAATATAGTCTAATTATTTATTTCAAAAATTTATGAGAATAATAATTTCGTTTCCGCATTGATTTAGAACATATTTTATTTACTAAAGGACTCTCTCCTCGTTATTTGTATACTCAAACAATGTCAACTCAGCTATGTAAATGTTTGCACTATACTTCTTTTTATTACAATAAATATCATTGTCGAAAAAATACTTTTTGTTTGGTCTTAATCTGTAAGTAATACTTAATAACATTTCTGCGTATACGTGCTAAAGAAAATTTTAATATATTAATATAAAATTCACTACGGAATGACGAAAATAATAATGCTTTACAATTGCACCTTCTTTTGTTCGCCATCACACCTTTCAAATTCAATCATCTGTCCACACAACAAACCTCTTCTCTCAAAATCGTTTCCATCGAACACAGAAGTCCTGAAATTTCCGTTCGTAAGCACATAAACGATAAAAACATTGATTAAATTAAGATGCGTCGATGCGAGAGGATTAAAGCATTAGCGGTTGTGGAAATGGAAAGATTTCGGAGGATATAAAAACGGGAGAAAATCGCGATGAAAACGCAGCATTTTTTGTTTTTACCTCCCCCTCTTCCGTCCCACTCAATAGCAGCTGATCTACTCTCGGCCAACACCGGAACATGGAGAAATATCGAGACGAGGAATTGTAGCGACGCGGAAAAATTTCCCCTGGTCCCCGTTCTAGTTGCCTGGCAACCCGGTACAGATGAACTGCAATCGGCATGATTATCTCTCCCGCTTCCTCGTTGGATTAAGTGAGCTCCCGGCCGTGCATGCACGCGAGCGACGTGCTTTACTTTTCATGCTACTTCATGGCCATCTGTGCCCCAATGGACGGCTCACCGTTTCCCCGCGGGAATCCATCTTGGCAATTAATGGATGCGTCGCAAAAGGACCTCGCACGTGCATCCTTTACCTCTATAATGGTGCTGAAGGAGGGAGTGTTTCTTCACTGCTTCACGTCGTAGGGTAATGTAGCCAATATATAATATGGGCTCTCAATCATTTGCCTACCCTAATTAAATAATAGTTTACTTTGTAAAGTAAATAAATTATTAATTTTACAACCACGTAAAGCGGTTTTTTCCAATGCTTGGAACATAATCTGCCAAAATATTCACATCTATGCTATAAATGTCAACATTCTGAAGTGATGTTATTTTATTTAATCCATTAAACCAACAGGAAAGAAATAATTACTGATCAAACAACATTTTTCCCTGTCCACAATCGATTATCAATGCACACATTTCTCTCATAATCTCCACTAAGCTAATGGTATCAACATATTCTACCCGTTCTTCTGCATCATTCACTTCAAAGCATATAATTCACTCTTAAAGGCGATCATTTCAATAAAAGTATATACACTGAAAGCTCGGTTACTGATGAGTTCTGAGATCTAAATACATTCATAAAAATAAGATTTCTAAAACATTAATCATGGATTCCCAACATGGAATATTCATCATAATCGGTTGTGCATATTTTTATTGTATATATTCTAACTTTTCAAAAAACACTATATCTTTCATTAGTAGTATATGAAAAAATAGCCATTTCATTCAATGATAATGATTCCTAGAACAGAGCAAACTTTTTGAATTATTGGTAAAATTACTACCCGTATACTTTTGAGATAGAACGGAAATAGAAAACGTCGACATTTTAATTCAGTAACTCTTTTATAACGGAAGTGTTCCAGTGTTTTTTTATCCAAGATAATAATCTTGTCTGTAAATTTAACAAGAAAAAGGTGGGCATTACTTAAAAGCATTCCGAACACAGACTTATTCTACGTTCATAAACATGACCTGATGCATCGGCCCTGATTTTCTCCACTTGTCATCATGGCCTGCTTACTCGATCAGCCTTACATCAATGACAGTAAACTCGAATAAGCATCCACAGTGACCCACTAAAACTTCCAATACTCAACGGGACGGTTGACGTAATTCACCTTAGTGGGAGTGGTATATTGGCCTTTCTCTCACTCGAACGTAACGAGTCCGTACGATCAATCTGTATTCTTTTATATCGAAGCCTTCTCGATTGCGGTTTTCCGATCTTTTTTACATCGATGGCGGAAATATCTCCTTCCAAAGAATGGGGCAGTTGTGGCCTCGAGGGTGTAGTCCGTCTGCGGGACAGTTTAAATCCTTTGAATGAAAACTTTTGACCCCTCGATATCCAAGAAAAAGGACCGAGAAGGTCAAGAGGTTCTTCCCTCGTTTCTCAAAACGCTCACCGTGGAAACGGAGGCGCTGGAGTACGTGGAACCGAAATAAGCCTTTCTTGCCATTATTAAGTTTACAATCGAGTGCTGTTTGTTTTCGTAAGAGGTTGTTGTTCCTCTTTCATCTCGATCGGTGCGATTCGAGTAATTTCGTACGTGCAATGGTGTTCCCGGATAAGTGACCTCATGACATCCAGTTCGCTATTCCTTTTGTACAATCTGCGATCGGTCCCATAAATTGAACGAGTCATACTAATAAATATATGTAAACATTTAAGCGATAAAACCAGGATCATATTCGATGGTATATTATTTATTCGTGAGGTAGATTTTTCTTTATCATTTCCCCTCAGAAGCGACACATTTTGATTTAAAAACCTTGAGAGTCGAAGAGTGTGGATATGAAAAGAAAAAAAATTTAACGATTCCAAAACTATTTTTCCGATAAATATTAGATGAATGCTGTATCACTTTTCTAAAGTTATTAAGTTTATTGCAAGCTTAGCACGATAAATCACTGTCAAAATGTTATCTATTGCCAATAGAAATATTGAATTTTCGCATTCATTACTTCATACTTTAGCTAACTATGTAGGCAGTAATATGAAATGAGGGAATTAAAAATAACCAAATAATAAACAATAAAAACCATAAAAGATATTTTCATTATTTATCCCAATATATTAAAAAAATATCTTTTACTTAATTTTTCACATTTTAGCAAATATATAACTTTCGAATTTAGCCAATGATAGACCCATTCCATCAGGAAACGTATCTTTAAATCCCATTGACGGAGATTCTGAATAGAGATCTTGACAATCGTAAGCGAGGATACGCCTAGCTACGTACAAACAATGATCGTCCATTTGCAGCACTTCTCCCTGCACTCTTCTTCGGTCCGTTGCAATTAAGCTCCCACACAAACTGCACGTCGGATGCATGTCTATGCAACCACCTCGGCATTGCAACTACGGCCCCATAACAACCACCAACGGGAGCCTCGGAAGAAAATAAGTCTGCGTGTGGGACAAAAGACTTTTGAGTTCCGTTCTATTTTCGACACCCAGCAGCGTGATCTTCTTTTGTCCTCCCGCATTTTTTGAAACGAAATTTCCTAAATAGAAGGAATTCCAGAGGATGTGACACAAGAGGGAGAATTCTCTGAATCACCGTGGGCGGAAGACAGGTGCGAGGGAATGGCGTAAAAAGAAGGTTAAATAAGTAGAGGGAGTTAAAAAAACAGGGAGTTTATGAAAGTTATTTCTCACTTTAGTTATCTGACTTAAAATGTCTAAAAAGTGCCGATACCAAAGATCTTCTAGCGAACCGCGAAAAAATTATCTCGCGGATTACTGAAACAGAAATGCATATTTTCTACCTATTTTCAAACTTCCCTATTAAATTTGTTCAAAATAAATAGAAGGACAAAAATGGCGTACGCTTAAGCATTGTTTTCGTTCATATTTTATTTATTACAGTCGAGATAATCATAAATATTTATGAAATTTGGACAAAAATGAATCCAACCTAGAGTCTGACGCTAATTAAGTTAAAAAACCGAAAATTGTTCGTTTGCCTAACAGTTAAAAATTTACCAAGCGCTTTTAGATATTTACCTATTTACCCATTAATAATTACCAATTTATTATCATATAAAGAGTCATGTACTGCAAATAATCTATCGGATTTAGAAATTCCTTGGTGAAATAAAAGTTTGTTGAAAAATTGACCGAATCAATGAATTTTTTGTTGAAAAAAAATATTTTCAATTCAAATTTCCTAAAAAGAATAATTTATAATTCTGTCAAAAACATTAACATTTTTTGGGTCAGAAGCTGGATTAGCAAAATCTCTGTTTTCTAATTCAAAAGGAAAAATGGAAAAAAATATATTTTGAATAAAATATGTTTAAAATATATAATATATATATATAAAATATATATTAAATATGAATACGAAAATAATCATGGGAATGATAGAATAAGAAATTAAGACACTTAAATAAATGATATAGTCAGGAGAAAAAGATATGTCCACGAAATCTAGAAGAAAAGGAATTTATAAAACCCATCGATGATCACTAATAAATATTTGTTAAATGAGGCTTGTAATGAAAAAGAGTAGAAATAAATCAAGCCAAAATATAGGGAATGTATTATAAACCTCCTTATTAATATCTGAAACATTTGTTTGAATTAAATATGATACTTATGCTCTACCGAACGCTCATCAGCGACAGAAAAGCGATATTTTTACACTTTGAAGTGATTAATGAAATTAATTACTCGCACATGCAATTTTAAAAATACAATGCGATGCTGAAGCAGTAACATGAAAAGCTCTTCATTATTTTTTCTTTTGTGAATTTTACTTCTAATTGATATATTATGACAGAACTTTGATTTCTGATTATATCTGAGCCTTTA
Source organism: Pantala flavescens (assembly GCA_020796165.1). Classification (NCBI taxonomy): domain Eukaryota; kingdom Metazoa; phylum Arthropoda; class Insecta; order Odonata; family Libellulidae; genus Pantala; species Pantala flavescens. Next base: position 55,654,102 of record CM036880.1, read on the forward strand.
GTTACATAAAATATACTTAGTTTCAATTTTAGGGAGATTAGATTAGTTACTGAAAACGTTAAAATTAAATATAGCAATTCACTATTACGTCAAAACATATATCTTGTAGATAAAAAATTATTACCGAATTTTTCGCAACAAAAATGTAGGGGTATAGGCTTATATGCGAAAGTACACCTAATTGTAAGTCAGATAAATAAACGATAGAAGTAATACATACAATCAATGCAATCGTAAGTAAGAGAAAGAATGAATATTTGAATGAATAACAAATCTATCAAATTCCTCTTGAGAAAACGATATGCACTAAAACAGAAAGGTACAAAGTTAAAGGAAAAAAGTACGACATAAATGGCGTTTTGAATCGAATCGATGAGATATAAAAATACAAATCGAAGAGTAAAGAAAAACACTTGAATAAAGAAAAGTATTTTACCTAAATAAGTGAAAACAGACACAGAATCTACGAGAAAAAAGGCCATCAATGTGCTCTTCTTGCGAAGGTGATGGTTACTTAGGAGAGCACAGTATCTATAACTAATGGAGATCGCGTGATACAATAAGTTCCGAAATGAATTCTTGAAATCGGGAATGTTTTGCACTAAAAATTTACATATACATACATACACATCATCTTACTTTAAGAAGTTCTTTCGGCAAAATTATTACATTGCTTCACTGTAATATAATTCTATTCCACTTAGGCGAAACGATATGAAAATCTTTTTAAAGTCCAAAACTTGATTAGTCGTTCAGATTTCTCATTCCCATTTTGTTAACTCGCAGTTCCTTGGAAACATATCTCCATGGTTTCCATTTTTGCAAACTCAAGACTTCCGTGTGTCGCGCTCAAACACGCTCTCTTAATCTCCGACAAACAATAAAGTGCTGTTTTCAGGCGTTTTTCTGCATAACGTCAGAATTGGATAACGCACCTCATACTAAGTAAATATAAAGAAACAACTTGGCAAGTTCAGAGCGGATGTCTGGAATACCGGACTGAATTGTCTCATTCAAAACCAAGAAAGAATCCTCTCCTTTTTTAATACGTGATCTGTTTCAAGATCTTAAATTTCTCTTATCTGAGGTTGACATAATAAAGTCGCTCAAATTACTAGCAAAAACATGAACTGCATTACCATCTGCATGACCTAAATAATTTTTCTTTTGTTAAACGCTAATCCTATGTGAACACCGTAGTTCCTCCTTTTCAAATAATATCTAACAACTAACTCAATCCTGAACTTGACAAATTTAAAAGCTGCATTTCTTATTCAAAGGATACAGTCTAAATTATACTGACTATATATATAAGATATTGAACACTGAGTTAAAAAATTAATTACTATTGATTCAATTCGAGGATTTGGATTTTATTACATATAAAAGGAGAAAGAAATGAACACGATAAGACATCCATATGAGTTAATTATACTCAGATTTGAATATTTTGAAGTAAAATTCAACATGTTCAATACTAAAAAAAGAGATATAATGAAAGTTGAGTGAGTTCATTACATATTATGCATCATGAATAGCCATTTAATTGACATCGAATACAAGTCTCTCCAGTTATTTCAAAAATTTCTCAATTTACTCTACTATGAGCATATGTTTATATTTATTATTTATAAGTTTTAATATATTAATACTCTTGGTATAAAATAAATACTAAACAAAATTTAATCCTAAATGAACGCTCTTTCCATTAAAATCTACATTATTAGTGAAACAGCCGATTTTGCTTATATTAATTTGTAATAGAACCGAGAATATTCATTTCCCAGGAATAAAAGCTACATAAACATAGCGAAGAAAGTGATTCATTCTTGTTAATTTCCGTCCACCATTTTCCTTGAGAGCAGTACAGTACGCAGGAAAATCACAAGCGACTCATTACAGCTGAATTTCAGAGATTTCCACTAATCAGAATCAATTAGTCGAATACTTCTAATCGTCTTTGTGGGCCAGGGACCTAGAGTCGCACCCTTCGGCAAAGAATAATGGTTGCGCAATTAAATTTCAGTCCCACCCACATTTTTTTGCCGATAGCCTTACCTAATGGTTGGGATACTCGTGTTCGCCGGAATGTGGCTCATGGAGAACAGAAACCTCACAAGGGTTAAATCACTTTCCATGGATTGCTCTGAAAGGATCGACACCTATATTCTCAGACCACTTCCACCCGATCGCCAGTTATCGTATATAAAAGCGGTATAATTCGGAATATATCGTTTCTACATCCTTAAGCGTTTCCTTTACCTGAGATTTATCGATGGTGCTCCAGAAAAGGAGATTTCGACGATGGAACGCTGCCCGTAAATGATGGAACGCATCTTAAGAAAGTTGTCAGTTCCTATCAAAATACGTAAATCTTTTGCATTTTATTGAAAAATATGAACTCCGGACGCTGAAAAATCGTACGGCTGACTTCTAAGTAAAGGAATCGGAATTAAACTTTACTTTAGTTAGATACAACGTTTAAAATGATTCATTCGAGATGAATCAGAGAAATTTATATTTAAACCCGCCAAATTCAAGTGTTTTATTTTGTCTTGCACTGTTTGCTCTATCACAAATGGGCTTTGTTTTAAAAAGTGAAAGAAGTTTTCATGTAATTTTTATTTTTAGACTCCATAACAGGAAATAAGAAATCCTGTTCCATTCCTGACCTACGTATCATATATTATGCATTCAAATTTTATTCTTGCATGCGAAGATATATACGAATGGATTAAATCCAAAACAATGAATTAAATGCAATCGTCATAAGGTTTCCTTTATATTCTATTCAACTGAACAAATGTATGATGCTTTAACATGTAATAGGTTCACATAAGTAATAGAATTCGGGATAATATCGTATAATTCGTATATCTTTAAGTAGCTACTAAGACTTTAGTCTTACCGGTTTTCAATTGCTTCGCCTTCCTATCATAATTGGTACTCAACTGGAAATTTGAACATATTAAAGAGTTATGAACACAGAGAAAAACGGCATGTTATAACCTCCGAGATAAATTTTTCAGAGAAATCGTTATGCATTATAATATTTAAAACTAATACTTTCAAAGCTGGCATCTTAAACATAACTGGGAAATAAAAAGATTTGACATAAAAGAGTGCCTAAAATAAAGATGTAACTTTTACATACATTTATATTACATATTCTATATACATTCTACATACGAGTGATACATTTTCTAATTTCTCTTCCTGAATTCGTCTTTTTAACTCAAGTCCATCAAATTAAAGAAGAGGTGATAAACTAATATATCAGCTTAACTGTTACAAATTAACTCCTCACTATTTAAATGAATAGAGTCAAATAAAGATTGGAATAAGAATTTTTAAAATGAAATAAAATCACTTAAATGAATTTTGTTTATTAATATCATTAGTAATTTTGAATTTTAATCCTGAATTACTACGCAATTGTCAAAACCATCCGCTTATATGAACATTTCTCTTAATTCTAATTATTTAAATGGTTTAACTGTCTTAACATATTGAAATGACGGCTCCATTCGTTTCTGATGTTTTAAAAAAATTTTTACGAAACGATAAAAACGGGATTTTAATAATAATAAATATTTAACATTTTCTGATAATACATTTTTAAACCCCGAATTCCACCCTCGGTGCCGTGGTTAAATTATCGCTTGAGATTTTATCCACGTGAATAATTTGTTTAGTTTAATTTAAGATTGATCAAAAATGGAAATCTTTTAAACATAACGGTTCCATAATAAGCCCAGACATTGATTATGTAAATTCAGTCCACGAGTTATTATCAACGGTGTATACAACAAAATAGTATTTTAATATATTCCGAAGAAAACTTTAAGAAAAAGAAAAAATAAAGAAACGGAAAAACAGTGGAACTTTCTAAGGAAAGAGAATCCGATAGTAATTTTTCATTTTCAATCCAAGATATAAATTTAATAACTTTTGTGACGAGAAACTTTCAGATTCGCTGTAAATAAAACTCTATAAATTGGAATAATAGCAAGATTTTCTAGGAATTCTTTGACACCTATTCCACCATTAAAACAGCACTAAATTCAGTAGACGGCTGAAATATAGATTTGCTACTTTTACTTAAACTGCCTTTTCACGGTCACCTCCTCCAAGGCCAAGTAGAATATATCATTCAAAAGGGGAAAGGTATCCTACATGTAACGACAATTGAAAGGACATTGCACTTCACATGAAATTTTCCGACTTTATTTACCATCGAAACAAAAATAATTCCAAAGAAGTTGCACAGAATCGTTTGTAATATTTAAGTTAAGGCGGAAGTTTAAAATGATACTGATAAATTTTCGATACAATTCATGAATAATTTACTTTTTAATTTTCAAAGGTTGGAAATTTGAAATTTAAATAAGTACTTAAAAGTAATGAGGATTTTTCAACGGTTAAATTTCGTTTATCACCAAAAATATAATCTATTATGCCATTAGCAGCATCCCTGTCCAATTTTAATTAGTTTAGACTACCATAAATTTAAGAAATTATTTCAGAGTATTTTAGCGCTGTTTTTTTTTCAAAGAGAAATTTCATCCTCAATTCACAATACTCATCAAAATAAGGATTTCGAAGACATTATGCGAAACTGATTTAGGTGAGCTCAATGACTTGGATTAAAAAAAGGAGATAAAAATGTTGAAGAAGATCGAGACCAACCTCGATTGAACATCAATTCAGTATTCAGAGCAATCATAAACATCGCTTTCATAAATTGGTGAAAATATAATCATACGTAGGTTGGTGAAGAGATAAATATACGCTAAACTTACAATTAAAGTCGTTTCAAAACACTGCAAATTAATAATGAGTAGACAAGACAAAAACAGTTAGAAAGTTAACTTTTGCAAATACTAGACTTCAATACAGCTTGTGTCATTAAAAGAATATTTATCTCTCGGGAGGAAACACAATTATCAAAATTTCCTCTTTTCGTAGACGACAACCCTCGCCAACTCTTACCTGTTATCAACGCCAACTGCAACACCAGCAGAGTAGAAATGAATATGGGAAGTCTCCAAGTCTTCATGATCGTCTGGAAGACCGCGGAAAAATATTTAGGCCGGTAGCAAACGAATTCCCTATTCTCAGCTTCGAAACAAAAAAAAACTCGTCTCGTTCCTTTCCTCCTACATCAAATTCATATCGAACGCGTGGATTGAGAAAGAGCCGAACTTGCGAAAAGTTCGTAGACAGCCGCTCACGCGCTCGGACTCCTGTTGCGGTCGCGATTACTGAGTGAAGATGCGCCTTCCGCAAGGCGATGCATACGACTGAAAGCACCCCGCATGGGATCCTCGGAGAGAGACGCCTGTTTCGCTTGGTGGCCGCTGGGTGGCAGGACCTCATCGCGAGTGCGCTTCCTATCGACCTTGGCTTGTTTGAAACGTGGGCGGTAAAGGGACGGCATTCATTTCACGGTGCATCCACAGCCACAAATTGAACGCTCTTATATTTCATTTTCACACACTTCGGAGGACTACTTAAACGCTATAGAGACATTTTCTCCGCAATTCGTTGAGTGATACCTTGGTGAGAATACGATATTTGTATTGAACAAGATAAAAATTATCGATTCAAAAGGAAATTGATAATAGAAATTTTTAAGGACGAAAAGCTAAATCTATATGAAATAATCTAAAGGCATCCAATCGATCCAATGATACCAATTCAAGATCAGTAATATGAGCAGAGATTAAACGAAAAATTTTCTAGTAAACTTCATAAATAATTAAGTTTAATAATCTTTGGCTGAATGAGAAATACCCAATTTTCTTTAAAAAATATCCCCTAAAATTTAATAAATAAAAATATGATTCATCGTTTTTAGCCAGAACAGATAAATCGATCTTTGATATTAATTTACGGCAACCAAAATCATGAATTCATTCTCAAGAATTATAAAAATCGACCAGCAATTCTTGCTGGTTTCTTCTTTTCACCCAGACATCATGAATAGGTATTTATGTTTAACTTTTTTTTTTTCTTTTCAATAGCTTATCAAATCTTTAGGGGCAATATAATTAGAGTAATAAGATAAATGTAACTCACTGCTATTAATCTTTTCATACAAATGGTCACCGTTGAAAGGGTGAACAGGGCCACAGGTGTCGTCCAACCAGAAATTGGAGTAGTTGTACATTATACTTTTGTATCTTCTCCAATACATCAAAATCTACCTAAGAATGCAGAGACAATATATGGTATGAAATATTGGAAGAAGAGTAGAAATACTTGTTCGGAATTCATAAGAGTTATACTGCAAGGACTACAAAAAAATTTTATCCTTCCTTATCTTCATGCTTAGTAGAAACTAATTTATTATAATAATAAATAACCTAAATTAATAACCTCATGAAACTGGCGTTTAAGTTAAAGTACTTCATAGGTAATATAATTACGAGGTAATTTGTCATTCACTGTATACAGTATATTGTACATCATATCGTAAATCCATGAATAGTAAATTACCAAGAATTCCTTCTACTAATAACAGAATACATTTTTGTAAAAAATATTTTTCATCAGTTTATGACACCAATTTCATCACCCCTGTAAATATACCCTTCCTCTTCCGTTGCAGAGCATCCGTTTCTGTGATAGAAATATCTTAGTTCTAATCTCCTACCATCCATTTCCTTATCTTCTCCATACGTGCAAAAGCTATTCAGTTACAATGCGACAAGTACATAAAATATTTCACCAGTGGCGTTGCAATCGAATGATAAGGTAATTTCGGGACAATATCACACTTCTATAAAGAGATAATAACGTATTCCGTAGTTATTGAGCAATAGGAAAAATTGATGATTACAGGATATTAAAAATAAACAGCTGAGACGTGAAATTTACATCGATTGAATGACTAATGAACTTCGAAAATAACAAAGTAATATTTCAGAACTCGAAACGAATCATAAATTTACCACAGAGGGGGATTTTAAGTACAATTTAATATTCAGCCATCATGGAAGCGTTGGGCACCAAAGTTTAGAGATTTCAAAGTTATGTAACTGCTGGAAGGAACCAAAGCTTGAGCATTGGAGTATGTAATGCCTCCGAGCATTAGCATTCCCGTACGTGTATGAACAAATAGTTTCGTAAACGAAGCCAATCCTGTGTTCTCCGAAACAACTAACAACCGTTCTCCGGGAAACCCGTGAGCAGTGACTGATTTCACCAAGCCGAAGCCTTAGGCTGAATGGAATACGAGATCTAAATATCTCGAGTGAATATCATGGGATTTCAAGCTGAACAGATAATAATTGAATTACATATCAAATAACGCCTACCCAAAGGAAAAGAGAGAGAGATACTAAGTATACGAATAACGTATTTTTAGATTATTGTGTAATCAGAACTTTATGAGAAAATGCCGGTACTGAGGAGTATCGAATAAAAAAGCTAGGGGTATTGTGAATTATTCGCGAATGATTAAAAGATGAACATCTTTCTTTTTCAGCGGTTGTCACCATCTAGTAGAAATTTCGTATTTTATGTTCGGTGAATAGTTTATAACTTTTAGACAGATGCATTTTTAATGAAATATTTTTCATTTGCTATCAATGCAGAAACAAAGTATCTTGAAAACAATTAACGATCAGCGTATATATCTCATTACAATCGTCTTTTATATCGAATAAGATATCTTCATTTCGAATCCCCTAGTTCGATTCATACACTATCATTCAGTTCACATTTAATATCATCCTCTCTCATGTGTATGAGATTAAATGTTAATTACAAGACTATGCCGGGTTTTAAATTTTATAAACTTGTATTTTGCTATGTTAAATGTATTGTTATATACCTAGAAGAAGATCTATTCGATAGTTCTAACTTTAAGCCTTCCTTTCGAAGGAAAAAGAACAGTAACTTGCGTGTAGTAAAATACAGCAGATACTGAAGAAAATTATTTTGTTTGGAGTTTTACCTCCGACTCATTAAAATTATTTTAGAAGGAATTTTAACATAAAACTAATTTTCACTTCCAAATTTATTTGACTACAGAATGTTAGAAAATAGAAAGATGGTTGGTTTTCTATTGCATTCTACTGAGTATCTTTACTGAATCATTCACAACTGTCAACCTACATCGAAATATCGTATAGTAAGATCAGTTACGTTTTAATATCATAATCAGTGACCACTAATAATTTTCTTAGATAATTTATTTGATGAAGTCTGCTTTACAAGAATAATATTTATTTGTATATTTTTTGCGATAAGTCTTAGCTGACAAAGCAAATTAGCAAGACAATTGGAAAAATTAGTTTTACGATAATGCCGGATTTTATAAATTATAGCAATAAGACTAGTGCCCCAACTAATAGGCTAGATCAATGCATAGAAGTCAGGCGGCCCGTGAAACATGAAAGAAATGTACGCCCGGTGCTGTAAATCTGGTCTGTGAATTAGATAGAACAAAGTATGATTCCTGATGCTCAAAATGTTATCTCCAACAAAACATTTAATTAATTTCCAAGAGCTAATAAAAATGTACTAAAAATAGATGAATTACAAAATGCGGGAGATTATAATTCGTAAAAATATATTTCACCAAGTGTGAACGCATATTATTTTTCACATAGATAAAGATGCGTCTTAAATCAACTAAAAGTTTTACAATAGATATGTTTGAATTTTCATGTTAAATCAACTCTTGTAACAATATGAAAATCGCAGGTAAAATGACTGATTTTTTGTCGATTTGCCGACGGAGATATTAAAAGATAGCAAAGCACAATAAAGAACTTCTATCAGGACGTAGAATCTACAAACAAGAAGATTTCACGGAAGTAGTAATCCTCAGAAGCTTTAAGACGAGTATTAAAATATATGAACGATCATGAATAGCAAATAACGGTATTTAGAAGCGTTTGAAATGAGACAAAGAACAAAAAGAGTTGAAAATTTACTTTACGAGAGATATGAATAATTATGAAAGACGTTAAAATTTATCAGAAATCGTATAAGGATTCTTAGTACAGAGGAAAACAGAAGTGAACTCCTCTCGACATACCCTAAACAGAAAATGCAAATTTACATAATACAATACACGTTGTGGTCTTCGTATGATATGATATTAGTATATTCGGAAAATTAATATTTTTGACGCATGCTATGCCTCACTTCAGCAAAGAGAAACTCGAAATTTTTCTGTAGGATTCCTTTCACATCTTTTAAAACTATTAACATTAGTTATACAAGACAGAAACTTTGACATTTTAAAATTATAGGGAGATTCGTACAAAAAACTTCGTTCTGTACGTTCTAGAACTTCCCTCCAGCATATCTTTCCTTAATCCAACTAATCATCGGTAAAAAATTGGTTGATTTTAATACTTAATGGTAATGACAAATAATTTTCCAGAAATCACATTTTCTCAGACAGCATAGTTGAACCTTATTACCACATTAGCAATGGATCTTTTCAGCCTTCCAAATAACTTATTAAATTTCTATCAGAAGTAAATGTTTAATCTTCATAGAATCTTAGTCACTTTAAATTTATAAAGAGTCTGTAAGGTTAACTCTCTTCTTTTATTATAGGGCCATGATGGAATACAACTCTTCTTGATGTTCCAATAAGAAAATTTCTCGAAACAAGTTGATCTGAATACTAGTCATTGTTAGGTTATTTGTTAACAACTATGCACAATGAGCATTTCAAATTGATAGTATCTGTTATAACACCGGTCTCAACTTAACTGCTAACTATCATTTTGAAAACATCTCACTCTAATCTTCACATGTATCAAAAATTTCAACAGTTTCAATTTCTTAAATTTAATTACAAGCAAGAAGGAAACAAGCTTCCAACAAGATATCAAATGAATTTACAATATATCTTCTTCTAAGAAAACCAGGAAGTCTTTGAACATGTAGCACAAAACTGAATTAGCATCAATTTGGAAAAGTGATAACAAATTGAATGAAACAACTTCATCTTCAAGAAATTCTGCAAAAGCAATTTTGAAATGAAATTAACTATAAGATTACAGAAGCGAAGGTTTTATATAAGACTCCATGTGGACCATGCCAAGATCCATAGGTAAAATTAAACAGCTGTCAACATTATAGGTGTTGCTAAATAACAAAAATTAAAGAAAGGACAGGCAGAAAAAATTGGAAAATCAAAGAGAATAGAAATAATTTCATGGGCTATAAAATGAAAAAGGAACCAAAAATGAGAAGATATTCAGAAAACCACTATAACGATTAGTCAAGGGTATTTATCAGTGTAGAAAGCATTACTGGGAATAATTCCTATTACCAAAATGGATAAAATATGAAATTGAGAAAATTGGTCATGTCAAAAGTCCTATTTAATAATATTCACTTGTGTCCATAAAGTAAACTCGCATTCCAACTTATCAATATAGAATAACATTTAACAAAGATATCTTTCTTTGAGTGTCAGAAGTATTTATGCTCAAACAAAACTATGACCATTGGATATTGTAACCTAATTAGATACAGCAATACATTTAGTTGCATACCAGTGGGCATAACTGAACTGAATTTGGATACTGAGGAACCATACTAGTCTATTCATCTAAAATCTACATCAACCTACATTCTTTCATTCCTTGCTTTCTGTATGCCTAGAGGTAACATATTTAAGGGGATGCAAGGCAATGAAGGACAAAATACATCCATCAAACAGCCCTATGTATAATTAAAATCAAGAAAATAATGAAGGCATAACTTTCAGTAGACTACAGGAATATATAATTGTTTAATTTAACACTTTAATTCATATGGATAGAGATCATACGCACATAATTGAGTTGGAGCATTAAACCCAAACATTTTGATCCTATTTGATTTTCACCTTTATAAATCAGGTGTCATATTTTAACTTTCCTTTCATAATTATACAACATCCAATCATAAAACTTTATATTAATAATTCTTATGATAAACTATTCACATTGACAGTAATAAGTGAAATCAACAACTACTTGATTTTAGTTTGTACTACAGTTATCATGTAGTAAAGTTTGTTTAGTTACAAAGCTAAGGAATGAGTGCTCTCTCACTCCTCTGAAGATACGCTAACTAATAAATATTATATTATTGACAATTTGTTATTCCTCTAATGGGATGGGACATGTTTTAAGTTCAACATTTACAGCAGTACATCCCCAATTATCTTGTCAAACTTTGAATATATTCACTCAATATGCATTTTAGAAAATGATACAGAACATTTTTAATCCATTTTTTGTTCAGAATGTGAAATGAAACTATTTACAATTGGTACTTCTCGAACTATACAAACGATCTGTCAGGGTGTTCGACATAGGAGTCACAAAATTAGATGACATTCTTTCAATATGTAAAGGTACTTTTTGACGTTTCTTCAATAAAAGTTTAATTTTGAGATGTGAGCATAAGGCATTTAATTAGATTTCATATCCTTTTCATCATCAAAAACCTAAGCTATATTCCTTTTATCATGATTAATGCTTTCAGGGTCGGATTAAATGTGAATAAAGAACAACAATAAGTGGAATATACTTACCATTCTTTAATCTGACATTCACTTCTTCCAAGGCAGGAGCAACTAAATTGTTCAGTTCAAAATCTTGATTGTGATACATTAATTGATATATTATAGAACCTCTTTGGAAACTGTCAACTATACTCTTGAGATGGCTGAATCTTTCATCTCATTTCTCAAAAATAGTATAGGGCTTCATCTTCTAGAAAGGAGGGGTTTTTTGCAAATTTTATATTTTTTATTTCCTTTTCCTACTTAAAAAGCACAAAAATAATTATGTTCAAACATTTTATTTCACAAAGGCGTTGCAATACATAACGTCAATGATATAATAATGGCTAAGCATTTATACTAAAGATTACCATAAATTAAGATTTATCAATATCATGATCTTTCAATTAGTTTTCCTCGAGGAAATTTTAGTTTGATATAGTATATCTACCATTCTTCAACATTACCACATTCCTTCATGAAGATGAATTTGTGGTATATTTTTATAGAAATGAACTGATCTATTATTTTAAATAGTCAAATACTTTTTTGTGAATTATAGAAGTTTTGGAAGCATTGATTGAAAGCAAAAATTTGAAAAACATTCTACCGAAAGCCTAAATCAAACAATACCACGTAATGTAATAAAATATCTTTTAAATCCTTTAAGACCATGTGATTTCATATTCTAAAATTTGGAACTAATAATTAAATCATTTACCCTACCCTAGTTTAACTGCAGAACCAAATCCTAAATGCCTGATCATCATAAGGAAATGAAAATTTTCAATAGACCCTGAACTTGGCAGGTTATTTATAGTATTTATGAAAAGAATGATGCTGGATTTATATTCAGATTAATTGCATCTCTTACTTTGAGTTAAGAAAATCCAATTCAGTCTGTGAACAGGAGGGCCTAATAAGGTGTTTGGCATGCCATCACTCACCATTCCCTTAGCCAGTCCATACAGGATGCAATGAGAAGTGTGCTTCGACAGATCTGCAGAATATTTCAATGTCAGCCAAGGAAATACATTTTTATAGTACAAATCAAACTAAAGCCACAAGTAAACAATTGTTCAAGAATAAGAACAGATTTCATTTGTTAAAAACCTAGCCAAAAAACTTTCAAGAGTGAAACATTTTAAGCCATATAAGACTAAATAGGTGTCAAGATATTAGAACATGTGTTGAATAACTAAGATCAAAATAATTAATCTGGCAGATCCTCTCATTTTAACAGTACAATTAGGACAAGGGTAAGTGGGTAGGTGACAAAGGAAAAAGGATTTTTAATTTAATGAAGAATTCATAAAATAATTCAATTATTTCCATCAAATAGATGCATGATATCACAAGTATAAGTTTGTAAATTAGTGCATGTATCTATTGTGACTGACTATAATGGAAACATTTTAAATTATTTGGTTTTAGAGTGTAAATTGTAAAGATTTTCATATTTCTATAATCATAAAATCATCTTGTCATATTTAATAAAAATTACTAACTCCAGCAAAGGCACCATAGTGAGTTTTAATAAACCAAGTCAAAAGACAGATGATTTTACAGGCCTTAGATTAGAATGCTGAGACCTTTCAATGTATTCACAGTTGCTATTTTTAAGATCCCAATGCCTTTGATTTACTTGATTGCAAAAAGTTAGAGAATACAATGTCAATTGTTTCAAATCCTAAATTTAAGCCTCAACACACTAAAAATATTGTATGGTCAAGCCTTGCATTTCATAATATGAATTTTCTCTTAACGAGTTCATTAATTTTGCAGTTCATTTGTGTCACAAAAAATCAAATAAGAAACCTTATAACAAAGAATATGAGTTGGAGCAAACTAGCATGTTATAGTTCTGAACAAAACCTATGCAAAATTAAGAGCTTTGCCTGAGCCTCTCTAATAACAGGAACTTTACCCTATACAAAATTTGCACATGAGCAACAAGATCAAATTATAAGCCCAATGCGTTAACATCTCTAAAAAAGTTAATGGTACAAATAGAGTATTCCCTTAAGGAAGGTCAATGGAATTATAAATCCACAATGCTTCAATAATGGGTAATATCTCCAAGTCGTACCTGTTCAGTTTCCTTCCCACAACTCTTCATCCATCCCATCCAAGCAGCTCTAGAGCTGAAGCTCCAAAATAGGATAAGGCATGTTTGAAAACGAGTAAAAATGCATTTTGAGAGAGCATTGCATGTCCATCGCAATTACTAGCTCTATCAACCCCAAAGAATTTGAAATTCAGGTAATTCAAGGCATACATGATCTTCAAAATGCACATGTATAGGCACCAATAAAAATGTCATGGTAATAAATGGCTCATGAAAATGATATACTCTTAAATGGGTATTTACATTGGGGTTAAATAACCATGAAACAAACAAATAGTTCCTATAGGGAGGGAACATTGTAATAGAAATGGATGGAAAATATATTCAGTAAAATAGGCAATGTAACCAATTTTCAATTAAATTGACTAAATGATGTAAAATGTCGACACTATCAAAAATCACAGCCGAAAATCAAATAAGCACACAGAAATGTAAACCACAAGCATTAATTTCAATATTCATAAAATTGATAAAACGAATTAAAAATTCATCACCACAATGCATCAAACAGATAAATATATCCCTGCAAACCCTAATGATGGACCCAATAGGATATCATAATAAAAAACAAAAGATATCAGAACTAATCTGCTACATTTTCAACTAATGGTTATACGTTGACTGGGTTATAGGCAAATTGAAAGTAGCAATATAAAGTTAAAAAACACATAATTCAGAAACAGTGAATCACAAATACATTGACAGTACAAGACATACTAATTGTAATAATTGTTCCATTGGCATAAGTATCCTACACAAATCAAAAGACAAAATAATCCACCATTTTTAAAAATATGAAACTGAAGTTAGAGTAAAATTATAATATTTTAGACCTGAAACAATTTAAAATTTATAAACTCAACAAGCAATCAAATTTTAAAATGTGCAATATAGGCGGCACTGAAATGACATGAAAAACAAATCATGCATCTTATTTATGGGGCTGAAAAATATTTTCTTTAATCCTAAATCATGACAGTAAAGAATTAAAACTAACAGAAGGCGAACAATAATTCAAAATAATTGTCTGTGTAAATGTGCATCAGGTAAAAAATCCAAACAAGTAAAGAACATATGAATTTCATCATCCTTTTAATTCCATCTACCACAATCATTCATATTTTATCAAATATTGCAGTACAGAAAATGATGGTTGATCCATCCTCAGCATGGGCTAAGAAATGTAAAAAGCAAGATTTTGATGAATTGCTCCCCTCACGGCGAAATCTGCCACACAGACTAAATGCAATCAAAATGAGTGTCACTACATGGAACATATGCATTCATCAATATTACATATCAAAATATAGCAATTCAATAGCTGTTATGGAATCCAACTATGAAAGACAAGGCAAATAAGAAAGTAAAAGTTTTACATGGCATAAAGCAAAGCAAGGATAAAAACTAAGAAAAAGAAATCCTAATGTACAAGCATACACAAATGAAAGTTACAATTCTTAGCCTATTTAGAATTTATTTAACGTCTTGGACATAGATGAATCAACTTAAAATGACAACTAAAGCCTAAACTTCATAATCCTTGGATGTGCATGTGTTACCACCATCCCCAGGCAATTAAGGAAAGGAGTCTAAAGATTAATATATTCATCAATAAAATATACAATTGCATGAAAATTATGTCAAAATAGGAAGTAGAAATGCCACTCATAAAACTAAATATCCAACACCTGTTTGTGTAATGAAATGATTAAGAAAACAAGATAAAAACCCATGAAACATTATGTAATTCCATAAACTGTATCAACCGACCGACTAAATAAAGCAAGGACAAGAATATTCATAACAATACTGTTCATGAAATATATTGAAGGCATTGCACATACTTAGGTCATCACAAAATTTACTAAATATTACTGAAACAAAAGATAACAAAATTGGCCTTTGTTAATCCTCTATCATAATGGAAATATGTTGAAACAGAATTTCATCAATACTGCAGCATCAACAGCACCCACCCAATCCCATTACAAATAAAATACCAGATGCATCTATAGACAAATAATTTCATGTTAAATTATACTAAAGTTAGCTGTGTAAATAAAAAGGTACACAGCACCAGTAAACAGAATATAAAGGCAAAAATCTAGAAAAAGGGAAATTCAAAATTCCTGTTATAAACATTGGCATTATCAAAGCATGCAAATGCTACAATCAGAAAATGACTTAACTCGAATAAATACAGGGGAAACATAAGTTTCACATTTGAAATAGTTAATAATCTCACATTTACTCTTTTAAAGTAAGGGAGACTAGAACCCACCCATAGAAATTACAGTAATTATGTCATGCTACTAACTTAGAGATGTACAAAGTTGGGCACAGCTTATGATTTTCAATGAATTTTGACTTGGTTAGCATGTTCTCCGACTAAGGATTGCTTACTTTTTAAATGAGGATTAAATGAAGGTATAACATGTAAACAGTGACAAAAAGTGTTATCAAGTTCATGTTGCATCAATAAATTATAAATAAAATTTTATGCCTATAGAAAGGATGAATAATGGTACCGATATAGTTAATAAATACACAGAACAAAAAACAGCAAGACTTGGTCGAGAAATTATTATTCCTAAGATTTTTACATGTATGCACTATGAATAAAAAATTCACAATCAAATTATGACTAACATCAATGTTATTAGTTAAAGGAAGATTACAAACATATTATAAAAAAACAGATGGAGAAGATTTGGTTGAGTGTGAACTGTAAAAACCGAATAAACTGAAACCACCATGAAGAATATGGATCAAGATCTTTCTTAACCTTTTATATATCTCCACAACAAAATGGGGTGGAAATCCAAATTTTGCATGGATTAAACAAATTTTCCAAGAGGGTATATTTGCAAGACGAGACAGTTAACAATATCAGCAGCTGAAATGTCACATACTGTAGTTAAACAGACTGTAAATAACCGATTTCAATACTGATGAACCTATCCATTCTCAAAGACCTAAGTAACACTATAATATTGAGCAGGACGGAATTGAAAATTATAGGCCTCCATGTAACTTCCCGTATACTTCCGAACTTAGCTCCAAAATTCATGAACAGTCAAATAGGCATAAGGCAAATAGTAAGACATTTGATAATGTGAACTGGTTCAACAGATTCATTTCCAGAAGATCAAATACCTTTTCCAACAACTGAAAACTCTTCTAATAAGAAACATTATGAGCTTTTCTAACTATGAAAACTGCCTTCTGCATGTTTAACTGTATATTTAATGTATAAATTTACTTTTTGGTTACGGTAACCTAAGGCAAATATTTTAATTAAAGAGATGCTCTCATGAAGTACAACATATCAAACTGAAGTTGCAATTATAGCAAATAAAATTTAATACTTTCCAGGTACAAGTAACTTTCAGAATAGGATTGCTTTCTTATATCCATATACAACCAATAGAAAAGGCAAGAATAAAATTGTTAATCCAAGTATAATTGTCGAGAAAATTTTTGAATTGTAAAAATCATAAATGCATCTAATTTGCAATATAAAATAATCATGACCAAAAAGGAAATTTATTACATAATAAGGCAACCAGCTAACAACATGAAATTGAATTTCAAGGTTTAGCAGGTAATATTTTGCTTTCTTATTAGTAGTGTACTGGACCAAAACTATTAAAATAAATAAGAACTTCTTAAGGAAACAACATGAACATTAATATAAAGGTGAAATTAACTTTTATTATGCCATTTGCATTTTTAAAATGATTTAAAAGACACTCTTAGATTAAGATACTTTAGTTCTTCTATTCTAATTACCTTAATCAAAACTCCTTTCAATCATAACCAAATGAGGAAGTTCTTGCAATACTAATTTCATATAATAGAATCTTTCAGGTAGAACTATGACTGATGAGTCATGAATATAGAATTAGTAAAATGCCACAACAAAATTTTGACCAGAACTAACTGGTTACCCTATTTTATAAAAGGCAATTGATGAGTTGTTCGGAATTATACGGTAATTACTATTACAATTATGACAGGATCAATCATTATCAAGTTTGAACCAATGATTTGTTGATTAAAAGGCAGATTAGGGTACTAAGTTAGGGTACATACCGCATTCATAATATGCATGATAGTAAGTTGAGATCAAGTATGCATGGCAATGTGCCATAACAAATATTAGTAATAATGCATAGCAATTATTTGAGTATTAAGTTTGCTTATAAAAAATTCGCACACAATTCTTGTCTGGGTATAATAGGGAACATATCACTGTAACAATTCTAATGAACACTTATCAGTAATACCATATGATCTTAACACCAAGGAAAAGCTTCTGTTGTTTAATAACACTCCTTAGTTTTGAAAAAATTAACGATTATATGATACTCAGTATATAATGCAGTAAATACATTTCTCGTTGTATCAATTTTTAATGCATGTTCTCACAGCCAAAGATGTTATTTAATCAACTGCAGTTAGTAAAAACAAAAAATTATGGAATTTGCAAATTAGCAGTCAGTTTAGACAAGTTATAAACATCTCAATGGCAGAGGTATTGATAATAGCGAAGTACGATAATGAATAACTTCCAGTAATTAATGAATGCTACAATTTAAGTTAACTTTTCTCCGATGCAGCAACTCATTTATAGCTTCCTCTATAGCTCTGAAATGGACGATCTCAACTGTCAAAGAACTTTTTGGACAGGAAAAGAAGGGACATAGGAAAATAATCTGAACACCAGCAATAAAAAATTCCTATTTTATCTACATTACAAAAACTCAATTTTAAATTAACATGAATGATCCCACCCTTATCTCAATCTCTTAAATTTGCTATGATGAGAATGACATTTCTTTATATATTTTTCCAGTGAGCTAAACTAAATTAAAGGCTCACAATTAGTTCCAATACATACCACTGTAATCATTAAAGCTTACCAAACTGGGTTCATCTTTCTCTATTATTTCTTCATCCTCGTGTGTTTATTTTCCTCTTTCTGGTTATTGACATGTACTAAAACATTTATAATCCTACACAGTTATTTAATGGAAAACAAAATATTACATGCACATGAAATTAAAACCATACATTTTGAATCTTATAAACCTTTGAAAATTATAATGAGAAATTTGTGAATGAAAATTTCTATGTTATGATTTGAGTCTTCACCTCTCATAGTACGAGTGATCAAGTGATGAGGGAGAACAGCTGTGGGGGAGAGATGCTATAAGGAATAATATTAACTGTAGAGGTGATGGATCTCTTTTGCATCCCATTTATTGGTCTTTACAGTTAAGTTTGGAAATGTCAAGAAAGGAACAGCCTTTTACTGTTTGAAATTAAATTAAGTCCCAACATCCTCCCCCACAGTTAGAAATGAACGCAAGTAACAAGAGGCACCATCTGTCATAAGTTTTTTTTCTCACATTTCTTTCTACCATTCTTTAATGTTTACTTTCCAATATCAGTACACACCTTATTTCTAAAGTAATGTGAGCATAACACATATCACACACACAAATTTGTTTCATCTCCCTGTGAACATCTACAATGCAGATTCACACAATGTTTCACTCATTTGGATGATCTGGGATTCAACCACATGGGGGCATATATCTGAAAAAAGACAAACATGGTATTTGTGCACTGTCCCCTCACAAAATACATAAAATCAATAAACACCCTGAAATAAATTTTTGGTTAATTCTCTTAAATCTATCTACCTTCTTGACTGCCCTTCTTACCTTGACACCACCTTTTACAGTACTCACCACATAAGAACGGCCCTCCCTAATATGGATTAGGAGGCCTTCTTTTGTGTCGCACTGACAAGTGCAGGCATGAAGCAGGTGAATTGGGCAATAGGAGCAGTAGTCTTCTGCTCACTATCGGTTAGGTAAGTCACCTAGCTATCAATGGAATAAGTCACAACCATACCCTCAAAAGAATTCTAACAATACTACAATTGTCCATCCCTTACAATAAAATAAACTCCATTTCATTATGACTAATCACAATAAAACATTAATAAATTTACAAAATTTCAATTCCAATTATGCCAAAAACAATGTGTTTCTTAATATAGACATAATAAATTACAGCATCCAAGTTAATTATATATTCTCTTTTCCTCAACGAGAGAAAATAGCAAAGGTGGTGGTCAAGCACAAGTACAGGCTTTCATTCTAAGTCAAAATTATCACCAAACATATAACATCAATTTCCAAAAATCATTGTTACACTTAAGTAAGAATCTGACGCTATTTGATATATACTTACGGTCCTGACACTTCCCTGTCACACCTTCAGGGGGGTTAAGAATGTTCAATAGCCTCATTGATTTTCAGGCCCACCAGGCTGGCCTCCATATCCACCGTAGTTAGGATAACTATAAGGCTGAGCCTGAGGTCCTCCAGGTTGTCCACCGGCTGGCTGCCCACCTCCACCATAGTATCCAGCTGCTGGATAGCCATATGGTTGGTATGCCTGTCCGGCTGGCATCTGCCCTGCAGTTGGACCCCCAGCCGCAGCAGCAGCTTGACCTGGCTGTGCACCTGTACCAGGCTGTTGAGGATTCGGGCCGCCTGCGGGCTGGCCGGGCTGAAAGTTCGCCATCTAAAGTAATCATTTATGTCCATCAAGAACCTTAATGCTAACTTACTAATAGTAATGTGCAAGTAATGGTTGATGAGAAAATGAAGAGCAACCCAAGATGCAATAACAGCTCATTCCAAAGGTAAAAATACTTATCATATAACAGAAAAACTAACAATACTATCTTAATAATGGAGAGATAACTTTGAAAAAGGTATAATAAAACATATACAGGAATACAAATCATCCACCAAAAAATTATCTACTTAACCTGATAAAGACACGGATATATCTTTCTTACAACTGTACTCTTACATGTAAATCAGAGAATTTAAAACCATTGAGCTCAGTATTATTTAACAGACTGACAACAAACTGATAGTAACACTTAACATACCTTTCCAGCTTTCATTTGAGCTTCAATAGCCTCTGCCTCCTTGATTTTCCCCATGGAACGATAATACTCTGCCCACTGGGCACTATAATCTGCTGCTCCATTCTGAGTGGCTGCTGGAGCACCCGGTTGAGGACCAGCTGGTTGAGGACCACTAGGACCTGCACCCGGCTGGGGTTGAGGCTGACCTGGCTGAGGTTGCATTCCCTGGTAACCCAGATTAGGATTTAACTGCAAGACCACAAAACCAAAGGTTTTTCAAACATCCACCAGCTTATTTAAATACTTGAATGATGTTGAATGCCCAAAACAAAAAAGTAATTATATGTAATCATAATTTTGAATGGTGCTTAATAAGGCTATTAAATGGAAACCCATTATCCAAACTTGTCAAAGAGACAAAATTTGTAGAAATAATTATTGATTAGAAGAGTAGAGCAAACTATGTAATATTTTCATTGAGGCATACTAAAGATAATACCATGAACTCCCATAATCCCAGAAACTTAACTTGAGGTGTGAATTATTCATACAGAATATTTATAAAAATCACAATACATCGATATAACAAGGGATTAATTTAAATCTGTAAGATAGAAATAAAATTGAATAATATAACAGAAATATTGATATTTCTTGAGATATCTTAGAAAAATAAACAGCAAGAAATAAAAATTTCCCGATCTCTTCTAAGATTGCCACTGCCAGTGACAAAACATTGATACTAACCTTACTAGCTTTGGACTGCTGCTCAATCATTTCTGCTTCCCGATGCATTCCTAAAGAGCGGTAGTATTCGGCCCACTGGATGCTGTAGTCTGGCTGACCCGTTTGCGGATTAACTTGAACCTGACCACCACCATCTGAGGAAAATTGGGAAGTGTTCCAAAAGGCAACATCTGTTGTTGGACCAGACAAAAATACCACAAGCAAATATAATATAAGTCTAGAACTTAGCCATATATGATTATACAGCCTTGACTCTCCAGCCACTTACTTGGATCTGTGGGGTGTGCAGGATTTTGCCATGCTTGGTAAGCATTGCCCCATCCCTGAGGAGCATAATGTTGAGGTGGGGGCTGTTGCCTATAATTGTAAACACAAAAAAAGGCTTGGAAAATGATGCTGCGATAGTTTTCTAACGACATTAAGCCAGGACATCAAGAAAATTTACTGAAGAAAATTACAATATCTGATAATTTAAAAGCCATGTCAATAACTCTACCATATGATAAGCGCTTCCTTAGTTCATGTCCCTGACATCCTAATTTCATAACATCAAGCAATTGATAAACTACCAAATATCTCCATCTAATAAGCAGTTTTGAGCATTTCATATATATAAATTAGGAATCTTTAACGTTGTAGAAGTCATTGTAAAGATCTGAATACTTCCTACCATACCTATCATTTGCATTTTTACCCTATTTGTTTCTATGTTTAGTATCTTCATAATAAAGTAAAACTCAAAGGATAGAAAAACCTGCATGTTACATGTAAGAAAGTTACATGGAGCAAATAGAAAGTTTATACTGAAACTAAGTTGAAAAATATCTTCTCACTCTCCAAAATTAAATTACTAATATTGTAGTAAAAAATATTAAACATTGATTAATGATTCATAACTCTAAAACTATTGGTAATTTTTTAATTATGCTTACTGAGCTTGTAACGTTACTCATAAATATATATCAATTACACAAAGTAAGTACTTAAATTTTTCTTTGCTTTATCTACAATAAAAAATTAACTGATGTGAAAGAGAAATGATATTTAAGTACTAATTTAAATTAGTTATTGTTGCTTCTCATTTTTCTGGTGTTAGGTTAGAAATTCTAAAAATATATAAGGTCCAAGTTAGATATTGCTTAACTTTCCTGAACATATGCCAACTTCTAAAATTCATTACCCAATAAGTTGCTTATATTTCCCTGATATTCAAGAAGTAAAGAGTACACGGGAGAAATTGCAGCATCTAAGGGGATGGTGATCCAAGAATTTCACATTACTGAAACATTCTTGGTAAATTTTCTAAAACTAGATTGTGACTGAGGAATAAGATGGTTTTTTCTGTACATACCCTCCAGGTCCTGGACCTGGATTAATTCCAGGATACTGAGTAGGAGGCTGAGTAGGTCCACCTGGTCCTGGAGGCTAAAAGGGAAAGCAAGGATTAACATAGAGTATTACAGGATGATAATTATAATATTATAAAAAATAATAAACATAAAAAAAACAAATTTCACTCACCATGCCAATTTTCTCATTTATTAGCCTCTTGGCATGCTCAATTTGATCAGGTGTTCCACGTATTAGAAACACTTTTTCATTAGGATTTAATGGAGGTCTCCTATCAAGCTCACAATGAGCTCCTGTTTGCATATTTATTTGCTTAATTGTTTCACCTCCTGCAAAAAATTAATTAATAAAAGATCTCAATTTATAAATTACAAAAATAAATTAAGATGGATGATTACGTATATAATTTAGAAAACTAAGGCCATATATAGTCACTTTATGTATCTACAGAAAATATTTCATTAGATTATTATTTATACATACATGTACATTATACATATGTAATTTTTCAATAATTTTTAATCAATATAATATAAGTAAATTTAGTTATGATAGATACTGTAACTAAGGCATAAAATACTTTGTAGGCTAAATTGATTTGAATATTATGAAGTAGAAAAATATGGATTTATAAAGCTAAAAAGCCTTACACCTTTCTAAAATCTTGTATTGTAAGACATTTATACTGAACAGAACTTGAGTTTGCATAACTATGATTTCATTGCACTCACCTCTACCTATGATTATACCACATTTGCTAGCAGGGACAGAGAATGTGGCTTCCTGCTTGTCACCCATAGGTCCCCCAGGACCACCTTGCATACCCCCAGGCCTTCTCTCCCCCCAACCACCACCACCATACTGACCACCACCACCTGCACCTCCTCTCCCACTACCCATCCTATCAAAAGGAGGAGGAGGGGGACCACCACTACCACCACCCCTACCCCGTCCTCTTCCCATCTCACTATCTCTCCGCTGAAACATTAATAAAAGTCCATTAAGAATTAAAATTCAACATGATATAATGGTCCTAATATAATTATCAAAATCAAGTAAAAGCCAAGCAAAACAGCAAAAATTTCAAATGTAATTCTCAATGACAAGGCCGAGAAAAAATACAACATTACCATGAACGGTCGGGGAAATTGATCTCCTTGCTACATTATGGCATACACCAATGCCCATCAGCAAAAAATTTCCAGAAGGTAGACCAAATCCCATGAAATAATTAAACGAAAATTTTTTCACATCAAAAATTATAATGCACTTGAAAATAAAATTCTCTTATAAAGAACATAAACTTAAGTAGGCCTCATAAATAATTCACAAACTAAAAATTTCAAGGCAATTCTACCAATAAATATTAAATTAATCTGAAACCCACCAGAACACTGTCTATCAGATCCTCTATACGCTGTCTAGCCATGTCAACTTGTGAGGGCTTTCCTGTTAGAAGGCACCGTCTTTCTCCGGGCCCATCATCTCTCCCTTGTTGGAATTGCACACGAGCTCCAGTTTCATTCTGAATTTTTTTAATCATATCGCCTCCTTTACCAATTACAACGCCCACAGCAGCTCGAGGTACTGCAACCTGAAGAACACATGGTATAGGCTTCTACTATTAATGCCATTACTTCATAATAAGGAAATTCTACTATTGAGGAAGTTTAAAACCAAAAAACCGATTGGGGAAATAGAGCCCTGAAATTATTTCACAACTGAAATAAACATTCTAATTTATCTAGACGGAGAGGGAAATAAAGCATGCTGCTGTGCTTACATTATTCTTTAATGGAAAGTCTATCTGCTTGTCACTAATTACAGATTAGTATAGAATCTTAGAAACTGATGGCTTATAAAGGTTGAGATGATAAAGCAATTGATCATTAAAGCTAAAACCTTAGCGAGCAGGAAACCTGATTGGTTAAGGAGGCATATTTTAATCATTAAAATAATTATGGATAGTAGTCTCCCATTCTATAAAATAACTAACTCTTCAAACAACCTAGTGTCTTTCTCAAGTATATCATTTACAGATTCCCTCTCAGCTTACCTACATTAGAAATTTCACAAACTTACAACACGTATAGTCAACATCGTAACACTAGCCCTTGTTTAGTTATCTTGACAAGAACGTTATCCTAAAATGCACGAACATAGCAATTTATTTCTTATCCACGCGATATTACTCCATACTATGACACAGTAAAAAGTATGCTCATAATCTTAGGCAGTTCCATTGAGTTCTCTAACCATAAGGACCTAATCAGATCTGATAGGGTGAGATGGAACTGAATGCGAGTCCAAATGTGAAGTTCTGATGATAAATTACATAAACTGCTAACAGTATTAGAAAAAGTCTCGAAGTTAATTTGTCAACTAATCTTGTGAGAGATAAATGAAAATATTCAAGCCTATAGTAGAGGAGTATTGAAACTAACACTGGTAGTAACACTAGTTCTATACACTAACACACGGACTTAGGACGATAGAAATAAGTAACTGCTTTGCTTTAGCTTATACTTGAGTTTGACACAGTCTACAATAACACCCATGATTCATTGACTAAAAATATTAGTTACTTATGAGGCATGGCAATATTTCTACCCAATGAAAAATTCCCTCTAAATTTAATTGTATACTGAAAAATTTGAAGTACTGAGTATTAGGAGATGAACAATTTGAAACTAACCTCAGCTGAGTCACCACCTCCCCCTCCTCCACCACCACCTCCATACTCGTTGTATCCACCAGGACCACCCTGACCACCACGATTCTGGAAAAATGTTCCCAAATTGATTTATAGTGAACAGTTTATATCAAATACAACATTCCTCATTTAATAATATCATCACAATTAAAGCTGAATCTATGGATTGAAATAATGTAAGCATACCTGCATTTCCTTTTCAGCAATAAGTTCATATACAAGTTGCTTAGCATACTGAAAGAGAGAGGTGGAAAAATATTAACCATTGAGAATAATTGTCACACTATAAAAATTAGATTATTTTTTAAGGATAAATCTTAAAAATGAGTTAATACAGCAGTCCTCAATAATGTGGTAAGGAATTAAAATTTGATGAAGTTAGATAATACTTACTTCAACTTTCTGAGGGTCCCCACTGATTCGCAGAGGCTTTTCTTGCTCTTGTTGTGGCCCATCCTGAATAACAACCATCTTTGCACCAGATTTCTCTTGTAGTTGTTTAATTGTTTCCCCCCCACGTCCAATAATCAAACCAACTTTAGGCCCGGGAACCATCATCTCAACCTGTGTGTGAGAAGCAACATTAACACAGGAAATTATCATAGAATAGCTTCCTGTTTTCCTTTAGTTTACCTGTTTCCTTAATTTTCCCCGAATAAAATATCAGAATTTGCTTTGTAGCAATAAATAAAGAGATCAGAGAGTTGATCAATACATTCTGCAGAACTAAAAGCACTAAACTAATGAAATTTTAAGACTGAAAGAGTGATATTTTACAATCACTTTAAATGCACAATAAAGATTTCGCATTTGAAGTTATAACTAACTCAACAAAATGTGTATCTATGAAAATTGTGGGTGATACAAATAAAGAGTTAATTTCAAAATAATTTGAAAAATTTCATCATAAAAATCTACATAACACTTACAAGTGTTGAATTTCCTCCTCCCATGTTCATGTCACCCATACCTCCACCAACAGAACCACTGCCCCCACCCCCTCCAACTCGATCGCCACCTTCACTTCTGCTGCGTTGATGAACAATGTTGAGAATTAATTCTCTGGCACGGCTGCAAAAAAGTTACGTATAAGATCCCTCTGTCAAACTAATATGAATACTTTGACAGCCAATTTCTGTATTACAGCTTAAATTTCAAATTACATTATGTTCAATTATAAATGAAAATTGAAAATTGTAGGGATTCTCTCTCAAGCATCGACCTTTAAGCCCTACATTATACAAAGTATACATACCTTACATGATTTGAGTATAAATAACATTAAGAAGTTAAGGAGACAATGCTGGAAATGGGTAAGCAAATTATGGATAATCCATTTACTATGTATGCATGAACACATTAGATATAAATGCAGAAATTAAGTCTAAGTCTTATTGGCTAATGCAATAGGCAAATCTAACAAGTGATAAATACCTCGAGCTTTCTTTGGATGGAGGGGCCAGCATTTGTGCAAACATGTTCACACTTGAGATGCGCGGCCCCAAAGTCTGAGAAGCCCTGGTACAGAGTAAATTGTTAGAAGTACATGCACCAGCCAAACTTATAATAATTAACAGCAGGAAAAGAAAATTGAAGAATTACCCAAATAGTATAATATTAATTAGTCTTTTGAAACTTGATTAGCTAACATATTTGTGAATGTAACTATTTAGACATGTGATGTTTCAGTAATTTTAGTTTTCCAAAGGATTCAACAAAAGAGAAAACTTTCCTGGATGTTAGATTATACTTATGAACATAAACAAAGAAAAATAACACCTAACAAAATAAGGGAAAGCAATATGCATCTTAAAGTCAAAAAAAGCTAGCTATAAGTGGTAAATTTTAAACCTAGCACTGTTGGAATAAAAACTTCTCATTTCCCTTCCAACCAATAAGCCATTCAGATAAAACTATCAAAAATCATGGAAGAAATTTCTAAAAATACTCCAATAATTACCAACAAAATAGTGAGCATGCCAATTCTCCATTATGCAAATATTGCTGTAATAGTTAAAGTAAATGTTTTGAGTAAGTAATCATACAATTTATAAATGCTATTATTCAGCTATTTTGAAATTCCTAACTACAAATTTAGCCTTATGTTCAAATGCAGCAAGGTTATACAAAGATGTTAGTATACTTCTACACTAAATCTTATAGTACATTTGAAATCCAAATCCAAACAGCTTAAGAAACTTGTGTGATCAACTGCAATGAATTGCATCAACCAACCACCACAAAATGCCTAAAGGCTCAAATTCGAATTTCTCTACTGGAGAATATAACTCTAAGAACTTACTTAATGGCATCTCTAGAGCCGGTGAGAGTGCATGTACGTTCAGGCATCCCTCCACTATCTGGAGCCATCTGAATTTTACAACCAGATTCATTTTGTAACCTGCTTATCTGTTCTCCTCCACGACCAATGACTGAAATTATATTAATTTACCTCATTACATCAACAGCCTCAAAAATATTTAGGCATAAAAATGGTATTGTAGACAAAGTGTCTACTTTGTTACAATTTAACAGTAATCAAAGTGTAACATTGAAACTTGGAATCATTCTAACCTCAACTTTTATCTAAATATGTTAGAGAAAAATTAAAGATTTAGAATAAAATAAAACTATCAATTCTCTACTGTAAATGGAAGAATGAATTCAGCATGATTATTAGATGATAGTTAAAAATGATCAAGCGTAACTACAAGGAATTAAATAACATGCGAAGTTCCACAGAGATCTAAGTAAATTTCGGGTGTTCATTATAGTAGTCCAAGTTGATTGTAAAAGGAAACAATCTACTGAACATAAAAAACCACAGTAATATTATCACAACTTGAAAGGAACACTTACTAAGTCCAACCATTTTATCAGGTACTCTGATATCCTCTGATTGCACCCCACCTAAACTCCCCTGGCCCCCCAGGGGTAAACGACCCTGAAACAAAATTAACCAAGTTTAAATCAAGATACATTTAAATTCCCCAAGAATATCTTAGGTAACAATTAGTTGCCTAGCTTAACAGTTTACAATTATCTTAGACAAATACTTACTGGGGGGCCTCCACTTCCGCCCCCAGATCCCCCTGGTGGCGTTTGGGGCTGTTGTGGCTGCTGAGATGAGGAGCCGGCTGTTGATGATGAGGACGAGGAAGAGGACCCCGTCCCGGCAGCCACTGCTGCAGCTGCCACGGCTGTAGCTGCTGCTATGGCTGCTTGTTGTTGTCGCAGGGCCGCCAGTTGGGCCCCAGCTAAGTCCCCAACTGCCGCCACCTTCTTTGCTTCTGGTTCTGTAAAACAATTTAGTGTAACTAGATAGCAGCAATTAAGAATACTTAACTATAAAATATTGTAGGAATTTGATGAAACAGTACACCGTGCAATTTAATGAAACACAGTGAAATAATATATAACACAAATCTACAAACTTACATGACACTAAAAATAGTATTTACAAGCAAGAAACTTTTTGGCAAAAGCATAAATAATGCATGCTGATTAAGGATTCACATAAATTGTTTCTACGCAAATATTCTAAAATAACAAGAATAAGTAAATTTACAGTGAAAAGCCAGAAATATGGACAAGGCATCAACTATAATCAACAAATACAACTTTATTTGGTACTTCATACCAGTCGACCAATATCAGTGCATGTTTTTTGAATTCATGCAAAAATTTTTCTTAAGAACCATATTCACAAACTTGAAGTTTACACTTTCCAGAAAATTAAATGTCTTCATTTCAGCATTCTTATAAAATGTTTTAAGGATTACTATAAAAATTTCTGAAACCCGAAGATAATTAATAATACTTATTTTAAATAGAAAAATAGTAATAACTCAGAACCCTGAATTTGCAGACATCAGGCAGAATTTGCTGTTGAAACGTCAGCTGTACCTGACCTGGTGGAGAACCCGCGAAGAATTCATTCACACAATACGCCAGGAAAGCACCAGTTCTTTCAACTAGTAATAATAATACTTGCTTAAAATATTCCTTTTTCCATGATTGAAAAGATGCATGTTCTTTTTTCTCAATGCATTTAATTGTTTCATACAAACTATTTAATTCAATCTATCCTCAAGTATTACCTTTTGACTCTAGACTTTAAAACATCCAATCAAATATAAGGTAAGATACTAAACAAAATAAGAATTCATTAGATGAAGAAAGAGTAGTAGTTCTTTCAAATTAAGCTTCCAACCAACCAAAAGAATGTTTCTGAAAGAGAAGTTGAACCTTGAAACTTAAAAAATCTTGACACACAAAAGCGTAGCAAAGAAACCAATCCAAATTTATAAATCTAAATGGAGACCAATACTATTATCTACAGTTTTGTTGTATTTAAGAACATCATGAAGTAAGACCAAATAGGTCCAAAAGTA
Organism: Pantala flavescens; assembly: GCA_020796165.1. NCBI lineage: Eukaryota > Metazoa > Arthropoda > Insecta > Odonata > Libellulidae > Pantala > Pantala flavescens. Next base: position 55,683,922 of record CM036880.1, read on the forward strand.
TGAGAAGCATTGTCAAAAAATTCAGATACATGGGCAACTTCAGCTCTGTAATGTGTATATATAAGGCACACTATAGGCCAAATAACATTTGCTTGATATACTGAGAGTGTAAATTGTTCTTATAACCTTCCCAAAATTTTATTCCATCAAAAAATATATACACTTTCACAAATTCAATACCAAATCGGAAAGAGACTTAAGCATGAGAATGCAGTGCATAGTTCAAGTACTTCTTGTTCCTCCCATATGATATCTATCCAGAATATTATATCCTTTATTCTACCTGTATGAATTCAAAATTAATATGAAGGAGTTCAAAAAGAAACACGTAATCCAATATTAAAGTACAAAATTACTTACATTAAAAACTTAATTTTCCAAAAACTGAAGAAAAATGAGCTACTACATCTTTAATATAAATGAAAGCTATCAATACACAGATTTATTTATTATAACGTAATTCATATGCGAAATTGTCATTTGAAACTTAATTCATACAAATTTGATTTCATTAAAATTACCAACATCACTAGCTCAAAATTTAAACAGAGGAACTTAATAAACATATTACAGCTCTGATATCATGGCCACAAAAAAATGGAGCTGATTAAAATCAAAGCTTGATAAGTAAGATTAGCTTCCCTTGAAATTATAGAAAAACATCCAAATTACAATATGGAGTAGATGATAAACTGGTTTAATCTCATTTGATATGCCTCAACTCTAGTTAAGATTCTCTGAGTACCACGAATATGATACTTACATATGGATAGGTTTTTAAATTCATCAGACTGCAAAATATTATCAGTAACTAATAAATTATTTATTTTTTTATTCAAAAGTGAGAAGTCTGTTTCCACATAATACCAGTAAAAGGAAAAGCAGCAACAAAGCAATATAAGATATATTTACATTTAATAGTGTTTTAATTGATGATTTGCATAATTAATAATTCACATTTCAATCAGTATTATTCAAGAATTATTAGATAATCATAGGTAATGAAAAAGTTATGCATCATAACTGAAAAATAACAGCATTATTATGAAGTTTAAATACGATAAGAATGACATTTCACAAATTGAATATGAATAAGTTAACATTATATTTTAAGGTTAGTTCGATTATTTAACAGGACATGAAGTAGTGGCTACAGAAAACTATTCAATTGCATATAGCCATTAAACCCATAAGGGCTTATCCATAAAAATTTCTGGACAAGTCCTGCTTTTCATTTACCTCAACACTTTTCCCTTTGAAAAATGCAAACCATCTTGGCCTCAAAAGCATGTTATAAAAGCTAATCATTGACCAATGAATGATAACAATAACTTACATAAGAATTGACCTTAAGACCCCTTTAATGTTTACTACAGACATTAAAACAGGCAGAACAACCATTGCAACAGCAATGGTAAGTAACCATTACACATGCACTTTGAAGTCAAACCGTTTGAGCTAATTAAAATGATAAACCTAAAATTTAATTAATAGAAGGAGAAACAGTATCTTTAAGTAGAATTACCTGATATCCGAATAAATAAATTCGTTGCTTGATTTCTGATATATATCAGCAAACGAACTTGCTGTCATAAACCTTCAACCGAAATCCGTTACTAACTCTAATGTTCTGAGAAATTTAAGTCCACTAAATTTATGACATGCACATTTATGATAGTAATGCTTTACAGCAGATTAAAATATCCATTTTGTCATTTCCTGCAGATTGATTTCATTGCCATGCATTTGCACGTTTGAATTATGTCAGTTTTCCATTAAGACCAAAAATAGATGTTAAAGGAAAATTACTAGTGAATGAGAAACAGATTTAACATTTTATCATATCAATATGTTAGAAAGCAACTACATGTTCCGTCGATAAAGATTGAATGGCAAACGCAAGAAATATTTATATAGGCGACCTCTGTCGAAAGAAAAGGAATATCCACACACAGGTACTATTATGTTACGGTCCCAAACGAAATATCTACGATGATAAATCATGCATAATATATCGTTAAGTCCTAGATTCCGCACCAATATAAGGTTATATAATAAATGCTCTTTTGAGTTAGTTCATAACACATGCAAGAATACCAAAAACTCCAGTACGGTAAATATTTAAATGAGAACTATCACAAGTTATTTGTTAAATATGCAGAACTACTTACATTGCATCTAACTAAATTAGGCCAAGTCTCCACGTAGCAACCGTAAAAATAAGCAGTTGCCTGCCATACGTTAATCAGCTTTCTCAACCAATTTTGCTCCGTTTTAATAATGCCACCATATATTAAATTCTCTTATATTTAAATATATATCTGCAAAATTTCATTAAATCGACCAATAGCTTCCTCAATAATGGGAAGCTATCCAATATTCATGGAAACTTGGCCTGTACTAATTTACCTGTCCATTCCATACCTGACCCGTCTTCCAACGGACGCTTCTGACCCACGCTATCACCGGCACCGCTAGGGTTGATCTTAGCAGCAATCTGTTAAAAGGTAATTATTATGCAAAATCATATCGATTCGACAAATTTCTCTTCGCAAATATTCACCGGGATATCTAATGATATTGTTTGGAACATTGGCTATGAACTCACAAAACTACTATCTTTCACATGGCGAACCATGAATATATTGACCTTCAAATCAAACAAAAAGTAAAACTTCCGCAAAAATCGCTTTAAAGATTTTCGAATACTATTATTCTCTTCAATAACTGACAAAAGAGCTATAAAAACCAATTAAGTATTTCAAATAATGCCTTAAACGGTAGTAATTGATACATGGAAACGCCATTGAGGAAGCATGGCGCCAAATGACATTCCCCGGTTATCCAAACCAAGCCGACTGGTCAATAAACTTAATTAACAATATGAAGTTATTCCGAGTAAGTGGAATGTTAGTATGATTGTTCCTACCTGTCTTGCACGTTGAAGGGCGGCCGCATAAGCTGCACTTTGACTAAAATTCTGAGGCGGAGCAACCGCTGAATAATCACTCATGGTGAACCATGGAGCAAGGATGAAGAAAATGGCGCCGAACAAGAGGGAGAACAAACAATCTTCCCACCAGAGGCGCTAGTATTCGCAACAGAAGAAGGTTACTTCTGTATGAAAAATTTATGAGGAAATTGTACTGAAGTCTGTAATTCTTTAAGTATAGGAAGGCGTTTTTGGGAAGAAGGTAAATACTCAATGATTGAAAACAGATATAATTATAAGTTTTATTTAAAAAATAATATCCTTTACATATCACAAGCTTACATGAAGTATTTTAGAATCCACGTTCCACGTTGTTTCAAACTGAAATTTGTTGTGCTAGTCGATAGAGAGCTTCCGGAAGGATCCTTCCATTCCAAAAAGTTCCGTTGCGTATTCCCTGCTCCTTGAATCTTGTCTTTTAGACTCATCGGCACGCATGTACCGGGTTTCCTCAAACCACGCCCTTCGTTTTTCCATGGTGCGCTTTAGTTTTGCTGATTTGAAAAAAAGAGAGAGATTGTTGTAATTGTATTTTAAGCGCAATCAAAGGTGATGTGTAAGTTTCTCGTGAAGGAATACTAATAATTTCCAAATTTTCGTACTTAATTATCAATATTACAATGTTTAATCGATTTTGATTTACATTGTTCATTCTTTACCTTTGAGAGTAGCCACAGATTCAACTTTTCCGCCATAATCTACCGGCAAAATTTCTTTCGGGACATATTTGTATAAAGTAGTTGAACCAGGAGCATGGAAGTGAATCTGAGGAAACAAACTTTATTAGTTCAAATATTTCATAAAATATCGAATAATATTATATGTATGCTAAATCATTATGCAGAAGGTTAGGGTATATATGTACCCTCCCTCCAGTAATGATAATTTGTGAATGTGAAAAGAATGAGAACTGTCGAGAACTGCATCTTGAATGTGATCTTATAAATTCCATGCGTGGTTTTTTGATAGGGAATTAATGAGTAACATACTCAGCTTACTTTTGACTGCATTATTTTCTCAGTTTTTAGAGAATATATCACTTACCATGTTCAGCATTTCATTTTTCATAAACGGTTTAAGTATATTTAAGAGTTTATCCACTATTGGAGCAGCATTCATAACGTGAATTCCTCTAAGTCTCACTGGATGTCCTTCCTGTGTAATACAAAATAACCTATTAGTGTGCCTTCTTCGCTGTTTAGTGAGTTATCTTATTATTATATTGTTTTCCTTTCGTTTATTCGATTAATACATGATTACTAAAATAAAATTTTCATTCAAGTAATTATTATTACCTGAACGTATGTCATGAACTTCTTAAGAATTGGGACTGCAAGCTTAGCCAAATGTGATAGAGTGATCCCCTTGCTGTCATAAAGAGGAATATCTCCTGCACAAAATGTGTCTTGTGTATCATATCGTAATTTACATCCTTTAGGAAATAAACTTATGTCATATTCACTGTCTCCAATCATTTCTGATTTCTTCTTTGTTCTCACACACTCATCTTCATCTCCTATCCTCATGTCCAATAGCATAACAAATACCTTTGAATGAAAACAAAAATCTCTTAAAGATTCTGAAGAAACAAGTCTATTTAATAATATTCTTCAAACTTAGACGCATGTGAGGTACATACACATAATTATCATAAATCACCCATAAACGCAATTTTATGCATGTATGTTATTCGTTTATCTGTTTGATCGATATTGAACTATTTCCAGGAAAATGAAAATGCTTTTCTCTCATGAACGTAACCGAACCGTTAAAACGGTATTTCAGAACCCAACGAATGAATTAATGCACATATAAATTAAAAATTTCTGTCGATAGCCTTTTCTCTGATTGCTTTATTCAGTACAGATATATTTACAAGCAACATAGTGCGTATGGTGTCACAGTGCATATAGTAGAATATTGTTAAGTGACTTGGCTCATTTTTTTAATTGATAAGCTTTTGGAAAGGAATTAAATGGTTTCTATTTCAATCTCGTTTCGAAGCAGTCGAGAAATTTAAATGGAAATTTAAGGGGTTGTACCTCTGCATAAATAAGAGATATTTTTAGAGTTGGCTATTGTTTCTGAATCGTATTTCTGAAGTCTAAGCGCATCTTCGATGTTCTTAATTATAGGCGATTATTTTCATTGCTGTTCGTTAACGATTTACATTTATTTCATATAATTCGTATACTCAAAGCTAATTTTTTGTAAATAAAGTTAGATTTTTCACTTCCAGTTATCATGTAAGTTAATTTTCTTTTGTGAGTTTTTTCCATGCGTCCACTATAACATTTGAAACTACAGCGACGAATTATCGGCCAACCATTCCATGTCCTTATTAAGTTTGAAATTTCATCGATAATTTTTTATTTAATTTTACTTCTCTTTACCTTAAGCCAGTCGGTAATAACCATTCTGGAAGCATCTGTATCAGCTAAACGGTACAACTGTACATGGTAACCTTCAGGCGTCGTTATAGGAAGAGGCACCATATCTCTGCAATCAAAAAGGCAATTTTGAACATAGGAGTGAATTTTAACACTTCTTTAGTGCCAATATGATGAACTATATCTTACTACTATGCCAGTTAAATAAGACAATATATAATATAAAGAATAGTTTAAACACCACAGGTTAATATTTATTATAATGAATTATCCGTTTCGTTTGTATTCATTTGAAGAAATTTTTGATAAATTATTCATGCAAACGATCCATAATACGTTTAAGATCCGATTCAAATAAAATACCTTGATTAACTGACATTTCTGATAACTCAAGGTAATCTCTCTTATAAAATTACTGAAATTGTATTTAAACACCATTATCTTACCAAATAAACAAATGTTCTTTTTGCGAGTTAGAACATTATTACTACGCATTCATGCATTAAATACAATCTTCCGTAAATTTTGGTCGTTGCCCCAGAGATTGCATAGAAGAAATGTTTCACCCTTCGAAGTCTTTAGTCGCTAATCTTGTTTGGGGAACAAGTCTGTAACTTCGCGCTCTTACTTCCGACACGCCTTAAAAGCGATGAACGCAGATTAGAAAGTTGATTTTAAGTTATTTGTTCATCTTTGAGGGATAAAATTATTAGCGTCGGTATGAAATTTTCACAAGAGATGAATTGAACGTGGTTATTAGGTGAATTGACAGTAGTATATCATGTAGTATAGGGAAAGAAGAGAAGTAAAGGAAAATATTACGCGATTAGCTCACGAAGATGGAATATTCTTAAGTTTTAACTTCTTAGGAAAAGAAGTTCACAGTCTAATTGCACATGAAGCCAGAAAAATAAAAAATTATAAGGCTAAATGAGAATCATTGCTAAAATGTATCTAATGTAATACATATGACGATATCTAGGTTTATTTATTTCTTTCTTTTACGAGTTCCTGTAAGAGAGAGCTTCTTATATAAGGCTATAATTGAGTGACAAATATGTGAATTTAACAATACAACCGCTATCTACCGCTGAAAACTGTATAATTCATCATGAACGATTTGTGACAATTCGATTTCTCCTTACAAACATCTAGTGCTATTCTGGTTTCCAAAGCATAACTTTTATTATTTTTTTAACTCATCGTTTAAAAAAATCCTCACAGTGGTGAATGGTATTAAAATCCGCACAAATCATCCAAGGTAAAAGGATACATTATCATTCATTAAGTTCAATGTTTTAGTATTTTTTTCCTCAGAATTCCTTATATATCATCCATATTTTCAGATTAAATGGTGTTGTTTCGGTCGGTACGTATTAGAAATGTTGGTGGCTTAACCGGTCCATTCAAGTCAGAGAAAAGAAAATGGTATCTTCACCGCGGTCAAGGGAAAGTTTCCGGCAGTTTCTTAGAGATTTCCCTTACGTCAGATTGAAGACCTCTTGAATTTCCGGGCTCGTCGGATCTCGTCTATCGAACAGCTCAGGGATGGCAGCCCTTAGCGTGAAGTAAACCTCGATCACAGATTTGGCCTTCTCCAGACTCCCGTCGCACACGTACAGAAATCTCCGGAAGAAGCGGTCATCTGTAAACATAAAGTATCGTAATTATCATAGTCGCTTCTATTAAAAAGATGTCAAATATTATGAGTACAAAAATGAATTTCCCTCGATCGAGAGCCCTCACATTTGGATATGAATCTTGGACTTTCGAGTAAAAGAGCGAAGAATTAAAAAAAAAAACAATGGAAGAAAGGTAGGCGATACGAACTTTTTCAATGGATGCAGCAAAAACAATGTTGAAATGAGATTGTATTCACTTTATATAGCTTTATATAAATTGAGACGTAATTTAGAAACTTTGTAGGATATACGCAAAAACCGTAATCGCTGTTCATTAGAAACCGTATGCAATATTTTAAAGATATAGTAAGTCAAGAATGGGAAATAGTTTTTAGAATAGAATTATTTTTTAAAGCAAAAGAGTATAAGTAACTTTGGATGAACTAATCACGCGGTTCAGAATAAACCTTAGAATTAATATACATGATAAATTCTTACAGCGCTGTACTCCTAAGGAAATTGGGAGGTCCGAGTTCGAGTCGCGGTCCTGTCAAACAGGCTATAATAAGTCAATTTCTGATTCATTTACCCTTTACTGGTTATAGATAGACCAAATAAATTATCGAATTTTATTATCTTATAATATGGATTATCATTTCAAAATAAACTGTAATGAAGCTTCGAATCCGGTCCAAATAACCATTGTTCTTCTGGAGTGTTCAACATTCAGTTGCAGGAAGCCAACATTAGTACCGTTGGACGGAATAAGCATAATATTCTAAGACATTCGTACTCTGATATCCTTATCTGATCTCGTGGATGAGATGTGGCACTGTATGTCGTGCGCTTAGTTTGCGCTGCACGATGCCTGAATCACTACGAGGCGTCACGTGTGGAGATACTGTTACGCTGACGTATTCCCACGTCCCTTTTAGGGGAACTGTTGGATGACAAACCTTTAGGGAACCGAAATGGAGCATCACTTGAGCTTACAACATAGGGGAGTCGTACCCAATCCATCATCTATGTTCAAACAATGAAGATTCAACTTCTAATCAAGCTCTTGCAAGTGAATTAATATATTTTTCAAGAGGATTTTAATGAAGCGCGTCCAAAGACAATACTACATATCCTTGTATTTTTAAAAATGACTATTGATATCACCTAGACGTAATTTTTTCATGGAATCCAAAAAGTTATTCGCACATAATTCTTCACACTGTAAGCACTAATTAAGAAAGATGTCAATAATAATTCCTAAAATTGAATATGTATTTTACAAAGGAACTAAAAAATTGAGCCTTATATTATTAAATACCTTTCTTAAGATGAAAAATTCAACGCCTTCACAAAGTAGAAAAAATAGGCTGTAGTAAATTTAAGAAAACTCTTTGAGGCCTGAAAATCCTTTTCATTTATTTTCTTGAGATTATAATTTTTGGCATATTTGTGGTCATGTACTCCTTTAAAATAACGCATCTTCATTACTTAGCCTTTCCTTTCTCAATATCAGAGGATGTAAGTAAATTCACATTTTCCTTCAGACAACACATCAATTAAATCATTTTCCCTGAATTAATCATCGTTTTCGAACAATCTCAATATGTTTATGTGCAACTCAAAAAGAGATCCGACAAATTAAAATTTACACTTCAGGACAAGATCTTTACTTTTTGGTAAGTTACTCTTGAAGAACCAGGAATTTTTTGTTAATCAAAGATAGATCATTAACGAATGGGCGATAGCTTTATCCCAAATGTCCATTAACTAAACTCAGGCTTCTTTCACTTGATATCATACCTCCCCCATATCCAATCCATTTCAAATAAGTAGTTCTTTTTCTGTGTGTGAACTTATCTTTCTATGATATCTTAGCCAAATGATGACAGCACTTGGAAAATTGAGTTTTTCCCATTAATACGATATAACTGTAAAATTCGAATATTGAATCCATCTGTTCGCATTTTATGTACCATTATCGATAATTCAACATTTACACTGTTTACCTTGAATATTAAACATTTCTACATTCACACTTTCTTTCTATTACATGCGAGAATTCAAAATGATTTCATTCGATTCGTCTTGTGTCGTTATCCTTGCACCGAAAGAATTACAATGTATGCCGAATTCGCATATGATTTCGAGGACAATCTGTGGAAGTGTGTTTTTCGTAGAAAGGTCCTAAGAATGAAGGCCACCGAGATCAGTGACGTCCAAGGTCAGGTTCCCTATCTTTTTCATAATGGAAAAAGGCGGAAATAACTACTTCAAACTTACTCTGCGTTCACAACCATGAAGAGGACATATCCATGTTTAGCGCGCGGTTGGTTGGTTGCTACTGAAGGCTCATTGACTGTCAAATAAATTTCGTGCGACCTAAAGTAAATTGCGTACACATCTAAAAAAGAAACTTAAACAAGATTTAACTGAAATAATAATAATTTTGTGCAGTCACCGGAGTCAATACAATCAGCCAATCAAAGATAAATCAGATGTGTCAGTGGTCACTTTGAATGAAAAAACATATTGTAATTGAAAATATGAATAATTTTAATCGTAAAAATTTCTGTGCCATTCCTTGGAATGATATACGATTGTCAATGGCGGTTAGCTGCTTGCTCACTTCTTAAATGAGATAAGCTTCTGAGGTTGCCTTCCGGTACTGCATGACGCACTTCCTTATTATCACCAAATTTAACAAAAACTTTTCGAAATAAAATTTCTAAGAAGTTACGAGAAGAGAAGCAGATGGGTTGATGTGAATGTATGTTATTAAGTCCCACAAAAACACTCAACGAAATCCTAGGTCAAATAAAACAGCAGCTTCGAAATACTCTATATTATTTGTAGTTATCGATTCTAGACTAAAATGAGGGATGATCATTGGAGAACGCCCATCAAATTATTTAAATTTATCTGATTTCTATCTTACTTGGAGGCATTCATTCTTTGATCCATCGTAGAATTCGTAGTTTAAAACATTCACTGACCTAATATATTATTTTTTAACAAATAACATCATTTCGAGCTCGAGAGAATGCATTCACCCTTTCGTAATTCCAATTCAAAAAACAAAGTTTGGGTCACAAAAACTAAAGTTATAATCATTTTATATAGTAATATAATTATATTATAATAGGTCATTCAATCGTGATTTTAGCAGTCAACTGAATTAATCAGCGCTTTTTAATGAAAACAAGTCGAGTTTTTAAGAAAACGAATTCATTTTATTGCGTAAACATCCAAGCAATTTACCAAAAGTGCAAGACACAATCGGCAATTGAAAAGTTGTCACCAAGAATAGAAATGCTAGAAGACGCAAGGTTTCCATTGAGGCGAGAAATATTTTCGTTTGTTTAAACGTTTTTGACTCAAGGTCGCTATTCACGCAGAATAGACATAAGGTATTAAAGAAGCCAAACGTCAAATATGATTCCGAAATGTGCAAGAGGAAAATAGTGAGATAGCTTTCTCAGTAATGACCTTGGGATGTTCCCGAACTGCTTGTATTTTATTTCGTTTCCGTATTAAATACGTAAACAGGCCATCATATCAAATCAAATTAACAATAAAAATACTCACGTGTTCGCGAGAGTTGATTCAATTTTTTTTGACGGTATTGACGGAACGAATTGGCCATATAATGCTTTCCAAAGTGGTTATATTTATTCTCCGAAAAGAAATGAATCAAAAATCGAATAATAAAAAGAAAAGTATTGATATTATTGTATTAAATTCCTTCTCGATTATTTCCTTAACTAAGGTAAATGTTAATAAAAACAACGATAAAGACTTAAAAAAAAGGAAGCAATCAGCTTAGATTCATCAAACTATAGTGTGTAAGAAATTCTAAAAATCTTAACTGTGACAAGCACTAAGTTCCATGCAGTTTTATCATAGCTGATCTAGGAAAGTATAATTAATTCTATTTAGTTTCAAATACAAATTCGCAACGTATTGATTTAAATCTTCTCATCAGAATATTATGATGTGCGTGTTTTCGAGCAGATTTCAATCAGAAAGATATTAATCAAATAAAATTAATCATTTGATTAATAAAATCATCAAAATATATATAATGCACAAACGTATGTCAATTGAATTTTTTACTTTATGCGTATAGCCTCAATGAACACTGTCTTTTATCTTTGAGCTGATAGGAGCCTTAAGCTAAGGACGGCCATCGATTACGGAAGGCAATTTACGTTTGTCAGACAATGACTAACGAATCGCCTCATGAGCGTTCTCTTTGGCTGTGCTTCTTTCTGTTTACATCGCTACAAAATTCGCGAAAGACGTTGTCCTTGCACAGAACCGATTTTAGTTCGAAGAGAGCACAAAACCGCTCGTATCGCAACAATATGAGTAGAAATTAAAGGTAAGAGATGACGAAAACTTGGAGAGACAGAATGTATACTATAATAAATGTTGATTTAAATATAATGGTAACTTATTGAAGCGATATTTAGGGTGAAGGCGGAGGATTGATTAGGTAATGTCGGCTTTATTAGAGGCAAATTTTAGTCAAAAATATTCTCAGTCCATTATAGACCATCTCCATTCTCGAGCAATATCGTCACGAAAAAGCAATCATTTACGTAACCTACATTTTTTTTCCATCTCATATCTCTTATACCATTAATTCTAACAAAAAATATTTCGCTACGGGGACCGCAGAATTAAGCACTAGCGCGAGAAAAAGTTTTCGGAAAGTAATCTTCGGCCAAGGAAGGAGATTCCGAAACAGGTTTTTACGCAACCGATTTCCTTCGTTGAGTAACATTTTCCCCGCACGTTTTTATTCAAACGGGTTATTAATTCCACCAAAACAATCATTTTATTAGCAAAATTAAATGAGATGTGAAAAGCAACGGAGAATGTATGACACACACGGTGTGTAAGATCAATTTGTATAATGGACATAATCCTTGAGAATAGAGGGGAGGAGTGGTGGTCAGAGCAAGAAATCTCGTCGAACGTCACACGATATTTGGTGACCCAGTAATTTGGTGTTGCGGTTCCATTGAGATTGTTTTTCTTCGTTTATAGAACAAAATGTTAATGTATAACAAATTAAAAATGATTGCTAGAGTTAGTTTGATAAGGAATATACGCAGTTAAACTGAGAAAATATGCAAGTGAGAATAATTGGTTAAATTTGTAAAAGAAATGTATTTTAATGGATACACAGATAATATTTATCACTTGGAGAGTTAACACAATTTAATTTATTAGAAAACAGTAACTGGTGTTAATGGTTATCTTGTTTCCTGTTTGCAAACACTTGGTTTAACTTACGGAAATTTCGGTGGGAGGTAAGGCAGAGACTTGATTTACCGCACGACTTTTGAGTCGATTTCTTTTTCTATATAACATTCGCATATGCATTTCAAGATTTGGGACAATTTGGAAAGTCGTGTTTCAAGTAGCGATTGCAGTCGGGAACGACCTTCGTTAGCTGGAATCTGCATCTGCCGCTTAAGCGAAAAAGTGATTCGAAAGCTGACATTTAAAACAGAATTTCCATTTCCTGCTTTGTGATTTCTCAACATAGAAACTATTGCTAGAGAAGACGGTGAATTAAAAATCGAGCATTTATTGTGTCTAAAGAAGATTGGATTTGAAGATCGACCTTTTTTCTGCTCTATTATTTTGAATGTTTCCATTGGTTACAGTTTTCTTACTCCTTCCGCAATATTCCCTTACAATTTCGCTAAATTAATGTTTATCGAAAACAGTCGTACTCCATCATTAAACCAATTGGAGATATGAGATCATTCCAATTTATAATATCCTGCTAATTGCATGAAATGAAACTAATTATTCTACAAGGGTACTTGCCAAGGTGACGATACAAATAAAATTTATACCCGAATAACATATTCTTCCGATTATATTTTCAATGCGTTGTTGTGATTACGAAGCTCATTTTAATTCATACTACCCGTCAGATAGTAAGCAATGTTACCGTCAATCGCCTTGATTGGAAGTGACGATCGGCATGATTCTTACGGAAGTGATTGCAGAAGTTTTTATTGTAAGTTCGATTTCACAATTTTGCATATTGCTTTATTTCCGATATCAGTCAATATTCAATGAGAAGTTAATGATTACTTTCACTGAACATATTTACTACAACATACAACTACGTAAAATTTCAATCGGAAATTCCAAAACTGATAAAAGATTTAAGAAATCAAATACGGTCATAAGGATAAAATTAATGTAAACGTACAGTTTACAATCACCAATTTCTATTGAATTCAGAGTTAATACTAAATCCATTCAATGATAAAAGATGGGGTTGACACATCCAGTTCTCTTCACCGCGACCCAATTCACATTTTTTACTGCACCAATAAATATATGCAGTAATTTATCCTCGATCTTTTCCTCGCGGACTTGATCCTTTCTCCCGATACAGCCAAAGATCTTGAAAACACACTGACATCCTTCATATCGAATTACGAGCTGTTGTGGGGCTTTCACTTCCTCAGTCGAGTAGCAGATCATATGCCGTTCAAATTGTGTATCTGCGAACTGAGGTATTTTAAATGCGTTTGGAAACATCGTGAGAATAGAAATCGGAAGCAAGCGAGAGTTTTCGGGGAGACGCAAATAGATACAATGACCTATTTATTTGTCTTGATGTATGGATTTATATGCTTAAGAATATGCACAGCAAATGTTAACCTCTTTGGGGTCAATACTACATATCTGTGGATACTATGTCAGACATCATCGGAGGGAAACATTTTTCCCTTGCACAATAGAAATCTGTTCGGCAAAGTTTACACTGGGATAGCTAAAGGCGTCATTGTATTTATATATAAATATATATTCTTCTCCACATTTTTCAATCTTCCCCAAAAATGAATGAAATTTTTAAACATTCATTTAAGATGCATTATAGAAAAATGATGAATGATTGAATGAAAAAATGAAGAATGAATTTCCGAGTTTTTAAAAGAATTTAATTTTTTAAATTTTTTTGAATATTTTGTATAGTTTACAGTCAGATAATGATCTAATTATAGCTAATAAACACCGTTACAATTTATTGTTAACTTTTGCAAATATTAATAACTTTGGTTTAAATAAATATACACACCATTTTCACGGGACCTGTCATCATTAAATAATGTTCACGACATACGGTTTTTTCAGATATTGACATTGTACTCCAGCAAAGTTTTTGTTACGTTTGTTAGAGGAATTCATATCCTGCAAATTAGAACCTATGCGAGAAATCAGGTACCGAAGATTTTTATGGGAATAAACTTCGAGTGAAATTAATTATGAAAATCTAAAATCTCAAAAATCATGTTAAAAAAATACAGTATATATTTGTTCTGTTTTCTTTAGATGCGGCGGTTGAAATCTCCATTCACAAAAAATCCGAAAGTTCCCGGAGACGATACACCCTTTTCTCATTACTTACAGCTCGTCACTCTTGGGAGATGCGGTTGCTTCAGCATCCAAGTCTGCAACGCCACACAATCTTCGTTCTTCTCCTCCACATCCTTGCACCCGTTCCTCGCTCCACGCCCCAACTCCTCACTCATAACAACCATTTTCGTCGATTTAAGTTTCACCACTTCTGTACCTATTCCTCGAGAGTAGCAGCTTTTCTTTCGCCGAATTGGGACGTCGTTTTCAACGACCGAACCCTTTTTGAGATCGGGGTCTGTTCGGAGACGTAGGAATGCCTTCACCGCTCCGCCTGCGTTCTCTTCCACCACCTAGCGAGCATTGAAGTCTCCGTCGAGATCTCAGTCCCAGCCGCGGGTCCCCTACTCTCCTATTCCCCCTACGCGAGCCATAAACAACTTCCCCCGAGCGATCTCCGACCTATCCACTCTCACTCTCTCCCAAGAGACCCTAATCGCGGGTCAAGGACGAGCCTCTGCAGAAGAACACCTCGATTGCCTACAATCAGGACCGAATTTCAAGGTCCCGGCGATTATGTGCAAAGAATTTCTTGGGATCGTGGGAGAGGTTCTCTGTTTACGTCGTTCGCCGGTTTACCGCGTCTTTTTGGTAGGCATTGTTCCGAGATGACTGTTGTTTTGACTCTCGCGCGTGAGTCGGCGTTTAAAAAACTCGCACCCGAGAGGGGAAGCGATGAGAATTTTTTCGCGATGGGCGGCTTTCTTGTGTCGAAATCTTTCGAGTAGAATGAAATATAGGCACAAGGAAATCTCGGAGGGGTCACAATGTGACTCCCACGTGCTTCGTTTCATAACAATTCGGCAGATTTATGTTTTCAGTCAGGAGGAGGATAAAGATGTGCCCATCAAGAGCCAATATGGATGCTAAGTGTTTCATCATACACCACTGTGGGAAGATTATAGAACAAACGAGGTAATGAAACTAATACTAGTCTCTGTTCATTTTTTTGCAAGATATTAATTTTCATAAGAAGAGATACACTTCAAAACACTGCTTTATGCTCATACCTTAAGCTTTTCGCGAATTTGTTTAATTTATTCGAAAATTACGGCAGAGATTGGAACCAAGACTGGTGTTAGCTCTATCAGATAATAAAATTCTCTTATTAGAAATAAAGTTTGAGCATTCACAGGGCAAAATTTTCCAATAGGTTTTTTTATGTTTCTTTTTCCTAATAGTCAGTTATATCTTTCAATAAAATCTCAAGTGATCGGGCATAAAAAGTTTACACCCAATATTTACATTAAATTCATATCTAATAATATTCAATCACATCTAATTCTGAACTACATTTTATGATGGATTTTAACAAGAATATTTTTCCATGAACAAATGAAAGTATTGAAGAAAAGGATACACTTGAGTCCCAAACTCTTCTCTTTTCTGATGCTATGTTCTGTGGTTCATTCGCTCTTATTTTTAATTCCCTTTACGTTCCTCTTCTGTTAATAACTTTAAACTTGCTCATAAAAATACACTAAAATGTAAATTTTAATTACAGATATTATAAAAACTCTGAGATTAAGATAAAAGTTGTTTAAATAAAAAGCAATCTGAAGTAAATTAGAGTCAACCATGACTTCAGGATCTCCACAGAGTCTTATACACTTTATTGGGTATATACTCACGAAAAGGAAATCCCCAAGTTTTAATCAATTTTGCACACATTCCAACTATCAGCAGTGATTACTTGATTACGTAGTCTACCTTTCTTCTAACCTCTTTGACCTTATTCGAGGTCGCGCGTGACACTGCCTTTGATGCTTTTAAATCATTCCAAGAAGGACTGCCGCGACACTAAATTTCGAAGAAACTCCATTATTGG
This sequence comes from Pantala flavescens, assembly GCA_020796165.1. Lineage (NCBI taxonomy): Eukaryota > Metazoa > Arthropoda > Insecta > Odonata > Libellulidae > Pantala > Pantala flavescens. Next base: position 55,700,206 of record CM036880.1, read on the forward strand.
ATTGCAAATTAGTTTCTTTGACAAAGACGTAAAACCCACGTTTGTGGAATTCATTGAGTGCTAATTATTTCGCTAGAAATTTGCTCTAAGAATACCACGAAAGAGATCATGGGAAATTTTATTACATCCCAGGGAAAACAGAAGTACATATCAGTGCTAATACTGGAAGGTTAAAAGAGATTTTTTTAAGAAAACCCGGAAATGTTTTTCAAATGCCCGATTTTTATTGTTAATCCTACATACTTTGGCTCTGCTTCAGGAGATTACGTTCCGTTAATTTTTTTCTTATAGAATTTATTTGGAAAATAATAATTCTTGAATAATATCACTGCCGCAATATTAAAATGTTAGAATCTAGAACAATGGTTACTACAAAGATCTTACCGCCCTTGAAAGAAATCCTGAAAATTTGATTCATCATCCAAGAAGTGCTGTTTCTCCTCCAAATGAATTCTGAATAAACTAACGTATTCCATCAACAAGCTTTTTATACGTATTAATAAATGAGCGTTTTTACGACGAAAATTAACGTTCGAATGTAAAAATTACGAATGATAAAGTTATTAATTATATATGTACTCGTAACTTCAAATATAAAACTCTCATTCACTGGTGACTCATTTTCACTGCAATGAAAAGGTGAGAAATGCTATTAAATATTTAAGCAAACCAAGGCAAATAATGTTTGCATTATCTCTTAGCATACAGAATTACAGAGGCTAGACGTAGAGGAGGAACAAACTTTACATTTACATAAATACCCCGCAAACCGCCCTATGGCGTATGGCAGGGGGAGTCAATACACCAATCTCTCTAACTATTTATCTATCCTATTTATTCTTCTAACACTATCCGGAGAAAAAAGCGCGATAATCTCACGTAATTCCTTTGATGTTTGATTCCGAAAATTACGATCGCTAATTACGGGAATTATGATGTCGCGTATCTCATTCATTTCTCTCACTCATTTAAATCATATTCAGAAACTACTTCACATATATCGCTTTTAATTTTACTTTTATCGTTAAATTTTATCTCTCTACTTACACACATCTGACTTATCCATATATATATTATTGATTATTTTTAATTTATCGAGGCACCAGGTGGGAAAGGATGAACGAAACAATTACGAAATTCATCCATTTCGTATAAAAGCTGAAATAAGGGTCAAATGTTAGCTGCTATCGCTATCTATATGTTACGTAACTTGACCCTTATTATAATCTAAATGAGTTTTAATATTTTATTAATTTTATTATTTAATTTTCAAACTACATCTGCGGCGGTGGAGACAACTATATTTGACGAAATGAATCTTCCAATCCGCTATCGAAATATTTCTCTCCTTTCACCGCATTTTCTCGTTCCTAAAGCAGTCGTACCTGTTTCCTCTCTCTCCCACAAAGCGAAAGTAGTATTTCAGGAAGTTCATCTCATTTCCTAAACAGAGAGATGATTCAAATGGTTTGCGTGCTTAAAGACCATTTCAATCCGTTACCCTTATTGCTTTCTACAAAATATTATCCGAATTCGATTTGAACCATCGATCCGACGAAATTTCTATCACACATTTTCAGATCCATTTCAGCTTAAATTGATTTGCAGTAACCAATTTCCCATTATAATAGCTTTATTTACACCCAGTTAAATAAATCAGTCAGAATATTTAATGTGACTGGTTTCAATCTGTTTCCTGTTATCGAACGAATTATTTGTCGCTTCAATCTAGTCGTTCCCTGAACTTACGTCAAAACTTTAAGATTTATTAATTGATGATGAAATTCCATCCAAAATCTTTTTACTTTTAAACTTAAAATCCTAGAGAATGGTTCAATTATTCAAAGTCTTATGTTGAGAAATCGCTGTAAAGAACGAAGTTAAAAATAAACTGTAAGATTTGCATATTTAACTGCATTGTAAACGTCAAGCAAAAGAAGTAGAAGAGGCCGGGAAAGGGTAATTAACAAAAGGGTTTTAACAAAGGGGCAGTATGAATCATGCATGCAGGTAGTTTAGGCGACCTAAGTTTGGAAAGGGCAGAAGAATGGACTTACAACCGTATTTACGATTTTTCATACATGCTGAAAAGTCTCAAATTTTTGAAGCAGGATTTTGGTTAAATATTTCTTCACATAAGTTTCCAAAGAAATCTTGTTGGGTCTATCTAAGGGGTCTACCGTAACTAGTAAATATTTTTTGTCTCATTTATGTGATTTACTTAAAATGGAAAACTTCCATTTTTACCTATTTTACCGTTGTACCTATTAATCTAAAATTCATCAGTATACTACAATGTAAAATGTATTGCTAATGATGGCGATCGGCACCGAAATCGGCAAATGACTTGAAGTTTATTCGTAAAAATGGAAGTAATTTTTCATGTCCATCTTCGGCTGTTTTCCTTTTACCATGGGTCCATACAAAGACATTTAGAAATGTCCTCATTCACTTTTTAAGGTTGCTTCACACTTTCTCGATGGAAAGCACCTTCCGTACTCATATTACTTACACCACTCAAGAGGATCTATTTATAATGACCGCAGCTATAGAAAGTTGGCTATATTGAATTTAGCCAAGAAATCGACCCTTCTCACAATTAAATTGATTTTAGTACAATCAAACTTTAGAATTTTCCCTTTTCTAAAGAGGCGAACGGCTTAGCCCAGTGACCTAATTCTCCTGAAATTCGCAAACATTGAACAGCTAAACCTCAAACGAGAGAATTTCATGCTGTGATGTTCTAAAATGAGCATTATTTAATAACAGAATATCCGGGACAATTACCTATTACAATAGGTAACCCTATTTACTTATAATTGTTTTTTTTTTATACAACTGCATAATATAAAGCCATCGGAAAGATTTACGATTAATTTTAAAGAGACGTTTAATAATTAACTTATTATAAAAATACAATTATTTGAGTAAACTTGTAAGGAATAAATAAAATAATTAAATATTATAATGATAATCTAAAGCTATGCGAGTTAGTATCATATTCATTTAACTCTTGTTAAGACATTTAACTCTTCATAAAAACTAACAAAATACACTTGTCAAAAGTGTCAATCAATATTACATAAACGGAATACGATTTCAATCAAACTATTTCTCAGATATTTCATACTTTTCAAAGGAATCTGTGCGTGATCTCATATATTGAACTGCTAAAACATGCCAAAATTCTAAATCGTTCTCTGTGTAAACCCTCTGCTATAGGTTAAATTAGAAATGAAGTATCACTGAATTATCCCGTGCCATTAAGCCACTATTATTTCGCAGAGTGTATTGTTCTTTTTTATGAAGTAAAGCATATTACATATTTATTCTTTCGTTGTATTACCTATAATTTTAGAAATTGTTTAGTTTGTTTGAATGGAATTTTGAAATTTTACGTATAGAAAGACGGAATGCAATGCTTAAAGTTTAATCTTTTCTTTCTAAATTTTACGTACATCGGAAACAGTTATGCAGTAGTTTAGGAATACCTTTTCGGTGAGTCATTTGGGTATATAGATAAAGGTGAGTATAGATAAATATAAAAAATTTCAACCGTATAATTAATTGAGAAATTTCCTTTCACAACTGGAAATCACAGAGCGAATTTTCTATTACGCACATGGTTTTTCTTAAAGAAATCGTAACGGTAGCATTGATATTAAGTTTATGATTGAAAAGGAAACGAGATTGAGGACTGCATTTCGTTCCTTGAATTAAATCCAATCCCATGAGTTACGCAATGGCCATCAAAGGTAGGAAAATCGTGGATTAGTTACATGCTATGAGATCGAATGCCTCCGCTAATGTAAGAATCTGTCAATATATCATTTTTAATCTACGTAGATTGTACGAGCTTCTGGCGTTCCACAAGGATCTTCTTTATTCCCTCTCACCATTTTATACTTCTTGAATTAACACCATTAAATAAAAGAATGAACATTTGAACCTTGCTTTTCAAATTCAATTTCTTTAATCTAGAATTAGATGTAGAATTGAATAAAATATATAAATCAGATACTTCGACAAAATCGAAGATCAAACGTTAATAAGACGTAAGTATCATGGGGCCAGTATCTTCCTCATTCGCTTCAAGATAAGGTCGTTAAGTAAATACGATTATTTATATTTACAGTTAAGCGTAACAAAGTGATAAATGGAAAAAATAGGAAATGCAGTTCATCGTGATAAGAAGTTTTCGTGATGAACTGCATTTCAAGTAGATTTAAATTGAATAGCATTTTAGTTACGAAATGCACCATTAACATAAAGTCTTGGCAAATTTCATTCAATTCATACGATCAGGAGAAATTCAAACATTCAAGATCATTTATTTTTTATTGTCGACACATATTTACTAGTAAAGGTTGGAGTAATCAATGGCAAGAGTTCAAGAATAATGTTTCCCTTTGCGGTAGAATTATTTCGCCATGGAAGGCATATTACGTCTGATATAGTTCGCCAGAATCTATTATCAAGGTCGCACTCCGAATGAAATTTTGCAGGTAAATATAAAGAAATTTATATCATAATTCAACTCTTACTAAGATAAAAGTAAAAGATAACCCGAAAAAATTCATATTCTCCCTGTTTCATTGTGAGATCATTAATTTTACGGATATCGAATTCTCTCGAAATGTGCAAGGAAGTATAAAATTATTAACCACATTCATACGTGACCTCAACCACACATACGAACCTATCTCAAATTTGTATTCTTTTGGACTTCTAGATACTTTCGATTCGATCAAGAAACCATGAAAAACTATAATCTCCGATCTGTGGATACATTTTCGTTAGATCAGCATTACGTAGGTTCACCAAGGAAGTGTTCGGAGGTCGTGCAATTCCGTGCAGAGAAAAACGTGGAATACTTGAGTCAATAGACGCATTTCCCAATCCACCAACTCTAATGTTCGTACCCTTCACATTGCTCCTATAGAATTCCTTCCTTTCTATCTTCAATCGATCTATTCAGATCACTGATCTTCTTACTTCCTTCTCTTCACGAGAATATAAGTTGGAGAAGGAAATTAATATTTAACAGAAAGTAAATATAAATAAATGGATATTTTGTCGCGTTGATTGTAAATATGTTATTGCATCACATTTTGGATAAGAAAAATTACTGTTCTTTATCGACTATAAGCACCCCTTTTTTCCGAAATTTTGATGCTTAAAAAGTATGGGGGTGCTTATACAAAGAAGGTAATTATAATATGCTTGACAAAAGCGTGAATTAATGTAATATTTGCCAAAAATAGGGGATAATTCATAATGCAACTTAAATTAAACAAATATTTATTAAAGAAGCATTAAGAACTTTAATAATATATAAATATAACTACAGTAATTCTTTATGATTCATGAATTTTGTTACTAGAACCTCATTTCATAAATAAAATATTTCTTCCTAAATCTGACACTTAAAAAGTTAGGAGATGCTAATATGAAGAAAGTACGTGTACTCGATAAAATACGATAATAAGTGAGGTTGGGACTTCCAATATAAAGATGAAAATTAAAGATATTTTTTGAAAATGAATAATTGGCTTAATACATTGAAAAATTGGATACCTATAGAAAAAATATAAAAGTTTTAGTGGAAGGTAGGAATAGATATAAATAAAGATCTCTCTCTAGATCTCTTAGATCTATCCTGGAATATAATCTGTCGATAAAATTTTAAAAATGCAGATAGCAAGGAAATGTACTAATGTGCTTTTAGAAGTCATTGAAAATTCCTTATGAATCTTTTCCATTGGTTGGCATGTTGGTAGTTGGCGCGTGAAGAAGTTTTCGTCTCGTAACGGATAATGGGATATTATAATAATAAAATGAATTTAACTGTAATAGCAGGTTTGAGGTAAAGTAGTTTTCTTCTACCCATGTTTTCAATGACTCGAATAAGCATAGTTTCGTTGAGATTCGTGAATTATATTTAAAATGATTGTCTTGAGATTGAAAAAAACTGTTTTTTGCGATTTTATGATTTGAATTTCATTATGAACCATGGTAGAACATTCTGTTATAGGGTTGTAATTCTGTATTGAAATCAATATCGGCAGGTGCAACTTAGTAGAATGAGACACTCGGTAATCGGTAATTAAATACTGAATGTATTCCGTCTTATTATAAGAAAAAATTATACCCATACAAAGCTATACAGACTAGCCATACATATTTACAATGGAAGTTAGCACAGATGATGTACTAACATATCAGTTGACATTAAAATTCTAAAACGGCTTTATTGTACTATTTTAATACAATTCTGGAACAGCTGTAAAATCTGTATTCTTCATCACGATGTTACTATCCCATCCGAAAATGTAATCACTCAGTCAAAACATAATATTATGCTTCTTAAAAAGAGGAATCATTATCGCAGCATGATGAATAGAAATAAAAAGAACAGCTACCCTCAAAATAAAAAGAACAGCTTCACCGCACTGCATTGCATAAAAGAAACTTCTTCATTCCAATCACATTAGGCTAAACTGGGCAGGACTTCATCTGATGAATATCAGGTGTCATTCCTGATATGGTTAGATTATACATGCATGAGAAAAAATTAAGCTCTATATTGTGGTTTACCTTCACAGCTGACCTTATGCATATGGAACGACCTTCAGGCACGGCAAGGAATTAGCTAGTTTGTTTTATCTAAACAAACCTCTGAGATTTTTCATTTGAGTGATTTAAGGATGAAATTAACAAGGCTGCGAATAGCACTTGATAATTTATCGATTGTGCATGGAAAGGACAAAATCTCGTGCGTTAATTCATTCATTGGAAATTAGTATGATTTTCTCAGAGTGAAGGATAGCAACTAAGTATACTCAAGGAGAAATATAACGAGCATATATAGTAAGTATGCTTTTCAGTAATTCATCATTCTTAATTTCATTGATTATCTTTTTGGATATAGTTAAATGAATTTAATATATGATTTATATTTGGCAAAGTTTTCGCAATTGAATAATTAATCCTTTCAACTTTTTCCTAATAGTATTATGAGGAAAACTTAACAATAATATACAATGCATTGGAAATATTGAAGTACATTCCTTAACATCAACGATTAACTAAATCGAAAAAATTACATTTATGTTTAATAAAATCAAATAATTCAAATTCCATCTCTAAAGCGTATATTCTCTTTTCATTGGAATAACAGGTATCCTTTTTCGGAAAGAGAGAGAATGATGAAGTAGCTCAAGGCCGGAAAATAATATATATATTTACTGCGCTGACAAAGAAATAGCTTAGGTATTCCATAAAGCGTGTGTTTATATTTTTGAAGCCCAAAAATTCATGGTATTCTTGAATGAATCATTTGAGGATAAATACGAACAATAGCATAGGAGAAATCGCGCGTAAAATTATTTGTACCCGATTCTTTGCCTGCGACCTTAAGTATCCATACATGGCCATCTTGCTTCAGCTTTATCGTGAAAAATTGCAGCATTAACGAGATCTATTTTAGTGATTTAGAACAAAAACAATCTTGGCCCATTTATCCCTTGTAAAAAATACCTGCATCAAACGACCGCCGACTCTCCATCAGTTTTTGGCAAGTCATTTGATATGGAGTTACCACATCAACGCTCATGATTACGTGAGCTAATGACTGAGCTTCAACTTGATTATCCTGATCAGAATCCTACACTTCTGAAGCTGCTCTGATAGAAGATATATATATATATATATATATATATATATATATATATATATATATATATATATATATATATACGAGTAAAGGTGCGCTTGCTTACAGCAAGCAATGCAATAATTTACCTTTAGTGAATAATAAAATTTTTCGAAAGATTACTCTGCTCAAACGTTGCTAAACATTAAGTAAAGGGCATTAACGCAGCTGAAAATGCACTGAAAACGATTTCCGATGCATTTCTTTCGGCAGCTAAAATCCCGCCCCGGCGTCGAACCAAGGTCATCCTGCTAAAATTACTGTAATCTTTCGCTTGAGTATGGTGGACTTTATAAACACCCCGAATTACAAAAGGAAATTCATTCAGGAAGTACCTTAAAATGAGTCCTAAATTCCCTATGTATTTCACATGGAGAATTAATTAACGCCCCCTAGCATCGAACCAACGACCTTTTACGATAATCTTAGGATAGTTTTTATATGAGTACTGTCCCCTTAATGGCTGTGTGAAATTTTGAACCTCTGCGCGGCTGGAAAGTGTTATAAAAAGCATTCGGAAATATGGCCAATGTATTTTAAACGGGAAGAATCGAGATTACGGGTCGCTCTGGAATCGAACCCGTGACACATAGGCTAATGCTGATTTTTTTCCAATTACATTTTGTAAGTATCTATACGTGTTGAACGTTTGAATGGTACATGTACGATATTTAGAGAGCTACGATTTTTTAAAATTCGAAAATATTTCACCTCCTGGCATCGAACCCAGGACCGATTGTACGTAAAATACTACATTTCTCCGTAGACATATATATTAGCAATAGCTACACGAAATCTTATTCTTTAAACTTAATGGGAAGTATTTTTAAAATCATTTGAAAAACGGCCCCATGCATTCCTAACGGGGAAAATCGAGATTACGGGACGTTCTGGAGTCGAACCCGTGACACGTAGGCAACTGTTGATTTTTTTTGAGGTATATAATATACTTCCCTATAAGTGTAAAAAATTTGAATGATCTATGTATAATATTAAGAGAGCTACGATTTTTCAAAATTTGAAAATATTTCACCTCCTGGCATCGAACCCATGACCGGTTGCGCGTAAACAATAGCATTTTTCCGTAGATATTTATAATTGCAATAGCCGTATGAAGTTTCATTGTTCTATCTCAATGGGAAGTATTTTTTAAAATTGTTTGAAAAACGGCCCAATGCATTCTTACGGGGGAAAGTCGATTTTTGGGGCCTCCTAGAATCGAACCAATGATAGGTAGGGTGGATTTCTGAATTTTTCCTGAGTGAGATTTAGTGGGCCATTACGTAAAAAAATCGGCGGCTCCGTGGCCAAAGCGGTTTGGGCCTGACATTAATATCATATATATATGTTATATATATATATATATATATCCCCCCGAAGCGTCTATATGTATAGATATATACGAGTAAAGGTGCGCTTGCTTACAGCAAGCAATGCAATAATTTATCTTTAGTGAATAATAAAATTTTCGAAAGATTACTCTGCTCAAACGTTGCTAAACATTAAGTAAAGGGCATTAACGCAGCTGAAGATGCACTGAAAACGATTTCCGATGCATTTCTTTCGGCAGCTATTATCCCGCCCCGGCGTCGAACCAAGGTCATCCTGCTTAAATTACTGTAATCTTTCGCTTGAGTATGGTGGACTTTATAAACACTCCGAATTATAAAAGGAAATTCATTCAGGAAGTACCTTAAAATGAGTCCTAAATTCCCTCTGTATTTCACATGGAGTATTAATTAACGCCCCCTAGCATCGAACCAACGACCTTTTACGATAATCTTAGGATAGCTTTTATATGAGAACTGTACCCTTAATGGCTGTGTGAAATTTTGAACCTCTGCGCTATTGGAAGTGTTGAAAAAAGCATTTGGAAATATGGCCAATGTATTTTAAACGGGAAAAACCGAGATTACAGGTCGCTCTGGAATCGAACCCGTGACACATAGGCAAATGCTGATTTTTTTACATTTACATTTTGTTAGTATCTATACGTGTTGAACGTTTGAATGGTCTATGTACGATATTAAGAGAGCTAAGATTTTTTAAAATTCAAAAATATTTCACCTCCTGGCATCGAACCAAGGACCGATTGTGCATAAAATATTGCATTTTTCCGTAGACATATATATTAGCAATAGCTACATGAAATATTATTCTTTTACCTTAATGGGAAGTATTTTTAAAATCATTTGAAAAACGGCCCTATGCATTCTTAACGGGGAAAATCGAGATTACGGGACGCTCTGGAATCGAACACGTGACACATAGGCAACTGTTGATTTTTTTCAAAGTACAATCCATACGTATCTATAGGTGTAAAAAGTTTGAATGATCTACTTATGATATTAACGGAGCTACGATTTTTCAAAATTTGTAACTTTTTCACCTCCTGGCATCGAACCCATGACCGTTTGCACGTAAGCAATAGCATTTTTCCGTAGATATATATAATATAAATAACCGTATGAAATCTTATGCTTCTAGCTTAATGGGAAGTATTTTTAAAATCATTTGAAAAACGGCCCAATGCATTCTTAATGGTGAAAATCGATTTTTGGGGCCTTCTAGAATCGAACCCATGATAGGTAGGGTTGGTTTCCCAATTTTTCCTAAGTGAGATTTAGTTGGCCATTACGGAAAAAAATCGGCGGCTCCGTGGCCAAAGCGGTTTGGGCTTGACATTAATATCCTATATATATATATCCCCTATATATATATACGAGTTAAGGTGCGCTTGCTTACAGCAAGCAATGCAATAATTTATATTTAGTGAATAATAAAATTTTTCGAAAGATTACTCTGCTCAAACGTTGCTAAACATTAAGTAAAGGGCATTAACGCAGCTGAAAATGCACTGAATACGATTTCCGATGCATTTCTTTTGGCAGCTAAAACCCCGCCCCGGCGTCGAACTAAGGTCATCCTGCTAAAATTACTGTAATCTTTCGCTTGAGTATGTTTGACTTTATAAACACTCCAGATTTCAAAAGGAAATTCATTCAGGAAGTAGCTTAAAATGAGTTCTTAATTCCCTATGCATTTCTTACGAAGTTATTGTTAACGCCCCCTAGAATCGAACGAACGACCATTTACGATACTATTACGGTCGCTTTTAAGTGAGAATGGTCCCTTTTATGGCTGTGTGAAATTTTGAACCTCTGCGCGGTTGGAAAGTGTCATAAAAAGCTATCGGAAATATGGCCAATGTATTTTAAACGGGAAAAATCGAGATTCCGGGACGCTCTGGAATCGAACCCGTGATACATAGGCAAATGCTGATTTTTTTTCTAATTACATTTTGTATGTATCTATATTTGTAGAAGGTTTGAATAATCTATGTACGATATTAAGGGAGCTACGATTTTTCAAAATCTGAAAATATTTCACCTCCTGGCATCGAACCCAGGACCGATTGTACGTAAAATACTACATTTTTCCGTAGACATATATATAAGCAATAGCTACATGAAATCTTATTCTTTTAACTTAATGGGAAGTATTTTTAAAATCATTTGAAAAACGGCCCCATGCATTCCTAACGGGGAAAATCGAGATTACGGGACGCTCTGGAATCGAACCCGTGACACGTAGGCAACTGTTGATTTTTTTCGAGGTACATAATATACTTACCTATAAGCGTAAAAAATTTGAATGATCTATGTATCATATTAAGAGAGCTACGATTTTTCGAAATTTGAAAATATTTCACCTCCTGGCATCGAACCCATGACCGGTTGCGCGTAAAAAATAGCATTTTTGCGTAGATATATATAATTGCAATAGCCATATGAAATTTCATTGTTCTATCTCAATGGAAAGTATTTTTTTAAATTGTTTGAAAAACGGCCCCATGCATTCTTACGGGGGAAAGTCGATTTTTGGGGCCTTCTAGAATCGAACCCATGATAAGTAGGGTGGATTTCCCAATTTTTCCTGAGTGAGATTTAGTGGGCCATTACGTAAAAAAATCGGCGGCTCCGTGGCCGAAGCGGTTTGGGCCTGACATTAATATCATATATATATGTTATATATATATATATACGAGTAAAGGTGCGCTTGCTTACAGCAAGCAATGCAATAATTTATCTTTAGTAAATAATAAAATTTTTCGAAAGATTACTCTGCTCAAACGTTGCTAAACATTAAGTAAAGGGCATTAACGCAGCTGAAAATGCACTGAATACGATTTCCGATGCATTTCTTTCGGCAGCTAAAATCCCGCCCCGGCGTCGAACCAAGGTCATCCTGCTAAAATTACTGTAATCTTTCGCTTGAGTATGGTAGACTTTATAAATACCCCGAATTGCAAAAGGAAATTCATTCAGCAAGTACCTTAAAATGAGCCCTAAATTCCCTATGTATTTCACATGGAGAATTAATTAACGCCCCCTAGCATCGAACCAACGACCTTTTACGATAGTCTCAGGATAGCTTTTATATGAGAATGGTCCCCTTAATGGCTGTGTGAAATTTTGAACCTCTGCGCGGTTGGGAAGTGTTATAAAAAGCATTCGGAAATATGGCCAATGTATTTTAAACGGGAAGAATCGAGATTACGGGTCGCTCTGGAATCGAACCCGTGACACATAGGCTAATGCTGATTTTTTTCCAATTACATTTTGTAAGTATCTATACGTGTTGAACGTTTGAATGGTACATGTACGATATTTAGAGAGCTACGATTTTTTAAAATTCGAAAATATTTCACCTCCTGGCATCGAACCCAGGACCGATTGTACGTAAAATACTACATTTCTCCGTAGACATATATATTAGCAATAGCTACACGAAATCTTATTCTTTAAACGTAATGGGAAGTATTTTTAAAATCATTTGAAAAACGGCCCCATGCATTCCTAACGGGGAAAATCGAGATTACGGGACGTTCTGGAGTCGAACCCGTGACACGTAGGCAACTGTTGATTTTTTTCGATGTACACTATATACGTATCTATACGTGTAGAAAGTTTGAATGATCAAAATATCATATTAAGAGAGCTACGATTTTTCAAAATTCGAAAATATTTTACCTCCTGGCATCGAACCCATGACCGTTCGTACATAAACAATAGCATTTTTCTGTAGATACTAATAATAGCAATAGCTCCATGAAATTTCATTGTTCTATCTCAATGGAAAGTATTTTTTTAAATTATTTGAAAATCGACCCCATGCATTCTTACGGAGGAAAGTCGATTTTTGGGGCCTCCTAGAATCGAACCCATGATAGGTAGAGTGGATTTCCCAATTTTTCCTGAGTGAGATTTAGTGGGCCATTACGTAAAAAAATCGGCGGCTCCGTGGCCAAAGCGGTTTGGGCCTGACATTAATATCCTATATATATGAATATATATATATATATATGTTATATATATCCCCCCGAAGCGTCTATATGTATAGATATATATCCCCCCGAAGCGTCTATATGTATAGATATCCCCCCTAAGCGTCTATATGTATAGATATATATATATATATATATTACACATTTCTCTGATGTATCAGATCTCCACTCCGAATAATATCACGATAGGATGAAAGATACGTCTATCTCAACTGCTCATGTTATAAAAAACTCAATACGTTAATGCTCATTCGATAGCCATCGTACCATGTCAAGCATATGGAAAGAATTTATCGACATCTTTAATTACTGTTGCTGTTCTGAAGATACTGATAATTCATGCATACTCCGGTGAAGGATTTCATGTGGAACGAATGACAAAAAACTTATATATTACAACTGACGAGAGATTCTTTACGCTTCAGACGGGGAAATTACTCTATTGAGATCCCTCGTTTATGGAAGAAATTGTGTAAATAACGCATTTCTATTAGCACAAAAAGATTCCTCAGATGGCAGGCATTCGTAATTGGACCATTTTGAGGTCTAATGCAAAAGAAGTTACATAATTTTTGTTTGTTTTGTAAAAATTCCTCATGAGTACGTGTCAATATGTGTGCTTACGACATGCAACTCAAATAGACCGTAACAGAGAAAAGGGCCACCGTTTCACATAATCCGATTTTGGAAAGTTTTCTTTAAATAAACTAGACAAGAAATACAGGAAGCGCTTGCATATAACGATATAAAAAGAATTTTTCCTAAAAATAATAGTTACGATATACGTATATTAAGTAATATACAAAAACTCCACGTCGCCGCGAGGGTTTCATTTTCAAGCAAACATTTTTTTGGGAACTTTCTAAATATTTTCTATTTTCTTTCACTATATCCAACTAGCTCATCGGGAGCTTCAACCGAAAATGAATCTTATGATTTCATATCAGCTAAAAAATTGAATTCTTATCTTAATCAAGTTTCTGATGGTCGCTGAAGACGATAGCAGACAACGGCAATGAAAAATATGATTTGGAGGAGAACCCGAAGATACTTCATCAGCAGAAAACACGAATTCTTGCATCTGGTGTTTTTACCCACATTGCATTAGACTGGTAAATAAAACCATTTTATTTACCAGTCTAATGCAATATAGGGATAGTTGGGAATTCCGATAGATTAAAACCTTCTGTCGTAAGTGGTTTGCGGTTCACTCATTTAAATGCAGGTATATTTTTATCGTGAGAGGGTTAATATCCTTTGTATGTAATTGTACTAGGTTCAAGGCATATAATCTAAAATGGACCGAAGAATAAGATGATTTTATTTGTTACTGGTTGATCCTAATATTGATGATGAACTTCATTCAGAATTAAGAAAACTATTGCTCGGAAATGTCAGTGATGATAAGTATATGTTCATACTATTATAGTAATGCATAGTGCATAAAACAAGAAAAAAATAAATTTAAAGTATGTCTACACAAGCCTTGTGTAAAAAGGGAATACATGAGGTGCCTTTACGGTATCAGATCATAATTTCAGTTCTATATCAAAGGTAAATGTTTCAAACAAGTCTGAATATTAACATAAAATAATTCTCTTGAATTACTAAACTGTTACTTAAAACGCTCAAATTATGTTCAATAATCTTTAAAAGTATGGAAAATATCATACCATACAGATGAACCTAAATTTTGGTACTCTTTTAATATTTATCTATTTTTGTTCCAAAATATTTACGCATACCCATTCCCCCATACTTTTTACTACAATATGTTTTAATTCTCTCCCGACTCAGGTCGACTTCTAAGTAATTGTTTTCTAAATACGAATGTATATAAATGTATCTATCTTTTCCCATTCACCCTATTGTTCCCACACACTTCCTTTTCAAAAAAAATGAATTATTAATAAGTACTATAGTACCCATTTGTAAATGTATACTCCAAAATTGTGAATTTCATGAGAATTATCATTTAAAGAGCACATGATTCGTAATAAATTCTTTCTGAAGTGGAATTAATTTATTTACCAGATTCCCCAAACCAAAATGTCTTCGTGGCGCAACGGTAGCGCGTCTGACTCCAGATCAGAAGGTTGCGTGTTCAAATCACGTCGGGGTCAATGGAACTTTTTTTCAGCGCGTCTATCGAAAGAAAAAGGAAGTTTCTTACGCTGCCTACTCCAATCAAATGAATCGATTCTCTAAATGCACATAATGTCGGCGCGAAATTCAACAAGTTCTATCGGTACAACACGCATCTTACCTTCCTGCAAGTACTTTCCCGAAAGCTTTTCTTTCAGAAAAGCTAGAAAAATTGTCATATTATTTTTAGCAATATATAAAGCATTGAAATTGCTAAAAATATGCTTTATTAGGATAAGGATTCTCTTAGAAGCAACATAAATTTATTATACCCTCATACCAACAATGTACACTTATGTTTTTTTGTATGAGCGAATAACTTTCTCAATTTCAATGAGTCATCAGATCACCAAAAAAAATGGATGATGTAATAAATGGCCCATTAGCACCCAAACGAAGCAAAGTGTTACATTTCAAAACGTTAAGCCAAAGTGTCGCTCTGAAATAGCGAGTCTGTTCGCAGAGATAATATCTATTTTGCGTGCCGAAGAAATTGCGCCCAAAGTTTTTTCAAAATTCTTAGGATAACTATTTTCGGCTGCCGCTGACTATGATTTATCGACGGAAATCATTCAAATTACTGTAATGATCCTCATATGCATGGTACCAAGATAACAGCTATAGATCTTACCAAAAAAAAAAACAAAAAATTAAATCAAAGCTGAACACAGATCATTAGAAGAGGAAACCGTACATTCCATTGATTTTTCAAGCAATTAAAATTTTGAGATATAGCTCAAAATAATCAGTCTCCGATTTCCCACAATATATGAATTTTCAAAAGAAAATTAAAAAAATCGCAATCCAGACTTCGAATTGATATTTTTCACTGAAATCTTTCACTTGAAATTTCACTTGTTTTTAATCTACAACTCATGAATTATTCATAAGGAATTTAAAACTCACAAAAATTATGAGCGAATCCAGAAATGCTCCCCGAATACGGCTCAATGAGGAACTGCACGGCCGTGGTCTCTTCGCTCAGGAATCGGAAAAATCAATTTCTTTCTCAAGAAATAGATTTGCGCGTTAAAGACTTCTATTCAGCGGACTCCGTGGCGCAACGGTAGCGCGTCTGACTCCAGATCAGAAGGTTGCGTGTTCAAATCACGTCGGGGTCAAAAATTTTACAACGTACACGGGGAGAGTTATAGAAATATTTCTTTTTTAAAAAAGAACAAAAAGGTGCTTAATTTAAATGTCCAGGTGAATTTCGTATATCTGATCATGTAATTTTATGTGTAACTTTAAAAATATTTCGCCAAATGTACAATGCAGCCTTTTCTCCTTAGTCATCCGTTAATAGCTTGCTCACGATATGTTCCATCATTTCGTATATTCCATGGAATAATTCCTATAGCATTGAAAATTATTCATACGAAGGAAGGATCCATAATATAATGCAAGAAGGAGACATTTATTGGTGATTTAAATGCTGTAGTTTTATTCTTACCTCTCCAAGTGTTAATGAATGCTATTTTATAAATTTTATAATTATATTATTTTTAGGTCGAGTAAGATTATTGTAGAGAGTGGAATAATAAATATTGAGTTTTTAAGTACATTATTATAAAATTTTTAAAATCTTTCTAGTAGTCCAAGCAAGAATATTTAATTTATTAACTATGAATTCCGCGACTATATGAGTATATGAACCTATAAACTTAAATAAGCTATGATGAACTTCAATATAAAAGAATAAATATTCAGTGAAGCGTGAATGTGTTTCTCTATAAAGAAGCGCAGAAAGATTTCTGAGGGTATTCATTTGGTTTTATGAGTAAAATAACACCGTAAATATTTATCGCTAAATTCAACGATTGTGATTCATAATTATAAAATGATAGAACTTATAAATTATATTTTAAATGTCACCGATATTCTTATTTTTCGACATTATCCTGAAGATTAAGTTATATGTTATGTATGTTCAATGCATCAAAATATCAGTAGAAGGTCATCGTAAGGAAATGCCACGCTTGTTCCATACACTCATATCTACTATGACCGTGAGTGAGCTAGATGGGAGATAGTAGCGTTGGGTTAATGGATGATAAAATGTGCTTTATCTTTTCGAGACATAACTTATAAGGTCTGCATCACTCTCTTATCTTGAGCATTGAGTTATTCTTAAGAGACCGTTGGATATGAAAATAACAGCACTCACCCGTTTCTGTATTTTGTTTACAGTAATTGAAAACGAAGTCTAATCGTAATGTCTACCTGCTTGACTCAGCACAATGCCATTCAACTCGAAGAAATTTTTGGATATAGTGACTCTCAATCATTAACCTTGTAAAATATAACGAGAAATTTCCTTCAGCAATGTATGATTCCCCTGAAAATGACAATGGTTTTTGGGAAGCGATTCCTATTCTGAAATTACTAGCAATAAGCTTTTAAGTATCGACTGGAACATCCGATAATGTAAGTATCTTCGAAAATGATACCTGATACATTTACAAATAATTCATGAGCAACTAGGAGCCCAAATAAATTTATGAATATCATCGTCTTATGTAGAAATAAAGAGTATATACATGTTGCTTTATATATAAAAATATTGGAGAAAAGGATTTTGGAAAACATAGAATAGGATTCGCATTAGATCGAGGAGCTTTGAATGGACACAAAGTTTACAATTTCAATTGCTTTAGACTTTTATTTTCTATACTCAACAGTCATAGGATAATTGGATCAAATTAAATGAACTTGAAGCCACTATTTTCTCTCTAGTGTGACAAGAATCCATAGCATTCGATTTAAGAAGCCTTAAAATGAAAGCTACAATATAAGTTAGGAGTTCATCCGATTATATATTTTGAAAGAAATGTAGTTTTGTCGGAGAATATCATTTTCACAAAAGAAATATATTTCGATGAAGAAATTATACGTTTGGTAGATAACTGAAGTATTTTAAGATCTAAAATATAAAATATTAATTAATAATTGTAAATTGGAGATAAAATAATAGATAAAGGAAACAGCATAGGGAAAATGAATTATTAACGGAGAACGGAAACTGGATAAATTCATGAATCGTATGATTTTATTTGCATCGTTTTAATAATTTATATTTCATTTACTTTGTAAATTATGTAAAAATTAATTATTATTAAATACAAGGAAGCATAAGAGAATCTTAATTTGCAACTCAACAACATTGCTAAATAATCTAATGATATGTGGAATGTTCTGTTACCTTTCATCCCATTTCAAAGGTGAAAGCAATAACGAATTACTCACGCAAGTTTTTCATTCTAACATTATTATGATAGGGAGAGGGATATGATATTTGCGGGAATACTACGTTCAACTGCAAGAAAAAGAAACAGACCTCAATCGAGGACCCATTCTTTCTGAGTCCACTTAGGAATTCGGGAATCAAAACTTAGGTAAAATCGATAACTCACGCGCAAGAGTTTTATTTTGGTCTCTAATCGTTGACCTGGTTTGAGGAAATCGATCTATTGAGACTCAAACGATTCTATTTCTAATAGAGAGGGGTGTTCTCATCAGAGTATGAATGGGAGCCCACTTCAGTGACGTCAAAATCCCTATTTCTCCTTTGTAAACAAAAATGAACCTTTTATTATGATTCATAGCTATCACACACAGATTTCCTTTGCTTAAGAAATATTTATATAAAACACTATTCATGAAAGATATATTGCAATTTACAAATAAGAAATTTTCAGGATTATTCACCCCAACCATTTATTATTCCGTGACAGGAATTTAGAAAGCTGTTGATTGATTTTTTTGATTCGATAGAGAACTAGGAATATTTATCTGCTCTCGAATTCGTGATAAAGTTTTTTCGATGTGTCGTTATATTTTGGGCTGAATTTCTCAATCCCAACGAAACGAACGCTTACGGTTATTGTACCGAAACGCCTTCGGAGTGAATATACGATCAAACCAAAAAAACGTCGTTTTTTCGGTTTGTTCACCAAATACCTTAGGGGCTGAACTTCCCACAATATTTTCATTCCCAAAAGAGCTATGAAATAATTTTTCGCTACTGAATCTGAAAGTTTCCGTCACAAAATTCTGAATCCGTAGGCTTCTGTTTGAGTGATTATATAAACATATTCGTTTTGTTTGATAAGAATTAAGCGTAATAATAAAAATTGCAACCCAAAACACTGAAAGGTATCGAAACTGCAAAATAGAATATATTCGATTCATCTGTATGAATACTCGCAAACTTGTGGGGGCATGTATATGTTAATTGACCTAAGTACTTAAATATTCATTAACTGCTTCTAATGTTAGTTGAAAAAAGAGGCCAGCAATAGCTACCCGTTCTTACAATACTCTAACTAAATTCGCTTTTTTCGAAACTTGCATTCACTTGCGAATGAAATCCAACGTAAGAATCACTACGTCACATTTTGTGTTAACTCGGGAAGCGAACATTTTGTCTAAAATCAATTCAATCGTAAGGAAAGCTCAGCAAACGGAGCATCTTTCATGAAGTCTTGAAGAACGGATTCAAAATAGTTAATGCTTCATAATAATTTTTCACATTGACAAATTTTTCAATAGTTTTCTTTCGTTTTCCTTTTGCAATTATATTCACGATTTATTCATATTATTAAGGAAAATCAATACGTGCGACTTTTAAGTCTCCGCATCGCCTAAATATAAACACAAAATATTTATATTTGTTCTATTCTTTCTTCTCTACTTAATTTAGCATAAATACCTTCACTTAATTTATGCTTTCAGCTACTCCTTTAAAAAATATTTTTTACAGCTTTCACATTATTTTTTACATCTACATAAGTACCCTGCAAGCCGCCTTTCGGCGTGTGTGCTAGGGGGTGTAAACACCTATTCTATTTTACCGCGTATTTTAGTCTATTGTTGTCACATATCGTGCGCGGGAAGAAGGAATTCTTAAAACGATTCGTCCATCTGTTTTTCACGTATTTTACGCGCATTATCGGATCAGCCTATATAGCAGGGTGGTAGCATAATTTCAATTACGTCTTCCGAAAACGTACTTTCTCTAAACTTATCCAATAAACGCAATCTGGCTGCTAATCTATCTGCTAATGTTTCCCAACCTGCGTCTGATAATAGTTTCATTACGCTCGCCTTTTTATCGTAGCAATTCTTTTAGAGCAAAATAACATCATTGTAATTCGGAATAAACTTTAAAAGAAAGAAGTTTATTATAAATTAATTTATCGCAAATGTGAAATTTCTAATATCTAATAAATTTCGGATACCGATATATTCTGAGTAATTAATCTCTGATAATACTTAAAAAACTGCACTGTGGTGAAGATGAATCGACTGAGCGAGACTATCTAGTACGTCACTACGCACGACGTCATATGCGGGAGAAGTTAATTCAATTATCTCACAATGGCAAACCCATCCAATGCTATAATGATATCGTTGGATATAATGTGCAATTAAGAGCATTCACTAAGCATTCCGTATTGTTCATATTTTAATCGATTCTTATATTAACACAGTCGGAATTATTGTACATGCATCAGCAAGAAAAAAATCGTTTTTCTCTCGTCGATGGAAATCCGAGAGATGTGAAAAATACCATTAACGATATAAGGAATGTGAATTGAATAGCGTGACTGAATATTAAAATTGACTCTGAACACTACTCATCCATTGAGTGTTACAAACACCAGTTTTTTGAACCCGAAGACATAGCTGTATCTATAGTGTTCACACAGACACACCGACCTTAGCAATGTTTTACGTAACCGCTGAGCGCTAACTATTCGGAGTATTTTCCCTCCATGGGCGCTCATTTATCGGGGACTATCATGTGCATTGAAAGAGCGTGTCGACGGTATGGAGAAATAACTCGGAGAAATAAAATTGCGCCTTCCAAGGTTTTACCGACAGAACCTGTTTTGGTTCATAGAGCCTGAACCAGTTCCGAGAAAACGAGAGTAAAACAACGCAAGAATTTTCAAAAGCGCTTACTCCCAGACGTAGGATTGCCAACTGAATGGAAAGAAAAGAAATTTTTGCGTGAACTATGAGAACGTAAGCCGAGCCAATTAATCGAGTGGTAGTTATGAAAATTATCCCACCAGCTGCAGAGTTCTTTGAATAAAGACGCTAACTTCCTCAACTAAAGTCTGAAATATTCATTATCTAAATTCATCGTTTGCTTTCATCCCTATAAAAAGTGAAATGGTTGTCTCTCTAGACTGATTGTTGCTCTCCTTTTTGCATTGAAATCAGTCGATTAGATTCACGAGGCTGCTAAATCATTTGCATTTCCCTTATATTTTCATTACGAAATTTCAAATTAATTTAATTTGGATTCTTGTAATGACGCATAAAATTGAATCTTAAGAGGGATTTAACTTGCATTGTGATTTAAGAAAAATAAAGGCTCTCTCTGCTATATTTACGATAAAATTACCGAGAAATATTTGTTTCCCTTATCGACTTTCGATCAGTTATCTTTTAAAAAATTAATTCTTTATCTTTCGAAAAATTGCGATAAAAGTTTTCCTCTAAAATGACAGTGACAAGGTTGAGTCATAATGGGATAGTTCACATCGATAGCTCGTACTTTAACTGGTGAAATCTTAGTAAAACTCCACCGATTAAATCAGACACGTATTGTTAGAAGTATAAAAAATATGTGGATAGAAGTAAGGGAAACATTTTCTGTGAAATACACTTATAAAGTAAATTATCCCACAACATAATTCATTTCCAGATAATTTTGAGAAACAAAAAGTGACGTCGTAAAGATTAAACTAACGTGTAACATTCAACTTCAACCGGTGACTTACGTTTCCCAAACATATCTGTGATAAATAAACGCGTAATTCGTATTAAACAAAAAAATACCATTGCCGGAGATAATTTCGATATACGTATATATCGTATATCTTTTCATTTCAAACTTAGTCATAAATTTATACATGTATTACAATTGATTTAACTTACCTCAATGAAGATCATCACATGTTGTCTGTTTACTCCTTGATGTTTTCCTTCGATGACGGTATTCCATGAAGACTTCTTATTTTAAGAGTAGGTTCTAAAAGATAATCTGCATGTTCCTCAGAATGTTCGTAGGGAAAGAATAACAAGTGAAGTAGAAATAACGCTGAATTCCTCCGCTTGAGGAAAGAATGAAGATAGTTGTCGCTTATTTTCGTACGGAGAATTTGCGGAAGTCAAGATGTAGGATGTATGCGATTCAAATGCCAATACGAAATAATATCTGTCGAATTAAATTGAGTGTTATAATAAAATTCGCATGCTTATTTAGCATCTCAAGCTACATTTCTGTTATTATGTTAAAATTAGCTTAAATTCGTTGTTTTTATTAGCTTCAATTTCTACTTAGCGGCTTTAGTGGAGTATGATAATCGTTAAATTTTAAAATATATATCACACGTTGTTATATCAATTCTTCTAATAATTTTAGCCTTCTATTTAAATAAAGTTTCTATTCTAAATAAGCAATCGTTATAGTACTCTATCTAACGTAAACTAAGTACATTTATTGAAATTTGTTCTACCATACAGACGAGAAATTTGATCGAAAAAAACACTTCCGCTGAATTTTGCACCATTCCTTGCGAACTATACATGCAGGTCAGCCTTTTTGGTTTTGGGTTTTGTTTTCAAAGATTCTAAATGGGAATTAAATCTGAGAAATCAGCCTTTAGTCAATGAGCAATAATAAAATGGGAGCTCCCAATGTGACCTCAGGTAAATGCAGTGTCTGTCATTACGTTAACAGCCTTCAAGAAACATCAAGTATCAGCTGTTTTGAAATTTTCTTTCGTTATCGATGACCTATGACTTCGATTCAGTGTTCACGCTTCTGAGAGCAGAGTTGAATCACGTGGGTTTTTGTGCATTGGGTGTGGTTCTAATTCGGCTCGAAATTCACGGTATTTGGCCTCGACGATTCCAAAGAGTGATTTTACGTACTGCAACATCTGAATGGCGCATTATTCTTTGTCGAAATTGACTTCAAATATCATTTGACCAACAGCTGCGACAATTCGCATCCTTTCACTATTTATTATCGAAAGATCATTGCGTCTGAAATACAAAATGTTATGTACATGGCCTCTCCGGCTCATGCGACCTTCTGGGGTAAGATAAAGCTGGAGGAACGATTCAAAATTTATCAGTGACACCTTTGGCTAAAATGAAGTCTTTACTCCTGACCTTCGTTCCTCTACTATAAGCAAACCAATCGGACCGTTGTCGTTTCCTCACCGGAATCGATGTTCATAATATTGAATACTACCTCTCGTTGAATTGGGAACCAATATTGGGTAACTTGTACTCAGTTCTTTCCAATTTCCATAGCAACAGACAGAACGACTCTGTAAAAACGAAGTAACTTGTATTTCGTGACGGTTCATTTCAATGAAAAGGGAAATAATTTTCCTTCCATTAAAGTGCGATATATAATATAAATACTCCCATATATTTAGGAGTTCGATGATGCAATATGTACACGAGCGTATAGCCAAGGACAATAAGGTAAATTAATCGAATATAAAGAGCTTTTTAAAAATACACCTTGTTCGTCTTCTATGACGAAGAATTAACTTATGAATAGTCCTAGAAAAACAAGTATGTACTAGCAACAATTAAGCCTGATATGAAAATAAAGTTAAATATGTTGTTATTAAAATATTAAAAAGTATATATAAGTTTTATTGCCCAAAAAAATATTCCTGATGGATTATTATGAAAGTGATCGACGCTCGGTTGGACTCCCTCTTTTCAATGTTTATTATTATCACGACTGTTTCTTGTCCTGATACATAACCCGAAGGATAAGTATTTATTTTCATTAGTTAATATAAAAAAAGTTTTCGTGATTAACTGGTTAAGTTAGGTATTCCACAAAGAAAGTGTTTGTGATTCTTAATTGTTCTTTAAGCATGAAAGTTTATGGACCCAAAATAATCGATATTGATGAGATTCGACCAATAGGATAAATGATTGGAAACCAAAAATCAGGGAATGGAAATTTTAATGTCGAAAGACTAAAGAATATGTTTACAATAGTTTCTTTTCCAATACACAGAGTTTCTCACCATCGAAAGTCTTCACAAGGACAAGCGTAAGAAGAACTTCCAACTTTACACAGTTTCATCACATAATCAGTTATTTTGATAGTTACTCTTCATTATATCTAAGGAATGTAAAAAAAGTTTTGCAGAGATTCTTCAAAGCGTACAGGAAATTCTCACACACATTTTGATATATACCTCTAGGATAAAAATATATAAAGACACATTCCTTTTCAAATAATGTCTATAAATGAATTAAACATTGATTCCATTAATACACACAATAATTCCCAGTGATATCTGTAAACTGAATGCAGCACGTGTACTAAGTGGTATTTACAAAATTGCAAAATGATTCAAGGAGAATGCCAAAAAACCTTTGCATAAGCTTCAGAAGATAATTTTCTTTTACGGACACATCGCGATATTTATCTTCTAACGTTCGACGTGATGGAAGAGAAAGAGAACACAAAATCACAAGTGTACATCCATGGAAATATACTACCACACATTCACACCCTTCGAGGATATACGCACGTCAACATGTAATTTACTTTATAGAGACGGTAACAATGATATTACACACTCATTCTTTTTCATGGTAATAAAATTTCTCTCTTAAACAAACGATAAACATTCAAACGACTTCATCTTTGTAGGAAACACTAGAGAACTTCCTACGTCATATACTCCGGGAAAACACAACACTTTGTACGCGCAATTCGCGCCGAAAGATCAACGAACTAATGCATGCAATTTTTGAGCTATTTTATTCGAAACAGAAAATTCGAGACATCAACACTTTTTAGTATGCGTTCGGTTCACATAACTGCAGTGTTTGTGTCTGTTTTTAGTGTGCGTAGCTTCAGCTATTTCAAGGCCCTATGGATGACCATCGGTGCCTTTTCTAAATGGGTTACACGAAAACAAAAAACTCAAGAATATGGAGTAACTCCTTCGTTTCCTTTACCAAACGTTCGCCGAAGAATTTGTCTACTTTCGTGGCTTAATTTAGAACCGAAAGATAGCCACGAGAAAAAAAACGAGTCGAAAACGAGTAAAGAAGGAATACGGGCATGGTAAGCGCTCCATTTTCTCTCGGGGAACAGTGATTCCCGATGATACGCAAAAAAACCGATATTCTCAGTTTTTTTCCTAAAAAACGTTTTGATATAGGAAAATTCTAAAAAGAGGTAGGAAGATATCGATAAGATACCAACTCATGACGAAAATAGTCGACTACAACCATCAGGCGCTTCCCCAGAATACATAGTTGGACTAAGCGACAGTTTAACGAAGAATCCTTTGAAATCACCAAAAGTAGCATATTGCCAATAAGCCGTTCCAGACAGCAGTGGCTCATCACATGAAAGTCACGATTAATCGAATATTGACTCGAGATCTAAATACGTAAGGAGATCGATGCAAGGAGAGATATGCTCGAATACGATATGAAAACGATGTCTTCGACTATCGCAAAGGAAAACTCGAATAAAAAGAAATATAGAGCTCCCTTTTTAAATTCGATCAGTCTTTTCTTCACATCTCAAGCACTAAAGAATTTAAGAAGGTAACCAATGTTATTGTGCAGTCGATTATGGGAAGGCTTAACTTCTCATAGGCCATTGTAATAGAAAAGATATCTTTCGCGCGCATCCACAAAATGTATGCGTACGAAAGATCTCTTAAAAAGTACCGAGACCGATCCTTAACATGAATACAATAAATTGTTGGGTCGCCTTTCACTAATCAAAAAATAAGTTCCAGTCGATCTAATACAAAATATCGACTTTTGGAATTGATTTCAATACATCGAAGTCTTTGGATGACACGAGTCGAAATGCATTGAAAGAGTTGTAATTATCTTAGTAGAGAAAGGCAATATGGAAAGAAAATTGAAAAAAAATCTTCGAAACAGGTACACATATTAACACTTATTAATATATATATATTTCAATTTCAGCGAACAAAAGGAGACCAGCTCCAATTGTATCAATCCTACTTCTACATTTAGGATACTATCGTCCTTAATTTACTTTACGACTAAAACTTCGACATGTTCTAACGCAACGTTCGCATTTGCTGAAGATTGGACAAATGACGAAGGAAATGTTCATCATACTTCGCACTCAAATGTCAGGCGCGCAAAGTGTTAACTATTTCAGAATACGACGTACCAATACAATTTGGTATTTATTTGACCACTTTCTCACCTTTGAGCTGTCATCATCAATTGATGAGAGACAGCCGAATCAAAAAGCAGCTGAATTTCGACTCCTCGATGGGAGAATATTGAATTTATATTCATGGGCATTAATTATGTTTGAGGAAAGATCAACATGTTAGAGGCTAAGAAAAACTAACTTTAAGAATAAAAACCTTTTGTTCATTTTGATTTTTGTCGGGTATCCCAAGGGAGGTAAAAAAAACTTCCGATAAACTTGAGAGCAGTATGTTTCTTTGACAGGCACAAAAGGTCCAGGAAATTGACTTTACCTCCTTTAAGTACTAAGTTGAGGGCACCTACTTGATATTTCGAAAAGTGTTTTTTTCTGGATACGGAACTTTTATTTACAGCCGTCGAGAATGTTGACGGAACAAGACACCAGACAAGTTCTGACATCGAAGGAGCAAAGGGCATTTTTGATGGAATATTCGCTTGAGGAATCCATGAGTTCAAACTTCAATGCATTTATCTGCAGCGTTTTCCTACAAATCGAAGAGACTCTTGCCTCCAAGCGAAGAATTTCGAACATCTGAAGCCGTTCGAAGTAACTACTTCATTTGGATTATAATGTAAGACCGCTAGCTGTATTATTTCCTTCGTTGAAAATAATCATTTGAATTGTATCATTAGAGCACGTCATTGGATATCTATCACGAGCACTATCTATTAAAAACTTAATTTCATAGGGTAATTCATTGGGGGGACAATTAATGAGAGGCAAATGCATTGGACAGCTTCTTTCTAAGTGTATCTCAGTAGCATTAAAGTCATGCAAGGGATCTTAGACACATCTCAATTAGTTACGATCGGAAATACAAAAGACGTTGAGGAGCGTCTTCATATTGTCCTTAGTGTCTGTTGCATAAAAAAATTACATTCACGATCGACTCTTACAATGAACTGACTTAATACTTTTTGATAGAAATATTTTCTATGTACAGCTGATATGGTTCAAAATTGTGCAGATGATGATTATTCAACAAGAGCAGTTGTTTAAGTCCTAAATGTCGAAAAAAATATATTTTTTTACTTTTGAATAGATTATCACTTAATAAGCGTTAACGCCAGGTAACGAACAAACATTATAAATAGACAAGGTCTTTTACATGGATGCAACAAAAGTCTGAAGTATGACTGCTCTAATTTCACCCAATTGTTTGTTTAGAATACTTTCAATCTCAAACATTGCGATGAGTTCTCTACGCTATTTATCACCATGACTCCGAGAGGCATCAGGGGCGAACTGTGGCAGTGGATATTAGGTATTTATAGTGAGTTATAGTCTTAATTCAATTAATTGAATGTTTTTGGAGGACACACTTTTATACTCAATGTTTTGCCTTTTATTTATTCGTTAAACTACACCTTAATTCTTAAAATTAAGTACTCCTTATCTTCTTCAACGATTCAGATGTCGTATCTTAAAGATATATCAATAGAGATGAGTATAAACTGTATTTTAAGATTTCAAAAGATATGCTGAGTAGAATTAGCTCGTAGAAATAACATAAAATCACGAAAATTTTTTTTGAAGCTTATCTCATATTTTAGCATGAGCATCTCTCAGAGATTTTTTTTCTTCCGTACGTTTTTTTTGCTATTTAACGGATACCTGTCAAATATATTCTAGCTTTCAAAAAGGCTCAATCGAGCGATTGCTTGATGGATACATTTTTCATCTTCGACAAATCAAAGGGAAATCCTCAGTAATCGCAACACACGTATATGCTCTCGCCATTCATCTATCATAATTAATTGCCCTAAAAGAAACCAGAATTGATAACTATATAGTCATAATTTAGAAATTGGTGTTATTCAACTGTGAAATGTATATTAGGAATAAAATAGACTACAGAAATCCTTGTATAAAAGAATTTAATAAATATAATGTAAGCGATCGAAATAAATTACAAGAATTCTCTAAAAGAAGTGGAATTTATCTCTATGTGGGATTGGACTAATCACAGTTTTCCGTGGATCACTGCAATTATTTCGTACTTGATTATAAATTTCATGATTTCTAAACTTTGCTAATATTAAATTTAAAAATAATCATATCGATATAACATCATTTATTATTTTTTATTGCCGATTTCCGTTCTCTTTCTAAAAAAGAAAAAAAAGATAAGTGTGTTCATGAAATAATTAGCCATAAAAAACATTTCAAAAATAAAAGTAAAAAAATCCTAATCTAAGGATAGAACTTTTAAAAGTATTTATTTATTATTAAAAGATATCTGATCAAAATGAAAAAAATCAAAATTTTACGGGAGGAAAATATATTCATATGTTGGTTTGTTTTATGAGATAACCGTTAATTCCGTGATAAACGTCATAATTTTAAATATTTTGACCTGGATTTACAAGCCAATTTAATGCTAGAAATATTCTCAAATAGTAGACCGATATTTTCTGTTAATATCAAATAATAGAGTTAGGAGTCATCGATAACTAGAAATATCCTGAAACAAGTATATTTTTTGGCAAATTTCGAAATACTACATTGAATATCGCACACAATAAGATATAAATAATAAGTCATCAATACCAGTGATGTAATAGGAGATGAATGTTGATGATCAGTGGAAATGATTTATCTCTTTTTCTGTTGAAAATTAATCATACCGTTAATGTTGGAAACTTATTCCTTTGATAAGAACATTTGCTTAGATACGAGAGATTCTATAAATATATATGCGGCATTTATAACTTCTAATACATATGTTTCCAATCAAGGATAGAATAATTTTAAGCGCCTTTCCGTACGTTGTTGAAACTCCCTCATTCTTGGCTTGAAGGTACACAGCCTTGAGGAAGTGTTACCCTGGGCAGTTGCCAATATCATCCACGACTAGAGTTACTCTCTGTTGAAATAAGGAGTCCTGAGGACTTGCAAGATCCTTTATTCTCGGGAGATGTAATTATATTGCCAAATAGCAAACTCATTTTTACTTGAGATTAATACAAAATATCCATGAGATTTCCCTGGAAAATTGAGAGTTATTCCCTTTTTTAGTCAGCTATAAGGAGATGTGATTATTTACGGTAGACCATCAAAACGAAAAGAAAGATTGATTCTTTTATGTTCTCTTAAATCGCATGCCATTTGTTCCGAGATAATATTATTGGGAAATAGATGTTTCACTTTCGAAATATTACTTGAAATTGTGATTAATTATTTAATGGTGAAATACAGTCAATTTCCACGTAAAAGTATCATCCGTAAGTACTCCCATATTCATGCATTTTATTCACACATGCGCAAAGGTTGCTTCGCATAAAAAGTACCTCCAAGTAAATAGAAAATGAAATGGGAAATATATCATAAATGAATGATTTGAATAAAATCAGGGCATAACCTTGAAAGCTATTCCTCTGAGACTTTCTAAAGATAATCTATTTTAAAATCATATAGTGAACCTTATGTTTAATTCTTGAAAGATCATTATTAATAAAATGACTATAATTAACCTATGCGTTATAAATAATATATATCCTAATTATTGAATTCTTTGAAATACCAATGAGTCAATGAATGGATTAAGTAAAGTTGTTTTTAGTACTCTCCCAAAAAATTGTACATGATCCTCTGAGAAATCAGCGAAAGATGAAACACAACGAATAGCTTTTGAAATTCTTTGGCATTTAAAACTCGTTATGTTTCGATGAAGCTGAAATTTTTTATACGAGAGATAAGAATGACAAACACGGAAGTCATCTCTCAAATTGAAAGAAGAGAATGAAGTCTTATCAAACACTGTCTCGATTCGGTCACGACTTGCAACAATTCTTCTTCACCACATTGCTCTCTTCCATGGACCAGAGCCATCCAGTTGTTCACGAGTATTCAATCTCCAAATTAAGCAAGAGACGATGTATAAATATTTTAAGAAACTGGTACCTTTTTATTCTGCATATCATCGTTGATTTCGAAATAAAAACGAGTTACGCAATCCTATAAATTACTGAAGAACTTGCAAGTAAAAATACCTGGGAATGTAGACAGAGTATGCGAATAAATTAATATTAACCCATACCATCTCAACTTTTTGAAACAAATAAGAAGAACTGGTCTATTAGGTATTAATACTCATAAGGAAAATCTATGAATTTTAGGAGATTAGCCTATAATTTGAACCAAGAAACATCAATCGATTGCATTAAGCTGACTGATATATTCCTCTTTGTATTTATTAATTTATCCTGTCGTAAACTTTAAAAAAGAAGGAATATACAAACATGCATTTTACCTTAAATTGCGAATCGTCACTAACCAGATACTTCGGTATGATATTGAATTAAATATTTATCGGGAATGTTAGTACGCTTTGAGTTACTATTTTTTATGCGATTATATTTCTCCAGTCATCCACCCATTCCATTATATTCGTGAATGCTATAGGTAATCGTGAGAGAAAGATCTATGCTTGTTTATGTGCGTCAATTTCCTGTACATGTGTCCTTTTCTTAAATAACGATCATCTCTAGTATTTTTCCGAATTTTATGTAAATATATACATTCACTACGCAAACTTATTTATTACTTGAAAGGGAGAAAACTTCACCGTTTTTTCGACCTTGCAGCAGTGACAATGCTCCAGTTATTCCGTTACGCGACGTCTTCGCCAATCTTTCTTCGAAGAGTTGCCCAGTGCGTGAGATTTCCTCGACAACAGAATTCGACGTCGAATCTTTTTGGTGTCTTTACACAAATAAGGGTTGCGAAAACATGCGACGATCACACTTCTACACGCTAATATACCGATTTATTAAAGAACAATTCAATTAGGCCGACGTGTGGCGAAAGCTTGCATGTACATCGCACTGAATAGTCCTCCAATGCGATTAATACACACTGACGTTATGATATTTTCCGATTAGGATAACCTTCTCCGCGCTGAGAGTCAATGGTGCTTGCAGAATGTAAATAGAGATGATTCTTTTTACGCGGATAGTAACTAGGAAGACTTACGATACGATTTCTAGTCTTTGGATGCTCAATGGATTGCACTGGAGGTTTTCTTCACTAGTTTCAGCCTCCAGATGTTTCCATTTATGCATTAGTACCCTTTATCTTTCTCAAATACTTTAATTCATTCCAACAAAAGAAATGAGTTACACTAAACAGACCCTAATTCTACTTCAAAGGAAGGACATATGCGGCCTTTGTATGTACAGCTAAACGTGGTCGATATACATCTTTTCCGTATTTCCGTTCGGTAAGTACTTCTCATGAACAAAATCGGTTACTGAGAGATTAGACTGAAACAGTCCTCCACATGGACTCAATATAATTGAACTAATACTAAAGTGAAAAAGTAGAATGTTTCGACGAATCATTATGCTCGTACAGCAAAGTTATCAAAGTAACGTTTAAAAGTGGATCGTTTAAATGTTCTAGTGTTATAAGCCATCTATGTACAAATCTATGTACAGACTAAACTTAGTGATGTAATGATTTGAATAAATCTCAAGTTGTGAATAACGGAAAGAGACTATCGCGCTCCACTCAACACCAAAAAAAGAAGATGCATACCGAGAAGTCAATTCGAAGTATATCGAAAATATAAGTAGTTTAATGAAAAAAATCGTGATATGTAAATCGGATATTGAAAAATAGTACAAATTCAACGCGTATTACAAACTCATAAACTATTAATCGACTTAAAAAGGGTTCATCACAACCTCAATGTATACATCCACTAAGTGTTCTATCCTATTTCGAGTAAAACTCAATATGAATAACAGTAGGAAATAAAAATAAAATTAATAAAACTTGAAATAACTTCTTTGAAAGCTATTGCAAAATGGTGCTGTTGGTATTTCCTACCTCCCGCATCTTCATGAAGTCTGCTTACGATGGCGGTCGCTAATAAAATCTGTGGTTACACCACAATCTTGGTTGTCACCAAGTGTACGATTTTGAAATTCTTAAATTTATGCAACACTACAGGATCACACGACATTGTCGACACAACCTTCAGGTGAGTATGCAAGGCATCAAAACTCGAATAGTTACATTTCCGTGGCGTTTTAGAATTTGAAGTGTTGCAGTGAATTACATTGTGTTTTATTTGAAATGAATTCATATTGAGGTACGTAGTTTATATGGTCCATTCTTTAAAATGAAGAAATTTTACGAGATTATAATGCTTTTTGTCAGGAATTAAGTAATTAATTGCAGGTTACGGAAACGTAGCAAGGTATCCGGTGATTAAACTGATCGACAAATAACGAGGAGATTAAATTAAATACTAACCAACAGCAATAAAAACGACTAGATAGTCAATTATATACACATTTGTGAGTGAAATATGTACATCGACAATCAAACTTTAATTTACGAAGACACACACTAAATATATCCATACCTATAGATTCCGTCAATTGGACACTGCGCCCATTGTCAGAGTTCAAGATTTTCAACGCAGATTTAACCTTCGATAATTTAAAAGTTCAATCAATATTTTAAGTGAAACGGTTGAGAATATTCTAGAAATTATTAATCCACAAATTTGATTTTCCCGAAATTCGAAAACGTTACAACATTCATATCGCGCGTTTCTTTGACTCATTCAACACTCATTTTTTCCTCATCGTGAAATATCATTCATTCACAACCTTTTCATGCACATTCGGTCCATCTCTTAAGGTAACACTCGCAAATTATCCGCTCTTAATTTGCCAACGAAAGAAAAAATCGTCATAATTTCACACAAAGACTATATAGAGGATGATTTGATAATTGGAAGACTTCGAGTTGCGTTGATAGGATCTCATCGGATTCCTCGAAAATTTATTATTATTTCGCGAAGAGTGACCGTGATCAGAAAACGCAGAATAAGATGAGAGAATCGAAACAGACTTTCTCCGCATCAAAAATCTTGGACAAGAGACAGCTGCTACCGGCAATCCACCAGAACGGCACAACGCAGAAACCTATACTTTTAAAAACATGTCTAACGACCTCAAAGAGATAGAAAACGACGCAATGTCCAATTGCCCATCGTGACTTCAATCACGGAACGACGGTCGGAAACCATTCTACTGACGCTACAACTCCATAGCTTCCACCGCCTCCTCTCCGTCGGCCTCAGTGACCACCACCTTGCAGTAGACCGGGCTTACGGTCGTCACTGGAGGGCATCGCAGGCTGGTGTTGTGAGACCTCTTCCGCACGCGTCCTCCGCGCTTTTTCCCGGGCTTGCATAGAGGGCTTCCGTGTCCCCGACGGCCTCTCCGAGATCGGACCTCGCCCCCTTTAGGCCTTGCTCAGAGCACGTGCAGATTCTCGCACGACTTGGACTTGGAATCGTTGAGGCACATTTTGCTGAGGATCTCCCTGGCCACCTGCAGGCTGAGCGACGTCTTGGAGCCGTACAAGTGGTGTCTTCCCTTCTTGTTGACGGAGCTGCCGTTCACTTGGTTGCCCTTCTTCTTCCTCAGCTTACGGTCCCTGGATTCCCTGAGGCGAACCTGCTTGAGGACTCCGACCAGCAGCTCGTCCACGTTGTGCTGTATCCCCGACGACGTCTCGATGAACTTGCAGTCGTGGGACATCGCCAATGACTTCCCTTCTGCAATGAGGAAGAAAGGTGCGTGAATCGGATGGAGGAATTGGGTAAAGAGTGAGCTTGAAATATGAATATATGAATAAATAATATATAATAATAATATATATGAATAATAATAATATATGAACGAATAAAATCTGAACCTATTCCATCCTGCACAAATGGCTGTGAACGAACCATCGCTGGTATTTCACTTATATTTAACAATTCCAAACGAATTTCCAGAATATCTTTCAATATAGCTCAGTAAAAATTCTCGAAAGATTTATTAATTAATGGAATTATATGTGAATATTTTTAGTAAAAAATTGCAATGCCAATTATACACACAAAATATTTAAGTTTTATAATGTACGTTTTATATAAAATATATGCAATTTTTGACATTATATTTTTAGTAAATATTTATAGTTCCATCAATTTGAGAACGCTTCGAGCGAATGAAAGATATGGATTCGAATCCCATGAAATCTCAAAAAATAAAATTGAGTTAAACGCTCTAAAAGGATGAAATTGGCTTAATTTAGGGAATAACAGATTAGAAGCACAATAGAAAACGACGCACTTTAAATCAGTTCTTTTATCAGTAGATAACGCACTCTATATCATCATTATTCTATTGAAAACTGGGTCAAAGTTTTTTACGCATTCAAACGTATTGATTACTTGTCTAGAGTTCCATTGTTAATAGAATTTAAATTGGGGCGAAAACTCAATCGCGAATTTGCGATGGAATGAGATTCTGGAAAATTCATGTGACGCACAAAAATACGAAGAATTTGGATTAAAATTGCTCACAAAAGGAACAGAGTTGAGTATCGGAAGATCAATTTGTTGTTATCGTAAACCGTCCATGCAAAAATATACTTAGGATTAAATAAATTAACACTTATATAACGTGTCGAAATATTTTTCAGTGGAGTTTAATGATTCAGTACTGAAAAGTAACATAAGGAATGACGAAAGTTATGGGCAAACTAAACATTCCCCCAACTTTGTTCGATTTAATATTTTATAATAATATTAAGAATAATAATAATTATAATATTTTAAATTAATTTTATGATTCAAATAATACCATGGGCGATACAATAATATTATTGCAGAGACATTTACTTTACAAATGAGTAGGGAATTAGCATCAGTTTGAGGAATGGAATTAATTCCATAATTGAAGTAGCGTTTTCGAATGACCTGCCATCTGGAAACTCGATAATATTTTGCAGGCATTTCCTTCATCCTTATCCATCCGGGTTATACGATATTATAATAGAAAATGCAAGCTCCAAGTGATAATGTTAAAACTGAATGAATTTGAAATGATTAAAATAACCCTTTGCAACAAACCTGAATAAAAGGTAAGGTCGCGCTGTCTAAAAACCAGAAGCAATGTGAACAAAAATAATTTTCCGCTTAATATTAAGGCTATAAATAATATTTTTTACTGACATGCTTTTAATTCTTTGATTTTTCCATTTATTTACAGTTTCCATATTTTATTACTATTTACGTAATTACTACACATCTTTCGATAATGACAAAGAGTCGGTACTAAAGATTTTATCGTATTTTAGAAAGAAATACTGCGCAAATTATTTAGTTAAATTTCAGCTATCTTTTTTTGCTAACAATTACCCGAAACTTGGGAAACGGTCATCCTAAATAAAACTCTTCGGTAATTATGAAGGCCTTAAAAATAACTTTCCATAAAGTGATGGAAAGGTGAGCAATCGATTGCCCGGAAGAAAAAAGTAAATGCGCGGAGGTGGTATATTTTTCATCCGTGGATATTAATGGCCCTTAAAATTATGGACCTGAGAAATAAGTTATCATGGGGAGGACGGGTCACATGACCGGGTATTAATTGCTGTGACGCAACAGTAAAAATGGGTTCGGAGCGATCCTTTATTTAAATCGATTGCAAACATAAGAGACTATGGGTAAAAATAGTCATGGAAAAATTTTGAAGCATCCAGTACCCGAAGGGCTACTCATTCATCACAAATGCAAAATATAAAACAAACTTTTATAGTATATCATAACTAATAAAGGAAAAAAAATACAAAAATTATATTTACTGGTTCCTAGAAACACGAAAAATCAATTTTACTAAATATTATTGAGTATGGAAAAAGATAATAATATTTTACATTTAGTTAAACTTCTTGGAAATCTTTAATCTGAACAAGACAATTAAATGTTAAACATAATACATTTGTGGGAACATCTAAGTCCTCGAAAGGAAATTCTGAAGCTTATCCATAGTTAATCCATCCATCCAATACATTGGAGTGGTAAGTATTTCAATGAAAGACTATTTGAGTAATATCATATAATACTCATGATAACTTACAGAAAATGTTAAGGTTATTGTCTCAATGGTATCAATTATTATTTTTTCAGATACTTCATTAAAGGGATGAAAGTAAAATCCATATTAAATTAGAATAATGCATATTGATTAAATCTAATTTTATCGGCCAAAATATTCAATTGAATATTGTAAACGCGCGATCTCAGTAAAGTCACGCAGCGAAATGTTCTTCTTGAGTTAAATAATGATATCATTAATCTTAAATGCTTCTGAGAGACAGCAAGGCTGATTTTAGAACATAAAAATTAATAGCATATTTATAATGCTTGGATTCATATCGAAGTCCAATGGGATTCATATTAGTAAGATATAATAAATATCATCTAAATGTATAATTACAATCTTTTAAATTCCTAAGTGAAATCCTGAGCTAGAAATGAATTACAATACTTAGATATATATCTCAGAATTTATTGAATGGATGTTTATCTTCTTCAATTGATAAATAAAAATAAGTAAATAAATAGTAACCTCAATTAAAAGTGGAATTATTTAATAGAATGATTATTATGATTTTTTCACGAATCTTCTTATTTTGATCTTTTTAATTTTATGGAACGATAAGAATAGATTCATTCATCTTCGCTCTAAGCAAAACGATATGTTTAAAAGATTTAATCCATTTACTTTTCTGCATTGAATTTGATAAACTTGATTCTAAATTTTAGTTTCTTCCAAAACTTAAACCTCTCATGGTACAACCTACATATTCACTTATATTTTTAGGGCGCAATCCATTGTCTCTTTATCTTCAAATGCTAAGACCTTTTCATTCCTTATCTAGAAATGATACGAGAATGTTTGGGCGTCCGTGGCGGTCATCGAGTATCGACTGATGCCTTATCGGCAGCTTTCCAAACATTTTGGAATTTTTCCGACAGAAGGCGCAGTTGCCTCGAGTGGGCTGTTCGGAGCGTCTGTGATTTGGACATCAATTTGAATTGCAGCCGCGGGTCAACTCCACACGAGTGTTAAGTCTGAAGTATGCGACCGTGCAATCAGTGCCTTTTGATTCACTATGTATGCTGCTTTGCTAAGTTTATGAAAACTGCTTGCAGTGCTAAAACATTGGATATCAAATTTGAATTGTAGGAAGAAAAACATACCAAGTATAGATGACTTATCAAGTCTAATGTAGATAAGGTCTCACAGTGAAGCGTTATAACATGAAAATGAGACGATAAGTCGAATTGAAATTTTTAAACACAGACTTTCGAGTTATAGAGTCAAAGGTTTGATAATTATCCGGTTAATATTCGCGAAAACCTGGATATAACCCTTGAAAAAGCTGAATGTTAGCTATCAGAAGGCGTATTAAGCCTTTGCTTAATATTTATAGTATAACAAAAGACATATTTACATAAATCTAGATCCAAAGTGTTAAAAATCTTTTTAAAAAACTTTTTGCGCAGCAATAAAAATCTATTTAAACTAAAATTTTCTATTTGGCCTATATATAAACATTTATGAAATGAAGAAATAATGCAAAACGCTTTAGTTGTGAATGACCTAAGCGGAGAAAAAAATATTCGGGCGAGAGGGACTCCTCTTAGCTATTGCTCGGCTGTATTATGTCTTATAGGCTATACATCCTCGTCTCATTTGTGACTTTCCATTAATTAATCCCCGCAACATACAAGCGGATAAATCTGTTATCAATCAAGAATTAAAGTGCTTATTAAAATTACCAATCGTCAATTAATTGTAATCCGTGGACTTACGGATACGTTGGAAATATACAGTTGCTGTTGCATTAGCTCGTACAAAAAGTTACACTTTGGAAATATATTGGGAAATAAAAAGTTATCCAGGTAACGAGCGCGGTGAGCGTATTTACCGCTTTTGACATCGATAATCAAGGAAAAGTTCAAAGAGAGTCCCAGCAGTAAAGCAAATTCAACTCATTAAGAACGCGATTGCAAATCAAATAAAAAACAAATTACTTTTTCAGAGTGCGTTAGAATTTCAAAATAAAAAAAACTTTTAACAATTCCAATAGTAGAAAATTTTTAATTGAGCATTTTTAGCGCAATTGGAAGTTCCGAACCATTATGTCCCACTTTCGACCGACTTCGATTCATTTAAAAATCTACAGATGACTAAAGCTTTCAAAAAGATAATGTCCATAGTTAATAGCTGCTTCGTAACTCATTTTCGCAATTCCTTTTGTGGTCATTAATGAACGCAATCTGAGCAATAAAGAGGAATGTTCATCGCGCATCTAGATTGTGGACTACGAGGCCATTTGGGAACGAAATGAAAGAGAGTGGGAACACAGACATAAGCATTAAATTTAACGTACGTACTTCTTCGGGGGAATGCGGTCCGAAAGGGAACGCGTTCGTGGAAATTGCAAACACGGAATCAGATCTTTATGGGACTTCATTTCCAATCTCCTTCAGCAAAAGAAGGTTAACGTTTTCGTAACAATAAAAAACAGGGCGAAACGAGTTGTAATAGGGGTTTGAGGCGAAAATGATCGTTCGGATATTTTCGACACGTGGATGAGATTGTTGATGGATATTACGTAAGAGCGGGGAAGAGTCTTCCTTAGGCAGTGCGAGGTATAAAAAGAAGGCCGAGGATTCAGAAGTGACTTTCCAAAATAAAACGGCTAAAAGAGAAGATGATTTGACCATTTACTTTCCAACCAAGAGGATTTAAGCATTTTCCTTAAAAGGGAGAATTAAGTTTATGTTCAACTTCATAGAACATAAAATACGAATAATTCATTCATTCGTTATAATTCGATGGAACTGTTCTCATACATATATTTTTATGATGATTTCCTTTAATTTGCCAACGTATACGTATCGCAATGATGTAAAGTATGATTCATACATGAACATACTCGTAAAAGAAATTGATCATGCATTCTGATTAAAAATGAATTGTTGACTTCATTCCCAATCAAAAGGGAAAATGAAAATTTGAAGCTAAATAAGACTGCAAAATAGCGATTACATGAATAAATTATTATAAAGTCAATTTAACAATAATCTACTCTAATCAGAGTTAAATAATTATGCTTGGATCAATAGAAAACAAGCACTTAAATCACGAGATAATTCCTTAATTTTTCCAATTGATCCTCATTCCACTTTTGTCAACATTTTGTGCTACTTTGTCGCTGTCGATGTTGCAACTTGCTTTCAGAAGAAACGATGTAAGACTTTAAATGAAGATAACTAGAGACGTCCACAGAAAACTTTATGTGACGACAGTGAAATTTGTTCGAAAAATTGTCGCTCCTATTCTAGTTCCGTACCTTTTAGACACTTGTGAAAGGGCGATAATGTATGGAACCTTGGAAGGTTCTTCACCCACCTTGCGTTGTGATGGTCCTCGCTCGAGCCAAGTCCGCCTTGTTTCCCACCAAAATCACTGCCTTTTCCATCGTGAAGTTCTCTTTCCACAGATAGCGCAAAGTGTCCTCCGCCGCTTTGAATGTGGCGCGATCGACTACAGAGTAAACCACTACGCAGGCGTGAGGTGCGTAAGTCGAGAGGGAGTTTTCAACCTGAAAGAAGGAAAGCAAATCATGTTTAATTTACAAAACAGAACTTATTAGATATTTTAATGTTATACAACTAATATTATTTTGAAATTTAGCTCATATTAAGCTAAATGAGAATACGAATAGAATTCCAATGTATTTGAATATCCAATTACAGATATTATCAAAAATAATTTTTTGAAATAAATATATTTTTAATATAAATATCTAATTTTTACACGTATATTCGCAACTACTTGCCGTTTATTGAAGTTTTTTAAAAAATAAATATAAATGTATACCAAATATAAAAATATAAGTTTGGAGAAAAGAAAAGCGTTATTCCTTGACTATTATGCTTGATTATTAAAATCGATAGCCACATCCTAGAGTAATATTGAAGCTAAATCTTAAGGACTCGAAGTACTTTTACGAATGTGTAGATTGTTATGGACAGTTAACGCCAAACTTGTAAGAATACGATATTCCATCCATAATTCTATTTGAATCTTTCATCAAGCTCTAATGAAAATTTACGCTCTATTAACTAAAATAAAAAATATTCTTTTTGATCAAATTCGACAATTACTCGATCTATCTCCATATTAGCATGAATAACATTAATTACGTAATACTACATTTTTTAATTGCAGCCTTTGAAAAATTCCACACTCTTGTATTTCACGATTAATGAAGGAATATATTTTTACAAATTGAATGGTTTGAACCTATCATATCTCCTCTTGAATTGATAACTCAGCTAACGTAGTGTTTATTAAATAAACAAGAGTTTTTTCTGAGAGAAGTTAACTTCCTAATTTCGTTTACGATTCCTTCAAAGCAGGAAAGTAAAGTATCCTTAGTAGAATAAATAGGAAAGAAGGGTATTTCTATCTCCAGTCAAAAGAGTTTTTATATAAATAGAAGACATCGAGAAGAATAGGAAGCTAACTGAAGATTTGCTCTTTTACTTCCAACTCTTGAGTGACCTAGATGCTTAGTAGCATAGGTTGCCCTCCATCCTGTTGCTGACATTTGGCAGACTTTGCCCCAGTTTGGCTTCCGATAACCTCTTCCTTTCTCGTGAACTTCCAATATTTTTTCCACGAGGTGAATTTTTCGCGGGATTACTTGGTACCATATTTTCGAACGAACGAACAAACTAACATTTCGTTTTACGCTCGAGTCATGATGTGAAAACTTATACGGATTATTTGTTTCTTATTTAAATATTGTTCAATATAAATTAGTAAAAACTTCATAAAATTCGTTAGTGCCACTTAAAACTCAAATCCAGTAAAAATATGGCAAATAATTTTTATTATTCAAACAACTGTGCCAATGAAATCCCGATGATGCAACTATAAAGTTGATTAGAAATTAATACAATGATTTTCATATTATTTCATATACAATGATTTAATATTTCAGTTATTATAGAAATTCATCACAGTTTGTTACTAGTTTATCACAAAATATTATTTACTTTATATTACTTGAAAATTCTTAGCTACTTAGAAATTAATTGTTTATCTTTAATTTATGTCACATATATTTAATAATCATTTCGTTCTATGATAATTTTTGAAATGATATAATTTTTAAATAAACCTGTCATCCCATTTTTTTGTTGCTTTGATGCTGTAATATTTTCATACTATTTACATAAAAAAGGAATATTTTAATATTCAATTAAATGTCCAAGTGAAAAGAATGTAAAGATATTCGACTTGAAAATAATCCTAATCTGAATAAATTTATTAAATTTTTTAAAAATATGAATTGATTCGTATAATTCTAGAAAATCTAGAGACGATCCGTTTTTTAAGCAATTCGCTGAGCAGTTGAACATATAAAAGCTTGGGCTGGGAATATTTACAGGTGTTCCTATTCACTGGAAATTTATCGTTGAGTTCACTGCAATTGTAGCAACACTAGTTGCTTCTGCACGCGAAACCTCGGAGCTATTTTTCAATGGAAATTGGTAGTAAATTCGATTCCCTACTTCAAGCAATCGCAGTGTTCGATCGTGAAAAAGTAAACCGTAATTCCCAGACGACGAAAACATTATTTTTTAATCCTTCTATAGAACAACAACTTTCATGGAAATAAAAGTATTCTACGATATTTGAACTGATCCGAAGGCTACTTAATATTGGACAGGATATTCGGTGGAAAAATACACTTTTAATTGAATTACCTAGATATTATGACAGATTTGTACTCAATTCAATTAACTGTCCTTAATTTTCTTTCGCGACCGAGTTTTTTGGGATTACGTTTTTTAAAAATGATAGCCCTGCTCTTGATAGGTGATTAACCCCGATGCAGTAAAAAAATTATAGTCTATCCTCGGGCGTTGATGCACGAAATTGGGCTAGAAAAGAGAACGAAAAAATCCTGCCCGTCGGTAGGTTTGAGTGACAAGTTATTCTTTTCTAATCGGTTAGTATCCGATCGTTTTAAGAAGAGAACCAAAAATAAATAAATGATTATAATATAATATATAAATAATATTTTTTAAAGTTTTGATTAAGTTAAGGAAAATTTAGAGCCATGAATTTATCTATTCATGGCTCTAAATTTTATATATGAATATAGGCTGCA
This sequence comes from Pantala flavescens, assembly GCA_020796165.1. Lineage (NCBI taxonomy): Eukaryota > Metazoa > Arthropoda > Insecta > Odonata > Libellulidae > Pantala > Pantala flavescens. Next base: position 55,742,743 of record CM036880.1, read on the forward strand.
AATTTTTTTAGAACTCTAATAATGTATTTATGAATCTTAGTTTTATTTAAATGTTAAATAAGTCATTTTGATATTGTAATATTTTATATATATAACTACGCTACGAAACCAGCATGAAAATAGTTTAAAATATTCATCCCTCAATTCACGAAGTTATATTTTCTGAATTCTATAAATACGATAGCAAGAGACTGCATTTCCACTCTTAGGAGAGCAACAAGCGAAGACTCTTATGGTTCCCCAATTCTCAACAATCGCGTGGAAGAAATGTTTTTGCAGGTCTTCAATTCCTCGTTCGTCGGCACAGAAGAGCGTAGGCGTAGGGTGAGGCCCATAGAGCGAATCGATCGAAGATGCAACTGCACCCGTAGCTGCAGCCAGACGCTGCTCCCTTCACCCCTTCGACCTCTCCCAGACTCCCGCTGACCTCGGACGACACGTGGGAGACAGCCTTTCTTCTTCATCATTCTGTTGGGTGTCATTGTGAATTTCTTCATTTTCACGACGTGCGGTGGGGCGCGTGTTTCGGTGGGAGATGCACGAATTCCTTCCTGTTGGTGATCAAATGAACGATCGCTTCCGTTGCGATATCTCTATAATCAGAAGACGTCTTTGGAGCGATGCGGAGACAACTTTCTATTCAATGTTTCCGTCTTTCGGTTCCATAAAAGCAAAGAAACATTATTATCGCCTACTTATTGTGTTGGGATGACGTGTATCATTCTACTTGTAGCATTCTCACTTTTAGCAGATGAACTGCCTCCGCCTTTTAGAAAGCCTAATGTTTTAGTTATTCGCAGCGAGTGATGGAGAATCGAATCCCTTACTGATTGTTTCGTTCGAGGGCTTTTGTTGTGGAGGATAAACATTCTCGTGCTAAGTTTTAATCAGATATGATCCAACGTTATTTAAGCTATTTCCATTAATCGGTAATTAAACTTCGCATAGAGAGAGATTATCGATGTAATGACTTAACCGTCGTTCGTTTTTAAGGTTTCACCCATTTGTAGTAACCCGACCGCAGCATTTCTAATATTTCGTTGCGGTAATAATCAATATTCCTTTGACTATTTTGATGTACATTTTTCTTCGGTACTTTTATTTTTCTTCTTAATTATAGGGAGCTTATTAACTTTCGTATATTTTTACCAAAAGGATGATCTCACCAAAAATTTAAGTTTCTCTTAGCACTCACAACCACTTCGCTACTAATTAAGCCAAAAAAATTTCTGAGGGCGATATATTTTAAAATCTGAAGTAATTAATTAGCGAATATTATTCTGAGAGGTCTTTGGATTGACCAATACCCGTACACGTACATTTACTGCTCATTTCTTGTATTTTTGGGATTGAAATAAATGAATCACTCGGATGTTTCGCGTTGTATTACTAATTCGCACAATTGCTGGAGATCGTTTTAGTTTCTTCATTTTAAAAGCTTAAACTGCATAAAAGTAGGCCCCCCGAAAGATCCACGAATCGATGCACAATCGTATGATTATGACCCCATTCTAGAATTGAAAAAAGGACACCCACGCGATTTTCATCCCTTCGATTTCCATTAGATGTAGTTCCATGTTGTCCTCTCCAAACGAAGGTCACGGATCTAAAATTATCCGAACACCATAGACCCTTCTTCTCCAACCTTTCTCACATAGAAAAGTAATTCATACCCTTTACCTGTAACCTACTTCGCCTTGGAAATAGATTTTGTACTCGAAATTAGGACGACGGAATCCGAAGGTTTATCCGTTCGCTTGAATGCGCGAATTAGTACCATCGAGTATTCATAATCTACTTTCGGGAGCATTCAATTTAGGAAATTGCTCCCTAAATGAGATACGGTCGTTTGGTTCCTATTGTGATTTGAATTTGGGACGAGAAGAGCCCTAGGAGTTTAAAGGATGGGATTTCCCATTCAATTTATAGCTAAGTTGATGTAATTTGTATGTACTGATATATTTTTATCAAGAAAAATTCACTGCGATAAAGAGAATATTATACGTGAAAGGGTGAAAAATGGGTGTTCACTCTGCCATATAATTTCTAAAATATAAGAAAAAAACATTTTACCAATTATGTACGTTTGTAGGGCAACATGTAATATAGATTTTACTTTTGGATGGAAAATTTCTCCTTCAATTAAAGCATTCAAAACAAATAAGGAAGTAAAAAAGTCTTCACTTATTAATTTCATAAAAATTATAGCACTTAATGATCGCCCAGATATTTGGAAAATTGAGTAAATGATTGACAATCTTTGTTGAACACTAACCTGTTATCTATCTAATTGGAAATGTATATTGATAATTGAGTATTTTCACTCTATTCTCGAAGTCTTTTATCATTGTCATGGATAGTGATACCGATTTTGAATAAATCAATCGAGAGAAAATATTTTAATCCTTTAAGTGAGTTACTCTATACGAGTGAAGGTGTACTCAGCGTCAGAATATGAATCCTCTCTGAAGTGACATTCTCGCACCTAATTGGAACAACCCTAGCTGATGTGTGCTCTTCCATAAATAATTATTGGAACGATTTTATCCTCGTCTCTTTGGAACTATTCTATCAATTCCCAAATGAGTACCGTTGATATATCAGTGCTATTTCGGATTTATTGCAAATTCAGCGAGTAAATTTGAATATTCAATAACGCAAAAGTTTAGTAGAGCTTAAATTTAGTCTGGGAAAATGGCTGAAATGTATTAGTAATTTTCATCAGCCCTATGAGCTCTTTGAACGAAAACGATCTTATTTTTAACTTTTATTTATTAACAACCCTTATTTTAACTGAAGTATCTATGTATTTTTAAAATCTAAACAAGATATTATACACAGCATTTTATAACAATCGCATTTCATTCAAATCTCGAGGGATAAAAACTATTTCCTCAGAAGTTCATTTAATTGTTCTCTATAATTCAGTTGAGCATTCATCGCCTCTATTTTCGCAAACGCGACTCGGCAGCATTCGCATTCAAGAGCCTAAAATTCGCACCCTTTTTTGCATTTCGGATTCAATTTCTCCTTTCGCCCGACGATAATTCTTAGTTCGCCCTCGCGACCTCAGCGCCATTCTATTTTTAGCCTCTTACGTCACGTGTCCCTTGCATTCGGATCCTCATTACCCTTAGGAGAGGAAATCAGAGAGGGACTTCCGATTTCATCCCATTGGAGACGTTGTGAAAATATCCCTTCCCCATTAGGTCTTTTGCTCTTTCTTTTCTCTCGTTCTCTTCTTTGCGTCCCTTCCAAATTCATCCTGAATCGGACCGGTGCAACTTTTTAACCCTAAAGGACACCTCAGCAAATAATTTTAGATACTATAACATCCACTACAGCAGAATTACTGTATAGATAGTCATAAAGCATGTTTGTTTATCCCATATTTATGATGCGAACTAAATAGAGCGAATAGGATTTTAAATATGAACGAGAAAAAGGATTTCAAGAGAGTTTTTGTAAGGTTGTGAAGTCACAGCTACGTAATGTGATTTTTATACTGATTATTCGATCCTTTTATCGATGACTTAAAGAAATTTTAATCCATACTGGACAAACAATCGGTTACGAGAAAATATACGATTACTTGGTTCCCTTTCGTCTAGTTTAGAAGTTAAGAAGGAAAATGATGCATAGCATTTGAAGTTCGTGTCAGATTTTCTGAAGACATGCTATCTCGTTCCAATATTCATGACTTCATTTCTCCATTTTAATATCAGCTTTTAAAAATACTCGTGTAGCGATTAACAACGATGAGATTCAAGATTCTTAAGGTACGAATAGTTGATTGGAAATGAACAGATATACAATCATATATTGCTTAAATTTGACTAGACGTAGTTTTCAAATAAATAAGTCACAAGTTTAGTTCTTAATTTATATAAAAATACTGATTATTTATTTATAATTATTTTAATGACAAATACAAGAATAATTATTTTAAAGGATTAGTAAAATAATCGAATGACATATCGTTCCTCTATATTACTCAGCTTGAAATCGTTAGAAAACCAGTGTAATTAACGCAATTCAAATTAAACCATTCTCATCAAATGTATGAACTTAATTACATTCTCACAAAGTATTACGACACAGCGCCGACTATCGCTATGTGGTGGAGATGTGCCTTCCCCACGCACGACAGAAGAGGGCAAGCCGTCTGGAGCTGTGTACAGAAAGAGGAGGGATTGGCAACCAATGGTGAGGGAGACAGAACCACATCCAATCGATAGCACCCAGAATATAGCGACAAAAACCATTTAAAGGCTACCTCTAGAAATAATGCGTAACTCTACGGTTCATCATTTCTTTTGATCCGTATTTAGAAAGGAGGATATAAATGGGCAATGATTCAAATACCATTAAAAATATTTTAAAGGAGAGAAAATATGAAGCATAATAAAAAGATTTGGAACGATATGGCAAGAGAATGGCTTTTAAGAGAAAAAGTGAATCTATAGTTCATTGCAACGAAGAATCCGTTTATGAGTTATGAGTAGAATGAGTTTAACCCATCATGATATACCTGGAATGTTCGTGCATACAAAAACAAAAGGTAGAACAAAGTTTCCAATTTACAATGTAAACGATTGATTTATGTCACAGTTTCCCAGAATATGTTGTAATCTTTACAAGAAATGATTCCTTAATTTTGAAATAAAATAAGCTATCTGAATTAATTACTATAATTTTCTACTTTAGAAAGTACAATCTAGGCTCCTAGGGATATTTACAACATGGTATTAAATAATAAGTGAATATTTTATCTACATAATCTTTCAGCCCAGATAGATTATTTTATTTCTGAAGTAAATGATTCAATATAATAAATGTGACTGTTTATCATACACTGTTATACAGATGCATTACGTGTGTACAAGCGATGTACCGCATGCGTCATCCCATGTCAGTTAGCTCGGATATGACCTATGAATCGGTGCACAGAGATTGACATGAGGTCAGCTTATCTCCTTTGACAACAAAGTTGTTTAATGAGGAATTTAATTTTATATAAATTGTAATTCACAAATCAGAATAAATTTTGTTGCAATAAATCAATAAATTCTCTGATAAATCGAATAACGTTAAATAGAAAGAATTTCGAGCTGTTAAAGTTTGTTTGTTGAAATAATGATGCTTTCCAGTAGAGACAATTTTCCTTATCCTAAAGCAAAAATTTTTTAGTACAATTTTCAATCATTGCAAACTAAAATTTGTATATTTTTGTATAAAATAGATAAGGAACAAAGTTTCTCATTGGAAACAAAAACAATCAACTAATTTAATTCAGAAAAACAGTAGTTTTGAAAGCCTTTCTCTATCTTCATTTAAACCGATGTAATTCTAAGGTATTGACTCTATAGAGAGAGTATATAGAGGAGTAAAGAGGAATTTTGCACGGGCACATTAGTACAGAAGCTCTTCTCTTGGAAAGGTAATCCTCCGTGTTGCTTCCCTTATTCCTTTTTTGCCCATCGCAAATTGATAGGGACTTCCTAGGCCAAGTGAAATTTCCTTTGTTCATCTCTGAAGAAGGCTTTCTAGAGGCTCTCTTTGTGCACCGCGATTATGACGCAAATGAACGCTTACGAGAATATTTCAATAAGTTACCGGCAAAATTCCGCAATAAAGTCTCACGCGTTCGAATTTAAGGACCCATTGTTCCGAAGCTTAATTACACTTGCGAATGCGAGGGATTATGAAATACGTATTACTCTTCTTGACATGTTTGCAAAAAACAATTTCGTTCCGCAAATTTAGGTATTTTCCTCGTATTTAAATATCTCGTGAAGGAAGTTTTCTTTCTGAATATCACATACATATTCATGATTATTAATAAAATTACGTGAAAGATATTCGAATATTTCAGAATAAAGTTCACATTATATTGACAAAGGATGGAAAAATATTATTCATACGCTAATTTATCCATTTCACGAAAACATAAAATAATCGCTTGGAATCGGAATATCCGAGTCATTTGTATTCTTCTCCAATAATTATTTTCTAGAATTGAATTTCCATTAACGGCAATATTTACTATTTGTTATAATAATAATAATACTTCTCTCTCATTGATAATTCAATGGCACAGAGGCATTATATATATTAATTTTTGGGGCTATACGTTTTCAACTCATTAGCTAATTTTATTTCCAAAATAAGTTTCTTCACGCTAAAAATAATATAGTTAATGAGAATACACTGCAATCATGCAATATTGGCAAATATAAATAATAAATGATACATCAGAATGATCGGTTGTCATCCTATTGGGATAATTTATTAAATATATTTATTTATTTGCACGAGTGAGTAAAAGTTTTCATTAACAATCATTTTCTTCTACGTAGAATTTGCGTCAATATGACGTCGAGTGATGCTATGAAACCTGCTTTGTTGCGTTGCAAACTATGTAATTTCGATCCAGAGCAAATATTCGATGTGATCCAATCATAAAAGCGAAACTAAATTTTCCTTTTGAAAGAGCGGCACTCCATCAGACACAGTGATCGCTTCAGAGTTCAATATTTCAAATTTACGGCTCATTTTAGAGTTGGACGTAATCAATACAAGAGCAATCGGAAAGTTTACCTATCAAACTTTTACGTTCCATTTTCCGTCATTATAGAGTCCTTTGAATTGCTTGGAAATTTTTACTCGGTTCAGTGAATACATTTTTAGGATTAAAAGATTTATTTTACAATATATTTTTGAACATTTCCGTGGACATTTCTGAAAGAACATAATTTATACATCATACGTATATTAATTTTAATTTCCTTCTCTAAAATTCTCTAGTAATTTAACCCTCAATTTAAGCCAACTATACTCTCATCTTGCGATGTAAAGAATATGAGAGACTTTCCAATTTATCGTAATTTTTTTATAAAGCGTATCTCTTTTCTCTGTACCATTCTATTATTCCGAAACCGCTTTGACTTGTCCTTTATGCAACACGCACTCTAAGGGCGAGGTCAAATTACAATAAATCAAAATTATGATTATTCTATTTCAGGAGAATGTATAAAAATATTCCATAATAAAATTTCTACGATTATGAATTTTTCTCATATGATTACAAATTGTGCGCAAGTTTTACAACCCTGACTCGAAATTATAGTTATAAAAAAAGAAGTATATGGCTTCTCAATCTCTATAAAAATTCAACACGAATTATTTATATTCATACATACGGCAAAAATCATTTTAGTTATTTTGTTGGATTCTTCTAGTTCCAGAGAAAATGATAGGCTGTATCTGTGTCATAGACGCTATTTAGGATTATCTCTATTTCGTACCAACTCCCATTCCTTCTTGCAATTATAGGCCTTTTATAATGGATCCTCTGATGTGCTCGTCCCTTGGAATTGACCCTTTCTTAGCGCCGATAAATTTCACTAATTAAGTCTTTTCATCGGAGATTTAACTCGAAGACTTTGGGGAATCTGAGACGCATCTGATTGAACTCTCAAAAGGTTTTCCTTAATTTTTAGCTCCCTATGTAAAAAAGTAAAATCTTTGGATGAATCATTCTTTTATTATGATCTATTTTTTTCGGTGCGTTTTAACTTAATGGTTTTGATATTTGGCTTGAATATCTCATCACTTTAATCTCCTCTGATTTTCCGAAGAAAACGAGTTTTTGAGATTATAAAATGAAAATTTCATTGAATATCTTTTTTATTTATTTCGTATGGTATTTTCAACACTTTCCAGTTATTAAAACTTGATGGTAGATATAATATGAAATAACTATGTAGCAATTACATACTTAATAACTTAGCGGAAAATGGAGAAGCTATATTCTGTACTTAACTGATGCAAGCTATGGTCCTTGCACAATATTTCTTGACAGAATATCAATACAATGAACAGACGGATTGCACAATGTTTGATCGTAGAGTTTAGAAGAATAGTACTGTATTGAATCAATGCTATTCATAAATTTTGTTGTATCATACCCAGCTTCGGTAATTAAATAATTATCATTTCCAACCAAACCAATATGCAGTTTTCCATAGTATTTTATATAATTACTTTGAAAACTATAAGATTTATTTATGAAATCAATCTATTTTAATTTTAATTAAGTAGAATATTCATTAAAGAGCTATAAACACCATAATATTTTTTATATTGATAATTCGAAAATAATTACTCGCTCAAGGACTTTTTTTTCCACGTACCTAAATCTATGTAAATGTGAGGCATGCCTCTATCGTCCTTCAAACGCCCACCAGTCACACGTCTCCCTTTCAAAAAACAAATATCACATAAACTGTCCTAACTTCGAACGAATCATGTTAACCCAAACAATGCAACCTCTTAATAGTCATTTACATGAATATCATGTTGAGTATAAATGTGCGTGTCTCAAGTTGCCAAGGAGAATCGCTGGAAGCGCATCCTTTCAGATGCTGCAGAGAAGAAGCGCTCCCAAGAGACAAACTTCCTCCGCTAAGAGATAGGTAATGACCGATAAGCGTATGCCTTGTGGCTCTTCCAGATAAGGTTGCAACGGTCCAGACATTACAAACTGAGCGTCTGTTTGCGTGAGGCGGTCTTTGGCGGAATAATTCACAGGACATGGACCTTTTTATATGTCATAGACCAATTACTTTTTAGACGTTGAATTATAAGCCTAGATCTTGATCTTATAAAATAATATCGCGTTTTCGAGATTTTGGAAACAAAAGCTCAAATGTGTATAAGGATTAATAAGTATTTGTTTTTGAATAGATATTTATGATTTCTGTATCCGAAAAAGGTTGAATGAAGAATCTTTATCGTCAAAAGTTGATAAATATTCTAATATTATTCGAATATTTTTATATTTTGATTTTGTATGAGTAGCTTAATCTTTGCAAATCGAAAAAATGGAATTCTAGAAATACTTGTTGGGGTGAATTGGGGATAGAAGTTTATTTTTACAAAGAATGACCTAGAAGCAGATGATGGATTTACTTTCGGGAGAAAAGATACATGTTTCAATCATGATTTGAAAGAATATAAAACAGAATATCATTCCTTTATTGAAAAATATAAAGTTTGTCTTCAAACTAAATTTTAATTTTCTTTAAGCCATAACATTCTGCTTAAGATTTTCCTCGAGCTAAAGACTGCCTCTCAGAATCTTCTTTTGAGAAAGTTGGAAACAGGAAAGATGCAACATGAATCTATGAATCCTGAGGCCTCGAGAAGAAAAGATTAAAGATAATTTCCGAAGGAATTAAAGTCGTGGGAGAAGGAATTTGAAAGCTTAGTTGCGCTGGTGCAGCAGAACAATAGAGGCTGTGCAGAAAGGATTGCGAACAAGAATTTGACCTAAATATTATTTCACTCAATAAATTCACCGAATTCTTGGAAAGTGTGTTTTCATGGGATCACATAAACGAATAGAATTCTACAGGTTTGATGAAAGACTTCATAGTTCCAATTTTACCCTTAATAAAGTCGTATTATCATCATAGAAAGAGGTACAAAATGCATAAGTGTAAATGAAACAAATTTAAGAATATTCGGATTGTGATGGATTTTAATTAATGACATTGTTGATGATTTAATGAAATAATTAATGTAATTGTAACCTGATTTCTCAGATATTGCCTCTTTTTTCTTCAAGATACTCTAAATTAATCCATTGATATTTTCACTCTTTTTAACTAATAATATATCCATATTTATGTGAATGATACGAGGTAAGGGATCTACTATGCCATAGTCTCCCATCATAATAGATATATACATAAAATTATACAAAAATAACCCATATAAATGATATGCATTTTATATTTGGGGTATTTAAACAAGTTACAAGTAAATTGCGTCATATTAAGTATGAAATAAACATTATCTACATCGATGATGTATATTAAAATATATCGCTGAGGATTAATACGAAAATTCAACAGAATCATTCGCTATAAAAGGTTATTGTAAAATATATTTCAAACTTTTCTAACTTGTTTTATTCTACACACCACCGTTGTGCTAATCCCAATTTTAATTTAGAGGACTTTCTCCTTTTCAACAGAGAGGTTTGAAATAGAGTTACGTAAATCGAATTACTGATCCAGAAGCCTAACGACGAAGACTAAAATATGTAGTCGTCTCCATGCTAATTTAGTTTGTACATACTCCGCAGTATCGGTTTCGGATGGTGGCGTTGCCAAAGATTCCTTCTCTTCCGCCTAAGTTGTCGAAGCATGCGAGGGTATTTATGGATGATTGAGTTTCCGAAGTGGAATGCTTGTCTTTACGGTTAATTAGAGGCTCGAGTAGATCAAATACGGCTCTGGATTAGCTATCCACCGAAACCGCAACAAGGCTGCATGATTTTCCGTAATGCATTCCGGCATTAGGGAGGTGAACGACCTCATCGCCTACGCACAGCTGTGGAGTGAAACGGACAGGTAGAGCGGATAACACAATAACTCGGAGAGGATAACACAATAACAAGTTTCGTCAATTTTCGAGAATGTAATTACCAGGGGTGGATTAATTTTTATCCGTCTAATTTTCCTTTAAATGTCAACAGCAGTGCCTGTAACATCGATGTCGTCATAATTCAAGGTGATCGTAAAATTATCGAGACTAAATTGTTTAGTTTGAATGAACAGAAAATGAAAGCGAGTGATGTTTGAGTGGCAATGATGGCATAACGTTTGATATATTATTCGAGCACTAATTCAATCATTCCATCAATCGAGATTTCTCAGGTGGAATAGTTATGAGATGATTCTGAAATTCGATCGAAATACGGGAAAGCGGAATTTGAATGTCGTTAAAATATCTTTGAAATATTGAGCAACGGAATGACAAAATTCATCATACATCGAGAAACAAAAATAGGGCAAAATAAGTCATTTAAAGAGTGAAAGTTCAGTTTCAATTTACAACCCATAAGTAACTCAAGAATTACGAGAAAAAGTCATGATAATAATTCAATCATCGTTATTGGCTCTAGTAATTATCGCGCTTAAATTACTTAATTAATAATTACATAAAACAATATCTCATAAAGGGTATTCATACAGTTAATCTAAATTTTAAAATATTAATTAACTAATCGAGTTCCTTCAGGATTAACAATTTCCAAAACATAATAATGAGATTTTTAATACTTTAAAAAATCGTTAGTGATGTGAAATAAATAGGTTCTAGTCCTCCATTTCTTTAATATTATATAAACAAAATTCCTTGCGATTATTCAGCTTTAATGCACTATATCATATACGACAATGAAACATTTTTATGATAAAATTGTTTAAATTATGAGCAAAGTGGCACCACCTCATTCACTACATTTCTCTCGATAATTATGACTTAGAAATTCTATGGGTTGCTCCCCACACACAGAACATTTAAGAATATTAAGTTCTCGTGATCTTTTGTGTTATTAACGTGAATACTTCTTCACTTTTCACAGAATGAATACATTATAGGTTTTAAATGAATATCCAGATATCTATATATGTCTAAGTTTTGATTATTTGTTTATGTCATCCTAAGAATGGATTGCAAATGTAAAATTATTTGTATTTTTACGGATTCCATAAAGTAGACCACGATGAATAGTCACTTTTTCAATATCATTAAGAATTTTTTTTCTCAAAGAAGAAATGTTTTCTGCTCAAAAACGATAATTACAAATCACGGAATCACCATTGTATAACTTTATGGTTGAAATAGAAAAATCTTATTATTATGGATTTCGAAAATCAATCAAATGAATACGAAGATTATTATACCATTAAATTACCTCTGAAAACAACGATATTCAATCAATAATTAATTGACCATTCATTCAGAATTATTTGGTTTATCAAGAAATTGTACACCAATATTGATAGATCATCTGTCCACAACTGTAGATTCTGTATTATTAAAGTAGACTGTAGATCCATAATCATTAAAGCATTTTCAAATCTGCAATGAATGAAGAGCGATTATTTTTTCCGTTCAATGGAATAAATCAAATTGTAGTTTCCCAATCCGAATTAATGGGACAGCCTCTCATAAATGGCGAGTAAAATTCAAATATATAGCTTGGTGTATTTCATCTCTTTTCTATGAAAGCTATATTTTTCGACTGCCTAATTATTTTCATTCTGCTCTTATTTTCGGAGAAAAAGATTTACAGCTCACCCATTCCAAAATGCATTGAGCATTATATGATTTTGATTTTTACGTAATTATATGAAAGTTACTTGAAAATTTATTGATAAATCGAACTTTTTTATCTTTAGCAAACTGACACCAACTTCAGCTACGTATTTGAAATCACACAAGTTTAGGTATGAATGTGTAGAGAGACAGGTCGGATACCGAAGTACATATGAAGTGATTCCTTAAGAAAACTCTCTAATAATCTAGTATTCTTCTTTTTGCAATGCATTTTTGATAGACGTAAGTGAAAGTTTTGCAAAAGTACTCTTCTAGAAGCGAGGTTCCTGAAGCGTGGATAATGAGAAAATAGCTTTCGTCTATCGATGCATTTTCTTTGAGTGAAATCGAATGGAAAGTCTCGGAGTTGAAGTGAATTACCTAGATATTCGATAGGTAATTGAAACATTTCTGAGGTGAAAGGATTTCTATATAGATACAAGTGACTCTCAACATTATGTTTGCGTCACCGACAAAGGAGAAATCGCAAAACGAGATGATTAAGCTTTTCCTTAAGGACTTTTCTTCCAAAAGAATGTTCTCCATCATTCAAGTCTATAACTATTTGTACAAAAGAATTACGTAACGTGGATTTTACTAATATAATATCTAAAAAGCAAAGACAGTGTAAGACCCAATGACTGAAGATATAAATTATATTATTCTTAAAAATATTTTAGATGGTTTAAGAAGTATGAACCGATTTTAGAACGTTTTGGAAAAATCTTTTTCCTGCTTGTATAAATATCATTAAAACTTCGTAAAGCTCATTGAATACTTAAATATATAGAATGCATGCATCCATTTCGTAAAACACACATTCCGTGTATCAAAACAACTTTCCTTTGTCTTTTATGACAACCAATGAATACTTGAGGATATATCTGATCAATATTGATTTATAAGTTTTGCTTTTCTTCAACATAAATGTCGTTCATTTCCTTTCTTAAAAAATATTAATGATAACTGTCATTAGTTGCTGTTGAAAGGAAATATTTAAATTCTAACATTCTCAAACTTCATCGAAGAAAATTCTCTACAGTGTCTTTCATTTTATAGCTCGAGTAGACAATTAACTATTGAGTCAATATTTGAATAACTCCATTACGTAAAATCAAACTTATGATAAGTAAGAAGATTATAAAAATAAATAGTAAGAATACATACAACTTGTTGTCTTATTAGGCACAAATATGATAAGAATGCGTCTAAGGACGCAATTTTTAAGCCAGAAATTCTATTTTGGCACAAATAGTTAGTTCAAGTGCGATATTGTGTTTAAACAATTTTTCATCTATAAAAATGAGTTGAGAGAGAATTTATCAGATATTTTTCCAGAAGTTTCTCAAATATGGACTAAAGAAAGAGGAATTTCTTCAGAGTGATCGAAAAATTTGGTTCAATCCCTCAAAATTGTATATAAAACGTCTTTGATACAGTACAAATTAGCTTAAAAATGTAGAATTCCTGGTTAACTGCATACATACAACTGAAATTGGCATACCTAACTATGGGATATAGTGGACTGTGTCTGCGCCTTCATTGTACTCGGTTGAAGGGCCCTAAGTAATGATCTCTCTTCCTGTGCCTCACCTACTGCTGTTCGTGGCCATCCATGAATATCTGTGAAAACATTCCTCATGTAATAAAAGCACCTGATCGCGTGACGTCGGCCATTCACGCACCAATCCAGCGATGAATGAAGCACGCTGCGTAAACACTCTCTTCACACGATCCCGTTTCAACATCGAGAAAAGTACTTCTTAAGATGCCTCATCGATTGTCACGCGCGTTGACATTTACACTCATCAGCACGCAGACAACTGCGTCGATGCATCACGAAGGCTCTTTCGTGTTTTATATATTTCGGAAACATCTCAAATCCTTACGTCAATTAGAAGTCCGCATAAAAAGGGACTGGAGCTTTAGAAAATCAGTTTCAGGGATTCCATTCAAAATGCCAACGATGTATATAGCGAAGATTTCATTACCGAATATTTGTGCTGAATTCCGAATATTTTCAACCTAAGGAGATCCATGAGCGAAGTCAAATCCCTCTCAAATCTAAATGTATTCTTCAGAGATTCCAAGTCTTCAGGGAACACTCTTTTTGAAAGTTTTTTAAATTTGGAATCTGTATATTTTTGCCATTTATTTATTATGGGTATTCTTTTCCCGAAGTTTTTTAGACTGTTATAATATTCTGATTGTATGATAATCCATTCATTACTAATATTTATTATTTATTTTCAATGCGTAATGTTTTGTATAATTTAAATATTTGAAATGTAAGACTTGTAAAATATGGTAGATGTAATGGAGGCTGAGGTGTTATCTAATCTCGGTGTGAAGGGAAACGGATGCTAGCTGCTATCAGACGCCATATGTTCTCTGGTGAATTTTCCACTCACAATGCAGAAAATAACCTCATAACAGGTTACTCCATTTAAAATTTGGCTGTTGAATCAGACGCTAAATCTGTTCCTACAAATAATAGTATCATATAGCGTTAAAGTTGCACATTGAGAGAATTTTTGCATTTAAGTAGAACCCGTTAAAGATGGTAATTCATTCATATCTGAACTTTCACATAAATCATCGTGTATTATTGAAATAATTTACAGTAGATTATTTTTGAGTTGCTAATACGTAAATTGATTGCCCGATTGCTCTTGGTTGTTCAATGGCCATATATATCCTTATAATATCCAAACCAAATTTCGTGAAAAAGATGGTTAATATTCAGGTATAATTGAGTTTTTGAATTGAATAATTAATGTTAATGTAGTCGAGATATCTTCTTTAGTCAAATAAAGTAATAAATAAGTTGAGCCTCTTACAATATTCGATAATATTATGTAATATCGTAAGAGAAGTATTATTTTTAACAATCATAGAGTTTTAAAAGCTTTCTGAATGCAATGACGCAGGAACACATTTTGAAAGGAACTCCATTTTTAATGTTTAACAGATATCAACAATTAAGTGCAAAAAAAGAGTGAAAAATAAAATTAAGGGAAGAAAGAGGTGGTAGTCTCACCAAACGCCTTGAGGTACTCAGGATTAAATAAACGAAATTTATAATATCATCGTATCAACAACCATTTCCTTGCATGAGTAAAAACATTATATCCGTATTCACTTAAAATATATCTATGTTGTAATTCAAAGGAAACATTTCTATTCATAGGAGTTTTCTGATTTCCCTTTTCTTCGTATAAAATATTTCATTTTTCATGTGTGCCACTTCTCCCTAAAGTAAGTATATCTCATTCCGAATTCATCCTAAGAAAACGCGGAGATTCATATGAATTATTCGGGAGCTTCTCTCTCTTGACTCCGATGAAGAGAACGAGGGCACCACTTTGGTCCCTCAAGTGGGTCTACATTTCGAGAGCCCATAAGACCGATCGCGTTCAAAGGTTCCTCATTTGTTAGCAGCAGCCATAAACTTGTTTACGAGCAATGAGTGCTATAATGGATGTAAGATAGGTATTCTGGGGAGATCTCTATGACGACCGATTCCATCCATTCGTATTCATCCCGCGTCAGGGTTGTTATAGATACACCTTCTGTTGAGCATAAAATGAGGATATCAAATCGGAGTTCCCGTTTTAGCTGATTTTCAGGAGAAAGAATTCGCTGTTGTTAGAAGAATGGTATTATAAAATCAGAATGAGGGTTATCATATTGGAATTACAGCAAAACTATATGTATTAAAATTTTGAGAATTCAATACCAGCTTTGTTAAAAGCATTTTGTTAATGATTTCTATTAATCTCTTTTATGCTATCAGTAGTAGATTTGGGTCGTTATGTCATTTAAATTAGGTTATCATTTGTGCCTTCTATATCAAGGCAAGTTAATTTCAAATAAAAAGTTGGGTGAATCCAATTCTTCAAAATGAAAACATAACCGATCAAAAGAAAAACATGTAGGCGAAACTCGAGAAAACTTGAATGCCTATATCTACGGTGTATCGCCTCTTTCCAATAATTTCGAATTAACAGATCGGTATATATTAATATCTATACAGATATTAATGATCATAAATTAAGATATTACGTAACTGAATCAAGCCATGCACTTTGTAAACAACTCTGAGTCACCGCTAATAAACGACGATATCTCGCTCACACCATTTCGATATTGCGGTGATAAATTGACCCGCGAACGTGAAAATCGATTCAGACCCCAATCTACTTCCTCTTATCTATCTATACAGTATCTCCCACATTTCATAACTTTAAGGTGTTTGGGATAAAAAAGATTAACCATATAAACATACGTACATATATATATTGAAGTAGTAATCCACTCCAATCACACAATCATGTACAAAATTATCCACTTTCATTAAGCATTATCTTAAAAGTGTTTTGTTGTTTAAAGTTGGTTATTAAATCGAAATTTTTTTAGCTTCATATTAATGAGTGGATTTGAATTATAAGGAAAATTGAAAGATTCATCTTTTTTAGTTCTAATGAACTTTTTGCTTTGACTATGGGTGAAATTTAAGTTATTGATGAATAAATGATGTTGAATTATAAGAGGATTAAGAAATGTATTCCGTCATAGAATATATCGTGTAAGTATCATATATATGTACGTTTAATGTGCTTTTAATAAATCGACTCACTTGCTAAAAGCATCATTTTTCAATTACACAAAGAAATAGAAATTGCCTAAACATGATTTTGCTGTAATATTCTTCTGCCTCAATAATTGCAAGTAATGGTGAGAGGTTATTCAATATTTTTGGGTAAAATTCTTTAAAAGTAGGGATTAAAATAATCCCCTAAATTTTTAGAAACAATCTTTCGAAATTCAGAGGGTTAAGAAGGAATCCTCTTTTTCTAATCAATTATCTATCACACTTTCTAATATAGAGTTACTTCAATCTGTTGCACAATTCTCAAGGGGTCGTTACACCCCATTTACACATGGGAAGAGTTCAGGACCAAATCGCAGATCTGTTTACGAAACATCCCATATCCTTGCGGAAAACTGCACATTATCGGGAATTCGTTCTCGCGAAATTTAATTGTGATAGGAACTGGAGGGAGAGGATGGAGAGTGCAAACGAAAACATGAGGAAGTCGTCGATCGATGCTTTTGATAGAACTTCCGCGAGTCCGATGAAGGATAGAGTTAACGGTGCAAAAATTTCCGGTCGTTGATTCTCATATCGGACGCAAATTCGACAAAATCAGGCGAATCCAAAATATTCGCTTTGGCACGACGAGCGTCTGCTTGAAATCATCGGGTTTTCATCATTCGTTGGCTCGGGTCCAGCGCCATTTATATATATCCCCAATTTGAATGCTCTTTCGTCGTGAAGTACGAAGGCAATTGGAGAAACGTAATTTTCTGGTTTTTCATGGAGAGCAACCAGTTATCCTTCGCTCGAAAGCTCTTGACCAATTAGAAATTGAAATTCTGACACGTCATCCATCAATTGTATGATATTTTTAACGTGACGCGCCGTTCGGTTTTTCAAGTTCTAATTTGGGCTATAGAGTTAATTTGAAATGTGAATAGTTACGTGTTCCAGGAATGACGTAATATAAAATGACTGGAATATTCTTCGTCGGCATATTGTGAACTGCGAGAATTACTGAATCATTTTAATATCATAAATTTTCGTTTTTTGTTGATATTTACAAAAGGAGAGGGAAATCTAAATGATGAAGTCATGTTAAGCTTTCTTCGTATCTTTTGACCCCAGAGATGCGGAAGAATGTGGTTGAGTAATCTTTACATAAGTATTATAACTTTTTATGGTATATTTCTTGGGAGGATGATATTTTATGAAGAGTTATTTGAAAAATGGTATTTTTTATGATAAGCATATAAATATGATAAATGAACGAGAACCAACACATAACTTATTCAACCATCACAATAAATGTTGATTATTTTACCTGCAAATTTTTATTATCCTTTTAATGATAACGACCTCCAACTAGATTATAATATATCAAAATAACAAAGGTGAAAAAATGAATATGTTACAAAATATTTAAAAATCCATGTAGCCAAGTTGTTCTGTCAATCTTTATTTTAGATACTGGATCATAGAGAAATATTCATTCTCAAAAGATAGTTTTCCATTCCGCGGCATAAGCCTCGACCATTAGCTTCTATTGGATATAATGTCAGAGAGAATTCCGGATGATAATGGCTAAGACCGGACCGACCTGGTTTAAAAGAACATCGTTCAATGAAAACTACATTTGCATAAAGCTATTCGCTTAATGTTTTTTTCTGGGTAACCTCGGCTTGTTGATAATACAAGGACACCTGTCGCAATAGATAGAGAAGAGCAAGGATATATGAATTCTGAATGAAGAATATTTATGCGTTATGGAATAAATGATACTGCGTTTTGCTGGCAAATCATCCGGAATTAGCTCGGAGAGGTCTCAAAAGGTGAGGTGCGTACAAGGACAAATTGAGAGATCCTTTTTTCATAACTTAAAGTGCTATGTATCATTAATGATGTAATGATTCAAGTAATCTGTGATACAACTCTTGGACACATTTAACGTAAATTATTATTAGAAATACTGCAGTCCGATTTATAGGATGTATTATAATTGTAGGTATTTGCAGGAGTTAAACCAGTATTGAAAGTATTATAGGTCACAGAAATAGGGGTATTAAAATATTGATATATATATAATACGCCCAGAAAAAATCTATGGTAAAAGATTAAATGAAATACTTGACATCAGTATAAAATGTAATATATTTGCCGGCCTCGTTGGCGGAATGGTTAGCATGCTAATCTTCTAACGCAGAGGGTTCAAATCCCGGCTGAGGAGGAAATTTTCCTTTCAGGGTCTGGATGTTGTTGAGTTTACGACCAAACTGTAACTGTCCCGAAAGAGGATGTTTGTGCGGTCTTTGTTAATAAATAAATAAAAATATAACTAGTATGAGTTATACAATTATATTGCTATAATAACTGATATTACATCTTAAATTATCACTTATATGTTTGTAGAAGAAATCGTACATCAACTTCTTTATCATTAACTAATTATTATTCCATAGAAAGTAGACTCTAATGGAATCATATTATGCAACGAGAAAATACTTGGAGCGCATAACGCAAATTGATGCCATATTTCCGAAGGACAAAGAAATAGGAAATAACCTTTCATATACGAGAATGTTTTCCATGTCGATGATGAAATGTTACCAACTCTTAAATGCTAATTATGTAAATATGTGCAGTTGAAATTCATCGTGATATATCGGCCAATATTTCTTGGATTTCAAACTGTAGAAAAGGAATGTAGAAATTTATGAAATGTTTAATTGAAAGGATAAATTGAGTAAGAAATCAAACGATATCACTTCAACTATGAGTGTTTGCATTCAATTTTTTGTTTTTACAATTCATATTTATATAGTTTAGGCGTAATTCTTATTTTACCTTATTTTCTATTCTCAAGAGAAGATGACCTAGATTTTATTATAAGAGGATAAGCTTTCAAAGAAATTTAAATTCAGAGAACCTGATTATATAATTATCTTATCGAATATAGCCATATGGAGTAACTAACTTGACTGATGAAGTTGAGACAATAAACGTTTTGATGATCTTAGGATTATCAGTTGTTTTTCTCTACCAATATACGGGTATTCCTTTGAAGTACATTATATTCTATTTACTAATGTTCTGAAACCGAAGATTTTGTTAAAATATTTTAAGCTCTTTATCAAGTCTGCCATTAGACATGAATTACTAAACAATAACTAATAAAACAAGGAAAAAATAAATAATATTGAGCAATAAATTATGCAGTGCGTTGGTCACTGGTTGACTTGTTTGACTGAAACAAGAATTAGTTGCTCCAAGCTTAAAGTATTTGAATCAGTACTTTTCCTGGTATGTATTACGTAGGAAGTAGTGTATGTATAACGAATACAGAATTATATAGAAAGTTAAAAAAATTGTAGTCCTTGTTCGTTCACTCGAAAATACGAGACTACATTTATGAGTTACGTTATGTCTAAGAGTGTGATGGATGATGTTGTGCAAACGAAAATGAGCTGAGAACTCCAGAAGAATGAATCCATCAAAGCAGAAAAACTCAGACAGATTGTCAGTATGGCAGGTGTTTCTATCTTTCCCAAATCAGATATGCACCACTTCTAATTAGTCCATTTCTCGAATTCTCCTAAACTTCTTCATTTGCGTTTTTCATTCGAAACAACGGAAACGATGGAGAACTTCGCTAACGAACCATTTCGCTTTCTCCTGCTTTTGTTTCGACCCGGAAACGCGGACAATGCGCTAATGCATCCGCCCTGGGCAGTTGTTTCCCTATGAGAGGAAAATTGCTTTCATAGTGCATTTACGACTATTGCTAAGGAGAAGAAGTAACTGATGCTCATCGGATGGAGTTTCTCTTCTCTGATGAGGTTCTATAATAATCTGCAAGAGATACGCGATTTTATTATCGTGTTCTCGGAAATCTCTTTTAGAGATATATTAATCGGATTATCTTTGTGCAATAACAGAGAATTTATATTAGAGAATTGTCTCTAATAGGATTTATAGGAAAATGTTAATGAAGCTGGATTATATTTGAAGCTTAATTCGACGAAGCCTGATATACTATTCTCAGGAATGTTATCATAGAGTGTAATAATATCCATTAAGTAATTGCAGTGAGAGGTTAATTTATAATTCCGCGGATCTCAAACCGGCAAAAAATTTATAAGAGTTAGGCGATGAGTTTTTATCCTTCTCACCTAATATTCTCCAAGTGATGGGAGTTAATTAATTATGGGGATTATTAATTTTCATACGAATAAATGACCACTCTAACTCGTGGAATTTCACCCGAAAGACACCTAAAGATAATTCTGTGAAAATTAATTTTTCTATCTTCCAATTTTTTTCAATGACCTTTTACAGAGAAGTAAGTTTTACTGGGTTACATTATACGCAAAGATATATTTCTCAGAGCATTGTAATTTTAAATATAATCCAAACTGAGGTTAAATGTTTTATTGGTATTCAAGTTTTTCTTAATTAAATATTCACAGCATTTATTATATTGGTATTAAGCAACGATTAATAGAGTGTGTTCTTCAGGGAAAATAAGTACATAAAAAGGTTCAATGCGGTAAGGGCGGTAAAATTTTTAATTCAAGTTTATTATCAATGTTCGATAGGTTCGTCGATAGATGAATAAGTTAGAAATAATTATTAACATGAAAAAAGCATTGTAATTGTCGAAATGTCCGAGTTCCTTCAAATGCACTCGATAATTAAATATATATATATATAATATAAGCATTGACAATATAAAAATAAGATAAATAAACATTCATTCATTATTTCGCAATTTGATGGAAGTTTGACAAGAATAATTTTGTCTCTCATTTAGCAATTATTGGGGGATTTTTTATTGCCTGCGACGCTCAACTGATCTCTTCAATACAAAAATACTTGGAATTTGAAAACCACAAATCGCGTGAAATATATTTCCACGAACTCAAAGAGAAATTGATAAATTAATACAAGCGTTTGATAACGTTCATCCCACGAATTAAGTTGCATAATTCAATTGCCAGTTCACTGATATTAAATGAGATTGAAATGATTGTAATATCATAGACCAGTATTAATTTCGAACGTATGTGTAAGTGAACATCTAAGTAATGACTTTTAAAATTAAAAAGAAAAGAAAAATAAACAATAATAGAAATATCATCCTCAAGTGAATTATTTATAAACGAAAAAGTTATTAAATTAGACTATAATGCAGTGTAAAATTATTTTTTATTTTCAGACACAAAAAGTATATAGGAGTTTTTATCGCTTTTAATTTTTTAAAGATTGTTAATCTGAGAACATCATTTGGAGAGGAAACTGCAGACAGAATAAGTAAGAAAAATTTCAATATCATTAATTCGAATCTCAACTTAACTTTGTGACTTATTAATGTAACGAAAAAATCTTTAATTCGCCAATCCAAAAATAGCAATCCAAATGTAGTTTTCTTTCGGAATTAGAACATCGTTTTTGGAAACAATAAATCAAAATTATATTTCCTTGACTTGTATTTAGCCTATTCGATAACATTCAACTTCTTGTCCATTAGATGCAAACTTTCCTTGAAGAATAGCGCAAAGAATGTTAATTGCTCATTAGACAAGAAGATTCACCGGAAACTCAAATGATTAAAAAGAAAATCACACCTAAATCCTCATTAATCCTAAGTCACGCTTCGTATTTAGGTTAAGAGATTAAACGTAATGAAATATCGCTTTCATTAATAGCATTTGAAAATCTCTCTTCATGAATACTTTTTAGTGAAAGGCAATGCGAAGACAACATCGTAAGAAATCCCTATCGATTGTTTCTTATTACTACTGATTGCGAAGTTGTGAAAGAACGAGTAATGACCTAAGGAATTATCTCTCGCCGAAGGATTAACAATGCCGCGGAGTGAATGGCATTCTGATGATTATAAAGATTTTAATAGGGAAAACGGAATGACTCCGTCTAATAAGCTACAATGAGCGGTGATTTAAGATGCGGAATAAGGAAAAGACAAACGTCCTTCCGCGTCACTTTTATATGTCAGTCCTTTGGGTAAAAGTGGGCGAAAGGGAAAATTGAGCTAATTAAGTGGGGATTAGGTTGGAGTCGGAAAGAGAATGAGGCAAATGTCTTCTATTTATAGAATATGATTAGAACGGGAATAAATTGATTCAGACACTTTGAATTTTAATGTGAAGAATAAATCTACGAAAATATTTTAGAAGTCATTCACTTATCGTACTTGTACACAATCTTAATGAAATATTTAATGATACTAATGACCCAGAAATTAAAATGAGCTAAAGAATAAATTAATTATTTATTATATTTTTATATTTGTTTCTTGTATAACTAATTTTTATATATCTCGGATCAAAAAGAAAGATATCTTTATAACCGAGCTCTGTGTACTTGATTTGCATGGCCATTCAATGTCCTTTCTTCAGAAGAGAGCATCACTTAAGAAGGAACTAAAATCTTAATTGTGTTTGAAAGCTTTCATTATCCAGTGTGAACTCATAGGACGCTCGTTTTCAAGGTAAGAATGTTGTCAGTGAAAACGTTGTGTGTTCAGAGATAAAGCGAGAATACCGTATGTCACCTGTCCTCGAGAACAGCTGTTAGCACACCCGCAAACCACGTGGACTCTTTCGTGGAAAATATTTATCGCGAGACACGCCGCTTGATTATAGGAGCTATTTAAGGGAATACGGCATGTTTACAAATGTGATTCACAGTCTTCACGTTCCAGCTCATATCGTGGTATAAACGAGAGTGAACTAGTTCTGCCATTGTCTCAATAGAGCCCTCTATCAGTCCTATTCTAACCGACATTGGCCTAAAAATGTCCCAATGATAATTACCTAAGTAAAAATTGAAAACAATTATTTTCCGTAAAATTCCTTGAAG
Organism: Pantala flavescens; assembly: GCA_020796165.1. Taxonomy (NCBI): domain Eukaryota; kingdom Metazoa; phylum Arthropoda; class Insecta; order Odonata; family Libellulidae; genus Pantala; species Pantala flavescens. The sequence goes on from CM036880.1 coordinate 55,766,396, forward strand.
AGTCAATTGACAAATTAAATTCGTATAACTATTAATTACTCAACCCGACAAGTAAAAGACCTGGTTTCAAGTCTGTCATTTTACACTTCTCTTTAACCTTTGCTGCTTTAAAATAACTGATACTCGGTCAACTATGACTATGTGCGACAATGCAGGTATTTTAAATATCATATATTATATATAAAAAATAAATGTATAGGTACTAATTAAAAGTAGCATGATGTTGTTGATTCGATACTGTTAATTACTCTTAAAGAACGCAAAATTTGATGAAATCAATACCGGGAGGCGTGACTTCGTAAAAAGATGTAATATAAATAATGAAAAATAAATTGTATGTGGAATTTACCAAGTTTATCCTTCTTCTTTCATAAGTATACATATCAATCCTCATTTTGTAAACGAATTTAGGATTAATAGTAAGGTGAATAGATTCATTTGACGGATGTGGTTATGTTTATCTAAAACCAAAATACTCTCTCTTCTAGCAACTGCACGAGTCGCGTGTTAGATGAAAGTGAGGGAGACTGTTTGGGTGGATGTGGGCGCTGTGTATCCTAAGGGGGCGAATGTAATTGATTCTCCGGGGGAAGCGGAAAAGGCGTCTTGAAGAGAAAGAGGGTTAAGTGGGCACAAAGAGAGGGAAACCCAATGAGGGTGCCCAGAAGAATAAGGAAGCTCATATTAAACTCGGATGGAAATGGCCACGGTAAACACGATTATAAGTTCTTAAACAAGTCGTCACTTAACGTAATGACATTAACGATTTTATCCCTTTTTGTATTTAATATGGATTATCGATCGTGAATATTTAGAGGGATTTCAAAGATCCGGGTTTATTCAAAAATCGTTATCGTGGGCTTAAAATCTGAGATGGGGATTATTATAATTCTTGGGATTTCGAGGGGCTCCTGACAGGAGGCAAAGTTTAAGAACGAGTTAGGGAAAAATGAAATTGGTAATCGAAGATTACCATTATGATCCGAGAAACTTCAAGGAGAGCCACTTATGGCGGAATAGAATGAAATCTTTAAAGATTCTTTTTATCAATTACGATCTCTCAGACTCAATGAAATGGCGTATAACATATTTTCCATTGAGTGTTGTAAGGATTGATATTTTCAAAGTAATCTATTAGCAATTTCTTCTAAAGTACATAGCTTAAATGATTTTCCCGGATGATCAACTTCGGTCCATAAGAATTCCACCGAAGTCCGAGAAATTTTAACAAACAATTACGGGAAAGTGGTTTTAACCTAAATATTCATAGAATAATGATAATCCATAGAATATTTCACATAATTAAGTACCTTACGCCATTTCGCATTTTAAGTCGAAAAATAGATATCCAAAATATTTAAGATATGATTTTGAAAATGGTTTTCCGGCTTATACCAAAAGTTTTACTTAATAAGTTATTATGCGGGACTTTCCTTTCTGATTGTAAAAGGAATATCTTGGTAGAGTAGTACTTCAACTAAAAAGCAATGATTCTCTTACCTTACACATACTAGAGAGAATGATTCTATTGAAGCAAGCATATCTTAGTACCTCCTGCACGTTGTATTGAAATGTTGGGAGTTTTTACCGCTAAAATAATCTTTTTTATCTATGGGATATAACATTCTGTTTGCAAGAATATCCCAAAGTTGCTGTCACAAGCTCCTTAAATACAATATCCGAATAACACAAAGAAACGCATTTAGAATAACATGCTGGTGAATGAATAAAAGTTGATGGTATGTAGAGAACGCACGCTGTTCTTTGTGAAAGGGCAAAGGTTACCAAGAGGAAAAGTCACACCCAGGAAACAATTCCACAAACGCTTCTTGAACCGGAAAGTGGTCCATTTCAGATTCGGAAAAGGTCCTCAAAGATAAAAGGTTAACACTGGAAGCAAAAGTCCGATTCTTATATCAAGGTTTCGAAAGAAAAGCATTCCATGAGGCTCCCCTTCAGGGGAAAGATAAACAACAGAGGGAATATGTCGCATGAGCAGTATCAAAATGCCGAACGAAAATTCAATAGAATATGAATGAAGGTTATGGAAAATGGTCTATCTCTAAATGGGTAATTATTTTGCTTGTGGATTCCTTTTAGTTTATAATAAACGACGCGTCGTTGTGATTTATAAGCGATACTAAAATATTCGGCTAATTAATGAATAGAATATGAAATTTCGAAAAATAGGAAATGCGTACTACTAAATGCAAATTCTTTCCACAATTCCGATACATCGAGGTTCGCTTTCGATGTTTGCGTTTATTGGAATAAAGGAATTCATATTTCTATCATTTTTTAATTTATGGATTTTAAAAAAATTAGTACGAGATAGATTTGAAGAAAAGGTTTTTGGAGAGGAAAATACTAGAATCATAAGGATTTATGTTCCAAAACAGAGCTAAAATCGTCTTAATGGAAAATTCCACATCCTTACACTCACTACTGTTCGGCCATTATACCTCTTATTATAAAAATCTCCCCATCAGAGTATCTCTACCGTGGTATCTCAATCCATCCAATTCTGAATTCCTCTTCCAATCTGCGAAAAGTAATGGTTTCCTTTGAATCGATGGCCGTCTTTAATCTTCGTTATCCGCAGAAAATCTCTGCGGTTCTTTTGTGACCCTTTTTGTTTCAAAGTGCGTCCTCTAAATATTCACAAAGGCAGAATCGGATTACGCGGCAGTTATGTTATAAAGGATTTTTATCGCTCTCGTAATTTTCCCTAATTGATCGACTCGTTCTTTTAATACGGGGCTATTTCTGGCGGAGGAGAAATAAATCAAAAGCTGGGATTATCTCGGAAAACTTTGCGATAAATTTTCGGGATGTCTCTTCTCCCAGATTAGTTGCTGAGAGAATGTGTTAAATGGTAGAGCCAAAGACTATGAAAGGGTTCTGTTGAGAAACTTTATCCAAAATCCTGTTGAGGTAACGTGATTGGTTGTGAAGCCAAAGACCCCGGTAAACAGGTTGAATGACTTTTATTATCATTTGTAAATTTATGCTCCTCTGTCTACAGTAACAATATAATCACGCTAAAAGTCTGAGTTCACTTCGTTTCCAAACATAATAATGCACAAATATATGCGTTATTAGTATGGAATTATATCTATAATCTACTCGTATCTAATTAAAATGCATCTTATTCAAGAAAATGTAAAAACGCTCTTTATTAAATTCATATGCATCTTTATATATTCAATACCTTTTCATAAATCAATTTATCTTAATGATTAAAAAAATTATATTCCTATAAAGGCAATCTTACTCTAAGAATTGCAGCGTAAAGCAAGATTTCTGTTAATCTATTGTATACTGTTTACTTAATTTAAATTTTATTGCTTTTGTGCATGATTTGGCATTAAGCATCAGCATCTTAAGCTTTCCAAATATTTTGAAATTTTTCGTTTAAACCGAACAAAGTTCATTTGATGAGTGATTTCAAAATACTTTGTATCGATATAATTACACTTTCAATAGAGATATAGAAGAATAATATAGGAGAAGTCGTAAAAAAAGGACTTGAAATTATGCATCTCCAAAGAAAATACACGCTCCTTTCTATTATTCCACCAAAAATGCTCTCTGGCGTTATCTTCAAACGCCTTGCATTCGCGTCAATCTTTCCAAAAAAGTTGGGAATCGATGCAAAGACAAACACAAGGAAGTCCCTGGGGAAAATGGATTTTCCTTACGTCTATAAATCGAAGACAGCCTACCAGAAAGTTCTTGGGATAAACAGACAGGAAGTATCTATCGCGAATAAACTTCGTTCTTTTCCTACATGCGTGCACCACGAGTTGATGGATCGACCGATCTATCACGCCTTACTTTTGAAGGCCATGAGAAGAAGCAATTTAACGACTCTTTTAAAAATGTTGGAAAGCTGCACAATAACCAAGTTGATTCTCCCGAAAATCCCATGGCAACCCCAATATCTTTCCTATCTGCTCATAATAGTATCCGTTTCCGAAACTTAGTCTGTCCATTGTGAGAGGACTCTATACTGGAGGAAGGGTCTATAGGAGAAAGGAGTAGAAACTACAGCGACACCAAAACAGCATGAGAGAAACCATTAAAAAAAATAAGAATAGGTGAATTTGAGAATTTCAGATCACGGAGGATATTCTGTAATCAATTGCTATATAATCTATTTAATTTTTCAAGAATATTCGATGTTAAGATTCTGTGAGGATTAACTTGCATATTTTCCAAAGATAGTATTGATACTCGTGAAGTGTACAAGAAGAACTTCCGATGAGAGATTATAGGAGGTTTTGCTTTTTTGCATTCAGTCACAAAAAACTGTACAATATTTAGTAGAAAAGGACACTTAATATACGTTACAAATAAAATATATTCGAGTACTTTAATTTTCTGAAAGGGAAATGAGCTCTTGCACATGATTAACTGCAGGAGTTTCTCTTGTCTGCATGAGAATTTTCCCTTTTAAAAATGGAGATGGTACTGATTATTATAAATTGTGAAATTAACCAAACATTAAATCCTTTATGAAAATATAACATACAATTGACTATAAACTAGATCTCCCAAAGAGCAGTTGGAAGTTGATTGAAAATAAATTCATCCCGTTTCTTTCGTTGAAATATTTTGGTAACATCAATACTCATAAATAAAATAAAAACAATAAGAAGACTAAATTATTATAGGGACGTAAAAGACTATAAAAATTATTAAACCGATACTTATGGAATAATGAAGATTTATGACGGTTTATTAGCTTATTTTTAACTGCATCATTCCACAATTAGAACATGTTTTATGGTTAATTTATCGAAACATTACTTAATTCTTGGTATTCATTTTTTAATTACTGTTTTGATATGTTTTCACTGTGAACCTTTAATTCTCATGAATCACAACACGATTACATCATCGATCTATTCCAAATTAACGCTACATCATGTTCAATTTATGTAAGTTCAATAATGTAGATTTTTTATTTATCATAATAAAATAATGGTAAATAAATATCGATTAAGAGGTATTCCGTCGAAAACAATGCGTTTATAACCTCTCGATCATCAGTCGAAGATGGAGAAATACTTTTGTCGCTATCCCCTAATTTCACAAAAAAGGAGTCCCTCAGAGGGTGTGTTCCGGAAATCCACCCGAACTTCCTGAGCAAGCAAAAATGAGGCAACTGTGCGCTGTTGGTGGAGATTAGCTGAAGTTGAGGGCTGGAGAATTAGGACGGGCTTAAAAGGGTAGAGAAGTTACCCTTAGGGTATAATCCTGGCGGAAAGGTCACGAGAGACAGGGGCGAATAGAGTTGACCTTCGTAGGAGGAAAAACGACGATAGGGGCATGAAGAGGTCGTTCCATAAGAATTTATGGCTTATATCGAGTAAAAGATGGACAAGAGACTGCCGGTTCGCGGTGATTAGGTCGGCGTAACAGACTTCCTTTTATTTTTCGTGCGGGAGATGTTCCCAAGGAGAGGTCGACCCATTCGCCTCTTAATAGAGCGTGAATTGGTGAAAATGATAAATTGTTGCTGCGGTGGGAGTTGATAAGGGTTTTCTCTGAGAATGGTTTTCTTAGTCGAGATTAGGTGTATTTTAGGAAACTGTTCTCAAGGATCTTTCGTATAACAAGGGATTTCTATTAAATGCAAAGTCATGATGGATATTGTAGCATTGATTTAGTATCACGATAGAATTCAAAAGACAGTTAATAAAATGATCGAATATGGAAATGGATTTTAAAGATTAAAGGCAATAAATTTTCAATAAGTCCCGAATCATCCTCTTATTAGATACGAATATATACATTCGGTAGCATTAGAAGAACATGTACATAAATGGTACATTAATGCACATATTCTGCAAATCTAAGCCCTTAAAACCTCGTCAAAATCGTCTGAAATCTATAAATAAAAATAAATTGAATAAATCCCCCATTTCAGCCTAATAATTTATTTTCCGGATATTGACTAGACATTAAGTCATCTAATTTTTTAAAGAGCATAAATTATGAATGGAATGCATCAGAAAAAGTAATTTGGAATTGTTTCTATTGGGTGAATAAATGTAAAATTTACAAGGTAAAAAATCAGGTTACACATGAACTAACAATACATTTAGTTTTATCTAAAATAAACATATGCATATTGTGAATGGAGTAATAATTTACTTAAAAATAATAAAATGTCATTCCTTCTAAAATATCAATGAGGACTTCTTTCCACACGCAATTGTAAAATTTCTCGGCTACATTTTTGCAATTTTCTTGTAAATCAGTATCTACTTTATCTATGTATCACGTATATTGATATTCTAATGAAATTAATATCTTTTTCTTCGTTAAATATGCCATATAAGATTAATAGGATGGGAATTTTTAACAAGATAGCTACCCTTATTCCCATTTCAATCCGACTTTAAAACATTTGTATTCATAAAAAAGTAGTTCAATTGACTTTACGTACTTCAAATTGAGCGGCAAAAACTTTTTGTTGGGCTGTTATTGATAATCCTTAACAATCAATGCTCCCATTCTATGCAAGAAAAATGAACATTCTTCTCATTTTACAAATGACATCGAAGGAAAATTTATAACTTGGCTTAAACTTATAAACATGGAAAATCTCTTCGTACTAAACTGCGGAGATTCGGTGCAATTTGGGAAACCTTATTAGCATCAGTCAAGTGAAGGCAAACAAGATGACTCAGATTCTCCTATTTAGGGTATGCATTAATCTGAGAAGTTATGAAGCCTTTAGTGCCTTGATAATGTAGAAGTAGCTTCTACAGTTCGTGGTGAGTTTCCTCTTCATAAACCTGTTGAATAGTGGGCACAGGTGATACGTACAAGAGGAAGCAGGTAAACGACTCATCTCATAATTGTGGACCCATTATCCGGCAGAAGTTGAGGTATCGGTTAACAGGCAATGGAGGATAACAATGCTACTCAGGTTTCATTCCTACTCTTGAAAATTCGAATCTTCTGACGCTCTAATACCGATATCTTTGAAATTGGAGCTTGAAATTACATTCGCACCTTTACTCTATGATGAAGGATAACGAGTGCGGTGTTTTATGTAATAATACCTTTAGTCGATTCTAATCAAAAAGGACGTGCTGAAACTGATTAAACAACATTCTTTTGAGAGCTCTCTATGAGAACGAAGTGCCCCTCCGTGATCTATGGATGACTCAAAAGAAGAAATTACATCCATATTATTAATTTAGCGTAAAGACTAAATCCTTGCCATTTACTTTTCAGCTGATTATAAAATCAAGACTCAAACCAACATTCACTTCGACGTATACTCAAAAGTAATATTCAAAGTTCCATTGAAAACCCTTAAATGTTGAGACATAGTGTTCAGAAAAATGATTTATTTCCCCTTGAGTTTCTCCGATAGATTGATAGCAAACAAGCAATACGTCCCCATATGGATTTTGATAATCAATCACTTAACTTATCTATATATATATATATAGATAAATAGAGTAAAAAAATGTCACTCCCAAAATATTTTGTACATTTTCATATATTTTTGAAAAATTTACGAATATCGTCGTAATTTAATTTTACGTTCATCTTACATCTATATTCTCCATGTTCCTGCCAACATGAGAAGATAGCAAGAAAAATATTTAATTTAACTTTTTTCAATGAAAGAGAGTTTAAAGAATATATAAATAACATTAATTAATAATATAAATCGTACTGAAGGGTAGTGGTCTTGGCTAAATAGTATTTGAGCATATTCTTTGGTTAATTCGTTTGTAAAGTTAATTACAACATAATAAAGTTCACTGTAAATGTTCTGCTGAATAACTAGGTTATAATTTAATACAGCATAAATATAATACTGTATAAAAAGAACCTATTAATTTTTTGGAACTGATACGAATGTCTCTTCTCTAATAACCATATCGGTGGCAATAAATCAATATTGAGTCTAGATATTCTTTCTTTTCGAATTCTAACAAAAGATTCCCAATATGAATGTATTTTTGTTATATGTGGACCTGTGGGAGGAAAACGCATGTTTGTACACGAGACCCATGTATGGGAAAGACGAGAATAGTCGTATCGTGTTCCGTTCGATTATTCTTTATAACCTTAAAGACCTGGAATAGCCATTCACTCGTGCGATCAATAAACACGTGTAGCCGATTATAATAGCACTCGCTATATATAACTGTTGGAATGGACAATGGGTTCTATTACGAGAACTCAAACAACGGCGTTATTTCTCAATGCGGAACATTAACTTTCCACATACTCTGTATCTGAATGGAGTTAAAATTACGCCACTGTACACAATGGAGACTATTTTTATAATCCCGATGTACGGAGAAGCTATCTGTGGATTACATTTCCTTTTTTTATCCATGGATGACCTGTTCCTGAATAAACTAAGAGCTTCAGCAGCATTTTCCATTCGTATTATATTCCACATGATAAAATATAATACTTCATATTCAATTAATTTTTCTCCTGAATTCTTATCATAGAAGTCTTAAGGGTAAAACTTTTACCTATATCAAAGAATCAAATATCTTTAGATATATTACAATGTAAAACTAAGAAATATCATTTTATATTTGATCCCATTATATCTCGTATTAAATCATAGTCTGTAAAATAATGTAAAAATATATTTGGACATTTTATGTCATCAGGTAATAAAATTAAATACGAGAAACCGTAAAATATAAAAATTTGTCTCAATATCGCCCATATACTTTTTACAAAAATAACCTTTCTAATCTACAGCGCATTTTCAAATGTAAATCAGATGGTAAATATTATTAAATTTCGATATAATAAGTAATATATTTAAATATGTATAAAAATAATTCACATACTGTCCTTCAAAACTGAAATTAAATTCATTAAAGCATTAAAAAACAGTGACCCAAGTTTTTTAAAATAATACTGGCATTGCTTGAATCGAAAAGTTGGTGAATATTCATTGATTAATTTGATCGAAATTTTTAGCATTTCCGATAAAAATCGGGATAAATTTTCGGAAAGATCAAAGTATTAGAATCAGAATTTTTTAAAGATAACCATTCACATATTATAACATTTTTAACATTTTAGTGGTTCGAGTGTACCAGAAAAATAACTATGCGCAGTTGTAACTACTTAAACCTTTTTTCCACAAATAAAATAATAAATAATATGTTACTACATTTCCCGTAAGTTAAGCTTGATAATATTAATTTTAAATACAGAGAATCTAATTCTTTATTAACTCTTGACATGTGTTTGTATTATTTTCACTGAAAGACGTTTCTATACCCTTTTTCGATGTTTGCCATTTAAGAAAGATATGGACATTTTATATACAAATTAATATCAAAATTACAATAAACCAGCTAAAAAACCTTGCAACATCTAGCAAAAGACGAGATTTAAATTATTCGCGGAACAATGCGTTTGCGGAGAAGACGACGCCTTTTTTAAGGAGCAACATCTCTTTGAACGATAAAGAAACGTCTTTCTTGACCTTTACTTGTTCAACTCTTTGTTTCCATCCATTTTGTCGTTGACTAGGAGAAGACTGTTTCTGCGCCTTGAGGGGGATTTTTTTTTACAAAAATTAGCGCACCCTTCGGCTAAAGGTAGACAGACCTGTCCCTTCCAGAGGAACCTCAAAATTTGACAAATCTCCGCAAGGAAGAGAGATTAGAGATGTGTCAGAGCGAACGCAGAAATGAAGGCACTTCCCTAACGAAGTTGAAACTGCCGTAAGAGGGAGCCTAAGACGGATATTAAAATCTTTGGGCAGTTCGGTAATGCCGAGGAAAAGCAATAAGAGCGGAGTGATACAATGTTAACTTTCTGGGCTTCCTCAGATAAGTTCCGTAATTTAATTCGAGTCTCATCATTTATATTCACGATAAGATTGCGCATAATTTATCAAGGGCTTGAACTTTGGAAAGGATGGCATCTGGAAGATAACGAGCGATATTAATATCCTTTAGCTATTCAAGATTGGACCGCTGTTTAAAACAATCTTTTCCCTGTAATCGTATGCTGATCATATGTCGCTACAGGTAGACATTCTTCCGAATTATTGAAATGCAAAACAATTCCTTTTTCTGTAGAATATATTCGAGTCAATTCAACACATAAAACCAAATATAACATAATTTTTCTTCCCACAGTTTACGAGAACGCACCACTGATTTGATTAGGGTCGATCAATGGATTCATTACTCCAAATAATGAAGATAAAATAAATAATACATTTGAACGAAACACTCATTCATTAGGGCTCATCATCCAAATATTCTATTTGCAGTATTTTATCTAGATAATTCGCTGGAAACGTATCCATCAATATGAAGGAACTCAACCTCTTATTAAGAAGACGCCGAAACAGTGTCAACAAGATGGATTTCCTTGAAATCACTACTCTTTGTCCCTTTGCGCTTTTATTAGGTATTTTCTCATTCGTTTATGAGACAAAAAAGGCCTTGAACATTCAATAATTTACTTGGAGGAAGAAATTTTACTCTTGCCCAGATGTGTCTCTTGTTCTTTGGCGAAATTTTCAAGGAATAGAGTGCCGTTGTAAATGGTTGTGCTTTTTTGCAAAGTTCTTAGATGCGACAGCGCTGTGTTTGTTCCTGGGTTTGCATTTCTCTCGTGGAATTTTTAAACATCTGAGGAAGCTGAAGGGCGATTATCCTTCCAAAGTAAAAGGAAGGAAAAGGTGGGCAAAGAAAACATTCCTCTGCTTTGAAGGTCGTGAGACTGTGAGAAATTATTGCTATCTTTTCCCACTAGACGCCAACTTCAAAAAGGCAGCGCGTCGGGATATGACGTCAGGAACAAGCGCGAGAAGTTCATTAGCTTAAATGCCTCGTTACTATGACTCGTCTTTGGATACCGGAAGCCTGGCAATCGTTTTAGCAAATTAATTTTTGCGATGGAGTAAAATCATTCATATTTACGGGATGGATGAGGTCTCAACGTTGACTCTGTTTCTATTCACCTAGCCAAGCAGTGTTCCTTAAATTATATTTCAATTTTTAAAATTTTCCTTATCTTGAATTAAGGAAATTCTTTTCTAAAACCAGTGAAAAATACTTCAGGGGACGGAAAATACCGGTAAAAAAGCAGATATCGGTAAATATTAAATAGAGTCACATAACAGGGTAACCTAGAATATAACTTCTACTTACATTGAAACTACGAGGCACATATTTCTACAAAAAAATTACGAAAAGTAACATTTAATTATTATTTATAATTTGTATTAAATTTAAAACCATTTGGATAGCAAACGAAAATAAAAAATAGCGAATATTTCAAATCATATTAATTTAAATATTGAACAATTAGAGCCTGTTATTCGAAGAATCCCTATGAGAATAATAGATTCCCAAAGAAATTCAATATTTATCTTTTTTCAATAATTGTCTATTCTCTCTCGAAATAAGAGAATAATTAGTAATGAAGAGGCAAATAACCAAATGGATTTCGTAATTATGCCGTTTTTCTGTTCCATGTAGCAGTTGATGTAACTTCTGAATTAATTTATTTTTCCAGAATAAAATATCTATAATCTTCTGTGAATACCATTCAAATGCATCGAAATGTTCCGGAAGTACAAGATTTACGCATAATAAACACCATTCTGATTTATCTTACGACGATTACGAGCGAATAACTATAACTACGAACTTTAAACGTAAACATGATTAAAATTCGTAGAAATGTTCTGGAACTTAGTAGCGTTTACAAAACCGAAGTTTAAGATGGGGAAGAGTCGGAGAAGCGGCAGAAATCGTTGCGAAGGGAAACACGGAATATGCTGAAAATCGAATTTGTCTGAGAGGATGGAGTTGATGAAGTTAGCAGACGCGGTGGTGGCGACACAGCGAAAACACGTCTAGATTCGCAAATTATCTTGGAAGGAAAATGCGCAGTTTTGTCTCCAGGCGGCGCTGACGGGGGCCAAACGATTGGGCTTCTTCCGCAGGGAAACCTCTGGAGGAATTATGAGCTGACATCGGCGAAGATGGATAAAGAGGAATCTTTTTTTCTCGAGTATTAGAGGGGATACAGCTTAAAATTCTAATCGATAGCTGATTCTTCGCATTCGAGAAGGTGAAAACATTATAATACGGTTTTAGAGATTTAATGTTGATGAAACATATAAGAAGGCGCAGAAACGTAAAGGAGTAAACATTTCATGCATAGTGAACATTTACAATTTTTAGATAGGTTTTTCAAAAGAAACTTTAACCTTAAATTGCTAAAAGCGTCTATTATAAAGTCCCCTTCTGAAAGAAATAAATATACGTACTTAGCCAAGTAGGTAATTATTTCTTAATGAGTAATTTATAGGATTTATGTTTTTATGAATAATAAGAATGCTATGATCATGCACTTCCCCGCAGACGAATGTGCATCTAGATTTACTTCGAATAGTGTATCAACCGCTCTGTGAGGCAGAATAATCGGACAATTATTCTGTCTCTTTCTTTATCAAACACGAATAGGTCTGCTTTTAAAGATAAAAATAAATCCCAACTTTGATGGACATGATGAATGACATGGATGAACTATTATATTGGAAATAAATGACAAACACAAAACCGGAGGAGTTTTTTGATGCCCGACGAATGAAGAAAAATACAGCCTCAATCAATCCTGCGTTTGATTGTAAAAATATTTTTATAAAGCGATACGTATATATGAAAATAAATTCCCAAATTCAACTTAAAAACTGAGAAGGAAATATTTGATTGATATTGGGTGATTGGCGTTCGAATTTTGGCCACTAAAATGGCAAATAAAGATAGAGCTGATACCAACGTGGGGTTGCAGGGAAAAAGATGGCAAATAATTCTACGATTTATTTACGGATGCAGTATAAATTTGAACTAAGTTAATGTTAAAGAACTTTAAGTAATAAATTTAAATAAAATAAACATAACTTATTACATTTTATTACATTATTACATATTTATTATATTACATTAAAAAATTAGGACCAAGAGACGAATGAAGAATTATTTAAACACTTAACGCGTAATATTTTTACTAATAGTAATTTGTAGAGCTAAATTTCTCTCCGAAAGTCGGCTCTCAGGTTTTTTATATTGATGTAAAAATAATCCGCAAAATTAAAAAAAAGATAATTTTCCTTTTATAATATTTTTTCAAATTTCTGAATCCCATGGAGGTATGAAGTGTGTCCTAAAATATACGAGTAAAGGTGTGCTTGCTAACAACAAACAATGCTATAGTATATTTTTTTAATGAAAAATAAAATTTTTCGAAAGACTATTCTGATAAGTCATGATAAACATAAACTAAAGGACATTTTCGCAGCGTACATTGCATTGATTTCGATTTCCCATCCCTTGCGATTCATACGTGTTGTTGGCTTTGTAACTTTCTTTGTACTTTCACTTAAAATATTTCCTGCCATCTTACGATTCATGCAGTAATGAGACAATCATTTCCTGGTACATTTCAGCTTTTATTTCAAGTATTTATGTCCTCTTCTCCTAACAGCGCTTTTGAAAAATGCGATTCATCTTTCGACGCATGTGGGCTGCCGAGAGGAGTACGTGATATTTCGTGCAATATTCAGAAATAGGAAAAAGTTCGAAAACGATCGTGAAAAATGACGACAATAGAAAGGTCTCACAAAGTTTCTACACGTGCCGAAGCGGTTTTCGAGTGATGACGCACTTTAGCACATTTTTTCGCAGAAATGCAGTAAAATCAGAACTCATCACCAACTAAAATCACGCTCTTGTCACACGCTCAATTCTTAATAAAATCACGTATAGATATAAGCGTAATAATCCCGAAGCATTAAAAGAAATCAATAAAAGAAAGGAAGCATGCAAGTGATAAAATCTAAGTTTACATGTATTACTTATGAGAACACCGGACACACACCAAACGGAATTTATATATATGGATTATGAAAATATTCAGTACCTCTGCTTCCATTACGTTCAGTTTCTCATTAAAACAGTACGAATCAACATTGCATTTTAGCAATGCAGTGATAGCGAGATTACTAATATAATGATAATTTGACTAAATTTAACACGTATTTTTATAACTATATATTTATGTCGTATCAAATTTCATACTACCACATTATGTATAGTATAAATTTTTAATCTCCCCTTTTAGTGTTCTAAGAGAATCATTCGCTTATATTTCATAACTTCTAAAAGTATATACTTTCAGTATTTAAATTGTTTTTATTTCAGTTTCTAAATCTTATATGTGCAATGATAATAATTATTCCTTAAATAAAAATACCTTTAAGATTGGGCTTTTAAGGTAATACTAAACCATAATCTATTCATTCTCTTTTGCGATTTTTATGATTCCTCTTTATTATGGTTCCACAAATTTAGTTAATGCACATGTAAATTAATAAGCTGTTCTAACCTGACGAGATTGGAATTATAAACGTATTGAGAACATGTGAGACGATGAGAAAAAGAATGAGTAACGTTATACATATTCATGCGTTTCAGTTTGAGAATTCGTTCGAAAAACGATAGAATTGTATACACCAAAAACTTCGTTTTAGGCACGAACATTTTGTAATCAAGATCCACCTTACGTAAACATGGAATAAACTTGGCATCCGTAACACGCGAACGTGACATTTCTCATTATTAATCCGTTCCATATTTCGCAAAATATCGAAGAATTGAAAATCAGCGACCACTCCTTAAACAGACGCGTGCACGAAGCGTGAGCCTTCTAATATTTAATCCTCTTGATCAAATGTACGCGGCGTTGGCAGACGAACATTCACAAAGCAAACATTATTTGCGGAATTAACATAATTTGCTCGACTAATGCATTCCCATCTATTAGCATTGATTCTGAACGCATCCGATTGTGCTCGAGCGTTGCCTCTTCCCCTCTCTACGCGAAATACCGGTTTGTTTATAGTCTCCTCGCAACGGAGATTATAGGTACGTGCCCCGCGGGTTAATATGAGCATTTCTTCCGGGGCCGCTGATTCACGCTAATTATGTTCCGTCACGGATTGGGACTCCTCCGCGAAAGCTTTAAGGGTCATTTATTGATGCATTCAAAGCGAATGGATCAGAGACGCTGTTTAATACTTCGATTGAGAATTATAAGCGTGCGCGGTCACGTCCCAATTACGTCGAAATATTTCGATTTGGGCGCAAATACGGAGTGCATTAATATTTCAGAATCAGATTTATTTTTCGGATGGAAATCGTGCGCTGGAATACGAGTGGTCCAGATGCCGCTGTGGCGTACCATTTCCCGACTGTGGTTTGTTTTACGAATACCTATCTTTGTTTCCGATTCCATACCATTAAAATGTTGTCTATAAAGGAAGATAAGAATTAAATAAATAAATAAATTTCACTTTTTCATTTAATTTGAAATCTGATAAAGTGTGAATCATGATGCCACTTGTAAGCATTACAATTTCTGAATCATGCTAAGTGAAAACGGTAGAAATACCTCGCATTCATTCTAGTCTATTCCTGGATCCTCTCTTTTTAAGTAATTTTACTTTCTCTCAGTCTTAAACGGATGCGATCATTACCTCTTCGTTGCTTCTAGAATCTCAAAGGGAAGTCATTTCAAGTTTAGACCGAGATAAAGTAGTAAAGTAAATTGAAATGCATTATTAATTAATAAAACAGCCAATTTCATTAAAACCAAGTTAAATAATTATATTTTTGAAATTCATCCGGGTAAACTTACTACTATCTTACGCGAATAAGTTCAATTGGAAGATAAAAAAGCGATTTAAATTGACAGCTTTTTCTGTGTTCCGATTTATTCCACACTCGCATCCCTCTTCTTGTATTATAATTACAGCACTTATTCCTATTACTATGAATTAAAATACTGGATATATATGAGCCGAATATCAGTTTATAACACTAAATTTCTCTCAGATAGTATTTTGGTAACGTCTCTAACACTCCAACAAAAGTTACTCATAAGAAGGACAATTTCGTACGAGGAAACTCCGCCGATCTCTGAGTTATTATTGTCCCGCAGAAGAAAGCGCGGACTCATCGCAGGTTACTGCCCCAATGACTCCCTCATTTTAACCGTATCTCGAGGATGGAGTGCTATCCTCAATTTCAGTTCAAAACTTGAGAATGTCAAGTGTAAATGGAATTGAAAGACTAACGGATCGAGAGAGAGGGTTGCGATAGATAAAACTTCATTTTTTCCAAAAAATGTTATGTTATAAATAAGGTGTAACTTACGTGTTCAGAATGTTTTTCCATCGTAAACATGAATTGAGAATATTTCGATTGTTTTTGTTCGATATTATTTCTGCCTGTTTATGTCTGTGCCTTTCTTGAAGAAATGTATTACTTTTAGTTTAGGTGCTCTTTTTCCAAAACCTCTTTTCTTACCGTAGTCACGTGGTCGTATAGGTCTTCTCTATCGGTATGCAAGACCGACGGATGCTAAAAAATCCGAACCTCTAAAGCGGTGAGGAGGACCTCTATAGACCGACCATAGTTCGTCCCTTGGGATACCCTTTTATGGGATCTATGGAGATTCCTGTCGAATTCCTTCGAGGGATTTCAAAGACACTCCGCGTATCGGCATTGGCCGAACTACTTCGGAGGAATCTCTTTGCATAGCAAATCCTCTTTGCAGCTTCGCCATCTCGTGCAAAAACAGTAAAACATATCCTTACCTTATAGTAGCTCGTTTCTAATTAAATCTACTCTAAATGGAATGATCAAACTTCTTTAACTCTCATCTCTTTTTTTCTCGAACTGACGCATGAACCATCCTTAGCAAACCAATTATTCAGTATTCTATTCGATGATTAAGTTTAAATTTCTAAGTTTCGGCCAAATATAATTAACATTATATAAGAAAATTATTCAAATGGAGAGGCAGCCATTTCCAGTTTCATGTTCAGGAAAATTAAAAAAAATATATTTGATGCTTTGATTCTTTTCAGGCAGCCATAAAGTATTCGATCACCATAAGGGAGGGAAATATTTCCATTCCCATAAAGAGATACTTTTGCCACGGTTTTTGATTTTTGTTTCTTCCATTCGCATGCGCTTATTGGGAAACTTCAATTTTCTGAGAAATTCATGCTCTTCGTGAAAGAACCTGCCCAAAGCGCTTTTCTTTTGAAGAGAAAACGTTTCCTCGATTTCACAATAGAAATAGTATAAAATCTCAAATTTGGCATTTTCTGCAGAAGAACAAATCGAAAGTTTGCATCGTTTCTTTCTTAGCAGTGGATAAAATAATCTCCTTCAGTCAATTTCTGAATTTTTGAAACTAAAAGTCAATCTACTAAAGCGGGTGAATACGTAACATACTTTACTATTCGGAAAATTCAAAATAGACGTCGGAAGAAGAGAATGCAATTTTCTTTGATCAACTCTCGAAGGCATATCGACTCTTTGACACCATGATCTATGATACTGCAATGAATAAGGTGTCGCGTGGTAGGTGTGAACATTTTGGGTATTCTTGGATAGACATCTAGACAAGATATGTAAAAAATAACACGAAGATAAACATAAAAATTATTTCTGCGCTATACAACTCGAAATTTATTTAATATACGATACTTTCAATATTATACAACTATACAACCTTCGGGTCTTTTATGACCGCATGGCTGTTATCCTATTCATTTTCATGATTGAAGACCTCTAAGACGAGACTAAGCAACTAGATTCATGAAGAGCAATAGAAACGTTGAGCATGTTAATAGTAATCACATTCCATGTTCATTATTCATCTGTATATGAACAGAATAAGAGAAAACTGAGATCTTAATTAATATCATTAGTTTATGAAAGTATGATAGTTATGAGGAAATAGAATGTTGAGTACAGGTACCTATTATATGCATCCTTGAAGAACAAAGTTCCCTTGTATGAGACGAATATACAAATATAATTGAAAATTAGAAAAGCCAAAAAAGAAAATAGCATTTGATTGTCTTTCTGATTTTACATTTTATCTTAACTTTAGCTCCACCGAATGATGAAGGCAGAACGTCTACTTTTAATTTATAGCATCGATCACAAAACTGCTCTAAATATCTTCTGGATTCGTCATTTTTTGGATGTAACCAATCTTCCAACATCTTTAACCCACCCACTCACTATCTACAAGTGCTTACTTGCCAAAGAAAATTCTCGCTTTGCCGTTCTTCGTGAATTATTCCTTTAGACCAACGCGTCTTAAATTAGACTTTTCGCTCAACCTTCTCGCGTACCATTCATATACTTTTGAAGAGTAACATTTCCAGGCGGTTTGAGTGCCAATCAACCCTTTCTTGATGTTGAGGACCTCTGAAAGCGTTCTCGAAATGAGTTACGGATCCATAATTTGAAGATATTTTTCATGGGCGAGGCGAAATCCCAGCTTTAATAGGGTCAGACTTAAATCATGCAAATTTCAATATGAAAGAAATATAATTTCGTAGCTGAATATAAATAATTTCGTTCTTGCAATGTTTGAAACTTCGTGAGTATACAAAACATCACCTAAGCTTTCCAAACAAAGAGAGCAATCTTCTACCTTTTGCCATTTTTTATACATAGTACGAATTGTCCACCATCATAAGACCTACAATTTTTACGCTAAGAGCTTATAAAGAGATTCAGTATTACGCATTTCTGGAAATAAAAAATACTGCTATTGGGTCTACTTTTATTTTGGTTATTTCGACTCATTCAATGCATGAATAAAATACAGATTTATATATAATATATTATTCAGACACTGGAGCAAATGGGAAAGCAATAAATAAATCGTGATATTGATACTTTAAAACACATATTCAATTCTTCTTTAGACAATCGTTCCAGGATTTATTGGCATATTAATATTATGTTTGAAGTTTGCCATGAACCCATCTATCAAAATTTATCATCAAATATTTACCTTCAGTAATGTTTGAATAATATGTACGTTTCTTCCAATTGCGAATAGAATGTTTTAAAATACCAACAAGTGGAATTTTTATGGAATCAATCAAAGATTTTTATGAAACAATCAGGGAAAAGTGCGCAAATTGTATACATTTATCGTTATTCAAATAAGAGCAAACGCGTCACGGGCTATCCATATACGATACACATCCTCTTGTTTATTCCGCTGAATGGGCACGAAATGCAATGACGTATGAAGTGGGCATCTGGAACATTCCACGGTTTTGAAAAATTTTATATCCTTTTCATGCTCAAATTGGATTGGGTTTGTAATTTGAAAATATATATAACCGCTTCCAGCGTAACATAGCAAGACATAAAAATATATTCATTCAATCTGTATTGTAAAGTATAAATCATTGTAAATTTTGAATTAAATATCTCAGAATTTATCTTTCTCCTCTCAAAATATTCTTTAAAAGAGATTCCGAGCAAATAAAGAAAAAGAAACTGGCAAAATTCGTATTTTCATAATAAGGGTGGGAATTCGGAGAGCAATTATTCTCTTCTTGGAAACGCAAAATATATAAAATGGTCGATCTCTATAACCCCTAACGTGGATATACCAACGATAGCGGCATCTTGAATATTATTATATTTTTATAATGACTTTGGTATCTCGTGTGTATTTGATGGAGAGCTTTCTTCGATTATTTTTTACCTAAAAGATCGACTATCCGATATTTACTTTACGCATCAACTGCATGCAAATTTCAAGTATCGTTTCAGGTCAGCAGTAGAGAAAGAAGTTTTCATTTGTTCTCTTTTCAGATGATTGATGTATTTTAGAAAGTGTTCCATATTAACGATCAGGATTTATGAAGGAAAGCTGGAAAATCTCACAGGAAAGAATTCAATATTGTGAGAGGAAGTGATTATAAAGAGACAACAAGTATGAGATAACACTCATTGGTGTAGATAATATGCGTTCGATTTAAAATAGGGATACCCTTCAGACTTATGAATACTTCCATTTCCATAATTTTGATTCATAAGAGAAATATAAATCATCCAAATACTTGATTGCAAATTTTTACTCACAATATATCTTAACGAGTTTTGAAGATCAGCAACCTTATAAAAGTCACTGTAAAAAAAACACTCTCCTTTTCACTCACGTTGTGTTTTCTTGTGATGAAAATGCTACAGTGCCTATATATATATAGATACATATTAGTTTTCTTTAAAGAAATAAATATTCTAAATGAAGATGAAAATCAAAAGGATATTCGCTGTATTAGACTAAGCAAGATGATAGAATGATGAAGAATTTTATGATAAAATACGATGTAATGTATAATCTCGAATTAGGAAAGTAGGATACTTTCCCTGCAAATACTCAGCGCATTCGAGCCATTTCCTAGAGCTAAAAGAAAGTACAAGCTACAATAGAAAGGCAGAAGGTACATGTTAGATACTTTCTTGTTAGCTAAAGCTTATCCTTATAACCTTTTCGAAAGTAGAGATCCTACTTTCTCATCCTCTGTTATGGTTATGAATCTCATGTATCGATTACCTTTCACCGCTCCTTCATGAAGAGGATAATGAGATTTTAATGGAAATTAATTTTTTACAGCTTTAAGAACTGAATAGACAAAGAACAGCTGGTCTCCTTCACTTTCCTCAAACAATGCATCTTATTCATTACAACGGCGAATCCAATTAAGTATGTTTAACGAGTTGAAACTGTTTTCCTCACTGAGAGTGCAGAAATATAAGCGTAATTAGCAAGATTCAATATTAAGCTGAGAAACTTTCCATTTTTCCACGCCAATTAACTTGGAAGAAGTTAATAATAGTAAATAGGCCAGAAAAAGTTTAACTACGTAACGCGTTCACCAGGACGCGGTAAAGGAAAACGTTCGTTAAATTCCATTAAAATGGAGGCAATTCTTTCCCTATCTACAGTATATCCTAATTTCAACCCTCGTGTGACTTCTTATTCCACTCAATTCCCTCCAAATAGACTTTTTCTCCATATTGCCTTTTCGCCGCACTATATTCCGATACCCACTTTCCTTTATATTTTCCTTCCCATCAATTTCATTTCGACTCCTTTCGAATTCGCGGCGTCTATTTCCTCTTCAAATATTTTCCATCTCCGACCTCCAAATATCCCCCATCGACCCATTCGCCACCTTCTGCTGCCGCATCCAATTCCTTCTCAAGGGCAATTAAAAGTGTTTCTTATGGACCAAAGAGCGCATGAGTTTCAGGTTTCTCATGGCCTTCATTTGTTTGTTTGCATACTGGCGCATAAGCGGTGGTTACTACTACTGCTATAGGTCAGATCAAAACCCATTGTATTTCGTATGGAAATGGACCGTAGTTATTTAATTCACGAATAATATTTAGAGCAGTCAAATATACAAATATAGCTCTGAATAGGTAAAGTTTATCTACATCGATCATGAATACTATCACCAATATGGATTTGCACTGAGCGATCAGGAAAAATTAATTTATGAGCAAAAAGATATAAAAATACCACATCCCTATCTCCATTGAAGGAATTGAGAACAAATAAAATAGCGTTTTTGATGCACAGTTGTCCAAAAACCTTGAGACCGTGGTCTGAAGAGTAATAGCACACATTTAAATTTCAATTTACATATAAAAATAATAGTGCATAGAAATATTTAAAAGATGATTGGTTTTCATCTTCCCGGGTGTCCCATTCAATCAACTAAGAAAATTTTTTATTCCGTGTCAACGTAATTTTTGATTTAATAATTTAATCAAGGATTATTTTAACACGGAAAAAAATCGGTAGATTTCCTTTCGGCTAGGGTTCATGACAGAGAAATTATTTTATTTCCCCCATTTCCCGTTTTCACTAAATTATATTAAATAATATTAACTCAATATTAAAAGGAATTGAAGTAGAACATTTAATGTACGTCCCCATGTTCTACGATGGAATGAATCGCTACTTAAATGATATTTAATTTTTCCAAAGTATTTATGGAAGGATATATGTACCGGAATCAGCACTGTGACCATTATTTTGCATTTCTTCTTTATACCCTTTAGTTCTTACTGAATCTATATTTTTATTGTCAGTAACGTTAAAAACAAACACAATAGCTCTTTTCTTCTTCAATTCAATTCCAGGATGCCAAGTGCAATGATTCAGATGTGTTTTTATCTCGCAAGCGGAGTACATAGATTCTTTGTTTCTCTCATATGGCAAAAAGAAGCCGATAAAATACGGTATGAAAAGGGAAGAAAGGAATAATGCTAAAAGAATCTCAATGAGGGGAATTTCTGCAGATGGTGCTGAGGAACGATACGGAAGATTTCCAGAAAAAACGCGAGCATTATAAAAGCAGCAAGAGAAGAATAACGAGGGAAACCCACGATATTCGTTTCCAAATAGTACATTGAACCTCCGAGGCTAAAAGAGCTGAGCAAAAGTGTGAACCTTTCGTGCGAAACATGACGCATCGTTTTCTTCGGAAGATGAAATATGTTAGGGTGAATGACTCTTTCTGTTACATTGCTATGAAAGATAGATAACCGCCTTTTCTCAGCTGTCAATTAGAGAAAATATATCCACTATATATATCTACTATCATCTATAATGATAAAATATATAAGACAAATAAAAAAGTATCTTGAGAAATCTATTATACTAATGGCGAAGGTGAGACTATAATCATATATTTACTCCAGCTCAGGACAATTAATATATTTCCTGTAAAAATAAACATTTTCATTCTTTCGTTAAATGTGATCTATTTCAGGAAATGACGCAAAATGATTTTAAATCGAATTTCAATATTAGTTACCTCACATTACTAATGTTAATGTTATTCAGTTGTTTTCTCACAGAAATTTTCGAAATGAAAAGACAATTAACATTATAAGCGATTAATATAGCTTACTCTCATTAAAAAATTGATTTCCCTGATTAATTAAATAGGATTATTACATGAATTTGTTCATCGGATATAATTATATATAAATCTAGAAAAATGTATCATGCACAAACTTTAATCCAATTCCAAAAAATGTGGTAATCATCTCTCCAGAGTTGAATATTTCTTAAATAGTGATAACTTGAAATTGAAAGGATATTACAATCAGCCCATAGTCATATTTGAGGTCCTTCCTAGTCATTAAAGAAGTAATTTACATAATATGATTCACCACTGAATTTGCCTATGAAATCCTTTCCTCACCGCAGTATCAAAACATACCTCGCAAGAAACCTGTTCACCCTTTTCTGACTGAGCTCTGGGACTGGATTCAGTTCCATAGAATGTTCGCCTTGTATCGAAGGTATCATTATTAATCAATATTTCGTGGCACAAAGAGAATTTCGGATATCTGGATGAATCTTCTTGGGATATATTTCTCGGAATTCGAAGAGCTCTTTTCCCAGTAATCAAGATGATCCCCAATTAAGCGTATACTTTCATATCGTTTCCATTTGATAGGTTCCCTCATAGGATTAATTTTATGTTTAATATGAACAATTATGATCAAACAACTACAAAGAGCTTTGTGCTTCCAGGAACGGAATGTCTGAAAAACTAACAAATAACGACATCAGAGCGGCAAAAATTCCGTTTTCATAGTTATTGCAGCATTTACTTTTTGCTCTATACAATGTAAAGCAACTAATTACGGTTTTATAGAAAAAATATATTGAATTTATAATTCTTCGTAATTAAAGCATCTTGAAAATATAATGAAGTTTTCCATAAGTGACATTTTTATTTCTTTTTCGGTATCGAATATCTAACATTCGGCTTCACTCCTTCCTTAGCTATATCTGTGTATTCACAGTCGAACTGATGATAAAAATATCAGCTTTAATGAGTTCAACATAATCTAGTGTCGCTTATTTCCTTTAAATAAATAGACAATTTTTTTTTCAACTGCATCATGTGTGCTACACTGGGCCGTGATTATTCATACTTATTAAGGCCAAATAACCTTCATATCTATAAAATGAGATCAAAATTTATTACACAGAGAACAATAATTCCTCGCAATTGCCTATAACGAAATTAACTCTCAACAGATTGGCATGATATTAATAGCGACCATTGTTTATCCAATGAAACCCTTTTTTCGCGTTTCTTTTGTCTCACACCGACCTCGCGTTTCCCTCTTCTTTTGTCTTCAGCATTATCTGAAACCCTTTCGGTCTGCACAAGGCATCAGTCGATACGTACGACCAACATCTGCTCGTGACGCTCCCTCTAGAGGACTCACGTGCTCCATCCATGTGCATACAACATCCGCAAGCAAACACGAGGAGCCGAATGCAGGGTTCTTCGATTTGACACGGAATGAATTTACGGTCGGCGAAATGAATTGAAGCAAACAGAGGAGGTGTGAGGGACCGAATCGGATGGGATTAACTGCGTGGGAGTGAGGATTAATTGACCACGGATGTCTTAACAACGAAAACACATAGCGCAAATTTCCCTCGGGACGTTGTCAGACGTGTTAAAGCCAAGAATCCAATCGCATTGAGATCACCGGCTCATTCGGGATACTTTATCTGGGGATTAATTGAAAGGCTCTCAATTTCGAATTTGGTGTTGGACGAGAGTTTAACCTTTACTTCTTCTTGTAAAAAACTCACGCGACTACTAATATAATTATAACGCTTAGATATAAGCCAAATTATTATAATTTCTAAAAATTCTAATTCAAGAATGATTAACGTGTTTCTTAATCAATGCAAAATAAAGATGCTCAAATTAGCATAGAATTGTTCAGAAATTGCCGATTGCCGAAAATTTGTAATTATTATAAATAAAAGATAAGATATAAGTCAATTAAATGAACAGGTCTTTCATGTATACGCATTAAAAATTTTCAGACAATTAAAAAGAAGAATAACTAAGAAGAAAAACATTCGAAAAGAGCAGAATCTTGGTAAACTGAAAAAAGCTGGTAAAAATGTTCCTCCTTCTTCAGTTGATATTATTGACGTATAGAAGGAGAAATAAATATGGGAAATGTTGTGACTGGGATTTCCATCAATTTATTCCAGCATTGCTATTAAAAGCAATGTCGCAATAGAAATATACAGAATTACTCATAAAGGTTATTATTCTGAGTTGGATAAATATATCCTTGGAATAAATACTTCAATTAAAAAATAATATATCTCCCGCAAAACTATAAGAAAATCCAAAATCTGCAAAAAATAATCTGACGGAAAACGATGACCAAGACTTTCAGAAATCAGATCACAATAACAAGGGATTTTAAAATTTTACCCGCGCATTCAATTTGAGGGTGACAAAGATATTTTTTCTGAGCTCGGACTCGCCCTTAAAATCAAGTACCACTCAAAAATCGAACTGAAGAATTTCCGCCTTTAAGAAAGAAAGGCCCTGAACACATTCCAGATTGTTTCCTCAAACGAGAAGTGGAATTCTTCTGATGAGTGAGCGACTTAACCTCTCGATATAATTGAAATAGCGGTTCGAATGTTGTCGTCCTTCGACGTATTCTCAGGAAGGACTTCGTCTATTACCTTGGATTGCGAGTAATGAGATGTGAGATCAAGATTTTGTGCGTAGTTCTTAACCAAATCACACGACTCTCCGCAGCTTAGATTGTTCTAAGAAAACTCGGTGATGCTTCTTCCATTTATTATTAAACAGGAGAGCGTTTAAAATAACAATGTTCGTTGCATAATCTATTACACGTTCGATCGGTTGACAACGGAAACAAGTGAATCATTGTTTACGTGTCATGCACACCTAAACAGTGTAAGCACACGTTACGCACGATTTACCGTTTCTTTTTATTCACAATGGAGACGTGTTGATACAGATATATAATTATCCTGAAGGTGTTTCTAAACATTATCAATCAACTGCTTCAAATATGAACTAAGGTTCCCACTGAAAAGTTATTATAGTATTTAAGAATTCTATCAATTTGCAGTAACTTAAGAAAACATTTATTCACGGGTAAAATTCGAGTGACAGCTTTTAAGAACTTTTGCCTGCGAAAAGAAATTGAATAATGATAATAAAGTTGTCAACTTTCTATCAATTTAAAAGTAGAATTAAAAAAAAAATTGATATTTTCATGAAATCTCAAATCTCGGAATTCACTATTTTATAGACTCGGTAAAACGTTCTCATTTTTTCAGACATATTCTGAAATGTCTCTTGGCTCATTTTGCTGAGTAATTCCACCGAAAAATAATCTCTATTTATCACAGTCATATTTTAACCTTTATTTTTTAAACTTTTATTCGTTCGACTTGAATTAGTGATTCTGTTCGTCAGATCTTATTTTCATAAGAATAAAGAGTTCATCGACAAAAAATCTGAAGTTACATTACTTTTCACCGTTTTACTGTTCACCGCTATTCCCACTGCGCTTTTTAGAATATACTCAATTGCTTCAAGAGGAAATGTGGAACTTGGTAGTAATGAAGTGTACACAAGATGAGAGGGAGAGTGACTTAGGGCTGTTGACTCAGACGACGCCGAGGTGTACCCCTGTGACCAATCGAGTGCCAGGATCTCTTGCGTCGTGGTTAATCGCGGTCAAATTATGGGTATTTCATCTTTAGAAATATTATAAATATAAAATGCTTCATTTTAATAATAAAGAGTACGTTATTTTGTCAAACACACGATTACTTTTTGGTTCTCACACCGTCATAATGGCAAACATGCATGGTTTATAAGACGTGCATGCGTTGAACTAACACGCAATTTTTGATAACCCTGTTCCTACGCTTGACACACTAGAAATTCACATGATAGTATTAGACTATTTCCCTTTAATCGAAGCAATTGTAATTATTTAATAATAAAACAATGTTTACCTTCTTTAGAGATTCCTAAAGATTTACTTTAGTAAATTGAATTGGAAGAACGTATTTGATAAATTTTACTCATGAGTGACTTCATTCCAAGGTTGACCTTCACCTCAATTTTTCAGAGCTCTCCGTTTAAAATCATTTCGATAAACAGCAGAGTGCCTTTGGAAAGAGCCCGGGCCCGGGTTTAGGCAAAGTTACAAATGGGCCGCTTTCGGAGCTAAGTATCGACCCACTGAGGTCTCCCGTGCGCCGTATTTCCGAAACTAATGCGCGGACGCATATGTGTGTCCGATTGGGAGAAAACCATTGCTCCGGAGATAGACACTCGAATACCGATTTCATGCTGAAAATCGCGACACCGATCTTCCAATGGCTTCAGGTGTATCATTATCTTTGCTCTTTCTTTCGTATCCCTCACGGATTTATTGCCGTTGCCCGGGACATCCTCTCAAAGGGATATGGAAATGATAGAAAACACACTCGAGTAGGGTGTAACGGAAGCTATTATACGGCTAATTATATACTTATTTTATCTACGAGACATCTGATAAAATTGATGCTAATAGCTTTGTAAATAGATATAATTTCGTGATAAAAGATTAATTTAAATTTTCATTTTTTCAACATAAAACTAAACTACTAATTCTAACTTATTTGGAGTGGTTCTATATTATTTTAGATGTACTTTGACGGGAATAAATGTTAAACGGAAGTGAAAAATAGCGGCATTACTGGGACTGGAATCCAGGCTCCCAAGTTCGATTCCCGGCCATGCAGCTATTTTCACTTCTGTTTAACATTAATTGAAGTCGTACGACTTTTTGTGTTTAATAAAATTTTCTCCTTTTAATAATCTTATCGAATATCATTGATGAAATAAATTTTTAACCATTGAAATTTGATGCGGAAAGAATAAAGTTCCTTAAATATTATTGTAAATGTAATTTGTAATTAATTCAAAATTTTCAACCTCCAAACTAGAGGAATTACCAAAATTTTTAGCCATTTACATCTTAAAACGCTCTTTTGACAAAATCATGTCATATAAAGTTGTAATAAGTCTGTTACAATTGTAATCGATGCAATGATTATTGAAGTGTGCTTTGATGGGAATTCATAACAATGAAACGGACTTAAATTACAGCGCAAAATGTAGAGAAACTGGCGAAATATTCAATTCGCAAAAATGCTTTCGAAACTTGCGTCTTATCTATTCTTCCGCTTCGTTGTTTTGAAGGACACATTCTTTTCATTTCCTAAATTCATAAAATAAATTCGCGATATTTCATGACTAAACTTATCTCAACAAAGATAAAGTTACAATTCATAAGGCTTATCCGTCATCAGCAGAATGTATTAAGGCAAGATTCAAGGTCCCGTTACAAGGATAGTGAACTTCTTGAGTAAACATCTTTAAGTCTGCTGAAGCGCCGGATATGCTTTGTAAACTGCAGTGCCATCTCTGCGGATCTCTCTGTACTACATCGGTTTTTGCACATGTAGAGAATATTAATGCTTCGTATTTATTAGCTGAATATGCAATTCTCAAACTTCTTGAAACACGTGCTCTTAAATGCGTATGGACTTTTAAAGGTTAACTCTCGAATCACACGTCGATAGTGTAACGTGAGATTGAGCAGAAAAGTTAGAAATTGATCACAGAATAGTCTTCTATTTGCATTTCCCTTTTACTTAATGATAGAAATGGAAAGGAATGAAGAGCTAATATTAAAATACTGCTGTCAGTATAAATACGTAAGGAATCTTTAACCAAACATAGATACCAATTTAAGTAAAAAAGGGTTTTGAAATTATTATTATAATGCATTAAAGATATTTAATAGGACTTGAAGGATTTGATATCAAATTGGAAGAAAAACTGGATTAAGTTCAAACACTATGAAATATTTCCGATTGACAGGGTAAATTGGAATTGCGAAATGCAACAAGTCCCTTATATCCAGAAAAAGAATTTTAAACTTTTCCTTGTTTTTTTTCGAAAAAATAAATCAGAAAAGTATGGAAGCTAACTTCTTTTTCTTAAAAATTATCACTTTATGATAGACATCTGAGATAACAAAATGGTTAATTGAATTCAATTTGAATTATGATACTACAAAAGATTAATTACATTTAAAATATTACAAGTGGTGAACTAGCATTATTCGAATTTAAGTCATTGCTCAACCTCGCATTTGCTGAAATAGTACGTTTCATTTTTTTAGTCAGAAGAAGCTTCTTATATTACCGGTAAATTGCTTTCAATGTTTAAGTTATAATTAATTTAAGGACACGTAAAGAAGTACTTTTAATTATCTTTGGAGGTATAAAATGCTTTTAAGTATATCTCTTAATCCCAATGACTAATTTGACTTTATGTAAATTAGAATAAAGAGTATTATATAACAGTGTTTAGTTCCACAATATTAGTTTTTACTATCCAGATAAAACTCCAAACAGGAAATAAAATCAATGGTGAGGAACCTTAGTTTCTATTCTACTCTTTAGTACTTACTTCCGCTAATTTTGACTGAATATGATAGATTTTAAAATAGAATAATTTATCAACAAGGAAAGAAGAATTTGCGTCATGAATGACATTTAAGACTTTTTCCGCGATTTTCGAACGAAATGAAGTTAATGAGGTCAGAAATTTTGACTTTCACTATCTTAATTTTTATGTGTGGATATAGTAGATAATTTTTTGATGTTCTAAAAAATTATAACTTAAATTGATATCATATATCTATGTATATTTTTCTATTCTCGAAATTGGTTGAAATAAAGTTCGCTGATTCCAATTTTTCTGAGATAATATCTTAATATTTATTATTTGTAACGAAACTATAGACCAAGCAAAGTATTTGTACATATAATTCGCTAAATTGAACTTATTTCACTTTCTTTAAAAGAATTGGTTGAAGATATCCATACATGAAACAACATTATCTAATGAAGAACGCATATAAAAATTCAGGAGAGGGTATTATCTATTCGTAAAAAGCCCGAAACAAATACAACAAACGATATCTTTCAAAAGAAGACCTAGATAAACTGTTATATTGAAATATTTCTTGAATGAAAATCTCCCACGCATAAACTATTCTTATATAAGAAGCTATCTATGTAGATCCTTGTAACTGAAAAATATATTAATGGCATTCATCTGCTTTAACAAGTTTAATACTCTTCACTATTTATATCTTACCTGTTTCTTTCTCTAAATCTCTATAAGAATAATTCAGCTCTTCTACTATTCCATTTGGTACCAACTGGGAATTAATTTTTTTGTTATTTGAAATAAAGTTGGGTATAATTAGGGAATTATTATATGCAATATGATGTTTTTCGCCACGAAACTGAAAATTTCAGAATCCCAAAAAAGAATATTATTTTCTATATAGCAATTTCTCGCTTTTACTATATTCTGTTTCTTTCAATGAAACTCAGTGTGGAGCTGTTGATTTTATAGAGATTTTTGCCAAGTCTATGAAACAGCAATGTAAGGAATCCACTCTTCTTCAGATTACACCATGTTACATTCACTCCCTTTCCTATATTTTCCAGCAGTGAAAAAACAAAGTGCCCTCAACTGCGGCTAAAACACGGAGAAAATAATGTAGCGATGATTCTGAGAGTTTGCTTTTCCTCTCGAAAAGGTTGTCTCCCTTTTAGAATACAGACAGAGCGTGAAAGAAACCGCGAGGCATTTTTCCACCCAAATACGGAGAAGAAACCTTCAAATTCGCATCCCTTTGATTCTCTAAGCGTCGAAGTGTGTGACGTCAAATATTTCGCTTCTTTGGGTCGCAAGTGGACAAGTTTCCCGGGAAACCCTTCCGAAGTTTATCAACAGCCATATTACTAATTAACCGGAGAAACGCGTCGAAAGAAAACTTCCGTCGCCGAGTCTCTTTCAATTGCGCGAGAAACGGCTCTTTCCCAGAATTCCTCTCTTATCCTCGTACTTCCGCAAAAATCGATTCGCGTTGACGCCGTCGCTAAGGATAACAAAAACAAAAGAAGCGATTAAGAAGCAACAGAAAAGTGCTCGGAGAGAGTATAGACAAGGAAAGGGTTTCGGAAGCTCTCTTCTCGAAGTTCACACGTGAGAAGAATGGCAAAATATTGGGGAAGGCGTGACGCGAAGGGGAAAGAAGTGCGCGGATGGCGTTTTTCAATTTTTCCCCTTCGCCCACAATCCCCTGCGAATCGCGGAGTGAAAGGATTTTTCCTTCGGAAATAAAGGTGCGTGGGGCAGAAAGAGGTGTATCGAAATGTGCGCATTGCGGCTGAAGACGTGGAGGGCTCGGGAGAGGCAATTGAGGGGCTTAAGATGGATTGTTTATCTGAATAATACCGCCATCAATTTAATGGAATCTCGAAAGGCTAAAGATGAAAGGAGCAGTTTCTCCTAACAACCGAGTAATCGTGGGGTAATTTTGGAATTTCTCTGAATGCTTTCAGACGAAGCGAACGAAAAATCTCTGCGATAATTATCTCGGAACTCGATGGATTTAATCGTTAGATTCCATTAAAATTATAATTAGATTATAAATATAATAGCTGAAGCAAATGGAATGGAAAAGGATTGGGAAATGTCTGCAGCATATTTTCGAAGCAAAATTTCCAAACAGATTTGAATGCTAGGAAATGAGGAGAAAACCCATGAACAAATACCTCTTATAATTTATACGAACATCTTTCCAAGAACTATGCACTTCCACTCATCTGAAGAGTTCCTTTTCGGTTGAATTATGATTGCATATTGAATACACGATACGTATTTTCTTTTATAATTCTTTAAACTACTCAAAAAGCTATTCCAGTACGATTTATCCTAAATATTTTTCATGTTTCAACCAGAATCGTTTATAAACCTAGAAGTATTGAACTAAAGATGAATATACTGAATATACATGTATCTCTGACGTAACAAACTTGATTTTGATGAATAAAATCCTTCTCAGAATTAGAAAATATTTAACAAAATTCGCTTTACTTGTACCTTATAAAAGCTCGGAGTTCGTTCCCTTTTACAGCCGAAACTCTACACGGCCTCAGGGAAAAGGATTTTCCTTCTTTTCATCTTCTCAAACGTTTTATTATCAACTTTTCCCTTTTGGAACGAAACCGGCTTTTCCGACTGTTCTCATTCAGGAATATAAAAATTATGCATACCTTTTTCGGGAAGTTTATATAACAGATGTTCGATCAATGATTTGGTAAAAAATCTCACGTTTTTATACAATGCGTTATGAAGTACATTACAAGTTTTTCTTGCAGCAGATGTAATTAGACTATATAGAAGTATTTCTGGGAATATTTTTCTTGAACTGAATAATAAGCTCCAAAAAATATAACAAATTTTAAATCCACTCTCACAAATAATGATGATAGTAGAGGAGAAGAAGGAAGTATGACATTGAAAATATATAAGAGATGAAATAAAATAGATTGGTATAAATTAGTAAATCGCTTTCTTACAAGATCGTTTTGTTTGATTTATAATTTATTTAAAGAAAACTCATCTATAAAAAAGGTTAAAATGAAAATTTTGAACAGAATTGCTTGAATTGCTCAAAGAAAGGAAGTAAGAGAGGTATTTACTGTCAAAAAGATTAGAATTAATTTTAAATTTCGACAAAGTGAGAAGAGAAAAAAACATTTTCACATCCATTATGAACCTACTTTGCGCTGAAAAAGTTCATAACTTTTAAGAGAGATATATGAGCTTAGGGCATCATATAATACGTCACAATTAAATTTAGAAAAGATTTTAATGATAAAAAAGGAGCAATTGAAATGCATGTATTGTTTTAATTATCAGACGGGTTACTGATTTCCTTCCCAAATACATTTCATGATTACATCTGCTTCTTTTGCGTCACGCATACTTTAATGCCTTCCAAATCGACCACAGAAGATTATATTTTCTACTAAAAGCACATCCCAATTAATCTTAATATTCCCTAATTAATAAATTGCCTTTCATTTTCTCTCCACGGAATGACTTCCATTTGGAAGAAATTCTCCTCCTCTGGCGGAATAGCTAATATTCCTTGGAATTTGTCGCGACCGCATTTTAAAGCTTCTTGCAACTTCATTAATTGATAGAAAAAATATGGATCGTAAGATACTTCAAAAATCCCAAATAATTTTTTTCTGAATAATTATATAAATTACCTAAATAAGATATTATTTTGAGAAATAAACGAGGAAATTATGCATATCGAGGCGTAAAATGAACTCCTGTCAAAAGGAAGTGGATTAAATGTCATTATGTCTTCAGTTAGTTAGCTAAAACGTAATAAATTAAATATATTTGACTATGAAAAAGGATCTAGGATACTAAAATAAAAAAGTCGATGGAAGTCTTTGAATTAAAAAATTAATGTTATATACTTCAACTTTCAGCAAAGATTACTGCCCAGTTCCTTATTCTATACATTAATATCAAAAGCAATCAAAGTCCTGTCAATATCTGCATTTCTTCTTTAAATTATCGATTTTAATTTGAAATTGATTGAAGATTCGGAAGCGGAGAAAACAAATGAATGAAAATATACTTTCAATTTATGGAAACTTTTAAGATGAGATTCATTGCCTTTGCCTTGATAATAATGACATATCCTTGTTGAATTACAATTTTCTCTGTGCAACTGATATTATTTATGCTAAATTTTTAAAGTAATTCCGTCCCATTGATGTTTAGCTTGGCAATCGGATTGTGATAAAAACATTATAATTTTCACTACGTAACAGTTAAACGATTTTTTGAGCGAAAATTTTAGGTATCTTGCAATAATACCATTTAGTTTCCTTCGATAATTTCAGATAAAATTATTCTATTCGCTTCCCGTTTAAAATCCCTACGAAGAAGGCGTATAGCTCCACTCGCCTCACGTGGATCGATATGTGCTCAAACACTTGACGACGGGAACGCGTTGGGTGCAGCCGAGAGATTTGATAAATGACTCTCGAAAGGTATTAGCGGGGGAAGGAATTCACAGCCTTTTTAGTGCATTTCCTATTTGAACGAAAGTTCTTACCGGCTTATCAAATGTTAGAGAAAGGTCAAATTTCTTCAAACGTGTGAAAGTGATTAGCAGTACAGCACTTAATAAATTGGATAAATACATCGCAATCTATTGGTAGGATAAGAATAAACTGTCTCGTAAGGCAAAATTACAATATTAATGAAAAACTTTTATTATTCGATCTTTGTTCAATCAATGTGTTAGCTTACTATCTATAAAACATTTACTTCCTTCTTCATCTTCAATATATTTAAAATTCTTCACATGACAAAGAACATCCTTTTCTCATCTCACCATTACCTCATTAATTAAAAGACTGTAATTTGCTCATGTCATCCTTTGTTTCAAAGACTCCTCTTTTCACTTTCTCTTTTGTTCAGAGGAAATCGTTTATCCGTCCAATTCTTCCGCTTCATCCATCATCTTCCTAATCTCAGCCTCCGACTCTTTCTGGACCATTTGCTCTCTTTTACTTTAATCGGATGCAAATTTCGTTCTCTCGCGAACCGAATGAGTGAATGTTCATTTGAATGAGGCAACGAAACTCGGTATCAATTCAACAACTAAAAAGTAATTTATATTACTTAACTGGACTGTAAAAAAAGACACACTTAGTGGGTTGTAAAATTTGGCTTCCTTGTGGGAGATTAAAATTATCGATTCTCTTTCGTTACTGATAATTAATGCAGAGCTTTTTGTTTCATTGAAAAAACTAGGCATGGGAAAATAAAGAAAATGTAAGGAAAACACAAACAACTCTTAAAAATGAGAACGAACAAAATTTACGAAAATATTAACGAGTTAAAAATATTATACATAATTAAACTATATTTGAAGTAATTTGTCTTAAGGACTGCCTTGGGTTCACTCATGCAATATCTTGAGTTAATAAAAGACTCTGTATAATCATAATCATGTCCTGAAGAACATTTGAAATAGAAATAATTTATTGCTGCTACATAAAAGAATGAATATACACAAAAGCTTTCATTATCCCAAACTCAAACAAATACAGCTGCATTATTAATTTCAAGACATGTATGGAAAGAACTATAAGAAACAGTCGTTAAATAATTGTTCTTTAGGAAACGGGAGCAAAGATATAAAATATTTTCTGTAAATGTTTAGGAGCAAACGTGGTAGAACCAAGTAAATGCGGACAGTTTTCAATAAAATTTAGATAGAGAAAAGTTTCACATAAGTCTTGTCTGACAAAAATACCTAATCGATACATTGTGATTGATATTTTTCCTGTCTTGTCCTATCCATTCCAGCGGAACTGAAACCCAGTGGATTGAATATTAAGCAATTTTCCAAGCTATAAAATTTAAAACTCTCTATCGAACTTTAGGAAAATAAATTTAACATTTCATTGCAAAGGATATTACTCCAAATTCATTCCACTGGGTTTCAGTCGCGCGGGATTTACGTCTCTCGCCCAATACTGCAAAACCTCGCGTTATTCGCAAATCATTCTGTGCGAAAAATCCCAATTTGCGGAGAAATAGAGCGCGAGATAGGAATCCGATCTGCCGGTAGATGGCGCGAAATTCGGCCATCTCTTTCGAAGCGAAAAACGCCATCGAACGCTTTTTATCCGTAGCCCGGGGATGTAATTACACTCTGCAATCCGCCATTGCTCCAATTGATTCCATCCCCCAATTCCAGAAAAGGGTTCGTATTATAATGCCATTTCGCCTCATAAGCCCTCCTCACTTTCGCCGTTTTGAATCTATTTGGCTAAGATAGCGCATCCCTTTTTGTTTCTCCTCCGATGTGGTTTAAGGGTGCGTCCTCGTGTATCTCCGAATGATGTTTCAGATTGACGTCAGATGTTCTAACGATTTTTCCTTCGCATTCGCCTTATCTCTCCTTTCACTCACTTTTGCTTCTAATTCGTTTATTGGAAGAATATCTGTCTAAGAGCTATTCTCATCCCTTTGCCTCTTGTTTTGCCCGATATAGATTCCATTCTATTGATTCTCTATGGGATTGTGATTAGCGGTGGAATTAATAGTCAATGTCTTAAATACTTAGCTTTAAATTATATGCATTGCTGATATATTTTGTTTCATTCGACTTAAATGTTATACTTATGAGTACTTTTTGGTCGTCATTTGTTTTTTTCGTCGTCCGGGGCGCTAAATGTATAATAAATGATAATTATCTTACATACAAAACGATATAAAGAATTAAAGTGAAACGATCTTTAATATCCGTAGAAATAATCATAATATTTCCTGTCTTATAATTTTACTTTCTTAAACTGTGAATGTTATCGTTAATATTTTTATAACAGCTGTATTCTTTGCATAATTTATATGATAAAAAGCTTTACAATACATGAGATAGTTTATTTAGCTAATCATTTAAATTTAAATTAAAAAAACACTCATGATAGAAGTTTGAAATAGGAAAATAATACGACAAAAACGTCAAAGGAAATTCGAAATGAATTTCCATTTTTTTAGAATTTTGAATTCTATTATAATATATATAAGGTAAAATATATGCATGTCCATTGATTATAATTATTCGGAAACAGAGGATGATTGTAAAACATTTCCATGACATTTGATTCACTGTACACTCTATCATTTCATAAGAGCAGTTTACGTTAACGCTGTTTTATTGTTTGAAATTCAGGAAGAAACAAAATCATGTTCGTTTTATCCTGCGGTGAAGGTTAGAGACATCTGTACTTCCTTGTAATTCTACAATTCTCGCTACCATTCATAAATACTCCGATTGTGCCATTAATCATTCCCTTCAAATTTGAATAATTTATATTCTTTTTGCACAAAAATTTTTATAGCTAAGAAATAAATTTTGATAATAATAATAACAGAAGAATGATGTTATTAAAATGTAAATATGTTCTTTCCAGAGCGTAATTATTCAATACTTTACTTTAACAAAAGAATGTATTATGTTTACTCCGAACAAAAATGAAAATAAATGCTCTCAGAAATCATCCTCTATTTTCACTCATGTTGAATAATCATGTCCACTTTAGGGCAACAAATCATTGTCAAAAATGCCACGTTACGCTGCACCATTAAAAACTCTCATCTAGTTTGTCAAAATTCGCCTGCATTCATTAAACTCCCTCTCCTATTTGTTTTCGAGAGAAAAGTTAAAAAACATTTCCTGACCTCAAAATTAATTGCTCCCACAGCCGCAAGGGGGCAAAGTCAAAGAGGCACGCAACCGAAGCATTTTAAAAAATAATAAAAGTGTTCTTCTCCCAAAAGCTTTGGCCTCATACAAAAAATCTCATGTCCCAAATGATTTTCATTAAGAGACTCTTCCCGAATGATGTATGAAAGAGGCGGAAAAATGGTTTTGGAATGGATTCGTCGTTTATCAGGAAGCAATTAATTCGTCCCAATCAGTCACAACAGCCATACCCATCGATCACTGACGTCAATTGAGTGCAGCCGAACTTTCATTCAGATATCCAAATGGAGTGAGCGGTCCCGAAACATGGACATTATCTCGTTTACGGTTACATCGGCTTCTCGTCTATCTGTTCTAATTCTCGGTTATTTAATTTTCCAGACTGAGCATACGGTCGCCAAAGACTTTCTAAAAGTCTTAATAAACAAGTAATACAAGAGTACTTTTAGTCACATATTAAAATACACTCTGTTCATTAGGAATCACTGATATGTCTGATGATGTATGTAATTGCGAAATACGGTTGATTGTTTTTATTTTATTAATTATCCTTTTAAATTAAAAAAATTCAAAAGGTTACCAAATATGACTTCAGTTCTGAAGACAGAAAGAATTTTCTCGATGCGATGTACTAAATTTTTGTTTTTTTAAACTCATTTTGATACACTTTAATGCATAGTGAGCGTACGATTGAGTAGTGGAAATATATTGGATATAAATCTCTAAATACAATTGGCATATATTCCGATACTAAAATTCTGAAGTAGCATAAATACCTAACAGCAAAGATTACATTTCTCAAAAAGCCTTAAATAAATTATTAAAATTTATTGATCATTCCCTGCATCCGTCTATCTTTAGGATGTCTGTTGATGTTGTTGATATTAATCGCTGTTAACTTAAATGAAATAACGAAAAAGGTATCAAAAGTATAAGTTAATTTAAAGCAATGAGCAGTTCCATTTGATTTACATTCATTATGACAAAGAAAATAATTTGTGGTGAATTATATTCAGATTTCCTATTCTGGTTTTTACATTTCAATCATTGTAGCTTGAAAGATTCTGAATTAGAGTAATTAAAGAATAAAGTACTATTCAGTTCCCATTTACGACAAAATTTTGAAGCTTCAACTGATTTTTAATTCAAAACGTCACTTCAACTTAACATAAATAGATAGAAGATAATCGAAAAATGTCGTGAGAGGATGGAATGATGAATTCAGTTTTTAAACATTGAATATTTATGCATGAATTCAAACTTCGATGAAAAATTGTGAGAATCAAAATCTAAACAGCTTAAATCACTATTTATTTCTCTTTTTATGAGATCTTGTTTTTTTTAGAAAGGTCACTATATAATAAAATGAAATATTAATATAAGAGGTAAAGAGAAAGAATTTAGATAATTGCAATATCAAGATTTAATCCGTAATTTGTATATATTTTCTAGAGGTATTAATTACTCATCCATAACAATGTATCTATATAAAGAGTATAGTTACCTTTGGTCTCTTTCACGACTTCGGGTAATGTTACTCTATTACAATCAAAGAGATAATGAATATCCGTATGTTCCTCATAATCTCTAATCAGTAACTCGATCTGCGTGGGGTTGAGAACTAGATTGTGAGTCTATCACGGTTAATTATGATTCTTAACACGGTAAAGAGATTAAAAACTCGCTTCTAATATGGTCCATACATCTATAATCTGAATATCATCCGCATTAAACTTGGTAATTCCTCTTGAAAATTGAATTTCTAAACGAAAATTGAGGTTGGTATTCTTCACGATAAGAATTTTTTGCTAAGCCCTCAGTGGGAATCAGCACTTTTACAAAGACATGGGCTCTTCAAGGGATAAGTAATCAAGGGATATTCATCTGAAACGCTAACGGAGCTTCGATTTAATTAAATCTAGAAATTCTGGACCTGCTTCGTATGCGATATGGAATCTCAAGTGTAGAAATTACACATAATTGCTGGTACCTTAACCCTGTCACCAGTAAATCTTCTTTATTCGTAAAATCATTTTTAGTCTTAACACATAAACATTATATTACAGCCATAGCAAGCAAAATTCTACAGTTATAACTAAGAAGAGAGAAGATTATATGAAAAAACAAATTCATCTTTTTTAATAGCAAACTCCCATATCATTTCTGGTTAACTCATGGATAACTTGAATTTTTTACTCGGAAATGTTGATGATTATTAAATATATTTAAATGTAAGAATAATCCTGTATCCAAAAAATATGGCTTGATTATTTGTACATTTTAGTTTATGCTTCACAAAAATTTACATATTTTACTCTTGCTACGTTATCTCTGAGATTTCCTCTTCGCAAAGGACTGCTGTATCTGAATTCAATTCGTTAGCTTATCCCCCTTCGAATATCCAAACAGTGAGAGGCGTATTTCAAAAATGAATTAATAAATACGAATTTGGGATTTAAAATTCCCTATTCAAATGGGAAATGAAAATAAATAGGCTTACTAGAAAAAAATAGAGTTAAAGATAAACATAAATAAGCTTACTAGTCCATCCTTTACTATTTATCTGTAGTTCTTCGCACGTTTAAAGTTAATGCGGAAGGAAAATATCTCTATAACTTATTTTCGAGCCGCTTTACCCTTGTAGCAGTGCTCGATAAAATTCGGAGATCTGAGGGAAGATTTCAATCCAATAACACGTGCCCAAATGACATCAGTCACGGAACGAGAGTTTCGTCTGTGGAACCGAGCGAAACGCCTCTACAACAGCGAATCCGCTGCATCAAACAACGAAATAATTCACTCTTCGTGTGGTGCATCAAAAGGGACCATTAAAAGCGTCGCTGTTCCTTTGCCGAAGATGCTCTCCGAGAAAACTTCTCCGTTTTTCAAGATGCAAAACACTTTTTCACTTAATGAGGTTCGGAGATACTTCCCCCTTTCGACGCTTTATTTCAAAAGGAAAGATCGGGAAAAAGCGTTTCTAATCCACGTCTTCTTCCTTTAGAGCGCACGGAATGTTCTCGCTTGAGATACTGCTCGGGGTTTTTACACTGAGATCGCGGAATGAAATGTTTCTCGCACTCTTATCGTATGCCTACGTGTTTATATGGATGAGCTCCTACAAATAAGTACGTATTTTATCAAACGCGGATGATGTTATATAATATTTTATTCTAAAATTCTTTAAAATGCTCGTGCAGAGCTTTTACATACTGCATTTCCACATTTTTACAATTTTGGATGACGATTTTGCATCGAATGATTTTCGTATTTTATTTTAATATTTTATAACTATTTCAGTATGAATCTAAGTACTAGTATTTGGTCTTAGGCTCGAATCAAAGTTACGTAACGTTTTCTTGATTTAATTGTGTTCTCAACAGCATAGTGAGTCTTAATTAGAAATTTCTTTAAAATCATGCTTTTAAGTGAATACGGTATTATTTAGGAAAATTAAGACGCAACTGATATTAAATGGAAGATCGCATAGCCTTGTCGAATACAAAACAGCTTTTATATCATCATATCAACAATTACTGTACTAACTCTTAAAAAACTCGAATGTGTCACAAAAACTCCGATTGGGAGAAATTGAGTTATTGAATTATTGAACTTGAGAAATTGAGTTATTTTAATGTTGAACTCAATGGGTTTCCTTCTCCGAGAGCCACTGATTGTTCCCTTAAATGAACCGCCCGTGAATAATGATCGAACACGCCTACTTGTCATCTCTCGCACGCCTATCCTAAAATTATCGAAACGTGACTGAACTTACCGACATCTCCACGCTCGGGTGATCTATGAATACCAGCTCAGATTCCTCGCCATCCAGAAGCACAGATACCGTCTTCTCTCCAAATTCATCATCTGCAAAGGTAAAGGGAAGTATTAACTTAGAAATATTGAACATTGCTTCATAAAAAGACTAGAAGTTCTGCAGCTTATGAAATACCTCGCTTCCCGCAAATAAAGCCGAGACAACAAATATAAGAGCAGTTTCTTATTATTTGATCGAAATTCTGCTTTTAAGGTCCACATTCGAAACGCAAAATTTATTATAATAAAAGGTAATGCACAATGTAATTGAGAATATTGGGAATGTGAAAAATTCACCCACATTTTCGGTTTATCGCCCAAGCACAAACAGTGGTCACCCTGGAGGACCTTCAGAACTCTAAATAAATATTTCTCTTGATCAATTGTTCCTATGGTGCGATATGCTCTTTGCGCCATCAAGACAGGAGTAACTTCAAAGCAAATAAATGTTGATATTTGATGAAATAATGATTGCGGAATTTTTCCTGAAAGATTTAATGAAAAATTGATAAAAAACTTGGTAATATTCAGGAACTCATTGTTAAATGCTAAACGTGATGTTCATTGTTTCAGCTTAGTAAAGAGGAAATTATAAGAAAAGTCTTTAGATGCATTAGAAGTATAACCCTGGATTCAGTGGCATACGCGGAATGCTAATTGTGACTCAACACTACTCCATTTTAATTATTTTCTTGTATATTATCCATCCCGTTTTGCTATTGGAATTGAATAGTAGTAGAGATGATTGACAAAAATAAAGGAGCTATATGTTTAATCCTGAAATATAAATTAAAAGTAATATTTTCGAGCTTAACTTTGTGAAATGTTTAATGGAAATTAATAAGTCATAATATACCTATATTTAGCGTTGGGTAAATGTTGGGTATTTTTAGTTTCTGATGGTATCATTTTTATGTGTTCATCCAAACATTCCAAACAATTTTTCTGGAGAAAGAAGTAATTATTTATACGAACTCGTTTGCAAATAATCTTATGGTCATAATAAAGCTTTCTCAAATTGTGCCAAATTCTAAAACCAATATATATTTAACTAAATTCATTGTCATAATTCCCACCACTATTCATCACCATCTAATCGCATGGTTGAGTCGGAAATGGCCGTCGGAACCCTCTCATCCGAAGGTCTAATCTTTATTCAAGAGAGAAGTCCCTCATCTGAAGGGAAATTAGCTCAGGACAACTGAAAGGACTGACAAAGCCACTGAGTCACTATCGCACTGGTGATAACAGATGAAAATACATGATACAGATGCCGATTAAGGTACTATAATCAAAGCAGATGTTTCCTCTCGAAGAGATGATGAGGAAAAGAAATTTCCTTGTATTACAAACATATCACATTTGAAATCAATATATTTTTTCCTAGCTGTAGAATAATAATCAGTAATTCAGTAAATTATTATATAATCAATGATGCATTGACCGCTAGAATTTTCCTTTTATGAGCAATACTAAAATTATTTATTACATTACATTAAAATAGCACTTAATCTAAAATCCTACATTACTGTATAACGATATATCTGGAATAAAATTGGAAATAAAAGATCAGATTTCATTATTTTTCCTACTAATTATCATCTGAGATAGTGTAACATGAGTAGAAAATGAAACAGCATTTTTTCCAACAGATATTATTTCACTTGATTTTACTTTAAATATTAACGTTCCCAAAAGCTCATTTTTACATCACCAGAAAGCTAAATATTCAATTTAATATGTATTTCATACGGAATTATTTATTTTACGTATTTATAAATACATATTTTATATGTATTTAACGGAGGAATGCATTATATTTGGAGTTGAAATCTTTTGGTTGAAAATTCAAATATAAAATACATATCTAGATGAGATTCTTGAAAGACAATATAATTTTCAATCTGGTAATTATGAACAAAAAAATTATCTTTTAAGAAAAAAAAAATATCTATCATTTCAAGTACTTGGTGAAATACTATTGCAATTTTAGAAGGGCTGATGAAAATGCGATACGTTTGATTCTTATTGAAAAATAAACAACATTATTCACTCAATTTCATCCCATTAAAATTTTATGACGATTGCGATAGGATATTGTGATATTCGCATGAATAAATGGACGAGCACTTTCTGTTGTCATCTCCAAAAGACATTCTGTGATTTAATAGACAGCCTCCGATCGTGGAAATATCTCGGAAAAGGACTAAATAAAGTGTTGTTTCAATGAAAGCGTTGCTGTGATGGAAAAGGCGTCTGCAGAAGTGCGTGGCTCAATTTACACGACATTCTATGACACCTCTCAGACATCCCGAAGTCCATTAACCTCCTGCGGGGAGAGTGAATTCAGACCTCAACATGGAGAGAGTTATGGGCAAAGTGGAACAAAGGGTGGTGAAGAAATGTAAAGATCGAGAAGCGAACCCCAAAATGGGGAGTGCACGCTGGTTACACACGAGAGTTAAATATTTGTTGAGATCGTATCCTTACATTTAAACTATATATTTCGTTTCGGATTTATTCTAAAGAACTCTAAAGTTTACTTCTTTCGGAAATTATTTTTTTATTCATTCTTTCTTTCGATTACCTATCGAAATTCTTTCCCAGAAATAACAGATTAAAACTTATGATCTATGAAAATAGTTTTATGCAAGCTCATAAGATAAATAAGCTTCTATATCCCTTATATAAAAAAATTCCACTCCATTTTAATTTTTTAAAAATTTTAAGTATCTTTATACTACCACTATCATTCCAAATTATATATAAATCGATTTTAAGAAATCTCCAGGCTCAATCCAACTCTTTCGCTTTAAACTTTTCCGTATCACTTTTCATAGAATGGATTTGTGCACAGTTTTGATAGACGCTAATGTTAGTCTGAGCGGTGGGTTTGCGATGCCTAAGGTTGAAAGGGAAGATAAACGGATTAAGCAGAGGTCATGAGGAAAGCGATTAACGGGTTACGAGGAAGGGGTTGAGGTCTAATCCATTACTAAGGCAACCGTCTCCTTAGAGCTAACCTTCGGGCGGAGGTATTTTCAAACTCAAAAGCATCCAGATTTGCAAACCAAAATACAGTTACACTTCATCCGAAGATAAGGTTATACTATTTGATAGTATGACTCATCTTTTCGACAAAGAGATGCGAATTAAGCTTAACCTGAAGGTTTTGTATTCGTTAGTCATTCGCTCAATTGCAATCAAATTCCATCAATGCGTTTATCCTCAAACATTTAAAAACGTGCAAATAAATGAACAGGAAAGATGAGACCTTAATATTGGGCGATTGGCAATTCTATCAGGTGTAATTAAATTATGATTAAAAGATTGGTTTTTACATAATCATATGATGAGTAATTGTTGTTTGAAACCTTTTTCACATTATCGAATTAAATTTTTACTGATACGCTTCAATATATATTTTTATATATTTTGAAATTAAACGTCTCAAAAGTTTCTTCAATTTAATCGTACTTGTACGAAAAGTAGCTCTATTCAAAGTTAAATACGACATTCATGAATTTCTCTCATTTTGAGGGTTATGGGATGAGATAATGTCACAAATTTTACAAAGAAAGATATTAAACAACACAGATGAATGCTATGAAAATAAAACTTAATTCAAGATTATTAATATAAGGAGAAAGCGACTATTATTTTAATATATGCTGTTTACGGGTGGAGTAGCACGATGTCCGAGAACATGTGCCTCTCCCTTGCGGCGGAAACCGAAACCAAAGGGGACCATCCATCAGCTCCGTTTCCCATCCAAACGCTGTCTCACAAAGTTCCCTTTCGTTTGACATCATAAAAGCCCTTATGGTTCTAAAATGTCCGCTCAAAGCAGAATTCGAATTTCATATCGAAATGAATATTTCGCCTCACGGATAACTTTTCTCGATATTCAAAACAAGTATTCTTACGAATGCTTTCAAAGAATAAACTAACATTTTTAATATAAAAATGTAAACATAACAAAATTAAAGCTAAACCGTAAGGATTCATTTTCAATCATTAACAGAGACTCTCAGGAAGAGGAATAACTTTTAAGC
Source organism: Pantala flavescens (assembly GCA_020796165.1). Classification (NCBI taxonomy): domain Eukaryota; kingdom Metazoa; phylum Arthropoda; class Insecta; order Odonata; family Libellulidae; genus Pantala; species Pantala flavescens. The sequence goes on from CM036880.1 coordinate 55,811,277, forward strand.
TGAGAACATCTGAGACAAGAGAACGAAGAAGGAACAGCGTAATTGATGAAGAGAAGAGATATCCATCACTGTTTTTTCCTCATTCCCACAATTTAACAAAATTATTTCTCTTTTCATAAATTAACTTTATCTCGCACTTTTTCGCCTCCCGAATTTTTCCCTTTCCGTTTTCTTCCTTCTTTCATCTTTAAATTTGCCATTCGTTTTCCTTCCTCTTCAAATTACCTGGTCTTTCTGTTTCGAGGTCTCCGTGTTCTCCACTGAACGAATAGCACTTTACATTTAATCCCATTTCCATCCAGACAAGTTAATTTAGATGATTATAAATTCAATTAAGGGCATATATGATTTATATTATTTTACTTATCATGTACATTTTAGGGCGTAAAGAAGGTAAACCGGCTCGGGCAATCAATATCTCATTGGTTAAAGTTAATTTATGTTTTATTCATATTAAAGCTCATTTTACGAAAAGCATTTACTTAGCAGTCACCGTTCACAATGTTAATGCCTTGAGAAGTATGAAGTAAACTTTCGAGACCTCAGGAGGCGTTTGTATTAGTATGCCTCAAACAATCCCTAGTCAAGATCGATAATTTGAAATTTAAAGAAAGAGAACTAAATGCAGAACAGTTTAATGAGTCTCTATTTCTACCGAAACGATTCAGTTTCGCCTTATTAATCGAATAAAAACGTAAAAATCCAGAATCATCGCGGATCGCCAAATAATTAAACTGGGCACACCAAGAGAAATATTGGTGTATGATCATTTCGCATCTATAGCATATTGAGCCGATAAAACACTGTCCAAAGGCCATTCTCATTCCCTGGAGTCCATCTTTCGTATTCCAAGAGCTTGCTATCCCCCCATTCGCCCTTCATCCGGGTCTTCTGCATTGCGTGGGTGAAGGCGGGGAGGGGAGGCACCTGCTCTGAAATCCAGGGCAAAGAACGAGCCCAGGGACGGCGTTAAACAGCGAAAAGGGCATAAACGAGGGGATATTTATTGAAGGGGGATGTGATGAAATTTCGCTGACAGCCACCAAAGAGGTATATTGGGGCAGAATTTCCGCGGATAAACTCTATGCCTCCAACGCATAGCTCATAAAGTTTTCTTAATAATCTCAACTCCTTTCGGTGATACACTTGATAATGAAAGTTGAGAAGAAGAGTTGAATTCATCTCGGGTAATTTAACTATTAAACTTTTGTGTCTACATAAGGTAGCCGGTTTCCAAAATACTTTTCCGTTTCTTCGCAGTGTCGTTTCTCTGCATAATATGCCTTTCTTTAGGTGTATACGAATAGATATTGGTCTATTGTATACCAGTTAATATTGCTGCGAAATTGATGTTGTACGAGCTCATATAGTGCAGCAAAAAGTTGCGAGACGTAAAGATAATATCAAAGATACAATTCTATTACTGAATTCCATCTTCGGCAAAATAACTGCTAATCAACATTGAATGGTTCCGGACGAAGAAAATGAAATAAATGCACTTTCAATCTGCTAAGTTCAGAGGAAAGCGAATCAAAGTAAATTGAATTTTTAATCCTATAAATATCGATCCACCAATAATAAAACATATGGACATAAAAACAGTGACAGTGTACAAAAAAATTGTTGATTCGTTTCAATTACAATTCACATACAATATATGATGGCCTATCTCTTAAAATATGGTTAGATTCCAAGTTTTTTAAAAATAGATTACGATCGTACGTTAATTTACTATGTAATCATTATTGAATCCGTACATTCAATCGAATTGGAACGCCCTCGATAATAAATGAAATAATTTGTAACTTTGAAAGAGCATAGATCAGCCAAACGTGAAATACATCTTTCGATAAGTGATGTATGGTATTAGTTGCTTAAAATAATGGGCTTAAAAAGAAGAGTCCCAGTTAATCGAGTTCATCTCCTTCCATAGAAAGCAGGATATATTGCTCTAATCTTTGGAGGTATTTGGTTCCATCGATTAGGTGTCCAATCGTATAGAATTGATGGATACAATCAATATCACTTACCGAGAGAATACCCCCAGCGTACATTCACGAGGGAATAAAATTAATTTCTTTGAATCTCTTTATACACTTCTATCGTCTAAAAACATATGAGAATCAAATTAACGAAATCTTACGAATAGTTATAGAATAGCTTCTACTATACTATAGTATAGTAGAAGCTTCTAGTAATACTAAATTAATAATAGTATACTGAAATATTTTAACATCTATTTACTTGACCGAGGTTTAATATTCCCTAGTTTTTCTTTTAATGACGACAATCGATAGCAAAATTTTATCATCCATAAAAAATTTAGCGCCTTCAATATATATGTATGTTAACATCCAATATATATTTATAACATATTGGACACTGAAGCTCAATACATTGTATTCAACAAGAAAGGATTTTTTTGGTTACGATTACTTTAAAATATAAAGAATAAGATTTAAATTCAAATTCATTAAAATACATAATAACAATATTTCCATCTATTGTTTATGAATGAACATCTTAAACTTCTTTGAAATCGTCATTTTTGATTCGTAAGAGCACGTTATCTAGTCCGAATAGATATGATATTTAACTAATTAGGAATGATAAAGTAAAAAATTATGTCTACTAAGTCAACGGGTGCGAAACGAATCGAGAATTTTTGTTAAGCTGAAGTCAATATGCTGATCATAGAATTGAATAGAACGCATCTACCTTTGACTTGCTCAAGAGGATCTTTCGAGTACTTTTTTCTCTACAATCAATACTTAGCACTTAAAGAGATTCTTTTCTCGTCTCCTTTGACATTTACTTCTGCAGCGCATTGCTTCTCGGTCATTGAGTTATTCGCTTCACAAAGTTCTCAAAACTAATTAATTTTCGTAATTGCCACAAGAGGAAACTGTGTGCGCTTCATTGCACTAAATATCGTACTTTATTGTTCGAGGAATTCCTTTTGTTAGAGAGAACGTCTCCAATTCACTAACCTTAATTATGACTCTTAATATTTCCATTTCGCAAGATATATCTTCATAAAATAAGAATTCAACAAAGGCATACATCTTTTGATGTATTTCGATTGTTTTGCTATCAATAAAATTTACTTTAAACCCCATATTTAGTAACAGAGAGGATGCAAAAAACACGACTTTGACCTTATAACGGATATCCAAGATTATATGAGAGTTGAAGGAGCACAGGTTATTCGAAAAAATCTCAGATTTATGTGGAAAGCAAAAGATTCGTGAGAGAAAATACTTTATCATAACTAGGATTGAAAAAATTATTATTCAGTCTGAATTACCAAATTTCTTGCGCTTTCATAGTAATCAGACTTTTTTACTTTGAGCACACGCATTGTCGAGGTGAAAAATTGCTTTCTTTACGACCAGATGTACTTTTAGTCTGAAAAATAGGTGCCTTTTCCTATTACTTAAGGGATGCGTGATTAAATCAAGATATATTTTATCTTTTTTATTGATAGTCTCTGTATACCACACACGAGAATTGTAGAACTTAACTAGGTAAAAGTAAGTATAGTATGCGAAACAACATATCAGTGAATTAAGTTATGGTAATACTACAAAATGTTTTAATTATTTTATTTGAATACAATTTCAATCGACTCTTTTCAATCTTATATGCACTCATCATCTTTTTTCACCCTACAGAGAACATTTTCAATATCATAGACACGGTCTATGGAGACTTTGATAGATCAAATAACTTTTGTGGATTTTCATAACGACATCATTGTTTGTAGTGGTTTATGTGGTACAAAAGAGTTCTTGGAAAAAAATAAAATCGAGTCCAAATTCAGTATTTACTTATTTCCTTATGCATTTCTCATAATATTTTTGATAGAAAACTAACAAGAATGCGTAAACCATCGTTTGATGTTGAAATTTCACGAATTTAAAAAAAGTTATAATTTTGACAGTGTCCATGATTCGATTTTCAGATTCAAATAGCTGCGAATTTGGGGAAGAAGTATTCTAATAGTTGATCTACACTATCTCATATTCCGGATATAGATTCTACTTTCGTCGCATCAAAGACATGGCTCAAGAAACTCGCTAATTAGTTCTTTGCCAGATAACTTCATTAGAAGCCGCTTTGAAATGAGGCGAACGAGGGAACTCAATCATAGCAAGATCGATTCAAGTTGTTTGGAATATAAGAATAATAAATCAGACAATTATTACTCTCCTAAAGGATGGATTGCAGGTATTTATTCAAACAAAATTATCTTTATCTGAAATATATTGCTCTATGTTAGTAATTTCCTAAATATCAATAGTAAAAAATTCCTCTAATAATAATACATTACATAGATATGTGCCTGATAAGAATATTTCATACATAAATATACCGAAAATTAATTTTTGATTAAATTATACAGTATCTATATTGTCATATTGCATGAATGCTAAACGGGGGTATAATTGTTACACGAACGCCCGCGACGGTGATTTCTGTTAAGTGTTGTAACTATGATTCAATTGACCCCAACGAACTAATGACGAGAAGAATCCAGATAAACCGAGTACTGGTTGAACAGAAAATGTTGCTTTAACACAAGCATCAAACGTGGGCGCTCTATTGAGATTTAATCATTGAATTACGAGGCGCTGACCCACGCCCACATACGTGTAAATAAGGCGTAGGAGTTATCATTCGGGAAAGGGAACAAAAACTATAACATAACAAAGAACTTTTCGAATTTAAATTCATTTTATAGAACATTGACGCTCTTTCTGAACATAAAATAATGAAAAGAGAAAAGGGCTGAATTTTATTTGATTAATTTTTTCGGTAAAATATATTTGTAACAGAACTTCCGCATGCATCCCACCTACGCTTTCGTGTATGTATTCCATACACCCACTGATGTACGTTTTATGATATAATGAGGAAAATCTGCGTTTTCAGACGATAATCACGTATTGCTTGATAGAGAAAACAGAAGGCACAAAAGTGGTTATATCGAAGATGTGTTTCTGTAAATTACTATTTTTATAATTCATAGTTATCAATCTCTAATCTTACCGCAATATTCAGCTGAACGAGGAATAAATTATATATATATTTTAAATCTCGAAATTAATTATCTTGTATATTTAATAAATAGATTTATATAATTTTTAGTTCGCAAAAAGAGATTTAGAATCCTCGATGTGTTTTCTTCTTTCGTATAAATTGAATTAATTTTCTATACGGTAACATTTCCTTTAACAATTTTTCGACTGCTCTCTTTTTTTCAAAATAATTTTTGATTAAAAAATCACTCCTGTTGTATAATTGTATTTTTTGTAAGAAATATTTATAAAATCTTCTAACAGCCCAAGGAAAATATATTATTATTTTCTCATCTTTCTTAGTACCTTTTCCTCGTTTCATTTTCTATTTTTCGTGGCTTTCAGATGAAGCTCTTGTCCTTCGTCTGACTGAATAGGGATTCCAAACTCAAAGTAATAAACGCTAATTTCCGGAAGCACAATTTTACGAGACGATTTACTTAAGTAGGGATTTATAACTTTCAGCTTCTGCCATGATTAAAAAGTGATGAAACATTCTACTGAATTGAGGTATTCCATCAAATACATTTTCGTTTCATTAAATTCGTATTAACAAAGGTTCATTCACTTTGTCGAAAGACGAACTTTGACCTTTACTTGGATATTAAGTTTCAACTATATCTCGGAAATATTGGAGAGTTTTATATTTGGCGTCGAAAGTATCAAATACTGAGTCCAAAGAATGATATTTTTTATGATTACTTACATCCAATGTTCAACCGAAATATGAAGATAAATTAACAAAAAAGAATTTAAACAAAAATATCACAACTTAAAATTCTTTCAAAATTCAATGAGTTTCACTTGTATGAATATATTACCGCAAGATTAACTTAATATGAGCGATTCAAATAATATTGCGTCCAATAAATTCCATCCATTTCATTGAAGCCCTTTTTACGAAATACGACATTGAATATAGTTTAATCTACCGAATACAATTGATAATAGTTTAATAATATTCATGATTTCTCATCCGAAATAAAATTAAAAAAGAAAATATCTGAAAAATATATTTTTTCTCTGGATGGTAAAAGTTTGATTCAAAGAAACACTATGGTCAAGAAATAGTTTTGTAAAAAAATTGATAAAAGGTAGGAAGGTAAATTTCCATCATTATTCTTTATCTTACATCGATTCTGGACTTGAAGTTTTTTTAAGGTTATTTAGTTTCAAGAAATCATGATGGTAATTAAAATGTGTATGTCCAATTAAATAGATATTTTATAACTTGAAATCAAATGGAGACAATGATTGATTCAAAATTACCTACTGCGCCTTGAAATATAGCGCAGCAATATGATAAGAAAGAAATAAATATTTGAGTTAATAAAAATATACGCAGCGTTGGTTTAATTATGTTTTCATAATCCGTTAAGATAATCGAAGTATAAATAAATTTGGAAATAGATCGCACAATTCCCTCGACAATTATATTTCGTCATCTTTCCGGTGGTCGTTTCATAATGACAGTACGATATCAAGGAATTAAGTTTACCGATTAAAGGAAATTAATATATAATAAATTACTCTTAATCATTTCCTAAATAGCAATAAATATATTATGATATTTAAAAAACATTAGAACTGAAGAATTCAATCAATACGAATCTTCCCTGCGATGACTTTTGGAAAATATAATAATATAACCAATATCCAATTCATACGTTTTCATCCTTTGTCAAATTAGCAGAATTCGTACCACTAATTAATACGACAATGAATAAGGAGCAATCACATTCCTCACATACAATGCTGTTCTCCAACCCCATCGCGCTCATTCATCTCTTCCTCAGTAAAAAGGGATATCTCCCTGGAGAAGGCGGTTGGAGTGGTCGGTAACCATGGAAACCAGAATATGGAAGCCACCTGTGGATTTGAGGGAGACTCAGCCGAAGAAAAGGAATAGAAAAGGAAAGAAAATGGGCGAGAGAATGGCCTAGAACACATTTTGGCCAATACTTCGCTGGGAGAAGTGAAATGCTTCTGGAAGAAACGCTACGGAAAGAAAACGAGTGACATGAATAGGGTGATGCTAACAGTGTTTCTTTCCCTAAGATTTTGTTTCTATTGGGCCTGTTCTGCGCCGATAACGTAAAAATTTACGAACTGAAGAGATGAGATGATTCTACCGCATTTTTGGATTAAGCTTCTACGAGAAAAAGTACTTTTTTAACTGATTCGCAGTAATATGCTGTGGCGCGGTACTGTATAAAAGTTCAGAGGAAATAAGCTAAGTCCGAAGAACCCTCTACAGTAGGTGAATTACTTCTGAGAACTTAAAAATGTTCTTGTTCATATAACCTTCATACCTGGTACATTTTATAATGCTTCTTGAAACATTTAATCTTACTATTGTTGAAAATAAGTTCAAAAAATGAAAAGCGGTCAAATTAATGGAAATTTATATTTTGTAATTATTTTTAAACATTAGAAGTTTTGGTATTCCGAGAATTATTTTAATGATTTATAGGTACAAAATGATTTAATGGTCTCTTCACTTTAGATAGAATGATCCTCTTGTGAGAAAACCTAATATAACACCTCACTCGATACAACTGATAAAGAAAATATAAATTGTTTAGCAAAATGTATGACTGAAAAAATCTTGACGACGAGAGATATTTTGTTTTTCATCTGTTTCATTTATAAACATCGTAAAAATGTACGTTACTTGTAAGAAAGTAAGTATAGTAGTAAAACGATTCCATTTATTCGCGATTAACAAGGCGAGAAGACTGATTCATCCGCGTCAATGAACATTAATATTTATGTTAAACGAAAGGATCAAAGCTTCCGCGAACGAATGACATGTGGTTGAAGGACAGGTGAAGTGTGTAATTAAACAGATACGTGCTAGTATTACGCGTTGCGGATAGTTGTCATGGCAATAGCGATAGTCGGCAGAGGAAGTCGGTGGAAAATGAAAGGCTCGATTGGCTGAAAACGCTTTCCGAAGGCACAGAGGGAAATTGAGCCGCATCTCTCAGAAGATAAACTCATTTACGTCTGGAATCGAATGGGAAGTGTGCGGGGGAAAAACAGATGAGGCTGTGGCACTCGAGGCAAAATGTGATATTTTTTTCCGTGATGAAAGGAACGACGTCCAATAAAAACGTTTTCTTTTCGAATATCCGAAGAAATGATGGGAAGCACGATGAGGACTCATCCTTTTACCCTTTTGAAGATTCCGGCATAAATTACCACTATCGTTTGAGATTAAGCAAACACACCGAGTGTAGTGGTCGTTTGTGCTCAAAAAGGTGGTTAGTGGAAAAAGAGGATGTGTTCTCGTTTTACTCATATTCCGGAATGAATCCTTTCCCTTTACGGATCATAATTCCACCGAAGATAAACAGCCCTCGCAGTTTAAAGGACGTAGCAATTTGAGCTCGTAAATGGGCACTACATGATTCAAAGCGGAATCAACGTAGCAGAGAATGTTTCGACGCGAAATCTTTTCGACCAGTAATATCATATACGATTGTGCGATTTCTCAGTTAATGAAATAATATTCGTCGATATTTTTAATGAAATAATTCCTGAAATTGCAATGCTGTTACGTTAATAGAGAAAAGAATACAAAAATACAAATGTCGGTTGTCAGCAGTCTAATTCCCAAGCTTAGGCGCATACTTTCATAAGCCATATTGAATAGTTATAAAAATTTAAAATGTCTTGAACACGTTGAACTGTAATGATTAGGAAAAACTATCCTCATATTATAACACTATCTTGAAATCTTACTTATTTTTGGACGTGTATTTGGAGAGTTGTGGACATTAGATGGTATTCAAGATAATTAAAGACAAAGAAGTTTTCAACTTCGAACGACAACCGAATTGATATAAAAAATTATCTATGAATGGATACTCGAATATTTAAAGGAAATTAGGTATTTTCCGTCCAATAAATCAATTATCATCTTCCATTCTATATCCAGTTAAAGCTTCCTGTATAATTGATGTTATAACCTCCATTCAATTAATTTTATAATCCAAATAACTTCCTGAATGCAATAAGGAGACTTTAGAGGAATAAGTCTTGACCCTAAACTAGGATCGAATTTAGAAGTAAACGCTATTCAAAATAACATCTTGGGTATGTTCTGTGGACGGAATTACAGTAAAATAAATACGATCATGTATCACGGCAACTCGTTCGAGGAAGAAACGACGACCCCCGAAGGAACTGTTAAGGGCTTCCTCAAATACATGGGAATCCAACCCAATTGGAAACCTATTGGCTTCCGATGAAATGACCAATGAGAACCAATCGGATGGGAATTTTCAACGGGGTAATTCGAGAAATTCTCGAAAAGTGGAATCTTTTCTTGGAATTCCCAAAAGGACTTACCTAAAGAGGCATCGTATGTATTCATGTACTCAGAGGTCATGAACTGCGACACGAGCGCAGTCTTCCCCACTCCAGCATCCCCAAGGAGCACAACTCTGTACTTTGGCGTCTCTTCATCTCCTACGACGATGCCGCTCACGCTGCCCTCTGAACTCACGTAGCTGCTTCCACAGCAGGAGCCTTCAAATGGAGAACGCTCGCCCGGGCTTATGCCGCTTGCGTTGCTGTGCCTTTAAAGAAACAATCGCAGTCAGAAACAAAACAGTATTCATTGCCTTTATTCCTTATATCTTTCATATTCAGGGGAAGATATTTCAAACTCTCATTCGACTCTAGTGTTCTAAATTTCTTAAGGAATAGTCAACCTTTTTATCTTTGCGTATCTTTTTTCAAACAGCTGTATCTCTTCATATATGTTTCTATTTAAGCTAAACCACTTAAGAGATCGTGACATCCAATGTGTTCTAAATTTACAATCTGTTTATTCTACCACATTTTATATCTTTATAGAATGTAAAATATACTTCAAGTTTTTATTTGATATTCTCATAATTTAGAATTATGATTTAGTATTAGCTTTAGTTTGCACTACTTCTAAAGAAGCTATCGCAAATAAAGTAACCCCAATCTTTTGAAAGTAAATTAAAAACTTATTAGTTGTAACTCATACAATCGTATAAAAATAATTTTTGAACACTTCAGCTCAACTCTAGAATAGTTTTCAGTTTTCTTTCTAATTTATAATTTTCCTGGAGATTTCAGGGTGAAGGTGAAAATCCATTCATCAGATCCACCTGAACATTAACATTGGGACTCTATTTAAATCTACTTAATTAGTAATTCATTACTGCACAAATTAAGTTCGGCAATAAAAGATTTGAAAGATACAAAAGAGAGTGGAGAAAGGACGTATTCCAGAAGGATTTAATTAATCGCCTTTATTTCATTATATAAAGAAACGGGACATTTTTCTTCTCTTCGTGGAAGTTTGAGTGCGTTAGCGATTGGTGACTTAATCACATTAAAATAGAAAAGCCTCATTTGTTTCCGCCAAAGAGCGGATTTTAATCCAAATAACTCACGCGTTTTACAAGAGAAAATAGAATTAAAGCGATGGAATGCGATAAGTAAATCAAGAGAGAGAAACTTATGAAACAGACTAATTAACCGAATTCCACAGCTTCAGAATCCCAGTTTATTAGAATGACTGGGAGCATTCCTCTCAATTTAAAAACTGAATGTGTAGTTTAAGGAAAATGGATTACATTTATAAGCAATGTTAATTCGAATTATTCAAATAACGCTGATGAAGTTAGAATGTTTTCTTACAACATACGTGTTCAGTAATCAGCCAGTGGATACTCAAATAAAAATTTAATGATAGATTGATGCTTAGCCTAATGGAGTTTTTCATGAACTGATATAATTTCTTAGCTATTAAACGGAAAAAAATATGCTGTATATTTGAAAATTTTCAAACACATCTTTATATTTTATTTTAAAATAATTATCAGATTCTTATTTTATAATATACTTTTTAATCAAAAATCTTCAGAGTATATTGTATCTGACATTTAATTGTAGCTATAATTATTCAAGAACTTAGATGGTATCGCTTTAAATCAACCACGTATTCAAGTATATGAGAGCAATAATTGTCAGAATGCACAAGTCAGCGAATATTAATATTCAAGATATATGTATATATATTCAATACCCTTCCTGTTCTAATAGAAACTAGAGCATTCACACAGAGCGTAAATCCCATCGCTTTCCTCTTGCACTTCTCAAGAAACTTGGAGCATTTTCTTATAATGACGCATTCGTCGCATAAAACCGTCCTATCGTAATGAAAGATCACAGCAGGGACAAAGCGCAGTGATGAAGGGATCATCTGGGTCTTAGTTTCTTTGTGTCTCTCTGAACAAAGATGAGATCTCATCCGGAAATTCAAGCGTCAGTTGACAGGAACATCATTAAAATCAGTCGGCTATACTTTATGACGTGATATCGTATATATTTCCTGATAAATGACGAAGAATGGAATCTTCTTAAAGAACAGAAAGATTCAGATCCACACTAAAACACTTACATGCGAACAGATATCGAACAGGGGTAAAATGATAAATATTTGAATTTTCCTAAACCTATCCAAATCAATGGCATTGTAATTACTAGTGAGTTAGAAATTCATGTATCCATAGTAAAAGTGGGTCATACAAGAACATTCTAAATATATTTGTTAAAGTCAAACATTGTCTTCTTACAGTAAATGAATGAAATTCCTAATTGGAGTAAACTTGAATCGAATGATTAAACCAAAAAATACATATGTTTCCCATAGAAAGTACGTACTGAAAATGCATCTGCAATACATAATTACAGAAAAGTGCAGGAATTAGTGAAGAAAGATGTTTTGCAACTTTTCTAAAGATTTGATAAAATCCGTGTAATCTTATTATTTACAATATCTTTACATGATATATTCAGTACCTGTACTCGTAACTTTAATGGGACCTTATACTCCATCAGCACTGAGGATGTTCTCGGAAGGAGCTGATTTTTCTGCTGAATCTCTTTCATTCCATTGAATCGTTAATGATGGGCCTCAGGGAATTGGGATTTCGCAGCAATAATTCGGATCCGTTTACAAATCTGCGCCGATGCCAGGGAAACGTCCTTTTCTCGAAAAGAGATCATAGAAGAGGAAGAGGTTTGGAAGGGTTATTGTTCGGATTGAAAAGATATTCGGTGGACAGAAGATGATGCCCGGGATTTCCTCTTTGTTAAGAGCAGAATGGCAGGGGATTGTTAAAATAGTATAATATATGTGAGGATCTTAGAAGTGGAGAGTTGAGAATCCTTTCTTTTAGGACTCACTCAATAGCACAACACTTCTATCATGAGAATCTCTTTAGTTGGCCAGAAAATAACGAAATTGTACAAAAATATTTCTCTCGGTAACAATTCCTCCTTCAGCCGTTCATAGATAAATGGGAAAGAAATGTTTCAGCTTCCTTTTCTCGGTAAAAACATTCGTTTTGTGGCAAACTGATCCCGATTTCCAGAAATCGAGGATCGTTATAATATACCATAAACCCCACAATGGCCCTTTCCCTTCTGAAATCCTTTCCATTTTTTAGGATTGAGTTGAAAGTCATAAAATGAAATTCAATGCACACAAATCTTTTTTAATATTATTTATTTCTAATCATTTCGCTTCTGCATGCAAAGGCTTCTCTACAACTAATTTCAGCTAGGAATTTTAGACTCTTAAGATAGTGTATGCCATTCTAGTCTGTTTAATCGTTCATAAACTATGATAGAGAATGAGAGTTCCGAAAGTAGCAAGAGATAAGATCCTTCGAACATCTTTGAGCTTGTTCGTAAATATAAAAGATAAAAGTGACAAATTCTCTGATTTTTCTTCCCTTCTATTTTACAACTCAAAGGATATTTAAATATTCCCAAATGATTCAGCTAGTCAAACCCATTTTTTTCATAAGTTGAAAGCGATATATACTTTGAATCGTTATAATATTGTAATAACCATTGATTTCAATAATAAACTTTTAACAAGACAATATTAAACTGTTTACAAAAATATATTGTTGAATATCCGGATTTGATGGCTATGAAATGAGAAAATTACCCTTATATTCTTAGGAGGGCAAGTTGGGATCTCAAAAGATCGCGTTCTAATCAAAAGCGAGTTATCTCCGGCGATTCTTACGGAATGCAGGAATGATGAGAATTCGGGACTTAATTGAAGTGGCTCCATATTTACATCTTCAACCATTCATTCGGAATGAAAGGAGAGAGATTTTATGGCGCAGATATAATCTTTAGAAGAGTAAAAACGACGTTATATATTAGATTCTTCTAAATTCTTTTACAAAAAGTTAACTGTCAATATAGACAGGTTATAGTATAAATGTATCATTTCAGACGTGAGAACCAGTCTACCATTTCTTATCTTTAAAATACTGCATGTGTGAACTACAATTTCTGCTCTGAACTGATTTTTCGAAGATTAAAGTACATAATTATTTCCATATTTTATATGGACTTTGGAAGCTTCAAAAGTTACGAAAAAAACTTATAATTTGAGAAGATTTGATGGCAATTCATAAGGACTATGTTCATACGAATAAGGGTCTAAACTTTGATATTTCGAAGGCTAGATCCGAACAGAGGCTTGTATAGCGCATAATTTAAGCTTTAACAAATTTTTTTCGATATAATAAATAACCGATTCCATCCTAAGGTTGAGAAAGTAAATAATTATTTCTCCTATCACATTGTATTTATTATAAACTCTATGGAAACTCTCCTCGTGATATCACCAACTAACACATAATTTTGATCAATTTACATTATGCAAGTAATTGTTAAACACCAATTCAATAAAACGACTCGAACACAATAAAAGGTGACCTTTGAGTTTCTCATTTGTCACAGCGAATGCTTCAGCAATTTGCACGATGCGCCAGGGAAATGGGCGCGGAATCCATTAAAGACTGACAATCCTAATTACGATGTCGAGGTGAAATTGTTGCTACGTTATATCGCCATTAACAACCTCCGTGTATTAAATTACTCGTCGGAACTTAGGTGCGTGTTCCCGTTTCGCTCGCTGCCGGGAGTTCCGCGTTTGCCATCCCACGGAAATGTTTGCGAATGAGGGAATAAAGAGTTGGCTCTGAAATGGACGCCAGTGGTTGCGTGCCGGGATATTTTCAGTGTAAAGAAAGGATTCCATAGTTCATCTTAGATTAAGGTCAGATATATTCAACCCGAGTTATGGTCAAGGATTTTTTTATTGTGCTAACCATTCAAACTTCACGAATACGAATGGCATTTGCCATTCATACTGCTATAATGCCGATATTTTAATAAGAGAGAACGAATAAATTAAAATTTTGAATAAACTAACTCGCAAATTGATAAAATCTATCATAATAAAAATCCTTAAAGAAATATTTCATATTTTGGATTGTTGAGTTAGTTACGATGATAAGATATGGAGAAAGAAAAAATATTATTTACAAAACAGATTACATTAGGAGAATACATTCCGAAATATGAAGTTGTTATCTTCATTTATATTTGTTAAGTAAGTGAGAAGTATATTGTTATTTTCCTTATGCATTCCAACAACTTTGAGCACCTATTACATACGCCTGTCTTGCTTTCTTAATGAACGATGCCAGCATTCAGTGCGCATATATTACCCGTATTTCCAGCCTTTTACAAACGCTAGGAAAACAGATGATTAAGTATTCATCAGTTCAAAATACACTGATCGAAGCAGGTTGATCAGGATTTGTTTGAACGATTTCCAAAGACTGCTCCAACAAGGCAAAGGTCGAAAATTGGAATCTCAATGTAAACATGTTTATCCATCTTTGAAATTCCGAGGGAAAACTGTTCAAAATGTGAGGTATTCGTCATCTTCTTTTTGGACTTTTTCATCGACTTCCACTCATCCTTTGATTACAACATCACATGCAAGATTATGAAAATTTCTCTCATTAAATATTCATCTATTGAGCCTCAAAAATTGTCTTATTAAAAGTTTTGTTTCAATTGTTTTGACTAAGTAAAATAATGTAGGGAATAAAGGGACAGTTAAAGAAAAAAAGATTTTTATATTCCTCCCCTAAATGTTAATTACACTCATGGTACTAGAAATATTACATTAAAATGTTCCAACAAATTTTTAAAAAATATTTTACTGAATAAGGATCAAAAGATGAGTTTTCTACTTTTGAAGCAAATTTATTCAGATGAAATGTTTATCAAAACAATAACTGAAATAGGATCGAATGTAAATGAGGTAGAACGGTCGTCTTTACTGAGACGAGTAATGGGGTTTAAATCTCATTACTCAGATATGCAAAGTCCTTACACTACATACCAGTTATATGCAGTACATATCAACATACATCAAATGTATAATTACAAAGAAATAAAATTAAAACTCATATCCTTGTATGATTCGCCTTTCTCCCAATAGAATTAGGATTTAATTTGCATGACTGTAATCTACCACTGACCCGGTGCTTTTCATTTCACTCCCTCAGGGGTCGTTGATGCATTATTTGTACCTCGCACCGCTAAATCCGATTCAGCCCCAAAAGTTTAGCTCCCAACGGACGTCTCTTTTCTTTAGCAGCACGAAAGGTAGCGAAATGACGCAACATTTCGAGAACAAAAAGATCGATACCCATCTTGAAAATTAATCGAATGAGCAAACAGTCTCTCGGAGAACCGAGTTAACGTCTTTTGGGCTTTTTAATAACGCTGAAGGTAAAAGGGAGGCCATTAATCAAAGTCGAGAGCGCGAAAGTCCAGGTTTGATCCTATAGCGCGAAAAGTGAAAGGAGGTACATGGGAAAAGGAAAAAAAGTGAAAGGTAGTGGAAAAGATTTCGATTGATTCGAAACGCAGATGAAGAAGAGATCGATATCATCAAAAGAATAACGTTTTCGAGGTTCGGAATGAGTCTTCCTTATTTCCATGAAAAGTGAAAGTAACGACTGAGATGTCCATCTTTCACTGCACTCAGGATTTTCTCATTACTTATATGGGTAAGATGAGATGGTGCAGAAAATAAAAATATTGATCTTAAAGGAAAATTTAAACGTTGCAACTAATTGTGACTATATGCATATACGTAAATTGATAATGCTCTAAGATTCATAGCTGTGATATAAAAATAATTAAGGATGATAATCTAATGCATACGAAATATGAACATAAAGTTGTCAAG
Source organism: Pantala flavescens (assembly GCA_020796165.1). Classification (NCBI taxonomy): domain Eukaryota; kingdom Metazoa; phylum Arthropoda; class Insecta; order Odonata; family Libellulidae; genus Pantala; species Pantala flavescens. Next base: position 55,827,489 of record CM036880.1, read on the forward strand.
TTTAGAATTAGTAGATTAATCTTCAAGAACTTTAAATTTGATAAATTATGTACACAGCATTGGAAACGAATTACGAAGTAATCAACTATAAATAAAACTAGCAAAGCGAAATTTCGACTGATATTCAAACAAAAAAAATGATGGATATTACTTCCTTAGCCGTTTGACATGTACATTATTTGTTATTGAACAGTACAAAAAAAGATTTCAAGGTTTTTCACATAATCTGTAATAAATCTTAAAATAGCTACATTTTATCATTTTCCTTATTTCTACTTTGGTGATGCTAATGATAATATATTATTGATGAGTCACAAACGAATATTTAATTTACAATTAATAGAAAGAAATTCCCTTTTTCGGTACAACTGTACACCGAGATAACTCGCATTGATCTGTATCGACAATAAACGAGATTTTCTATCGTAGGGTCAAGTGCGTAAATTCAGTACATTAGCAGATTTTCTATAATTAAATCAGCCAATCAGCAAATACCACTGCGTAGATTCCAATGAGGCTGAAAATTTTTAATTTCAACTTTCATATTTAAAGCATATTCAGTGTATCGATTGTTTATCTCGTGAGTGAAAGGCATGAGAAAGGTTGATAAATTAAAACCAAAAAAGAAAGGTCCGAGTTAGAAATTCAAGCTTTAAATAATTAAATGTTATTAAATAATTTATAGCATAGTTATTTCGTCCTACAAACCTTTATCTCCAGTCAAATTATTTGAGATAGAATCCATTCAATCGAAACGAGAGTAAAAGATTAATAACATTAAAATAAACTTATAATTCGTTCCGATACTTTTGGCAATTACACTTCTTTTCTGCTCTTTAAATTATTCCTTTCCTCGATGCACAAGTATATGATAAATATTTATGTTCAGCCGTAATGCGTTCTTATTGAATTTCAAATCACCGCCACGTATTTGACGCAAGATTTAATGGGTTTCGAATTGCCGCATTTCGTTTCGCGGACGATATAATTCCCCTTCATTAGGAGAGAATAATAGGGCTTAGTAAAACCTTTGGAATTGAAATCGAGTATTGGGTCGATATTTCTCAAGATAGAGAAAGTCGTCCTGTTAACTGATTCTTTTTTTAAGCTGATTATACGGAAAGGATGATCCAATCTTTCCTCGGAGAGTCTATTTTTATTTTACGGAAGAGAGTCTGTTTTCTATTACTTTACGCGAAAGGTTATACTGCAGAGGCGTTTCCTAGAGAGAGAACTTTATCGAATATATAAAAGAAGAATTAAGTAATTTCTAGAAAAATCGTGTACGTATTTTACAAAATAAAGATTAGCATCACTCACAAAGTGGTAAAGAGAATAAAATAGATAATATTTAATTACATTTAATAGATATAAAACTGCCTATCTTACTATACAGAAATATAATTATTTATTTTTAAGTACGTGCTATTTTACATTTACAAGTCTAAATGTAAACTGGATATAAGAAACTTAAATAATCTATAGTGGGTACATTTTTATTCGAAAACTCCAAAAGAAATTTTTTGGTGGTAGTAACGTTATTTCTAGTAACTCTCATTTATATCGCTAAATCTTTTAAACTTAAACAATTTTTTTATCCATAAAAGTTGAATATCAATTATCAAGCGTTATAAATTTATAAAACAGAACTTACAGGACAAACTATTAAAGTATCAAAATAAAATTAAAGGTAACATTCTTAATTTCTCCAACCTCTGCAAAATGTCAGTTAGATGGATAGGATGGAGTTTAAGGATCTAAAATCTGCATTTATTTTGAAAATGAGAGCAATTCAAGAGTAACTCTAACAAGAACCAAGGGTTAAGGTGCTGAAATATCGGCTGACTGTTCGAATGGGAAATAAGGCGTAAGAAGAGGCTTAGAAGAAGAAAAGGAGGGATTATGGTGTAAAGCTGCTGTGGGAGCGAACGGAATTGATAAAAGGGGTACAAATGTGATAAAGGATGGGATTCTTCTGAGGAATTGGGGATCCGTTTGACAAAAGAGAGATATCTCGCCGCAAGACAAATGATCGGTCGAAGAGAAAGGAGCAAAACAAGATAGCGAAGAGGGAAGATCTAAATTACGTGAAGGCAATTGAAGGTAAAAGTATCTGCGTATGCATCAAACAAGGTAGAAATCGATACGCTCAAGGACATATATATATAAGGTGGAATCTTATACTCCGCTTCAATTTTTTTTCTGTTGAAAAAAATCTTATTCTTGTAAAATGATAGTATACAATGTGAAATCGGAAGTATAAAAATAATGTGCCTCATCAAACATTTATGGATATCAACATCAAATTACTCGTGGAGTAAACACTTGTATTTCAGCTTTCCATTTTGAGATTCTTTTAAAGCCTTTTAAATATCATTCAGAATCAAGATACTATATCATATTGAGGATCTTTATTCCATCATCAATTCGAGTAAGCGGTGCAATAATTTAATTCAGGCTACTAATTTGGAAACACAGGATACTTTCCCAAAATAACATTTCATTAGTGTTTTCTCTGCTGCCACAGAACGGATACAGAGCGAATACCCATCAGCTGCGTTTCAAAAACAAACTTATTACGATGGAGTAAATATTTGTGCGCAGTTTGGAATCGAATTAACGTTTGACGGAATATAGTTGATTGAGGGGATTGCGTGGGAAAGCTTAATGGTTTTCTCCGATCAATGCCACTTTTCATCGTTGTAAATAATCGTATAAAAGAGCTCTACATTCACTCGTCCATAAGAGAACACTCGGAAAATTTTTTCAATCCACTGTTTGATTAACACGTTAATCACTCTAGTTGAATGGAATTAGGTGTTTCTGAGAAGCAATTAATAAAATGTAGATGAGCCAATAACAAGTTGCGAGGCAGTATTTATAATTTCATACATCAATTCAAATTTTATATACTTCGTACGTAATAAATTTAAAAACGAAAATTTACTTCTTTATCGATTGAGATTGATGTAATTTTCCAATTATTTGATTTCCCTCGGAATTGTATCAAATGCAGGAAAAAAGGCAAAATTATGGCTGGAATTCTTTGAAAGATACACTATGTATTCGGTATCGATTACGACAAATGAGAAAAACTATCATCGACCATAATTAATACATTGTTTTAGTGTATTGCTTATGAATGAAGTTCATAATTATTTACAAATGTATCAACGAGTAACACAGGTAAAGATTAAGTACTTTATAGAAATTTATTCAAATAATTAACTAATAGATGAATTTGAAAACTGTGACAAATCAATGGAAAACGTCTATGTACATAAATTCTCATCGACCAAATCGAGAAATTTAATTCGATGTTACGGAAACAGCTCGGAACACTCACATGCTAAAGAAGGAAACTAGTAATTTCAGGGTCCTTTACTCAATTTTCACTCTTGGTGAAAATTTTGCACCCTTAAATCGTTCTAAAATTCATTCATATTCATTCATTCGACATAAAAATACACTAGAGTGATTGTGTGAACAATGAAATCCAAGCGCTTTAGTAAAAATAGTATCACAATCACTGATGTGTACATATCGTATTATTCACAATAGGATCGTTAAAAATCCTTCAATCATACTATTCTTTTACTGATAATAACACAAAATCAATTTTAGAGTAATAATATAGTCAACTCAATAGCTTATACAGTAATAATGTTTTAAAGTGCATAATTACAATTTATTTTGACTGCTGAAACGACATGCATCGCATAATTCATGGAACATAAAATCGATAATTATTGTATTCACGCGAATCCCGTGCAATTGGATTCAGGATTAATTATTCTCTCATAATTTATTCACTCATACATCTGAAACTCGGGAATTGACACGTGTTTCAATATTAATAAAAATGTTTTATTAATAAAATCGATTTGTTTCTCGTTCGATAGCAGCAATCTAGAACTTTTAAGCGCATGATTCCCCATTAAATCAAATTATCTGCGTATAATTTAACGAAGCGTTATCATACGACACCTTTAAATATTTTGCTTAACAACTCTTTATATCTATTCCTTTGCAAAGAACTCATCTAATATAACTCTAATTTTGGGATCAAATCGCACACTGCAGGTAGATGATGCCGTGCGGATATTTAAAAGATCAAATTTTTAATAATATCGCAGCTGATGTATGTAATTGCATAATTATCTGGTACATGACTACCATTACATTTAGAAAGACATATCGAATTGATGCATAAAGTGATTAAAAAGTGTAAAATGTAAAATAATACATCTTTATCATCATATCCTGTGAATTCTAAAAGTGCGAATTTTCAATTAGGAAATGGAATTATAATTTCGTAAATCCTCGAATAATTGAAGAGTTAATCGTGATTTTAATTTTTATTTTACAAGATCATTGAAATATGAACGCATGGGACTCGGCCGATAAACATATTATTAAGAATTAGAAAGATTCAACGTATAGCGTTTATATAACGTTTCGTGAAGAATTGTTAAATAAATCAATAAGCGTAACTAGACTACTTAAGGATGCGGGATGGGAATCGTCAGAACAGAGAAGATTAGATTAGAAGAAAGCGTAGATTACATTTTCTAAAGAGATTCAGAGAAGGAACGTTCAAGGAAGATGTAGTACAGATCATGCGTCATCCCTGCTGTATAGGTCGATCGGAAACAAGCAATAAAATACGGGAAATCGACTCAGAAACAAACATATTCAAAAATTCATTTTTCCCTCGAACAATAACCGTTTAGGGAAGTAAAGTCACGGTTCTTGCCCCCACTGCCACACACGGAAAAGTGGCTCGCAGGGTATTAACATAGATAAACACATCATTAACATTCATTCGTCCGCTTTATTTTGAACCCTTTTAAGACATTCTATTTTTATGGTTGAAAGAAACTAGGTGAAGTTAGAACTTGGATTTGGGTATAATTTATCAAGTATTACTATACAAACCAAAGGTAGTAAGTTCAAAATGTCTTCGCCTATTTCTTTTTGAAGAGAATAATCCATTTAAACCATTTCTTTCCGAATTCAGACACATTCAAGAATTTCTGAACATTAACATTTCGCGAGACAAAAAGGTGTCTCTCCATGAATATTCGAGGGGGGATTTCAATGAAAAGAATTCTCCCCCTTCCAATGGAGGAGCCAGAATATTTTCCGTCCCGTTAATTAATTTAATGACTTTCATTTAATTACATGTTTCTTTCATCGACTTAATAGCTACCAGGAAAGAACTACGGCTCCAATTTAAAGTCTCTATGGACCGCATTTCTCCGAAGATTTTCGGGTGAAAAATGAGATTTACTTTTTTTAAACAATTCCCAAAGGAGTTCGAAATGAAGAAAAAGGCCGCAGACTAAATTTACAAAGTTGAATTTTCTTTCGATCCTGACCCGAGCACGAAACAAAGTTATCCCGAATTCTTCTGGAGAATTCAAAGTGTACTCTTCTTTTAAACAAGTTGGAATATTCTTCTCTAACAAATACAACAATGTTGAACAATGCAAAGGAAGTTTTGAAAATACCTAAAGAATGACTAAAACTCAGGGATAATACACAGACCGCAAGTTTACTTCTTAAAATTAAAAAGAAATCAAATTATATTAGAAATAGCAAGTATTAAATCGAAAATTAAAATAAGATATTTGACACAAGTTTTGAATTGTTTAAATTAGTGGATTTCTTCACGATTTTCCGTCTAGAGTTTGTAGATATTTATTAATATACGTTTATGAAATAGTCCGAAGTAGATAGTAATGATTGAAATAAATTAAGGATGTTTTTAGGTTTTAGATTTTAAAAAATCTCTATTGCATATTCAATATAGGAATACAGTATGCTATTTTATTTACTAATGCTTCAGAATACTTTTATGATATTACAGCCTGTTAACTAACATGAATTGAAGAGAAATATTTTGTCACGATTTTTGGGAGAGTACAGTTTCCATGCACGAGAAAAATTAGGTATTTTCAACAAAACAATGATAAAATTTAGAATAAACTAATATAATTCAATTTCACATGAAACCTTGCCACTTGAAGATCTTTTACCGTCTATTGTTTTTTTTTTACCGTATACTACTATCGATAACTTCTAATGTAAAGAAAGCAACACAATATGCAGTAAGACCCCGCTTAACAAGGGGGATACGTTCCAATAACTTAGAGCGCTAAACGAAACAGCGTTAAACGAGGCAACGTAACACGTACTTATGTAAATATGTAATGAGGATCAGTAAAAAAAAGTAAGCAAATTCATCAGTTCTTGTCGAATTTATCACAATAAAATGAAATAATATGTTTACATCTTTATACACCTAATAATCTTGATGAGAACGAATAAATCAATTGTGACGCAGGAAAGCTGCGTTTGTACTGGAATTGCGAATTAGGAAAATACAGTTGGAACCTTTTCTCTGGATAGACTAACGAAAGAGCGTTGTGGAAGATACATAGTATATCAACATATCACCATCGCAATAAAGTGCACCGCTTTTGTATGGCACATGGCCGTTTCCTTTTGCACCCACATACAAGAAGTATCAATACAGTGTATGATTTAGGGGAACCCCCCCAAAAAACGCGTTACACTGAAACAATGTTAATCGGTGTCTTACTGTAATTGGTAATTGAAACACAAAACGATGAAAATTAGTTTGATGATTCTGATTTCATAAAAATGATTGTGTGAATATATATCATCATTATCGGCTATCAAACAACAAGTTTGACCTTTCTGTTGAAATTATAAATATGTCTACGTTAACGATTCAGAGTTTATATAAAAGCTGAGAAATATTTGAGTCATATTTTTACTTTCAGCTTGTGAACACGGTCGTTAGAATTTACAGATATCGTCAACGATGAAAAGACTACTAATTTTGTGTACCTACCGATAACTTAGTTAAGTCATAAATCGAAAAATTTGTACTTGGATGAATATCTGATATTAATACAATATCCATCTATTTCCGTTATAGATTTATCGCTTTATTTATGATCCATGTTTGCAATTCCATGAACTCCTTTCACAAACGTATTTCACTCACAGCTGGAGGGAGTTATTCGATGCAGTAAATGAAAGAATTTATTGGAGTTGACTGGGCACGAGGCATTCATTCGAAATCGGTTACGGAATAAAACCTCGTGGAAAATAAATGTTTTATCTGTATATTTTATGGAAGCCTCGATGTGAATCAAATAACCCTAAGGCTTTTCAAAATGAAGCTTGCAGTAAAAATCTTTGATGTACATAAAAGCTCTATAAGTCAGATTACATTCCCATCAACTTTTGTTTGTGATGAATAATACTTTGATGGATGGATGTAATGAATTGATATGATGAGTGCAAGCTTAGATAAAAACAGGTGAATATGATTAGAATATAAGATAGTATTCAATTTCAGCTGATGGCAGGTTGAGTGTTATTCAATATCTGCTTTCATGATTTCAATTTATTATAAAATATCTTTCCAATTACTACAATTACAACATTTTTCAACTTTTCTCTCTGTGAGCAAAATTCTACAAAACGTATTCTTGTATTAAACGTTGACTGGACTAAAAAATACATATGAATCAAAGCTAATCTAAAATAGAACAGAATTAGATACATTGGATTCAGTTACGAATAAGTCAAATAAACCTTCAGGTTTTTATAATATTGCCTTGAATTTTAAGCAGATTACTCGTCTGCTGCCAAAATTCAATGGAACATATTTGACCAAATCCAAGGAAACTAAAATGTGATGAAAACTTCATCGGGCGTATCTCACATCTGACTTAAAACCGATTGAAAAACGAACTCTTCCTTTCGATATTTATTCCTTTAGAATTCGGGCCACATTAATTACAGAAAACATTCTCGGGTATCCTGGAAACAAGAGCCATTTTCCATTTCCTTCAAAAAGGACATTTTTCCCGTGGCCAATCTGGATTCCACACACGCCGAAGAGCCGTGATTAAATCCGGCACTCATTCGTCCACTTTATAAGCTCCGCAGAATTCCCTCCGAATAGCAGTGGCCTCACAAAGCCACCGAATGTAATGGAGACGTGAGAGAAGAAACGAGGTTTTCCAAAACTGCTGCTAGCTTTCGGCCATTGCTAATCCCTTTCATTTTGGATCTCACCACCTTCATCCTCTTTTTTTAGGCCTCTGTCATCAAGCTTTAATCCACTCTCCATCAATATTATACATATCGTCATTGTTCCCGTTCTACTGAATGGAGGTATTCATCCAAGAACCTGCGACCATTTTTCATGGATTATTTTATGAGGTACGGTGAAGCACTTTTGAAAAGCTATTTTATAGTGAAAAGAAGCGACTCCAAATACTGTGTTTTTAAGGAATATGTTCGTAGCATAAATTTACTGGTTAGATATAAACTGTTACATAACATATACGTATTAAATTGGCATTAGGATTAGTTTCCTCTTTCTGTTCTTTCAAAGTAAACGAGATATATGCTTTCAATCGTAAGAGATAGATATCAATCATAATACTTGATGAAAATTAAAGTATAACAAAATATTAAAAATAATATAACGATTTAATTACGAAAGAATGACAGTGGATGGTTTTTGTCGTGATGTTACAAAATTGGCTGTAAAACAAGTATACGCTTAAAAAGTATGCGGTATTGCATAATATAAAACATATACTACCTTCTATTTCAGCCAAATATATACATAAAAATATCTGAGTTCAAACGCAGCAACTTCCGAACAAAAAAATTGATATCGTAACTAAGAATCAATAAATTCCTCAAGAGTACATACAAATATATGAGTATACCTCTTTCTTAAGATTGATTCGTAAGGACAAAAATAGGATATGAATATTCGGTTTCTTACTCTAAAAGAGCAATAGACTTTAAGTGTGTTGAAAGGCAGCACATTCCAATCAATGGATCTCAGTAAAGCTTTTCTCTCAAATGAACTGTAACTCTCCAAAGACTTCTTGAAACTTTTCGAAGTAGAAGATTTTCTTATTTCATTTATATAGAAGTCAAAGAGTGAGATATAATCCCTGCGTATTTCAAAAACGGAGAGCTATGACGAATAGAGAACTTCTAAAAGGGTGAATGGGAAGTCATAGAAAATTTGATTTTTATATAATTATTTAGAATAATTCATTTATTTGTATTCTCATATGCAATATTTCTCCTTTACAAGAAAGAATAATTCATGGAACTGATTCTTCAAAACACTATCCAAAACTACCAGAATCAGAAGGACATTATCCTGGGCCATAGGCAACCAAGTCATGCATTGTTCCTACAAAATGCAACCCACCATACAGTAGTTAGTTTATTTTTTACTGAAGTAAAAAATGTAAATGTAATATGTAAAATATGCATAGTATCGTGGCTTAGAGGGGGTGTAAGTACTTCATTATATCCTCAGCTAGAATGTCTGTTGATTTTCAGATTTATTTGATACTTAATTTAATTTTTCACTCATTTAGATTCCTTTAATTATAGGTTTCCTAAATGAAGCTTCTCCCACATTTAAGTTAATCTGTTAATCGAAATTAATATCATTAATTTAACTTTCCCTTTAACACCTCATTTGGCTAAGAACTTTTAAAATGACCAAAAATACTCCTTTTTATAGAAAATCGTTAACTAAATCATATGAAAATCCTTTTATTGTCATGAAGGTCACAAGAAGTGAAATCATCACATGAAGTCATATATTTATAATTTATATATGAATGTCAGAACATTTTATCTTTACTTGTATATAAAATCAGTTATGAGATAGTAATTTTATTTCTTTAATTTGTTTCAAATTATAAAAAGTTAGAAATTTTCTAATTAATGATTCAGTATGTTCTATCTTAGATAAAATAATTGGTATCAGATATTCTTTTCTTATCTATAAAATGAAAATTTAGGAAGTGTATGAACTTTTGGACATGAATTTGAGAAGTTCTCATATTTTCTACTTCAAAAGTATCTTTGACATAGGGAGGTATATTTCTTCTTTTAACAGGGCAAATTTCTCTCTGTCCTATTGAATTCATTGCTAAATATTTTTATATTGTCCTCAATAAGGCATTATGCTTTTATATTTTAAGGAAATAACTAAAATAACTTGTGATCAAAGTAAGCAATCAGCTCGAAAGAGATTTAGAAAATTTCATGATTTCTTCTTAGAATATGAGCTCTAGAATCTTTGAGAATTTTGAATTTATTTAGAAAAGACTATGAATGACTGAACATGCCCAATTATTTCTCTACCTCGGAAAATCAGCATGAAAATCATAAAAGAGCAATAAATTTAAAATGGAAAAGGCATGGTGAGGTCTACTTTTATATTTGGAAAGATGAGGAAAATGGAAGATATTTTTCCAATATCTTCAGTTAAAAAGATCCTTTTAGATTAATGAAAGCGGCACTTCATCGATGAAAAGGGGATTGGAAAAGTCTGAATTAGAATCTGAAATGAGAATCTGTTGCAAGAAGAATTAAGGATAGATATTAATGTAGAAGAGAGATGGGAAAATAGTAGATAATTTAAATATTATGTTTCCATTACTAAATTTCATCTCTTAAATAGTATTTTCACTTTTTTTTTTCTATATTTCACAAGTTTCGAATGACGCACATTCTCCTCTATTTTTTTTTAATTAAGGGAAAGTATCGGTTTAAAATTGTTCAAAAATTTCATTTAGAAATTAACTTCTACTGGAGATATCATTTCTTCGAAGAATTATTGAATTTTTAATTTAATTAAACAAATAATAATTCATAATAACCTCTTAAATCGATAATACTACCCAAATTCATTTTTAAAAAATATTTAAAAAATCAAAAGTAATTATTTCATTTACCAAAATATTCAATTATCACTTGTCTTTTACATCACATCAAATCTCATAAAACATTCTACATGAAATACAAGTTGGTCGAATTCTCGACGTTGTATCTTAAAGAGATAAAACCGCTCTTCTTCAGTTGAGGACAGCAAAGCCTCATTTCGGTAGAAAATTGTTCGCGCGTGACTCCGATCGAATTTTTCGTGCGGAATTGAATTCCCTTAATAAGAAAAGACATAATTTGAAAGGGAACCAGATTGGTAGAGGGGATTGGGAAAGAATTTCCTAGGATTGAGGGTAGATCTCGTCTCAGAAATGATACAGGAGGGATAAAATGGAACGCAAGGAATGATGAGCCTATTCCAGTCGAAATGAAAGACGGTTGAGATCTGATTAATGGATTCGAAAATTCTTTCTCATTCAAAGGTTGGCGAAGGATACAGAAATGAGGAGTAGTTTTCAAAGAGACATTTATTTTTCTGCGAAATCTCGTTATAATGGCATTACGAATGGTCTCGAAATATTCGTGGAATTGGGAAGCGAATTACAGGTAGCTCATTTTCACACCGTTGCGGAGTTTTTATATTGAGTAAAATTTTGAATGTATTTAGGATCCTTTATTTAAATACATCCCATCTCAGTAAACGTTGATCGATTTTAACTATGACGTCATAAATTTATGGATTATGAAATTCAATTTAACTAAAAATTAATTCATCTCTTGTATTATCTTAAAAACTGATTTGAGTTACCTTCACCTGATTCGGAATAATGATTACAAATACTTCACGTAGAGATAAATTTGGCATCATACTAGATAAGTAATTAAAATTTATGTTAGCTGATCAACTGAACATCTAGTAAGTAAATTAATTATCGTTATATAAATGCCATCTATCTATCTAATGCTATTAAAGAAGAGGTATCTTCTCTTTAATTCCAAAGAATTTTTCTGAAATTTAATTGTAAAGAAGATCTCGTGGAGTTAAATTTTAGCCCTATTATTCCCTGTTTACCGAGTTTAATTATTTACCGAAAGTTTAGTTTCGCCTGAGAGAAGGTTATATGATTTTGATAAACTTTATCATAGGATCGTATGAGAATGAACATTCTGCAAACTTTCAGCTGACGTTAAATAACTAACTTTAACTATAAAACAGCTTAAAAATCCATTGTATCCTACAAATTTAAAATATAGATGTAATACATTCAAAACTTCAACAACAGAATAAGTAGTAGAAAAACTGTATCATATTTAATCTTTAATCATATTTAATCTATAATATTTATATTATAAAACGATTTAGTCAAGTTTTTTTCTATACAATATCTTATCTGCTCATCATCAGCCTCATAAAAATCCTAACTATCGAATGAAAATATTTTCTCTTCAATACAACATTTATTTAAACTTTTCAGAACATTCTTACGATGTCTTCACTTTAAGATTAGCAATTATGAACGATATGAGAAAGATTTAAATTCTGATTCTCAAAATTCTACGACAGAATTTTCAATAGCATACCCTAGATAAAAGGGAAAATCTCATAAAAGAGGTTAAATACGCAAAAATCAGCCAAAAGGTGTCCTTCGCTAAGAAGAGCAAGAAAGTGGAGTGGAAAAGGCGGAAGAAAATTAAATTAATGAAAGGAGGGTAGCAGAAAGAGCGGAAGTCACACATTAAGGAGTAGAAGAAAAACGAATGTAAGGATGAGAAAAAAAAGAAGGAAATCCGCTTTCGAAAGCGGAATCATGAATCAAATTTTAAGCACCATTTAATAAAAGAATGTCACATTCATTGAATATATTTTTGGCTTTCACTTTTACCACTGTAAAAATTAGAGAAGGTCATAAACTTGACGGTGATGAAAAAGGATGAGCACTCACTAGAAACTACTTGCATTAGTGAAAATGTATTTGTGATAGAGGATATCAAAACTATGTCCAATAAACATTTGAAAAGATATCTCTATGTCTGAAATTCTAATTCTTAATTTATTCCACCACCTTCTCAATTAGCATAATCTATTTCGGGAAATAAGAAAATACGAATTCTTCTTAAAATTGGGCACTCTAAGAATAAACAAAACACGTAGGGTAAAATTTGTTATCCAATCGATATGAGCAACAACGTAATGTTTAACAAATTAATGTATTTAACAACGTAATTTATAATTAATTACGTGGATTTAAGATGCATGAACATCTAAATAACAATAATCACTATACGTTTTAATAGTTAGGTTTGCTCTTCTTTCATAAAATGAATAAAATAACCTTGAAATTACTCTTTCGATTTATAACAATGAACAAGAAAACCTCAGCTAATATTCTCTTTCATAGCATTAATGGACCTAAAAACCATTCAACTTGTAAGGAATTTTATTTTATCTATTTAATAACATATTCGATCCTTTTTAATTGACCAAATCATAAGTATTATAACCTTTTAAATCTGTAAATATTAAGTTTAAAATGTAATACTATTACCCAGAAAATCTGATCAATCAAGTACGTTTTCCATATTCCCTTTAAAAGAGTGAAACGAATTCGATGAGAACGATTCTGAATGATGGAATAGGAAGCCATAGTAAAAGCAGCCTCAATAAAAGAGTATCCGAATCAGATCCCTCCACCTGTTTCTGCTCTATCTTGTGTCCTCGCCCATGGGACGATAGACCTATTAAGTTCCTCAATTTGCCACACGGGGGAGATGTTCCCGTTTCCCCGAACGAGGTCGCCCCCAAAAGCGTGAAACAAATGAAATTTTCGGAGCCTCATCGGATCCCAATGCTCTTTTCGTCGATCGAAAACAGCGACCACGGATGAAAGATTTCTACGAGCGATTCCAGGTTTGCCAAATCATATTGCCGAGTTTATTCTTTTGACGGTAGATTGGTTCCTAGAAATGATACTATTCAGTTGAAGAAGAACATTGGTTCTTTTTTTGTAAATAAGTTAGCACTGTGAGAGTTGAGTGTACAATTATGCTAAGATCATGTTAAAGCTTAAACGATTGCATACATTCTCCTAAGATACATTCAATAGTCAAGAATAATTTCTCACCCAATAGATAATATTGTGCCTAAAATGAACACGCAAAAATACATTAGAAAAGGATGATGCATTTCCGAAACTTTAATATTTTCCAGACATATCTATCCTTCCACTAAATCTTAAATATCTTTTACAAAATATAATTACAGTGGATTATACGGTGGGTGATTATAATTGATGAACCTTGGTTATGTAAATGAGTGCTTGAAACCTTAAACAACTGAAATAAGAAATTATACAACTAGTCTTCCTTCCTTTTCAAGAATTATGTAAGTTGTATTATAATTTTATCAGTTTAAATACATAGCATGATAAGATATATTCGTCTCATTAATTGTAAATAATTTCTTAATAATTCTTATTAATTGATAAATTTAAGACATATCGTATATCATGTGTCCTCCCTGCTACACAGGCCGACCGGACACAGTGAATATGATAAGTGAAATAGATTTAAAAACCAACGTATGAAATGTTTTTCCTCGAACAACAAGCGAGAGCAATCTTTCAGGTACTTAGGGTCATGGTGTTTCATAGCATCCACTGCCACTAAATGGAAGGTAATATCCACATAAAAATTCTCAGATTTCTCATAATTTCGTCATAATCATAATTAATCTTCTATGCTAAGATTAATTTTTAAAAAATATTATCCATTAAAAATGGAAAAGTTTCTGACATGATTGATAAATAAATGCAAAACAATCATATCCTCATTTATTCAGCTTCGGCAGTCTGCGGTCAAATGTAAGAGTCACAGTTGAGTCTGTATTCATGGAAAGAATTTATTTGGAGAGATACACTTGCGTGGTAGGGACACTAGGACATTTCTCTCATAAATTTCGAGGAAAAAATTGATGATTCCTAAGAGCAGACCTGGGAAATATGACCTTCACAGCTTGTGTCCTAATCTGCAATTTTCTTATTACTCAAGATGACTTCCACTTTTCCCTTAATTCCCTTCCAGATTCTCTCCATGTCTCCTCAACACAGAGCCATTTATCTTTTCATCCCAAACGCCTCCCTTTTGCTGTCCACCACTTATCCCTGCGATGGCGGTGCAATTATATCCGCTATTTGCCGCTTTTCCAATCGCACCTCTCCTAATCTTTCCCATCAGCCACCACGATCTTCCCATTACCACTCTGTCCTTTGTTCACTTCATACGTTACCTTTATATTAATATTTTTATTATTCCCTGAGATGCAAATCATCGCAAACTCGTATCTACGGATTTTCATCCAAAAAAGGTTCGGCAAAGGAATAAGCATCGGCTTTTTATCAATAGGAAAAAGATAATTATCTCTGTCACGTATTTCATAAGATTAACTTTTTCCATTTCCGTTTATTGCTCTTATACGTGGATTGTAATCTTCCTTCATTAACACTATTTTTGCTTATTATAATGTACTTTAATTTTAGATTTTTTTCGAACCCTTTACATATCGAATCAATTTTTAAAGTTTCGACTCATTATTTATTCTAAAATGAGCAATTTGAAGTGAGTTTTCAGTTTCAATTGGATGATGATATTCCTTTATCACCTTATTATTTTTTATATATGCATAAAGTTTTCGTATTTCAAATAAATTTACCGATTATGTAAATCCCAATTAATTTAATCAAACATTTATCCTCTAAAACACTCACCGTATTAATGCACAAATCAACCTCCTTTAAACTGATCTAGTTCAGTTATTAAAGAGTGATTCTTTCATAAACACTTGTTCGGGCAAAAAGAGAAACCTTTCTCGCAGAAAATTAGACTTTTTGATTAGATACTTTATGAAAAAAATAAATTAATTAATGAAGAATTAATAATAAGAATAAAAAGAATTAATGCATATCATTAATTAGAGAGCTATTTTTGAAGATTTTCCTGCTTGTGCTTTCTTTGAAGCGTTAGGCCAATAGTCACCAAATCCCATAATCGGATAATAAATATGAGTGATCTTTTCGATTAATATACTTTTATATCGACTGATATCAAAAGCTGGATGAATCAAGGGGGTAAATGGAATATAGAGGTTTGCTTTAAACCATTTAATCATTGAAAATAATTAGAAAATGCGTCTATCCAAATGATTGCACCGGAGAAAAATTTGCATGAGCGAATGATTAGCAAATAAAACGTCGCCATGGCTACGAAGAGTGTACAACTGACTTTTGAGCGACGTTACAAATTAAAGCGAGGACTCAAACCGTTGGAGCGCAGGTTGATTGCATTACAGCGCCGCGTTGAAGAGGAAGTGTTGATGTGGTTCTACCTTCATCGGGAGAAATTGAAATCTGGGGCACATCCTAGTAATCTCTAAAATTTGTCGACATTTCCAATGTACAGCTTTTAGTTTACAAAATATATTATTTGTTCATTTACCGGTTTGTTTGTTGATCAAAATGGAAATGATGATAACCATTTATATCATGATTAATAAAAGGATTGCAAGAATTTGGCTCTATTTTGACGAAAAAGAAAAGCTGTTTGAACCTATTAATATTATTCACTTCGTAAAATTAATTCAGGTATCTAATAGTTTTATAATTACATATTGATAAATTCTAATGAGATGAAGTTTATTAATTGATTCTGTTTGTCAATATTAATCTGTGCTATCACTTTACTAAAACTCGGACATAAAATGAATCTAATTCATTATGAAATCGATGGTTTTTGAAATGAAAAATTACCGTTTCCATATAAAGGTGTAAACTATGAAGAGGCTTACTTCACGATTAGCATTTTCTTGCGTTAATCCTACCTCATTTTGCTCTTTACTAAGATTTTCGTACACAATATCGATGAAGGATGAACAAAATGTACACATTCCTGACTCCTGAACTCATAAAAAATTTTGTCTGATAGATAGAGAGGACTGGAAATTTTAAAGGTTTGTGAATAACAGAATTAGGGGTATATTTATATATGCTTGTTTTAAAGCAATATCGTATTATTAGGAAGATAAATAGAGAATAAATTAGGAATGAAAGCTAAAAGTATATGTATTTTTAGAATTCGAACAAAAATCGATCAATGAAATACCTATCAAAAATATATCTTCATGATATAAGACAAGGTTTGAACTGTTGTTAATCAATCTCTAAAGTGGTTTTATGATAATGATCATTCATTTAGTTCCAAGATTTTTCAAGATCATGAAAAGTCATGATATTTCTCCCGCAATGTTATTTCTATAGTATGTTGGAAATGAAATTTTCGAAAAATATACAGAGAACGTAATATGAGTAATAATTGGAACTTGGAGATGAATATCCTTAATACTCAGGGGAATCGGGTCAGTTTCTAGGGCCGAGTTTCTCTCGTTCCCTAGGACACCGTCATCTGCGATTACCTCGACCTGAATATTCTTGAGGGGATGAATCGCTGGAGATTGCATCCCAGTTGCAGCTCCGAAAGACCATCTCGACCTAACTGACCTCACTTCAAGTGCAGGGGTCACTGGGGAAATATAGGGGTTATTTAGATGAACCCAGAATGAATTTTCCAAGCTGTATTGTGAAACATATATATGTCAAGAACGTATTTATTGGTGGAACCTCGAGTAATCCGATTAGCATAAGCGAATTCATACTTAACTAAATACAGAAAATTATTAGAGATTTAAAATTATGAATGGAATGATTTTATATTTATTGGTTATAATTATTTTAAATATATTTAGCATTTGGACTATTGCACGAGTTTCCATTTAACTTGTCGAACGATATTAATCGTATGATACGTGAATTATAATTGACTCATGAATTTTATGCATAATTTGCGAGGGTTATAAATTTATCTCAAATTTTAAAAAATATTAAAAAAGAAGAGAAATCTTTTCATGAGAAGCAATAATATTCAATTATCATCTACACCTCTTTTATTATTACTTTTTAGCTTCATATATATTTCCAAAATTTCTGATCATTAACGAACTTCTTTGATATTTGAATTTTTATCATAGATATTATATTTTCAAAAGCATCTTTATTCTTTTAAACTATCGAAATCTTTAGGTTCATTGTCTAAACAAATAGCTTTGAGGAATTAGACTATGCAGAATCAACAGGTTTATGCCAAACGTTAAATTCTACTTCACTTAAGTCACGCAAATCTCTTTCATAACGATTATATGCCGATTACGGTTAACGGCTCAAATTATATTATAATTATAATTCTATCATAAGGAAATATACTATCGTAATATTAATTCAGAAATCCGTATTAGTATATGTTATTATTTACTCACGTATCATACTTAAGGAACTGCGTACATAGTCATATATTTATAGCAGATGAAGAGCCAATTGGTTCTTTGTAAATAAAACAAAATATTAATCATGAAATTTAAATATTTCACTATAAGTATTATTATATAAGCCCTAAGACCCTTATAAGCGTTTGAACATCTTCATAGCATGTGGTAAGGATATCGCAAACTCTCAAATCTCAAACTCGCATGCTCTTCAAAACTATATTTCGTGAAATGGAAGTTTAGTGGAAAAAAAACGAAATATTGTGATTTCGAAGAACCAGGAAATGGCTTAAAAGTATTGAGCAAAGTTAATTCCTCAGTACATTTCAGAAACATGAGAAAAATCGAGTTTCTGAACTTTTCTTCTCCAGTCTTGGACAACGTGTAGGATTGACATGAAGTTCGACTTTCTGTATTAGGAAGTTACTTGTAAACTCTATCCTCGTTCTCTCTTTTTTTGACTTGAATGAAATGTATTATCTCGTACGATCTACATTTCCCTCTTGAACTTTAAACATCTCCAAATATTTTTCAAAAGTTTTGGAAAATTTTTAGGACATATTGATATAAATACAGTCATGAAGACATAAATCATGTATGATTAAAGTGTAATTTGGTGGTAAAGGGATAAATATACGGCACAGATTGGGTGATTTTCCTTTATAAATTAGTTTTATGATCTACTTAACCTTTGAAAAGTCGTTATTTTAAATTAATTAATTCCTAATCAGGATTTTCAATTCAAAATTAGTTATTCAATTTCGCTTTTATTCATAGAAAGATTTAAAGTTTAGATTTAGAAAGATTAGAGTAAATATGTAAGAAAGGAGTTAAAATGAGTCGATGAGATAAGCATTTGTAGAAAATTGTCAATGAGATGATTTCTTCAAAAAGAAATCGACAAATGAGCGTAGAATGAATATGTGAAAACCCACAAATTAGATGAGAAAGCAAATTTAAGCTAAAAAAAGGAATTACCCTGTTTAAGATAAAACTAACTGTACGATACTGCGCTAAAGCCAATCAAAAAATATACATCGTTTGTGTGATTTAGTTACGAAATTCCAATTTTATCATTGATACATGAGAGATAAGACTTTAATTGCCTGTTTTAGAGTTAATGATCCTTTATCGTTTATTCGTTTTATATAAATTCCTGTACAATACACCAAACACGTTTTTTGCTAAAGTTTGAGGAGCATCACTAGGTATCATTGATGAATTGGAATCAAAATACATAAAAGCCTATTTTTTCTTTTAAAGTCAACTCGGTAATAAATGTTTAGTAGTATTTTAATCAAATTCATGATATTAGGATTAAACATAACTATATGCTTAAAGACCAGCCTTTGAAATATCATTCAAACGAGTCCACGTCATCTGTGTACCTTTCAACGTCACCAAGAATGTTCGAGAAGCTAACAAAGCGAGAATTTCACGATTCATACTTTCGTTGCCCTTTAAACAAAAACAACTCGTGCGGACTGAACAAATGAGCTGGCCTATTTGTCGAGCTTCAGCTGAAGTTCCTGGAAAACCCTTTCACGTGTGCGTAGGTATCGCAGTGAATGTATCCACCCGTGCTGTCGTTTATCCAAATTTTCCCCTTCCATTGTCTCTTTTTTCCCTTCATTGTTACGTCATTCCGTCGGCGCTCCCGTTCCTTTCCATTGTGCTTTTGATTGGACGCCTCTGTCGCCCTCAACTTTTTCCCTACGCACTTATGAAATTGCGGATGTGCACATCTCCGCCTGTTATTGAGTCGCTCCCGTCATTGAGCCGAGCCTTTGTTTGTGGACTGTGTCCAGATGCGACCCCTTTCTTGCCCAATAATCCACTCTTTTCGGACCCGCGTTCTTTTATTTCGCCGCGACAGTGTACGAGACAATGGTCCTGGTGCGCATGCGCAGTCGTTGTTTCGCGGTGAAAGAGTTGTTGTTTCATGCTCGGCTTCTTTTGAGAGGGATGAAAGAGAATATGGGTTTTCTTTCCGCATGCCAATACGAATAAAACTGCTAAGGTTATGGTTTACTTATGGGATCGGTCTCTCGTTTCAGTTATTTTTTATTTAGTTATAAATTAAAACAGTACCTCGTATTAAGAATGTAATTCCGAAGTGTCCGATTGTTATGCGACATGTCAAGGAATCCAAAGTCCATTTCTTAAGTCGATGCTCGGTGTGTGGACGCCATCCCTCGCCTAGCTACCACGGAGGGTACTTGAGGAACACGTGTTAAATGGCTTATTCAACTCGTATCCTTCATTGTTAAGGAACGCTTTGGGTTTCATAAACACGCAACTTAATCTTTACGGGTAGATGATTGCGAAATCTGTATTGTAAATATATATAGATGTACATAGATAGGTACACTATTATTCTTTGAATGCAAAGCTTATGTTTTGATATAGCTTACGAGCTTCCAGTTGTATATAACCGTGTATTTATTAAAAAGAGTGATTCTCTATCCAGGAAAAGCCCAGATGAGCAACTGATGTATGATTTTTGTCCATCGGAACCGATAAGTTTAGTGCAGTTATCAGTGAATCGCTGAAATTTCTCACTCAGATTCAAACATCATAGACCGCTTCGTCTCGACCAGGCAATAATTTGCGTATATTCTCTGTTAACTTATCGAAGGTAGATACCTCGTATACCATAGGCAAAAGAAAACTGCAATTCGAGTGAATAGCGCCTGTCTCCAAAACATGTTAATTCCAGAAAAAATAAATTATTCAAATATTATATTCCATGGGGAAATGGAAATTTTATGCCAAAAACTTTGAACCCGAGAGGTTGACGAGGCAGGAGAGCCGCAGCTGATGCAGTGCACGGGAGGGTCGGAAATTTCATAGAGAGTATTCAGTTTGACGACTTCTATTAAGTAGCAAAAGGTTTGCTATGCACACTAGGTTAATAAGAGTAGCTGTTCATAACAGTAATTTTACATATTTTGATAAAAAACTAACTAAAACTTTAAACGTGTATTTCTGAAAATGGTGTTTTTGAAATTTGTGCGCACCATTGCGCAAAAACTATCTTGGCTATTAAGAGTCTTTCTTGCATACTTTTAGAACTTTACTTTTTCTATTCGGTGAACCTCAATAATTGTGAAAATATAAATATAAACGATTTTTATTGTCATAAGTAAACGGAATTTTACGTCAAAATTGAAATTTTCACTTTCAAGGGCATTTGCACCAAATTTAAAAAATCTTTAATTATTTTTAGGTTCGCCGACAAGATGTATTTTTTATAAGAGATAAATTTTATTTCTGAAATCAAACGAACATTAAAGACGCTGAGATGGACACCGTTTTCCGTGTCATGCTCCATAAATATGCCCTAATAGAAACAATACCTTTGGTTGATAATTTCTAAAAACTGTTTTTCATACTCTTAAAAATATAATACACAAATGAACCCTAATTTATTAAATGATTCCCCTTGTTTACGTTGTAAATATATTTCTAAAAGATGTTTTATTTCATTTTATTGCTTCAAGTGTTGAAACAATTCAGAAAAAAAGATTTCAATATTATTTATTTAAACAACGCCTAGAAAAGATTCAACCGCATTTAGCATTCACAGGGATTCGATTCGTTTGAGGCTGCGTCCAAAGAAATAGAAAGCATTTCATCGACCTATATTATACGTATTGAAAAGGTTATCACAAAGCATGAAACATTTGAAAAACGTTAAAATACACCCGTATTCACGATGTGGAATATTAGCCTGATTCCGAGATCGTCCGCATTGTACCACAGCGGGCAATCCAGCCGTGGAAAAAAGGCGTACCTTGGAAGGGCACTCAGAGGCCCAATTCAGATAATCGATGTGATGATGCCTTCCGACTGCATTTGCGGAGGCGGAATCCGGGGAAAGCCGTCCGAATGCGCGGGAAAAAAGACCGCCCGGGATGCCATCTACCGCACCGCTCGGAACTTGCGTTCGTCGTAAAGCTGAGTCAGGTGCCATAGGGTTTTACAGGCACGGAAAATCGATTTATGGCTGATTGGAAGCGTCCGATTTATGACCGATCAACAAACAACTTTTTCTCAACTACAATTCTGAGTTTTAATAAAAATACTACGACTTTCGCTGGGACGAGAATCAGACAGTAAATTTCCTTTTTCGATCACCTTTAATAGTAGAAGTAAAACTACTAATCTCTTGCTGTTATCTGCATTTATAGCCTCTGAAAATATTTGAGAGGTATTGTCGATAAACCCATTCCACGCACGATATCATCGACGGCCGATAACTGCATCTTGTTATTGATTTTCCCTCGTTAATCCTTCAACAGAAATGTTTCAATTCCAATTACCAAGTAATGGGTGCGGAATTTTTATATATTTATATAAAAATAATTGAGATAATAACCAAAATGAGCAAAAACTATAAATAATTGAAAACTGGGGTCGGAACCAAACGTTTACAGGTTTCGAATGAACTTGAATGTTGAACGAGAAGGAGTTGCTTTGTGCGAAGTCCGTTATCTATGATGATTAAATTTATTTAAAAATTTTATGAATGTAACGTAAGTTTTAGAACTTTCCCCAATACTGTACTGCGTGTCGATATAGATCAAAATATTTATTTAAAAGATTATTAATGCGTAGAAAATGTTTTATGTAATAATTATTCATCAATGCTTATTAATTATAAAAAATCTTTTTAGCGAACACATACCATATATTTCAATTAGCAATGGAATTTTATTGCAGTAGTCAACGAATACTGATATATTGTCGAGAAAACGCAGAGATAGAGAACTAGTCACAGAAAAAAATATTTGAACGGAAATGTATAAATTTTGTCACGTTATTAGAAAAAGATATGAGAAGAAAGTTATGTCAAGCCATTATAGTTTGAAAAAGGCAAGAAACTGTATAAAACACTTAAACTAACACACAGAAGTAGACGATGAGAACTTTATATGAAAATTAATCATACACGTTAGAATAGGAAGATATTTACGTATTGGAAATGAAAATTACATTTTACATAACGAGTTCTATATCATCTTGCAATGAATTAAAAATTCATGGGATATTTAAATTTACGATGAATTTTCCTTAGAGACACATAGTTGACTGAAGAAAAAATAATATCTAATAAGCTTTTAAAATATTTATTTGCGATTATTAATACGGCATAGAATCTAAAATTGGACATTTAAGAATGAAAGACAGTACATTAGATTTAGGTAAGTCTTCCTGTTCAATGGTAATGAATTAATGGAACGTAATTATTAGAAATTCGAACTGTTTCAGGATATGAAATTGAGGGGGTAGAACGAATCGGTGGCATTCAGAGGCAATGTCCATTCCTTTATTACTTGAGTAAGATGAATTATGAAGCCAAGTTCTATATTCCTACTTTAGTATTGGGGCCGTATAACAAACAGAAGAACGCATTAATATTCTTCAGAGAAGATAAATATATATTCGGAACAAATTGCCGTGACATTCACGCAAATCATGGCTCGAATCAAGCCGTGTCATTTCCATACGACCACAGCTATGTCCCTCGCAAAAGAAATCCGGCGATAAATATCGGAAAATCCTCTGCAAACGATGGGAACGTATCGAGTTATCCAAAGAAACTAAAAAAAGTGTAGTGGAAATTTTTCATTCCTCTCGAAGGG
The DNA here is from genome assembly GCA_020796165.1 of Pantala flavescens. Classification (NCBI taxonomy): domain Eukaryota; kingdom Metazoa; phylum Arthropoda; class Insecta; order Odonata; family Libellulidae; genus Pantala; species Pantala flavescens. The sequence continues at coordinate 55,851,261 of CM036880.1, forward strand.
GGTCCTTTATGAAAGAGGAAACGATTTATCGTCCACTTGTGAAGGAGAAAGAATCTCACAATGGGTTTCCTTATAACGAGGTCTGAGCGTATCAATCTCTGCACGCGAAACGGTAGAACAATGGTGAATCGGGTGTCGAAACACCTGCGCGGGTTCTCACGGACATGATTACCTTTCGACGCAGAAATGCCCTCAGCAGCGGCCGTCATCCTCAGGTCGTCATTAATCTGCCGAATTTCGGCACACGCGCCGACTAATTGAGGTCAGAGCGAACTTTTTCTCCTTTCGGAGAAGGTTCGGTGAAACATATTAAAATTCACATTTACATTCCACGAAGGACATTTGTTTGCTGCACAGGACAGATTCCAGTGATTTAGAGTGAGAATCAGCAATCAATACTGCGCATTCACTCGTATCGAAGGAAATTGTTACTATGGAAACATACTCCCGCCAGAACAAGGCGATTTCGGAGATGGTTCTTAGTAACTTTATTAAAATAATGCCTCTAAGGACACACTAAATACATTCTCGTACTACTTTTTCGCATTGATTCCAATTGAGTAGGATAAAAAGCTCTCAAAGTACAAAGTCAATATGTTCAAGCGTTACTTTATAGAATAGTAACATGCTGAACAAGTATGAAGTCATTTATTCAGTAAGCTCTCAAAGTATAGGACGAGGTTCGATAGAATATGAGATCCGATAGTAAGATGGGTAAATCCTGGGTGATAAAAAGACCTATTCCTTCTTCGTTCACTTATTATTCATTTTTCCTTTGCAGAATTCCCGTATTATCCACAAAATATTTTCTTTCCTAATACTTTCCTCTTTTATTTAAGTGATGCAAATTTTAATGTGCTACCTACTGAATAGTTATTATGCTCATATGTCATTAGAACCTATTGAGACGAGTATGAAGTTCCGAATGAATTATAAATTAAATAAATAATGCGCATGCAATGTACAATACTTTCAACTCTAATATTATCAGCAATTAATAAATAAATAGCCATTATGAGATCTGAAATTATTTGAAATATAAACCTACTTACGAGAAGGTTACTTAACCACTAAACTATAGCAATATTCGACATTAGTGACGTCCATGAAAATCAATAGAGGAGGGAATTGAATAAAACTTAACTGCCATTGAGCTTAAGTGGAATTTTATGTGAAAAATCAACATGGCTCTATAACGGTCGAATTCCACGAGAAACAGGTGAAATCTCGTCCTTCCAACAAACGCCTCTAAGATTCGTAATTGCAGCACTTCGTCACTGTAAGAGGCTGCTTATCTACAAGCCACTTGCCGTTACTTTTCGCCTAACGCAGTTTCTCCGCGTTAAACCTCTTCTTGTTATCGCCTCGTCCCTCCGAAGGCGGTTTTTACTTCCCCTCTTACAGCTGCCACGGGATCACAAAGGTATCGTAAAATTTTACGCGAGATTAAACAGAAGTAATGCCGAAATCCTTGCGAACACATCTCGTGTAAAATATGCCCTTGTGGAATTGGAAAGAGTTCGGAAGCTCAATAAAGACGGGGATGATGAAAATAATAAAATCTCTGAATATTCCAAAATCTGACGCCGAGGATCCAGGAAATTTTCGCTTCAATCTCTCGGGAGCAACGTGGCGTAAATGACAAGATCGGACTTGTATAAAAGGAGTGGAGCTTTGCTTAGAGGAGGCTTTATTGATGCAAAGGAAAAGGTTGCAGTATTTCAGTCTTACATTCATATAGTTTAGATTTTATTCTATTCTTTGGTTTATATTAAATGATATATTTCTTTTCTATTTAAAATCCCCTGCACAAAATTTTGAAAGCTTCCACATTAATTTGATAAATAAATAATATTATGCCTTCACTGTTATTCCATAAAAATGTTATTCCAGTAATAAACATATATACATTGAATCAAGCACGATATATTCGCAAAATAGATTTCGTAGTACCCAATCCTAAGACCATTGATATACGTCGAGTTAGAAATGAATTTTTAAAACTACGCAAATGACCTACTTATTGGCATCACTCTATGGAGAGCGAAAAACTTGTAAAGGGCAATTAAAACTCTAAAAGTTGTAAGCAAGGACCCAAAACAACACTTCCAAAAAGTGCATAATTACATCAGAAGTACATAAGCAAAATGGCAGAAGTCATTTTTTACCCTCTTAAAAGAAGGAATCGAACTGGTCGTAGAGAAAACGACTAGGCTTATAAAACGTTGAAATGTAAGGAGATAGAAACTCTAGACGTTTGACGTGAAACGGGTTAAACTTAACCGATTCCCACTTGGAAATCAATCTCCTTTCACAGTCTACAGTTTCTTCTCGAGAGAATCTCACTTCAAGAATCTTTCTAGATATCTGGATTCCCAAGGAGCTAATCAGTGAAGTGTCGTTAAGGATCGCCTAGAAACGCTACCTGTGTTGTTAGGGGTGGCGCGTGTTGAATGGAAATAGAGTTCATCTGCATCTCGAATAATCATCTTCTCTTTGCTCTCCAGTGATAGGCTGCTTCAATGAACGCACCTGATTGCAACCTGCTTTTTGATGAGGAAATACTCAAATGCCAACCTACACGTATCCTCTGAGAAGAAAGGTTACGATCTTTTTTGCATCATCAACTGAAAAGCGCTACTATCAACTTAAATATTTAGAATAAGAAAATATTTCCATGAAGGTATGCAATAGTTTCACTAACTGGAAACATGATACATTAAATTTTAAAATATAGAATATCCAAGATTTCGATTGACAAAACAATCCCAATTAATGCTTCACTGAATTCTGTTCCGTAGGTTTGATAAATAACAAAGAATTGATTTTAGAAATTTACGGCATACGATGTTTTTATATTTTATTTCACATATTAAATTTTTTAAATTTCTTTTTGAATGTACATGAAGAAATTTTGAACAGAAAGGTAATAATTTTTATCCTTCATATACTTTCATAATGTAGAAAACTTCAAAAAAATCCAAGAAAGAAAATGTATATGGATTTTAAAAAAGCTTGGAGAAAACAGTTTTCCTTAAATAATAACAGAACTTTATCTTTATACTATCATTTTTCGTATTCTAGCACGATAAAAATAATATTATATCTCAGAGTAAATGGAAGAGGCGACTTTTCAGTTTCAATGTGCTCCTTTTGTAAACTTAATAATAAAAATATTAAGATTTTCTTCTTCATCTTGTGCAAGTCACAGTTTCACCTTTAAAATGCTATTGTTTTGCACGTAATAAACATTGTTTAGGGTTAGAGAAATATTCTTCCTTTGCAGAGTAAAATTTGGCATAAAATTTCACATTTAAAATTATTCATATGCATACATTCTTATGTAAAATAAAAATGAATAAATAAATTGTCTTTGGAATATGAACATTTTTATTAGTGCCATAATCAAAGAAATAAAGAGAAGTTAAAAATATTCCGAACCCCTCATCCATTAAAATACATTATTTCAAAAGATTTGCCTTTCACCTCAAAACCTCAAGGGACTCGTGTAATTAGATCTGAGAGATGATTCCAGGAAACAAACTTTCCCTCGAAAAGTTCATTTTCAACAAATATCATTCTCCCGAGAAAAGATTTTCAAGGAAAGAAACTGAATTAAGTCGTTTCATCCCAACTCATTGCGAACTACGTCGATAATTAAAATTCCAGAATCGCTCTTTTATCCTTATTTAAAACATGTATATGAAAATATTCACCCTTGATCGAGAAAGATCAACACCAAACGAATTTCATGTACAGATCCAAAGAATGGAAATGCAGGTCGTATAATTAAATTCCATTTTTTAAAATTAGTTGTAAATTCAATATTCTACAAGAAATAACCAAAGAATTATTTTGATAATTTTTATAAAGACGAATTTTTAACTTGAACCTATGACACTTGTTTAGGAAGAGAGGTAAATTCTGTTTCTTCTATACTTTATGTCGTAATAAAATCACATAAAACTTCATTAAAGAGAATTGAATTTCACTACTACGACAAAAAGGCTTGAAAAATATTTTTTATGATTCGTTAACAAATTGCAATTATTATCCACAGATAAATGACGCTGACATAAGAAAGTTCCTCAGACTGTTTCTGATAATCCACCGAGTTTTCGCTATCAAATTTTAAACCTGAGGGCATTGATAATTCAGAGATACTATTATTAGGAATCTTCCCCTCGGGCTTTCCACGTCGACTGGGATGCTAAATTTCCGCAGCCAACGCTCGCTAGTTTGCATTGGGATCGGTTCCCATGATTGAAGTCGTGTGCTCAAGGAACAGCAATCTGAGAGATGCAATCCAGTTAAGGGGAGTTAATCAACTAGTGCGAAATCGTTGCTTTTCCCGAAACTAGATTTCGCAACGACGCTCACTAACGGGGACATGGAAACAGGAAAACAAAAGAGTCATCGCAGAAATCTTTTCCAAACAAAGCGACTTCTTATCAAATCTGATAAACTTAGTTTTACAAAGGTGAAGAAAAAATGATACAATGTGTGCCAAATAAATAAATTCTTTCTAAGATAAGACGTAGTTCAAACGTCGATTATGATTCACTGAATCATTTATAGCGATTGTAGAATCTTTGTCCCGTAATGAAATTTGAGTGAAGTAAAAATATTTTTGTACTTCAAGAAACATGAATAGTTTTCCTTAATTAGTTTTTATAAAATTGGAGCAGATAAAATTTTGTGTAATTCCTCTACATGAAAATAAAACCCCAAATACGCTCCATGTCCCTTATTTGGAGAGATTAAAAGATAAAGCGGCAGAAAGAGATTATAGTTACGAGACTGTTACACGGGTTTCTACTCCCCGAGCGAACTTTAAAAACATGCAAGAGAGAATTTCGGGAGATGGACGCAAGCATACCATATAAAGAGACAGTTTTTTTAAACAAGCTATAACAGTGATGAGAATTATCTTCTGCTTACCGAAAATCTTTTAATTGGGAATGCTCTTAAAAAAAAGAGGTCAAAGTAGATCTCATAAAGAACTTCTTAAGGGAGCACATAAACCGATGAAATAAAATTCCATAAATTCCAATTACCATGTTTCCCTTACAAAATCAGTCCCTTATTTGGACAAATTCTCATTCGTAAAAGATTTAAATAGAATCATAGAATAGATAATCCTTAAAGTTACCTTGAACATACGTAATACATTTAAAATGATTCAAATAGTAAATCACACAGTAATATTCCTTTTTTCCCAAGTTAAATTAAGTTCAAAACACAGGTTTATAAGTTGTTTGGTGTAATTTGTTGATTGTAAGTAATATTACTGGATATTTTAATAGATATGTAAGGAAGAATCGTTTATTAATTTCCATAATTCTCTAAGTTTGATATATACGCGGAATTATGTTTCTTTTTTATTAAAAAATCTAATTGAGGAATCCTTTTGTTTTTGAAACTAAGATCATGGAATTTAATAAAATCCTATCCGAATAATTAAAAAAATCCTTTGATTCTCTTGTTGAGGGCGAAAATAAATTAAAGAAATACCGTTTTTATACATAGTGGTTGGTCATATCCTTTGTCCAATTTTCACAGACGTCTCTGCTGACCTATATAAAAATCGCACCCTCAGATCACCGCAGCATTTTACGTCATTCTCCCTCCAACTTTTCGAGGAAATTGGAACAGATAGGTTATTGCGAAGGGGTAATACTTTTTCTTTTCCAGCAATACGGCTCAAGGTTTCGTCAGACTACCTCAAGATGTTCCACGTATTTGCCATCAACGATCCAATAGTGTGTTGGACAGCAACGAAAATGTGCCGCGGTAAATAAAATTGAACGGCAACTGCTCTACGTTTCATTCTAAATTTTAGGTGTTATAGAGACGTGTACTTACCGGCTGGCGGTGGAGTTGACGCTCGTGTTCGATTTAGACCTGTGATGACGCGAAATGAGAGCATCCCCTCGATTGACCACACCTCCTTTGTTGGTAGTGGAGAAAGTGCGAAGTCTGTAGAAGGCGGACTCGTCAGAGGAACCTCTTGGGTTGAAGTTAGCTTCCGGCAAACTGCAAACTCTTGGCCTTATGTGGTCGGCAACTGAAACATAAATTTCGTTCATGGTTCAAAAATGGAGATTTTTGTAAAATATAGTACAATATTTTTAGGAAATCAATTTTTATTGGCATAATTAAGAGTAATTCCATTGGAGTAGTGTTTTGTTCTTTCTGAAGTATCGATAAGAAGAAAGTAATTTCTTTAAGCGAGTTTACGAGGATAATGAATGACAACTATTGAACTATCAAAAAATAATATGATATTGTTTCTTTTAAAGTAATTATCAATCATAAACGGAAGGAGATTAGGGAGGTACGATTATAAGACATATAATTATCAATACAATTAAAGAAGCTTGCCCTCTGAACTCCAGACAATTATATTTAAAAGTTAATTTGTTACTTTTATTCAGAAAATTGCAAAAGAAAATAAAATTTCAAAATAATGCCTTACTTGCAAGTATATAAAATCATTTCTTTCATACGGTATCATTGTATCAGGTTCTTCATATATTTTGAAAAAAAAACATGGAGTTTGAAATATTCTATCCCAAAATATATTTTATTAAACTTGCACGAGAAGTTCCGACGAATTTTAAATAACCTCCGTGAGTTTGAACACGATTAAAGTTTTTACCAGTATTTCAGTAGTTGAGACGTAAAAGTTTGCAAGAGGATTTTATTAATTTTCTAAAACTTTACTGCTCTTCTTCTTACACGTAAATCACATCAGAAAATATATACCAATTTTTTCACATGGATAAGATGATTTTAGTGTTTTAAGCATCTCCGGGGAAACTCATTTCTTAATCTTACAGTCTAATTTGAAGTAAACGAGATTATGCAAGTGGTCATATATACGCAGGACTAGAAAAAGTTTATAAAATAACGTCCAACGTTGACAAGATTATCAAAAATTTTATATAAAAATGTTTATAAAATTAAAAATTATTTTAAAAAATAGTAAAAAGAGAAAATTACGTCTGAAATACAATGAATTGAACGAATCCTGAGAATAATTAATCGAATAACCTTCTAACTATTCCAAATGTTTTGGACAGTATTACAATCACGCAGAATTAACAGTGTGATCTGTATAATAGAAGTAATTTGTGTGCCAATGATTGGAAGAAAATATTAAAAATTACATGAAATAAAATTATAATTTTAAAATTACCATTTATATTGATATTAAATTAGGAAACTGTCTTTAATATAGCTTGAAAACATAATTTATATTCATATTTTTGCACCTTACTCCCTTTAATCTCTCATCATTATTAAGGAAGCTCCTTAAATTGATAGAATTCTTAATCGGGTATGAATATGATTATCTTTTCTAGATTTCTCCAAAAAAAACTTTTATCTTCCGTGCGATAAAATACTGTACATATTCCTACGATTTGTTAAAGGAATATATTAACCGAAGGCCTTATTCAGAACATACGTTGTGCAATTGATTTGCGAATAGAGAAATTTAAGCAATTGAATAATTTTGAAATATTCTTATCATAGCAATCGAAAGATAGTAGAAAATCGTCTACATATTCCTATCAACATTCATACAACGCAGTTATAGCTAAAATCAGAAAAATAGCCAGAAAGGAAATCAAATTGGAAACAAAACAAAAGAAGTTGTTCCACGAAACGATGTCTCTTCAGAATCTCATTCTGTTCGATAGATGACATCAATTCGTTTCTCCTCTTCTTTAGCCTCCGCTGACGTCTCTTCTTGAGAAAGACGTAACTGCTTTTGAGAAAAAGACACCCTTAAAAAAGTGCTCTGGTCTCCGGAGATGATAGGGTTTCTCTCAAAAACATTGGCGGAAGGTAGAAAACCTCTTCGGCAATGCTCCCTACGGAAAACCCTCCCTTTTAGGTCATTTTTGCATGAAAAGAGAAACACCTTGTTTTTCCGAAAGTACGCGAAGACTCGGAAGAGGATTATGTGGTCTCAATCCACTCTTATTCAACGATATTGCCGAAAAAGTATGGAATATTGGGCGGCTGCAGTGCCCTCTCTTGGAAACATTTCGTTCTGAACTTGTTTATTACCACCTCAAGCCAAAAGACGTTTCCAGATCACTGGATGATTTCGATATCCTGTTCTTTTCGGTCTAAAATTAATTTACTCTAGATATTGTAAATCATTATTACGTTGTTAAGTTATTTTCCCACAAAATTCTCGCAAGTCTTAGGGAAAGAGGTGCAACCTTACACAAAGAGGTATAAAGTTTTATCCAATCAATAAATTTTCCAAAGCTACTTATTTGTTTAACATGAAAAATCACCTCTTTTCTTCACATGCCATGATAATCGTCAAAATATTTGGCAATTTCTTAGTTTTGTTCTGGTTCAAAGCCTCCACAGTAATCGCAAATTTAACGCAAAAATATTATTTTTAATTTGGTATGTGTCATTTAAATGTCTATTTGTCCTAACAACAGCTTGATCGTAATCATTTCACTAAACATAGAAAATAAACACAATAAAGGAGGAGCTCTTAACCACAATTCGGGTCTTGAAATCCATCCAATGTCCAAAAACCGGCAGAGAACGACCGAAACCGCCAACTCATTTGGGTGAGAGAAGCAGCGGAGCGAAAAAGGTGGGATTCCCATTGACGCAGCAGCTAATTACCAATCGGCCCACAGTCGATAATTAATCCGAGGGGTTGAGTATATTAGGAGTATCTGAGAATTGAGTGTTGGAAAAGTTTTTGTGAACAGTGCATGGGGAGAATGAACAGGAATTGAAAAGATACGGGAAGTAGAGGTCGATTGTCCGATCTTACGAAAATAATACCAAAAAAATGGTCGATTCATTATATCGGTACTTTAAATATGATAAAGTGTTTAAAATCTAAAAATAAAGGAAACTATGAATCGATATTTTTTTAATCGGCAAACCAATTTATTGAAAATTAATAGTAAAATATAGTTCCACCATTAGGTTGGAGAAATCGGTTCGTTTTACAAATTTTGGTTTCCGATACACATAATATTTAATGTTTAAATCTCTTATTGATGAGTGGAACATATACAGAATAGCCTTAATATTTGAATCACCATGAAGAAAAAGGCTGGACCAACATATTAGGGCAGATCGCGATGGAGATTTTGTTTCGTTGTCCAAATTGAACTAAAAACGCATAACTAACTTATAGATACATTATTAAAAATAGGGGTAATGCAGTTTCTACCGTCTATCATTTAAAAAATTTTATTATGCAAATCATGCTAAATTGCTGATTTCAAATCGTTAATTTAATTAAAAAATAATAAAAATGAAATCTACGAGTGTAGGAGATTTTCAAAATATTATTTATCAATGATCTTTGAATTTGGACAATGGCTGAAAAAACGATATTGCTAAAAATAAGCTTACAGTTTTGGAATAAAATACAGAATTCATTTCTGCCATTTAATGAACCAAATTGGTAGCTTAATAATGAACTAAAAAGTGCTCAATACAATTATAGCGCTAACCACTGCGTTGATTACGTTCCCTGTGAGTGTGTGTTGTAGCTTATAATTTGCATTAGACCTTTATAAATAAATGCAGAAATTTAAGTACTGGGTTTATTGAAGTGCATGAAGTACACTAGTCTAGTTTCTTGCATGTAACATGTATCGATGAAGAGATACTATCGAAAATCCAAAATTCCTGTTAAGAAAGAAGTTAAGACTGACAAGCAGCATCTATATTGGCATTCGCAAGAAGTTATTGTCTAAGTACTTCGTATTTGGAGAAAGGCTCACGATCTGCATCTAATCTTCATAAACAGTTGAATGATGTTACGTCACTTAGATTTATGCGACGATAAAATAAATGAGTCAACTTAGAGTTGATGAAATTAACATGAAAAGCATCTTTTCACATTGGAAGTGCAACGCAATTTACGCTAGATCTTAAACTAGGATAAGCTCACGGTAATTCAATTCATGGCTCGAGTACTAGGTCGATCTTAAACCAACCATCAAGAATGTAGAGTACCAACTACGACATGCCAGCATACGCAACTCAAACTTCCTCGCTAACCTATAGCATAATTTGTAAAAATAATAAAATGAGGAGAAATCAATCATAATATCAAAAATAAAAAAATGACACAAATCATCTTATGAGACGTTTTGTCCATATATGGAGAAATATATTGTAAAATAATTTCATAGATTGGAAGAAAATATAGGGTAAATAATTTAGAAAGAAATATATAAATACACAAATTAACACAAATCTGTGTACGTAAATTTAAATTGTAAATTTAATGAACGTAGAGATTTAAATTCCTGAAAAAACTGTTTTTAGAATTTCTGGTTAATTTTATTAATAATCACTTAGTACTTCTCTCTATAAGGGAAAATTTTCTATTTATTATCCGAAAAAATCAATAAATATATATTTTAGCTTAGCAATCAGGTACAAAGACAAGATATTCTTTCGCGAATTGCTATCAAACAAAAGAGTTCAACTGAAAATATGAAATAAAAACCGAAAGAGGGGGTGTATACATCACACTGAACTCTCGACGTCAAATGTACCCATGTAATGGCGAACGTGTAACCGTCAACGTAAATATATTAAACGCGGTAGGAGATTGTAGAAGTGGTAGTTGAATTAAAAGGCGCAGATAGGCGATTGTGTGGATCGATTTCTCTTGGAAAGGAGCATGACGAGAAAATTTAGAGTGCTTTCTGAAAGTAAAAGGTGAAATAGTGGAAGAGAATAAAATACATCGGAGGTGGTCAAATGGAGCAAACTGAGGGATGTCCTAGAAAAGATGTCAATGAGGGTTCGAAAGGGACGTTGGTTCTCCTGAAAGGGAAAATGGGGACCTCGTCCATCCATGATATTGAAAGCTTCGGGGAAGCAAAATGAGTACACAAATATAAAACAAATATGAGAGGTATGCCTCGCCAATGTAGAGAACTATCCAATATACATTTCAGAAATAACACTTTCATGTACATAGGTCAAGTATGATTTTCTAAAGACGAAAATCAAAGCAATCCGAAGACACCCTCTAACATACTTGATGCCTAACTTTTCTTAATTTGAAGTAAAAAATAATCTTGAGAGTATCATTTTATCAATAATAAAAAGATATGAATGTAATGTCCATCATACCAATTCATAAGCTTTGCATAGATTCTTAACCATGCGAGCGGGTTGGGAAATGAGAACAGTCTAAGAGAATATAAGTCTCCGCTGAAATGAATGGAGTGTATTCCGGAAACAAACTACTACTTCCTCTCTTCCAAACACCATCAGTTGATTCAGCCCCACCTTTTTGGTGACCCCATTTTTCTTAACTATGACGAGGAACCCTCCTTCATCCGACCTTCTTTCGCAAACACACTCCGGGAAGGAACTCCACCTACCGCAATTTACCTACCCGCCGCATTACCTTTTAAGTACGACTTGCCAATAAACCCTTAAACGCTCCGTTAAGTAACCAAAGAAGAAGCGTTGGCAGGGATACCTCGTTTGGTCGCCTTTAAACACAGTTCCCTGCAGTGCGTTCAGCTCGCTTCCCACCTCAGAGTGGAGTAACTTCCTCATGAAGAAGTCATGCTCAATTTACATTCGGTCGTTACGAGCAAAACAGAGGGAAGCTTTTTCGTTCTCTATTATTCGGAGACTTTTCTTAAAAGCTTTTCCACAACTGTTGATATTCTTACGCTGAAATTTTTGCCAAAATCCCAATGCCTTTCTTGATGATAGTTTATTGACACCATAAAAACAATGAATTTAACTTTAGGATCATGAGATGTATTTCTTTTAATTGCAAAAAGTAAATCCTTGCTTTAATATTAAAAGATAAAATTATGATTCAATGTTTTTCAAATCAAATTTTTCCGTTCTTCTAAAATTATTTCAATTTTTATTTAAAAGTGAAATTTTAAAGCTCAAAAATATTTTGAAAAACTTTATATATTACAATGCTGTACTACATTAAAGATAGATATATCATATTTAATGACTTCTTACTATTGTTGGACTAAAATATTTATTCGAGATTATCAGAATAGATGTGTTTTATTTCAATTTTCAAAATCAAAAAGATTGTAGCCTAAAAGGCAATACTTATAAGAAGTAAATCATCGTAATGAATAATAATCCGATACATGAAAAATAAGAAGCTTTCCTCTCATAATTCCATTTAGTTTATCACCATGCTTTCGTTCGAAAACTTTGAATCTCAGAAATTTCATTCTCTGCTACTTCAAGGTCTTTATTCTCTCATAACGTAAAGAAATTTTCCCCGCGAATTGCTCATTTATACCTCTTTAGGAACATTAAACAACACTTCAAGAGGCTTCCATTATAATACCTCCAAAAGAGCTCACTCAGAGAAAAATTCAGCTGAGTTACGTAGGATCGTTAAAGCTATAAATTTCACCTGCGAAAGTAAAGACGGAGAAAAAGCACAGACTTAAACGTGCGAGAGGAACTAAAACGCATAAAACCATCATCCGAGGAGGTGAGAATTCTAATACTGAAAAAAGGTAAACATTTACCAAGTGGCTGTTGAGATAGCATTCGGAAACTCTTGGGAGGGAACGTAAACATTAATCTACAACCGCGAAGTTTCATCCCACGTTTTTCCTGAGGGATTTCGCGATCTTTCTACGCTTTCCGTCGGTTTTTCTTTTCTCGGGGCCATTAAGCAGAGGCGTATCAACATGGAGACGTTTACCTTTCATTATCTTAGCTTCGACGTAAAATGAGACCGAGGGAGGAAGTAGCAACTTAAGGACGCTTTCCGGTCGAATTTTTCCCTAAGAATCACTCCAAATGAACACGAGTAATCAGAGATCTCGTAGATGACAGTTTAACGTATGCCACAAACATGGTGACCTTCTTATAATATTTTTAGATGGGGACAGAAAGAAAATATAGAAATAAAATAATGTGTACAACAATGAAAATATCCATGATGAATTTTATGGAAAAAATAAAGGAAATATTTCATTATGTTTTAATATTAATGCCAGTTGTTCAATATCAATACCTTAAATGTGCAGTTTATCTATAATTTTAGTATAGGACTTGGCAACCATAGTTTATAATATTCTTATCCTTCTATTAGAAAATCCAAAATTCTGTGAAAAGACATCGGACGCAAAGATTCAAAGGCGAGTTAACTAATAAGGGACGACTCGGAATGATTCTTAATCTTGGTAGATAGAGAAAGGAAACAAGATGAGGGTGGAAAGGTAAGCCTGAGGGCAGAGACAAAGGGTTCGGATATATTTAGTACAAAGAAAAGACAGGTAGAATGGGATCGTAAAAAACCACTCCTTTCCCTTATCCTTTCCACGCAAATTCATTTCCCGCTTTCTCCTTATCCACTATCTTGCGACAAAAACCGCACTCCTATCGACTTTCTGTCCCGACCTGTCTTCCTCCTCCCACATCAGCAGTGCCATCTATCAATTCCATAGCATTTTCTAAAAGGTGTAAAGAAATATTGGCGAAAAAGGACAACTTGGCATGTAAAAGCTAACAGATGACTGTGCAAAATAAATATAAAGTAGGAGATACAAAAAGAGAGGCAAGAAAATGTAGAATAGGGTAGCGATTGTTTCATGGAACTATATATTTTCCACATAAAAAAACGAGGTGATATTGGAAGTAAACACGTAGGCTCTTCTCATGATTCATTGGAATCAAAAGTTATAAAAGGTAGAAATTTATTTACTTGATATTAAGAGCTGCCGAAAGAATCCTTTTTATAATTACTTAGACAATCTCAAAAAGAAATTCAATATCTTAGTGCTAAGAAACAAATGGACCGACTATCACATAATGACAGATGATATTTGGCTATATATTTTCAATCTTTGATATTGGCATAATAAGATAACTTGCCTGAAATTATTAATAAATATTTATTTTACCTAAAGGTAATCCTCTTTAAACAAAGCCATACTTTTCAAATTTGTATGCTTATATTAAAGCGAGGAAATGTTTCGAACTCATGATAATGAATATTAGCATTCAGCCCCCGTATACGGACGAAAGCGCCACAACGCTCTCAAAACCCACAATCAACTGGTTTTTGACCTCTTTCAGATTTGCATCTTCATTTCACCTCTCGCTGCCCCATCATCTCCCACCGATACATACTTTTTATGCTTCTTTGCGGTTCATTGCCCTCCACTCCAAATAGAATCTGAACGATCTTCGATGCCTTCCGATCAATGCACTCTTTCGATTACGGACGAATGGTTTTTTAATCCTCGGGAGATGAAGATCTTTCTTCTCTTCCCCTTACATTTCTATAAAAACCTGTTATATGACTTTTTGAAGTAGAAATTAATGCTGCTACTTCCCTACTTGTCTGCAGTGCACAGGACCCACAGGTCTACAAAGTTACGACTCTTAATAATTATGATTACCTTTGGTATATTATTAAAAGGATAAACATCTAGGATGAATATATTTATAGAGTTTTTTGTGCATTTATCTTAAAATTCTAAAATATCGTAAAGATATATGACTAGTTTTATCCGAAAACAAACAATAATTTATGACTAAGGGGTGGTTATATATTAAGATAAAACTTATATAGATATAAATGATTTCTATTATTGATCTTGAATGTTTGTAAAAGGAACACATCATGCTAAATTATAATTGCCAAATTATATTCAATTGCAAACCAAATGTGTAGATTGATAACCAATCAGGAGTTTAAATCTTACGATAGTATTCCTGAAGGAATACGTAGTTGATCTCATTCATACACTCATCATATTCACGTACAGATACTAAGAATGGTTAAGTTGATTTATCTTTGAACAATACTTGAAATAAAACTCCGAAAATGGTGGCACATATCAGGAAAAAAATTGACCTGCTTCAGAGAGAATAAAAAGTGAATATTCCGTATGATCGATGGTTCCCCAAAGAGGTGCAAATGAGAGCACTGGCGTGACTTGAGGAAAATTAATGATTCATTTCCTGCCACAGGTACTTTGATTTGCGGGTGTAAAATGGAAACGTGAAAATTAGAGCCACTTGGTCTTCTCACCACGTCACATCTATGACTTTTCAATTCAGAGTCTATTCTTTCAGACAATGTGAGTTGCTCTCACGTGTGATTGGTCTATGCTTACTTTTATTATCACTTGATCTAAATCGCCCACTCTGTACCACCACTACGAGTTGAATTCAAACTTAAGCTTCTTCTAGATATTCAGGTGATAACAATATGTAATTTCAGGTTGCGAATAAGAAGTCAGTTTTATGAGGTTTCTTTGAACTAGCTTGAATATGATTGACTGAAATAAGAATTTTCAATTCAGCCCGATGTAATATTGAAATGAGCAATTTTTAATACTTAAAGCTAAAAAAAGTTTTACAAACAGTTCTTTGCATTGTAAAATGCGATACCAGTTCTTTACAATGATTAAAGAGAGATATTCAACCTATTTTTCTTAAAAAAAATAAGGCCTAATGTTTTGCTCAAGAAAGTTACAAAATATCGATATGCTTATTCTACAGCTTATTGATATTGAAAAACTTTGACTCACTATATGCATTTCCAGTATAATAAATCATTTGAATTTTTTTAAAAAATGATTGTGATATGGCTTTGAAGACTCTAAAATAAAAAGCAAACTGCATGAGATATATTATCAAGATGAAATAAATCATACTCACTAAGAATTTGATATCATTTGAAAATTAAATGGTTTCATATTTTCATCCCCTTATTAAAATTCCATATGAAAAAGATTTTTCTCTCAATTTATTAATCATGACATATATAATAATAGATGTTTTATAATAATTATTTCTTAATATCTAAGGAGATTTAACTTGAACATTATAAGATGAACGGATAGAGACTCATCATAAAAATAAATCCTCACTAAAAAATGCTACAAAATTCTCATGAAATTGCAAATTTCAATCATACGAACCGATGACGTATAAGATTCTGAAAATTGGATATTTATAAAGAAACGATCTTCTAAGAAACATTTCAATTCGGAAAGCAAAATGTAATACTGGGAAGATATCAAAGGAATATGGAGGACGAGAGATAAACTAAGAGAAGGTAAGAAAATCCAGTGGGAAAAAGGTTTAATGACGGTAGATTGAAGGATTCCCTTGAGACAACAAAGTGAATGGGGCAGAGGTGGTATAGAATACAAAGAAAGAAGTTGCCGCTTTTGGTTTCAAGAGATATAAAGAATAGAAAGTAGGTTATGGAAAGGCAACTTCCCCGAATAATATTGTTCAGTAACTCATATTTTTTTATCTACCTATATAAATTGCCTTTATTAATTCAGGGCGGAGAATTATTGACCATTGCTCTCCCTAACTGCACTAATGAACTTGTTCAATAAGAGTAGGATGATATTTAAGTGAATTGGAGAGAGCTCTTTGGATTGTAATTCAACCAATAAATATTTATTTCTTTAGCTATAAAGAAAAATTATTTTATTTTAAACTCCTATCGTACTTAATCCACTTAAAAATAGCGATAAGAGAATTTTATGGCACTGCATCAATGGATTCATAATTAATTTGTTATAACTAAACTACCGTTGAGTTACCTTCTTATAGTTCTGTCACTCAAGTTAAACTTAAAATTAATAGATGCAATTTTTAAATTTAAAGAATGCTGAACTTTTATAAGCAATAAACCTCGCGTGAAGTTAGTAGCGCCTTAGGATTATTACATTATTTGGCAAGAAATATGGGTTACACACAAATGGACAATTTTAAAAAGTAACGGACATATTCCAACAATCAGACAATGGTTCCAATTCGTTTAATCTCCTTCAATGTTTACGAATAATTTAATACTATTCATTTATTGCAATATAAACTCATATCTCACGAATCTCTCTAAGTCTATTTATTATTCTTTCCAGTTGGCCAACCGTATAGATTTCAGTGCTCCAGGAGTGCGAACGCGAGCGAACTTCAATCCGTCAAAGTTAACCAAAGTTACGGTTAACATTGCTCCAGGGGTGCCAAAAGATGCGATTTTTAGTCCTTCGCAGTTGGATCCAGAAGTTCCAACTCAAAGTATCATAGATAATTATATTTAAAGTATAAAAGATGCTTTCAGAGTATAAAAGACTCTCTGAGAGTAATTAAGACACTCTATCTCAAAGTGAAAAATCTCTAACTGTATATCGTGTGTCTTTTCGTAAGTGGGAATAGGTACGCCATATTGGCAGAGATACCTTCGAGAAAATTCTGAGCCACTGACCCCGATATTCCTTGAGAGATGAGTAATGCTCAAATCTAGAGTTGAAAAGGGCGTAGAAGAAAGAATTCTATTTATGGGGGAAATCTGGTCAATACCTGTCATGGAATACTACCAAGTGAATCGCCGCTCCATCGAATTTATCGTAGAGGAAATCTGGATAGCAGCAATAGAATGTTTAGACCATATCGTATATTCGTGTATTAGCCTTAATTTCCGTAATACTCAATACTTATTAGTTACTAATATCTGTACGATTTTTAACTGAATATTGATTTTTCAAACTATGAGAGTCTATAAAATTTCTTTTTCATAAATAAAATAAATTTCGTCTATGTTTTCAGAACTGTCCGCAAATGATTTGTGTAAAAACTTCCAGCTGATAAAATGCCATCCATATCCACCACAGACTAATAAATGTGTGTTTTCTATTGTAAATTGAACTAAAAATTTCAGAATAAATCAATTATTAAATTAAGAACTTAAAAACGATCGTAATCAGGTAATATTTAAAAATACAACTTAAGCGTTTCCTTTTTATCTATCTCTCTTACAATTACTGCAAATAAATATAACCTAAACATTTATGATTATTACTTTTACGAATAACAAAGACGAGATACCGTTTCCAAGTCCTATAAAGCTTTAACCCCTTGCGATTATGCAATAATTTATTACACTCAAGTCGCGTGTGTGACCTAACTCAAAGGATACACAAGAGATGTATTTTTTGAAAATGTTTGTCTACGTACAAATGCGCTGCGAATACGATTTCGATCAAAAATCACGGAAACTTACTTTTACTTGTCAACCGTTCTGTTAATTAAAACTAACCTTATTTTCCGTATTCTAATATATATTTTATAGCAAGAATATATCAAAAGAAAATTCCTTACTCAATTTCCATTTTCACAAGTCAGCAGCGATCGATGAAGCTTCAACAAGGAAACATTTATTTTACATACAATTTTAGGTCAGAAAGAAAATGAAACATTTTACTCATCTACTTGATTGAATAAATTTTTTCATTCAATCAACAAAAAAATATAATTTCATATAAGCTACCATTTGAGAAAATTCTCTACTTAATAATTGACTACACGGCGTAAAATTCATGATTTTGGCCATTTCAGTAAGCGAGCTATTTTACAGTTTTAATTAATACGGAATATAAAGGAGACACGTAAATTGTTTAAAATTCATGAATCATTGTTAAAGAGATATCGTGATTCATCTATTAAAGTTAAAACTCCTATACGTCAATCATTAACAACATTCTTTCATAATATTTGGAGAAACCGTTAAAGAAATGACTTATTAAAAATTATTATTTTTCTTAAATTAATTAAGTTCAGATCACTTAATACTAAAAGTCAACGTGACTTACAGGTATCGAATTAAATTTGGATATAAAGGTATCCCGATTTTAAATTAGTAGAAAAATCCTCCAAGCGATGGTTGTGATCAACCTCCGTTAAATTATTTGTTTAACAATTTCATATTGCTCTTCAGGTTGGCACATAAAATAAATCACATAAATTACATTTTTAGAAAGTAAACAAATGTTGAAAATTTGATTTTTACACATTTCGATAAAATTAGTGCCTAAATATCCATAATATAACTTTTTAGGTATAAAACGTTAACATGAATTGTTCATTAAAAATTTCAAATTTGCTGCTACTCGTATTTTCCCTTCGACAAAAAACTCAAGGATTAAAAAATGTTCGATTTGTGTGCCACAGTAATCCATCCTTCTTGTTACTCGTCACCTTTCCACAGATAAATCAAAGCAAGTTAATTTCATGAAACTCTCGAAAAAGTCCTCCGCCATCCATAAAATCTCAATACGACATCTTGAGGTCAACGACATCTCCCGAGGAGGGCACTCAGCGGAATGATAAATCGTGATTCGATTTTCTTTCACGCTGATAAGAAAAACAAAGTTATGTCTATCAATTCGTTACGATGTCGTCGGCAAAACAAACTTCCTCGCCCAGCCGACCACGCCCCCGCAATACCACTTGCTATCAATCTCGACACGCTACCATCCTCTCTTCGCCGAGAAAGTCTCAAAAGAGTAGAATACATCGGAGGTCATTATATTCCGTTTCAAGATGGATTATTAACCACCTGCACGTGGGCGCTTCGAGGAGCAGCGGTTCCGAAGATGGGAAAAAATAAAATTATTGAAGACACAGCAGAGATTTAGGAGATTGTGTAATGAGGAAAAAAATAGTGAACTAAAAATTTTATTCACTCCTGAATTCTTTCGATTTATAGACAAAATTATCTAATACTGTAATAATACTATACTTGAGTTAAGAAGGAATCACATTTTCGCAATAGAAACTCGAACATAAAGCTACGATTGAAATTATGTCCTAAAGGAAAAAAATGGAAGTGAGAAATTAAATAAATCAAGTGTAAAGTAATTATAACATCGTCTAAGGTTTATCAGCAAAAATGCTATAGTATTGTAGTTCTAGTTTGTTTAAAGCGAGTCAAAAATTCTACAACATCATTCAAATATTTTAAATAAATAGTTAGATTACAAGATTCCGTTCCAGATAAAGTACATTTTATATATGATTAACGCTACATCAAAATTGTGTAGATATTATGTATAAATTAGAGATTATGTATGCAAGGAATGAAAAATTGGGGCTTAATTGCAGTTTCATATCATCATCAAGATACTGAACAGACCTTAGACTAAAATGATGGAGTGCTACATTTTTGTCAATTGATTTTAATTTGTGAAGATTTAATGAATTAAGCTGAAAGAAGTTTTGATAATTTTATAACTTTGCCGACAAATAGTATTCATTTCCTTTCTTTAAGGAGGCAATAATAGAATCCTGTTTCCATAAATTTCATAAAATATATAAATTAAAATACTTTTATGTGATGAGAAAAGTTGCATGAGTTTATTTTCCTACCTTCAACAGATGAAAAGTTTTATTTTGCTCAACTGTTACAGCCAATGTACACCCATATACGTAAATATAAAATTACTGAGAGAAAAGTAGAGATACTCAATTTAGTACTTCGATCTTCTTTATCGCTCACGCACATGCCGAAATTCCCTCTTCCTATTGTACGAAAGTGGGCAATTTAGAGCAAACATTAGATGGGAGAACGCAAAGGATAGAAGCAATTGCAAAGGCCGAGGATTTATTAATGGGCTGTGGTCATGGAAACGTGCGTTTTTAAATGGGCCAATGGAAATAAAAGAAACAGGAAGCCTCCACGTTCGAGCACTAAGGCTCTTAAGAAAGATCTCTTCTTCCTGAAGCCGTCGAAGGGTCGTTAAAAATGGAGGAAATATTAGCAGTGGGCTTTGCGGTGATAAATAAGTTATGCCGCGCAACGATTGTAAGAGGCTTGCGAAGACGATTTTGATGAAAGACGTTTCCATTAGGAAAATTCGCTGTCAACACATGGACAGGAAAATTTCAAAAGTTCGATTGAGGAGGAGCATACTGAATTGTTAACTACACAGAAGGAGAAGCCATCATAGCTCTCATTTTTTTAGAATAGTATTGTCATTTAACAATAGGAATATTTACAGAAATTGATCGATGCAGTGAAGTAAATGTCATAAAAATACTGAAAAGTTTATCCACCATAATGTAATTGCCACGGATATTTTCGATCTTCAAGTGCAAAAAAAAGATATTAAATTAAAGCTGTTTTTTATAATAGATCAATACAAGTCTTACAATTCCTCAACGCACTTTCAGCGCCTAATAATACAAAACAGACAATTTTCTAATATTCACTATTTGAGTCATTTTTCAGGAGTAAATTTAACTTCGAAATACGAAAAGAACTTGAGTTTTCTCTTTTCTGTATCAGAAAATTATCAATGTTCAAACAGGATATTATAAAACTTTTCAGAAAATTTTTATGGAATGCTTTACGGAACCTTGGAGGTATACCAAATCCAAATGGAAGAATTAAATAACCTAAAAATTGTACGAACTCACTTCAACTCTATATTTATCTTCTAATTAGATTCTAATGGAAATCACCTCTCCATTTCCTAAACCGCGAATGAGATTTTCAAGTAGTTTATATTTAGTTCGTTGAAAAGCCATGATAATTGAATTAAAATAAGATCTTTTCGGGAGAGCTCTTTCTCGCCCCTCTCTAGTTCCTTCTTTCTCCGCTCTTCTAGTCCTAGAATTGCGCCGTAGGAGCGACGGTGGCGCCTGTCCCCTGATGACAGCCATTGACGCGGGTCAGCCACGTCTTGCCGTAAATTGTCCACAGGTGGTGCAACAGGTAGTCAAGAGAATATTTATTCGATCCACGGTAGTGCGGAAAACGGACGGTGGAGAGCGATTAAGATCCTCAACTAATCGGCTAAATGATTTTAAAGAGCTATAAACACGAAAGGGCGAAAGATATACGTTCCGTAAAGAAGGAGACATTGCTCGGGAAAACTGCAGCGGCAAATATCGATTTTTTATGAAAATGAGTTTATTTTAGGCTTTCTAAGACAAAATGAATTATTTTTAATAATTTTTACTAAACACTCGATTTAATATATGTATATATGCTAGTATATTATTTTTGTACCTTTGAGGTGTTAAGTGTAGTTGTGTTAGAATAAGAAAAGAGAAATACTTGCAACGATATATAAAAATTGATAATAGTTATATTCATAAGATATATATACTGAATAATAATAATAATTATAAAGGTTTCATTAATGAAGCAAGAAACTGTTGTAATTTATTATTAAATTGAAATTGGGGATGAGATTTTTTTGAGATGAGATAATTTTCCACCTGTAGTTTCATAGACATTCACAACCTCTTCCGTAAGAGTGGATACGGAGGAAAGCATAAGTAAAGAAATATTGTGATATTGGTCTTTTTAATTTTAAACGGATATATTCCAGATTTCTCTAACGTACCTCAATTAACTATCTTTTATGCCATATATGCCTGCAATTTTTAAGGAAAATATTAAACATTGATTATTCAAAACATTTTAGACATAAAATATTATAAAAATCGACATAAATCGACGTTCAATTGAATAAAAAAAGTTACAAAACTCAGAAATTTATATGTGCGCGATTGTACGATTCCAACCACTATTTTCTTGTCGCTTTTTGATATCCCACATTATCTCTGTTTATGACCAATGTTATTTATCTTTACACTATCAATAATACAATATCAATTTAGATACTTTATTGACTACTATTCTCATCTTTATCTTTTCCCTTTGTCATAAAACCTTTAGTCTATTTCAAATCATCATCATCTTCCTCGTATCTCGACATAACTCATCCTTTCTTTAAGACCCTATTACATAATGACTTAATGCTTGCTTATTTATTTTACATTATTATTTTTTAATTATCCTTGTCATTTAATCGGTCGTTTCCCATAGAATATATGATTAATATAACATATGGTTTTTAAGCTGATATCTAAAATGAAGTTCGGCTTATTTAAACGTTTGAAAGGATAATAGTGTTTCTTCAAGACGCTAAAATATCATTCGAATTTCTAAATACTTGCATAACTAACTTGCGGGATTCAATAACTGATGAACTACGGTGTAAAAGTCAATCTATCTAACCAAAAAAAGATTCATCTAGCCAACTGATGAATATTGGAATATTGACCATATTACCTGATCATTTAGCGAGATTATGCTGACCTAAATTATCAATATTTTTGAGAGGTTAAGGCCATCCTCGTGCATAGTTTATGAAGGATCGATCTGAAGGCTTAGGGACAAAAATGTAAGCGGATGAGTCCGTTCGTGTTATCTTTGAGATGGTAAACTCACCGGGAAGTTCCAAGAAATTGGAGGTACGCCTTCTTGTCGCTCTTGATGACTGAGCGAAGGCAAGGGGTCCTGGATCTTCAGACGCACAAGAATCCCTGCTTCCCCTTCTGGAGGCGAGGTAGGCCAAGCCCCCACCGACGCCGCTCCTGCTGCCACGGTGACTGCCGGGGCTCGGGGACGTGGGTCTGGACGAATACCCTATACACAATGGAAACACTTGCTTCACTATGGCGAAAAGATTATTTCAAAATACTTATCTTCATGTCACCATTGAGTTTTAAGGTAAACACGAGCAAAAGGACTGTTATACTTATTTATTTAATAAAAACCCGTCGCATGGCTAGTTGACAATGATTATTTTTTCCAAATTTAAAAATATTACTACTATAGGGACCTAAACATTTTTGATGGGCAAAGAGTTACCAATGAAGAAAAAAGAATCAAATAACTGTGACAAAATAAAACTTTTGCGTCAAATATAAAATAAATTCACATCATAGGACCTAAGATTGATGGAAGAAAACTAATAAAATGCTTAACAAAGAACACTCCTTTTAATGAGCAAAGATCAAATACCGTAATTCAACGATAAGTGACATCTATGCATCGAACGCAAGTTTTATTAATCGAACAAATTCTTATTTTGGGTTTTTAAATTTATTGCCAGCAAACAATCTTCGTCAACATTCAGCAGTAGAATCGACCTAATTCACTTTATGTACTTCGATAACTCATAACATCAATGCTGTTAACTTTGAAAACGTGAGAAGGAATTTAATTTTACATTTATTCTTTTCTTCCCACGGATTGATATTGACAACTCTTTTGAATCGATCGATCCATAAAGAAACCAGTGAAGAGGGAAATTGAATGTCACCCTCGAAAACTAGGGCAAGAGGTCTTCAAAGGGTTGTTGTCTCTATTGTGTGCACCAGAAGATTACCATTACCACTCAGGAATATTAAAGAAGTTGAATCATGAAAATAACCAAAAAATTATTCATAAGATTATCAGTAAATCAATTTATTTCTTACGTTGAAAAGCGGAAGACTTTAAGGGAATCCTAAGCTAATTCTTTAATCGTTCTCAATAGAAACCAATAAAATGTCTTCAAAATTTCAGCAGTACAGTACTTAATTTCCCTTTTGTTCAATATAAATATGATAAGTACTATTGCAGTTCGAAAACATAACGGACGCTTAGAATTTTACGCGATTTATAAGCTCTTCAAAGTTTTTGTATCAACCTATGAAATTTTCTTTTATTAAAAACCGTGGAAACGAATGGGGAAAATGAGATGAAAAATAAGAAGCAATTTTCTTATCCGTACAACATGGGAACTGAGCGCCACGAAATATTCTCAGGAAATTTTAAAATTTATTTTAAGATATTAAAATTCATTTTTCAAGATCAGATGTATAAATTTAAAAGTAATTCTTAAATCATTAGCTGTAATTTCAGTGATATACATCAAATTCAGCTTATTCAATTCAAAACTGAAATAAATTTAGAGAGAAAAAAACAAAAGAGCCAAATTAAATAATGATGTAAGTATTGCATACGATTTATGGAAAAGTATTTAATTCGCAAAGGGAGACACGGAACACGAGCGAGACATTTATCCACCTCAGAGATATTGAGGAAATTGAAAGTAGATGGAAAATGTACACTACAATGAACGAACGTGAAAATTGCCATAAACTTCCGACGGAAATGAAATTGGAGGCGAGAAAACCGCATTCGCGGCAAATGTTAATTAGAACACCTCCATCGATGTATATCATCGAGGAAAATTAAATCACACGGAACCCAAAATAAACCTCGAAGACTCACACTTGTTGGTTATGAGAACGTCTATTTTTTTCACGACAAAAATTACTCAGCTATGCTACTAAGGATATTGCTCTCACATTTTCGAAGGTATTACTTATTTAAAGGTAAACGAAAATCTCAATATGAAATTTGCTCGCAAAAATTGTAAACAAAAATGATCGAAAAACATTGTCATTTTGAGTATAACTGATTCGTATTTAAGTTTATCTTTCTTTCGTTTCTAAAACAATTACATCGATTATAATTTCCTAATAAAAAGGGTCCTCGAAATTAATTTGCAAACTACTTTTTTATCTTTCGTGGTTAAAACATAAAGTTAAGAATCTGGTTTTTTTTATATCACCCTTACATCAACTTTGAGAACATTTAAAACATGGTTAATTTTGGGGACTGAAATACTGTATAAAAGCCTAAAAGTTTCCAAAAATAAATTTTAAATTGGGACCAAATGTGAATTAAAGCAATTCTAATAAACGGTTAAGCTTTATAAATTTCACCTTAAACTATCATCTTACATATTTATATCAATCCAATCTAATAAAGATAAGAGGGATTGCATATGATTCAATTCATGCATAGCATGCGATTTTTTTATTATAGTCCGAAGGATAGAAAGTGAAGCAAAGGTGAAAAGTAGCGACACAAGTGAGACTCGAAGCCAGATTTTTCTCTTTCGTTAGATTAAAAATAAATTGGTGGTTTTGAGTATAAATTGTCGGAAAAATGTGGACTTTAACTGGAGTTCCAAACATTTAGTTAGTCATCACATCTCTTAACATTTGCATAAACTTTACACATGGTTAATATTGTATTTTTATTCGATAAGTCGAAAGATTTATCATTTAAAGTTTATTAAAGTATAGCACCTTTCCTTTTCCTGTTACTACGGATATGCATATGGCCATGAACCGTCGCTTAGCAACATTACGAAAAACGTAACAAACAATTCAGCCTCTGTATTTCATTGTCGAACTTCTGAGTGAATAATTCGAAGAGACGATGGAAATCCTTACCTGGTCCCCTCACAGAAGCCACGGAGTTGGCGGACGCGAGGCTGACGAGATCTTCCTCTTCCATGAGGTCCGTTAGGTCTGAAGTGGAGCGACGGCAGCGACAACTGAGCGTAGCGGCCGAAGAGGAAATGGCTGCTGCGGTAGAGGCGGTCGAAGCGCTGCTGGAGGAGGCCGTGGACGAAGAGGAGGACGCCGAAGTGGTCTTGGTCGACGGTGATGATGGCACTGGGGAGTGGTTGGCGAATGCCTCCCATACGTCATCGGACATGGCGGTGGGGCTGACCACCCCGATAGCCGCCATGCGGCGAGGGGTGCCTCTTTGCGACAGGGCGGTGCCGTTGTGCCTCCGGGACGGAGGCCACGCTTTTACAGACAAACACCCGGCTCAGGAATGATGCGGTCGTCCACCGCTTTCGGCCTCCGATGGCCTTTCATTCGCGTCTCATCGAATGGGACATATACTCGGCTCTTGACTTTTATTCTACTACGCGAGTTGCATAAGTACATTCATTAGATAAACTCGGATTTTTTTCTAATTGCAAGACTATACGATGACTATAGTAGCAGAATATTGACTTTTCGATCTATTCGTATATCACTTAGGAAAAGATACTAGGGTATGAGCTACTATCACGCTTTTTTTGTGATCATCGTAATAATCTCCTCGAGTTGGAAAAGAAGGGCAGTTAAGCCTGTCCAACGTTCCTAATAGGCCTCATCTTGAAAGGTTACTCCTTCGTAAGTCGATGGCCTGTTGGGAAGAGAAAGAAATATTTGTGAATTAAAATACCAAGTTATATGTTTTATATAAATCATAAACCGTATATGATATTGTCATTATTGCATTTTATAGTCTAATAAAGTTTATTTTAATTTGTAAAACATAAATTTTATAGTAAATAATTCTAAAAATATTAAATATTCTAAATTTTAATTCTTCAATTAAAAGGAAAATGTTCTTTTTACAATGACAACTAATTTTTTTAAAATTGTATACTATTAAGTAAACTGGAGAGAATTAACAAGAGCATGCCAAAAAAGTACAAAGAAATATTTCGGAAAATATAAAACAATGTAATATTTGGAGAAATATTTTTCTGAACATCTCATATAAAATTATAAAATATATTTGAAAGAGTTTCCTGAGAGATAATTCAAAGTTTGAAATGTTTTACTTCAACTATCAGCAGATAAAGTGATTCCTAAACACTAGTAACTGTACGTCTTATGCACAGCCCACGAAAATAACAAAATTAAAACTAATAGAATTCCCCTACTCTTTCTTATCACATTATACATGTATTTGTGTCAATTCATTAGAAATAAATTTACTTTTCATTGTCTATTCACCTATCTAACATTTTTGGAGGTTCCATTGCTACAATTTCACGTCCTATCTACCAAAATTAATCTTTGTCAAAAGGTATATAATCTCCTTGCGTAAAATGGAAATGGTCGACTAGCAAAATATGAAATTAATCCAAAGTAAAGTCCTAAAAAATCATTTTTGAAAAATAATTTCCATATTCAATGAAAAAGAACAAGAATGAAAACGCAATGAAAACGATCAATAATTTTTCAGATGAAAAAAAGAAGTTATAAATTCTACTTATCTACATTCATATTAATTTCATAAATAGAAAATCGATTCGTTATAATCCAGGGTCATAGATATTAAATTCGAGGAGTAATTGGTACAGAGATAATAGAAGATTCTAGCTTTTGTTCTGATCTCTTTTATTGTGCAGAGTAAAGTGCAAAGTTGAATCAGTGAAATTCAAAAAGTTTGAGGACTCGAAGAAACCCTGCAAGACGGAACAGAGGCACTTCCTTCAAACAATGAACTTTTGTTTCTTTCCTAAAAACATGAAGACAATAGGAAGTCAATTAAGGAGTTCCATGATTTATGCAGTTCTTTAAGGGCCGCTCCCAACATATACTCTTTCCGAATGGAGAAACTCTCAAAGTAAGATCGATTTACTTAGAATTCATTCCTTAAATTTAAAGGACCTTTCTCAATGCACCTGAAGAACCTTATGAAGAAAATTGTCAAATTTAGCTCATGGCTTTCTGATGACAATTAGAACTTATTTATTCATCAACTTCCATTTCATCTTGTAACTTTGATGTTTTATCTTATCAAGAATTCATTGAAGTAAATCCAATATAATTTATGAATATAAAAACTGTTTAAGAAAAAACTCTAAAATAACAATCTCAATTTGAAATCTACAATCTAATAGATACATGAAAAATATTTTAATAGTTAAATTGGCACTAAACTACCCAATCGTTCAGTAATTTCAGCCGACTTCGAAGGAGGCATACTTTCCTTACTACCTTTAATACTCATAGTGGCGTTTAATCCTTTCGTGGTTTAAACCATTCACAAAGTAAATGGAACGGCAGATTTGGAGCGTAAAAATATTTGAGAGATATAAGTGCTTCTGTATAATTAACGCCTACATCATTCTTTTGACTCTGACACAGGATTAGCCTATGTATTAATAAAAACTAAACCAGTTCATATTCTTTAACTCAAAGCGTTACTTTTTCTGCTTAAAGGTTCAGAGAGACTTAGTGATCCCGTGTTTTGCTAAATCGTTCAACTTCTGTGAGATAAGCCCTCCGAATGCCATAGGTTTCAACGCATCTAAGGAAGAGGAGATGAGTGAACTAGCTGAAGGAGATTTCAGAGGTTCTTGAAATGGTAACTGAAAATGGGAAAAGAGAAGGAGATATGAAACATAAATAAAAATGAATAAATAAAAAAATCTAACTTGTGACGTATATTTAATTTTAAATGAATGAAAGATAACATTAAGTTGAATGAAAAAATTGAAAATTTTTAACTTCTTAACTTACTAAGAATAAGCGTAAAAATGTATTCTTTTCTGAAAATTTTCTCTCAGATTCAATATAAAACAAAGGAATACCTGACAATCATACAATTTAAAAATTCAAAGATTCTCATAAAAAATTTATAGAACGGAAAAATTTTTCTAGAATATTAAATTGATAGATTCATTTAAGTATAAAGGAAATAATTTTAAAATTCATCAATAGGCAACTTGGAGTATTTTTCAATACCTCTCCCTTACCACTAGTGATGTAAATCGTAGTTCTAGTATTCGAAGAATGGGCAGATCACTACTCAATCGTAAAATATAAGTAAGTTGGACGATTTATGGATGGAAAATGTAATTTGAAATACGATCTCTGTTGCACAAAGATGTAAAAGAAGTTCAACCACTTACAAAATACGAATACGGGAATCGATAAATAGATCAAATCCGGTGACGTTTTTAACAGCAGGGGTAAGAATTCCATCAACAGGAGTCCAACCCAAGAGAGACAAAAAGTAAAAAAATGGGGTCTCGGAGAAGGCTTTCGCGTCCATCAATAAAAGTGATCGGCACAAAGGAATCGGACGTCCACTTAAGCAGCTGTAGCACAGGATTCTCGCAGAATTGAGAGGAAGTGGACTGGGATTACGCGGCACAAAGGGAAGAAACCTCACTTTTTCTCAAGTCCCACGTCATCTGAGCCCATTCTTATGTAAACCTCAATACAGGCGTGTCTCCTGCAATGACGTAAATCATTCCCGAGAATCGATGCTTTTAAATGCATTGAGAGGCATTTGCCGAAAAAATAGATTCCATTCCTACGCCTTTTATATGTGAATCGTTACCTTAGCAACCGAATGTCGGGGGGTATACTCAGAACGACTTTTAACGCGTAATATTGAAGTAAACTATCATATATATCATACATTTATAGTCACAGGTAAAGCCAGATGGCTTTGCTAATAATGGAAACAAAATGATTTTTTAATTCTGTTAAATCAAAACATGTTGACTCCTATCACCTCCTCACACCATTATCAAATAAATCACGTAGTAACGGATTGGTAATTTTAATCTCGTAAATGGAATTTTCCTCTTTTGTATCCTAAACCAAACTGGAAAAGCTTAATTTTAATTTTTTCAGTTGCTTTATAAAATAAGATTTCAGGTAAATAAAAAGAGTTTCACTGAAGCCTTCTACGCAAATAGTTTTTTTAATACTTAGAGTGTGAAACCTAACTTCTAACGTATTTGCTTCATAGGTTTCCTTGCCCCCATTCCATCGCGACTCCTGTCCCACTCATTGCTTTAAGAAGTTCAAAACCAGACTAATGTATTATTTTGCCTAGATTTCTGAGATAGACATTCACTTAGAGTTAAATTATTGACAGTAAAATAAGAATTTTTATAAGTTAGTCACCCCATTTCTTAATCCTTAATTATACCGATATTAAACGAAGCTTAGGACATGGGAAAGCACCTTTGGAATTAATAAATCAAGATATGGAAAATATAATCACGAAAAAAGATAATTATTTCTCAGAAAAAAATTTTACTATCTTCTAAGCTTCTGTATGAGTACAGCTACCTATGTTTAAAATGTCATATCTTTTTCCTTGCATATTAATACTCGTAATCAACGAAATTTCTAAATTTGTAATTAAAAATTATTATCTATTTCTAAAATTATATATATATATATATATATATATATATATATATATATATATAGTTTATTTAGTCTTTTATAATTATTTTTAGATCGCATTAGCACCTTTCTCAAACAAAAAAATATTGGCTTTTAAATATATATATATATATTTAAAATATTAAAAATTTAAAATATATATAAATAAATAAAATATATATATAGGCTTATATACATAGGCTTTAAAATATATATATAAATATATATATATATATATATATATATATATATATATATAGTTTATTTAGTCTTTTATAATTATTTTTAGATCGCATTAGCACCTTTCTCAAACAAAAGAATATTGGCTTTTGTTATTTTAAAGTTCGTTTGAATACGTTTTTATTCCATTCTATGCATAATACTTCGCTAAGATAAATGCCCGTAAAATAAGGTCAGAAGAGGCTCATCTACTTAAAGCGATATTTGAATACATCTTTCGCGGAAAAAACCGTTCCGTCTGTTGAGTAATATCTATTCGGAATAAAAGAGCCCTCAACTATCAGAGGATCAAAAAGGAATCCCTCTTTTATCTATAGAAGGAATATCAACGCATCTCTTTAAATCATTCCTTTGTATTCAATATCAAGGAAATGGCAACTTTGAGAAGAAGAGGAAGATTGAAGGAAAAGGTCAGAAGTCTTATCGTGCGTGTTAATCCAGGCATCTCTCGACAAAGTTCTAATCCTAAATTAAAGGAAAAATAAATCCGAAATCTCTGGTATAGGGAGACAAAGGGATTTCCAAAAGCCCCAATGACAGCAGACGCTTCCTCCCCCTTTGTCGAGGAAAATGATGCGATACAGTTTCTCCGGAGATGGAATATTTCCCCGAGGAAAATCTTTTATTTGAAAGAAGGATATGGGAACAAGAGTTTGCCGGAAACGTAATGAAATGGCGAGAAGGCTAAGCGAAACTCACCATTGCCGTCATATCTTCTAAAAAATGTATAGTTTTGTATCGAATGGAATATTGCTAAGAATCTGAATCTATTTTATAGACAGTAAGAAAGTAAAAACTTTGCCAATTTTGAACCAAAACCTGGCGGAACTGAAGTTCATTTTCAGTATCATCTATTTTCCTCATGAAACACTGCTTTAAATTACTCATTACTCGATCCAATGATCCTCGTATCGTTCTAACAGAGATGGAAGGCTGTACTTAAATTCACAATCTTGTCCATCTTAAAGACAATCATTATTGAATACAAAATAAATTTATTTTACTTTGTCGGAAGATAATATCTTGCAAATGAAATTCAATGAATATCCCCATTGTGATAAAAAAAGAAATACAATCAAACGTATTGTCATAATCACCAGACATCCGACAGAGACACTCGTTAAAATTATATAATCGTCTTCTAAAACAAGGCAATAGAATATTTTTTACGAAATAGATGAACGAAAGAAAGAACACTTAAGGACAAACTTAATTATGTATTAATCATTTGTTACTTTCAGTTTTCACGTCTGCATCAACCGCATTCAATCTTTTTAATGTTTTGTATTGAAATAACGCGGTTCCTGAAAACTGAAAAATACTTTCAGGTTTGTATGGGAATCAATCAAAACTTACAATTGCCGCTTCATTCACAAAAGATTTCCGCAACGTAAGTTGAGTTTCTATCTTCGTACAAATTGCAGATTTGAAGTTGTCCTACGGATTGACCCGTTTCTCCATTGAAATGCTGCAACGGAAATTCCTTCTTTCATTTCGCCTAGAATTCGATCCGATGAATGGGATCAACAGAAGGTTTACTATGGCAACTGAAAATCCCTTCAACTCAAGCTTCTGGCTGACGCAGGGATTCCTTAGGAAAACTTGTCGAAAGCCAAATGAAACCAACTCTCAACTTCTTAGCCTTATCTCTCCAAGTCTTCGTCACTTTTGGAATTGTATGATTTTCTTCGCGATTGAAACTTACCACTCAACTTGATATCTAAACGCAAATAATATTTCTTTGGACAGACTTCGTCATTCTGAGGATGATTACAAGAGTTCTTCAACGAGATATAAAAAAACCCGTTTCCCCACAGAACAGCACCATAACGAGTAAATATAATACTCATTCTGTATAATACTTCTTCTGTGCAATAACTCTCAATTTGGACAAATAAAACTAATAGAAAATAGTTCATTAACGCTGGACTCTTTGTGACCGATGCTCCGATTTGATGATTTGATTGATTTATTTGATGATGTAAAAGGCCCAAAGAGTAAAGACTTGTACTTACGATTTATAGTTTATTCGATTCAATCTAATCTTATCCTTCTCTTTTTCTTATTTTAAACATTACTTTTAACAACCAATTAATATAAATAACCAAGAAATATAAATAGATAAACCTAGCCAATTCATGCACAAATATTACAATATAGAATTTAAATATAAATTAGCGGATTATAATAAGTAAGAAGTCTGATGTTCGTATTAACCATCATATTATTATTAATTTCTGTTTTCAACTTTTAATAGAAATACTATGATTCTGGTTATTGCTAAAAGTTAAAAAAAGAGATATAGAACTACCTATGTATATATAAGAAACATTCTAAAAACAAACAATTATTGGACAATCAATCTTTTAAGAATAATAAAAATTTCAAGAATATATCTGCAATTTTTTAATAAAACAAAAAATAAAAAATTATTTTTAAAATTTAAACTTTTTTACCTTTTATTACTCAGAAAAGTTTACGTGATATATGAATTAATTACAATTGAAAGAAATCATTCATTTTCTTCTATGAAAATTCTATTTCCTCGCAGTTTATTGTACCAGTGGAAGTAGAATAAATGCCAAATCTATGACGTAAATAAATCATTCAACTCATAGCTTAATGCACTGGAATCCAAAATACTCGACGTAAGTGGCAAAATTCTGTAAACCACGAAGGAAATGAAGAAGTGGGGATATTTAAGGAGATAGCATATTATCCTCTGGCGGAATGAATAAACCGCTGAGATTCAAAGAGCTTACATAGAGGGCAAGCGGGACTTCCAGCTGCGAATGACAAAACCACATTATTATCCATCTTGAGGAGATCCTGAGAGAAGTGTATCTGGTGGCGAGAAATTCTACGAATCCACAGAACTCGGTTTGCACTCTGTATTTAGATAGGTCAAGCAGCACTTTGAGAATGAATGTTTTCTCATTCCATTGCTTTCCATTACCACCTTCATTTTTTCGTTTACATACGGCAGTTTTCAAATAGTTTATTTAGAAACTCTACATATTCAGTAGTAGTTGAACATTCTTGAACAGTTGGTACTCGAGAAATAATATTTCCCCTATATCGACTAAACTGATTGCTCACAAACCACCTCATTACTCACTTCCTCAGAAGCGGTACACCAACTACGGTCTTTTCCTTTCAAAAGAATTTTCCCATAGAAATTTCAAATTACGTCCTTGGAGAGAATGAAAATCGTATTAAGACGAATTTTTCAACCGGCATCCCTATACTAAAGATTATTCTTTATACTATATACTCATTATCTATGCTTTTTCTCAAACTAAATAGAAAAAAAAATTAGAATTGTGAGATAAATTTCCTCAACATAATGATTAAAAGCCTTTTCTTAAAACAGAAATTTATAGGCTAAAAAATATATACAGAATGTTTCCAAAAAACAGGAAAATTTTGACAAGTAAAAAGTTTAAAGCACTACTGTAAACAAGGATAATAGCATAATAAATCTGCATCACAACATGTACTCCATTGAACATCTCTTTCAATCGCTCAAACAACATAGCCGCGGTTTATCGTCGCTAATTAACAAGCGCAATCCATCATCACACAAATTACGGCAACTATCCATCCAGCCATGTATAAAACGGCCAATTATTTCATTTGAAGGCACACGGATCAGTGGATCTCGAAATGTCTGCACACACGAGCAGTCGCTACCCTCGAAAATGAAAGTACTCCATTTGATGACCACCCCTTCTGCATCCCCTAACAAACCCCTCGGCAACCCCTCTGCGCGAACGCGTTCGATACTGCACGCTTTCAGGGATGTTTTTCGAGGGACGAAGTAGAATATTGGTTCCGGGGAAGGCGGAGTTTGCGGATGTCAACCGAAACGTGTCTGTGAGCTCGGTCCGGGTGTGTCGGGCGGATATTCCACCGAATCGATTCGCATATAAATCTAATCACTTCCATCAAATACGAACTCTATTATTCATTCGAATTAGGTACATGTATTTATTTTTGATTTATATTCCATGGATTAAAAATTCATGAAGATGCGACAGAAACTTTGATCTAATCCAAAAGAACTTTACGTCAAATGACAAAAGGTTAGGGATCTGAATGAAAGGTTTTGGAAAATAGTACTCAGAAGAAGGATAAATTAGAATCTGGGGCATCATATCCACATTACGATGGAAAATTAGACAAAGCATTATTTCATAAGAATAAGCAGAATTTAAAAAAAACCGACAGATAAATTGAAAGTATAGAATATTAGAAAATGAAACCTTTTGAATCAAAAGAGATTAAAAACGGTATATTTTATTAACAGTTTTATCCAGTGACTCCTCTTTTGAGTGAATATTTCAGAAAAGAACTTTCTCTTTTTATTTTAGTATAATCGAAAACGTATATCTGATAATTTCTAAAATGTGCTACGTACAATCCCAAAAAATCATCTTTCATTAAAGTGAAAGAACCTCCTTCGAATCAGGGAAACGTTCATTGAGGCGTAGGTGTGAAAGATGAAGTTGGAAGGAAGATTTTTAGAATATAGAATGACATTTAACACTCGTTTGGTGCGGAGAGATAAGCTCCATATATCGAGAAACAAACGAATAACGGAAAGAATATACAAATCGAAGAAATAAACGGACGGCTGAGTATTTCTTTGAATCTGTGAGTGAATCAAAATGGACGAGAAAGTGAAGGAGAGAAGAGCTTGAGAAGACGGAAATCGAGACGTAAGCCACCTTCGATTTTGAAGAAAGAGTCATTTTTCAGGGATGGAAATGACATGTAAAAGGAACATAACATTTTTGTATGTACCAATAAAGAACAATAATTTAGATATGATTTTGAAGATGATAAATTCCTGAGTGAATGTTTTATGATTTGAAACTTTGGGTGCTTGGGGAAAGTTATCTTCTGATAAATCTAAAATATAAATTCAAAATAATAATATATTAATCTTATGTTGATATTTTATTTATTATTTTTATTAATTCCATCAGCATTTAATGATATATCAAAATAGCAGAAAATTCTTATTCAAAGTTTTTAAAATTATAAAAACATGTTGGTTTTTATATTTTATCAACATATACACATTCAGCTGCAAAATATTGATTCTCCACAGACGCAAAAGATACTCTCTTATGATAAAAAATCACATTATTATACTACATTTGAATATTGATTTAATATAATTGAATCAGTAATAACCTTAACGCAATTTAAATGGTTCAGGGGAATGTTTTCTATTTAATAAGTATATGTTTATAGGTATAAATGCCAAATCATATTTGCAAATTATATAAGTGTAGTTCACTATTGTACTATAATAAGTAGTGCGAGACTTAGTGCACGCACAAGCTGTGGATCGATGACATATTTTCTGTATCTCTTACATTCATTCTTAGGTAATATACGTTACAAATTCAAAAATTGGCTTCTCCTGAATGATATTCAATGAAGAACTTCACCAGAAATTGTGAAAATATTCACAAAATCTTTAAATAAATGAAAAATCTAGCACACAATTTCCACAGACGTAAACCATAAGAAAATTTGAAATAGATTATACTTCAAAAAATTTTAACGTACATCATATGTTTACGACCAAAATTCGAAATAATATAACCCCAAAGCTAATATCTTTCACATTCTATTCAAGAAAGATTTGAAATGAAATTCTATATATATCTCAAAATTATATTACTCTTCAAAGCTTCCTAGCCTATGATTTTCCTCGTGTATGTCGATAGATATTGATATTGAGAACATAATTACGTCTCTTACGGTCTATTAAATCAGGTGCTCGCACTGATGATACGTGAATCTATTGGAGAGAATGAGACGAAAATTTCAAAGGATATATTCGATAGCGGACAAAGGAATCATTTGAATAGATACTTCAGGGTCGCCATTCAAAAAGAATCACAGCCGAATTTATGGATTTTATAACGATGCCAGTCCTTTTTACTGAAGCTTCCTGAATTCTCATACGAATTGCATTATTATCCAAAATCATAGCCAGTACGAAATAATCATGGCTGTGGGTATTGCAAGCGACGCAAAAAATTCTGGTGAACGAGATTTTTTTCTCGCCTCAAAATTATGACCTTAGAAATGGATATGACAGAATCAAACATCATATGCCTCCATTTCTGCCAAAAACATATCCATCCAAGTCTGCCACGTGGTAGATACCTATCTGCAGACCCATCGATTATAATAATAGTTATTTTATAAAATAAAGAAGCAATGCGGTATTTGTATCAGGATCAGCTGATCAGCAGCTGAGAATTATTCTGGAAAATGATATCTAAAGACAAATTTATATTAATATATAATAAAGATGTATGAAAACGAATAATAAAGGGTTTTAAATAACTTTAACTAAATAAAAAATATACAAAACATTAAACCATCCTCCAATTTGGTTAATTCGACATAAGAGATAACAATTTAACAGCTACTCCACTACCTCCAGTTGCCCACTCTGTGATTAAAAAATCAGCGAATTTTATCTTTAGATTTTTCATCGGTTTCTCTTTTGATCCGGTAGCTTCAAAATACAGTTTAGTCGAGTTCAGTATTTTTAAAGTCACGGATTATCAAATATTCTTCTTCACAAAAATAACATTTAATAATTAATATATTACTTTTTCTTTTGAGCGTATCATGCCATCGGTATGCTTCTTGATATATACCAAAGTTATTATTAATATCTTTGATAATAATTTGATTTTAAGCGTAAGAAAAGAATTCATAAATTCCAATTCCTATACTTCGTTACTTTTATACTTATTTTTCTGCAATTTCTTCATTCATTTTATGCAAATGGCATTTCATTCTCGTTATAGACAACATATGAAAAGTGACAAATGTGTTAACCCGCATAAAACATGAGTAACAACGAATACCTCACATTAATCTTCTTCGCTGTTTCCAGAAAAGGATTTGACACCAATTCCCAAACGTTTTAAAATAACCTTTGACATTTTTCTCAGAATATATAGCAACTGTTCCCTGTTTGCCTTCGAAAAGGTCAGCATTTGTTTGAACGAAGGCCTCATCCGATACCAGCACAGCTGGTCACAGGGTTGTGGCTCTGCTCTACCACATGTCCGTAAACACAAGAGACAAAAGAATCTCGAACTGCGCAAAGATACGTTGGCAATATCTCCCAACTTTACACGAAAAGGTCCAGACTAAAAAACACGTAAGTGCGAGCCAAAGGAAGGATATGACGACATTGTTTCAACGCCTCTTTCGCAAAGGACAACTTTTTCTACAGCGAAGTCCACCCCAATTTCGCGCGATGAAGGTAGTAACATTCACACGTACATTCTCTTGTTCCTTTTATGTAAATGTGTGGAAGATTACTTTAATAAATTATCGAAACAATATTTTTGAGGTCATTAAACCGAAATAATTTGTTAGAAACAAATTATAAGAGAACGAGAAGATTTCTTAGCTCTCCGTTTTAGAATTAACAAGATGGAAAGACTGATAAAACATTTAAAGATTTCTTGCAATAGAAAATAATCTTCCGTTCCCATAAAGAGTATCGTGTTAATATTTTATACCATATATTTAATATATCAATATCGATCTGTAAAAGATATGCAATTGACGTAATTCGTGATTATATTCACATTATTACTCATATTAACCATCCAAATAATTAAACAAATTACATATATATATATATATATATATATATATATATATATATATATACATATACATACACAAACAATAACCTATATTGATAGTATATGCATATTAAAAAAGTGAGAAACGCGAAAACATTAGGAACGCAAAGCGTTGGATGAACAGGGGAAATATCATTCCCTTAATCCGTAAAAACAGAGAGTGTACGATTTTGTATGGTAAAAGCTATGACAGCTCTTTACGCAAGCAAAATTTGTTGCGTTGGGATACAAAATCGAGTCTCCTAGTGAATTTCCGCAGAGAGGCTATCAGAGACACCATGTTCTCGAACAGAAGGAGAATGGTGTTTTTCAGACACAAAGTACATTTCTGCTAAGATATTACGAAAATTTTTTATTTCAATGTTATCTAACTATAGGATTATGCTTATAAAAGCCGCTTCGAAAACGAGCTTAAAAGTTCTGCTGGTCAAAGTGTTAGTAAATAATCCACGAGATGAGCTGCCTTCTCAGCAGATGCATCATTTAGTGGAACTCGAAGTGCTTTGATATAAACCTTAAACGGCTGTTTGCTATCCTCCGAAGGAAATACGGTAGTGCTCTCCATTTAGGTTTATGAAGACAGTTTTACAGCGCCCAGGTGGTGATACAAGGGACGAGCAATTTGTGGTTCCAGAGACGATGGATTGGGAGTAGAAAATTAGATAAAAATATAACAGAAGCTTACAGAAAATATTGAAGCAAAAAAACAGACCGTTAAACAAAAAAACAATTCAACATTTCAAAGGGCTTATCGTAATGTTCTTTTTCTAATCAAAGAAAATATATTGAGCGTTATATATAACATAGCACAGGTGAATAAAAATAAAGTCCTTTAAATATCGAGCACTTATTAGAGGATTACCCGTTTCGTTTGTTATTATATAAGAAAGCTGCGTTTTAATGGCGAAAACAATTAATGTAGAGTTACAGCGAGTACCGTTTTCATCAAAGTTGTAAATGGAGCATAACCAAAATATATATCTCCTACTTATTTAAAAAATAACATAGATAAAGTCCACATATATGCAGTATATACAGAACTTTTCATTCGTTTTAACTTCCTCCCTGTGTAAAAGAAATTTCTCGAATATGAAAATCCGCAGATCCGTATTTTATAATGCTTTTTGAACGACAGAGATTATCTGCATTTCAATGATCCCAAATGAATACTGATGAGGTTTGAGAGACGTGAAATAAGCGTGGGTTTTGATAATCTACTCGTGAATGAACGTAAATCTCGAGTTTGTCAAAAGAATGAGGAAATGACATTGCGGAGAAAGAATGCGTAGGAAAGAAAAAAGAGTTGGTGGCGGATCTTGGTCCGTAAATCTACTGGGGAGAGAACGCTACCTTGGGGTACCCCTTGGAATTTCCCAATGGTCTTGCACTTAGAAATAGGCACATTCTTACTCTTCCAAATCCCCACCGTGTCCGTCCCTACCTTTCCAAGACTGATCCACGAAAGAGCCTAATATTAAGGGGAAAAGAGTCATCAACTCCTCTCGAGGGAACTGAGGGGAAGATCATAAACCTGATTAAAGCACCACACGCGCCCTAAAAGTGGTGACGACTGGTTTAAGAGTTCTCTAGAGTGCGTAACGGAGCGTGGGCATCCTGGTATCATTTTTCCCTTTAATCCGTTTTTCTCCAAGAGGATGTATCTCATGGATGAGTGATTAAACTTTAAAGAAAAATGAACGGTGATATCTCTGTCAGAACATGGGAGGATGTTTCACGTTTTATTTTTCCAAAATCCTTAAAAGTTGATGGAAAATGTATCATATATTTATAACAAAGATACCATACAGGTACCACTTGCGTGAATATAAATATTTCTTCATACCACATCTATTATTATTAACTGATAGTATCAATAATGCAAAACTTTGCATTTTAACACACTGTAAACGTAGTTTGAAGGTTTTAAAAAGTTTTTTTCTAATCGGTTAATTGTAAACATTCTAAATAAAGCATTCTTTGGAAATATATTTCATCATTGGTTTCCATCCTATTGATAGAATGAAAGAAAACTCGATTATTAAAGCATAGTGCGAAACATTAAGGGAATTACAAGCTACTTTAAAAATGTAGCAGCTGAAAAGGTGCAGTAGTGTAAGACAGGAATCTTCGAAATTTCGGGAAAGGAGTCTCAATGCTGAATTCGAAGAAATGACTGCTTT
This sequence comes from Pantala flavescens, assembly GCA_020796165.1. NCBI lineage: Eukaryota > Metazoa > Arthropoda > Insecta > Odonata > Libellulidae > Pantala > Pantala flavescens. The sequence goes on from CM036880.1 coordinate 55,891,840, forward strand.
GCAATATTCATACAGGTCGCTCCAAAAGAATAAGTGGATTCCGCATTCTCATCTTCTTCATCACAAGATATATTCATTTCCTTTGTCTTGAACCTACACAGAAATTTATCGACTAAAATAGATTTTCCTTGGAGACACTATAAATGAGCGATAAGCCTGGACAGTTGAAGCAAACGTAACTAAGTTAAGGAGAACAATTAAATTTAAGAGTAAACATATCTGAAAATAATTTTTCAAAAATTTATTTAACTGGTTACAAGGATTCGTAGAGTAAGCGATATTCTCTTTGTTTGGCTATCACTAATTCTTCTCCCGCCAACTAATATTGTTAAATTGAATGCGAAAATGAAATTCATTTTAAGATAAAATGAATCTTTTTGAAAAATAACATTTATTTTGAGTTTCCCTCAATATATGTCACAGAAAAGTTGCTGTAACGAGTTTAAAGTTCTAATACAATTAATCCGAATCCTGCTAAATAAAAGAATGCGCGAGTTTAGAAATTAAATCTCATAGATAATGAAGGATTTTATTCTTCATATTTAATAAATAAATATGACATCTATAGACTTGAGAGGGATTGAAATGAAACTAATACGTCATTTGTATCTGACTTAATCATCCATAAGAAATTTAATGAATCCGACTTATTTTAATTAAGTTTATTCAATTATCATTCACTCACCCAAACAGCTTACGGCTCTAGACAAGAACAGTAGCTGCACTTTTTAACAAACGTCTTTGCCCTTTAAGGGCTCCATGTACTCTAGTTGATTAAGTCTAGGAACAACCTGTTAAGTGAATGGCAACTCCATTCTAGCAGTTACACGTTAATGTTTTGGAAGTAGTTGCTAGAAATAATTGCTGCAAAAATATCCTCAACGAAACAGAAATTACAAAACAAATGAGACCTCTGAGATTACCTACATTTGAAAAGCAGTAATGCGTGATATGAATATCAAAAAATTTATCAGTGATAGAGGAAAAAATTTTAGAAAACTGACATAAATTCTGCGTTTCAACTAGGGTCAAAATAATCCGATGTGTATAATATAAAAAAATTATAAACTAGAATAGAAGAAATAGAATATGGTTCTAGCAGAATTTCTGTTGGAAACCAAAAAATGTTGAATTAAAGATGATTACGGCTAGAATCCAAATGTAAATTAATCATTTTAAATAGGATATTTTAGAACTTTTACATTTCTTCAATGGCATAATTGAATAGTATCCTTCCTTTAAAGCGTTGTAACTTATTTTCGTTGAATGATTTGTGGTACCTTCTCTTACTAACTTTCCTGTTGATTGCAGATGACGATAAGCAATCAATTTACTTTCAAAGAAGCTGACCAAAGAACGGGTCAATGCTATTTACATGTATGCAATTTAAAAGGCACGGAGTCAATAGCTGCAGGTGTTTGTTATATTTTTGCAGTTGATACTTCTAATTTAAAATTTCAAGATATTTACTTAACTAATAACTTGCTTCTTAAAACTTTTGAATATTTTTCCTTCAAGTTAGGTATTATTCATAAGAAGCATATAAAAAATATAATGAAACTAATAATCTTTACGTTAAGAAGCTAAAGGAAATTATTTCGTAATTGCTCTTGTTATTCTCTGAAAATGAGGTCACGAGATAAATTTTGCTAGAGGTCTCGAAGAAATTCGAATGAAAAATTGAGACGTGCTTAAATTTCGGGTTAAGATAGTGCACCTGCTTTCCGTGCGATTTTTATAAAAACTGACATTTCCGAGAACCGATTATACCAAATTTTGCATCGGAAAAACACTTCACCGATCAGATTTCTAGGAAAGCAGTGAGGGCGTGAATAATTGATTGGCTCAAAGGATTTGCAGACAACTGAAGTAAAGGTGTCCCTTCGTTAGCGTCAATTCAAATTATTCCGATTTCATGAAACAGCGGCTGCAATCCCGAGCATTATTTATACTCCATTAAGAAGGCGTGGATGAAGATTTTGATTTATCCCACGTAAAGGTTTACAACAGCAGCAGGAATTCGCTTTAAAAATTCCTTTTCGCTCCATTTATTCAAATTACATGTCAATGCGTTAAGTATGAGCAACTTGCTGTGACCTTTACGAAGAATGAAGTTCCAAATTACGAAAGGTTATACTCGCATGTTGAAGGAATCATGAAGCGGAAGTTTCAAGCAGCGGATATACATGTTATAGAACTCGTAAATCGTTCTAAAATTATTATTAAATCATTAAATAGAATTTGTAGATGACGAATCATGACAATTTACAGCAAAGTAATCAATAAGTAGCATCCTAGTATTCTCAATATATTGAAGCAAATGACATGTGAAATATACAAATGCAATTTCGTTTCCAGTCCTTTAATAACTTTTCCATTTACTCTTTAAGGAATCAATAAAAACCTTTTATTTTTGACATTACTAAATACTCTTAGAGCATCAAGCTAATTTGGTAAATACAATAGGATATTATTTGCCGTCCATACAATACATAACGATATAATTATTAAGATAACGCTATAAGTAATAAATAATATCAAATTCTTAAAGTTTATGTAATTAAATTTTAAATGTAATAAATACTACGAGAGTTTGTATGTATATTTATCATACCAAAATATTTTCCTGATGAAATTTAGCAATAAAACCTTTTCACAATTTCGCAATGTAATTCAAATAATTGACGCAAAAAAGCAATTAGATGAGAGGTTGGAATTTGACTGTCTAAAATAGATTTACAAGAATTTATTTTACGTTACTTGCTTTGGACGAAGGAGAATACAAAGCAAACATAGAATAAATGGCATTTACTTAATTATTTCAGATCTACAGTTCATGTATCAAAATTAATACCGCACCATGGAAGTAAATAAAAAATGTTAATTACCGTATTTATATAGAACTGGACATTTACTCTCGTGCCAAAATTTTAATTTCAACAACATTTAACTCGTTCATATAAATTAAAATATGTGGTTATATGGTTTCTAAAAGTTATGAGCACTAAACATAGGATTATAGGTTGTATGAAAAATATTTTAGACGCCAAAATTATAATATTTGAATAAAAACGAACGAAAAGTATAATTTTCTTTTTCGTTTAATTAATCCTCGCTCGTTTTGAAAGGGAAGGAACTCCGTAAAATTATAACTCGCGCAATCTAAATTCTTTTCATTCTAAAAATAACAGAACCCGACCAAAACAAACTCAATTACTTTTGAGAACTCATAAAGAATTTTTCTGGAAATAAATTCGTATTTCTTCTTTAATTTTCGTTGGTATTTTATGTCTCATAATGATTATAAAACAACGAAAAACAAAAAATAATTTAAATAAAAAAACAACAAAAATATAAAAAAATAATATAAATAACAACATAAAAAATGCAGCGAGAATTCATGAAATGAATTTATCCAGCAGAACATATATCCAGAGATGAATGGGATAAAAATAACTAAAGAAAATTAGTATGATTAAATATTAAGATAATTGTGCATTTTAAGTGACCTCACGCATATATATGTATAAATCTCATTACCTCCTTAAATGAAAATCAAGTTATTTACTCAAACACAGCTTTTTATACAGAAAGTTTAAGTTAATATGAATAAGCATACTAAATAATTATAATTCTACATTTCGTTTTAATTAATATATATATGTTTAAATATAATATGATTAAAATACTATAAATTCATATCAAGATGAATTGTCCACTTACGTATTATACTATACTACTCTTTATAAACTTCATTTATTTACTTCATATTTAAAAAAGAATTTTGGTCTATCTTAATCATTAGTTCTTCTCTTCATCAACATTCAATTCAGCTAACAATTGAAGTGTACATTATTCAAACTTTTTCTACGCTAGTGTTCACATAATTCAAAATTAGACAGTTTTATGTTATATTTTGAAATATGCGATAGTTCACCCAATTTTTACATTGATATATAAAGTAAACATCTTTCAAGAGACAAAGAAAAAGTTTAAAATATATTTTCGAAGCATTCGTGCACCAAATGACATACGAATTTTGTATTTGATAAAATGTTATGCATTAAATCTGTAAGTATTTAAAAATTCTCTGTACTAATAAAAATAATAACTATATACTAACAATATAATAATTCTGTAATCTCTAAACTAACAATAAATTTTGTAAGAATTCGAGACAATTGCCAGTTTGTTCGTGGGTATGTAGTACTTAGCATAAAAGCCCTACAGAGTTAGCCAACTTGCGAGTAGATATGATAATGGATTAAAAAATGAAGTTTCAGGTTCATGCACACATTAATAAATTATTAACCATTATAAATCTAACGTATATAGTTATGATTTCATTGATGACTTACATTCTAGTTTAACTCGAAAACTATTTTTGCTTGTGCAAGTACATATTTATCACAGAAGAAAATCGGTACAAGAAGATTGGATTCATAAGTTTAAAAATCTTAACAAGCAATTTAAGGATAACATTATCAAAAAATAAGTTTCCAAATCAAATAACTAAAACTTAACTCGTTAATTTAATTTTTTTCTACATAAATTCGGTCAGTTGAGGAATAACAATAATACGACTAGAATTTATTATAATTAAGGTAAGAAATCCACTTAATTTTGCAGTATAGGGATAACGGTTTGAATGGAATTCATGATGCCCGTTGAGAGACCAACGCAAGAACACGAATTTCCATTTCACGCACCGTTGAATGAAACAGCGAATGAAAAGCTTATCGATTCATAACCTGAATCGCATTTTGTGACTCGAGCAAGATTTGTTCAGAAATAATTTTAAAACTCAGCGTAACAGGTGGCACAGAGCGAAAGATCAATGACCATTTGCAAAAATCTTGTGAATGAAAGCTTTGCTAAACGGAAGATGCTCATCTTAAGATTCGTATTTCACGAGAGACCATATAATTGCAGAGCGTTCCATTGGAAGCCAATATGTCAAGAGCACCTTGTAAATCAGGACGCGGCCATAACTTACGTTGAGTTAGGACACTCGAATTTTAAGTAAAAAACGTAACAATGCATGATATTTCTGGGAAATGAGGAGATGACTTCAAAATATTACTTAATATAGTTAGATGAGATGGTTTTATATAAATATAGATTATTTTTTATGTAAAGGAAAGAAGTACGCATTATTTTAGGTATCGAATCTTAACTATCCAATATGAAGGGAATTGTATTCACCAAAACGTTTCAATTTCGAAAACAAGTTTTATTTTATTTCAAGAATCTGAAATATAAAATTTAAAAGAATAATAATTAGGTAATATACCTCTCATTATCCAAATAAGTAAACCTTACAAAACGTATAAAATATTCATCTGCCGAGTGAAAACTCAATGTAATAATATTAAATTATAAGATTACACTGTATGATCATAATAGAGTATTCGTTATTCGTTCCCTTGAGTAATACCTTACATAAGCATATTCTAAATACTCTAGGAAATCCTTAAGAAATGCATAATTCGATTAAAGAGTAGACGGTCGTTCTCAAAACTTTACGTACCACATCATAACAGGGCTAGAAACAATTAACAGTAAAACAAATGATAATAATAATGAATTCGCCTTGACTATATTTCTGTCAAAGAATGATAATCCATGGAATTTATTTTATCTTAATTTGTGCAGTTTTTAGCTTCAAGTTTTCAAATGATCAAAATATGAGTATGGCATAATTAACTTTCCCGAGATAATAACTTGCATTCGCCTTATATTCGCACTGATATTCAAACTCGTGGTAGAACAGTCCCATTTAAACAAATATCAACACCTCGTTAAACCGTTTCCGATGCACGATGACGCATGCTGCACCGACCATCGAACACCACGATGATGCAACAGCATCGCTCAGTGTGACACACACAAATGGGAACGTACCTTTGGCAAGCGCTTCCCTCGGGGCCAAGTCCGGCTGTTTCACGGAGAACACGGAAAATGGAGAAACAAACCGGGGGCAGTACAGAGAGGGGTCCGAAAAATTAAAAACGTAAAAAAGGGGAGGGGGCCTTTTTCTCCACTGAACTCCACGACTCTGCAACCCTTCGCGAACGAACCCCGAGCGCAGACTGGCGTTGCTACCGCAGACCGGCCCTCCCCTCCTTCCCCTCCTTTTGCGACCATTTCCCGGATCTCCTCTCTGCATCCTTTGATTCGCTCGTTAAGGAGCCATGATCAATCATTCTTTAAATCTTCGCATTTCCGAAATGAGGATTATTTACCAACACAAGTTGCGAATGTAAATCGTTTGGAAATCGATATTGCGTCCTCTGTTACCACCTAAAGTACTCACCTACTGTTGCGATTGTTTTCCGTATTTAAATCTGATACCAGAGTCATAATTAATATTTAAATGTTACAATGCAAAGAACACTCGAAGAGAATAAATAGATTTTACATGGACCAAAAATTATCTTTATGTAAAAAATATACAAATTATCAATTTCATTTTTCTAAGAGTCCTTTCAGAACTCTATGATATGTCAAGTCTACGTATGTGATGAGAAGGCAATTGGTAATAAATCATACATCGGAAAGGAAAAGAATAAGTCAATATTATCCCCCCAAGCAAGTTCGAATTTAGGGAAACAACGAAATACATTTTTGCAAAACATATAAGATATAATAATGAAATATTAGGAATCTCACGTTATTTTCTTTTACGCTACAATTTTCATCTTTAATCCACTTTCCACCAAAGTATTATCTCTTAATGGTTGGAACTCTTTTTCAGCCACATACTTCTAACTATGAAATCTACGAAAGATAATGATAATCATTGCTTTACTATCATTAAAAAAGATAATTATGTTGCATCTTAAAGTAAAATAACCATTATGTTCCTTAATCATCGAAAAATATATCCCTTCTTTATCAACATAAGCTACCAATAGTAATTAAAGAACGTATCCAATTATGGCACAATGGCGTATCCGTATGGCACTTAATTTGAGGATAATAAAGATATATATTACGTTATCCACACATGATTTCAATTATCTATGCCCCATTGGCTATGACCTTTCAATTGAACTACGATATATTTTTCCCCTTTAACACAATCTACATAAACTGACCTTTACCCGAATCGTTCCCCTATTCAGTTCTTAAATGTAATAAAACGGTCTGTCTAGCGCCTGAGGCATCTATGGATATTTTATATAAATGTACCATTAGAAATTATTTTTTAAAATAATAAGTCATAAAGTTGACGAAAAGGTTACAGTAAAGGTTATGAATGGGATATTCATTCTTTACTAACTTCATTAAAACATAATATTTCATTAGCTTATTTATATTAGACTTTAAAATTTTCATAAAGCAATTCGGACCAATTTATTTTCAGAGAAAATTTAATTAAAGATGTGTGATCTTGGAGTATCACACCTCAATCGTGCAGAAACTGCATATTTAATCAGTTTATCATATTGTTATTCATTATTAATCCTAAATTTACATCACATACGAATCTTAAAAGTCACGAAATTTGAATTGATTCACGAAAACTGGAGTATTTGATTGTTTCCGTTAAAAATAACTCCAAATGCTCTACCTGAGAGGTGAACCATATTAGCTAACCTTAGCAGCCTTCGGACCAAATGGGATCCATGTAATCTTGCGAAATGTGAAGTAAAACGAAAGAAATAAGGATTCTTTAGGGTCCCTTTTCTAAGCCCTCGCCAACATTTACATTTACAAGAAACCCTTTCGGGAAAGCATTATGAACACGGCGACCACAATAGTCGGTGAAAGTTGTGCGGTGGAGAAGAATAAATGTCCAAAAAGTAGGAAATAGGGTTCCTCTCAAAGGGTGAGAAGGAGTTCTTCGGGATTTCGCCTACAAAAATGAAAGTGGGTGAGAGAGGAGATTCCCCACTTAAATATCGGACGATCGAGAATCCAGGGCGTCATGAATGCAAATGTGCCACCATATAGCAGGTGCAGAACATTCCGAGTAATCTAAAAAAGACGATGGGAATTTGTAGGACTCATTTTACACATACATCACGGACATCCTCTGGGTTTCATGAGATTCGTTCACCTTAAAGTAGCTGCGCTCTCACTGCTTTTCGTATCTACATATTTTTTCCGATAGAAATTTCGTCAAACTAGATAGATTGACTGAACTCTTAGCAGCTATCGCTTAAAATACATCCAGAATGAAGTATTTTACAAACTTAAACGATAATAAAGCCCCATCCATCATAATATCACTTAAGACATAGTTTTAATACTCGATAACATAGATTATTTACAGCAGAATACTTACGGTTCATAAACTGTGACCAGTCTAGTTAGTCTTGTTTTTATTCATCTTCAGTTTGGTAAAACTACAAAGGAATTAATTAAATTATTTACGTACAATTCTTGAACTGAGAAGGCATATGAAATCAAGCAGTTTAAATTCATAATATATGACAGCATAGATGAGTAATATCATATCTATCAATCAAATTAGACCATATAGCTTAGATAATGCACACATTTTAGCTTAACGTATTCAATATGATATTAATTTTCATTCAAATTAAATTAATCCATCAATTTCAAACTTTAATCATTCATTACTTTATTTTTATTGGGATCTATTGATATCTGTACTGAATCCTAAAACAGTTTATACATAAAAATGTAATTAAATTCCACGAATAAGTTTCCGTTGAATATCGAATTAATGAACTAATTTATCCATCCACTTCAAAATAGTTTATTATGTTTATAAATGGGAATAAGCATACACCTATTTTTAACTCTAATATTAAAAGTATTTCATCTCAAACTCGTTGAATATTACTTCTATATTTTTATCACTGATATATACATATTTATGTTATAAATGAGATACAAATAATGTTGAAGATAAGTGTGGGATTTTCATGCTATTCCCTTTCAAAATTAAAAGAAGCCGGTCATTATTACTCAACAATAATTAAAGAATATTTTACACACTCATAAACAAAGGCTAGCAATTCTTATTCTCATCTGTCTATTAACGCACACCAACGCAACCAAGATACCAACTATCGATAAATATTTCCCATTATAGCACACGGGTGAATCGACGACTTTGACAAGTTAAAAGTATACCCTTCATGATTTAGCTACAAAAGATATCTCTTTGAACAGCTTCCAGTGTACGCTTTTGTGTCTGATAAATAAAATGGAGCACCATCTCCGTGTTTTTCCCTCGTCGTCCGAATATTTCTCGACCGTAAGCAAATCTCTGTTCTGAAAAAACCCTCTCGTTTCCGACAACACTCCTAATCATCCAAACAGACGCACTCCGTAAAGGAAACAGACTATACACATCCTCTTCGAGAGGATTCCTTGTTCCCCATTTCCTGTATTATCGCTCCCTAAGGCTAACCCTTGGGTTTGCACGTGCGTCTTTCATCGTCTTGGGTCGCATTCACCTCTCTCAAAAGATGATGCTGTCTGATTTGGAAGAAATTTAGTTAGATGGGGATATTCAAAATTTCCTTCTTTATTTTTTCAAGTCTCCTAACAATTATTCAGGAACTTTTAAATATTATCTTTTTATGAGACATATATATTCATGCTGAAACATTAACTGTAAACTCGATGTTATTCATTACCGCCTTTCATAGAAACTTTCCTATAATAAAATAATGCGACAGTAGGTCTTCTAAGATAGTATTTTATTAACGTTGCAAATGAGATTGAAATAGTTACTTATGTACAGAAATTATAATTCCTACATTTCGTAATATATGGAAGGTAATTCGATGATTAGATCTTAAAATTTGGATTGGAAGAAAAAGATTTGAAATAATACTGTAAAAGTCTTGGCAACCATTATAATATTATTTGAGAATAATGAAACTTAAAATCGATACTTTGGAAAGGACATTTGATTTTTTTTCTTGAGTACTAGAAAGTCCGATGCTACGCTACCACGGGATGGATATGACTCCGTGTAGCTATCATAAGACAAACTATTCTCCGAATCAATTATTCAAACGAATGGTTTTAATATATTAATTACCAATCATTTTATTTTCTTAGGCGGTATTAAGGCATTTCGTTCGTATCATGAGAAAATAAAGCATAAAAACTCTACTCATCTATAAAAAAGTTTAAATTTACACTCGTAACAATATATACATATTCTGTCATCATTTGCTACTGCTATATTTTAATGCACAAACTCATTTTAAACGTGTGAAACTATTCGCAATTGTTTGGTCATTAATCTTAAGAAGTGATAAGGGACCAAAATTTAATTTTTAAAGAGATTTTTAATTTATACGATACTTAATACTCCGTTATATTTAAAATGAATTCTCATTCGAGATTCTCAATTGGACATAAGCAAACAGACATCCAAATTTTTCCAATGCTTTTCATTAGCCGCCATGGAAGACGCAATTCCTCCTGTGGCGGTAATGTGGCCTTCAGAGGGTCGCTTTGGAAAACTCGTCTCCATTGGTTGACAGCGTAATACACCAATTCCCTGAGGGTTAAGACTGAAACTCTAATCCGCTTCAAAACTTCACATTTAGCATCCTGTATGGAACGGGCGACAGATCCGACAGCCGTCCCTGGGAAAAATCATCGGGTTCGTCAACCTTTTTTTTACATGAAAAGTTTTTTACCATGCGCCCTCGTATCGATTTTCGAAGGAAAAAATTGACATCTCTCTGAACGCCTTTTACGATTGGGATCTAGTGAGGATTACTTTTCTCACCGCCGCCTCCCATTCTCTTTAACATCTCAGATATTCACAAAAGTGCTTTATTTTGGAACAAATCTATTCATAGGAATTTCTTGTGAAGCGAGATATAAAGAGGTTCCCGATGGAAAACTTCGATCTGTATACTTGGTATGTTCCTATTATTCCAAACAAGATGAAATAAAGTTACATGAAAACGATGATATTTGATAAACAAAGGTTGAAATCTTTAACAAATAGCACCTTTGGTCTTCAAAGACATTCACTTGTGAGATATACTTATAAATATGTCATATGACCTTATAACCGTCTAACGAGTAAATAGCCATATCTTAAATTAAATATTAATATCATATTCGAGAAGGAGTGGTGAGCATACTAATTTTCTAATGCTAACGTCCCGTGTTCGAATCAAATTTTTACTCTCGAAACAATTACGATAGATAAGTTTTACTTTCCATACATTCTATTTTTATTCTGCATTTAATATAATACATGAGATTTAGCTCAAGTTATTCCGTTATTATTGAAATAATACTTCAAACTATATCCCCCTATATTATTGTTTATATATAGTAAATATATATATATATATAATTAACAATGATCAGGATTTCATTTTTCATCTAGTCTAAAACATTTTAAGTCACACTTCGTAATATAATTCCTTTGAAATTGTCATCGGGATCTAGGTTTTAAATTTGTACATTTGAAATATAAATTTGGTAGATTGCAGCTGTTTTGTGGTTTTGAGAAGACGGTGGTAATTTCAACTTTGAGTTGTTCAGAGGAAAGATGAGAAATCCATTTAATTTCTATTGGCATTGGTTTAATAGTGACTACTGATTTCGATACATAAGAATGGAAGCTCATCTACGATATGATTCCCATCTCTAGCGCATGTTTTCATTCATTTGATGGGGTGAATCGATTCCGAGGGGGAGAGTGAAGCTGAGCGCGGAGGATCCGGAGAAGAGAATGCAATAGGAGGTGTTCGCAGCAGATTGAATTGATAAAGAGATGTCGCTGAGAAAGGAATCAAAACCGAATACAAAGATATTTTGCCGTTCGTTTCGTGCAATAGTACGCTAATTGTAATGCTCCCTATGAATTAACATGGATCTCTAATAACCTAATCCGTAATAATTGGATTGAATTTAAAACCAAAATTCATCTAATATGATGCGTATAAATATCACCTCATCATTCAGAGGATTTGTTCCGGGTAAATAAACAAATCCATACGCGAATTACTTTGTGGAACCCCACATATATACTTAGTGAACCCTACAATGCCCGTAAATTAAGGGAGATGTCGCTTCTTAGCGAGCGAAATATTCAAATACTAACACAAAAGTGAAAATAGAGGAAATGAATTCAAATAAACAGATAATTTACTGTTTCATTGGATGTGAATGATGTGAAAGCAATGTGTTCATTATCGCATAGTTCATAACAAATACTTAATCAATGGAATTTAATACATTAACTAACTCTCAACAAATTAAAATATATTCTCTATATAGTTTAAATTGTTTACTATTCAATCTTTCTTCTATCAAATTAGTCATCAACTGAACTAAACTAATAATTAATGAATTAACTAATCATTATTCCCTTTTTCTTCTTACACTTCCATCTAATTAACATGGCAATGATAACTACTTTAATTTATCGTATGAGATAATGTACTCACTTCAATCACTGAATTAGTAGTATGCACACCTTACAAGTATTTTAAGGAAGCTAAGCTTTAAAAATAACACTGATTTCTTATTTAAGTTAGTTTTAGTTAAATATAAAGTTAGCTCAGTTAGATAGTTTTATTTTACAGACTTCGCGAGATAATTCTTCATTTAATTTAATTCATTTAAATTTAAAATTCTATTTCTTTACAGCAATTTAAGAACAGACTCCAATCCAAGTCTGTATTCCCACAAAAGGAGTCCCCACTCCGTCACTGAGCTTTACTCGATCCATATACGAATTGCAACTTAAAGCCAACAAGTGATGTCCCCAATTTCTAGAGCGACCTTCACGCGAGCGTATCTCTAAAGAACAGTCCTATTCGCAGATGCGATTCCCCACACAATCATTCAGAAATAAGGTCTTCAAATCTAGTTTTGCAGTTGACACAAAGCCTGGGGATAAAGAATGGCGTGCAAAATAAAGTGTTTGCGCAAAGAAAAATAAAGCTCTATACTGCGAAAATATTCTTATCTCCTCATAAAATAAATCATCACCTTGAAACGCAATAAGATAAAAAGTTGTGCGCTACAACCCAAGCAGTGAATAAGCATTAATGCGAATTAATGAATAATGAATGTAATTTCTTTAAAAATGGCTTTTAAAAAATTAATAATATTTTTGCGTTAAAAGTACACTTTTAAATTTTTGTGAAGTTACTATCAAAATTATATTTTGTTTTCTCTAAAATAACCATAAAATTAAAAATATTGAAAAATCATTAATTAATTTATAAATATGTCCACTGAAAACAAAACGCCCTATTGTAATTGCTCTAAATATTCTTCTATAATAAATCTTTATGAAATTTGGATGGAAAAGATCTATACTGACAGCAGAATAATATATATATCTGTTATTAGAAATTAATTTTATACAATAAATTTGAATCCCTAAGTCCAAAATCTTGATAATTTACATAAAGTATTTATTCCCATAATATATTCCCATAATATATTTCCAAATATATATTTCTATTAGTAATTATTACAAAAATTCAAGCAACTGATCACGTATACTCAAATTAAAGTGATGATTAAATATCAAAATTTCTATTTAGCCGCAACATTCTAGCTGATATATTCACGTCAATATATATTCGAGAAATATTTTTCAAGTTCCATTGTTTTGCCACGATCAAATACTTTTATCCTAAAAACTTTTGTGAATATACTATATAAATATATTGCTATAAATATTTTGCTTTAAAGAAAATATCCATTTTAGAAATTTTGTACTTTCCCTTTTTGAAAGCTTTATTTGTTGAAAATGTGCTTAAATCGATTATTGGCTCACTTATTTATTCATGTGCTATAAGGTATACGTCTATCATTCTGTTTTTTAATTCAGCTTTCGACACAATTTATTTGTATAATTTTCCCCTTATTTCGTCAGATTAAATAAGAGTACATAAACGAAGTACACCGAATCATAAAAATTCTCCTTTTGGAAGGAAAGAGAGTAGTAGCAATATTCCAGCCTCACATTTTATTTCACAGGAGTGCATTGGCGTGGAAGAGAATGGAGATTTTTCAGTGGCCGTATTCTGAGATTTTCTCATCGAATAAGCAGAGGAAATGCAAAGATGGCCAAAAGGAGGGCTGGAAACACAGGGTCTGTGAGGAGACGAGTTACATTTACTTAAAGGAGAAATCGCCTGAGAGTGGGAATAACGCCGAAGGGTTGAAAGAAGACTAAGGATATGGACCAAAGGGGAGGCCCAATATGCGTATGGAAGATAACATTTCTTTTACTAATAAAATGAGGTATAAACAATCTTGCTTCACGTCGCAGATTCAACGACCATACATTCAACGTACGAATTGTCTTATGTATCTAACTTAATCTTTATCCAGGGGTTCACCGAGACTTCCACATGAGAGAAAAAGTAAGGCTGTTATTGAAAATACCCTGTTTACTCTTTTCCATATGATAGGTACCGAGTGAAGAAGGCATGGAAAGTCTAATGTATATTTCGACGAATTTTATGTATCATATGTTTATTTCTACGACATTGATGTAAAAACTGAACTGCTTTGATTCATCATATAAAGCAGTTAATTGTAGAAATATATCTTGCCAATTATTGGTAAAAACTAATAGAATATAAAAGAGAGGAATAATTTTCAGATTTGTTTTCGTTTCACAATTTCCATTTTTAACATTCAGAATTATACTTTTAATTTATCTGTTTAAGAGAATTATTCGTAGCAGTTATAGAAAGGGTATCTTTGATTCTTTTTATCAAGGATTGCTGTTTTTCTATAGAAACAAGTTCATTTTTAAAAGGTTTGCCGAGTCAAGGTTAGGCTTCATCTGATCGAAGAAAACTCAAGGGACATAACGAAATACGCTGGAAATAGGATTAAGAAAGGATGTGGGAAGTGATGAAGGTGGAAATGTGTCCAGAAAGATTACAGTTACTTAACTCGAACCAAATAAAACTGAGAGGGAAATACAATTTATAAAAATAAAATCATTTACATAATATATCCGAGATAAATTTCCTAAAATTTAATATATTAGAATCCGTAGAGGAATAGAACATCAGGTAGTTTCTTTACTTTCCAAAAATTAAGTATTGGTGATTGCTTATTTATTCCCTCACTCATAGTATTATTTTCCAATTCAGCAATGCTTACTTTGGTGTAGTTTACAACGAAAAACCATCGTTCATTTTTAGTATCAAAATTGATAAAAATCGTAAATTGACTATATCCTCCTTATATTAAAACTCATTTATTTCGGAATAAATGACACAATTAATAACACTGTATGTAAATTTAAATATTAACATTTTTCGCAGTGCTTGTAACCATTTATATAAAAATATTCCCTGTTTATATAATTTACATACATTTAACTCAAATAAAATAGAAAATTAGACGTTAAATATTCTCATATAGTCAAAAATTTCCTTTTAAAATATCAAAATTTCCACCTTCTGGTTTCAAATAAACGGAAGTAAGCTTCGCCTCATAAGTAACTTACGGCATTTTGTTTGTGCAGAGATTGAAGAAATGAAAATATACTTCAAGTATCAGAAAGGAATTAAATTGGAAAGAGTCCTACTGTAGAGTCACTACAGTGATTGCCCATGTCAAATGAATACTGTACTAAGTGAGCGTTGTTGAGGACGAAAGCCATGGAAATCTCTTTATAAATATTTATTAGGTATAAATTAAAAATTAATATATATTAAATAATAAATACTTTTATTTTACACAGTGAATTATAAATTCTTCTTTTTAAATTTATGATATACATATATTTGAGTAATGATAGAAATTAATCAACTCATAATTAAATTTATAATAGAATTAATATCATCTCATTAAGGCAAAGGGATATACATTCAGCGAAAGAAACGCGTGCATAGTGAAACATGGAGGGCCATCGAAACGACAACAGGCAATAGAATAGGAATGTTCTTTGTAGAATCTCAGGTCAGAAAAAGGGTTAACGAGAATTGGGTGTTTTACGCAGGTGCTTAAAGAAGATTAAAGAGAAATATGATAAATCGCGGGTGTTCGGATTACTGCGACCCTTCGGAACCTCAGATGGGGAAAGGCGTGGGCAGAGTTTATTCAGAATTAAACACGGCCTTTGAAATCGAATATGTGACGTCGGCAAAAGGGGACGAGCAGTTTCTTTATCGCGAATAACTTTCGGTGGTCTATTGGAACTTTAAACATCGCTTTGATTGATCCCGTTTAAAAGCTTTATCGATGGCACGAGGATTGGTTGGTTTTATCCCTAGATACTCTATCTAATCTCCTTGCAGCGAAGACTGTAAACCACTGAAGGCTGGGGGTTTTTTGTATTCGGTTCCCACAATGTTTTATAATTTCTTAGTAAAAGCTTCGGCCAAGGGAACCCTCACAGGAGGATTTTCGGGTCCTGGAAAACTGGATTTTCCCAAAATCCTTTCCCTGAGCAGCGATTTTATGCCCGTATAAAGCTTAAGCGGTTTTGCGGGCTGCGTTAAAAGGAAAAAAGCACTCTGAACCTGTTGTTTTACACGTTTGGAAACCGCCAAAGAACTTGAGCAAATGTGAAATAAAGCTTACCGTTTACAAATCACTGTTTCGTTTGCTTTCTGCAGTTTGACTTCTGCTCCCGCTACGGGCGCTTTTATATCAGTTTAGCACGACCTAAAGACTATTGTGACGATTGTGAAAATAAGAAAAGGATATACATATCACGGAAAACTAGGTTATTATATTGGAATAGTTGATTTAAAAGACTATGACTTAGCATTATGAGTCCATAAAAGAGAAATGAAAATACTTAAATTGGAACTTGGTATAATATTACAATCATAGTTTTATTATCAGGAATCTCATAGGCATATTATATTACAATGATGATTCTACTTAAATCGATGGGAAGAGTCCTTCCGTTGCTATTAAATGTAACCATTTGGTGATACGTTAACATAATAAATAACTCTCGAATGCCAGATATTGGTGTTGATCTAAAATTCTTTCCTCTATGAACGCACTCTCTAACGAGACCAAGCTTTTTTCCATTCCCTCCAAATACAATTTTTTCAGTAACATTTCATGTGCTCGTATAATTGCAAAAAGATGCATTTCCCAAAAAAGGAATTTTTATCCATAAGAGATAATATCTCTGAATCGGGGGGTTCAATTCTTTTAAGTATCATTAAGAATCCAAACGTTTCACAGTAGAAAGAATTCGTATTGTTAAGTGTAGAGTATCACTTCCAATTGACCCTCTAATGGATTAATTAACAAAATACGGAGACAATGGAAGAGGTCAAAGGTCGGCAGCGAATGAACGTCGCACTGATTGCAAAAGGGTGATTTATGGGAAGATACAGCGGGATTCGGGAGAATGAGCGGAAGCAATCTTTGAGAGGTAAATAGATGCCTCCTGGTGACATTCTATAGAAGCTTTGTTTCCTGAAACCAATACTGGTCCGGAAATTGAATGAGCACGGCCATGGAAAGAAGGCTCGAGGGTCATCTTGGAGTTTCCAAGAGATGCGATCTCTGGAATGGAGGGAAAGTTCTTTAAATCCGAGCCTTTATGAGGAGGCTAAGTCAATCCAGAAGCAGTTCTTTCTTCCCGCACCAAGATCCTCGATTTTCCAATAGACGATGACAATTGAATAGGGAGGACCCAAAAAAATGTTTATTTTTTATTCTTCCACTTCAAATTGTCCAACAGAGAGAAGTGGTTCACAGAATTGTATTAAATTCATCATATTCATTTGCTTGCCAATTAACGGCCTGCTATTATTTTACTTAAACTCTTACATTCATATTCAAGATATCATGCACATCAAATAATAGGTTGTTTAAAGAAAATTCTTCCAAAACTACGTATAGCTTATAAACTCAATAAAGGATATGACCATAATAAACAATGTTTGGAATATATTATCATTACGATGACATAAAAATCGAAAAATCCTGACTTTATATTACTCGGCTTTTATTTCTCATGGAACACAATACGTTTCAAATAACATACAGAAATTTCCATAGTATATTTAGTAATATATCTGGAATAATTATTAATTTCTTATTAAATTTTTTGTAGGAATCTTATATTTCGGCTCTATTTTCTCTATCGATAGCTCAATTTGATGCCTAAATGCGAAGATATACCGGTTTTTCTCCCAGACGACTATCAGACGAATAAGCGTTAGAATTTAACTAACTTGAAACGTAAGATAAAAAATATAATAGAAGGAGAACCAATGATTAATGTTCTTTATATTCGGAATACAATAATGCCCTCGAACGATATTTCTTCGAAGTGAGGAACACCCGACTCGGATGTGACGTCAAGATATCCCAAACGATACCTAATCATTTCAAACCGAATAGATCACCGTGTATTGAGCAAGAGAAATGTCAATCTTTGTACAACTAGTCTCTTAACGCGCGTGTGAGTGCAATATTTCCTGAAATGAAATAATGAAGTAGCTGATAGCGTGCGAACTGTTAATTATGTGATATTAGCGCAAAACCACATTACATATTCTGAAACTCCCACATAGTTATTTGAAAAAATGAGCTCCTGATAATGATGTTCTCAGGTCTGAAAAAATAGCAGGTAAGCCGAGCATAAGTACATAATACTGCACATACAGACCAGCTGTACTATATGAATATATAGTGTCTACGTATTCCGTTGAAATAACTGTCCTATGCGAAGCTAACGCAGAGCTTTCCATCAGGTTCAATTTCGGGCCATACATTCTAAAGCCCCGCTTCGTGCAATAGCTACTGCGCGATATCCTTCGCAGTCACAACCATTCTCCGCAATTCTTTGGCCGGATATACTTTTTTGAATTTTACGTTTGTAATCACAAAAGGATTCCTTTGATTTCCCGGGTCGTATTTTACAAGTTTCCTTAAATATAAAAATCCATAGCATATGTTTCCTTTTCAATTCCTTCTTGGTATATTTTTTAGTCTCATGTTTCCGCAATTAACTGTGCAGGATTAATCCAGCCAGGATTCCTGGAGTTTTCTTCTTCCTTCCAGAGGCAAAAAAATCTGTATAGTTATCCACGGTCGCATGGCATGGCAAGGTAGCATTTCCTCCTCCTGCACTGGTAACTGACCGTTTATCTCTCTGAATTCTATAGCAAATAATACATTAGTACCTTAACCTCCGAAATTACGGAGCATGATTTTTCTCGCCCAATTCTGCAACAAAACCGCCCGCCTCCAATGCAATCAGTGTGCACATATAGAGCTTTTTATGTCTCTCACAAATCGCCGGATACTTTTCGTTTAATTCATTCATTTCTTGCCATTCCATTCTCTATTCCACTACAGCTGAATTTGAACAAATGTAATATTTTCCGAAAAAAATTGCGGTTTCTGAAAAAAATAATACTTTCCGAAAAAAATTGGGGTTTCTGAAAAAAATAATATTTTCCATCAAATTTAATACTTTCCGAAAAAAATTGCGGTTTCTGACAATAATAATACTATCCGACAAAAATTGGGGTTTCTGACAAAAAAAAAATTTTCCAACAAATTTAATATTTTCCGAAAAAAATTGCGGTTTCTGACAAAAATGATACTTTCCGACAAAAATTGCGGTTTCTGACAATAATAATACTATCCGACAAAAATTGGGGTTTCTGACAAAAAAAAAATTTTCCAACAAATTTAATATTTTCCGTCAAAAATTGCGGTTTCTGACAAAAATGATACTTTCCGACAAAAATTGCGGTTTCTGACAAAAATAATATTTTCCGACGAAAATTGCGGTTTTTGACAAAAAATAATATTTTCCGACAAAAAATAGGGATTCTGACAAAAATAATATTTTCCAATAAATTTAATACTTTCCGAAAAAAATTGCGGTTTCTGACCAAAATAATATTTTCCGACAAAAATTGCAGTTTCTTACAAAAATAATATTTTCCGACAAAAATTGCAGTTTCTGACAAAAATAATATTTTCCGACACATTAAATACTTTCGGACAAAAATTGCGGTTTCTGACAAAAATAATATTTTCCGACAAAAATTGCGGTTTCCGACAAAAATTGGGGTTTCTGACAAAATTAATATTTTCCGACAAAGATTGCGGTTTTGAACAAAAATAATATTTTCCGACAATAAATTGCGGTTTCTTACAAAAATAATATTTTCTGAAAAAAATTGCGGTTTTGAACAAGAATAATATTTTCCGTCAAAAATTGCGGTTTCTGAAAAAATAGTACTATCCGACAAAAATTGGGGTTTCTGACAAAAATAATATTTTCCAACAAATTTAATATTTTCCGACAAAAATTGCGGTATCTGATAAAAATAATACTTTCCGAAAGAAATTGCGGTTTCTGATAAAAATAATACCTTCCGAAAAAAATTGGGGTTTCTGACAAAAATAATATTTTCCGATAAAAATTGCGGTTACTGATAAAAATAATATCCCGACAAAAATTGCGGTTTCTGACAAGAATGATATTTTCCAAAAAATTTAATGCTTTCCGAAAAAAATTGCGGTTTCTGACAAAAATAATAATTTCCGACAAAAATTGCGGTTTCTGACAAAAATAATAATTTCCGTCAAAAATTGCGGTTTCTGACAAAAATAATATTTTAAGACAAAAATAGCGGTTTCTGAAAAAATAATATTTACCAACAAATTTAATTATTTCCGACAAAAATTGCGGTTTCTGACAAAAATAATATTTTCCGACAAAAATTACGGTTTTTGACAAAAATAATATCTTCCGACAAATATTTCGGTTTCCGACAAAAATTGTGGTTTCTGACAAAATAATTTTTTCCGACAAAAATTGCGGTTTCTGACAAAAATAATATTTTCCGTCAAAAATTGCGGTTCCTGAATATAATAATACTTTCCGTCAAAAACTGCGATTTTGAAAAAATATAATATTTTCCGACAAATTTAATACTTTCGTAAAAAATAGCGGTTTCTGACAAAAATAATATTTCCCGACAAAAATTGCGGTTTCTAATAAAAACAATACTTTCCGACAAAAATTGCGGTTTCTGACAAAAATAATATTTTTCGACAAGAATTGCGGTTTCTGAAAAGAATAATGTTTTCCGACAAAAATTGCGGTTTCTTACAAAAATAATATTTTCCGACAAAAATTGCGGTTTCTGACAAAAATAATATTTTTCGACAAGAATTGCGGTTTCTGAAAAGAATAATGTTTTCCGACAAAAATTGCGGTTTCTTACAAAAATAATATTTTCCGACAAAAATTGCGGTTTCTGACAAAAATAATATTTTTCGACAAGAATTGCGGTTTCTGAAAAGAATAATGTTTTCCGACAAAAATTGCGGTTTCTTACAAAAATAATATTTTCTGACAAAAATTGCGGTTTCTGACAAAAAAAAATTTTCCGACAAAAATTGCGGTTTCTGACAAAAATAATATTTTACAACAAATATAATACTTTCCGACAAAAATTGCGGTATCTGATAAAAATTATACTTTCCGACAGAAATTGGGGTTTCTGACAAAAATAATACTTTCCGACAAAAATTGCGGTTTCTGATAAAAATAATACCTTCCGACAAAAATTGGGGTTACTGATAAAAATAATATTTTCCGACAAAAATTGGGGTTTCTGACAAGAATAATATTTTCCAAAAAATTTAATAATTTCCGACAAAAATTGCGGTTTCTGACAAAAATAATATTTTCCGACAAAGATTGCGGTTTTGAAGAAATATAATATTTTCCGACAAAAATTGGGGTTTCTGACAAAAATAATATTTTCCAAAAAATTTAATAATTTCCGACAAAAATTGCGGTTTCTGACAAAAATAATATTTTCCGACAAAAATTGCGGTTTCTGACAAAAATAATATTTTCCGCTAAAAATTGCGGTTACTGATAAAAATAATATTTTCCGACAAAAATTGGGGTTTCTGACAAGAATGATATTTTCCAAAAAATTTAATGCTTTCCGAAAAAAATTGCGGTTTCTGACAAAAATAATAATTTCCGACAAAAATTGCGGTTTCTGATAAAAATAATATTTTCCGACAAAAATTGGGGTTTCTGACAAAAATAATATTTTCCGATAAAAATTGCGGTTACTGATAAAAATAATATTTTCCGACAAAAATTGGGGTTTCTGACAAGAATGATATTTTCCAAAAAATTTAATGCTTTCCGAAAAAAATTGCGGTTTCTGACAAGAATGATATTTTCCAAAAAATTTAATGCTTTCCGAAAAAAATTGCGGTTTCTGACAAAAATAATAATTTCCGACAAAAATTGCAGTTTCTTACAAAAATAATATTTTCCGACAAAAATTGCAGTTTCTGACAAAAATAATATTTTCCGACACATTAAATACTTTCGGACAAAAATTGCGGTTTCTGACAAAAATAATATTTTCCGACAAAAAATGCGGTTTCCGACAAAAATTGGGGTTTCTGACAAAATTAATATTTTCCGACAAAAATGTTACTTTACGTCAAAATTTGCGGTTTCTGACAAAAATAATATTTTCCGACAAAGATTGCGGTTTTGAACAAAAATAATATTTTCCGACAATAAATTGCGGTTTCTTACAAAAATAATATTTTCTGAAAAAAATTGCGGTTTTGAACAAGAATAATATTTTCCGTCAAAAATTGCGGTTTCGGAAAAAATAGTACTATCCGACAAAAATTGGGGTTTCTGACAAAAATAATATTTTCCAACAAATTTAATATTTTCCGACAAAAATTGCGGTATCTGATAAAAATAATACTTTCCAAAAGAAATTGGGGTTTCTGACAAAAATAATACTTTCCGACAAAAATTGCGGTTTCTGATAAAAATAATACCTTCCGACAAAAATTGGGGTTTCTGACAAAAATAATATTTTCCGATAAAAATTGCGGTTACTGAAAAAAATAATATTTTCGGTCAAAAATTGGGGTTTCTGACAAAAATTATATTTTCCGACAAAAATTGCGGTTTCTGACAAAAATAATATTTTCCGACAAAAATTGAGG
This sequence comes from Pantala flavescens, assembly GCA_020796165.1. Classification (NCBI taxonomy): domain Eukaryota; kingdom Metazoa; phylum Arthropoda; class Insecta; order Odonata; family Libellulidae; genus Pantala; species Pantala flavescens. The sequence goes on from CM036880.1 coordinate 55,914,790, forward strand.
TTTCTGACAAAAATAATATTTTCCAACAAATTTAATACTTTCCGACAAAAATTGCGGTTTCTGACAAAAATAATATTTTCGGTCAAAAATTGGGGTTTCTGACAAAAATTATATTTTCCGACAAAAATTGCGGTTTCTGACAAAAATAATATTTTCGGTCAAAAATTGGGGTTTCTGACAAAAATTATATTTTCCGACAAAAATTGCGGTTTCTGACAAAAATAATATTTTCCGACAAAAATTGAGGTTTCTGACAAAAATAATATTTTCCAACAAATTTAATATTTCCCGACAAAAATTGCGGTTTCTGACAAAAATAATATTTTCGGTCAAAAATTGGGGTTTCTGACAAAAATTATATTTTCCGACAAAAATTGCGGTTTCTGACAAAAATAATATTTTCAGACAAAAATTGAGGTTTCTGACAAAAATAATATTTTCCAACAAATTTAATACTTTCCGACAAAAATTGCGGTTTCTGACAAAAATTATATTTTCCGACAAAGATTGCGGTTTCTGACAAAAATAATATTTTCCGACAAAAATTGGGGTTTCTGACGAAAATAATATTTTCGGTCAAAAATTGGGGTTTCTGACAAAAATTATGTTTTCCGACAAAAATTGCGGTTTCTGACAAAAATAATACTTTCCGACAAAAAATGGGGTTTCTGACAAAAATGATATTTTGCAACAAATTCAATACTTTCCGACAAAAATTGCGATTTCTGAAAAAAATAATACTTTCCGACAAAAAATGGGGTTTCTGACAAAAATGATATTTTGCAACAAATTCAATACTTTCCGACAAAAATTGCGATTTCTGAAAAAAATAATACTTTCCGACAAAAATTGCGGTTTCTGACCAAAATAATACTTTCCGACAAAAATTGCGGTTTCTGACAAAAATTATATTTTCCGACAAAGATTGCGGTTTCTTACAAAAATAATATTTTCGGTCAAAAATTGGGGTTTCTGACAAAAATTATATTTTCCGACAAAAATTGCGGTTTCTGACAAAAATAAAATTTTCCGACAAAATTTAGGGTTTCTGACAAAAATAATACTTTCCGACAAAAAATGGGGTTTCTGACAAAAATGATATTTTCCGACAAAAATTGCGGTTTCTGGCAAAAATTATATTTTCCGACAAAAATTGCGGTTTCTGACAAATATAATATTTTCCGACAAAAATTGCGGTTTCTGACAAAAATAATACTTTCCGAAAAAAATTGGGGTTTCTGACAAAAAATATATTTTACGACAAAAAATGGGGTTTCTGAGAAAAATGATATTTTGAAACAAATTCAATACTTTCCGACAAAAATTGCGGTTTCTGACAAAAATAATATTTTCGGTCAAAAATTGCGGTTTCTGACAAAAATTATATTTTCCGACAAAAATTGCGGTTTCTGACAAAAATAATATTTTCAGACAAAAATTGAGGTTTCTGACAAAAATAATATTTTCCAACAAATTTAATACTTTCCGACAAAAATCGCGGTTTCTGACAAAAATTATATTTTCCGACAAAGATTGCGGTTTCTGACAAATATAATATTTTCCGACAATAAATTGCGGTTTCTTACAAAAATAATATTTTCTGAAAAAAATTGCGGTTTTGAACAAGAATAATATTTTCCGTCAAAAATTGCGGTTTCTGAAAAAATAGTACTATCCGACAAAAATTGGGGTTTCTGACAAAAATAATATTTTCCAACAAATTTAATATTTTCCGACAAAAATTGCGGTATCTGATAAAAATAATACTTTCCGAAAGAAATTGCGGTTTCTGATAAAAATAATACCTTCCGAAAAAAATTGGGGTTTCTGACAAAAATAATATTTTCCGATAAAAATTGCGGTTACTGATAAAAATAATATTTCCCGACAAAAATTGCGGTTTCTGACAAGAATGATATTTTCCAAAAAATTTAATGCTTTCCGAAAAAAATTGCGGTTTCTGACAAAAATAATAATTTCCGACAAAAATTGCGGTTTCTGAAAAAAATAATATTTTCAGAAAAAAATTGGGGTTTCTGACAAAAATAATATTTTACAACAAATATAATACTTTCCGAGAAAAATTGCTGTCTGACAAAAATAATAATTTCCGTCAAAAATTGCGGTTTCTGACAAAAATAATATTTTAAGACAAAAATAGCGGTTTCTGAAAAAATAATATTTACCAACAAATTTAATTATTTCCGACAAAAATTGCGGTTTCTGACAAAAATAATATTTTCCGACAAAAATTACGGTTTTTGACAAAAATAATATCTTCCGACAAATATTTCGGTTTCCGACAAAAATTGTGGTTTCTGACAAAATAATTTTTTCCGACAAAAATTGCGGTTTCTGACAAAAATAATATTTTCCGTCAAAAATTGCGGTTCCTGAATATAATAATACTTTCCGTCAAAAACTGCGATTTTGAAAAAATATAATATTTTCCGACAAATTTAATACTTTCGTAAAAAATAGCGGTTTCTGACAAAAATAATATTTCCCGACAAAAATTGCGGTTTCTAATAAAAACAATACTTTCCGACAAAAATTGCGGTTTCTGACAAAAATAATATTTTTCGACAAGAATTGCGGTTTCTGAAAAGAATAATGTTTTCCGACAAAAATTGCGGTTTCTTACAAAAATAATATTTTCCGACAAAAATTGCGGTTTCTGACAAAAATAATATTTTTCGACAAGAATTGCGGTTTCTGAAAAGAATAATGTTTTCCGACAAAAATTGCGGTTTCTGACAAAAATAATATTTTCCGTCAAAAATTGCGGTTCCTGAATATAATAATACTTTCCGTCAAAAACTGCGATTTTGAAAAAATATAATATTTTCCGACAAATTTAATACTTTCGTAAAAAATAGCGGTTTCTGACAAAAATAATATTTCCCGACAAAAATTGCGGTTTCTAATAAAAACAATACTTTCCGACAAAAATTGCGGTTTCTGACAAAAATAATATTTTTCGACAAGAATTGCGGTTTCTGAAAAGAATAATGTTTTCCGACAAAAATTGCGGTTTCTTACAAAAATAATATTTTCCGTCAAAAATTGCGGTTCCTGAATATAATAATACTTTCCGTCAAAAACTGCGATTTTGAAAAAATATAATATTTTCCGACAAATTTAATACTTTCGTAAAAAATAGCGGTTTCTGACAAAAATAATATTTCCCGACAAAAATTGCGGTTTCTAATAAAAACAATACTTTCCGACAAAAATTGCGGTTTCTGACAAAAATAATATTTTTCGACAAGAATTGCGGTTTCTGAAAAGAATAATGTTTTCCGACAAAAATTGCGGTTTCTTACAAAAATAATATTTTCCGACAAAAATTGCGGTTTCTGACAAAAATAATATTTTTCGACAAGAATTGCGGTTTCTGAAAAGAATAATGTTTTCCGACAAAAATTGCGGTTTATTACAAAAATAATATTTTCCGACAAAAATTGCGGTTTCTGACAAAAATAATATTTTTCGACAAGAATTGCGGTTTCTGAAAAGAATAATGTTTTCCGACAAAAATTGCGGTTTCTTACAAAAATAATATTTTCTGACAAAAATTGCGGTTTCTGACAAAAAAAAATTTTCCGACAAAAATTGCGGTTTCTGACAAAAATAATATTTTACAACAAATATAATACTTTCCGACAAAAATTGCGGTATCTGATAAAAATTATACTTTCCGACAGAAATTGGGGTTTCTGACAAAAATAATACTTTCCGACAAAAATTGCGGTTTCTGATAAAAATAATACCTTCCGACAAAAATTGGGGTTACTGATAAAAATAATATTTTCCGACAAAAATTGGGGTTTCTGACAAGAATAATATTTTCCAAAAAATTTAATAATTTCCGACAAAAATTGCGGTTTCTGACAAAAATAATATTTTCCGACAAAGATTGCGGTTTTGAAGAAATATAATATTTTCCGACAAAAATTGGGGTTTCTGACAAAAATAATATTTTCCAAAAAATTTAATAATTTCCGACAAAAATTGCGGTTTCTGACAAAAATAATATTTTCCGACAAAAATTGCGGTTTCTGACAAAAATAATATTTTCCGATAAAAATTGCGGTTACTGATAAAAATAATATTTTCCGACAAAAATTGGGGTTTCTGACAAGAATGATATTTTCCAAAAAATTTAATGCTTTCCGAAAAAAATTGCGGTTTCTGACAAAAATAATAATTTCCGACAAAAATTGCGGTTTCTGATAAAAATAATATTTTCCGACAAAAATTGGGGTTTCTGACAAAAATAATATTTTCCGATAAAAATTGCGGTTACTGATAAAAATAATATTTTCCGACAAAAATTGGGGTTTCTGACAAGAATGATATTTTCCAAAAAATTTAATGCTTTCCGAAAAAAATTGCGGTTTCTGACAAGAATGATATTTTCCAAAAAATTTAATGCTTTCCGAAAAAAATTGCGGTTTCTGACAAAAATAATAATTTCCGACAAAAATTGCAGTTTCTTACAAAAATAATATTTTCCGACAAAAATTGCAGTTTCTGACAAAAATAATATTTTCCGACACATTAAATACTTTCGGACAAAAATTGCGGTTTCTGTCAAAAATAATATTTTCCGACAAAAAATGCGGTTTCCGACAAAAATTGGGGTTTCTGACAAAATTAATATTTTCCGACAAAAATGTTACTTTACGTCAAAATTTGCGGTTTCTGACAAAAATAATATTTTCCGACAAAGATTGCGGTTTTGAACAAAAATAATATTTTCCGACAATAAATTGCGGTTTCTTACAAAATTAATATTTTCTGAAAAAAATTGCGGTTTTGAACAAGAATAATATTTTCCGTCAAAAATTGCGGTTTCTGAAAAAATAGTACTATCCGACAAAAATTGGGGTTTCTGACAAAAATAATATTTTCCAACAAATTTAATATTTTCCGACAAAAATTGCGGTATCTGATAAAAATAATACTTTCCGAAAGAAATTGGGGTTTCTGACAAAAATAATACTTTCCGACAAAAATTGCGGTTTCTGATAAAAATAATACCTTCCGACAAAAATTGGGGTTTCTGACAAAAATAATATTTTCCGATAAAAATTGCGGTTACTGAAAAAAATAATATTTTCGGTCAAAAATTGGGGTTTCTGACAAAAATTATATTTTCCGACAAAAATTGCGGTTTCTGACAAAAATAATATTTTCCGACAAAAATTGAGGTTTCTGACAAAAATAATATTTTCCAACAAATTTAATACTTTCCGACAAAAATTGCGGTTTCTGACAAAAATAATATTTTCGGTCAAAAATTGGGGTTTCTGACAAAAATTATATTTTCCGACAAAAATTGCGGTTTCTGACAAAAATAATATTTTCGGTCAAAAATTGGGGTTTCTGACAAAAATTATATTTTCCGACAAAAATTGCGGTTTCTGACAAAAATAATATTTTCCGACAAAAATTGAGGTTTCTGACAAAAATAATATTTTCCAACAAATTTAATATTTCCCGACAAAAATTGCGGTTTCTGACAAAAATAATATTTTCGGTCAAAAATTGGGGTTTCTGACAAAAATTATATTTTCCGACAAAAATTGCGGTTTCTGACAAAAATAATATTTTCAGACAAAAATTGAGGTTTCTGACAAAAATAATATTTTCCAACAAATTTAATACTTTCCGACAAAAATTGCGGTTTCTGACAAAAATTATATTTTCCGACAAAGATTGCGGTTTCTGACAAAAATAATATTTTCCGACAAAAATTGGGGTTTCTGACGAAAATAATATTTTCGGTCAAAAATTGGGGTTTCTGACAAAAATTATGTTTTCCGACAAAAATTGCGGTTTCTGACAAAAATAATATTTTCCGACAAAAATTGCGGTTTCTGACAAAAATAATACTTTCCGACAAAAAATGGGGTTTCTGACAAAAATGATATTTTGCAACAAATTCAATACTTTCCGACAAAAATTGCGATTTCTGAAAAAAATAATACTTTCCGACAAAAATTGGGGTTTCTGACAAAAAATATATTTTCCGTCAAATTTGCGCCTTCTGACAAAAATAATATTTTCCGACAAAAATTGCGGTTTCTGACAAAAATAATATTTTCCGACAAAAATTGCGGTTCTGAACAAATATAATATTTTCCGACAAAAATTGCGGTTTCTGACAAAAATTATATTTTCCGACAAAGATTGCGGTTTCTTACAAAAATAATATTTTCGGTCAAAAATTGGGGTTTCTGACAAAAATTATATTTTCCGACAAAAATTGCGGTTTCTGACAAAAATAAAATTTTCCGACAAAAATTAGGGTTTCTGACAAAAATAATACTTTCCGACAAAAAATGGGGTTTCTGACAAAAATGATATTTTCCGACAAAAATTGCGGTTTCTGACAAAAATTATATTTTCCGACAAAAATTGCGGTTTCTGACAAATATAATATTTTCCGACAAAAATTGCGGTTTCTGACAAAAATAATACTTTCCGAAAAAAATTGGTGTTTCTGACAAAAAATATATTTTACGACAAAAAATGGGGTTTCTGAGAAAAATGATATTTTGCAACAAATTCAATACTTTCCGACAAAAATTGCGATTTCTGAAAAAAATAATACTTTCCGAAAAAAATTGGGGTTTCTGACAAAAAATATATTTTACGACAAAAATTGCGGTTTCTGACAAAAATAATATTTTCTGAAAAAAATTGCGGTTTTGAACAAGAATAATATTTTCCGTCAAAAATTGCGGTTTCTGAAAAAATAGTACTATCCGACAAAAATTGGGGTTTCTGACAAAAATAATATTTTCCAACAAATTTAATATTTTCCGACAAAAATTGCGGTATCTGATAAAAATAATACTTTCCGAAAGAAATTGGGGTTTCTGACAAAAATAATACATTCCGACAAAAAATGCGGTTTCTGATAAAAATAATACCTTCCGACAAAAATTGGGGTTACTGAAAAAAATAATATTTTCGGTCAAAAATTGGGGTTTCTGACAAAAATTATATTTTCCGACAAAAATTGCGGTTTCTGACAAAAATAATATTTTCCGACAAAAATTGAGGTTTCTGACAAAAATAATATTTTCCAACAAATTTAATACTTTCCGACAAAAATTGCGGTTTCTGACAAAAATAATATTTTCGGTCAAAAATTGGGGTTTCTGACAAAAATTATATTTTCCGACAAAAATTGCGGTTTCTGACAAAAATAATATTTTCGGTCAAAAATTGGGGTTTCTGACAAAAATTATATTTTCCGACAAAAATTGCGGTTTCTGACAAAAATAATATTTTCCGACAAAAATTGAGGTTTCTGACAAAAATAATATTTTCCAACAAATTTAATATTTCCCGACAAAAATTGCGGTTTCTGACAAAAATAATATTTTCGGTCAAAAATTGGGGTTTCTGACAAAAATTATATTTTCCGACAAAAATTGCGGTTTCTGACAAAAATAATATTTTCAGACAAAAATTGAGGTTTCTGACAAAAATAATATTTTCCAACAAATTTAATACTTTCCGACAAAAATCGCGGTTTCTGACAAAAATTATATTTTCCGACAAAGATTGCGGTTTCTGACAAAAATAATATTTTCCGACAAAAATTGGGGTTTCTGACGAAAATAATATTTTCGGTCAAAAATTGGGGTTTCTGACAAAAATTATGTTTTCCGACAAAAATTGCGGTTTCTGACAAAAATAATATTTTCCGACAAAAATTGCGGTTTCTGACAAAAATAATACTTTCCGACAAAAAATGGGGTTTCTGACAAAAATGATATTTTGCAACAAATTCAATACTTTCCGACAAAAATTGCGATTTCTGAAAAAAATAATACTTTCCGACAAAAATTGGGGTTTCTGACAAAAAATATATTTTCCGTCAAATTTGCGGCTTCTGACAAAAATAATATTTTCCGACAAAAATTGCGGTTTCTGACAAAAATAATATTTTCCGACAAAAATTGCGGTTCTGAACAAATATAATATTTTCCGACAAAAATTGCGGTTTCTGACCAAAATAATACTTTCCGACAAAAATTGCGGTTTCTGACAAAAATAATACTTTCCGACAAAAAATGGGGTTTCTGACAAAAATGATATTTTGCAACAAATTCAATACTTTCCGACAAAAATTGCGATTTCTGAAAAAAATAATACTTTCCGACAAAAATTGGGGTTTCTGACAAAAAATATATTTTCCGTCAAATTTGCGCCTTCTGACAAAAATAATATTTTCCGACAAAAATTGCGGTTTCTGACAAAAATAATATTTTCCGACAAAAATTGCGGTTCTGAACAAATATAATATTTTCCGACAAAAATTGCGGTTTCTGACCAAAATAATACTTTCCGACAAAAATTGCGGTTTCTGACAAAAATTATATTTTCCGACAAAGATTGCGGTTTCTTACAAAAATAATATTTTCGGTCAAAAATTGGGGTTTCTGACAAAAATTATATTTTCCGACAAAAATTGCGGTTTCTGACAAAAATAAAATTTTCCGACAAAAATTAGGGTTTCTGACAAAAATAATACTTTCCGACAAAAAATGGGGTTTCTGACAAAAATGATATTTTCCGACAAAAATTACGGTTTCTGACAAAAATTATATTTTCCGACAAAAATTGCGGTTTCTGACAAATATAATATTTTCCGACAAAAATTGCGGTTTCTGACAAAAATAATACTTTCCGAAAAAAATTGGTGTTTCTGACAAAAATATATTTTACGACAAAAAATGGGGTTTCTGAGAAAAATGATATTTAGCAACAAATTCAATACTTTCCGACAAAAATTGCGATTTCTGAAAAAAATAATACTTTCCGAAAAAAATTGGGGTTTCTGACAAAAAATATATTTTACGACAAAAATTGCGGTTTCTGACAAAAATAATATTTTCTGAAAAAAATTGCGGTTTTGAACAAGAATAATATTTTCCGTCAAAAATTGCGGTTTCTGAAAAAATAGTACTATCCGACAAAAATTGGGGTTTCTGACAAAAATAATATTTTCCAACAAATTTAATATTTTCGGACAAAAATTGCGGTATCTGATAAAAATAATACTTTCCGAAAGAAATTGGGGTTTCTGACAAAAATAATACATTCCGACAAAAAATGCGGTTTCTGATAAAAATAATACCTTCCGACAAAAATTGGGGTTACTGAAAAAAATAATATTTTCGGTCAAAAATTGGGGTTTCTGACAAAAATTATATTTTCCGACAAAAATTGCGGTTTCTGACAAAAATAATATTTTCCGACAAAAATTGAGGTTTCTGACAAAAATAATATTTTCCAACAAATTTAATACTTTCCGACAAAAATTGCGGTTTCTGACAAAAATAATATTTTCGGTCAAAAATTGGGGTTTCTGACAAAAATTATATTTTCCGACAAAAATTGCGGTTTCTGACAAAAATAATATTTTCGGTCAAAAATTGGGGTTTCTGACAAAAATTATATTTTCCGACAAAAATTGCGGTTTCTGACAAAAATAATATTTTCCGACAAAAATTGAGGTTTCTGACAAAAATAATCTTTTCCAACAAATTTAATATTTCCCGACAAAAATTGCGGTTTCTGACAAAAATAATATTTTCGGTCAAAATTGGGGTTTCTGACAAAAATTATATTTTCCGACAAAAATTGCGGTTTCTGACAAAAATAATATTTTCAGACAAAAATTGAGGTTTCTGACAAAAATAATATTTTCCAACAAATTTAATACTTTCCGACAAAAATCGCGGTTTCTGACAAAAATTATATTTTCCGACAAAAATTGGGGTTTCTGACGAAAATAATATTTTCGGTCAAAAATTGGGGTTTCTGACAAAAATTATGTTTTCCGACAAAAATTGCGGTTTCTGACAAAAATAATATTTTCCGACAAAAATTGCGGTTTCTGACAAAAATAATACTTTCCGACAAAAAATGGGGTTTCTGACAAAAATGATATTTTGCAACAAATTCAATACTTTCCGACATAAATTGCGATTTCTGAAAAAAATAATACTTTCCGACAAAAATTGGGGTTCTGACAAAAAATATATTTTCCGTCAAATTTGCGGCTTCTGACAAAAATAATATTTTCCGACAAAAATTGCGGTTTCTGACAAAAATAATATTTTCCGACAAAAATTGGTGTTCTGAACAAATATAATATTTTCCGACAAAAATTGCGGTTTCTGACCAAAATAATACTTTCCGACAAAAATTGCGGTTTCTGACAAAAATTATATTTTCCGACAAAGATTGCGGTTTCTTACAAAAATAATATTTTACGACAAAAATTGGGGTTTCTGACGAAAATAATATTTTCCGACAAAAATTGCGGTTTCTCACAAAAATAATATTTTCGGTCAAAAATTGGGGTTTCTGACAAAAATTATATTTTCCGACAAAAATTGCGGTTTCTGACAAAAATAAAATTTTCCGACAAAAATTAGGGTTTCTGACAAAAATAATACTTTCCGACAAAAAATGGGGTTTCTGACAAAAATGATATTTTCCGACAAAAATTGCGGTTTCTGACAAAAATTATATTTTCCGACAAAAATTGCGGTTTCTGACAAATATAATATTTTCCGACAAAAATTGCGGTTTCTGACAAAAATAATACTTTCCGAAAAAAATTGGGGTTTCTGACAAAAAATATATTTTACGACAAAAAATGGGGTTTCTGAGAAAAATGATATTTTGCAACAAATTCAATACTTTCCGACAAAAATTGCGATTTCTGAAAAAAAATAATACTTTCCGAAAAAAATTGGGGTTTCTGACAAAAAATATATTTTACGACAAAAATTGCGGTTTCTGACAAAAATAATATTTTCAGACATAATTGGCGGTTTCTAACAAAAATAATATTTTCCGACAAAATTGCGGTTTCTCACAAAAATAATACTTTCCGACAAAAATTGGGGTTGCTGACAAAAATAATATTTCAAACAAATTTAATACTTTCCGACAAAAATTGCGATTTCTGACAAAAATAATACTTTCAGACCAAAAATTGCGATTTCTGACAAAAATAATACTTTCCGACAAAAATTGGGGTTTCTGACAATAATAATATTTTCCAACAAATTTAATACTTTCCGACAAAAATTGCGATTTCTGACAAAAATAATACTTTCCGACAAAAATTGGGGTTTCTGACAAAAATAGTATTTTCCGACAAAATTGCGGTTTTTGACAAAAATAATATTTTCCAACAAATTTAATACTTTCCGACAAAAATTGCGATTTCTGACAAAAATAATACTTTCCGACAAAAATTGGGGTTTCTGACAAAAATAATATTTTCCGACAAAAATTGCGGTTTTTGACTAAAATAATATTTTCCAACAAATTTAATACTTTCCGACAAAAACTGCGGTTTCTGACAAAAATAATATTTTCCGACAAAAATTGCGGTTTTGAACAAATATAATATTTTCCGACAAAAATTGGGGTTTCTGACAAAAATAATACTTTCCGACAAAAATTGCGATTTCTGACAAAAATAATACTTTCCGACAAAAATTGGGGTTTCTGACAATAATAATATTTTCCAACAAATTTAATACTTTCCGACAAAAATTGCGATTTCTGACAAAAATAATACTTTCCGACAAAAATTGGGGTTTCTGACAAAAATAATATTTTCCGACAAAAATTGCGGTTTTTGACAAAAATAATATTTTCCAACAAATTTAATACTTTCCGACAAAAATTGCGATTTCTGACAAAAATAATACTTTCCGACAAAAATTGGGGTTTCTGACAAAAATAATATTTTCCGACAAAAATTGCGGTTTTTGACAAAAATAATATTTTCCAACAAATTTAATACTTTCCGACAAAAATTGCGATTTCTGACAAAAATAATACTTTCCGACAAAAATTGGGGTTTCTGACAAAAATAATATTTTCCGACAAAAATTGCGGGTTTTTGACAAAAATAATATTTTCCAACAAATTTAATACTTTCCGACAAAAATTGCGGTTTCTGACAAAAATAATATTTTCCGACAAAAATTACGGTTTTGAACAAATATAATATTTTCCGACAAAAAATAGCGGTTTCTGACAAAAATAATACCTTCCGATAAAAATTGCGGTTTCTGACAAAAATAATATTTTTCGTCAAAAATTGCGGTTTTGAAGAAATATAATATTTTCCGACAAAAATTGCGGTTTCTGACAAAAATAATACTATCCGACAAAAAATTGCGGTTTCTGACAAAAATAATAATTTCCGACAAAAATTGCGATTTCTGACAAAAATAATGCTTTCCGTCAAAAATTAGGGTTTCTGACAAAAATAATACGTTCCGACAAAAATTGGGGTTTCTGACAAAAATAATACTTTACGACAAAAATTGTGATTTCTGACAAAAATAATACTTTCCGAAAAAAATTGGGGTTACTGACAAAAATAATACTTTTCGACAAAAATTTGGGTTTCTGACAAAAAATATATTTTCCGACAAAAATTACGGCTTCTAGACAAGAATAATATTTTCCGACAAAAATTGCGGTTTCTGACAAAAATAATATTTTCAGACATAAGTAGCGGTTCTAATAAAAATAATATTTTCCGACAAAAATTGCGGTTCTGAACAAATATAATATTTTCCGATAAAAATTGCGGTTTCTGACAAAAACAATACTTTCCGACAAAAATTGGGGTTGCTGACAAAAATAATATTTTCAAACAAATTAAATACTTTCCGACAAAAATTCTGATTTCTGACAAAAATAATACTTTCCGACAAAAATTAGGGTTTCTGACAAAAATAATATTTTCCAACAAATTTAATACTTTCCGACAAAAATTGCGGTTTCTGACAAAAATAATACTTTCCGAAAAAAATTTGGGGTTTCTGACAAAAATAATATTTTCCAACAAATTTAATACTTTCCGACAAAAATTGCGATTTCTGACAAAAAAATTGCTTTTCGACAAAAATTAGGGTTTCTGACAAAAAAAAATACTTTCCGACAAAAATTGGGGTTTCTGACAAAAATAATACTTTCAGACAAAAATTGGGGTTTCTGATAAAAATAATATTTTCCGACAAAAATTGCAGTTTCTGACAAAAATAATATTTTCAGACATAAATAGCGGTTTCTAACAAAATAATATTTTCAGACAAAAATTGTGGTTTCTGACAAAAATAATACTTTACGACAAAAATTGCGATTTCTGACAAAAATAATACTTTTCCACAAAAATTTGGGTTTCTGACATAAATAATACTTTCCGACAAAAATTGGGGTTTCTGACAAAAATAATATTTTCAGACAAAAATTGGGGTTTCTGATAAAAATAATATTTTCCGACAAAAATTGCGGTTTCTGACAAAAATAATATTTTCAGACATTAATAGCGGTTTCTAACAAAAATAATATTTTCAGACAAAAATTGTGGTTTCTGACAAAAATAATATTTTCCAACAAATTAAATACTTTCCGCCAAATTTGCGGCTTCTGACAAAAATAATATTTTCCGAAAAAATTGTGGTTTCTGACAAAAATAATATTTTCAGACATAATTGGCGGTTTCTAACAAAAATAATATTTTCCGACGAAAATTGCGGTTTCTAACAAAAATAATATTTTCAGACAAAAATTGTGGTTTCTGACAAAAATAATACTTTCCGACAAAAATTGCGATTTCTGACAAAAATAATGCTTTTCGACAAAAATTAGGGTTTCTGACAAAAATAATACTTTCCGACAAAATTGGGGTTTCTGACATAAATAATACTTTCCGACAAAAATTGGGGTTTCTGACAAAAATAATACTTTCCGACAAAAATTGCGGTTTCTGACAAAAATCATATTTTCCAACAAATTTAATACTTTCCGACAAAAATTGCGATTTCTGACAAAAATAATACTTTCCGACAAAAAATTGGGGTTTCTGACAAAAATAATACTTTACGACAAAAATTGCGATTTCTGACAAAAATAATACTTTCCGACAAAAATTGGGTTTCTGACAAAAATAATACTTTTCGACAAAAATTTGGGTTTCTGACAAAAAATATATTTTCCGCCAAATTTGCGGCTTCTGACAAAAATAATATTTTCCGACAAAAATTGCGGTTTCTGACAAAAATAATATTTTCAGACATAATTGGCGGTTTTCTAACAAAAATAATATTTTCCGACAAAAATTGCGGTTCTGAACAAATATAATATTTTTCGACAAAAATTGCGGTTTCTGACAAAAATAATACTTTCCGACAAAAATTGGGGTTGCTGACAAAAATATTATTTTCAAGCAACTTTAATACTTTCCGACAAAAATTGCGATTTCTGACAAAAATAATACTTTCCGACCAAAAATTGCGATTTCTGACAAAAATAATACTTTCCGACAAAAATTGCGGTTTCTGACAAAAATAATATTTTCCAAATAATTTAATACATTCCGACAAAAATTGCGAATTCTGACAAAAATAATACTTTCCGACAAAAATTAGGATTTCTGACAAAAATAATAATTTCCGACAAAAATTGGGGTTTCTGACAAAATAATACTTTACGACAAAAATTGCGATTTCTGACAAAAATAATACT